>OY015312.1:62403500-63726481 GCA_955612985.1 Cheilosia scutellata | reverse complement strand
ATTAAGTCGTAGTAGTTAGTTGCATCTATTTGTAGTTTAGGCAGTTGAAACTCACGAACCTGATTGCCTTTTTTCAGTTGTCTTGCCTTTATTAATCTTCGGAGAGCTAGCTCTCTTATGTGCGATTGATCATCTTGCAACATAGCTAGCAATAAATTTTCTGGTGTACAAAGAATGAATTTCTTTGAATAGTTCTTATGACGATGTTCTTAAGGTCAACTCGCAAGTAAAATGATCTTTTAAGCATGTTGAAAATGTGAATCGGACCATATTTACATGATGGCTGGGTTTTTATGTTAAACCAGGTTGGAGAAATCTCGCTACTTCGTCAAAGTCGGCAAGAACACCACCAATCCATTTGATGTAGAAAAAGGTTTGAGACAAGGCGGCGCGCTATCATTTACTTTCTTTAACATCGTTCTTGAAGCGTTTGTACTCACAAGCCAACACCAGAGGTACCATTTTTCAAAAGTCCGTTCAACTATTTGCCTATGCTTATGATATTGACATTATTGATATTGACTGTCAGTGGCGCAATTAGAAGCATCGAAACGGAGACGTCGAAGATGGGTCTAACTGTTAATGAGGACAAAACGATGTATATGCTGTCAACGAGAGAGAACTCTCAACATCGGCGACTCGGACAAAACGTAACGATGGACGGATACAACTTCGAAGTAGTTAAAGACTTTGTCTACCTGGGCTCCACTATCACTTCGCAAAATCACATCGGCGCAGAGATCAAGCGAAGAATCACTCTTGCCAATCGTGGTTTCTTCGGCCTAAGAAGGCATCTAAGAAGTAAAGCCCTCTCTATTAGAACCCAGGAGATATTATATAATACCTTAATTAAGCTGTATGGTGCAGAAGCATGGACCCTGTCAAAAGCGGATGAAAACCCTCTGGGATGCTTTGAGAGAAAGATTCTTCGAGTGATATTCGGTCCAGTTTGTGACGATGGAGTGTGGAGAAGAAGATTCAATGACGAACTATACGGGCTATACAGCGACGGTGACCTAGTCAAAAAGCTAAAAATATAACGGCTGAGATGGCTGGGACACGTGGAGCGTATTTACAACAACGCACCAACCCGACGAGCCTTCGAATCCACCACTGAGGGACAACGCAGCAGAGGAAGACCCTACATTAGGTGGCGCGCACAATTGGAGAACGACCTCAACCAACTTGGTGTGCGTAACTGGAGGCAGCTAAGCTATGTCCAAGAAATGTTTATGAAAGTGGTGGAACGAGTAACTTAGTTAAAGATATAAATATTAAAATAGTTTGATACGCACAATTTGACTTATAGACGGCGATTCTAATACAGTACATACTTCAAAAAAATATTAAAAATTACTCTGAATTGAATGAAGAATTATATTGTAGCCCTTGTATTTCTTTTTAATTCAAGTAATTTGCGGCAACTGATAGTAAAATCATAGGTTCCTGATTCAAAATAACTCTAATTTGAGGGAAGAATTTTTATATACATATCATCATAATATGCATCTACTATTTATAGCCAAAAACGATGAGCTTTGGAAAAAGCTAAACAACTGTACAAGCGTCTGTAACTCTGATGGAAAGTTGTAATGTTGTGTTGATTGTAACGGGTTTTTCAACAGGGACGCTACAAAAGTAGAGCGACAGGGACAGCAAACGACGCCGAATTTCTTGCCGCTCTTTTGACATTTCTCTTCAGTAAGGTTTGCCATTTCATGATGGAAAGATATACGAGCCAACAACAAGTCGAAATTATTAAAATTTACTACCGAAATTCGGAGTCAGTTGCCTCAACGTTAAGAGCGCTATGTCCAATTTATGGTCGTCATAATCGTCCTAGCAGATCAACAATTGAGCGTCTAGTGGAAAAATTTGAATCCACAGGCACAGTACAAAATGTTCCCGTGCCAGTGAGACAAAGAAGTGCCCGTAGTGTCGAGAATATTGCTGCCGCTGAGGCTTCAGTTGAAGAAAGCCCAAATGTGTCTCTCACACGTCGTTCTCAAGCGTTGGGCATCTCTGTGACGTCGTTGTGGCGAATTTTGCGAAAAGATCTTGGCCTACATCCTTACAAGATTAAATTAGACTATTTCCTGTGGGCTACGTCAAGTCTATGGTCTATGCCAACAAGCCAGCGACGATTGATGAACTTCGTACGAATATCGAACGTGAAATTGCAGCAGTATCGGCCGATTTATGCTTGAAAACCGTCGAAAATTGGGTTCAGCGTCTGGACTTCTGCAAGCGTGCCCGTGGTGGCCATGCAAAAGAAATCGAGTTCCATACATAATGGCATCGAACGTACTTTCACAGGAATAAAGAATTTCATTGATATCCAAAACCGTTTTTGTTTTATTTAAAAAAAACTTTTGTAGCGCTCTTATTGAAAAACCCTGTAATTGCAGGGTGTCTCGACAGTTGCATCTACATCCGGCCATCCTGTAGTTCGTCCGCCTCGGACGATGAGCGATTCTCAACGTTATCTCGCCACGGCATCATGAACTCATAGCTTGTTGTGGTCTTGTGGTATTACTCGGACCCTCAGTAAATGGTAAACACTTTTTGACTGAGTATCGACCAGCTCGACCGTTGGATATAATTTCGTATGGACCGGACCTAAAAAGATAGAGCAGAGTTTTTTACCAATTAAATATTGCGTCCGCTTTATGGCTACGAGGTCTCCAATATATAGAGAGTGTTAAACGAGAAAGTTAAAAAAGAAGCTATACGTTACCGTATCTGAGAAAATCAAATTATGAAATTGATCCGACCCTATCCATTAAGGGAATTTGTCTCAGTTAATATGTCAAAGGCTTTGTAATTTGCGTCTCAAGGAGAAAAGTAGGCTTAAAATTGTAAAGGGAGCAATACAAAAACAGCCATTACAGAGAGACGCTTCATTACAACACACATTCGCCGGTGGAGGGTCGTTTGATAATTTAATTTTAAGTTCACATATAAGATATAACATATCAAAGCAGATTATTTTGTTCAACGTCTGCATTGTCCTTATGATAACTATGCGGCAACAACAAACAAATCCCATTGCTGGAAACATTTTCCCTCAACAAAAGAAAGGGTGAAATGAAAATTTAACAAAATAGGAAAACGAGTAAGTATAAGTACCGATGTTTAGCTATATTTGTAGGTGGAAGATTGGGTGGCTAGATTGCCCCATCAACAAGTTGACTGCTAAAACTTTTTTCTAAACTGTGTACAAACCTGCTTCCAAGGTTGCGACGCGTCGTGAGTACCTACATCCTTATTTTGTTTTTCACATTTGCATTGTTTTTTTTTTTTTCATAATTTATGCTGGGTGCTATATAAATTCTAGGACACTTGCAAACTCATGTTTGCGGCGGTAATCGCTGGTGGAATGAAAGAAAATGCAAGTGGAAATCTTAAAAGTTATGAATTTTCCTCGTGGCGCACACCAGAGTCTGCGCTAAGAAAAGTTTTTCCTCATCTTTGACGTAGTGTGGTCGGCACTTTGAGTTTCCAAAGTTAACTTTAACACTTACCGGAATGATCAAGACAGGTAATTATTATATTAATAACGAGCTCTTTATGAGGTGATAGGAAGGTACAAACTTCGGCACAGTTTACCCCGGTCCTTTGTCATAATATCAACTGTGATGAAGTATATTGTGAAAAGTTTTAGAGTTTCGGTAAAATTCAGAAATTGTTTTAGATTATGCTCACAATAATAAATAATGGAGAATATCGGATGTATAAAGATGGACGTTTACTTTCTGTCAAGGATTGGAGCTGGGACTTAGGAAAATTTTGGAGGATTAAAAATTTGAAGGATTTTAAACTAGTGATATATGTAGTTCAAGACAAATTGTTTGTTTAGGCAATGTTTGAGCGCTTCATTGACAATTTTTTTCAAGATTATTAGATTAGGACAGGGGCGGATCCAGGAATTCTGTTTGGGTATGGTCACGTTGGCCGAAGCCAGGCAACAAAAAAAAAATATTTTTAAAAATAGATATAAGTACCTACATAACATTTGCATAGGTCAATTTGCATACCCATTCCAAACCGGATGTGTGAATTTTGGAGCAGAAAGGTGGCTCAAAACACAATTGAACAATTTTTTTAAATCTAAAATACTCCAATTACCTAAAATTTAAGTAATGTTTGTATTAAAAAGAAGCAGAATTCTCTAAAATGTTTTTTTCGTTTAAGTGTTCTATTCGAGTGGCGCAAAATTAAGACCCCATATTTTTTGTTAATACTTAAAGATTTAGTTTTCAATCTTCCTTCTAGTCAAATCACAACAATTAAATTAACTTAAATTAAAAAAAAAATTAAGTCTCTAGCAAGCTTGGTTTGGGACCGGACCAGTGGGCGATAGAAAAGCGACGTGTGCTATTTAAGTGGGCGGAGTGCATTTGAATAAGGAATCCACTAGATACAGTTGTTTTTTGTTTATACATGGAAATGAATAGCCACGCAGGGTTCGGACTTTACTGCACATGCAGTAGATCTGCAGCTTTTTAATAAAACACCTCAATCTACTGCACTTTTTCAGAAAAGTAATTTAATTTTTTTAGTTTGAAAATTATCTAAAATATATTTTGTATTTACCTAAGTAAAAAGTGGATTGCATTCAGATGACACTAGATAAATGAGATCATTGAATGAGATTATTCAAAAGTATAGTCTTATTAAGTTGACTAGATTTGTCTGGACTAGATTACCAGGAATGAGACTGACATGATTGTTATGTGTAGGCAGTTATCATTCTGGATATTCACTTATTCAACAAATTATTTTGAATTTGAATGAAAATTCCGAAAGTCGATTCTCCGTATGTATGCCTCTTTCGGAAGGCTTTTAATTATTTTTCCAGAAAGTGAAACTGCACTGATCGATGAGCACTTGGCCACCAATTAATACCACTGAGAGGTTGACAACCATAATGCGTTTTGTTGTTGCTTACAAAGTTTGCCGATCTCTCACTCTTTCTTTCAACTTTGTCCCTTCTTTCGATTTTACATAATCTGAAAATGTCTGGAATTTTATTCCGTTAGTCGTTCAATGAGAAACTGTCACCTGCGAATATAGCCCCTTACCCTCTAAGTACATAATACTGAAGGCGGTCATTCTTGACTAGATTTGTCAATTACTTCCTTACACGTCAGTCGTCAACAACTAATGGCGTAATTAAAAATATTCAGTAAAGAACACTTTTATTTTTCTCTTTTCACTTTTTTGGAATCGAAAGCATTTTTCCGATTATTAATTTACAAATTTAAATAAATCAATTTTAAGGCACATTTCAAATATGTAATTAAATTTAAAATTTAACGACTGAATAGAATTCGATTGCACAGGCAAAATCTGAAATCTGAGAGACGAATCTGAAGAGCCAAATTGAAAACGCTATAAAAAAACTGTTCTCGTTATCAATAAAGATCAATAAAGATTAAAACAGATCGATTTATGAAAAACTAATAATTTTTTTTTTAAATCATTAAATGCAGGTTTCCAATACAAAAAAAAATATACTGCGCTAAAATTGGTTTTACTGCTGTTTTTTTTTTTTTAAATCTACTACACAAATGAAATTCTCAAGTCCGAATAGCCACGTAAGCAAAATCACGGACTCTCTTTCATCGGTTCACTTGGGGATCAATTAATTTGGAGGGGATTATTTCAGAGAATCGTGTTTGTGGGGAGTGCAAAAAAGAATCTAATCTTAATATTAACAGTACATATAACTTTATTAATTTTTTTTAATTTGTATAATTCATTTCAAATGCACATACGTTCCTGAATTCATAATTTAAACGTGAAATGAAGCATTTAAGCCTTGGGCGATTGAGATGAGATCTGTTATGTCTAACGCTCGTAGCTTTTTTCAGTACAAAAGCTGTATACGTATTAGGTAAAAAAAAAATTGCCTAAGGCCTTCAATGCTTTGGCTATCCAGCTGCCTTATAATTTTAATTATAAGTCAGTTATTGAATAATAGGTAAAAACAAATTAAAAAAAAGCATAAAATCGATTTGGAAAAACAATATTTTTCACGGTATAAATTTTATTCAATAAAAAAGTGATCAAAGACAGAAAATTAAGTTTTATAATATCGGCGGTTACCACCTGTTAGGGCCTCAGTTAGCTAAAATTTCTTTTGTATACACATCACTCTTTAGTTGCGTCCGTTTATTTCTTAGCGTAATGGTACATTACAATTGCCCCATTACGAAGGTCACTCCATCTACCTTTCACTTCGTAGTTAAAATAGGGTATCCGCTGCACCAAAAATATCAAGTTGACGAATAACGATTGGTACGACTGAGCGTAGATGGGAAAGATTATTACTTCCGGGGGGCGATTTCGCTCTTGTCCAAGAACTGCGGAAAGCTACGGTCGTGGGTGTAGATTAACTCCACAAAAATCTAAACCATCTCGATTTTGAACCGTCTGTGCGCGTGATATTAACTACGCGAGGAGTAAGCCAAAGTGCTTTAAATAATTTTGCCAATACGCAAAGAAAGGCATATAGTTGAATAAGGCTCGATTTTGTTAAGTTGTGTAATCGCGCAAATCGCCACAACCGCGCCTACGACGGCACATGTTCGTCGCTAGATTGTCACGCTATCAAAACTATATCGCGGGCGGTAACGAAACCTAGAAATAATTAATTAATTAATCTTGCGGGTGTGTCCAGTCCATCGCAATCGTGTGACTCGGTAAAAACGCTAGACCCGTCAGTTTTCCCGTACAGTTCACCGAAAGGGAACTACCAAAAGTTTTAGTGTCCCATGGTCCAAATATGTATTGGGAAACCAGTGAACCCATGTGCTAGTGTCACCCCCAAATCTTACGATCACTCCACTCCATCCCCTTAACCAACAAATAGTGGTAAAAGAGTGAGTGGTGAGGGAAGTACAGTGCAAGCTCGAAAAACACATGTGCGTCCAAAGGTTAAAAAACCATAAGGGTACCTATACCACCACCCGTGAAAGATTCCCATCTAAGTGAACTAAGTGACTGATCCATATAATCAAGTGTTCAACCCCCTCTACTCACGGGATTACATAAACAGTCACTATCTGCCTTCTACATCAGTATACATCATCTCCCGCCCAGTGCCCGCGGCTCAACAACCATCTTTAATTCACCACCCACCCATCAGCATAGTCCGGCAGCAGAACTCTTTCAGAGTTTTTTTTTTCTCTTTCTTTTTTTTTATATTTTTGTTTCTTTTGTTAATAATTAATTATAATTTTAATTAATAATAATTCTTTTCCTATATGAATTTCTATGATATCCACTCTAACCTAATTAGGTATATTTTGTTTTTATAAATAATTCTATTAAATTCTAATAAATGATTAACTACGCTATATTTTTACGGTAACAATTTTCTAATTTAATCAATATTCACTCGCTCCTATCAAAGTAAATTCAAATAAACATACATACATTTTCCATCCGTTAAACATTCATAAAGGTTTCGGCAGCGTGATGTGCACACCACTACAACCGGACACAGGTAATTGTTAGTATTATTCTTTTCTTTCTTTTTTTTATGTTTGACACTTGTCTCAGTGACAACTAAAGAGCTTGAGTGAGTTTTGATATTTCACTCGACATCTACCGTATGTTTTTCCTTTCTTCTCTATTGGTTTACTTTTGCCAATGAATTTATCAGTAAACAAAGTTAGAGTCCGTATCATATTAAACGGTGTTGGAAGAGATCATCGCAGCGAATTTTTTTTTTCTCTCCTTTTAATTTGTAAACATCATTTACCATTAGTACATATTTCATTTTTTTCTTTTGGCGAGAAATCTCTTCCCCCAAATAGCTTATCAATTTTTCGGTATTAATATCTGTTCTTTTTCATAGATTACCTATAGATACTAATTGTACACGTAATTTAAGGTTTTTCTTTTGAATTAATTTTTTTTATTTTTTGGTTTTGTATGTTAATATCTACAGCTACTTAATCTAAAGCTAATAAATGTTGTAGTTAATTCGTAAACTTTCTGATTTACTATTATTTCGGTTGTGATTTGAGTTGGACATTTCTTTGTTTAGGTTGGGAGGATGGTTTCAGTTCCAATTCACTTTTGCTGAATGACATTTAAGATACAGCCTATAATGGCATTCTAGATATCCACTAAGGGGTGTTAAGAAAGTGAGGACATATTGACCGGAACAACCGAATGCAGTGAACAGTAAGCGAGACTTTCTGTTAAGGGGTTGTCACATACATCGGAGCAAGTGACAGCCAAGGAACCAGCCTAGTAAGTTTTCAGGTTTGGTTATGGGGAGGGCATAGCTCCACGGTACCCTTACTACCTACGGTACCAACGCTTTGAGGATGAGATAACGCAACCAGCTTGACGTCATCTATATAGGAAGACACATATAGTGTCGGTTATGACCAGCAGTCTGGTTAGGTCAACGTTTCGAGCATACAACTTTTTTTAGATTCAGGTCCCATTTCACATTTAAATATCCTTACCCGATCCTCTTCCTCA
Source organism: Cheilosia scutellata (assembly GCA_955612985.1). Lineage (NCBI taxonomy): Eukaryota > Metazoa > Arthropoda > Insecta > Diptera > Syrphidae > Cheilosia > Cheilosia scutellata. The sequence continues at coordinate 63,717,976 of OY015312.1, read as the reverse complement.
CTCAATTATAAAATAATAATAAAATATCAGGCATGTAATTATACGGTAGTCCGGAGACAGGCAGTAAGAACCCACCCCAATGCCGACGAGCTGAGTACGTGCTAGCGCTAGCATGCCTGCCTTTTGCCTTCCTCGGCCGGACGCTCTTCCACCTATTCCATCTATAGATTCCTGTGCTATATGGCGGAAGGGTACAACATCTATTTACCGTACAGGTGGCGCCCAACGTGGGGCCCGATTTACGTCCCCCCAAACTCTACAATAATTCATTTTTTTTTTCTCTCTTTTTGTTAGCTTCTTTTATCTCGCGAACATGTTCGAAACAGTAACCGTAGCGTATCAGTGATTTTAAATTCATTCCAGAGATATAGAGAGCGTAAGACTCATGATGACATAATTTGTTTAATCGACGTCATTAGATTGCTTATGGTCTCGAAGTTCTATCTATTCAATTCTTAACTTATTCGTCAGACTCTGTTGACCGGGACAGGAGAACAAAAGAGTTCCTGTTTGTCAGTTGCAGCAGTAGTTGGCTATGGTGAATCCAGTTAACGCAACACCTTTAGCTCAGTAGATCGTATGGCTTTTGGTATCCAACCAGTAGTACTAGGAATACACTAGATTGTAGTACCAGGCAGTTACATATTGAAGCGCGCACATCCCGCTGATATTTCATCCTCAAAGCAAACACGAATTTCCGCTGTTCTATCGTTAGTATAGTCTAATCTTTCGAGTCACCCCATTTAAATCCATTTCACAACCAAAACCTTTATACATTTTTTTTATATCATTTAGCATTAAATATTATAGAACTTATTGTTTTGGGTCCACCATTATCTTTTTATTTCATATTTCCTAAATTAAACCAGTTTATCTATTTGATATATCATATTATATCGTATTACCGGGTTACTGGTTTGATTTTCCCATTATCTTGCGAATATCTTTATATTCAATAATTTATAATTATGTCGAATCAGGGAGCTAGGAAAAGGGATCCCCCAAATTATAACCTTAGAAGCAATAGAGGTCGGACTGATCCACACAGATCGTCTAATTTCAATCAAAGAAACCCTGGAGAGAGGTTGTCTTTGCCTCCTAGTAACTCTTTTGTGAGTCGTCCGACTGTGCATCCATCTGAAGCATCACAGCACCGTAGGGAATTCTCGTTTCCTCTTCCAAGTCCTGTTGCTTCTCAAAATTACATAGAACAGCCAAGCAATTTACCAGATGACCACATCCCTCACCCTTCAGGTGATATGGCTGGTAATGCCAAAAGCAATGACCCAATACCTTTCCAAGAATTATTTAGAACTGATTCGGCAACCCAGTCTATTCGCGACAGCTTGTTCGCTCAAAGTGAAGAAAATGGAAACGCTTCAATGCAGCGCCATATCAGAGAAGTGGTTACGGCTTCAATTGGTATGAGTAGAGCGGAAGATTTACGCTGCATGAGAAGAGAGTTGGAAGTGGAACGCCAGAAACTACGCGATGAAGTTGCCAATGTAATCCGCGAAACTCTTAGCGCAAGACCAACTCCTGAACGTTGTCCTACTAACCTAGATAGCAATGGCGTGATAGCACCACCACCCTACGTGCCAGCAGCCCAATTATCCAGTCTGCAGGCCCAACCAAACCCCCCCTGCAATCCGACTTCTTCACCCACTAACGCCTTTATTAACCAGCTTAGAGATCTACACTTGGGGGACATAAGTGCACAGAATGTGCGAGAAACCAACCCAGTGGCCAGTTCAAATCATCCTACTGGTCGTTTTACTACCAGTTTCAAAGAGTTCCACCAGTGGGGACTAAAATACGATAACAAAAATATGACAGTTGACGACTTTTTGTTTAGACTGGCACATCTTCGCGACTCGTACAACGTCGACTGGGACGACATTGTCCGAAATTTTCACCACTTTATAGATGGTGAGGTAAGTGCATGGTATTGGATTTATATCCAGACCCATCCTCGATTAGGTTGGCGAGAACTCGGCATTGCAATCATTGAACAGTTTAGGAGCTTAGAGACGGACGAAGAATTAGCTAGAAAGATGGATGATCGTAGACAGCGTCCCAATGAATCATTTGACAATTTTTATTCAGAGATTTTGAAAATGAATGCGAGGTTACGACTGCCAAGGAATTCTGAGAAATTAATATTTCTCATCCGCCAAAATGTACGCCCAGAAATAGGCGGCCGTCTCTTGACATACAAGACAACAAATTTAGCAGAGATGGTGTATACATGCCGTACAATTGAAAAATACAGCGACGAACATTACACACGAACTCGAGCAGTGCCTCAGTTTCAGTCTCAGTACTCGAGAAGGGTTAACGAACTTGATCTTATCAATGACCCGCCAATTAATTTTTCCGATAGCGTTGAAGCGGTCAGATTCTCGAAGGGACCTAAAGATATGAGCACTGTTTCGTGCTGGAATTGTAAAGTTACCGGTCATTATTATCAACAATGTCCTTGTCCCCAAAGGGCCCTATTTTGCTACAGGTGCGGACATCCTGATACCACTACTCCTCACTGCACCATGTGTTCGGAAAACCGGCGGAGGAGCAATCTGGTGTCCGGGGAAAATTGCTCTCTCTCAAAGAGCCCGGACCTGCATTAAAACATGTCTCACTATCAGACAATAACATTCCTTTACCAGCTATGACCACAAACCCAACAAAAATACTAGCTAGACCACTCCCGGCTAAAACTAGCATCGCTAAGCCACCCTTACCACCACGGATTTCATTACATAAGCGATTAAAGAATTACTATGAAACACGCTTTCGAATTTTTAATAATAACCAAATCCCGCCAAAAATCTCCAAACTAAGACAGCGTTTTGCTCAAAAAAAGACCCTTTATAAAACTATAGCCTCTACAACTTTGCTGAATGCTGAGGATCCCAGACCGTACGCAAATGTCCAAATCTTTGGCACCGCAATGTTTGGCCTTTTGGATACCGGAGCAACCATTAGTTGTTTGGGTTCCGGTGCCTTGGATTTCCTTCGACAAAAGGGAATCGCATACAAACCTTTTGCTGCGGACGTAAGTACGGCCAGCGGTCAGAAGCAGGCAATCGTTGGTATAGTTGAGGCTAAACTACAATACAATGGCATTGAAAAGGAAATGCAATTACTTATCGTTCCTTCCTTAGAGCAACAGCTTTATTTGGGCATCAACTTTTGGAAGCTCTTCAATCTAGCTCCCCACATAATTTCGGAGTTGGCTCAGGTTCCCATAAACAAAACATTGAATCCAAACGCTCATTTATTAACGCAGGTACAATCAATGGATCTCGAACAAGTCAAGTCTTTGTTTCCGTCCTTTGCCCATCATGGCCTAGGGCAGACAAAGTTAGAAGTACATTACATTGACACCGGTGATGCTGCCCCGATAAAACAAAGACACTATCCCGTTTCCCCAGCGATCCAAAACCTACTTTATGCGGAGGTGGATCGCATGCTTCAGATGGGCGTGATTGAGGAAAGCTCCAGTGGCTGGAGCTCCCCGGTTGTACTAGTGCGGAAGAAAACCGGCAAAAACAGACTCTGCCTAGACTTCCGTAAGGTCAATTCCGTCACGAAGAAGGATGCGTATCCGCTTCCTCATATTGAGGGTTTGCTAGGGCGTCTGACAGATTCACATTTCATTTCGAGTGTGGATCTGAAGGATGCCTTTTGGCAGATTCCGCTGGAGGAAAATTCACGGGAAAAGACTGCGTTCACTATTCCGGGCAGACCACTATATCAATTCAAGGTTATGCCCTTTGGCCTCTGCAATGCGCCACAACGCATGTGCAGACTCATGGACAAAGTGGTTCCCCACGAATTGAGACAGAATATCTTCGTGTACTTGGACGATCTATTGATTGTATCGCGTGACTTTGAAGAACACTTAAGCATGTTAAAGACGGTGGGCTCTCGATTAAAAGACGCGGGATTAACAATTAATCTAGACAAATCTAACTTCTGCTTCAAGGAGCTTGAATACCTTGGGTTCATTGTTGGAGAAGGGTGCCTGAAAACCAATCCGAACAAAGTATCTTCCATTATAGAGTTCCCAATACCAAAGACACCTCGCCAGGTCCGAAGATTTCTCGGGTTATCGGGGTGGTATCGACGGTTTGTCCAAAACTATTCAGTACTTGCTACTCCAATAACGAACACTTTGAAGAAGGGCAAGCAATTTATTTTTGGCCCTGAGGCTATTGAAGCATTTAATCAGCTTAAGCAGGCACTCACCACCGCCCCCATTTTAGTCAATCCTGACTTCACCAAGCCGTTTATTATACTTTGTGATGCCTCTAACTCAGGAGTAGGGTGTGTACTATGCCAGGAAGATAATGAGGGCGTTGAACGACCAATCTGCTACTTCTCCCACAAGTTGAATTCAGCCCAGCGAAATTATTCGGTTACCGAGCTTGAGTGCCTTGCGGCCGTGTTAGGAGTAAAGAAATTTCGACCATACGTTGAAGGCCAGTCCTTCAAGATAGTAACGGATCATGCCAGCCTTAAGTGGCTGATGAGTCAGAAGGACTTAACTGGTAGGTTGGCCCGATGGAGCCTAAAGCTTCAGGGATTCACCTTTGACATAGAGCATCGCAAGGGGACTCAACACGTTGTTCCAGACGCGTTATCGCGAGCATACGCGGTTGATGCTCTAGGCGTTGCTCTTGCTCAGGGTGACCCTCGAGATGTACTCCACCTCAATCTCATGGACCCAAGCTTCAAATCACCAGAGTACACGAAGTTGATCGAGACTATCGTGAAAAATAAAGACCAACTCCCTGACCTCAGAGTATCTGACGATTTTGTGTACAAGAAAGTCAAGTATTGTACAGGAAATCCGGTTGAGGATGACATGGTGTGGAAGCTGTGGGTTCCATCGGCGCTGACCGAGTCCCTAATACTTTTGGCCCATCGGCCGCCAAAGGCTGCTCATGGTGGTATTGCCAAGACGCTATATCGGTTGCGTGACCGATTTTACTGGCCTAATATGGCGGCCCAAGTTAAATCGCTCATATCAACATGCGAGGTATGTAAGGCTTCGAAAGCTCCCAGTAATACACTCAGGCCAATGATGGGTAAAGCATTCGTAGTAGATAGGCCATACCAACACCTATTTGTTGATTTCCTGGGGCCATATCCTAGATCGAAGAATGGTAATTCCTATATGATCGTTTGTCTGGATCAGTTAACTAAATTTGTGCTAATACACCCACTACGAAGAGCCACTAGTGAAAGTGCCATTAAGTTTCTAGAGGAATATGTGTTTTCAGTTTTCGGAGTGCCTGAGTCTCTGCTTTCGGACAATGGCAAGCAATTCACAAGCCATGAGTTTTCTAAATTCCTTTCGACACATGGGGTGACACATATAAAAACGGCAGCATATTCACCTCAAGCCAATGCCAGTGAAAGAGTGAATCGGTCAGTACTAGCAGCCATTAGGTCCTATGTTGAAAAAGACCAACGCCATTGGGACAAGCACCTACCATTCATAGGCAGTGCTCTTCGAACGACCATTCACTCTGCCATTGGCATGTCTCCTTACGAGGCATTGTTTGGCCAAAGTAAAATGGAACACGGCTCCGATTATCGTCTCCTTAAGTCCCTGAAAAGCATAAACAATCCTGAATTTGACATATTGCCCAAATCTTCACGTATGAACCTCATACAAACCCACCTCAAACAAGCACTTCACAAGGCCCATAATATTTATGAACACCGCTATAACACCCGTAGTAAAAGCATAAAATTCAAAATTGGAGACGAAGTCTTTAAACGAAATTTTATTTTAAGCGATGCCAGCAAGCGTATTAACGCTAAACTGTGCCCCAAATTTGTGAAGGCGAAAGTAAGAGGCATTGCAGGTAACAATTTATATGAGTTGGAGGATGAAAACGGCCGTTATTTAGGAGTGTTCCACGAAAAAGATATCAGGTGCTAATAGTTAACCTTCGTATGGTTTCTGGCATTGTTATTGTTCAGATGTGAATGGTGAGTTAATCAGATTCATGCCTTCCTCATTTCCTTTTTATGTAGTTAAGCTAGCATAAAAATAAAATGTTTTGTTAGGGCCTCAGTTAGCTAAAATTTCTTTTGTATACACATCACTCTTTAGTTGCGTCCGTTTATTTCTTAGCGTAATGGTACATTACAATTGCCCCATTACGAAGGTCACTCCATCTACCTTTCACTTCGTAGTTAAAATAGGGTATCCGCTGCACCAAAAATATCAAGTTGACGAATAACGATTGGTACGACTGAGCGTAGATGGGAAAGATTATTACTTCCGGGGGGCGATTTCGCTCTTGTCCAAGAACTGCGGAAAGCTACGGTCGTGGGTGTAGATTAACTCCACAAAAATCTAAACCATCTCGATTTTGAACCGTCTGTGCGCGTGATATTAACTACGCGAGGAGTAAGCCAAAGTGCTTTAAATAATTTTGCCAATACGCAAAGAAAGGCATATAGTTGAATAAGGCTCGATTTTGTTAAGTTGTGTAATCGCGCAAATCGCCACAACCGCGCCTACGACGGCACATGTTCGTCGCTAGATTGTCACGCTATCAAAACTATATCGCGGGCGGTAACGAAACCTAGAAATAATTAATTAATTAATCTTGCGGGTGTGTCCAGTCCATCGCAATCGTGTGACTCGGTAAAAACGCTAGACCCGTCAGTTTTCCCGTACAGTTCACCGAAAGGGAACTACCAAAAGTTTTAGTGTCCCATGGTCCAAATATGTATTGGGAAACCAGTGAACCCATGTGCTAGTGTCACCCCCAAATCTTACGATCACTCCACTCCATCCCCTTAACCAACAAATAGTGGTAAAAGAGTGAGTGGTGAGGGAAGTACAGTGCAAGGTCGAAAAACACATGTGCGTCCAAAGGTTAAAAAACCATAAGGGTACCTATACCACCACCCGTGAAAGATTCCCATCTAAGTGAACTAAGTGACTGATCCATATAATCAAGTGTTCAACCCCCTCTACTCACGGGATTACATAAACAGTCACTATCTGCCTTCTACATCAGTATACATCATCTCCCGCCCAGTGCCCGCGGCTCAACAACCATCTTTAATTCACCACCCACCCATCAGCATAGTCCGGCAGCAGAACTCTTTCAGAGTTTTTTTTTTCTCTTTCTTTTTTTTTATATTTTTGTTTCTTTTGTTAATAATTAATTATAATTTTAATTAATAATAATTCTTTTCCTATATGAATTTCTATGATATCCACTCTAACCTAATTAGGTATATTTTGTTTTTATAAATAATTCTATTAAATTCTAATAAATGATTAACTACGCTATATTTTTACGGTAACAATTTTCTAATTTAATCAATATTCACTCGCTCCTATCAAAGTAAATTCAAATAAACATACATACATTTTCCATCCGTTAAACATTCATACAGGTTTCGGCAGCGTGATGTGCACACCACTACAACCGGACACAGGTAATTGTTAGTATTATTCTTTTCTTTCTTTTTTTTATGTTTGACACTTGTCTCAGTGACAACTAAAGAGCTTGAGTGAGTTTTGATATTTCACTCGACATCTACCGTATGTTTTTCCTTTCTTCTCTATTGGTTTACTTTTGCCAATGAATTTATCAGTAAACAAAGTTAGAGTCCGTATCATATTAAACGGTGTTGGAAGAGATCATCGCAGCGAATTTTTTTTTTCTCTCCTTTTAATTTGTAAACATCATTTACCATTAGTACATATTTCATTTTTTTCTTTTGGCGAGAAATCTCTTCCCCCAAATAGCTTATCAATTTTTCGGTATTAATATCTGTTCTTTTTCATAGATTACCTATAGATACTAATTGTACACGTAATTTAAGGTTTTTCTTTTGAATTAATTTTTTTTATTTTTTGGTTTTGTATGTTAATATCTACAGCTACTTAATCTAAAGCTAATAAATGTTGTAGTTAATTCGTAAACTTTCTGATTTACTATTATTTCGGTTGTGATTTGAGTTGGACATTTCTTTGTTTAGGTTGGGAGGATGGTTTCAGTTCCAATTCACTTTTGCTGAATGACATTTAAGATACAGCCTATAATGGCATTCTAGATATCCACTAAGGGGTGTTAAGAAAGTGAGGACATATTGACCGGAACAACCGAATGCAGTGAACAGTAAGCGAGACTTTCTGTTAAGGGGTTGTCACATACATCGGAGCAAGTGACAGCCAAGGAACCAGCCTAGTAAGTTTTCAGGTTTGGTTATGGGGAGGGCATAGCTCCACGGTACCCTTACTACCTACGGTACCAACGCTTTGAGGATGAGATAACGCAACCAGCTTGACGTCATCTATATAGGAAGACACATATAGTGTCGGTTATGACCAGCAGTCTGGTTAGGTCAACGTTTCGAGCATGCAACTTTTTTTAGATTCAGGTCCCATTTCACATTTAAATATCCTTACCCGATCCTCTTCCTCACTCAATTATAAAATAATAATAAAATATCAGGCATGTAATTATACGGTAGTCCGGAGACAGGCAGTAAGAACCCACCCCAATGCCGACGAGCTGAGTACGTGCTAGCGCTAGCATGCCTGCCTTTTGCCTTCCTCGGCCGGACGCTCTTCCACCTATTCCATCTATAGATTCCTGTGCTATATGGCGGAAGGGTACAACATCTATTTACCGTACACACCAATAAAGAGTAGAGTAAGTGCGGCAAATGTGGCCCAGGTGGGTAATATGGCCCACCATTATATATCCTGAATCAAAAAGCGCAGGTAGATAAAAACTAATACATTTCAAACAAGTTAAGACCGGTTTTGTCTCTGTCGATTATGGTAGGCGTAGCTCGACGGATCTGTAAAATATAGACCATAGTAGCTTTTTTTCGTTTTCGATGTAATTTTTTGGGAAGTTTTGTTAATTTTTTTCGCATTGAATTTTGCTTAAATTCGATAATCTTTTTCTAAGAGTGAATAATGTTAAATCTTTTCTTATTTTGTGTGGCATCAGAAGTTAAAAAAAGTTTATCAGTTTTATTAAAAATAAAAATGAGTGAAAAAATCACGGTGTGTTTAATATGGCCTACCCATGTAACCTAGTAGGCCATATTTGGCACCTGATATTAATTGAACGTTTGACAGATAAAATGGCTTCTAGCTCCAACAAGAGCACAAAACAACAATAGACCCGGGTCAAAGAAGAAATAATTCTAGCAAACCAAACTCAATTTTCTTGAAAACAATAGTGTTAAATATGGCCCACCATGGGCTAATAGTAGATATCCACCCTGGGCCATATTTAACACAGCGTGGGCCATATTACCCGCACTTCTTTTAAAATTGAAAAATTGAGTTCCTTTACGTTTTTGTTTATATCTTTTTGTTACGTTTTTTGTTATTATTTTAGATAATAAAGACTGAAGTACAAATGTTTTGTAAAACTGTTTAAAAAAACAGAAATGAATTCGACTTAAATTCATGGTTTTATTCTAAAAAATGTTAAGGGTGTGCCACATTTGCCGCACTTACTCTACCTACCTATACCCCATTTTCGGAACAAAAAAAAAACACTTTTATTTTTATTATTTAATGTCGATTTCCATTCCATTTCATTCCATTGAGCTTTTTGTTGCTCTCAGACCTCAGATTTTTCCTGCCCCAATGTTACATGAAATTAAGTTACTTTTTTTTGCATTTGTGTTGGTGTGCTATTTGACAGTCAGCTATTTTTTTATTGCAATTTGTGTTTACAAATCTTACTTGTTTTGGTATTGGTGAAACTATGTGTACCTAAATCGAGATTCGCAAAAGTGATCTGAATCTTAAAAAAATGTTTTTTTTTTCGCCCAATGTAAAACGAATTTAACAGACAGCTGATTTCTAGAGCAGAAAAACTGATCTGACTCTCATCATGACCCCCATGACCATACCCCTGGATCCGCCACTGGATTAGGACCACTTTCACCAAAATTATCATTTATCTTAATAAACAAAACTGACGATACTGAAACATTTAACACAAATTAAATTCCCCAAAATTGCTTTGTTTTGACTCATTTAAAAAAAAACAACACATGGCAGCCATCCCAGACATAGTGATTGGAAAACTTTCTTTGTCGAAGATTTCCACCGACATATATCACTTTTACTTCGGTCGAATACAGAAAGATGTTGCAGCTTGCAAGCATTTTTAACGATAGAGGAGAGGCAGAGGAGTGAAAAGAATTGGATTGGATCCAGTAGGAAAGATGCCGGTGCGTCGCAAGCGAATTTACATTTCCGCTGCAAAGGAAATGTTCCTTATAATAAAATTTCTCATATATGGACGTAGTATCGGTATAAGGAGTCCCGACCCCGAGGTCCAAACGTATCTCTCGCCGATTATGTCTGAGTCGAGTGTAGATACGCAAATAAAATGTTCACAGGGTCTTTAAACCGTAATAACGCTCTGCCATTTATAGTGTCAAAATTCACCTTTCGTTGGATGTTTAGTTGTGAATCCTTTGCTCTACTTTTAATACCATAGCTACAGCGGGTATTTAGCTTAAGCTCAAGATTCATGGATCACTATTTATATAGAGTACATAACATTTTAGATCCACACCGAGTGACATTACGCTTGAATACGTTGAACATTATTATAATACTTATACATAGTATTGCACATCCACGGACCAACCACAAGACAAATGCGACGAGAATAAAGAAATCTGTTTATAGTTGCTACCATAAAAACCATTTCTTGTACGAGAGAATTTATTGCACTCATCCTAGTAGAATCCCTATAAATTTCCATTTCCTTGTCCTAAATAAATCCTCACTAATGTCGTTTAGACGTTCGATATTTAACGTCAAATGACTGCAGCTTCCTCCGAGCAAAATCAATTTACCGAAAAAGAATTATTATAAGAACAAAAAAATACCAACGAACTTCTACAGGTGAAATAAGTAATGCAATCTTCTTAAGTGCTCGAATGGTATCGCATTAGAATTCCTCTTTCATTCTTAACATTCGCAGTCATCCATACAATAACGATTGATATGAGCGGGCGCATATGTGTTTGTATGGGGGCACACCCTGCATATCCTTAAATTCAGAATAGTTATATGTACATACCAAACGAAATATTCCACGCGACAGTATGAGGACTGATCAAAGCCCTTTGGGTTTGGGATGGGAAAGAGTTATACAATGTATGTATATCATTCTTCCGAATCAGATTGATTGCTTTCTAAGATATTAATGCTGTTCACTTCTTGTTTGATTGAGCTTGTGACTTAGAAGATAGAAAACGATAGCGTTGTGTATGACGAAATATTTTTTTCACTTCTTTAGATGACATAAAATGCATGTCCCAGGTGATATAAGGGATGCCATTGCTTGTCTAAAAATAGCGGTTAGTGTGCACTGTGCACACGTGTCCATATAGGTACTGAAAGTCACTGTTTCATTACAAGAACAAATCTATGTATATACATAAAAATGAGTTCTAAAGTGCACTGAGTGCAATGAAGGAGATTGGTCAAAATTGGACAAAGGGCGTGGCACCGCCCATACAAAAAAAACATTCAAAATATTATATCTCGAAAACCACCTAATCAATTGAGTTCGAATTTGCAGACAATCAGGAGTGGTCATTGGCCAAAATTGGACAAGGGGCATGGCGCGACCAAATTGGATACTGTCTTCTACGGGTTTGTTCGTAATTGCTACCAGAAGGTTTAGGAAAAAAAAAAAACGTAAAAGTAATCGATTTGTTTTGTTTCTCAAATTGATTTCCAAATTTCAATTGTATCTTTTTCGTTCGTTAACTTTCTTCACTGACTATTTCAAAGGTAAATAATTGACAGTGAAAAATTTATGTGCGATTTATACAAAGTGATGATCATTTACAGTTCGATATTTGTTACGATGCCAAGAGACAATGGTAACATTAGCCGGCGTTCTCAGAATGACCGCTGAACCAGTGTAGCTATCCGCCTTCATTTTCTATTAAAAAAAAAATAATTGAACAAAAAATATCAAATTAGATATTGAAATATTTAAAATAACTATTTTAGGCAGAACAACGTTTGCCGGGTCAGCTAGTATTGTTGTAAAAATGATAACCGAATCCTCATTATGTAGGTACATATGTATTTGTATTTCAAATATTGTATTCATTTATAGTGGATGCAGTTACTATAAATTTGAGTACCCTTAATAGTGGCATGTTAAGTAGTCATTCAACAATTTCTCATTTTTATAGTACCAATTCGTTATGTTTCCATTAGCCGTTGTAATGAAATACATTTCACCACATTTCATTCGACTGTAAACAAAGAGCAACGTTATCTCTTCTTGGTATTTTTTCCTAACATGAACAACACACACACACACACGCCAGACTTCCCATTATGAAAGTTTAATAGACCAAATAAAAAGAATTATGGTTCACGGTGGGGGGAGGTTGCGAACGGTTTAACCACAAAATGGATTGCTGTTCGTGAGGAACGTTTTTCTGGGGGAATTATATGAATAGGACGTTCTTCATGCATTTGAAACTAAAAAATTAAAATATTTAGAGAAACCAACTCAACTCGTTTTAAAGCGTACCTACTAATTGCGGGGTGCTGATTATCCTTTTTAGTGCTCAGGTTACAAATCGTGAAATTTCTACATACTTCCATAATGCTGAGTTCTCGCGATAATGTCAATATAACTATCTTGAAAACTCAGCGGGCTATCAGTGTTGCGTTTGCTAGCATTGAAACGGAAAAGGCGAAGATGCGACTGGCTGTTAATGAGAACAAAACGAAGCATGTGCTGTTATGGAGAAGGGACTCTCTAAAAACGGTAGCTCGGGCAAAACGTCACAGTGGGCAGATATAACTTCGAAGTAGTTAAAGACTTTGTCTACCTATAGGCTCAACAATTACCTTACAAAACGACATCGGCATAGAAGCGAAGAATCGCTCTTGCCAATCGCAGTTTCTTCGGGCTAAAAAGACATCTAAGAAGTAAAGCCCCGACTCACAGAACATATTGCATAAAATCTAAATCGTCCCGGTCCTGCTGTTAGTTGAGGCCGTGTTACACCCCGGACTTGGAGCGCCATCTAAAGTAGGTAAGTTGTAATACGGCACTTTCGAACACTTGTCGGTCATGGATTATAATCGAATATTCATCGATATGGGACCTTTGGCCCAGTTTCTGCCAACCAAACCAAGTTCATACCAGCTCATGGAGATCAACGGAGGTTTTTTAAGAAAGCCAAGCGCAACATTTCCTCTCTATAGTATTTGCACTTTCACAATAGAAAGTTAAAACCATACACATTTTAAATTATTTGTATCGTCACTATTTAAATGTTCATTCATATCCCAGCAAACCTCACAATTCGCATTTCGTCCGCTTTGAGCTCCACGGAGAAGATTTCGTTTGCCTGCGAGTTCATCTGATACTTACATATAGATCGTACAAAATGATTGAAGTAAGTTGGCGCGAATGTCAATGTAAGTGTTAAATGAAGATTTGCCAGCGTAGCGTAATTTTATTTGACAGATCAGCAAGAAAAAGGTTATTGGTACAGTACAATGTTAATTACAATGTATTGTAGGTACAGTAGAAGCTAAATGATTATTACAATGTTAACGAGGAGTTTACATCATTTCCTCCGTCATAATTCAAAACCAATAGAAAATAATTTTAATTCATAGTAATTCAAAATAATAAAATCAGTTTAGTATTGGAAACGAACACTTTTTTGCTTTATTCAAGTTTTGGGGAACAACATGTATCGTATTCAGACAAATGATGGTGTTATAAGACGGCATCAGAACCAAATACGTTCCAATGAGTTCCACTGTAATGAGTCAGCACAAATTAGCCACATTTTGTCATGAAAAGGCCCAGCAAAATCCAAACGGATTCTTTCCCATGCTTCTTCCAACATCGCGGGGGGGCTGGGGAACAAAACAGCCTAGACAAGATTTGCGAAGTGAGTGAGATGGTGACTGTGGTGAACTATTACGATATGCATGCAATTGATTTGTTTGTAATTGATTAACTTCTAAAGCGTCCTCATTTTTAATAGTGGAAAAAGTTTTCTGAGTTGTTTCGAATGCGCTTGCGATATCAATGACTTCCTGCAAAGACGGGTCGGTCTTTTGAAGCGCTTGTGTGCGGACAATATCGTGAGGTGTATATAGGACGATCATATCTCGTATCATGTTGTCCACAAATGACTTTGAACACGCAGTATTTGGGCATGAAAAAAAAACAATTACGGGCGATACCGCGTAGGTCTGCTACCCACGAAGAGTACGATTGCCCCGGCTTCATAGTGGTTTTGTGAAATTGGAATCTAGCAGCAAGAACATGCGTTTTTGAAATGAAATATTCACTTAACTTACCAGCTAGATCCTTAAATGTTTTACTGGCCAAGTCATTCTCTCCATAAAGTTTCTGCAGAATCTCGAAATTATCCGATCCCACCCACGAGAGGAAAAAAGCTCGTTTTTGGTTGTCATCCACAACTCGACACGCCTCGAAGTGCTGCTCCAATTGGGTCAAATAAGTTTTCCAGTTATCCTTTTCTCGGTTAAAGGAGCAAAATGGCTGAATAGTTGCGCCGTTGGCGCTTGCCGGCTGCCGCATGTTATCGGCCATCCACTTTTGCTGATCCCTCAGCATCGTCTCCATCCATCCTTGTTGAGCTCTAAGGATGTTCACCAATGTGTCTGCATCCTACCTTTGCAGTTTTTGTAGAACTTTTATGGAATTTATAATTTTACATGTGAACGAAAAAACTAATCCTCGTCGCCACTGTTAAATGAAGATTTGCCAGCGTAGCATAATTCACAAAAACCAAACTTTATTTGACAGATCAGCAAGAAAAAGGTTATTGGTACAGTACAATGTTAATTACAATGTATTGTAGGTACAGTAGAAGCTAAATGATTATTACAATGTTAACGAGGAGTTTACATCAGTAAGAATCATTAGCGAAAGATTCTGAATGCTGTATGCAACAAGCACTGAGTGGGAGGTTAAGAGCTACATCCTGCACATAATTATTTCGTAATAAAGGAAAAATAACGTGTCCATGTTGGTCCGTGTGTTCCGCTATCCAGATTGGAGGTGACATTATAAATTATTTAAATTAATAAATAGCCTTTTTTTATAAACGAGTCCTTGTTTTATGGCGAAAGCAAACTATCTACTAGTTTAAATTTACTTCGCAATTACAGAGAATTGGACTGCTAACCGACTGATGTAAGACTTTTCCCTAAAGCTCAAGTCCCTTTTTCAATTCGTAAGGTTCAAGGTGTGAGGTTTGTTATAGTATCTTAAGTACGTTCATTAGGTTTTCTCCTTTATTTTCTTTTAAAAATGACTGCGAATATTTTTTGCTTCTTGGTATAGATACCCCCATCCCCAATGAAAGCAAAACAAAAACAAAAAAGGGAAAGTTTATAAAGAAAACATATTACAAGTCTGCGCTGTGTTTTTCCTTCAACAAATTGCATCAGGCAGTGCACGCCGTGTTCTACGTAACTCTCTTTCAAGGTGCTAGTGCTAGTGTTAGCTCATGTAAGCCGGCAGCAATGAAAAAGTTATGAACTAAATGATGCGAAAACTTTTCACACTAAATACCAAACTAACCCGGTGATGAAACAACGTAAACGTTGCACAAATTACGCCCTTTCCTCTATATACAGCACGTGTATAGGTAGGATTATTTATCCGTATAGCTAGTGTCTTTTGTGGGGCATTAACGTAACATGATATGGGTCTATCCTGTGAGTCGTGGGTCTTTATGCACTTTGTATGTATTCACATTTTCTTTGTTAAACCCCTGAAAGTTTCAACACAATCAATGGCCTGCTTCTTTTCATACGTTGCGAGGTGAGTCAGTAAGACGTTAGTATCTTAAACCTACAAGCAAAGGCGATGACCATTTCTTTCTTGGACAAATGAAAATCGATCAATAATCTCCCTCTAGCTTTAGATGTATATGGTATAGTGGCCTGCCTTAATCTGCTTATGACCATTTCCCCCAGACAGGTCTTAGAAGTGTGCACTCGGTGATAGTGAAAGTAATCGATTCCAAGTTATGATGTTATTACCAATTTTGCGTATGAATGCGCTCAAACACGCTTCGGTAAGCTAATGGCTCTAAAAATAGTTTATAGTAAGAAGGATTAGTGATATGTGTATTCGTATGGAAAATTATCTATTTTTGTCACTTCATGTACATGAACTTGTGCCACCGTCAACTTGAAAGAAATATAATCGATAAATTTTATATTTATCGACTGACGGATTTACTTCGTCTATATTTGGTATTGGTATATAAATTTTCGAGAGATATTCGAACCAGACCACCATTGTCGGGTCTCTTTTCGTCTCCCTACCACTAATATACCTTACCCAGAGAGACTCTCTGGATTTCTCCAGAGTTCTTCCCTGAGTTCTATTCATAGTGTTAACGCTAGCATCTGTTTATGTGAGATCTGTTTCATCCAATGGGCCTCGACCCAATGTTGTCCCAAGATCCTCATTCTTCTGCCAGCCAAAGCTGGACATTGCCACAATATATGTGCCGCTGACTCAGATTGTCGGCCATTGTATTGCCATTTTAGCTTGTCTACATTGTTCCACGGTTGACCACCTTCTCAAGTGTTCTGCCGTGATCCATTTGTGAATCAGCTGTTCTACCATTCCTCTACCAATTGAAGAGAATGGTTCTGGTCCCAGCAACTTTTCAGTTGACCCCTGTTTTGCAAGGGAGTCCGCCTTTTCGTTGCCGTCGATCCCTATGTGTCCTCGTACCCAAGTCAGTGCTACTTGGTTTTTAGATGAACACTTGTTGAGCATGAGTACACATTCCAGTGCCAGTGATGTTGTGATGGTTGTCTGTTCCATGCATCTAGTCACCTCCTGATTGTCCAGTGCTATAAGGATATTTCTTCCATCCACCTGACTCTCAAGCAAGCAATCATCTCAGCCTGGTATACTGAAGTATGTTTCCCGAGGCTAATGTGACGGGCTAGTTCCAGATCTTCTGAAAAGATTCCGGCCCCCGCTCCGCCATCCATCATGGATCCATCTGTGAAAATCACGATTTCACCATTCCTCTTTCCTGGAAGTAATCCATTCTCAATACGAGTTTTGTGATTCCTTTCCATTATACGCACCTTTGTTATACCATCCATAGGCATGTTCAGTTCCCTAATCTCATTTTTGACAAGCTCCAGGATCTTCCTATGTCCATAGATGGTACCACTATTGTGCCATTTCGCATCTCGATGCAGACGAAGTGCTGTTAGGGCCGCTGTTTTCTTAATAAATAAGTCTAGCGGTAAAATCCCTAAGATCACTTCCAATGCGCATGTTGGTGTTGTGCGTATTGCACCTGTAATTCCTATACATGCTAAACGCTGGACGCTATCCAGGTGCTTCTTAGCAGTCTTCTGGGAGGCTTTTGCCCACCATACAACCGAAGCGTATGTGATAATGGGTCTAGTAATCATCGTATACATGCATTATGCTGACCTAGGAGAGAGTCCCCACCTCTGTCCATACACACGTTTGCACTGATGTAGTACCCTTTTTGCCTTCCGTACCTTCTCCTCAACATGGTGATTCCAAGTAAGTCCAGTATCTAGGTATACTCCCAGATACTTAACCTTCTTGGTCGTTGTTAGTTCAGATCCGAAAAGTGTTAAGGGCTGAAATTCCAGATTTTTCCTCTTCCTAGTGAAGATTATTAAATCTGTTTATCTATATTTCGTAGGTTTTCCTCTCAGTGCAGGATATACCTATAAAGGAGTAGCTGGTGTATAGTTATAATCCAAAAATGCGTTTGGAACTGGTGCCAGTGGGGTTTTGTGGGTTCATCACTAGACGAACACCACTCATCTGCTCTATAACCGCACTGTTCAATCGATGTTTCGATTCGTTTTAAGATTTATGATTGACAGACGGGGCAAAAGTCTTTCCACACATAGGTCGGTGACGATAGACGTTATTATCGAAAATCCATTTCCTTCTTGGATGAGAATCGGTGCGTTCTTAGCTCTTCGGTGGGTGGGTGTTCTTTCAGCTGTCCGCACAATATAGATTAACCTGCTGAAAAAATTTTTTTTTTTTTGTAAAACATACATTACATATCTATAGTATGAAATGAAGAACTTGTTCAGATGTTGACGTAAGAGATGTGATGTAGCTACAAGGCGGACACCAATTAAGATAACCCGCATGAAACAAGAGAGGGCAACACGAGCCAAAAGGAGATACTGTCGGCTATTGTTGACAGGTGATGATCTTTAAGTCAATGATTTCAACGATTGCGCTTAGGTACCATTGGCCTGATGGACATCTAACAGATCGATGGGACGTGTCCGTTTCTGTCAGGCAGGCAGTTATTCCGCTTACAATACAATCTCCAAGGTGGAAGAATTAATATTTGGACTAGTTGTACCCTCCCGGTAATGTTCTTTCGTAAAATAGAAATGAGAATAAATTGATTTTCTGTCTAAGCCTGAAATACAGAAATACGAAGAAAACAAAAAAAAGAATCATGAACCACTTTTGTCCACTTTTGACCAATTTTCACAGGAGCACTCCACCTAAGCCGTATACCTGTCACAGAATACATCACGCCTTACCTAGAGTTTACAAGACCCTTCTCTAGCACCTATCCCAGCAGAGAAGACTGGAGAGACGGACTCGTACCTAGTACACCAACCATAGCCGTATTTACAGACGGATCAAAAATGGACACTGGGATAGGGTCAGGTTTCTTCTCTGAATCGCTGGGTATATCAAAATCGATACGCCTCCCCGACCATAGCAGCGTTTTTCAAGCAGAGGTCCTGGCAGTGACAACAGCAGCCCGTGAGTCTGTGGTAAGGGCAATACCACCTGAAGGTATTACCTTCTTTATCGACAGCCAGGCAGCAATAAAAGCCATAACTGCACCAGAAATAAAATCGAAGCTTGTGAAGTCTTGTCGCGAAGAACTCAAGGCTCTTGGTACACAGCACAAGGTATCGTCCTGCTGGGTTCCGGGACATGAAGGCATTTCAGGCAATGAGAAAGCAGATGAATTAGCAAGACGAGGTTCGACAGCTGTTTCAGAAGAAGCTGATCCCTCTGTGAACAACCCGGCCTTGCATACTCAAGCTTGAGCAGTGAGAAAAGCCACAAGAGAGGCGAACGCAAGATGGGCCACCTTAAACACTTGTAATACCACAAGTATGCTATGGCCGTCCTTCAACGAATTAAGAACCGAGAAGATAATGCGAAAGGATAGGAAATCCCTGTCCACCCTCGTAGGTATCATAACGGGGCACAACACACTGCGGTACCATAAAGAAAATGGGCTTGAGCTTGACGGAAGAAGAACTCTGCAGAGGCTGCGGTGATGAGGGAGCTCTTGAGGACAAAACCCACTGCCTTTTGTCATTGCCCAGGTCTATAACAAACCAGGTATAAATTCCTTGGTCACTTCTTCAACGACCTAGACGAGCTTTCCAGCATATCAATAGACAAGATAATGAACTTCGTCAAATTAATAAGATGGTTTGTATGTAGCAGCACAGTAAGTAATTTGAATACAGGGTTATAATGGGTAAGGGACGACCTCTTTCCCCCACGGAATTCACAATGTGTCAGTATTGACCTGAGTGTGGCACGGATAAATCCTCGCCAGCCCACAAACCTAACCTAACCTAACCTATGCCCAGCATTTCCGTGTGTATCCCTATCGCACAGTTTCCAGAATGACCCCCGTAAGTAGGCGGATATCCTTGCGGCTAAGACCGATCATGAATTTGGATCTCTTTTTGCTCACTTCTGGCCATGATTATTTTGCATGCCTGCAGGTGTTGAGATTGTTCCAGCGTAGATTTATTCTACTGAAAGATTCAATGTCAATCTTTCTAGAAAGCGTGCTTGATGGACATCTTACAGATTTCAGGGCCATTGATGCGTGCATCTTCGACCCGTTTCTTGCAGTCTCATCCGCTTGTTCATTTCCCGGAATATCCATATGCCCCGGTACCCAGCAGAGGGTTACCGTGTTGGCTTGCGATAGTTCGTCCAGGTATTTCTTGCAATGACTTACTGCCCTCGACTTCACCACGACTGACTCCAGTGCTTTTATGGGCGCTTGACTGTCAGAGTATATATATAAGATATATGTACATAATATCAATTTTCAATTTCAATTTCAATTTCAATTTTATTTATAAAGGACAGTACAAATAAGACATAGGTTAGTTGTGGTTGTCAGGCAGTTCCAAAGTCTGGTTGCATGGATGAAGAAGAGGCGCGAAGAGTTGAAGTAGTTAAATGAAGGCATTATACGATTTTGGGTCCTGGTAGATTGGGCGAATTGAAGTTTCTCGAAGATCTGATCTCTTCCCGACTATTATCCGTTTTGCGAAATTGTCTAAAAACCATCTTTACCGCTAAACTACTCCCACTCCGCGCATCATATTGTCAACTCGTCAGCTGATCGACAAGTTTAGTCATCTCATCACCAATACATGCACCCATATATTGCTGATCCGTGTCGCTTAGTGGGAGGAGCCAATTAACCAAAATAATGCAGTTTTTTTTGCATAAAGTTTGCTCTGGTGCCTCCTAAACAACTCCACTGTATGGATGTAGAAAAATGTACAAATTAACTTGGTTTATACGGACACCAAAGGGGGTATGGGACACATGGTACACATGGTACGGGCAGTATGGGGTCACTATATAGCAAGTCTTCCATAATATGTTGAAATTCACTGAATTCATCAATTTTTAAATCTATTTCTCGCGATTTAAGGACCCTTAACCACATAGTTTAAGTATTATTAAGACTTATCTCAATGTTGAATGGGTCACACAGCAGTAGATAAGAAAAAATAGATTAAGAATAGAGGAAAGATTGTATTTGATCCAAACACAACAGTAGATAAGAAAAGATAGATTACGAATATAGAAAAGATTGTATTTGAACCAAATACACAGTATATAAGAAAAGATAGATTAAGAATATAGAAAAGATTATATTTTAACCAAACACAACAGTAGATAAGAAAAGAATAAAGGAAAGATTGTGTTTGAACCAAATCCATAGATTACTAAGTAGGATATAAATATAAGAAACGAACACGGAGTCGACAGTCTAGGAATTACATCTACTGAGACCACAGTTCGGTGATTATAAACGTTATTAATCGTAATGTATTAGTCGGACAATAAAATTAATTAAATAAAATTCATCAAAAGGATCATAGAAATCCTATAAAAAATATTGTTTTTTAATTTGAAAATATACCCACACAAGTAGGTATATTTAATTCGCGCCCTATTCGGTTCTACGATAGCAACGACGTCGCAGACTCCGAACTAGAAGAAAATTATCCTGAATATACTAATTATTCATCACTCACAGTTACAGTTCAACAGTATATTTTGGTACCAATGGAAAGGTCATTTAAATTCCGTTCGAATGATACAAAACTTTCCTTTAACCATTAAGTACCTACATAGGTATAGGTAAAAGTGAATGTGTTTGAGTGTGACATAAGTACATTCGCTTTGCTCTCTCTAGGGTATATGCTGTCCAATTTAGATCAAATGAATTCACTTATAGAATATCAGGCGCATATCAGCCATTCGACTGTAAACTCGACTTCTTGAATATTCCCTCGACCTGGTTGATTGTATATGTACAGACACCCAACAATGCCTTTTTTGTCCACTATCTTGTAATAGAATAAAGCAACAAAAAAAAAAGGAAGGAATATGCGAAAATAAAAGTATACCCCCCGACACACAGATCTTTGTTGTAAAGAGATCCACTTTCTTGTCATGGGGTATCCGATACCCTCTAAGGGGATCTCCGGTTGGCTTTTATTGGGATTTTTTCCGTCCCATCAACCCTTCACAGATTTCTTTCATCTTATTTGCTGCAGTTGAGTTGCTGTTGAATTTTCTTTTTCGTTCTTCGTTTTCTATTTGTAGCATTTTTCGACAGTCTCTATTCTTTTGGGTATTCTTGTTTATCATTGATATATACAGAAGTGCACCTAACAGCTATCTGTATACTAGGATAAGGGAGAATAGTCTCCACAATCAGTACTTTTTTTTTATTTTGCTCATTCCCCTTGAAGCTAATTTCGAAGCTATTATTGTCACCTTTTCAATTCAGTTTGGTATATGAAATGGGATGGAGTGGAGGGGTAGGTGCCGTTTATTAAATGGACATTCACAGTGCGACTATGCGAAAGGATGTCGAGAGTCTGCCCATGGGTAGTATCTATTGTCGAAATTTAATTCAGCATTTCATGTCCGGAACATTTTTCAAAGGGCAACACCACAACCGGGAGCATTGTCTTTGTCGAACTCTTCTTTTCGTATTCCATTTTGATATATTCCGTTGCATTCTCTAGGCGAATATGCTGGAGAAAAGAAGGAATTATTTTATCGGATAGTACAGGAAAACTTCAAGGAATGAAATGTTAAGCAACAGTGGAGAAAGCGAGAATAAGAGGCAAAGGACGGAAAAAAGGAAACACAGAAGACGAGGCAAAGAGCTTGAGATGAATTTTAAAGGCAAAGGCAAACTATTCGAGTGACACGTCTGCTAACACCCGAATAGCCTCTATAGTGAGCTCGAGGTAACTGTATCCGTGTATATAGTCAAAAGGGTGAAATTAGTTTCCATTTCTTCCTTCGCTTGTCACTTGCCTTAGCGATTGCAATTTTTAGTTTTATTTTTTTTTTTCGTGTTTCTGTTTTCCGTTGTTGTCATTCTAAGGAGCATTTCAGGGCTGATGAGGAGGGTGATCCATCCACCAGAACCATAATAGATATCTTCTGAGGGACGACGCACGAGTGAAATCTAGGATATAGAATTAATGAAAAAACCGGTCAAAGAAAATGCAGTGAGTTGAAATGGATTTTCCATCTCTAATGGAAATAAAATAGATTATTAGATGGGATCCTGGAGATGGAAAGGGTAACTTGATAGAGAATTCAGCAGTTGACAAAGAGGGAGAGTAACTATTTATTGAGGAAGGGTATGCTTTGATAAGGTTCAAGTTTTTTCAGCGATAAATCTTTAATAAAAGAGGTTTTTTCTTTTTGTTTACCATTATTTATTGGACTTAAACTTGCCAAAAATGGTTAATAATTCACTTATATGATCTTCTACGCTTCACTAGGAGTACCGACTAGTTCCAAAGACGGCGAGGGGTTTTAGTTTGTTCTATTTTGCAGTCTCAAATTAAACAGGATGTTCGCACAAAAAACTTTACGGGTCTCATAATGATGAGTCCCTTTCAATCACATAGTAAATCGGCTGATGTAGGCCTATTTCGTGATGTCCTACAATAATTTTAATGCAATCGCACATTCGATTGCTGGAACTATATAAAAACTAACAGCATGCAAATAAAACGTTTTCCAATAGATTCGGACAGTTTAGGTATAGTCGCCATGCTATTTTATCTGTTGGTAATTTTGCTGTTTTTTTTTTTTTTTATTTTTCAGATACTAAAGACAAATCACCATAAAGCGTTGCAGCAACGAGCTGCCTTACTATATCGAAATGGGTGTTCTCTTGTGCCAATGAAGGCTAATTTACGGTCAACAACATGGTCCACCTTTACAGGCGACTATTCAACTTTTCTTTTGCGAAGCTGTCTGTAACTGGATTCGTTACCAAACGGCATGGTCACGTCTCCAACCGACTACATAACACCCAAATTAAACTTCACGAAAGGCTTCCACGTTGGTTTCCCAACAAGGGATCAGTGGAAGAGGGACGAAGTAGTGAAGGGCTTCGACACGGTCATATACACCGACGGATCTAAGATGAGCTGTGGTGTAGGGGCCGGTGTCTACTCGGAATCACCTCAAATATCAATTTCAGTACGCTTACCGGATTTTGCCAGCGTTTTCCAGGCGGAATTACTGGCCATCCGGGAAGCTTGCACGCAACTAAGGCGTGATACAACGCTTAAACAAAACATTGCTATTCTTATAGATAGCCAAGCTGCCATTAAAGCCATCGACTCGGCTACCATATCCTCCAAACTGGTGCAGGAGTGCCGGAACGAGCTGGCCTGTCTGAGCGAGCGCTCCAGGGTCACACTTCTCTGGGTTCCAGGGCATAGTGACATAACAGGCAATGAGCGTGCGGATGAGCTGGCCAGGAAGGGCTCAGCGCTACACGCCTCGCTCTCAACGAGGGTCCACATTCCGCTAGGAGCGGTAAAGGGACAAATACATTCGCATTTTCTGCAAAAAGCCAATTCCCGATGGTCGGGGTTGACAAACTGTGTCATATCAAGGAAGATATGGCCTACCTACAACCAAAACAGAACAAATAACCTACTAAACAGAACCCGCCCAGATATCGCCAGAATCACGGCAATAATCACGGGGCATTGGCCAATTGGAGACCATGCGGCCAAGCTAGGTATCCCATACAACCCGCATTGCCGCAGTTGCGGTAATACAAATGAAAAATAAACTCTCTCCCACTTCCTCTGCAAATGTCCAGCTCTAGCGAGAGCCAGACTACGCGCACTGAACCAACCATTCTTTGACGACCTTAGCGACATCTCGGGCAAAGGGATACAGGATCTTATCCGTTTTCTCAATTCAACAGGTTGGCTATAGGAACTGACTTGACCACATCCTAACAATCACCAGAAGATAGGTCACACGAGTCGTGGTAACAAAACGGCACATCATAGTGCTAATTGGGTTCAAGGTGAACCGCCACTTCTACCTACCTACCCTGTCTGTAAACATCTATGTCGAAGGAGTGCTATTTTTGAAGACTTATAATATGTAATTCGTTGGTTTAGTTTAGACAATGTTATAGCATATTGGGCCCAATTTAGATTCCTGGAGGTACTCCATATTTTGTCCTTAGATTCAGGTAAACAACTAGACAGTTTCTTATTGTTACCATGGTATACCCATTCCGATTTTTTCCAGGGCTCATAATAAATTCTCATGGTTGAAA
Source organism: Cheilosia scutellata (assembly GCA_955612985.1). Taxonomy (NCBI): domain Eukaryota; kingdom Metazoa; phylum Arthropoda; class Insecta; order Diptera; family Syrphidae; genus Cheilosia; species Cheilosia scutellata. The sequence goes on along the minus strand of OY015312.1, from coordinate 63,692,956 downwards.
GTATCGCAAGCTTAACTGAAATCTATATACAGTGGTGGAAGTCGAAATTCCATTTCAAACACCTCGTTTTTCATGATGGGACGTCCGAAGCATAATGTCGACAATCCATACAATAAACCTACTTTCAAATAGCTTTCTTATTCTTCGTTAGTGAAATTTGTTGGGAAGGACATAGAAAATAATGCATCTCTGATGGTGCGGGAGGTTATGTTATTTGGGTGTCATTTTGTTATGCGAGAACATCACAAATCGGGTAGTCAACAAGAAATTTTAATGTTTCTTTGTACATTGATGTGCTAGATCTTAATGTCGCGAACATGTCCAAAGAGTTTCTTCCAGAAAATGTCGTATTCGATATTCGAACTAGGATAACCCAAACCCACCAGTCCACAACGCAAGGTCCCTAAAAGAAAAAGAAACAATATCGAGATAATGAAGTACCCGGCTCGAAGTTCAGACCTAAACCCCAGAGACAATTTGTGTTGGATTCTTGCACGTAATGTTTACATATACATGGCAGTCACTTCCACTCCATCTGCTTAGAGCGTAAAGCAGCTATCCGAAAAGCTTGGTCGTCAATTAGCCTTGATGAGCTTAAAAGCCTTACCATATCAATGTCAAACAGTCTTAAAGATGTGCTTAAAAATAGAGGAGTTATTAAAAATATTGTTTTCGAAAAAATTCCATCTTTATACATATAGGTATACCTACGTATGTATAAATATTTTTTCTGTACGTGTTTGTAATCGAACTCCTCCTAAACGGCTGGACCGATTTTGATGAAATTTTGTGTGTGTGTTTGAGTGTGCCGAAGGATGGTTTAGATTCACAATTGGTAAACATTGAACAAAAGAGCGTGGTACCTCCCATACGAAAAAAAAAATTAAATCTAGAAAACTACCGAACTAATTGACTCAAATTTTAAGAAAATATTTGTTATTGGCCTAAAGGTATTTCTGTGAAAGTTTGTTCAAAATTGGAGAGGGAGGGGGGGGGGGGGGGGTACCTCCCGAATAAAAAAAAAAAATACATTTTGAATGCTATTTTTCGACACCCATCACCCATGTGAGCTAAAGTTGTAAGTTGTAAAATTGTAGACATTGATGTGCATTTGCATTGTCCAAACAACCGCGTGTTATGTGGGTGGGATTGGAAAACGGGCCATGGCACCACCCTTACAAACACAGTTATTTAAATCAATACATCTGAACATTGTCTGATTGAAGTATTTTACAAAACCTGGCGTGATTGGACAAAAGGGCGTGATACCTATCCATAACAAAAAAATTAATTTCAAACACTACATATTCTTCGACAATCATGAGGAAATATCAGTCGAAGCACACGGAGTACAGAATCAGTCCGGACACATCGCGTTAAATAAAACGGCCAGAGAACAATTGACGGACAATGAAAATGTACAAGCAGGCAAAACAACGTTTGCCTGGGTCCGCTAGTAGGTATATATTATAAAAAAATGTAAAAACCTTCATGGGTTTGTAATCAAATTTCCTCAAATTTGTAATCGTTTTGGAATTTTCAGCTCTTTTTTAAAAATTTGTAGTTGTATACCCGCCACAGAAATGTATATGTTAACTTTGCCATTACATTTGTATCGCCAATACCGGCCCCAATATTAATGGCCAGATTTTTCATATACATATTGCGACCGGCACTAGACAATAAAGCCCAAGGAATCGATTTGGAAATAATGCCAAAAAAACCTAGTACAATTTGTTGTTGCAAATTTGTTCATCATTTGGGTATAACAATTAAAGAAAAAGAGATTTATAAAAACTTCAATTTTGAAATGTATAACACACTGTAAAATATGTAGGTATGCTGTTGCAAGTTTGTGTGTAAGTTGCATTCTTTACATTTTTTATACATTATACATGCCGCATAAATTTAGAGAAACCCTGCATATACCCAACTTTGAAAATAATTCAAATTTGCAAACAGTATGTATGTCTATTTTATGTCTATTTTATGTATGTACCTACATATTTTTATTTTTCAGAATTCAAAAAATTAACAAAGAGAAAAAAGTTTAGGTACTTAACAAATAAAAAAATATGTATTCCATTACTGCTGCACCTACACTAAAAATGTAAGAAATTCAGCAGTTCTTAAATGTTGAAGCATGACACTGCCAATCGCCTTTTAAGTTTGCAAATGTCAAATAGGCATCCAAGTTCTCTTCAGATATATTTTGTTTTTATAGCTCAATTTTGAAACGGTGATCCCCATTCTCATAAATAGGTTGAACAGAGGAATGACGTTAAATGAAAAGCATTTTTTTTTTAAGTTCGCATACTTTTCTTCACTCATAAACTTCCAGAAGCATACCTCGGAATCCGAACTATGAGCCTTGCAGAGAACATCACTTTGAAGGAGTATAATTTTCTGATTCTTTTAAGTTTCTCCTATTAAGAGAAAGATAGATTAGATATTGTTTACGTACACAATTTCGAACTCAAGCTCTAGATTTTAATCATACCATAGGTATTACGATAGGGGAACTCAAAAAATTGGGTCACGCTATTCAGTCCGTCCGTACGTCTGTCTGTCTGTGATTGAGGTGTTTAGTTAAATGTGACAAAAAAGCTAACCACTCTTCATTATCAAGTTCTTGATGTATTGCATTTGCGGATGTTAGAAAATGTTTTATTCCGTCAAATAAGTCCCGAAATTCTTGTAAAAACAGATGACTACTTAACCATCGAACGTCGGTATAATTCAGCAGTTCCCCATGAACGGACTCGTTTTCTTCTAAAATCTTCTTTGTATCCTTCTACCACGAACAATTTTATTGTATTTATCATAACATGCGGAAAATTCAAAATTTTACAGCACAGAGATTCCTGATGATTACAGTGATAAGATAGAAACCTTCGAAATCATCATCCTTTTTCATACCTAATCCTACGAGAGCAGTAGCGCAGTGGTTAGTGTGCTGGACTGCTGTGCGAGGGATCGCAGGTTCGATCCCCGGAAAAACACAAATTACATCTTAGTGTTTTTTTCTACTGCGCCACCTCTCGCGAACGTCTGACAAACATCCGAGAGTATAACTGTCCTGAAAAAGCTTCTTAATGATTCAGCCGTTCGGAATCGGCATAAAATTGTAGGTCCCTTCCATTCGTCCCAAAAATAGAAACTCACGCAAACGAATCGTTGCGAGAAGCTAGGCCTAGGGTGTCTACCGCCCAGCGTTGTTATATGATCTTAATTATCTTATTTTCTAAGATATTGAGTTGGTCTCCAGATGAGAAGATATTCATTCAATTTTATTGCAATTTTTAAGATTTGTAGAATTTTAATAAGATTTGTTAAGATATTAGCCTCAGGATAAAAATTTAAATAAAAAAAAAACTTACTTTGAAGAAATGTGTCCATTCTTCATATTTTTGGAGTTAAAAATACCAATTTTCTCAGATTGCGCATTACAAGTTCAATTCAACTTGCATAGTTTTAGCCCTCAAAACTGATTGCCAAACATTAATGACATTGATTGTAATTTTAGTTTTCGAATTATGTACATCGATGATCTGTTGAAATCAGCGATTCTGAATGTTTTAAATAATTTTAGGTTATGTTCTTGTTTTTTTTTTAATTCTGCAGAGCCCTTTTATGTTATACTAGCTTTTGCCCGCGGCTTCACTCGCGCAGTCCTCAGTATTTGATCACAGAGATTTCTTCACAGTCAGTTAGTTGCCTCTTTTATATTTATATATCGTGCAGGAAACCTACCAAAGAAAGTACTTCAGAAGTAATTAGTATCTCTGAAAAATATTTCTAGCGCCCTATTGGAGAAAACAGTTAAAAAATTATATGATCAATATTATTTTGTTGTATCTGGCATCTCAACACAGAACATACTATAGCAGACTGAGCCACTATCTACGGGACAAAACATATTTCTTAGCTGGTGAATACACCGATATGATGAGCAACATCTTTAGACTAAGGCGGAACTCTTACCTTTTAATTATATCCCACGCCGCCCAGATCTTCCTATACTGTGCAACATATGCAACCGGAAAGATCGTGAGGATGTGTACCATTTTCGATGAACGGTTCGTGAGTTAAGAAAAGGGCCCCATTAAATGGGTTCATCACCAATAACTCGGGCCCCAAGCTGAATTTCCAAAATAGAAAATATTTATTTTCTTTATTTCTTACAATAGACTACATAAACCGAGTTTGAAGTTAATCGGATAAAAAATAAAAAATGTACCCATACAAACTTTGACCCCCCCCTTTTACCCCTTTAAGGGCTGAATTTCCATAATCCGAGAAATTAAGTTTCTTTATTTCTCATATAAAGTAGTCAAACCGAGTTTTAAGTCAATAGGATGAAAAATAAAAATGGTCCCATACAAACTTTGACCCCCCTTTTATCCCTTTAGGGGTTGAATTTCGAAAAATCCTTCCTTAGTGGTTGTATACATCATAAAGGAAACCTCTGTGTAAAATTCCAGCTTTCTAGAGCAAAGGGTTTAGGCTGGGCTTTGATGATCTGTCAGTCGGAATCTTCATTTTTATTATAGATCTTCATTTTTATATATATAGATGTAGTGTGCAGTTGAATATTTTGTGGAATACATTTCACAATTCGGTTTCAATTCGGTTTAATCAGTTGCAATAAACGACTTAAGGCTTTAACATTTTCCCTAGGACAGTAGAACTTACAAAGTTAGCAATCTTTGCACAGATTCGAGTTATATATATTTCGAAGTCTTAGATTGGCTTCTAAAAACGATTATTCTCAAATGTCGCGATAAAGAAAATATACATGCGCGAAAGTACTTTTTTTTTAATTTTTTAAAAGCATTATCTAAAATACCTTCAAAAACGCTGCACAGGAACACCTAGTTTTTGACTAGAAAATAGGGTATATTTTCAAAATTTCTTTAGGTTTAAGTATAACTGGCATTTAAGATGATTTAAGATATGAAACCCAAAGTCGTAAGATCTAGAAAAAATCTTTATAACAACACTGCTACCGCCTGTTGTGCCACCTATTTATTTATTTTTTTATTTAATCCTACGAGCCCATTATTTCTGTCCATCATTCACAATCTATTGTGATTCATTTGAGTTTATATATTGGATTGTTTTTTGTTTAAGAGGAATGTATTTTTGAAAAGCAGTCTTGGGTATAAAATGTCAATAATTCTTCTTTTCCTGTTAGGCTACTATTAAACATGTCAAAAATCGTGTCATTCTTAATCAAACTACTTTCAATCATAAACATATTTATGAATTGAATAACGTTGGAGTGTCATCACAATTTTTGTCATTCTTGTCAAATTCTGCCCTAAGGTTGTGGGACAAAATCTGACGTCATATTGATAAATGTATTTCACAAATTTACACAATTTTTGACATTGTGAAATAGTAGATTTAAGTCTTTAAAAATCAGAGTGACGAAAATGTCAACAACTGCAAGCAAATATGTGTGCAAAAATTTAATAATTCACCTCACAAAACAAGTATAACAATGAATGCGTGCAGTGCATTATTTGTTTCAGAAATAGAGATTCTACAAGAAAAATATTTAATGTTGGAGAAAGAATTGGTTTATATAAAACTGAATGAAGGAGAAAAAAATTTATTTAAAAATATTTTATTAAAACTCTTGCGCGGTCTACTTAAAAATCGATCGCGATCGACCGTTTGCCCAGCCCTGATTTGGGTGTTATGGGATGTTGGCTATTAAGCAAATACCTACTTTTGAGCTTTTTTCGAAACTTATTATATGTATTTATTTTCAGGCGTTATGATTTATTTGATGGCCGTTCAAAATTATTGATGTAGGCGTTATTTCCTTTGGCATTATTACCTAACGCCAATATGAACTTCTTCAGCGTTTATGTTATCAAGGTAGACCGAATTAGTTTTTGCATCGAGTCGATTGCGTTGCGATTGTAGAAATACGATTAATTGTTCCAGCAATTTGTTTGCAAATTCATTTGTTAAGAAATTTAAACAATTATTTGGGCAATATTTTTTAAGAATAAATTTATCGACTTATGCCGTTTTCCGGTACAAAATTTAATTTATAATATGCCATGTTTTTTATTGGATTTAATTTTAATTTGTCTTAAATCCGTAAAAACTTTGTAAACTTATAACACATCGCGTTTACTTACTTCACGAACTCTGCATTGAGTATACGATTTTTTAAGCTCATATAATGTATAAAGCCCTTAAAGATTTAGGTGCTGTTCCCCTTCAAATACTATCGGTATGCCATTCTTTAGGGTCACGAGGCCACTATTGTGCCTTTATGTCACATTGGATGCAACAATTGTAGAATAACCTAGGATTTTTATTTAATCTGTATCCTACCTATAAGTAATTCACATAAATAACGAAGAGTATTATAAGGCATGTCAATAGGTTGCCAATTCAGACAATCAATAATTCAAAATCTTGAGAATTTAAAGGACCGAATAAACTCCCGCACATTCAACTGACTTGTCACCCATTCCTACATTACAGAATTCTGAAAATCAAGTAAATTTCTAGACAGATATAAAAAATATGAATTAGAGACAACTACTGCAACCTATAATATTATGTAGAAAGGATACCCATCCGATATGCTGACATTTGAACTGATATGAGCCTCCATATCGTACCGTTGGAATAATAAGGGCAATCTCTCGCATGCATTTGCTTCCATTCATATGGCATTCATCGATTCATAAATTTCCCTCACATACTATGGCTATACAAACGAGGGCATCCTGTGCACAATAAACTCTAGAGTGAGGCTATAGAGCCACTTGTAGTCCTTATACATTTCAAGTGCAGTTAAGTGTCACTTGATATGCCTAGAGAACAAAAGCGTATCTATAGTAAAATTCACATTCTCTTCGTCAAAGAGCAAAATCGGGTTCATATTCCGTTATCCCCATTTAAATTGTGAAAGTGTGATAAAGGGATGTTTGGACTTCTGACTGACATCTGAGTGGATAGCAACTCCTATCCCAGTCGTAGAGCAATGGCAATTGATTTACAAGCAGACAGGATGTTGTACACTCTTACATCATTCTATTCGCCCATTTGAGGCAGTCACGCATAAGTACCGCACCACACGACGAGTCATGTATACAAGTTGCGGGAGACAACAGTGTTCCTGATTCACATCTTCAGATGATTTGCATTTCACAACTGAAATATTTATGGTTATATCCACTTCAGCATCGTGAATCAAAGTGAAAATCTGAATTATTCACACCGAGTCTTCGCAATATCCGCTTTTAGGGGATGTCCAGCCGACCGTATGGATCATCATTTTAGAAATACAAGGGACTAACTCACCGTGAAATTGAAATAACTCAACGTGACGACACTTAGAGATTAACCTTCGGCGTTCAGATTTATGGAAGGGAGTTTAAGAAAATTCAATGGTGCTCTATATATTTATACCTATCTATATATCGGTCCTATTACTACCACTTTATTTTATTGACCGACTCCGCAGGTCTTACGATATATAGAAGCATTAAATTAAGGGATGCCATAGAGGAGTTATATGAATATCCAATCCAGTAATCGTAAGCGAATAAAGGTTCTTTGAAGTTATAAATTCTTCAAAATACTGAATTAACATGTTTGAAAAAACTAAAAATAAATAAATAGGTGGCGCAACAGGCGGTAGACACCCTAGGCCTAGCTTCTCGCAACCATTCGTTTGTGTGAGTTTCTATTTTTGGAACGAATGGAAGGGACCTACAATTTTATGCCGAGTCCGAACGGCTGAATTGAGAAGCTTTTTCATGACAGTTATACTCTCGGATGTTTGTCAGACGTTCGCGAGAGGTGGCGCAGTAGAAAAAAACCTTAAGATGTAATTTGGGTTTTTCCGGGGATCGAACCTTGGATAGTGGGATCCCCCGCACAGTAGTCCAGCACACTAACCACTGCGCTACTGCGCACACAATTGAAAAAACTACTCGAGATATAAAACCATTGTACAAATCGAACCTACTTCCACCACGACCAGAGAACTATAGCTTCAAAAACATGGGTTCTTATTTTATTATGTAATTAAAAAAAAATAACTAGATCCTTTATCATCCTTCAATCCCCTTACATATGTCCGGGGACCCACCATAATCTGGTTTTGTTCCTGGAACTAAGTGTTTGGAGGGAAATGAAGCAGTGTAGTACTGACTGATTTGGAGTCAATAATGTGTGAGTTAGATAAGGGCTTTTATAGCTGCTTGACTGTCCGTGAATATATGGATGTTGGCGCCTTTAATACCTGAATTGTATATAAGGTTTACGCATTCTTTGATGGCATGGAGCTCTGATTGAAATACAATGGGGCTTTTGCCATAGGTATTGAGACGTTCCGATTTGGTCCATGGATACCAGCTCCCCCCCCCCCCCCCCTGAGTCCATTTTAGAACCATCCGTATACCACTTTAGGCCGTTTTGGCAGTTTGGTGGGTTATTGCTAACCCATGCTTCTCTGGTTGTGATCTCCGTTGAGAATCTTTTGTTGAAGCATACAGTGTCTTTGGTAAGCGGTCTGTAACCGCACAGATCATGTCAAGTTCTGGAAGTTCGGAAAGTAGTTCAATTAGTTCTGGGTGATCGCTAATGTTTAACTCTTCCGCTTGTGTCAAACTTGCTGAGCTGCGAATTGCCACTTTTTTATATAGATGTGGAGGGGCGTTAGTCCAAATAAGGCTTCTATAGCCGCAGTGGGACAGGTACTGTAATAGAATTGAGGCACGAGTTAATGTTCTCTGTGTGAATGTTCTAACTCTATGTAGTAGGTATATTAGTATATAACATGTAAGTGAGAAAGTGAGAAGAGACCGTTACCACAGCTATATGTAACTAATTGTGTCAGTTAACAATACAACCATATGGTGACACTTTACTATAACAACAACCTCTTACACCTCCTCCTTTAAGTTTATAAAAAATAGTTTTACAATTCCAATAAATCGAATTCTTTATTGTATGCTAATTCAAATTGAAACAAGTTTACTTTTTACTTTAGTTCATTATTAACAACTATAGTTTCAACTCAATCGTGGTTGACTGAATGAGTGTTCTAGGTAGAAGAAGTTATCTACGGTGAGCGACTTTTACTTGTAACTATTTCGTTTTCATTGTTTTTACTTTCGGTATTGTGTTGCACAAAAGCAACTCAGGAATTGTATCATAAGCAACCTTGGAACATTTCAAATGTCTACTAGTTCGGCGAAACGTCTCTCCTGTTCTAAGTCTAACTAAATAAGGTCTAGGCGTTTTAAGTTTTCTTATAATTTGACCTTCAACCAATTCATCCTTATGTCTAACCAACACTACTTCTCCTTCCTTAAATTCTTTCTTTTCTTTTGTGTGCTTGTCATAATATTTTTTATTTTATGAATTTTGTTTGCTACTAATGGCATCACTTTCGGCTTTAGAAGCTCATCTGAAACTGGTACTGGTATAGTTGTTCGGGTCACCCGAGAGAACAAAAGCTGCATTCATTCCCTTCACCGGACTATTCCGACATTCCAACAAAAAAAAAAAAATAAATAAATAGGCGGCGCAACATGCGGTAGACACCCAAGGCCTAGCTTCTCGCAACCATTCGTTTTGTGTGAGTTTCTATTTTTGGAACGAATGGAAGGGACCTACAATTTTGTGCCGAGTCCGAACGGCTGAATTGAGAAGCTTTTTCAGGACAGTCATACTCTCGGATGTTTGTCAGACGTTCGCGAGAGGTGGCGCAGTAGAAAAAACCTTAAGATGTAATTTGTTTTTTTCCGGGGATCGAACCTGGGATCCCTCGCACAGTAGTCCAGCACACTAACCACTGCGCTACTGCGCCCACATTCCAACAAAGCCAAGTGAATATCTGTGCCACTATCAGCAACACTTCTTCAACAAAGTTTTAGCAATTTGAACCCCTTTCTCGGCAAAAGCTCTACTCTGCGGATACTTCGGAGAGCAAAACGTTGTGCTAAACTCATATTCATAACTGAACTTCTTGAATTCAAATCTGTTAAACGGTACATTATCTGAAACGAAATCCTGTGGTATGCCATAAGATGCAAACAATGGTTTTAGTACCGAAATTACCTCAAACGCTGATTTGTTTCTGAGTTGCAAGATTTCAATCCACTTGGAATACGAATCAACAACTATACATATTAAAAATTCTTTCCCTGCAAACGACGCTATGTCAGCAAAAACTCGTTCGAAAGGAAAGCTGGGTGTCTTATGGTGAAGAAGTGGCTCTTTTTGAGACACATTAGAATACTTTTGACATATTTTACAATTTGAAACAAAATTATCTATGTCATTGTTTATGGACACCCAATAAAAAAGCATACGAGCTCTGTTTTTCATTTTCTCGTTTCCTGAATGCGAAATATGAAGCCAATGTAAAACTTCATTGTTCAAGGACTTCGGAACTATGATTTTCTCGCCTAACAAAACTAAACCATCTTCACAAACAATTTCATTTCTAAATTTATTCACATATTTAAGACAAGGCGTTAGACTATTTTTTACTTTCGGCGAACCATTTCTATAAAATTTCAAAATTGCGTGCAGATCTTCATCCTCAACTGTAGCCTGCTGAAACTGATCCCACTTTTCATCTGACATATTAATCGCATGCACACAACCATTACGTTTATTTCCTCACTCTTGTCATAACTATCATCACCATAACGTGACATTACATCTGCAAGAAGCAGATACTTACCGGGTACCTATATAGCAAAGATTTAGTTTATATTTTTCTAGTTTAAGCCGCATTCTTTGCAGTCTCATGGAGGGAATTTTGTTAATGTTTTATCGAACAGGGGAACCAAAGGCTTGTGATCTGTCTCTAGTAAAATCTCTAACAATTGACTCAACTCTTGTCTCATCGACCGATAAGCCACTACTTGACAAAATAAAACCCATATACTTAACCCTCACAGATCTAAATTGTAATTTTTCTTTCTGCCTTACGTGCAACACAATACCGAAAGTAAAAACAATGAAAACGAAATAGTTACAAGTAAAAGTCGCTAGCCGTACGTTCTTCGACCTAGACCACGCATTCAGTCAACCACAACTAGTGAGTTAGCTTAAGAAACTATAGTTGTTAATAATTAACTAAAGCAAAAAGTAAACTTGTTTGAATTTGAATTACAATACAATAAAGAATTCGATTTATTGGAATTGTAAAACTATTTTTTATAAACTTAAAGGAGGAGGTGTAAGAGGTTGTTGTTATAGGAAAGTGTCACCATATGGTTGTATTGTTAACTGACACAATTAGTTACATATGATAACGGTCTCTTCTCACTTTCTCACTTAAGCGTTATATACTAATATACTACATAGAGTTAGTCCATAAGCTAAGCTAGATTCTAAGTTCAGTTAATAAAGAACATTCCCACAGAAAACATTAACTCGTGTCTCAATTATATTACAGGTACGCATGGCTCCGGTAGTGCCCAGACAGGCAAGCCGTTGTACCTTATTTAATTTATTTATGGTAGAAAAAAACTTACTTACAAACTACAGCTTATCTCCGAGATAATCAGAAAGGAAGACATGAAGTCGAAAAGAGCTCTATCCAAAGATGAACAGTATCGCATTACTGAAAAAAATTTGGCAGATCATTGATTTTAAGCTGTAGAGAAATACTGGTCTTTTAAATCGGCTCTATGGTATAATCCAACCTCCAGCACTGAAAACTGCAGGAAATGCCACATGTTGCCTTATACGAGAAGATAGGCTGTATCCACCCGAATAATCCTTGTACTTATTAAATACTAGCAATGCTCGCTGCTCCGCCCGCCGGTTTCTTTTCTTTTAAATAAAACAAAAATTTATTTGAGTTATCATTGTAGGTATGTTTGTTTATATATTTTCCTCTTTTCTAAGCTTACAAATTTTTTTTTTTCGTGGGCGCAACGCGCAAGTATAAACAACTGCAGCACACACGCGAACGTGCAACATATAGCTGTTCATGTGAAAAACATGGCTGTTCAAAGAATTTTTAGAATCGGCCAAATAGTTCCAGAGTTAGTCCTTACCCCCCTTTACCCTCCCCCGACACCAACTTAGTCATTACCATGACAACTGTAAAAGAATTAAATAATAAAAGAAAGGAATAAAATCGGAGAGATACACTTTACCTCCCCCCTTTATTTTTACTCCTCTACCAATACACTCAAAACCCAAATGGGCATCAAATTCAATCATACATAGTTTTAAAAACTATTATAAGATGGGTTACACTAACACCCTTACGGGATAAACAATGAAAACAGGTTAATTATATTTTTTGGTTAGATAATTATATTTTTTGTATTGTGATTAGAAATTAACCTGATCCTAAGTCAATGGATTTAATATTTCACATAAATGAAATATTATGTCCATTACGTCGTCACCAGTATGATTTGATTATTTCTACTCCGTGATCATATCGTTACACTTTCCATAGCTGCAGATCTCAAATATTATGTATGAATGTGTGTACGACTATGCATACATATTTACGCATCACAAACTAATATTATATGTACGCACAGTACACAGTTAGTTTTATGCATATCCATTCCATACATCAAATTCAACTACGCCATTCATGAGCATTTACAATGTGTATTCTGAATGCCCGTCGTGCGAGTAATCATTCTATTTTTAGAACGCAATATAAAACTACCCCTAAGCACAACTGCAATCGAGAAAGCGATTTTTTTCGAACTTGGCCAAATAAGACCTATTTTCAATTTATAATATCTCAACCTCTGGATTGACCAGAAAGATGAATGTTAGCTCAAAATACTCGGTGAAGTACTGCCTAACAATTAAAAGCATATCTTGAATTGACATACATAGATTTATGAGTATAATTTATAATGGCAAGTTAAGCGTATAGTAAGGTCGAAATAGAAATATTTGCAGCCCCTTTTTTCAACCCTTATAGTACGACTTATAGCTTTGACTTATCTATCAATATACAAACTTTCAAGTTTATACGGCTAACGATTTTTGAGACCCCCCTTACTCCCCGCGACCCCTCTACTCCTGAGCAATTCTCACCCACCCTACGGCCTAATTTGGCCACACATCTATAAATCAAAATAAAATCAGGAAAATCGGACGAATGGTTCTCGATCTTCACCCCGCGCAAGCAAACCGTGATAATTACGCCGACAAGGGTGTGGCTTGTGTTTATCGCTCTCGGTCTCGATGCATTATGCGTTGTTGGATTGCATGGGGAGATTTCGTGTTGGATATGAGTGGAATGTCGTGGGCGTGGCTGGCAGTGGTGGAGGTGGTTGCTGTGGGAGAAAATTATTTTTGTTGGCTAGGAGGCGGATTTTAAGTGAGACACATAATCACAAACCAGTAAGAATAGACCGTCGACTCCTCCCACATAACGGACTTTATCTACAAGCTGCCGGCGGGCCCATGATTTTTCATGTATTGGCGCTGTACAAAATCAAAGGAGCGCCATTAACGCACGCATACTTGAAAAATCCTAGGCCCATGGTATAGCATGGAAAATCATTGCCGCCATTAATTTTGACATTTACACGTAGACAGGGTAATTTTTTTCGGGGGAATCGGGTAGGTGCACGGGAAGTCGGCGGTTTATTCTTACTGGTTTGTGCACATAATTCATATAGGATTTTTGCATATGAGATGTGCTTGAGGAGAAATACCTTTGTGAGGTTTGATGTGAGGTTTGATGGGAGAGCATGGTGAATATTTTTGTTGTGCATCTCTTCTCTTCTCGGTCGATGTCATGGTCATGGTACAGTGGTGCCATTTTAGCATTTTTTATGCTAAATCTAGCATATTTAAACGTTAAATTGCATATTAGTAGATATAATTAAAATATGCTATTGCATATATATATATATGCTAGATTGCATAGCATATTTCCAACATTCAACATACAAAAAAATCAAAAAATGTATACCCATCATATGAACATATTCGTGGTATATGCAATATGCATCCATCAACATTGTCTGTATTTGGCATTACTGAATATGTGAATGAGAATTATTCAGTTGAATGAAATCAAACAGCTAGGTTCCAGAAATCGAGTGAAATCGAAATTGCAAATCGAGTGAATTCGTTTTCAGTGTTCTGCATTTCAAGCGATTCGGAAACACCGCAATTTTTCGAAATCACAATTTCACTTTGTCTCAATTCCGAAAATTTTGAAATCTAAATCCAATACATCAGTGAAATGCAGAACACACAAATTCGATTTCATTTCGAGTGAAAGTGAAATGTGGAAGTGGAACCTAGCAGAAAGCTTCTCAATAACACCTAAGAGCAGGGTTCCCAGGTCTTAAGAAAAAAAATCCCCTTTTCCTAACACCAAAATAACTTTTTTTCCCCTTTGGAAATCAAAAAAATCCCTTTTTTGTCCCCGAAGAAAAAATCTTTGCGTAACCAGCTTTTGAACTCGAACAATGCTTCCTATTGCGTGAGATATTTTAATTTTTTTTTGTTTGGTTCTTCCTTCATTTGAAAATCCTAAATAAAATGAGAATTATTTTCACTTACCCATTAAGTTGTGCCGCCGTTGTTTGAAAGTCGTGTCATTAGGTTAGTTGAGAAAATCGCTTCTCTCTTTTCTACTCACTTAAAATCGACCTGTCTTGCCCAAAACGACTTTCATAGGAGGGAATGTGTGGACCAGTACACGGGCATGACTTTCATTCACATGAATGACTTGGCTATACTCAAAAACAACGCCTCATTGCAATGAAATAAAGTTTGAAAGGAATAATGAAATCGAAAATACAAAAATTTTATGGTAAAGCCACAGCGAACTCCCGCTTTTTACGTCCTCACTCTACCAACGCAAATACCAAAGGAAGATTTGTATCGAAAGCGCTATGGTTTCGAAAAAGAACCTTCATGGCACATGTCATGCCCATGCGAGAATTATTTCTGAAAGTAGATTTTTGGTCCATTTTCTGTATGATCTACCTATGTCCTTTCTATACTCACTCAAAATCTACCTGTCTCTGACACATTGTTCATGGTAAGGAGCGTATGGCCAGGCCATGGTAATAGTTTTATGAAATGCCAAAAGAATGAATGCATTCAGAAAACAAACAAAACAGTGAGATGTTGCATGGACACGTTTCTTGTGCATGGTTGTTTTTGTAGGTTGTTAACATTTATTTATTCTAAAAAATTCCCTTACAAACTGTTTTTGATAGGATTTTAAGATTTTTCCCCTTTTTGGATTTGTTTCCCCGTTTTTATCCCTGTCCCATTTTTTTCCCCTTTCGTCTTAAAAAATCGGCAAAAATGGCGATTTTCCCCTCAACCTGGGAACACTGCCTAAGAGGTCTATTCCTTTACTTTTGCAGTAAAAATGAAAAATACTATCAAAATTACGGTAGGTACAGGGGATGAGAGAAATTTACGAAAAAGTTACGGAACGCTTTTGTAGCAAAATATCAGGACAATGGCGAAGACGGGGAAGACTGAATTCCCTTTTTGTTCCTTATTATAGACATCATGATATGTTTATACTTATGTATTTTTTTTTTGTAATAAAAACGTTGTTTTTAAACTATAGCATATTTTGTTCAATTCCTCCATACAATTTAGCATATTATTTCTTAATTTGGCATATTCCCTTATAAAATTTCTGGCAACACTGGTCATGGAGGGTTGTGCTCTGGCGTCTGGCCTCTCTCCCACGATCATCGCATTGTTTCATATTCGTTGTGTTCGTGTTCGTTCGTGTATGCATCTCTGTTCATTTTTATATTATTGCGATTTACGAGTTGGGTGCGGCCGATAATTTTGCAATGAAATATCTTGCTCGCATTTTTAGGGGGTAGGTCAGTAAAGGTATGTATATAGGTACTAAATAGTTAGTTTTCGAAGATCCAAGTAGGCATAGGTCGAAACTGACGAGTGACGACGACCGACGTTAGGGAACAATACCTTACCTATGTATGCATATTATTATGAACTAACGTACGGAACCTTCGGTGCGCGAGTGACACTTGCACTTGACCGGTTTTTTTATTATTTTCTTCTTAATTAAGTATTGAATGGAACACCCAGTTTTGTAACCTATTTTCGAACAACGCTTTAACATGCCGAGGACTAAGTTCATCTAGCACACATTTTTGGAGTTCTAGTGCAGATAGTTAGATGCAATTTTTGTATATAAAGTTCGACAATATTTTAACGTGTCACTAGTCATCTAGCTAGCCGTCAATGCAACGCGGGCATTTATTATTAATTTCCGCTTCGGAAATTTCGACAAAGAAAATCGGGACCTTGCACTCCCACTAGCTTTGCAGGTTTCAAAATCTATGTAGAACAACATTGCGTAGTGCTCAGTCCAACACCCCTGAGCGAAAGAGTCAAGAAGACTTGCGAGTTGAAGTCCGCTTGCTAATCTAATATGACTCAAAATGATACATTGCTTTCAGCCCTTATTTAAAAAGGTCAAATCCAATTTTTCTTTGTGAATATTTGGCTAAAGATAAAAGACGTACATATGTATATAATATCATTTCACAACAGAATGAGCTATCCTTTTCTTATCTCATAGAATGAGCAAAGACAAACACTTTTTCCATCAAATAGTCACACTTTGTGAAAACATGTTTTCGAACAATACACCCGCATAGCTACAACCTACAACACATCCTAAATCTCTTATGAAACGAAAGCCTGTTCTATATAGCAAATTGTTATTTAATTCCAGCTATCAACTTGAATTAACTCAGTAATCAGATGAACGCAGAAGAAAGGAAAATAATAACAGGAATATCAAGCTCTCGCTTTTAGTCATGGTCAAGAACAATAAAACTGTAATTTACGTTTATAGCTCCCTTTCACCAATTTCGTTTTCAATCTATTCTGTTGTCGTTTTTTTTTTGGGTGGTTCGTCCTTTTATTTTCACTTGATCTTCCATTAGCCTTTCTTCCACCAGCAACGTTTGTATAGATGTACATTATATAGACTTTCTTTTCGGAGTCATAGGACCGAGCGAAGAAACAATGGGATCCTTGTCACCTACACCACCCAACGCCTCATCGCCTCATCGCACATATCCTTACTTTCCGTGCCGGCTGTCTCTGTCAAAAAACTCATGAATACGTAACAACTTTTTTTTTCTTCTGCTGTTGTCTGCTGGTAAACAACGCATTGTCCTTGTTATTCTTGGGCCAAGAAACACAACACAACACAACACGCTTATGTTCGAGTAGTCCCCAAAGAATTGCCGTCGAGCAAAAGATATGGGGCGAGGATAATACACCAGATGATGTTGTTTATGATGGTAACGATGATATAAAGCATTCTATATCCTTGGGTATGGTCGGTATCATAGCCTATGTCGCCCACTCGCCCAAGCTGGCATATTGTGTGAGTAGTTTATAGGATAAAAGAACGGAAGTCATAGAAGGATGCTGCTATAAATTTCGTATTCAATGCTAAAATGTATCCAACTGTCCCTACCCTCTATATACACACATACACACATTCAACGTTTTTATGAAATTAAATCTGACGAAAGAGTGTGCGGGTGGCCAAAATACAAAAAAAAAGACAGAAAAGAAAATGGATGAGTGAACGCCAAAAGCCTTTTTTCTGCTCCATAGTCTGTGTACGAACGCCTGCCTGGTTCAACTACCAAAGGAAGCCCATCTTTTGAAACTTGGTACTGAAAACGATGATGCAAAGAGTGTGTATATATGGGTGGATACTGTGTTGTAGCTCTTTCAATTTTTGAATCAAGATATCACGTTCTAATTCTTAAAATGCGCTTCTTTTATCCGCTGACGACTTCTTGGAAGGAGGGTGCTACTACATTCTATACATGGTGAATGGGTATTCTGTGTGAAACCACACAACGGCGAAATATGTTTCGTAGAATCCTTTGGAATACCATGCAGTGTACACCTTTTGTTGTATCGACACAAAAGCGAGCTTCATTCTCATTCATGTGCGCGACTATTATGGGAAAGACACACGTAAAAAACGTATATATTCACTTGAACGGATTATAATGGATTCAAGGACCTGTGTCATATTTTCAGTATTACCCGGCTACAAAGACATATTCAGGTGGAAGCACTGTAATACTGAGATGGCTGTCAATAATTTAATTAACCTCAGCACGAAGGGAATATTATCTGAATATTAAAACGTTACGGAAGGATTATGCGAATTGTGTAAGTTCTTCTTGCTCTAGGCGTATGTGAACAGGAGATCGTTGCTGACTTCACAATGTGCCGTGGAAAAATTGTTTTTTTTTTTCTGTTAAACAAATGATGTCTTCCGCAATTGAAATGGGTTCTTTGGAGACTACTATGAAGATCGTCCTATTGACATTTTAGAGTACCTTTGAGGTATTCGTATCTATAAATGTGTCAAGATTCAGGATATCTAAGAGCAAGCACAACTGGATGCTTTATGACGATACTTTGAACAAAAAAAAAACTGTAATTTACAGGCAGCTTGAATATCACTGCATAATTATACTTAATTTAGTTTGGAAAGAACTACAAGTAGGGATCCAAATCAGAGACAGCAATAAAGAATTATTCTCGGCAACATTCAAAAAAGCGAACAAGGATACCAGAAAGGCGAGTAGAAACGGAGATACTGGCTTCATAGAACGGAGGGAATGCCTACGAAGTCGAATTGTCATTAAGTGAGCGAATTAGTCTTGTGAAAACGATGGGAAGTTATGGTGGACTTTTAGACTATGGGGGGCAGGAGCCCATAAGACTTAACAGTCCTCAGATAAAAGAAGGAGCCTAAAAAGCAGAGTACCTACGCCCGCTAAGGACAAAGTGATGCAATTGTGGTGAAAACCAAGCGAGAGCTCTTCGTAGAGTTAAGCCTGATATGGGTCGCTGAAAGGCTACATGCAGTTCTACAAATCTATTTATAAGAAAAGGTTCAACACAGTTTTAGAGTGTTGGTAATATTTAATGAATTCTAGGCCGCGCGGGAGCTGAGCATAGTTTTCGATAAGAAGGAAGGAGTTAACATTTTATGTAACTAGCTGTACCCGCCCGGTAAATCGATTTTATTGAATTTTCTTTCTGCGTAAACCTGAAATACCAGCAATACGAACAAAACAAAAAAAGAATCATGAGAATCGGCCCAGCGGTTATCGAGTTATAACGTCATCGAGTTTCAACCCATAGAAGATGTTTTTTGTCCCTTTGTCCAATTTTGACCAATCTTCACAAGAACGCGTCAATACCTAAGATTGTCTGTACATTTTAACTCAATCGATTTGTCGGTTTTCGAGATATCAGATTTTGAATGTTTTTTTTGTATGGGCTGTGCCACGCACCTTTGTCTAATTTTGACCAAACTTCACAGAAACAATATATAGACTAATAGCAAAGATGTGTGTAAGTTTGGTTAAAATCGATAAATGCGTTAAGGCGTGAATCGGTGACAAACAATTTTAAGGCTCAATCTATATACATACTAGCGAAACCCCTGCACACTTCGTAGTGCGAAATAAAAAAATTAAATCAATTTCAAATTCATTTAAATCAGTGATAAACAGATTTTATTGTAATGCTCTGTAGTACACATCATTTAAAAATTTTGGTTCCCATGACTGTCAAAGAATAGAGTTTGCAATGTTTTTTTTTTTTTTTTTTTGTATGTGAGGCGCCACGCCCCTTTGTTCAATTTTGACCAATCTTGACAGGAATACTCCTGGGCCAATACCTAAGGTTGTATGTAAATTTGAACTCATTCGATTCGGTGGTTTTCGAAATAAAAGATTTTGAATGAATTTTTTGTATGAGAGGTGCCACGCCCCTATAACTCATGAAGCAATACACCTACAAAGACCGTTTATATTTACAAACCATGGTATTAACGTCACCTTTAATGGAAAATTTTCAGAATCAAAATCGGTTCACGCATTACAGAGAACATTGGCGACAAACACAATACAACTTATTTTTATACACTGGTAAATTTTCAAAAATCTCTTCGCTAATATTTTTTATGATTTTTTGAAAATTGCTAAAAATGACTATTTTAGCAACTTTTTCCTCCTTTTCATACAAAATTTTTCTGAGATCATCCCATTCAAAAAATCATAAAAAATGTTAGCGAAGAGATTTTTGAAAAATTTTTTTTGCAGTCCCTATTAGAATTGTTTGAAGAAACTTTTTGCATCAAAACATTTTTTTGATGAGGAAAAAAGTCAAAAAAAGTTGGCTTTTACAAAAGTTCTAAATTTTCAATGGGTATGTGGCGGTAACAATCGTAGCATCAAACTATCATCGCTGTTTGGCAACCCTGACCTCTCATGCACAAAAAAAGAGAAAACTGTCATCAACACAACCTGCAGTCAGCGGCTTTTGCAACGAGTGGAGTTTGCCTTCGACTGTCGCCGCGCGCACATCAAAATTCCAATACACTTAATTATTTCTTTATACCTACCTTTTTCTTTAGTTAAGATTTTTAATATTAAATGTAAATTACCTAAAGGCAGTAGTTTCATTTCATTTCTTCTCTGAAATACTACAGGTACTTAATGGGTTAAGGAAAGTTGTGTATCATTCAAACGGAATTTAAATGACCTTTCCATTGATGCCAAAATTTACATGAAGTAAGTTCAAATTATGAGTATAATTAACTTTAGTTTTGTCAAAATACTTATGCCGACCAGTGTATATATAGTAGATATAAAAATCGTGTAAAAAATGTATACTAATTCATCAATTGAGAACAACTGGGCCGATTTGGCTCAACTTTTTTTTCAGTTGTTCGTAATTGGCAGGAGAAGGTTTTTTGGGAAACCCCTCCAGAAAAGTCGGGAAATTTGAGAAATCGAAAATTGTGAACGGCTGGACCGATTTGGCTCAACATTTTTTTTTCAGTTGTTCTTAATTGCCAGGAGAAAGATATTCACCCTTATTCCGAGTGGCGTTTTACTTTCACGACGTTTGTCGTTATTGGAGGCGTTTCATTTTGGAAGACTTATTCCCTAACTTCCACGACAGGGTACGACGTCGTCGGTAAGTAGTTCACATTCCACATACGATCCAAACGAGCTAATCAGTGCTGACAGATAAATTGTTGTTGGTTGTATCAGTGTTTTGTTGTTTATCTTTTTCGAAAGAAATTCTCAGTTTAACTATTTTCGGATTCCATAATGTTTTTTAGAATGTAAGGAAATCTTCATTGGACGAAATAAAAGGTAAGATCGTGGAAAGTACCTACATGGTCGCCGTCTGTGCAGGCGATTTAATTTGCTGGCACTGCGAGATTCTTGACTGAGGGTAGCCAGAATGGTGTAGGAAAACATTTTAATTAAGGACGAGACGATCACAGCCTACATTTATAAAAAATGTTTTAAAGTGATGTTCACAAAAACTTTCTGCCAATCTTTTCCATTTCTTGATGGTGGTCTAGGCTGGGTCATCATTTAAGACTCCTTTTAAAATCCCTTTGCCAATTAATTAAATTCCAATAAATTGTTTCTAGTTTTGTATTTATAACCCTTGAAAAGAATCTTATTAAATTGAATAAAATAACAATTCAAGAAGTTCAATTTTCAGTCGATTTTCATTACTTGGCGTTCACTAATTTGCTAACGACAGAAATCGTCGTTTTTCTTGTCGTTTTGTGGCGTTCAACGCCTTACAGAATGGCAGTGAAGTTTCTCACATGACGTTCGTCGTACGCCAATAGATTCCACATGCCGTTCAGTGACAAATGGCGTTCAACGACTCAAAAACGCCAGTCGTAATTCCAAATTCAAATTCGCATTTCATAAATCGTCGTAAACGCCACTCGGAATAAGGGTGATTACGAAAGAAAATTTCGGGAAAACCCTCCGGAAAAGTCGGGAAATTTGAAAAATCGACAATTGATTTTTTGTATGGATTCTTCATTCTTGTGTGCAATTGTTCCGGAACGGCTTTTCGAATAAAAAAAAGCGAAATTTTTGATTTGATGATTTTGGACGATCTAAGTGGAAAAGTTCGGATAATTGTGAAATTAATTGTGATAAAAGACGTTTTCCGTGCATTTTGGGTGGAGAAGTTAACGACATAAATACTAAATGGCGCCAGGTGTCCTTTTCACATTCTATTCTGCAAATTTGCCATTTTTCTTTCTGCAATTGATTCGAGTTTTGTGTACATATTATTACCTACACTGATTCTGGATAGTCGTATATCGTGCATTACATCCGCAAACGGTACAAGCATTACGATTAATTGAAATTCAATGCGATAATTATCAATTCGATAATTTTTTTCAGAAAATAAATTTGCGTGTAAAAAGTGAGGTCATCCAAATGGGTTGCGGGCTATTAAACTCGCTTGATGTGCCAGGAACTCCACCGCATAATTTACAGCTGAAGGTGGGATTGATCATAAACATGTTGCGGAATCTGAATCATCCGAAATTGTGCAACGGTACGCGGTTGTCAGTCAAGAAACTGATGAACAATGTGATTCAAGCGACGATCATCAAGGGCAAATTCAAAGGGGAGGACGTCCTTATCCCACGAATTTCGATTATTCGAACTGATTTTTCATTTCAATTCAAGCGGATTCAGTTTTCCGTTCGATTGGCTTTTGCGATGACAATTAATAAATCGCAATGCTTATCGTTGGAAGGCTGTGGGATTAATCTCGAATTGTCCTGTTTTACTCACGGTCGTTTTCACGCCTTTTCGCGTGTTGGCGAACCGTCTTACTTGTTTGTTTTTGCGCCGGAAAGCTATTCGAAAAACATAGTTTGTTACATCGCTCTCTAGTGATTTCGATTCCATTCAAATAATTCAAAGTTCGCCGGGTCCGCTAGTTTTTTTTTTATATATATAGACTCCTACACTCTTGAATTCTGTGCGATATGTGGCTTGGTGTAGCGAGCAGCCTATGCTATAGTGTCTTGGTCATTAATTTAGACGGGATTTGTTGTGACACTTGAGCTCTACCTTTTAAGTACGGTGCCAGTGCCAGCGCCAGCGTTCAAAATACTCATTAGCCTTTGTATGGTTGTAACCGGTCGTTATGTCAATGCCTACCCAAAAGTGGTTCAGAAATATGAACATAGACCTGATTTAAATTGTGCGACGGTACGGGACTCCATAGTACCCCGTATCTTGGGTTGGTATGGCTTATATATGTCCATAATCATTGGTACATAGATACGGTGTTATAGTCAGTGTAAACAAGGTCAATATGGATTTCATAAAATGGTTTCAACAACGCTTTGAAATCTTTGTGCTCAAGTTGGTGCGATGCAGCTTTTGACGACTTTCGGCGGAACCTGAAAGTTAATGGCTGGTGATCAGAAAGTATATAAAGAAAGTGAAGCATTGACCTTCCAGGCAAACCTATGAGTTCGTTTGTCGGTGGTCGGGAAAAAACAACACATTCCCCGAAGAGGGTACACTCTACATGTGAGTATAGACTTCACACGTTAGACCGCTTGGTGAATACATTCAATATTGACAAATAAAAGCCACAGGCCGATATAGATTCTTATATTATCTTGGATGACTTGAATACTTTCATGGTCACGTATGTGTGGATGGGGATGGGTATGGGGTAGTATAATATTAGGAGAAAACGGAACAGTGACACCCATCGTCATGTGTGGGTGAATCAGTCCGCTTTTCTGCACTTTCGGGAAAAAGGTGTAGCAGCAGTCTGCCCCCGTTTTTTACTTTTGATAACCCGTCTACGAAAGACTAGTGCTGAGCAGAAGTTGCTGCTTAGTACCGAAAAGAAGGTAGTGGTTTGTCTCCGGGGAAAGCAAAAACTAAGGAGTGACCGAACTAAGATCCCCGCTGGGGTAAGGAGGGTGGCTGGTACAGATCAAAGAAAAATATTTGCTAGACTTACATTCATAACCTTATTTTCTTTTAACACTCGCCTGTCCTTCACCTGGACATCAGCATATTAGGACTAACCATTAAAATTGCTTAACGATGTCGCTATTAATAGACTTACATCTTTTTTGGTCCATTTCTTCTAAATTTGCTTTTAAAACTCTAAACTTTTGATGCGTTTAAGATAAACTTTCGGTAACCCCACATATATATATATGTATACATATATCCGGTCTAAGATCCTACGCAGAACAACTACACGAATCTCGAGGAATTCAAATCCTTTTATTGTATCTAAACATCTCTAATTAAATCTGTTTTCTCGGTCTGCTACATATCGCTACACAACAAAGGTTATCTACAAAAGGCCTTCCATGATTTCGATGTGGTACTACTCTTGGCCCTTAAGGCAAATGGTTTCCGAACCATAACACTTCCCTTGCCCAACTAAACTCTAACTGCTTGAATCCACCTCAACCAAGTACATTTGCCATGCTTCTTAAAACTTGAAACAAAGGAAAACAAAAAAAGGAATTAGCAAACTCATCTTCAAATAACCCTCCACTGGCTACAAACACACATCGTATACAGTCAAGTTAAAATATGACAAGAGCACTATTTCAATTCCTACGCACGCATACTACCATATGTGCACCTGCTGTATGCCCTTCGAAATAAAAAGGATACAGCAAACAGCCTTAATACATGTAATTAGGATTTCGCAGAGGATTAACCTTCTTCATACGATTTACACTCGAGTAACATTGTCGTGCAAAGTCAGAGTATATAACCGAAAGCCTACTTCATCCTATCAAAGTACAGAAACTAGGTTAAATTAACAAAAACAAAATTTGTTTATTTTACCACCCGTCGTGCGTCGTCGATTAGCCCGGAAACGGAAAAAATCCCACCACCCAACAGAGATAAAATCCAAGGCAACAATACTAATAGTTGGCTAACGTCTTTGCAAAAAAAAAAAAAGTCCAGCTCCAGAGTCAGTAAACCTTTTTTTCTGTTTGCTCATCATGCCTTCGTTTTATGTCAGCATCAGCATGTGGGAGGGTAAGATGTACCAGGTAGCTGGATTCTCCTTTTTCGTACTTTTACGATCCATTAATTCACGCTGGATTGCCTTTTCCATTAGCACCATCCACGTCCAATCCAACCGGCAGAACCAGAGAGCGAAGAACAGCACAAGTTCATTTACAGTTTTATGTGTGTGCTTTTGTTGATTTCACACTCCTGACTGATGGTCATATACATACACACAGGTCCTTGATAGTACAACAAGTATACAATACAAGGGAAAGTGTGCACAAGGATATGGATGAAGATGCTAAATCGATGTACATAAAGCCGAACTAACTCCCTCCCAACAGGTACAGAATAAGTGAAAAAAAACCAGTTCGCACTTTGATAGGTATAACACAGTCTGAAAAAAAAGAAACGACATTCGAAAAAAATATCCCAGCTTGTCCGAGTTTAATTATTATTAATTTATTTTGTGTCAACCTACACAGCTTTGTTGACACCTTCAAGAATCTGAACGGAAAAATATATAAAATATATATACCGTTCCAGGGGAAGATCTCGGATTATATTTATAGCTCTAGGCCCACAAGATAAAGAGTATTGGAATCACAGATATTTGAAAACCGTTCAGTAGGCAATTACCTTGAAAGCTTAAGGGCGGGAACAAGTTCAACTATACTCGATGTTGGAAACTAAGGAGAGGATAATCTTTACTTAATTTACTTTACTTACAATGACGTTTGTTGGACTATCAAGCCGTTCTACCAAGTTAAGTCCCTAGCTAACTGCTGATTGCATTGTTAGCTCACGCAGAAGCAACGTAAACTTGTCACCGACACATCGCATGCAATTCGACATCTTTGGCAGAACGCAGCGAGCTGTCACTGGTGCGTTAGCAATATTAGGCGTGTTTTTTTTTTTTGCAATCCTATATAGGCTTAAGTAAAACGTGACTTGGCAGCACTATGCTAGTTGACAAAAAAACAAAATGCTAGTTGACATTTGACTTTTCAGTTGTTTTTTTTTTTTCAGTCTTTAGCAAAAAAATTTGCAGGCAGTCAATTTAGTTTGTAAAGTGATAAATAAAGAGAACAAGTTAGCTATAGGCTTATAGGCATATTAAAATAGTTCACAAATAAGAAGAAATACATTTAGTTTCAGACGGTTTATTTATTGGTGGTAGACTCTACAGCAACAGCAAGTTCCAGCCGTAACAGAGATTTGCAGGACGCACTGGATGTGCTTGCACTTTTAGCGGATGATTCAGGATGATTCAAGTTCCGGCGACGAATCAGTGGCAGTGCACAACTCCTTAGGCGCAGTGTAGCATTTCAGCAGTCCCAGTCTGGTCCCAGTGTATTCCTAAGTCCAAATTTTGAGTTGCAATATTTCTTGTCCATATTTTGATTGTTGATGTTTGTTTTTCTTTTTTTTTAGGGGCACCTTGCTTTGCTGGACACTTTTGAACGGCAGCATTTGTAATTGCTTTTGGCAGCTAATAACTACATAACTAATACTAAAAGCTTTGTAATTTTTTAATATAATAAATTAACTTAATTTTTTTCAATAAAAAAAAAAAACAAAAACGACTTAACAGAAGCAAACTGAAATTCACAAATTACAAGATAATTTTACAAATGACTGAAGAAATTTTATAAAAACAAAAATGAGTTAGCTGTTCAGGAATTTCGGTGTTCTCGATGTTCCCGGACCGTTGATTGGTAAAATAAATAAATAGGTGGCGCACAGGCGGTAGACACCCAAGCTTCTCGCAATCATTCGCTTGTGTGAGTTTCTATTTTTGGGACGAATGGAAGGGACCTACAATTTTATGCCGAGTCGGAACGGCTGAATTGGAGAAGCTTTTTCAGGACAGTTATACTCTCGGATGTTTGTCAGACGTTCGCGAGAGGTGGCGCAGTAGAAAAAACCTTAAGATGTAATTTGTGTTTTTCCGGGGATCGGACCTGGGATCCCTCGCACAGTAGTCCAGCACATTAACCACTGCGCTACTGCGCCCACGTTGATTGGTGGTGGGAGCTTAACTTTCATTGCAATGGTACTTGCAGACCTATTTTAAACAAAAAGAAAAAGTCACCATAAAATGTTTACACTCTTGGACCACTCACATGAGATCGACAAACTACCAACGAGCGAATGCTTTTCTAGGTCGCAACAGTTCGTGAATTTCAGCCATCAGTTTCTATCCGCAATATCTAGTTTGAGGTTAAGCTCGAACGAATATTTTATTCGCTAATTTGTGGAACGGAAAATAAATGATGTGGATTGTGAATAAACTTTGACAATTCGCGCCAAGGGTCTTTTTGTTCGCGACAAAAAGTTTTGAATTCGAAATTTCGTTATATAAACTATTTATAAACTTGTTTTCTTAGTGCCACTTGCACCAAATCATTGGATATCGAAATAAACTTCTGAATAGCTGAACAGAGATAAACCAATAAATAGTTACTTCCCGTCTTTGTGTTGCACCATTGCAAAATTATGCCTGGATAAGTAACCTTTGATTATTTTAAATTTGACAATACTACCAATATTAAAAACCCAAAAAATACATTCAACTGTCAAATAAAAGCTACAGACCTAGGTAAATAAACACATGAAATGGGTGAAGTTAACAGATACATAATACATATTCCAATAGGCACTCTAGGGATCCAAATTTTACGACGCACCGCTGAAAATTTATTTTTGCTTTCCATATTTAAAACATACATACAACAACGTATGACAAGACAACGTCATAGAAAATAAAAAAAATAAAAACCGATGGAGCAACAATAAAAGAAAACAATGAAACTCCAATTAACTTCAATGTCTTCCAGCAAGCGCAAAGTAGTACCTACCTATATTATTTTGTTTATAGAAATCTTCGAATAAAATCCCCATCTCCCAGAGTAGGTATCGAGTATTCCTCGATTATAAAAAATTTGTTTTACTATTTGAATTTGACGTTTGGGCACGACTATCCACCCTTTCGGGACTGGATAAATATTTTATGAATTTATCCATGGATAGATAAATAAGTGTAGACCTGCAACCCAGTTTTTATCTAATCAACGGAATAGAGCTAAACAGTGAATAAAAGAATAAATACTGCTGTCAAATGAGATTGGTGCAAGTGGCCCTTAATACATTTTGATTGGATAATTAGTTATCCTCCCCTTGGAATAATAAAATGTGCAATTTTTTTTCTATAAATGCATAAAAAGTGGTTTGTTCGCATTTTAACAATTCGTTCCTTCGCTCCCATGTGAATGATGCTTTACAAATAGAAAATTAATATATGCAATTTAAGCATACAAACCGCCTTATGCGGTGCCTGCTTCCAGGCGAAAGGATATCCGAAAGTCGTTGACGACTAAAGAAGACGGTATTACCAAGTTTAAATTTTGGTTAATATGTACTTTTAAATATTTTTTTATAAATGTTGCCTTATTAGCAATGTTCAAACGGCCAACGTTTAAAGGTGCCCCTGTCTCCCCTATTTATTTTGGTTGACAAATTAACGTCATTTATGACACAGTCTATAGCACTTTCCATAACATTTAAAACAATCGTAGATTGGTAGCACAGTCTTTATCTGGGCTAAGTCATAAGCCCCGATGATTATCCGGGCTAACGATTTGTATGGAAAACTTGCTAAGCCCATATAGGATTGCAAAAAAAAAAACGCGCCTATTATTATCAGTACAGAGGCGGCAAAAATGAATTTAGTGGTGAATGAGGGTAAAACAAAATATATGCTGTCCTTGGTCGCTTCAAATGCAAAATTCCTCGAGTGATTTTCGGTCCCGTTTGCGTTGACGGGCTTTGGAGGAGGAGATTCAACAGCGAACTCTATGAGTTGTGCAGCGACATTGGTCAGAAAAGTACGCATCAGTCGTCTAAGATGGCTGGTCCATGTAGAGCGAATGGACACCAACGCTCCAGTCCGTAAAGTCTTCGATTCCAACCCGAAGGGACAAAGCAGTAGAGGAATATCTCTCCTTAGGTGGCGCGCACAAGTGGAAGGGTACCTCAATTAACTTGTAGTGCACAACTGGAGGCGGTTAGCCAAAGATTGTGCTATAACTGGAAAGAGGCGTGTTGGTTGAGGCCCAGCCCCAGGTCCACCCCATACTATAGCGCCATCTAAGTAAGTAAGTAAGTTCCTTATGTCTATGTCAATTAACCGTAAACGACCGTAAGGACAACGTCCATCCATTCGTTCGTCCCTCCATAGCTCGAGAACAATTTGTCCGATTTTCATAATTTTTTTTTCTGATTTATAGATGTGGGGCCAAATTAGGCCGTGGGTGGGTGGGTGAGAAATAAGTCAAAATTATTGCATGGCTCATTCATCGTTTTTTAAAATTCGTCCCATAAGGGTTGAAAAAAGGGGTTGCACATTTTTCTATTTCGACCTTACCGCACGCTTAACTTGCTATTAAACTCATAAATCTATGTAAGTCAATTCAAGAAATGCTTTTAATTGTTAGGCAATACTTCACCGAGTATTTTGAGCTCTTGACAAGGCCTTACTATTCTATTCAGGTGCCTTCTTAGCCCAAAGAAATAGCTGTTAGGAAGTGTATCTTGATTTGATTTCTGTTGTGGTCTTATTGCCAGAATTTATATAGGGAAGCCGAGGTAGACAAAGTCTGTATCCACCTCAAAATTGTGCTGCTGGTGTTGGCTTGAGAGTTTCGCACAATTTTCTCAAGTATGAAAGTGAAAAAGTCACATGAGAGTCCATAATCTTGTCTAAACCCTTTTTTGACAGCAAAGGTCTCGGTGAGATTATTTTCGACTTTTGTGGAGTAGCGAGCGTTCTTCATCGTCATTCTGGACAATGTGACAAGTTTTACAGGGATGGCAAAACTAGACATGGCTCTGCATAGCTCGTCTCTATAAATGCTGTCATATACGGCCTTAAAATAGATAAATAGATGAGTGACTATCGATTTGGAATAGTAAGTAATTCTTCTTTTTGTCATTATTTCTGACAATAACAGCTTCTTGACTTCTATCTTGCACTGGATGGCTGGATAGAACGTTGGTCTTATTCTTATTTCGGGCTAATACGAGTTTTATTCGCAATAGAAGAAACGGGTGCTGATTTATGTGAAACTCAGCTTTTCTTGTCCGAGATACTGTAAACCTCTCATGAGATTATGGCTTAAAAAAGGTAAAACAAAATTGTTTGTTACTTATCGCTGTGCGTATTCGAACGAACCACCCTCTTAAAGTGTCTGTCATGAATATTAGCCTCGGTTTTAAGGATGCGGACTGCAGCTGTGAAGTGAACCCATCATCCCATCATAGCCCACAAATCGATACTCCCGAAACAGATTCACAGGAAATAAATAGCATAGATCTTAACATTTTGACTAAAGGACAGAAGAAGTATACAAAAGAAACGATAATGAAAAAAACAGGCGAAGGGGCCGGCAAGAAATGTTCAGTGTTAACCTCTTCCGGGAACAAGTAGAATGAAGGAACTGCTGCCCCCCTGGCGCAAAGTATACACAGTTGGAGATAGGGATACAGGGAAAGGTAAACTTCATCTATAGTAATCAATTTTTGGCTGCTTCCTGATAGAAATCGATATCTTCTATATTTTAGGGATATAGATTAGCTACGTGGGTTAGTATTGTGTTTGTTTTTATTTTGTTGTGTGTTTGCATGAAAAGCTATAACCTGGCAGATAATTTAACTCTGCTAAGATGGACAAAAGCCCACATCTTCTTTTGGGAATAATTTAGATAGCAGACATGACAAGGACACAGTTTGGTACGGGGATCACAAATTACTCCAAAGAGAGCAAAAAGAATAAAAGACTGTCAAGTTGTATGTTGGAGCTGGTGCCTACGAATGCTATTCTGAAATTATCTTGGGAGCTCTTATAGACAATGGTGGCTCTGAAAATAACAAGGGATTTCATTAATTCGCATGAACATTCACCGTCCTTGGTTTTATGTTCGAACGCATTGCACTTAATTATCGCTCTGGAGCGAGTGTAATTGAAATTGAATGATGACAGCGGCCGAATTTGTAGGTTTCTGGTTACCCCGCAAAGTGATTAAGATTACTTTTTGAGTTTATGGTGTTTTTATTGCCTATGAGGCAAGGACACATTTTATGGGAAGTCATTGCCAATGATAATAGATACACTTAATTCTCAAATATAGAGAAGACTACACTAAAAGCATACATCTATCTAACCCACACCTGACAATGGATTGCTGTCCTCAGTTATTGATACCAATTACAAAAAACTACAACAGTTAAAATAGGATAGAAAGTGTCATTACAATTTGTAACGCCAAGAAGGAGTCACCAGAGATCAGAGACCAGAGAAGTATTCTGAATTGATTTAGTCATGTCCGTCTGTCTATCTGTTGAAAACACGTTAGCGTCCAAATGAATCGACCTTGGCGAATGGAATTAATGAGGGAACATTGTCAGGATTATGCTCTAGAGATGTAGGCCTACATGTGGCAATGAGACTTTCGGACACATGCAGTTCCTTCTAGGCAGTGGTTATGGAAGTACTCAAATCTACGAAACTACTCGAAATGGAATCAATATCCAACAAGATTATCACCAACTACATTTATAGACAGGCAGCGATAAAGGCTCTAGAGTCTTGCATCATTAAATCCGAACTAGTCAGGAGCTGCCGCACAATGCTCAAAGCATTATGCTCGAAGAACCATGTCAGACTGTATTGGGTACATACGTATTGCCATATTTGGATAACAAAAGTGCCGACGTTCAGGCAAAAACAATAGCCGTGGTCAAGGGATTTTTTTTATTATATTGGGAATTCGCTGGAAGGAATAATCATTGAAAGACATTGCAGAGCTATTATAGGCGAGGGATGCTTCTGAAATAGTGATGACTTTAACACGATCTAAAAAAAAAACTAGCGAGGGGACTGACTTTCGTCATCCCGAATTGGATTGCACCTAGTCGTTCGATTAATCGGCAATTTATTGTTGATTCATTTAGAGAATAAATCTGCCGTTTGTCGGATTTCTATACTTTTTTGATTGAAAATATTACCTACTATCTTGGTCTTAGCTAACTCTTATAGATCAAGAGGTTTTACCCGCCTTAATCTCCTGATTACATTATTATCAGTATTTAAAAGTTCTGTTATTTCTAAGTTACCATGGTTAAGAAGTTTACTTCTGTGTCTTTGGACAACTTTTTTAACTTTTTCCTCAACCATTTACATCTCTATGTAAACAGCGTTGCGTATGAACCATGGTTAACCATGCCATTTATCCTGTATTGTACAGGATACCCCTGTATTTTCAACAAAAATCCTGTAGAAAAATGACTCCTGTGTTTTTCATTAAAACCCTGTAAATATCCTGTAATTATCCTGTTTTATTCCCATTGACTTAAAAGCTTTGAAAACGTTGTTGAACGAGTGTTCGCAATAGAAAGTTAAAGCGCTCAAACCCATTCTCAGGCCTGAGATCAAGCTTAACATGCCGTGCACTGCACGTGCTTTGACTTTTAACATTGAATAAAAATTAAGCCGATCATGCTGCGCAACATCAAATCGAAGAAGAAGAGAACGTAATTCTTTTGTCCTTATGGAGATTGGTGTCCGTGTCCGGTTATAAGAGAGTCCGCTTATGAGAGGTGTCCGTAAAGGTGTCCGTTTAACTCTAGAAGGCTACTGTTCGTCGTTTCGACGATGTCTCAAATCTCAATCATAATCTTGCTGTATCTTCTTAACGCGGGCAATAGCCAACGTATAGTCGCTAACTAACTTGGTCACCTATGACCTCTTGCAGATGTCACTTATGCCTTGTATTTAAAATCGTTTTTATTTTTATTTTTAAACAGTGCGTGTTCATTGTTTCGTATGTCCCTTCCATTCTTCCCAAAAATAAAAACTCGCACAAACGAGTGGTTGTAAGAAGCTAGAGTGCCTATACGGACCTGTTGCGCCAACTACTTGTTTTATTTTTTAGGTTATTATATTATTCTAATACTAGCTGTACCCGCCCAGCTTTGCCCGTGCACAGGAATTGTATTGCTTAGGTCTTAGATAATAATGTTCTTTCGTAAAATGCGAAAAATTAGAATAAATCTATTTTCTGGAATTTTCTTTCTGCCTAAACCTGAAATATACAGCAATACGAAAAAAAAAAGAATCATGAAAATCATAGAAGATGTTTTTTGTATGGGAGGCGTCACCCCCGTTTGACCAATTTTGGCGTGGCGATATCGATAATGGATGTAATGTATTGGATATAAATGTGCACCCTCTGCATCGCCCTCCCTCTCCATGATCTTGCCACTTGTTTATATGTATAATATTTCATATCTATCCTTTCCTTTCCTTTGTTTCCCTCTTCCCATGGAATTCAAACAACTACCTACCCCAACCCTACATTGTTACCATACCACATATCGAATGAAATTCTGAAATGAAACCTGTTTTGTATTACACGTCTCTTTTCTTATGAAGATTATTAATATACCCCATGCCATACTGCAGCACGCACGACGCACCCCATCCCCATCCTGTATGCATCGGACATACGATCATTATAATATACATACCTACCTACATTATACAAGTGACCGTAGCACTCATGCGAAAACAAATCAACGCTTTTCGAATGTGTAGTACACGTATTGTTTTTGTTTGACGATCGCAAGAGTATAAACATCCATTTGTAGCAAGGTATATGTGTATGGTATATATTTTCACTTCAGAAAATACATTTTGGCTAAAAACTGTTCCTAAGGACGTGGGTGGTTGGGTGTGTATGAATCGGGTAGGCGCTGACTGGCATCAACTTGGCGGTGCCCAGCTGTTGTAACTTTTTCATACACTTCAATTGTGCTTATTTTACCTCCGCGTGGTAACCACCGGGTACTGGCCTCGCCCTTCCGGGCTTGGCTTGCTAAACTTATAAGCGCGAGTGTTGAACACGAAGAAAATAGCAACACTATAATGCTCTGTCGGAAAGACTGACTGAACGAGTCTCAGAAGTCTTACATGAGCTCCTCAGAAAGAGGACGTACGGCGGATGAATTCACGCGATTGAATCAACGGTGACGTCAACAGTCGGCATGACAGATACCTTAATGGGCTACTTCGACGTATTTGGAGCTGAGGCCATTAAGGATTTTTTTTTCAATACTAGTCAGGGTGTTGAAATAGAGATGGTGGCGGAAGAGCCCTTAATGGGTCAACGGCAGCACTCAAATCCCCGAAGCGGGTTACTGACTCCGGAATATCCGGCCCCTTTCGTCCAAGGGGTCACAGAAAGGGCCTGGCCCTCCAGGTTGGGGGTTGTGCGTGGGGTTAACTACCCAACCACGGAAAAACAATATGGTTACGAAGCAACCAAGAGCCTCGGATAAGGACGGATTCACTGTTGACGACCCTGCAAAACGAAATATGGACAATGACGTTCGGATCTGCACGTGGAATGTTCGAACCCTGAACAGACCGCGTGCAGCCGAACAACTAGCGGAGGCCCTAAGCTGCTACAAAGCAGATATCACCGCCATCCAGGAGGTGCGGTGGGATGGGCCGGGCAAAAGAAGGATAAAAAACTGTGACATCTACTACGGTGATTGCTACAGAGAACAGAAGCAGCGTCTATTTGGATGCGGATTCGTTGTAAGCGGCAGACTTAGGCAAGAAGTCTTGAGCTTTCGACACGTTAGTGAACGCCTTACAACTATCCGCATCAAGGCTAAATTCGCCAACATCAGCCTGATATGCGCTCACGCCCCTACCGAAGATAAAGACGATGCTACCAAAGAATGTTTCTACGAGCTCCTCGACAAAACATATGAGCAATGTCCTAAGTATGACGTTAAAATCATCTTGGGTGATTTTAACGCCAAAATAGGAAAGGAGGACATCTTTGGTAGTACAATCGGGAAGTACAGCTTACACGACAACACGTCTGGAAACGGACTTAGGCTAATAGACTTTGCTGCGGGACGTAATGTTACTATAGCTAGCACACGGTTTCCTCACCTCAATATTCACAAAGGAACATGGCGGTCACCAGACCATCAAACGGTCAATCAAATTGACAATGTTGCGATCGACGCAAGGCACTCCTCCAGTATTCTAGATGTTCGAACCTTCCGAGCGGCCAACATAGACTCGGATCACTACCTGGTTGTAGCCAAGGTACGTATGCGGATATCCCAGACACCACAACAACGAGGAAATACTGTGAGGAGATTCAACGTTGAACGGCTACAAACGCAACAAACCGCCAGAACTTTTGCCGATCGCGTCTCCCTCAACCTCTCGAGAAGTCCTTTGCAGCCTTCATCAAGTGCTGAAGACCAGTGGCATCGATGCCAAGAAGCCGTCAGAAAAGCCGCAACTGATGTGCTCGGTTTCACCCGACCACCACCACGAAACCCTTGGTTTGATGAAGAGTGCCGGCAAGCACATGCAGCGAAGCAACTGGCCTACAAAGCGGCGCTGCAGAGAAGGACGAGAGCAGCTCGTGAGCTCTACGAGCAAAAAAGGAGGGAAGAACACCGGCTTCTCCGGAGGAAAAAGAAAGAGCATGAGAAGCGCGCGATCGAGGAAATAGAGAGGTGTTACTCCAGGAACAATGTTCGGAAGTTTTACCAAAAGGTAAAAAGAACGTGTCACGGGAACAAGACCCGAACAGAGACCTGTAGAGACGAACAAGGAAACCTTGTAGTGGAGTCACAGTCGGTGCTGAGGACATGGAAAAACCATTTCTGCAGACTGTTAAACGGCGAAGACGACACATATTCCGCTGTCAGGCAGAATGAACCATTCAACCTGGGCGATGAAAGCCAAGACTTCCGTCCACCTGACCAAAATGAGGTAAGGATAGCAATATCTAAGCTGAAGTCCAACAAAGCTGCAGGACCGGACGGTTTACCGGCCGAGCTTTTTAAGGCAGCGGGAGATGACTTGGTAAAGAGCATACACCAACTTGTTTCTAAAATTTGGTCAGAGGAAAGTATGCCTGATGATTGGAACCTCAGCATCGTTTGCCCGATCTACAAGAAAGGAGACCCTCTAAACTGCGCCAATTATAGAGGCATCAGTCTCCTCAACATCGCCTATAAGATCATATCTGCTGTACTGTGTGAGCGCCTGAAACCATTTGTCAACGAGCTGATTGGTCCCTATCAGTGTGGTTTTAGGCCCGGTAAGTCCACAACCGACCAAATATTCACACTACGGCAGATCCTGGAGAAAACCCAAGAAGTCCAAATCGATACTCACCATCTATTTATCGATTTTAAAGCCGCATATGACAGCATTTATAGAGACGAGCTATACAGAGCCATGTCTAGTTTTGGCATCCCTGCCAAACTTGTCAGATTGTGCAGAATGACGATGGAGAACGCTCGCTGCTCCGTAAAGGTCGGAAATAATCTCACCGAGACCTTTGATGTCAAAAAAGGATTTAGACAAGGTGATGCGCTGTCATGTGACTTTTTCAACATCATACTTGAGAAAATTGTGCGAAACTCGCAAGCCAACACCAGGGGCACAATTTTCCAAAAGTCTGTGCAACTACTTGCATACGCTGACGACATTGACATAATTGGCAGAACGCAGCGAGCTGTTACTGGTGCGTTTGCAAGTATTAGCACAGAAGCGGCAAAAATGGGTTTAGTGGTGAATGAGGGCAAAACAAAGTACATGCTGTCAACAAGAAGGGACACACAACATCGGCGAATCGGACAGAACGTCACGATAGACAGCTATAACTTTGAGGTGGTTAGGGACTTTATCTACCTGGTGTCTGATAATGACACCACAGCAGAAATCAAACGAAGAGTTACACTTGCCAACCGCTGTTTCTTTGGCCTAAGAAGGCAACTGACTAGTAAGGCCTTGTCAAGAAACACTAAGGAGACTCTATATAAGACCCTCATCATCCCAGTCCTACTCTATGGCGCAGAAGCATGGACGTTAACAATGGCGGATGAAGATCTTCTTGGTCGTTTCGAACGCAAAATTCTTCGAGTGATTTTCGGTCCCGTTTGCGTTGACGGGCTTTGGAGGAGAAGATTTAACAGCGAACTCTACGAGCTGTACAGCGACATAGACCTGGTCAGAAAAGTGCGTATCAGTCGACTAAGATGGCTAGGACATGTAGAGCGAATGGACACCAACGCTCCGGCCCGAAGAGTCTTCGATTCCAACCCGGAGGGACAACGCAGTAGAGGAAGACCTCGCCTTAGGTGGCGCGCACAAGTGGAAGGGGACCTCAACCAACTTGGAGTGCGCAACTGGAGGCGGTTAGCCAAAGATCGGGCTAACTGGAGAGGCATGTTGGTTGAGGCCCAGGTCCACCCCGGACTGTAGCGCCATCTAAGTAAGTAAGTAAGTAAGGACGTGGCTATAAACGACATAGCCTATAGCAATTTTACAGACTTAAGGAACATTTTAAAAAAAGTTTCATCGAAATCTGTCCAGCAGTTTTCGAGTTTTTAGCTGACAAAGAAAAGTCCTACAGTTTTATTATATGTATAGATTAGATTTCGAAGAAAAAACTATCCTGTAATCTATACTGTATTCGGAAAAATAAATCCTGTGAAATGAAAAATCTTCTTTGATTTTTCCTGTTTTTCCTTGAAAAATAAATAAATGGCATGCTTAACCATGGTGCAAACAAAGGTTAAAAGGTGAAAAGTAACTGCAAGTATTTTGTCCACAGTCATTTGTTTTTTATGACACTTTTTACCCGTCGCGACATGGATTCTACCAATTTTTGAATAGTTTCGGCGGAAATCTTCTCCCATTCTATCTGGACCCTAGCTCCAAGCTCGTTTAGGTTTGTGAGTGGGCTTTTCTATCCCAGAAGTTGCCGTTTAACAATGGCTCACAAATTATCTATCGGATTCCAATCCGGACTTTGTGCGGGCCATTGTAACTGTTAAAAAAGTTGGTTACCAAGCCAGTTTTTGACAATTATAGCGGTGTGTTTGGGGTCACCGGTCCTGTCGAAAGATAATCTCTTCTGTGGGATATGCACATTCCTCAACGAAATCCGGTAAAATT
Source organism: Cheilosia scutellata (assembly GCA_955612985.1). Lineage (NCBI taxonomy): Eukaryota > Metazoa > Arthropoda > Insecta > Diptera > Syrphidae > Cheilosia > Cheilosia scutellata. Next base: position 63,654,988 of record OY015312.1, on the reverse strand, counting down.
ATCTGGAATATTTGCAGATTATCTTCTTTTCTCATTATACCATCGATTTTCACTAGAGGTCCAACATGCCACCAAGTAAAACACCCCTAAAACATTAGGCCACCTCCACCGTGCTTCACTGTCTCCTTATCTTGGTGCTTATGTACTTTTTCGTTAGATTTATTCAAGAAGTATTCTTTGCCATCTGTCTGGTAGCGATTGATTTTAGTCTCGTCAGACCATATCTCTTCCGTTCTTTTACATTTTTGTCAGATAATGAGATAATGCCTCCTTTTTCTGCTTGGTTGCATATACGAGCCCAATTTTTTTAAGGACTCGAATGGCAGTCAATTCACTAACGTCCTTATTAGCCTTAGAGGCGGCCTTTGGTGTCTTTGCCTCATTCGTCCTAAGCATTCTTTCCATGACACGAGCATTCCCATCCGTTACCAACCGAGGTCGTCAACCTACATTTTTAGGAGGATTGTATTTTTTCCGTTATTGTACCATAAGTACCTACATTGCAGAGTCTGGCAATTTTTCTTGAGCTGCAACTATTTTCAGACAGCGAAACAATGTTATTTTCAATAACTATTGAAACTTTTCGCATTGCCTTATGAAAGATAGTAGGTTAGGTACATAAATTAAAAAAAATATTTAATCCTATATTTTTTCAAAAATAATACCCTAATATTACAATTTGAGCTCTGAACAACTGAGAACTAATACTGTAATGCCAATGCAACAACAAACTATGAGAAGAGTCTTAGTTTCAAAATCGATATTAGTGTATTGGGATCGGGAGCGGGACTAGCGATTTTTCTTCAATTAGTTTTTGTAGGCCTTTTACCATCATTTTCTCGAATAACTTGGACAACATTGGTAGCATAGATATTGGGCGATATGAGGTTACCTCGGTTGCCTTCTCTGGTTTTTATTGGAGTATGAGCTATTGGCCTCTTCATCCTCTTTATTGCCTTCTAGAGCGAGTAGTTAGTACTAGCATTAGTATCATTTGTAAGGCTGGTGAGTTAAGTTTTAAAAGATTCGTTATTAAATTGTCTAATAGATTTCCTAAGCTTGTTATTTAAGTTGTTCAGTGTGGTCTTGTCGCGTGGCGCCCTTGTCTGTTGCCAACGTTTTCCAGCTTTCCTCTTTTCTGTCATATTTCGCGATGATACTAGCTTTCTTTAATCTCTTTTGTTGTTATGGGAGTAGCAGCCCACGCAGCTTTTTGTATATTGAGTGTTAATATTTGGACGGCTTTTTCTAGTTGAGCTTCTCTTTGAATAGCTGATGATAGTCAAATGTTATCGAAAAATGCTTCGATCCTGTTATAAATGACATCTGACATCACAAAATTCATTAAAAAATAATAATTCAAAGCATTTTGCCAAATATCTACAGTGGCCGGCATAAGTATTTTGACAAAACTAAAGTTAATTCTGCTCATAATTTGAACTTACTTCATGTACATTTTGGCATCAAATGGAAAGGTCATTAAAATTCCGTTGGAATGATACACAACTTTCCTTAACCCAACAAGTACCCACTGAAAATTTAGAACTTTTGTAAAAGTCTACTTTTTTGACTTTTATCCTAGGTAAAAAAAAAATGTTTTGATGCAAAAAGTTTCTTCAAACAATTCTAATAGTGACTGCAAAACAAAATTTTCAAAAATCTCTTCGCTAATATTTTTTATGATTTTTTGAATGGGATGATCTCAGAAAAATTTTGTATGAAAAGGAGGAAAAAGTGGCTAAAATAGTCATTTTTAGCAATTTTCAAAAAATCATAAAAAATATTACCGAAGAGATTTTTGAAAAATTTTTTTTTGCAGTCACTATTAGAATTGTTTGAAGAAACTTTTTGCATCAAAACATTTTTTTTTGGACCGAGGAAAAATGTAAAAAAAGTAGACATTCACAAAAATTCTAAATTCTAAAATTTTTAAATGGGTACTTAATGGGTTAAAGAAAATTTTGTATCATTCAAACGTGTATCTTTAGTTTTGTCAAAATACTTGTGCCCCCACTGTATATCTATATACATATATAAAAGAAGTGCGATGTAATCCCATAACTCGAGATTGGCCGAACCGATTTTGATGATTTAAACTTTGTTGGAAAGGTATTTTCTCAGTACGGGTTTTAGAAAAAAGAAAAATTGGACAAAGGGACGTGGCACCTCCCATACAAAAAAAAAACATTCAAAATCTTATATCTCCAAAACCGCGCAATCAATTGAGTTGAAACTTACAGACAATCCTAGGTATTGGCCCAGGAGTGCTTCTCTGAAGATTGGTCAACATTAGACAAAGGGGCGTGGCACCTCCCATACAAAAAAAAATCTTTTATGACGTTGTAACTCGATAACCGCTGGGGCGATTCTCATGATTCTTTTTTTGTTTTGTTCGTATTGCTGTATTTCAGGTTAACGAGGAAATAAAATTCCAGAAAACCGATTTATTCACATTTTTCGCATTTTACGATAGAACATTACTATCTAAGACCTAAGCAATACAACTTATCTGCACGGGCAAAGCCGGGCGGGTACAGTTAATATAATTGAACAAAAATATCAAAATAAATCTTGAAATATTTAAAATAACTATTTTAGGCAGAACAACGTTTGCCGGGTCAGCTAGTATGCCTATAAACTACCGAATTTTTATTTTACCCTGCATTTTCCATGTTTATAAATTATTTTTATACGCGTATTATATAGTGTTTGTTTTTCTTTGTGACTTTTCAGAATTTTTTCTTTTGTTGATGTTTTGTTTGTGTGAGTGACATTTTACGAATTTCTGTGATATGAGTGCTGCCAAGTACCAAGCTTTTATAAAGAAAGGGCTTAGCCCCAATAATAGTTTTTTTTTTCGTAAAGCTATATAGAATAGCCAAAAAACACACCTATTATAGATAGGTGCCTATATGATCTGATTGAAGATTGATTGGCCCTTTTGCTATACATAATATTTTATTCGAATATATATTTTTGGTTGTGGGGGCAGTAGCGCAGTGGTTAGTGTGCTGGACTGCTGTGCGAGGGATCCCAGGTTCGATCCCCGGAAAAACACAAATTACATCTTAGTGTTTTTTTCTACTGCGCCACCTCTCGCGAACGTCTGACAAACATCCGAGAGTATAACTGTCCTGAAAAAGCTTCTCAATTCAGCCGTTCGGAATCGGCATAAAATTGTAGGTCCCTTCCATTCGTCCCAAAAATAGAAACTCACACAAACGAATGGTTGCGATAAGCTAGGCCTAGGGTGTCTACCGCCTGTTGCGCCACATATTTATTTATTTATTTATTTATATATTTTTGGATATAAAGAATCCGACATGAAGTCAAGGGAATTATTCTCGAGAAAACCAAACATAAGGCAGATAAAAAGATGGCCACAGGGCAGAGGGTTTTAAAGGCCTTGTAACCTGTGTGGGTTGTGTGTAAAGAGGAAGAAATCTGTATAATTGTTAAAACTCAGCAGAACAATATTACGAATAATGATAGAGTAATCCCTGGGGATTGCCAATCAAGCAACCTTTATATAAGGTGGCAGATTTTTCTTCGACAACCAACGAACCAAATTGAAACCATTTTCAGATTTTGTATGGAAATTAGGTGTTTTGGGAGAAATGGTTTAGGTTCTGACCGTATAGATGGTGATGAACCCGCTATGGTGCTTAGTCAGCTTAGTCTACCTAAACCACAAACGAGAGAGAAAGAGAGAATAGACCACCAGCTTCGGGCAAAAAAGAGAATTCCATAGAGCCAGTTTTGAAATGAGTAGCGCCGCCTCTTTTTCTATCTGTGAATACGTGTTGTACCACAGAAATAACTGTAAATGTTATTATGTGCCAGTGTATGCGTGACCAATTCGGCCTCCATTTACTTTAGCATGGCACACATACTTAACCACCTAATAACTTTTTGAAACTGGCTCTATGGATCTCTCATTTTTGGGCGGAGCTGGTGGTCTATTCTCTCTTGTTTGTGACCTAAACCTATTGTGATGAACTGACATAGATTTCTTTATCGCATGTGAACTTACGCCCCATTATTTTAAAACTGAGCGAATATTTTCGATACGAAAAATTATCGCTTGAGTTACTGGACATGGAAATTTGGCACTAAGAATAACTATGAACTATTTGGGTAAGGATACAATGATTATGCATAACGCTCGTATCTTTTTGCGGACAGAAAAGGGGATAAATGCCTGAAATTTGGAGATTTCAAGGGATATTGCAATTTAAAAAAGAGGATATATAGGGGATACGTTTTTAACTTGTTTTCGCACTGAAATTGATGAAATTCAAGAATAGTATCAATACAAAAATTAATGTAAATTGTGTTTAATAAATTATTATTATTTTTAAATTACATATATGTTTAATAAACAACCAATGCGCCGGTCGTCGTCGTCATTCACATCTGAATCGTTTTCGATAGCAATAATTTCTCCACGTTTGGTTTTCTTCTTATAATTGTCTTCTGCAGCGATTGAACGAAGCAATTCAGGCTTCGTTTTCAGAAATTTTTAGAATTGAATGCATGAGTTGAGTACTGCAAATTACATTTTACCGTGAGAATTGCTTTTAACGTTTTGATATGTAATTGAGTTTTTTCATTATCCAAGACATGGACATCGCAGAAAAGACTCGTTCCACCGATGCTGTTGTTCCCGGCAAGCACAAAATATATTCCACCAACATAGCGCTTTCGTTGTGCTCACAATTCTCGGCATGCAGATCTTTGAATATTTCCACCGGGGCCTAAGACACAGCATGACAAATAAATTCACTTGTCCAAATATGCTTGTCCGACAAATTAGTACAAACAAAGTACAAATTAATTCTGTAAAAGACCGTAAACCGTTGCACTTGTTAAACGAATTAAATTCCCTTGACTTGTCGGCATTCTTCGACAAGTGTTTGACATGTGAAGATGGCAAAAATCACTGCGGACAAAAAATATGCTATTTTAAGAAAAATAAGAGAGGAAAAAGATATCCTTTTTGGTGCTTTCTGTGATGTCCTAACAAAAGAAAATAAATATGCGAAATGGAAGGAAATACACAGCCTGGCAAAGAGCCTAAATGTTGTTCCGCAAAATAAGAATTGGACTTATAAGGAACGTATATTTTAATTATATATTATATATTACTTTATTTCTCAATTTGTATTCTGCTTTGCCAAAGGTATTACATTGAAAATGCACTTTTCAGCTCTTGACAACATTCAAATCACCTGTCCTTATTGAACCACAGTTCTACAAGTCTTCCTTGACACTTGTCGTGTTCTGTTACAGAAAGAGGGAAATTATATAATTTCCCACTTGTCATCTTTCATCGAGACAATTGTCGAAGTGTTCACGGACTTGTCGTTTTGTGTTACACAATTTCTTAAAAGTTGTCGAAATTCACTTGTCCGACAACTACTTGACGCGTTGTGTTATAGGCCCTTAAAATCTGCTATGGTGACAAGAGGAGTTTATAGGATAAAAAAGGGATTTTGGAAATTTTCAGGGGATAGTTTCTTTGACTTCGAAATAAGGGATAATTCCCTAAAAAAGAGGATAGATACGAGCGTTAATTATGCATTATGGGAAAAATAATTAATGTCGTTATTACCTATCTCATAGGTATATATGAATTAATTATATAGAGACTGTAAATTCAAATGCTTTGAAATTAGTGTGCCTGTCATCAGGTCATCACTCATCGTCATCACTATAAAGTCCAGTATATTATATTTGTTCTGAGATTCCCACATTAGTAAACCAAAAGCAAACCATTCCATCAATCAATATAATATTATTATTTCCTCAAACATCCAATCCAGATATCTAGTTCCGCACATGTTTCTAGGTCAACCGGATGTATTCCACATCACTGCAGGGACATCTTGGAAAATGTATTAGATTTTGAGAGTCCGATGAAACTGCCTATACATTATTAATGCAAATCGACAATAGAATTTATGCATGCGCTTAATCCAAATTGGAATTCTGTTAATTATTGCACACACGCGGCCATTGTGACAGTAATTCAAATTGAAAATGCAAATACCACCTTGCCAAATGCAAATGTTTGTTTAACCCAGTCCCAGATATCCTATATTTGCGGTTATACGATACCCTAGTGCGGATTGTCTCCTTTTGTAATTAGATTTATGTCAAAAACTTACACTAATATTCTAATCGCATGAGAATGTATATACTATTCTGGAAGTGGGGGCTAAGTGCCACCATCATTGGAATAATATCAAATGGCAGTAAATTTAAATCCAATTTAAACCCCAAACTCTCCACACCTCTGCCATACTCATGTCATCAATAATGAAGTTTATGGTTCAGTGAACCATTTTATCAGATGCATTGAGCGGATGCCCTTTGGCATTTCGTCGGTACAGTAAAGTACGTGCATAATCACATTACCTACGCACATAAATAAATTAATAAAATTATGCTGTGCAGCAAACGGAAACGAGATGCAGTGGATACGCGTGCATACGCAAAAGGTCATCGGGACGTTAAAGGATTTATTGTTGGTGCCTGCAATGACTTAAATCTGAATTAAATGGGAAATGATGAATTTGATGAAGTTTAGTGGGTGTAGTTGTGTGTACGTCAGTTCTGCTAAAATTGGAACGACAGGGTGTTTTTGGGAGTAAGAGTTATGCCATGATATTTAAAAGTCGGCAAATCAACGATCAATTTTCAAAAATTAGGTCTTAAGTTTGAATTTCCATTAGGTATAGGTTTTTAAACTTGTAAATGTATACAAAAGTCGGCATTTTCAAAGGTTCCACAAGAACTCCTTAAGATCGGTGAATTTGAAGACTGAAATCCTTAAAATTTAGCAAGTTTCCATTCGATTTTAAAAAGCGACGGTCGGCATCGGTGTATTTGCCGACTGAAATCCTTAAAATTTAGCGAGTTTCAATTCGATTTTAAAAGGACGGGTCGCATTTCTAATTTGAGGTTAAATTCGAAGGAATGTGTTATTTGCTAGTTCGTGGCTTATTGATGTGGATTGCGAACTTTAACAATTCGCGGCTAACGTGTGTTTGGGCCAAGAGGAGGATAATTAATAAACAGTTTAAATAACGAAATTTCGAATTCCAAACTTTTTGCCGCGAACGAAAACACCCGCGCGAATTGTCAAAATTTATTCGCAATCCACATCATTTAATACGCCTTCCACAAACTAGCAAATTAAACATTCGTTCGAACTTAACCTCAAACTAGACATTGTGGGTAGAAACTGATGGCTGAAATTCGCGAACTGCCGCGACCTATAAAAGTGTTCATGTGAACGGACTGTCAAAGCTTGCGAATAGTCGTTCGATCGTAGGTATATATAGCATTGACACATTGAGTTAAACCTTTTACAAATAAGTTTAACACTTTTGCAGATAGGTTTAGCCTATTTACAAATTTTCAAAATTTTGAGTTTAAGGAGCCATAACTTTTTTATAGCTGCTCAGATGTAACCAAAGTGCTTTAGACTTGTATGCGCTACTAAATTGTCTTTTCAAAATGTACAAAACTATTTTTGTAGCTATAATATTTTAGAAGTTATAGCGTTTTTAGTCGTAATACCTCCAAATTAGAGGTCACCTACTTTGATGGGCTATAACGGGAAATATGGTGAGAATAGACCCCCCCTGCCATACAATTTTTTGTTCGGCAGAACTCCAGGAATCACCCCTTAAAGGATTATACTTCTTAACTGGGACACCCTGTCTATAAAATATATGAAATATATAATATACCTACTTTGAAATAAAAAAATATTGTAATAATGAGTAAGTACTTGTGTGTCAAATCATTATTCTATTTTATATATAATAACAGAGTCTCGACGAACGCGGTTTAAATTGAATTGAAAAAGGGTTAAATTGAAATGTTATTTGGTTAACTAGAAATGTGAAAAGGTTAAATTGAAATGTTAAAGTGTTAAACCTATTTGTAAATAGGCTAAACCTATTTGTAAATAGGCTAAACCTATTTGTAAATAGGTTAAACCTATTTGTAAATAGGCTAAACCTATCTGCAAAAGTGTTAAACTTATTTGTAAAAGGTTTAACTCAATGTGTCAATGCTATAATTGGTCGCTCTTATGTGAATGGTCTTTTAGGTATTAACCCAGGGGTGTTCCTGTTAAGATTGGTCAAAATTGGACAAAGGGGCGTGGCGCCTCCTATAAAAAAAACATCTTCTATGGAGTGAAACTCGTTGACGTTAGATATAACTCGATAACCGCTGGGTCGATTTTCATGATTTCTATACAGTCGGCAAGTTCCTGAAATAAGTCGGCATTTCAATGAAAGTCACCCACCCACGGCTTGAACCCTCGCTACGCCCCTGAGCGGGAGATTATATAGGACCGACCACCGGAAAAATACAATTACTAACTGAAGATATTTGTGGCCCAAGGAAATAAGGACCAAATAAATTTGGAAATAACGCCCGAAAAAAAACTCATACAGTTTGTCGTTGCAAAATTGTTCGTCATTTTGGGTTTTATTTCCTTCGGCTGGTTTATATGCTGGATTAGGTACTGTGCAAGCAAGGGGTCTCAAGTTCGATCCCAGGAAATAACACACATTATATCATAAGGTTTCTCCACTGCGCGTTACCGCCCGCAAAACCTCTGCCAAATATCCGAGAGTATAAATGTGCTGGTATAACCTCTCCATTCAGTCGTTCGGATACGCCACATGAATAGTAAGACCGTTCCGGTTGTCTAAAAAGTAAATCTAATGATTGTATATGAAGGCTTTTAAGAAAAAATTAGGGTTCAAATAGAAAGATGTTTAAAAATTATATATAATTAAATACAAAACCAAGATCTAGATGCATCTCGTGGGGCTATTGAAGGCAGCTTACAGTATAGGTACGGTCTCTACCTATTTGTCCAAAGTTAATGCATCACACCGGGTCGAGGTCGATAGATGTTACTTTCTTTGTATAAGTGCTTGAACACACATGCCTTCTTAGAAAAGTCGTGTCGGACGAGACAAGTGGATTATTGAGAACGGATTATCAACTTTTTTCTCAACTAACCTAAAAATGTACCTACCTCTCTAGCCTGAAACGACTTTCATGGGAAGACCTGTGTATCCTCTCCAGGTATGTATTTTAAGTGAGTTTATGCTACTTACCAAGTCAGCTTCTTTGAAAAGTTCGACCAGTATAGGATAGCGGCTTTGGATATCTGTATCCTCATTGGTTGGTCAATCACAAACCACATAGAATAGGCCGTCGACTCCTCCCACATAATGGACTTTGCCTATAAGCTGCCTGGCGGAGCCAGGATTTTTCATGTATTGGTGCTGTATAAAATCAAAGGATCGCCATCAACGCACGCATACTTGAATAATCCTAGGCCCATGGGTATATCACGGAATAACCATTGCCATTGATTTTGACATTTCACACGTATTCACAGACAGGGGTATTAATTCCGGGGAGAATCTGGTAGGTACACGGAAGTTGGTGGTCTAGTTCTATCTGGTTTGACTGTGGCTACAATTCATTTTTCATCATCAGCATTTTACAGCTAGGTTCCAGAAATCGAGTAAAATGAAATCGAAATCGAAATTGCAAATCGAGTGAATTCGTTTTCAGTGTTCTGCATTCCGACCGATTCGGTAACTCCGAAATTTTTTCAAAATCACTTTTCGTGAAATTGCAAACAGCTAACATCTGTCATTTGCGACATCGTAAAAGTGTTTTTATTTTGGAAAATTGTTTGTTAATAAAATTGTGTTGTTTGTGTGGCTTAAAAGATTATTTTGTATTATAATTTTATTATAAACGGATCTTATAATGAGTGCTGTGCTAGTTGCTGCACAGGAGAAATAAAAAATTAAAAGACGAAGGCTGAGAGATATATCAAATCCCTTGGAAATTGCAGATGCTGCGCAAGTTATAAAAGCTAAAAACGAAAGTTTAATTTTGTCAATTATTAGTCGTTTAATAGAGGTTAATTTCATACTAGCGTCTAAATGTGTATTTCTAATGTTGTTGGAAATTGTTGAACCGCACCTTCAGCAATATTCAATTCCTGCCACTTTGCAGCTAGCCCCAGTTTAGCGTTTTTGCCGCTCCATAAAATGAATAAATATTCCCTCCTGCGCAGTATTTTTATGTTTACCCCTGTTTTAAATATATTTTTTGTGAAATAAGCCTATCAAGTTTGTTTTAAATTGCATTTTTTACTTACATTTTTGATCGCGTCTTTTCGTTTCCACTATTTCACATCGAATGGCCAAGATCGATTTGAAATCACTTGGAAATCGTCAAAATCGATTTGTGGAACACAACAATTTCACTTTTTCTCAATTCCGAAAATTTCTAAACCGAAATCGAATAAAGTGAAATGTAGAAAACAAAAATTCATTTCCGATCGATTTCGATTTCATTTCGAGTGAAAGTGAAATGTGGAACCTAGCTGTTAGAGTAGGTGCTATTACTAAGTCCTACAAAATCCTAAGCACATGCAGCGAAACAAGAGGCATACAAAGCGGCGCTGCAAAGAAGGACCCGAGCTGCCCGTGAGCTCTACGCGCAGAAAAGAAGAGACGAACACCGACTTCTCAGGAGGAAAAACAAAGAGCACGAGAAGCGCGCGATCGAGGAAATAGAGAGATGTTACAGCAGGAATGAGGTTCGGAAGTTTTACCAAAGGGTAAAAAGAAGTGCCAAGGCTACAGAGCCCGAACCGAAGCCTGCAAGGACGAACAAGGGTACATCATAGTAGAATCGCAGTCGATGCTGAGGATATGGAAGAACTACTTCTGCAGACTGTTTAACGGCGATGACGAAGTAAATACCGCTGTCAGGCAGAATGAACCATTCAACCTGGACGATGAAGACCAACAATTCCGTCCACCCGACCTGGACGAAGTGAAGATAGCCATATCTAAGCTTAAGTCTTGGTTAGGAGTATGCACCAACTCATCTGTAAAATATGGTCGGAGGAAAGTATGCCCGATGAATGGAACCTCTGAACAGCGCCAACTACAGAGGGATTAGTCTTCTTAACATCGCCTACAAGATCCTATCTGCCGTGTTGTGTGAACGCCTGAAGCCTTTCGTCAACAACCTGATTGGTCCCTATCAGTGTGGCTTCAGGCCAGGAAAGTCTACCATCGACCCAATATTCACACTGCGGCAGATCTTGGAAAAAACCCAGGAAGTCCAAATCGATACCCACCATCTTTTCATCGATTTTAAAGCCGCCTATGACAGCATTTATAGAGACGAGCTATACAGAGCAATGTCTAGTTTTGGCATCCCTGCCAAACTCGTCCGTTTGTGCAGGATGACAATGGAGAACGCACGCTGCTCCATCAAGGTCGGTAAAGAACTCACCGAGACCTTCGATGTCAAAAAAGGATTTAGACAAGGCGATGCGCTGTCATATGACTTCTTCAACATCGTTCTTGAAAGAATAGTGCAAAACTCAAACGCTAACACCAGAGGCACTATCTTTCAAAAGTCCGTCCACCTACTCGCCTACGCCGACGACATCGACATAGTCGGCAGAACGCAGCGTGATGTCACTGGCGCGTTCGTGGGCATTGAGACGGAAGCGACGAAAATGGGTTTGGCGGTCAATGAGGGCAAGACAAAGTATATGCTGTCATCAAGAAAGGACACCCAACACCGACGTCTTGGACAGAACGTCACTATGGACAGATATAACTTTGAAGTGGTAAAGGACTTTGTCTACCTAGGCTCCGCTATGAACTCAGACAATGACACCAGCGCTGAGATTAAACGAAGAATAACTCTTGCCAATCGCTGTTTCTTTGGGCTAAGAAAGCAATTGAGTAGCAAAGCCCTCTCTCGAACAACTAAAGTGACCCTTTATAAGACCCTAATCATCCCTGTCCTACTTTATGGTGCAGAGGCATGGACTCTATCAAAAGTGGATGAGGCTACTCTTGGCTGCTTCGAGAGGAAAATTCTTCGAGTAATTTTCGGTCCCGTCTGCATAGACGGTGAATGGAGGAGGAGATACAACGACGAACTGTACGGGCTGTACAGCGACATCGACCTAGCCAGAAGAGTGAAGGTCCAACGACTGCGGTGGCTGGGTCATGTAGAGCGAATGGACGTGAATGCTCCGGCCCGGAAGATCTTCGAATCCACACCCGAGGGACGGCGCAGTAGAGGAAGACCGCGACTCAGGTGGCGCACGCAAGTGGAAGGGGACCTCAACCAACTTAGCGTGCGAAACTGGAGGCAGCTGGCCAAAGATCGTGCTGGCTGGAGACGCTTGTTGGTTGAGGCCCAGGTCCACCCCGGACTGTAGCGCCACCTTAAGTAAGTAAGTAAGTTGGTATATTACTTAGGTGTGCCCCCCTGACCGGGGCATTGATTTCAAATCCAAATTTAAAAAAATAACACTTGTACACTTATTTTCTATAACTTATCTACGTGCAAAATAGCACATCGGTATGATAAGCAGTCAGAAATGTATAGCCCTTAAGAAAAGTAATACACTTTTAAAGTGTTGCCCCTAAAAAAGGGGTAGAGGGGTCATTTTGAGAAACAGCGAAAACCCTTTCGAATTATTTTCCTTTCTCTTGTAATCTTTCAAATTAATACACTTGCGGTTTTTATTAGTGAAAATGACGCTGAAAATGACATGTGTCATCTTGTAAACCTTGAAATACCCCTCTCGAAAATGAAAATGCGGATCTACGTATTTCTTCCTTATCGTTGTTGCACCCCCCCCCCCCCCCTACAACTGGCTTTTGGGCGAAAAATGAAATCTTTTGAAATATGTGCTTCATTATTTTCTATTCTCTATGATTGTGTAAAATTCTGCATTTCTGTAGATAACGGAATGCAACTGCCTTTAAGGAAAGTAGGTACAACATGTTTTTAACATTTTACCTACCCTCCAAAAAGGGGGTCATGTAGAATGTAGACAAATGCAAACAAATGGCTAAATATGGCCACACCATGTGCTTAATTTGAAGAACTAATTCGAATAAATTGCTGCTTGGTAACATATATTATATATTTTGCTCACACAAACTCCATAAAATTGCACCCTTATCCGTGCTGGCTATAAGTACCTATACATTTAGGAGAATAAATCATAATCACCCAAAAATATCGATCAGAACCTCCCACTATTCGATGAACTATTTGGTGAGCATAAAATTTCAAATAAAAGGCTTATAACTCTATCCATACTTTATCTATCAGTAATTTTCTATTTGAACAAGATAGATGAATCTCAGAGTCTATGGCTAACCCTTTGCACTCCATCTACAAGCTTCAGGAACTGATTTAATGCATTCCTGTGGCTCCCTCAAACTATATACATATAATACTATCGAATATTCGCCACGCCACCATGCCATAGTGAACTAATATGAAAACCATTAATATTAGGATATTTGGTCGAATGGAATCGCTATCATCCTTGCCGAGGTTATTATAGAAGTTTTTCGCTCTGAAGGGGATTTATGTGAACGCGCTGCAATGGCGGATAAAGGCGGCTACCGATCCAACCGGAACACTTCCGTTTCCATTCAGTGTTGAAGGGATAATAGTACCCGAACACGGTATACCTATAGAAAATGTGTATGTGTGCGTTAGGCTGGCATCCATGCGCTCGGTAATAAATCAATCAATTTATCCTGATGATTATTATTATTATGGAGCCAGAGGGAATCCCTAGCTCATATTATGGAAGCAACGCGTGTATCTGTATTCAAGTGTGTCTGTCTGGCATGTAGGCTAGCGAATGGATTATGAACAAAAAGAAAAATATATAGGTACGTTTCCGCAGCAAAGCCTGCAAAGGATTCCTATGGTGGTTATAATAGACTTTATGTATCCACAGATTGGAAATAATGCTCTTATAACACACAATTTCCCATTTCCGATAAAGTGACCTGATGAACTGCGAAATTAATATTAAAAAAAAAAAAAAAAAAAACTATCTTTTTGACATACAAAGTAGGATCGGAGGAAAATGACACAGAAATAATTATTAAATGGAAGGCTTTAATATGAACTTTGCGCTAATGGAATGATTTTGATTAGGTACAGATAGTTGGATCAGATTATTAAGCTGGTGTGTTGGGCTCCTGAGCGATTTCATAGGTACCTACACAAGGAATAGCAATATTTTATCCGTACTGTCCCAATTGCGGCAATTGTTAAGTAATCATCTGCTGACGAGGCTCTCCAGATACGGTATCAAGTTAGCTCAGTGCCGACAAAAAGCTTCCGTATACTTATACTTAGAAGTCTCAACTAACTACCTAAACTGACTTGAATCTTATCTTCAAAGCTCGAAAACACAAACGGGACCTACAATAATTTTATATCCTATTCCTTGAGATGACCGAGGATAAATTCATCCAAATTTCATAGCAATAAAGAAGGACTGGGATGATTAATGTGTTATACGGAATTTACCTAGTAGATAGAGCTCTATACTAGTCAAGTACCTTTTCAGCTCAAATCAACAGCGATTGACAAGTTATTCTTCGTTTAATTTCTTTTGAGATTTTATTATCAGAGTTCAGAGTTTATAGCGCAGGCGGGTTATCACTCCTCCTGCTGACCAGGACAGCATATACCAGTAGGTACTTGGTTTTGCCTTCGTTTCATTTAACCCATTTTAGACACTTTCATTTCTATACTTGCGAGTGGCGTGTATCTCGTATGCAAGTAGTTGTACAGACTTCTGAAAAAAAGACCCCTCTTGTGTTGGCTTATATGGGTTTCGCACAATTTTCCCTACTATGATGTTGATGAAGTTACATGATAGCAAACCTCGTAGCTTAATCATTTTCTGATATCAAAGGGCTGGATGAGATCATTTCGAAGTTGATGGAGCAGCAAGTGTGGTCCGTCGTCATTCGATATATTCTGACGAGTTTGGCAGTGATGACGCCACTAGACATGGTCTCTATATCTACAAAGGAAAAGCTGACATATGCCTTAAAACCTATATAAAAAATATATGCTAAATAAAAAATACAGATTTTAAGATCTGGACTTCTTCTCCATGATTTGCCGTAGGGTGAATATTTGGTCGATTGTGGATTTACTGAATCAAAATACGTGTAAACTGTGCTCTAGTCTATCGACACTTCCATAGAAACGTTTTATTGGCAAGATTGAAGTACCAAGAGCGGCGAAGAATACCATGCCTCATTATAACCGGTTCAGCATTACGGAGTATAAAATGGAAAGACATTTTGTCGCAGCGGAAGCAGAAGTGGAGAGCGGAAATGTTCGTGCTATAGGAGAAACTTTAGTCGGCGTCCGCAGACTAGCTATACAGTTGCAAATTCCTAGAACCAGGGTTTTCAGAACTCTGCAAAATAATGGATTATTATAACCTTTCCGCTTAACTCCAGTACAATATCTACTACCAGGAGATGCCGAAAGAAGAGTGGAATTTTGCCATAATGGCTACTTATTAAAAACATATTACGGGCTGACGAAGCTCATCGTATTACTGATACTGACTATCATAATTTCGACCAATAGTCAGGCTATAATTCTCATTTAATAGGCACAATATCCTTTCGAAGGAAAAATTTAGTAAAACACTTTTTCAAAAGAAGGTTCAGTGTAATGTAGTGTGTCTTGGAGAAATAGGAAACATTTTTGTAGGTCCATACGTCCTATAATATTATACCTATTTCCTATTAGGTTAGGTTAGGTTAGGTTGAATAGGGTGTGAGTTCATCACATAGAACTAGGCACCATATTGGACCCATCGCCATCCCTGTGGAACCTTAACGGTCAAAAAAACCTAAACCACTTTGCCCAAACAATTAATTTCCCTACAGAATCTGAAAATTGTTGCAATTTTGTTTCCGAGGCCAACCTCCTCCAAATTATCAAAGAAGTACCTGCCAAGGTTAGACCTATTCTCTTGGCGTGCTTCCTTAGAAGACAGTGCCCGGAGAGCACACCTACTGCTATCCGTAGCCTCGGTCTACTAAGCTTAAGTAGTTCAGCCGATTTTTTCCGATCTAGCTTAGGCCACAGAGCCTTTGAGACCCTGTGCCTTACTATATCCGCCCATCTCTGATCTGCCCTATTTTTAATATTCTCGAGAATAATTCTCTTGGCCACGGCTATTGGTGGTCTTATGCCCTCAATTGTTTCATTAGGTGGAAGCTCTGCTCCGGTTTTGACCAGAACATCAGCCCTTTCGTTGCCCCCAATATCGCAGTGTCCGGGCACCCAACACAATCTGACTCGGTTCTGTGCGCATAATGCTCTGAGCATTGTGCGGCAGCTCCTGACTAGTTCAGATTTGATGATGAAGGACTCTAGCGCCTTTAGCGCAGCCTGACTATCAATGTAGATAGCGATATTCTTGTTGGATATTGATCCCATATCAAGTAGATACGCCGCTTTGAGCACGGCCAGAACTTCTGCCTGGAACACACTGCATGTATCCGGAAGTCTTAAAGACACGTGTAGGTCTATATCCCTAGAGTATATACCTGACCCTGTACCCTCCTTAGTTTTGGAACCATCCGTATAAATCGAAATTTCATTATCGTTCGAAACGTTATTCTTTTGCCAGTCCTCCCTATCTGGATATTGTACTTCGTAGGGTGTTTCGAAGTCGAGTTCACCCAAACTTTCATCCGTTTTATCGGGGATGTTGGAGAAGGATTCCATTAGTATGGAGCTATGTCCTACCTGTCTGGTTTTGAAAAACCCTGCGTTAGTTAGCCGAAGCGCACTATTACCTGCTTGAAGTTTTATTTGTAGGTCCAAAGGTAAAAGATACATAAACGCCTCAAGTGCAGCTGTAGGTGTGGTGCGTAAAGCACCAGTTATGGCAGTGCAGGCTGTTCTTTGTACCTTGGCCAACATATCCCGTATATATAACTTATTTGTGGCTTTCCACCAAACAAGAGCCCCATAGGTAAGGATGGGTCTAACCACCATGATGTATAGCCAATGCATCATTGTAGGACTCAATCCCCACTTTTTTCCTGCTGTTCTCTTACAGACGAAGAGAGCATTATGAGCCTTTCGGACTCTTTCCTGAACATTAAGTTTCCAATTCAGTTTTTTATCCAGGACCGTACCAAGAAATCTTGCGCTCTCCGAGAGGGAGAGCTCCACTCCACCAATCCTGGGTAGTTTGCCTTGAAGTAAGGCGTGTATTCCCTGATGCTGAACCCTTGGATGCGGTTTTTACTATTTATCCAGGGCTCTTGTATTAGTATGACTGAAACGTCGTGCTTGGTTATATACTCAACCAAGCACGCCGTCGCAGTCCTACTGTTATGCAAGTTTATCTGCATCACTTCCATCCACATTGGGTTCATCAGCTTCTGCCCCCTTGGTCATGAGCCTAACCATGACCTTCCCCATGCTGTGCCTTACCATCCCCTTCGTTCTCTCTAGTAATGGCAGCGATTCCCTGTTGAGGCTCAGCAAGAAGTGCTGGCCGAATTGCCGTCTGGGCCCTGTCTTCAACACTTTCCATGTGTTGGCCTGCAACTCCCTATTCTGCATATGGAGGAGACCGAGAAGTTTTTCGGGGTAAGTATAGGGAAGCGGAACCCAGACCCAAGCTTTGGGCGGATTGTACCTTGCCAAATCCGCCACAGACACGCACTTGAGTTGAGCCCCGCTCCACACTTCACCTATTCCCGACACAAACTCCCTGAGGAAGCTAACAGAGGCGTTGTTCCCACAAGCAACAACCTTGTGACCGCTTTCCCACCCAGCGCCATCGAATTGAAGATCACAATCCTCTGTGGAGGACATCTTCTTCCACAGAGCATCCTGAAACTTCTCCTCGACAGATATCCACTGTTCCATGGTCAGGCGACCGCTCGGTTCCTGCTCGTTGACGATGGCTATTTCCTATTATGTAACATGGAATTTCAGAGAGTTGCCGGAACTCCTTAAACTCCTTTCCGTTATTCAGAGAAATGCAATGTTTTTATTAGCAAGATGGGGAGCAAAGTAATTTTCTCAGCCAAACGTTTAATTAACGGTGGATTGGTCGATATGGCCGCAACCCTTGACCATACATATCTCCTGACATTGCATCCATGGATTTTGTCTTCTGCGGTGCCATGAAAGAACAAAGTTTACTTTAGAGAAATATCGAGTCTGAATGTGGAAGGTCCAAGAAAAAAAAATGAATGCAGTTTTAAAATTGGTGACAAGGAATTATTTGCTGCTCGTTAATCAGCCATCCGAAATGTTTAAACGCGGTCGAAAGTGTATTAAAACGGATTGGTGATGATATCTCCTTTTCCAAAATCCCCTTTCCAAAATCACCTATTCCATAATCCCCTGTGCTGGAATCCCATACTCCAAAAGACCATGAGAGAAAATCCCCACGGGACAAAATCTCCAATTTTTAAATTTGGTGTTATTAATTCTGTCGCCCGACAGAGTGAGATGGGATGCAACCCCCCTGCTTGGGTTTACTGTCAGACCTGCGGTATATGTGCGAAATGGGGTATATGCAGATTTTATATTATGTTGTTTGCTTAATTTTACTGCCAAAACGCAGGACCGTATATCAGCAACAGCAATAACTTGGCGAATGTTGACTTCCAAATCGTTCAAAGTCTCTGGATTAACGGCATAGACTAGTGGCTTCACCTACCCCCAAAGAAAGTAATCTAAAGGTCTGAGATCACAGGATCGTGGAGGCCAGTTCACAAGTCCAGCAAATGTTTCCCGCAATAAATTGGTGATGTCGTGCACGAGCATCGTGTGCCATGTTAAATGAATGTATTATATTTTATTTATTTCATCTACATCTAAATTATATAAGAAAAATTACTAAAGACTAACAGCCGTATTAATAATAGATCTCAAACCATTCTCTAACTCACTTGTTACGTAACTGGTAGTTAAAAATTTAACTCACTGACTAAATTTTCTTATTTATAAAGAAATATAACCCATGCATTAACTAATTGACGTGTTTACTATTATCGTAGGTTTGTGATGGCAACGCTCCTCCAAATTGTATTGAAAACTGACAGGAATGCGTCCTTCTTTTCTGCTGCCATCTTCTTCTTCTAATGCAATTAGAATTTTCTTACTATTACTAATGCAATTATTTTTTTTATATTTCCTTTTCAAAATCTATATTTATTTTTGAATGTTATATAAATAAATATTCTCATAGGATTTTTTGGTTTTTTTTTTCGTGAAAAAATATTCAAATTATCCAAAAAGGGTGAGCAATTTTGCTGCATAATTTTTGCAAATTTATTCAATTATTTATCACCCTTTTACCACATTCATATCAATCAAACGAAATTAAACCCGAAACACCATTTTGTCATTTTGCGCGGGAAACATGTTTTGCAAAGCTAACAAATCGCTAACACACCTACCACCGTGAGTTAGTTCTGTAAAAGTTCCGAAAGCTTAGTTATATTCTAAAACAGTTTATAAATAGGAATTTGGGTTTAACCAGTGGGTTAGTCATTGGTTAGGGATAACACGAAGTTCCGCAGCTATTATTAATACGGCTGTAAGAGAATGCATACAAATTAAGTAAAACACTTTTGAAGCGAACACGAGTGAAATGCAAATCAACATAATTACCCACTTCGCTGAATGAAACAATAGCTCTGGACATTATCCTCATTGTGGCCATAATTAGTTCTGCGAACAGGTCGAAGGAGAAGATTTCTTTCCCTTAAAGGTCTAACCGGGACATAAATTATTTGTTACTTGGGCTAGGGCAGTTAATGTGATAACTTAAAACATCCCTTACAAACACGATATCATGAGCTTTTCTCCTTGAGCTTAATGTTGAAATCCGCAACAACTGACATCGAGTTCGGTAATGAATTTTAAAGTCCCAGATCATTTTTCGAAAAATATATATTCTTTGAAACGCCTCTGGACTTTTTCAATGCGGTCTGCATGAGTTTTGTATATCTAATGGGTTCAATATAACATCAGAATATTCTAGTAGAGACCTATAAAATGCCTTGCTATTTCGTTTTATAAAACCAGAAATTTTATTTAGGTACTTTAGCAATAACTTGATCAACATGAGATGCAGAGGTGAACGTCGAATTTCAATATCTTTAACTTTTACGACTCTCTTTAGTGCAATATTGTCGATTTCATATTGAAACTCAAAACGAAAAGAGCTGCTATAAAAGGATATTATAAAGCGTTTTCTGATATTTAACATTAAACAATCACTGACACACCAAAAAGATGTTGCGCCATCTTGTTGAAACCAAAGCTCTGTCACGTCAATACCATTTAACTGGAGGAACGAAGAAGTCAGAAATCATTTCTGATTTCTATGTATAGCGCTCTCCATTGACGGTAACATTCTATCGGGCTATCGGGCATCGTCCTTAAAGAAATATGAGCCGATGATTCCACTAGCCCATATAGCACACCAAACAGTGAGTTTAAAGGGCGCCTCGTCAAAGGCTTGTGGGTTTTCTCCACTTCAAATTCGGCATTTTTGCTTGTTTACATTTAGGTATTCATTTAACCAAAAATAGGACTAATTGGAGAACAACATTTTGCAATGGACGTAACGCAGGATAAGTTTGGCGAACCGAACCATGGTTTTCAAAATAAGTTTGCACAATTTGCATGCGATTGTTGTGGCGTTAATTGGTAAATGGTAAAACGTTCTAACCGCAAATCAACTTTCAACTGTCAAATTGACAATCTGTAGAAACCGTGTTGCCAGTTTTAAAACACCCAAACACTCAAAATGTTGAGCTTGAAATAATTCTATTCCGATTTGGTCCAAATCTGTAAGTAATATTGACACCAGCCAATTACCACACTCCTAAACTTGTTGGAAATCGAAACAACAAAACAAAAGTTATTCTTATAATTTAATTATATTATAAGGACGATGCTATATTCAACTGTTTCCATAGTACATAAACATTGCAACAATAACACATTGACTCGATACCAATGAACTGATGAGACATTATTATGTCAAATTGGCTCATTCACCGTACAAGACCAATTTCAAAGTTTTTCTTGCCAAATTGCCAATTTTCCGGTTGGCATGCTTCGCGCGCTTATTTTCGATCGAATTTTCATCATGACATTCGACAAGGAAAACACCAACCTCCAGGACCGGAAGGTGATGCGACACAGTGTATCCATTCGAAGCTCGTAAAATTAGCTCAAATCGCATTACATTCTCTGAATTATTGTTTGAGAGAATTACATTAACAACAACTCGTAGACACAGTCACTTTGGTAGGAATGATAGCTATTTCGAACTACACCACTAATTCATCATCAGACTCCTTTAAGTGATTGTTTGAATAGTTTTGAATTCTGACAGTCAATTCTCCGTATATATCCACTTGGGAAGACATTTCTGTTTTCCCCTGTCAGGAAGTGAACTTGCACCTCGATTTTCTCAATTGACCAAGTGACTACCACTTGCGCTAATTGAGCGACGAATACAAGCCCGCCAACTGGTGATTAGAACGGAGGAGAAGACCAACCTCTGTGCGTTGTTGTTGCTACGAGGTGTTTTTGTTTATTGTCGTTCTCTCGGTTTTCTTCACCTCTTCCTCTCTTTTTTCCCGCAAGCTGTGAGGTTTTCAACAGATTCATACGAGTAGAGAGGTATTATTGGGAAGAATTCGTTGGCTAATACCCAGGCCATGGTTTTTTGTTAACTGAGTGGGGAAGCGAGGAGTAACAACGATTCTCGCTTGTTTGGGATTGACCCTGACAATTTCTGTTGGGAAATTATGTCGAATTTCAGTCTCTGAATTATTGTTTGAGAGAATTACATTAACAACAACTCGTAGACACAGTCACTTTGGTAGGAATGATAGCTATTTCGAACTACACCACTAATTCATCATCAGACTCCTTTAAGTGATTGTTTGAATAGTTTTGAATTCTGACAGTCAATTCTCCGTATATATCCACTTGGGAAGACATTTCTGTTTTCCCCTGTCAGGAAGTGAACTTGCACCTCGATTTTCTCAATTGACCAAGTGACTACCACTTGCGCTAATTGAGCGACGAATACAAGCCCGCCAACTGGTGATTAGAACGGAGGAGAAACATTTCGCATTACATTTCAAATCGAACATTTCCACTGTAATGACACTTTAAATGTCGTGATTTCCCCCCCTGCACCGCACACATATGCTAATTCGGCAACTATTTCTCTCCCTTACAGCAGCAAACCTATCCTGTCATTCAATTGGAAAACTTTCAAAATCTCTACCCCGCAAAACGGAAACTTTGTCGCATAAAACTACTCCTCCCATCTATATAGCAATCCGCTCTATAAAGATAGGTATAGGGCTCTACCGAAGCCAGCAGAAAGAAGCAGAATCCTGCAGCGATAAGGGATTGAAGATATTTTTATCATGGTTGAGTAAGAGCACACAAACAAAAAAGGAGAAGAAAAAAATATCGTTATTGGATGATTTATTGATGTCGATATGGTTAGTTTAGCAGCGGCGAAACGTTTCCATATGCAGATGGAGGATTCACTGAATCCACAGCGCCATGACATCGAGCGCAGGCATTGGCTTCATTTGGCCATGTTCACGTTGCGTTTTCCGCAAGAATCAGAAAATAAAAACTATAGCATCACGATAGTTAGTGGTGTACTGAACAGCACAATCTCGTTGTCATAGTACCACATAGATGCATAGATACATAGGGAGTAAAGAACGTCCTTAGACGGTAAAGATGCACTGCGAACAAACATTTCTGCCTCCAGAGATGGATAAATGTATCTCATCACGGTGGTGGATGGTCTCTTCCCCCCTTTTGTCGTTTTATTTCATTTTACCCGTCGTTTGCCTTATTCTCGATTTTTATGTTGAGAAATTCAATATGTCAGTCCGTGGAGATTGTTCCCGTAAAGGCGTAAACAGACAACCAAGAGATGGAAATTCTATTCCTTATTGCAATCCAATTTCAATGTGGCATCCTTAAATTGCTTCGTAACTACGTGCTGTACATCGTCGTTGTCGTCATCGGGTTTTCGTAGCGGAGTGTAGCCATTATTTTGAAAGTTATTTTTTGCGCCCCTGTATTACTTGGAAATTCGATAAAGAAAACATACACACATACCTACTCTAGTAGACGAAAATATAAATAAAAATCCTGCCAACAGATGAACGCTGATGCCTAGTAGCAAATTAAGGAAACGATGCGTATCTGTAGCGCGAAAATAACGTCATGATGTGTGTGTATGGAGAGTTTTGTAGATTCACTGGAATGTGTTTCGTATTTTGTATGATTTCCTTTTGTGCTACCGGCTTCCTTCCTGTTGCTAAACGTGGCTTCCTTCTTTTTGATGCCACGGGCTCCTAAGTATGAAGCGAAAGAAAAATTGTTTTATATTTTATTTGGTGTGGGGTAAACGTTTCCAAGTTGCAATATTCAAAGCGGTTTAGGAGGTCCTTGAGATATGGAAATGCATGTTCGATCCTTTCGTGCCTCTTAAGTTATTTTATTGGCAAATCAGAAATGCTACAATCAGTTTAGCTTTTCTTCCTATATAAAGAAAAGTTAACCTAGCAACCGAGAAACAGCTCTGCAAGTATAGGATTACACTAAAGGGGTAGCGCATTTAATTAAGCACTTTGATTACGGTAGTGATTTCATATTTTCTGGGAGTTCAGGTATGTATTCGGATGTTTAAATGCATCGATTTAGAATTGGGTGCTTGGCGAATAAGTATGGTTCAAATATGTTTTGTTCATCTTTTAAGGTAGTCATAATCTAAACTTTTCATTGGATGTTATCTAGAGTGATGAACTGTCAGTTCTTTGGTTACATCTCAGTTGCCACTCGATGTTTCCTCTGCTTCTGTAGCCAAGGTTAATATGAAGTTATACTGGACAGTATATGCGCGCCCTAATTCGCTCACTCCCTAATACTAGCGCTGGGATAACTGCAAGGGAATGCGAACTCTTAAGATGTTTCCGTTTGTCGATGCACCTCCTGACGTAAGACGTGTGTTATGCCTTCCTTGATGGCATATATACCGACACTGCTCTCCGCTAAGTGTTTTTTACAGCCCTCTAAATCTTCTTGCATGTTTAGCGGGCGTAAGTTCCTGATTACTTTCACTCCATGAGAAAAGTGTTCTCTAAATTTTTGGTGCACGAAGGATATTATGATACTTTGGGTATTTGGCTATCAACATATGCAGAGATTTGTATTTTATATTTTTAGACCATTGAATGTATTGAGTTCTTAAAAAAAAGCATAGGGACGCATAGCAGCAGGGAAGAATGCAGAAGTGGACTTTTACTTAACGCGCAATCCATTGCCGAATATACAGACGCATTAAAAATGGACATAAAGGTATAGGGTTAGCCATCGTCTCCGAATAGCTGGGCATATTAAAATGAGTACATATCCCGCATCATAGCAGTTTTTGAAAGTTTGAAAGAGTTCACTTTTAATAGGGATACCCGTATACCTATATCTCAATTGGTATAGGTAGGTATATGTACCTAAATCATATTACTTACTAGCTATCGGTCAATATATCCAAACTGTTCGAAAAATTGGCTTATGGCAAATGTCCGCCTCTCTTAAACTATGTATCTCTCGGTTTCAATGTGACTAGAGATGTGCCAGTGTATGTCACCTCTAGAGTACATCAGGGTAGTCATCATCAGTGTTGGGATGTCCCTGGGATGGTTTTTACCTCGAACAAGTGTCGTTTTTCCCTTTTTTTCCCTCCGTACCTTGCCGAAATTACCTTTTTTTCCCCCTAAAGTCTTTTTTGAAAGAAAGATTATTTTATATACCAAAATAAAAAAAAGGTGTCAAAAAACAAAACAAATAATCATTCTTTATTCAATTAAAAAAAAAAGAAGAAATAAACATGAATTCATCAATAAAAAGTAACAAAATAAATTATATTTCTTAGTTTACTATCAATCACATTTTTGTTTGATATTAATCACATAGTAAAAAAGTTAAAAACAAGCTCAACGTTAGACATAAATATTCTGATTTATCAAGTCTAGATGATTTTGATTGGGCTTGAAGTCACATCTATTCATGCCATCACTCTGAAATGAGGATCGGGTAACGCAAATGTTGTTCCTATTCTATTTCTTTTTTTAGTTTTTACATCTCTTACTATTGAAAAAATGCGCTCAGATTCTGCATTTGAGTTAGGTAATGACAAAGCATAATTGACTACTTTTATTAAATTTGGGAAACTTACAGAACCGTCATATTTTTTCATTTCATATTTCCCTCCAAAAAGATTCCACTTTCAAAAGCTTAAGTGATGATTTCTTTTCACTTGGAATCGATGCAGCTAGCTCGCGCCATTCGACTTCTACCTCAAATTTGTCACAATTTTCAATTTTTTCAGACAAATCAAAAAGGCTGCAGCAATTCTTTCGTTTCGATATGTCGATTGCTACAAGTGGGTCTAAAAATTCTAGCTTATTTACTATACTATTACTTATCGGAAGTCTTTTAATGATTTCATCGATTGCCTTGCAATACAATTTTATACACTGGCCAATAATTTCTTCTTTTTCATTTTCATTAGATTTGTAGTCATGAACTCAGTGCATTCAGGACCTAAATAAATATCATTTAAAGGAAGCAAATATTCCCTATAATTCCCTTCTAGTATATTTTATGTCGTCCAAAACTTCGGGATTTAAAATCTTTTGAGCTAACTTCCTCAAAATGCTTCTAGATTCTTTTCCTAGAATGTGAATTAAAATATCTCTGCTTTGAAATAGCTGATTAAATTCATTGAACATTTTTAACACATATTTTAAAAAGAAGAAGTAGCTCTTAATTTGGTTATTATTCAACATTTCATGAATAAACGACGAATTAGAACGTTTATTTTCTAATGTATCGAGAAGAAAATAATGTTGAAGAACAGACCAATGCAAGGCTGTACCGATAACCAGCGTGTTTTGGATGGAGTCAAGTTTCCTTTTTTCCACATTGAAGTATTCTTGGAACTCTTCAAGAATTGCTGAACTTTTCGAACTCTGAGTCATAAAGTTAGACAAACTATGCATTAACTTTTCACATTCTTCTGGGATTTCATTACATGCTTTACCTACTAGATACAAGTGCTGACGAATGGCAAATACAAGACAATAGTTTTATTTTACAATTTTGGTGCTTTAGCCTACTAAACACAGAATTTTTCCGGCCTATCATTACAGCGGCATTGTCGCTGTCAAAACCTATCACATTTGAAATGAGAATGCTCTTTTCATTTAAACAATTTTCTAAGGCATAAAATAAAGCATCGGCACTACAGTCCACAGCGTTAAGTTCAACCAATTGAAGTAATTTTGTTACGGGTTTAAAATGTTTACAAACTTGACCAAGACGCAGACATTTTTAGACGCACTTATGTCTGTACTTTCGTCAACCAAGATGGAAAATTTGTTTTCACTCAATTCCTTGACTAAATTGTCCGTTTCAACTTTTGCGATCACATTGGAAATTATTTTAGTACACTTTTTTCAAATGATCCAACGTATTTAATGCTATATTGTGTTCGGCCATAAAAGCTGCAAGTTTTATTTCCGCTTTTTTAACCTGTGTTTTGCGTCTGTGTTTTTTATTAAAAAACTGGATACCGGAAGATGTCGATGCAATTTCTTGTAAATTCCGCAAATGTTTAGAGCCTTTGCTATGCTTTTCTATCTCACTTTTACCACATTGAAATGTGGCATTGCATGCTTTGCAGAATGCTTTTGAATCGTCGTTTCGCACTTTAGATAACCATCGCATTAGAAATACCAGAATACGTGAGGAACTCAATGTCGAGCAGTTACTTCTCCGGACGGAGCGGTCCATGCTTCGGTGGTTTGGTCATGTTAAACGCATGTCCCCGACCAGGATTCCATGACGTGCTATGGAATCCGTACCATCAGGCAGGCGTCCTCTAGGTAGACCTAGGATGAAATGGTTAGATCAAGTCCATAATCTCTCCTCTACCCGTATGGGGATTGCCCTTGATGATTTGGAGTCGATGGCGGAGGATCGAGAGCTTTGGAGGGTCCACTTGAGCAACCTGCACCCGCGACCCGCACTTAATGGACAAGCGGACCATTTGAAAATGATGATGATGATGATGAGAGAACGAAAATTTCGACCAACTGCTTTTCTGAAGTAGATTTTTTTTACAGGCGCTTTAGATAGGCTCACATTTTTATTTCGACCATATCTGTTGTCGAAATTCATTTTTCTTTTTCTATTTTTCAATTTGACGGAATTTCCCTCAAAATTGCACTACCGACCAATTTTTTTACCTTTTTCCCTTTATGCATTTTCCTTTCATGGTTTTTCCTTTTCCCTCGAAAAGGTAAATTTACCTCGACATCGCAACACTGAGTCATCTTGGTTCATCGCTTTTCTTTATATTTCTTATCAATATTTCTGAATTACATAAATTCTAAATATGTATAATATAGGAATAGGCAGAGGGATAGCCTTAACACATCAAAAGTTGTTGATCGATGCTTCTTCCATAAAAATATTCCTAATCACACATAGATAATTTAAGGTACTGGGACATAGTTCAATATAAAAAACCACTTGCCAACATCAAGATGAAACGTTCAGATACTGTTGTATTAAAAACAACTTCTGTGAAACTTCTACTACAACTAGGAAAACTTCGATTACAGCCAACTATTTGTTGGCCAAGAGTCAGTGACACCAGTGACACAACACATTAGCTGCATTGACATATACGTCTTATGCTACATCACTGACACAATTTAAATTGTTGGCCAGCACAGTGTTCCAGCACTACGAACTGAATGTACCTCTATAAGCCATTATGCTTCGCATAAAGCATTCCCTTATCTAGTTTGGCAATGGGCACATCTTTTTGTGTTTCTTTTTATACTATACACAAAAGCATGTAAATTTCCCTTATCAATACGGTTTCCTTATTTCTCAAATGTGGATTGTGAATCTTTGCCAGAAAGATGTCATGGAATAGTATTTCTCTGTTAAATACTTAGTTTTGTTCATTAAATTAACGGGTAGCTTGGCAACTAGTTTGTAAAAAAGTTGCTAACAACTTGTAAATCTATATATTATTTGTGTAAGCTATCTACTTGAATGAGTAGTTATGGTTGTACCAAAAATGTGACCAAAATAAACACAAACATTGACAATGAATACCAACAATTCCATGCACACGACCTGGACGAACTGAAGATAGCCATATCAAAGCTTAAATCTAAAAAAAACCCTGGTGCAGATGGCCTAACCGCCAAACTATTCAAAGCGGCAGACGATGACTTGGCTAGGAGCATACACCAACTCATCTGTAAAATATGGTCGGAGGAAAGTATGTCCGATGACGGATGAATGGAACCTCAGCATTGTTTGCCCGATTATCAAGAAATGAGACCCTCTGAACTGCGCCAACTACAGAGGTATTAGTCTCCTTAAGATCGCGTACGGTACAAGAACTTATCTACCGTATTGTGTGAACGCCTGAAGCCTTTCGTTAGGAACCTGATTGGTCCCTATCAGTGTGGCTTCCAGTGGCGTGGCGTCCATATAACCCGATTCCTACCGGGTTACCTTTTAAAAGTTTCAGTTCAGCTACACAACAATGTTTACTTAAAAACGAGCAACATAAAACCCACGGGATAAACTTAATAATATGTATCTATTCATCTGCGCAAGCTACATACCCCGGCCCCACCAACTTAATTGAGCATTATACACACGGAACCACACACCCTTCGCCATCATTATCATTAGTATTAGAGAACTGCCCACACTCTCTGAGCATAGCCCAAAGCTAATAAAATAACCCGAAATATGTCGGGTTATAAAATCTCTCAGTGGATAGAACAAATTTGTCTCCTTTCTCTTTTGTACACTTGCGATTATCTGAGTTTGATCCTCTCTGTTCAACGCCCGCTTTCTTTTGCAAAAAAATAACACGCTTTTCTCCGAGTTATTTGGTGAATTTTGTAAGTATCTTTTAAAAAATAAACAAACTGATGTGTTTATAAAGTTTATAAACAAGTCGCTAAGTGAGAAATCAAGTGTTTTGAGTCTTGGCTGGCTATGATCTTCGTAGGTACCTAAATACATTTGAAGAAATGTTTCAAAGATTAAGTAGATGATTTTGCTGGACCTCCACAAAACTCCCGAATGCTCGATTTAAACACACATTTCAAGAACCTTTATGTAGAAATAAAAGACAATGTTATAAGACAAGATATAAATCACGTTTACACGCAATTATTTTTGGATTTATTGAACAAATCGAAATATGAAAGTTGTGCACTATTGAATCAAGATGAAAAAATATCTTCATTAATTTAGTTTCTTCCTGGAGTTTTCGGTTTTATGGCTTTGAACAATTAACTAAGGTTTTGTAGGTTTTGTATGCCTACTGTTGAAGCAGAAATCATTCTATTCTTGCATTAGATACAAATAGTAAATTCAAATCTCGCGCCAAATTTTGTATAGTTTTATTATTTAAAAAAGCTGTAAAATATAACGAATTTGTTTGTTAACAGTTGAACTTTCTTGTATAAATAGCTTGCCAAACAATAAAAACTAAATCATTTTGTACAATTGAACCCAGCAGTGGTAACTATATTCGTTTTATCTCGTCGCACGCTTTGATCTCGTCGTTCTACTCGGTGGCAGTGCAACAGCCACAACTTTCGTCGTCGTCATCAAACTGCAAGTGCAGCGCGGTCAATAACCCCTTGCGGTTAACCTCATAGAACTTTTGCCGTTTAAATTGCTAGCGTTTGGCATTCGGTCAGACGCATCAACTAGATTCCCTCTGTCCAATATCGTTTGGGAAAACAAGGAATCTCGGTTGACGTTCGGAATCCAATCCGTCCGTCCACCTACCACATCTTCCCTTTGTCATTTTTATATTTTTCGACTTCGACTTACCATTTAAAATTATTCACGCCACGCCACTGGTGGCTTCAGGCCGTCCGTTTGTGCAGGATGACATTGGAGAATGCATGCTGCTCCATCAAGGTCGGTAAAGAACTCACCGAGTCCTTTGATGTCAAAAAAGGATTTAGGCAAACCGATGGGCTGTCATGTGATTTCTTCAACATCGTTCTTGAAAGAATAGTGCAAAACTCAAACGCTAACACCAGAGGCACTATCTTTCAAAAGTCCGTCCACCTACTCGCCTACGCCGATGACATCGTCATAATCGGCAGAACGCAGCGTAATTTCACTGGCGCGTTTGTGAGCTTTGGGACGGAGTCAACGAAGATGTGTTTGGCGTTCAATGAGGGCAAGACAAAGTACATGCTGTCATCAAGCGATTTTCATTATGAAAATCAATTCCTCAAGTTTGGCTACTGCGTTCATCAAATCATTCTCCGGATTCTAATTTCATTTATAATTTCGCTAAGACAAATTTCAACTCAATTAATAATTATCTCAGTGGAACGGATTGGCAAGCGTTATTTGTTAATGATAATCTTAATGAGTGCTACGATTTATTTTTAAGACATGTGCATAATGCAATTGCCTTATACACACATAAAATAAAAATAAAAAGTGGTTCAAAGCCAGTGTGGTTTAATAGAAGAATAATAAACCTCAATAATAGAAAAAATAAGGTTTATAGACAATTTCGCAGAGCTGACAATGATCAAGATCTCTACAAACAATATAGATTATTGCAAAAAAATGTTGATACTCTAAATAAATTCCTTTATAATCAGTATTTATTGTATGTTGAATGTGATTTGAAATCCAATAGTAAAAGTTTTTGGAAATTTATAAACGCAAAAAAAAAAATCAAATGGCATTCCTAATTTAATGCGTCACGATGGCATATCATCTTCCGATCTTTTAGTTATTTGTAACTTTTTTGCTAAACATTTTCAATCCGTTTATTTAGATAGCTCTCCGAATATACCTCTTGGTAATCAATTAAATAACTCTGATAGTTATTTGAGCATTGGCAGTTTAGTCCTTTCAACTTCAGAAATTGAACAAGTTTTAACTAAGATTAAAGTTGACACACGACTTGATATGGATGGAATTGCCCCTATTGTTTTACAGAGGTGTGCGTAAGTCTTTGCTGTACCTTTAAAAATAATTTTCAATCGTTCCCTTGAAAGTGGTGAGTTTTTAAAAAAGTGGAAGCGCTCTATAATTACACCAATTTATAAATCAGGAAGTTTCTAACTACCGCCCTATTTGTAAAATTACTACAATTCCAAAAATGTTTGAAAAATTGATTTATATAAAATTAACTCAAATTCTCAAAAGTACGATTTCTCCCCGTCAACATGGTTTTGTTGCTGGTAGATCTACTAGCACAAACCTTACAATTTTTTCAAATTACATATTAAATGGACTTGAGAAAGGGTATCAATTTGATGTTGTGTATACAGACTTCTCCAAAGCATAATGATCGTGTTAATGATGATATCTTACTTATGAAGTTAAATAAAACAGGATTTCACTCCAACTTCTTGAACTGGATAAAGACATACTTAAAGAGTCGTATTCAGTATGTTTGTATAAATAACAATCTATCCTCACCAATCAATGTTACCTCGGGTGCGCCGCAAGGAAGCCAGCTTGGCCCTCTCTTTTTCTTGTTATTTATCAATGACATTCCCAAGGTATTTTTAAATTCTGAGTGCCTTATGTATGCGGACGATTTGAAAATCTATAGGTGTATCAAAACTGAGCATGATTGTATGTTATTACAAGAAGATCTTGAGAGATTATCAAATTGGTGTTTGATTAACTCCTTACACCTCAATATTAAAAAATGTCAAAGTTTAACGTTTTGTCGAAATCGTTCATGTATTAACTTTTCTTGTAGAATAAATGGTACATTTCTTTCAATTATAACCTATAAAAAAGACCTAGGGGTAATTTTTGACCAAAAACTTGATTTCTTAAAACATATAGATTTTTTAATCGCCAAAGGTAATTCGATGATGGGATTCATTCTGCATAATTCAAAGGAGTTCTCTGATCCACACACTTTGAAATGTGGATTTTTTGCGTTTGTTAGATCTACTCTTGAATATTGTAGTACAATTTGGAGTCCTGTATACGAGATTCACTCTTTTCGAATCGAGAAAATACAAAAACATTTCACAAGAGTATTAGTGAAAAGGCTTCACTGGGACATAGATATGCCTTCTTATGGAACAAGGTGCAAATTATTTGGAATCTTGCCTCTTAACATTCGAAGAAAGTTCTCTGAGGTTATGTTAATTCGTGACGTATTGACTAATAATATTGATTGTCCCGATATTTTGGTCTTAATTAATTTCAATGTGCCTGTGAGGATGCTTAGAAACCGATTGTTTTTTAAAATTCCATATCACAGAACAAATTATGCTGCCAATGAACCATTGTCTATGTGCTTAAGAGTAGCCAATACAGTTTGCGATATGATCGATTTTAGTCTAAGTAGATTTTCATTTAAAAATAATTTGCTATTAATCTTAGGCAACTCTAATGGTGGCAATGTCTATTTTTTTTTTGTTTTTGCTTTTTTATTTTATTTATTATATTATTCATGTAATACCAAAAATGTTTCAAGTCAAGAATTAATAATTCAAGAAATGAATAAAGTTTGTGGAGTAAGCATTAAATATTATAAAAAACATTTAAGTGGCCTCAACTCCAAATGCGTTTCGCCCCGATGTGGTGGGTGGGCTCATCAGTAGACGAACCACCACATCTGCCTAGACGCACTATTTACTCGATGTTTACCGAGACTCCACAAACTTTATTCATTTCTTGAATTATTAATTCTTGACTTGAAACATTTTTGGTATTAAACTACGCCAGGCCACGGGCAAAATAATCCTATACGATTAATCTTTGACCAAAGACTCGTATTAGGTTATGGTTCACAGTCACTTTGTGATTGTTTTTCCATAAGTCTCGGTAAACATCGAGTAAATAGTGCGTCTTGGCAGATGTGGTGGTTCGTCTACTGATGAGCCCACCCACCACATCGGGGCGAAACGCATTTGGAGTTGAGGCCACTTAAATGTTTTTTATATTATTCATGTAATCACTAAAGTATTGTAACTTTGTTTGATGAAATAAACTAAACTAAACTAAATCAACAATGGCGATTGTCAATATGAACATTTAATTGATTCAATTTTAATTGACAACCCAAGTTCATCATATTGACAACTACGGTTGTTGGCTCAAAAAAAAAAAAAAAAAAACAACTTTTTCTTCAATATGACGAACTTTGTTGTTAATATGACGTACATTTTTGGTTAAGTGTAGAGGACGCCTATCTGGATGATTCCATAGCACGTCTTGGGATCCTGGTTGGATACATGCGTTTAATATGACCAAACCATCGAAACATGGACGTCTATGTCCGCAGAAGTAGCTGCTCGACATTGAGTTCCTCACGTATTCTGGTGTTTCTAATACGATCTCTACGGGTCGCACCACCAATACAACGGAGGAATATCGCGATCTTATTCATTACCCAAATCTCATGACCATATGTAAGAGTTGGAACAAAAATCAATAACTTAGCTTTGACACCAATTTCAGTCCTCCTAATAACAGAATGACCGAGCTGTCTCAAAATTTATCCAGCCTGAACAATCCTACAGGAAAAATCCGCATTGCTCTTTCAATCACTCGTGAATAAGATCCCGAGATACTTAAACTTCTCCACCTGCTTCAATGGGACTCCGCTAACATGCAGAGTGCATTGAACAGGCGTTCTGGAGACGACCATTACTTCAGATTTGTTCACGTTTACCTTCATCTCAGCTTCAACACAAACGGCTACAAACCGATGGAGTGAGCCTTGAAGTTCAGTCTGAGTGGACCTAAGGATGACCACGTCATCTTAACGATTATTCATCATATCTATGAACATATGATTTCACATTTCACACCCATCTTTTAATAATATTCCAAGTCCTCATCAGTGGCAATGCACATATGCGCGATTAAGTTGCGTTCCGTTTGAAACGAAATATTAGAGTAAAGTATTGAAATTTTATTATATTTTTACTTTCCCCACATTTTGTTCTAGAAAAGGGAAGATTCCCCTTTTCCCCTTTCAGCAAAGTTTTAACTGAAATTCCACACGAAAATGGGAATTCCCCACGATCTGGCAACACTTCGTACGTCTTCCTGATCGGCACAGAGGCTGAGCTACAATAAATTCAGAACAGATCTTATTTGATGAAAACCAGTGCAATCCTTTTATTAGATAGAGGGGAATGCAAATCCACATACTAAGCAGTAAACATCCAACTAAGTGCATCCTACTTGTGAATCATTTTGCTATTCCCATAAATCCGCAAAGTAATTCCTTAAAGACTTTATTACTCTCTCGACTGCCACTTGTATACATTTCGAAATTAAAACCAAGTTCGTTTGGTGTAGGCTCCATTATAGTTAAGTGCGTCTCACTCTCCTTATAGCTTTGACTGTTTCTATCTCTCGTTATAATTAAGCGCCGGAAATTAATGTCTGGCAAACGCATTTATGACAATACACAAAAAATTACATTCACATCCCCCAATGCCGCGGTAGGGTATGTATCTGCCGTCTCAAATGTGCCACAAGATGGCATACACATCAGAAGTATCTTGAACCCGAACATACCATCGTAACCAACTTTAAGTTGTTCTTAAACACGGAAACACCTCATTATTTGTTAAGAGCATTTCATGTAGTCCATTGCCGTGCTCCGTGCATCACATTCACACATCCACCCTCGTTTTGTGCCATCAAATAAGCAGCCCCAGGCAAAGGAGACAATGTTATCATCCTGTATTATATGAAGGTACCTCTCTGATAAATAGATAGATAGGTACCGAGAACGAGAAGGCGATGCTACCCCCGTTTCTCCCGTTTGTAATCACTTTAAGTGGGAGTAATATGGGGAAGCGAATGCAAAAAAAGTGAATGGCTCTGCAAGGACATATTATTCGCAACAGGAAAGTCTATTGCAAGGATCCAAAGATGGCGACCAACAATAAAAAGTGTTTCACTTTTTATTCTTTGCCCATTCTTGTGTGCAGAAGGAGATCTACGAGGGGATGGTGTGGCTTAGAGAATGCATAAGGGGATATTGTATCCAGTTTGTAAGAGATTTGTGTTTGCGTGTTGGTGTGTGTACTTTTCATCAGGGTGTTCGGTTGTGGAGAGGGGTTGGGTAGACAATGGGATAGTCAACCGCATTATAGGAGCTTATTTTCTTTCTTAGAAATGCAACAATGTCCTGTGTGCGCAGTGGGTTGCGGTGGTGCGAGATCCATTGTGCGGAGTCCGGAGGAGAGTAGACAATGTCACTTGGAGTAGATGATAGATGCGGGCTCTAATGCTCGAAGGCACTTTAGAACGTAACAGTGAGAAATGGAAGCGTATTAATAAGATTTAATGACTGTGCAGTGGATCGATGTGCAACTGAAATGAAAAAAAAGCAGAATCAAATATTTTAATGGACTCTTGAGCTCATTTCTTTTTGTTTTCTATTGCATAGCTATAAGGAAGTGTCTATAAATTACTGTAAAGAGGTCGGCGGACAGTAGAAATGGTATTATACATTATTTCTTAAAAGGTATAGCGATATCTTGGAATTATATTTCTGTAACTTGCATTAGAAGAGTGGCAGATGTGTATAGTTAACATTGTTCAACCGTAAGTTTTCAAAGTGTTGTGTTGGGGTGTTTTTCTAAAAATCCGATGTCCTGATCAGGGCTTAACAAATAAAAAAATCTTTGATGATTGCGGAGCTTAAGACCATGGGCCTCACAGTTCTGTTCGTATGACAGTGAGTTTCTTGGGTTTTTATCCTTTTGTCCATGGGTTTGTGGATAAATTACTGAATCTATTTGCTTCAAAATTTGTGCTTGGGGTGTGTTCGGGCGATTTTTGTTTTACAATGTGGGTCCAAAAGAAGCCCATTTTCTTTTTTATTCTGACTCCTCATGGCGATATAAGGCACGCTGACGTAGAAGATTGTACCAGAAGAGCAAAAAGACACTTAAGGTTAGTAGAGTCTCTGCTTTCCTTATATACTAAATAGTTCATGTTCATGATGCTTTTAGCATAGGATTTATTTAATTTTTAGGAAACCGTCTTTTCATTGGAAAAAAGATGAAGTACCTAAAAGGTTACCCGACATTAGCGTGCCCCAGCTAAGTTATGTAATAAATGCACTTACCCTTTTTACAGGAACCAACTCAAGCTATTTTTGACCCCCCTCTAACTTCGGAACCAATTGAGCCAGAAACTTCAAACTTAAAACATTTACCAAGCTTACTAAAGAGGTCCACCTCACCAAATTTTAGCATTAGTGGTTCTCAACATACAGGACTTCAAAAATCGCAAAAACCTTAACTGACTGTCTGACTCACTCACTCACTTAGATGATCATCAAAATTATGAAGCACTTCCGGCCATCCTAGAATCGTGAAATTTGGCAATATGCTGGATCCTGTGATGCTTACACTGGGAAAAGTCCAAAACTTGAGATTTTCCATTCAGGAGGCGTGGTATCCGCCCACTTTTAAAAATCGGCCCACTTAAAATATAGATAAAAGTTAATCTACCAGCTGAATATAATTTCAATGAATAGTTTATAAGAAAGAAAGCCAAAGTGATGGTAGTCAGTGGCTATTGACATATTAAAAAGCGAATACGTTTCAACGTTGTTTGTGAAATCTAAATCTAATAAAAAAAACTTTACAAAAAGTAGTGAAATCACACCAAAAACATAAATGTAAAAAAAGAGCCAAGTTCTCTTATATACAGTGGCCGTCATAAGTATTTTGACAAAACTAAAGTTAATTCTGCTCATAATTTGAACTTACTTCATGTAAATTTTGGCATCAATGGAAAGGTCATTAAAATTCCGTTGGAATGATACACAACTTTCCTTAATTAAGTACCCATTGAAAATTTAGGGTAGATTTTACTTTAGTGCCCATTCGAAAAAATCCTTTTTTTTATTTATTCCGATTGACATTAATGCGCTGAGCTCAAATATGCAAAAAAAAGTTGGCGGTGTCTTTTGGGCGTGGCACGCCCCCAAAGTTAAAAAAAAACCATATAAAATAGTACCAAAATTTCAGGAATGGAGCGTCCAATTTTTGTAAAATTAATTTTTTTATATTACCTAAATGTGCAGTTAACTTATAAAAAAAGTTTCATCAATTGTGCAATTGTGTCTGAACCTGGAACTTTTATATCTATATATATAAAAATAAGTTATATTGTGTTTGTCGCCAATGTTCTCTGTAATGCGTGAACCGATTCTGATTCTGGAAATTTTCCATGAATGGTGACGTTATTACCATGGTTTGTAAATATAAACGGTCTTTGTAGGTGTATTGGTTCATGAGTTATAGGGGCGTGGCACCTCCCATACAAAAAATACATTCAAAATCTTTTATTTCGAAAACCACCGAATCGAATGAGTTCAAATGTACATACAACCTTAGGTATTGGCCCAGAAGTATTCCTGTGAAGATTTGTCAAAATTGGACAAAGAGGCGTGGCACCGCCCATACAAAAAAACAATCAAAATCTTATATCTGGAAAACCACCGAATCGATTGAGTTTAAATTTACAGATAATCTTAGGTATTGGTCCAGGAGTATTCCTGTGAAGATTGATCAAAATTGGACAAAGGGGCGTGGCACCGTCAATACAAAACAGCTTATATCTCGAAAACCACCGAAATATTAGGTCTTGGCCCAGTAGTATTCCTGTGATGATTGGTGAAAATTGTAAAAAGGGGCGTGGCACCTCCCATACAAAAAAAAACTTTTATCTCGAAAACCACCAAATCGATTGAGTTCAAATTTACATACAATCTTAGGTCTTGGCGTTCCAGTGAAGATTGGGCAAATTGGACAAAGGGGTGTGGCGCCTCACATACAAAAAAAAAAAACATTGCAAACTCTATTCTTTGACAGTCATGGGAACCAAAATTTGTAAAATGATGTGTACTACAGAGCATTAAAATAAAAACTGTTTATCACTGATTTAAATGAATTTGAAATTGATTTAATTTTTTTATTTCGCACTACGAAGTGTGCAGGGGTTTCGCTAGTTTTGTATGAAAAGGAGGAAAAAGTGGCTAAAATAGTCATTTTTAGCAAGATACCGAGGATAAAAGTAAAAAAAGTAGACATTGACAAAAATTCTAAATTCTAGAATTTTTAAATGGGTAGGTACTTAATGGGTTAAGGAAAGTTTTGTATCATTCAAACGGAATTTAAATGACCTTTCCATTGGTGGCAAAATTTACATGAAGTAAGTTTCAAATTATGAGCAGAATTAACTTTAGTTTTGTCAAAATACTTGTGCCCCCACTGTAGAACAACAAAAATTAGGTGCGTAACTAGTCAGCCATGAAAAGTAATGAAATCTAAATGTACGCCAAGTTCTTAGTTTAATAAGTTTAAATGTTAAAAAATTTGGTAGGCTTACTTGGCAAGTTTTTCTTTTATAACTTCATTATATTATAAAATAGGCTACAATTTTTTCGTCTACAAATAAATAGTATTTGTCAGAAAACAAAAAAATTGGAAACGTCGACAAAAATCGAAAAATCGTCTGAAATTTAATAGAAATCGTCTGAAATTTAATAGAAATCATCAGAAAATCAGATATTGGAAACGTCTGAAACAATTTTTAAAACATCTGAAAATAAATAGTAATCGTCTGAAAAAGGTGTTCCTTCTACCAACAATAGAGTAGAAGGAAAGAATAAGTCCATAAAATATAAAACATAGATTCATTTTGAGAATCGGCGTTGCGGTCTTAACCTTATAAAATATACTGGAATTTGAAAACTTGATCAATGATCAGTGAACCTACCTGAAAAGTCTCTTTCTGTTAAGGAATTCACGCTACTGTCCTTCCGTGATAAAATTGTTGAGAACACGCTAAAAACCACAATAATCAACGCTTCATTTGGAGGTAGCTACACATGAAAGAGGACCCTAATGGTTAACGACTCGGGGAGGGGTCCTCTCTTTGATTCAATACTTCAATCTGTAGGCATGTGTATGCTGTACCCCTCCTCTACTTACTTACTTACTTACTTAGGCGGCTCTACAGTTCGGGGTGAACAGAGGCCTCAGCTAACAAGCCTCTCCAGTTAGCCCGGTCCTTAGCTAACTGCCTCCAGTTGCGCAGTCCTAGTCGGTTGAGGTCGCCTTCGACTTGCGCGCGCCACCTAAGGCGAGGTCTTCCTCTACTGCGTTGTCCCTCCGGGTTAGACTCGAAGACTCTACGGGACGGAGCATTTGTTCCCATCCGCTCTACATGTTCTAGCCATCTTAAACGACTTACTCGCAGTTTTTTGACAAGGTCGATGTCGCTGTACAGCTCGTATAATTCGTCGTTGAATCTCCTTCTCCAAAGCCCGTCAACGCAAACGGGACCGAAAATTCTACGAAGAATCTTTCTCTCGAAGCGACCGAGGATATCTTCATCCGCTTTAGATAGAGTCCAAGCTTCAGCGCCATAAAGCAGGACTGGGATGATCAAGGTCTTATACAGAATCTCCTTAGTTGCTCGGGATAGGGATCTACTACTCAATTGCCTTCTTAGCCCAAAGAAACAGCGGTTGGCAAGAGTTATACTTCGTTTAATTTCTTCCGAGATGTTGTTGTCAGAATTTATAGCAGAGCCGAGGTAGACAAAGTCCCTCACTACCTCAAAGTTATAGCTGTCGATCGTGACGTTTTGTCCGATTCTACGATGTTGGGTGTCCCTTCTTGTTGACAGCATATACTTGGTTTTGCCCTCGTTGACCGCTAGACCCATTTTAGCCGCTTCCGTTTCTATACTAGCAAACGTACCAGTGACAGCTCGCTGTGTTCTACCAATTATGTCAATATCATCGGCGTATGCAAGTAATTGGACGGACTTTTGAAAGATCGTGCCGGACAATTCTTTCAAGTATGATGTTGAAAAAGTCGCACGACAGCGCGTCACCTTGTCTAAATCCTCTTTTGACATCAAAGGTTTCGGTGAGGTCGCTACCGACCTTGATGCAGCAGCTTTCTCCATCGTCATCCTACACAATCGAACGAGTTTTGCAGGGATGCCAAAGCTAGACATGGCTCTGTATAGCTCTATAGATGCTGTCGTACGCGGCTTTGAAATCGATGAAAAGATGGTGGGTATCGATTTGGACTTCTTGTGTTTTTTCCAGGATCTGCCTAAGTGTGATAATTTGATCGACGGTGGACTTTCCTGGCCTAAAACCGCACTGATAGGGGCCAATCAGGTTATTTACAAATGGTTTAAGGCGTTCACACAGTATGGCAGACAGGATCTTGTATGCGATGTTAAGGAGACGATCAGGAGCGGAGAATGTGACCCACATGGCCTTCCTTCTGGCAGCACAAAATACCTATTTTGGTCTAAGTCCGCACCTCAACGACGCACGAGCAATTTAGACCAACCAACCATCAAACATTTCCTCCAATAACTCGGTGCTTTCTCTGGCAGTATTGGGAGGTACACTCTATATGTATACTAAGTTTACGCACTTTTGATAACAAACAATCTCTGAACCGAGCGCTCAGTGGTGTGGACATTTCGATTTTCTTCAACCCAAAGACGCCGCCACAAAATGACTGATCGAGAAATAATACTGAATGAATGAAACGATTATAATCTACTGTCAGATTAACTATCAGCTGTCTGAGTGTCTGGCGATACAGCCCGGGGTTGACCTGGGCCTCAGCCCACAAGCATCACCAGTCAGCACTATCTTTTTAGCCATCTATCTCCAGTTTCGCACGCTAAGCTAGTTAAGGTCCACTTGCGTGTGGATTCGAAGATCTTCAGAGCCGGAGGATTCGCGTCCATTCGCTCTACATGACCCAGCCACCTCAGTTGTTGAACCTTGATCCTCCTCCCTCCCAGTAATATAATTGTTCTTGCATCTAAGATATTCACATTCGTACCTAGGCTGCAACAAAATAGTGGTCGGAATGAATGTCGATAACTCGGATATTAAGCACTCGGTGCGTGTCTTACATCGATCGCAACACGGTTCAGTTGGTTGCTTAAAATACGACCACAGCAAAAAAGTTTTTGGCTTCGTTACGCATACTTCTCAAACTTAGTTTCTCAGTATGAACAGGTAAAGCTTATCTGGCTGTTACTTACCTTGGGCCATACTGAACTCTAGGATCATACCCCGCAGCCTTTGAGCAAAATTCCCACGCACATATATTATAATATCAAACAAAATTTTCATCCGACTTACGGCAACTTCTCGTTGTAAATTCACTGATCCAATTATACGTATCCTAAATTATACGCTCCTAATCTAAAAAAGGATTTCCTTTGTTATCTCCTTGGAAAAGTTAATAAAAGTTCATCAAAATATTATTTTCGCAACTCAGACTAAACGGTACCAACTCATTTATGGCATAGTACCATCATCATAATACATTTAACGACTTCAATAATTCAACTCCAGACGCGGCACTGAACCTGCTGAAACCTCGCGCTGCTCTCTCCCACAACAGGTCCTTGCCAAAGAACTACCAGTTGAAATGTAATATTTCGCACTTCATCCCAAATGAATTTCATGCTGATTTTACAACAAAGTACTTTCTATGCACATTAAGCCCTCTCTGCCTTCGCGCT
The DNA here is from genome assembly GCA_955612985.1 of Cheilosia scutellata. Lineage (NCBI taxonomy): Eukaryota > Metazoa > Arthropoda > Insecta > Diptera > Syrphidae > Cheilosia > Cheilosia scutellata. The sequence goes on along the minus strand of OY015312.1, from coordinate 63,613,339 downwards.
TCTGCTTCTGGCCAACAACACACTCATTTGGGTATCGCAACAAGAGCAATGAGGACGAAGCAAGAGGAAACAATTAACACATTTGTGCAAAGTCAACAAGTGGAAGAAAATGTTTGCTCAGTTTTATTATAAAGTGCTGTCAGGGGGGTTTCGTTCGTTCGTTCGTCTCTACGTTACGTACCACACGTACACCGACAACGTTTGGTATGCCATGGCACTTATAAAAAGTTGGAAAGTCCTGCGGTGGTGCGAGTGGGTGGATGATTATGTGTGCAGTGGTTAAAATGGTATCGTTTAAAAAACACCACAAATTCACCATTAAAAGTCATCCTTGTGGTCGGTTATGAATAAAAATTACTCATAACAAAGTTGTGTGCCACCCGTAAGCTCCCTGTTGCTTATTGGCCCCACCACCAATACCATGACACACACTCAAAATGAAGATTGTATTATACTTGCCTCGGGGATTTACACAGTATATCCATAGACACCTAGTGAGTGGTGCGCTACTCAAACGCGTTGGACGCTAAAATTAATTCACACACACACACACAGATCGAGATGGATTCGGCTTTTAGCTCTAAATAGGTTGAAGTGGCGGCGTGGCCGGAGACGGAAATGAGTGATGACGGGTATTGTTGGGTTGATGGGGCCTTCATTTGAGAGATTATGATGGGAGTTTATCACTTAAACTGTTAACTGAAGAAAAGCAGGTAGAAAAGTAAGTCCTTCGCCCGAAGTCCTGTCTCGCTTCTGCGGTCGCATTTTGTGGAGGGTTGTTCCCCGCCCCAGGGGGCGTTCAATTAAAATATGAAATATTAATTGTGTAATAAAGTGCGTTGCTGAAACGATTTGGGTATTTTAAAACGCTCTGCTAAGTTCTGACTCAGCAGACCTTATTTTGCTAAATCATGTGAATTGCGCGGAGAAATGCGAAGTATAATAGATATAAAAGGATTTCGCATAGCGCGGCGGCAATTTCATTTAATGGTGTTAATATCCCTACTGGGTGTTGGTAATTCGGCGAGTCCTTTTCAATGGAATAACTTTGGTCAGGTTGTAATTAATGAATGAAATTTGTCCGTTATTAATAATGTAACTGTTGGACGGAACTTTGGTTGACTGATCCAAATAAATATTCAAATTGATGAATTTTTTAGTTGATGATGAGTGGAGGGTATGTTTATTTATAAAGTGAGTCAATCAGTATGCTAAATTAAAAAGCCGAATCAATGGACCTGCAATTGCGATTGCGGCTGTTCTCGCTGTGCTGCTGATAATTTTTCACAATACAAGTGCTCCATTATGGCAGTGCATCAGTATGGGCAATAAGCCCCATGTTTTGCCTGGTTGGTCTTTTAAATAGAATTATATCAAGGTAGATACATACTTTTCTCTTGCCCTAAGAGTGGTAGATCCATTCAATCTAGCTGCGGTAGTTAGAACTCTGTCCTGTTCTTTCAAGTGTCGAGGACTAGTTCAGCTGCTTTGAATGGATTTCGTTTGACAATTTGCTAATTGTAATCAGAGCTTCTTTCATATATTCACTTAATGGCTCAAGATATGTTCGCTAAACTATTACTATACATGTCTCTAATTCCGTGTAGATATTACTTGTAACATGATTGAATGACTACACTGAACCAAATTTGGTAGTGATATTGACAAAAAAGTAGGTAGATTTGAAGAAATGGCGATCAATATAAGGTCAACACCTCCTGTCCGTTGTTTTGACAAATATTTTGTTATATTTAATAAATATTGTCATTTTGAAAAAAATTCATAACATTTTTCGTTGTGGTGTTAAATCCACAAAAATTTGTTATAGTGATAAAATTTCATCATTCTATCATGTTCTTCATTTTAAAAAAATATTCTTCAAATTGAAAATAAATTCTTCAATTCGATGCATTGTACTCTTTAAATTGAAGAAATTTTCTTCATTTTTACGTATTCTTTCTTTAAATTGAAATTCAATTCTTCATTTCAACACTTCACTTTATTGATATTGAATAAATATTCTTAAATTCTACGCATCGTTTTTCTTCAAATTAACTTACTTATTTATTCAAATTAAAGCATTTTTTCGTCAGTTATCGCTTTTTTTTCAAAACTGGCAATAAAACAAAAAAGAAACACTTTCTAAAGTCAAAAACATTTTTTTTATTTTCTTAGCATTACGTAAATTATAAAGTTGACATTTTTTTTTGTAACTTACATATAAATATTTATAAGTGAATACACTTGAAGATGGTTCTTGTCATATTTGGAATTGATGAAAGCAGGTTTGGATAAAGGTCCTAGCTATATTTTGAAAAATTAAACAAATTGAAAATATTAAAATTTGTTTATACTTTATGTCATTGGAAAATACTTACGGTTCCTTTATGGTGATCATTGGCTGAATGTTCTTTTTCTTGTTGTATCTCCTCCGCACAAACCCCACGGTTGACCTACGGTTGCTTTTTGGGAAACATAATATAATTAAAAGTGAATTTGTTTTTAAACTCATTTAACTGCGATTAGGTATAGGTAAAAGTATCATAGACGAAATTTTGAAAAATATTTCTATATTAGCTACTTACGTTTTCCTTATACAAGTGTGTTTGAGAAACACCTCCAAGCGTTTGCACTTATTTAATTGCTTTACTTTAATTTATAAATTCCTTTTCCTGACTTAACTTTGGCAATTCACTTTCTAGAATAAAACTTATCACTTCGAGCGCAACAGCGAACAATAACATTTTAAAGAAATTTCTTCAAATTGATGAAAAACCCAAAAGATTCTAAAAATATGTTAAGAAAAATTGTTGATTTGAATAACTGATTCTTCTAAAAATGAATAAAATATTTTCTTCAATATCACCTACGGGATTTAGTTCAGTCAACGATTTCAGTTTGTCAATATGACGAAATTTCATTCGTTTGAATAAAATACTAAATCGGACAGGAGTTGAAGAAATTTATTGATTTTGAATATTAAATTTTCAATAAAACGAAAAGTTTGATGAAAAATTGTCGATTCGAATAATAAATTCTTCAAAGATTGACAAAATATTTTCGTCAATATCACCTACGCGATTTGGTTCAGTGTATGTATCGGCGTAGTGGCTCAGTGGCAGAGTTGTAAAAGACTGCAGTCTTTTTGTACTGCAGTCAGAAAAGTCGCAGTCAATTGACTAAACATTTGAATAAAAGTTAAGATTTTGATTTAGTACTTTAACTTTATAAATGCAGTCACCAGTTATTTCGAATATTCTGACTGGGCAGTTAATTGAAGCAGTCAATTGACTGCAAGTTAAATGACTGCAGTACTTTTTGACTGATTCAAGTCTTTTAGTCAATTGTAAGTCTTCTATAATTCTTAGTCAATTATCGCAGTCAGTAAGTCTTTTGACTGCAGTTATTTAACTGTAAGTCAATTGACTGCATTTTAGTCAATTGACTGTTTTAAGTCTATTGACTGATTTTAAGTCTTTAAACTGATACAGGTATTTCAGTTTTCAATAGTAAGTAGGTACTAAATTATTTTAACCATCATTTTCAATTAAAATTTACAATTTAGGATTTGATATAGTACCTATCAATATCAAATTGATACTATGAATTTATGGGGAATGGAAATAACAGATGGCATTGAAATTATGTATTAAATCAGAAGAAGTGTTTTGTGATGTAAGGGTAAGCAATAATAAGTAAATTGTAGACTTGTACATATGTATTGTATTTACATATTTACTTTATAGAGTTTATGTCTAACACTTCTCTGTGTTATAAGCTATGTACCAATTACGCTATACGCTTACGATGTACAAAATAGAGAAATTTCCAAGTTGTTCCTCATTTTATGCCCATTCAGCAATTGCATTGAAATTCTTACAATTGGAAAAGGATCCAAGCACTCGCTATGGAAGACTATTAATTAAAGTCACAAAAAGGCCGATTAAGATAACCGAAGAGGTATGGGCTAAAAGCCACAAAAACAAAATAGAAATTTTTTCAGCCCATCAAGAGCAAATATGTAAGCCGATCAATAGTCAAGCGTCGTCGGTTGATTTCGTAAAATGCTTCAATCAGGCAATATAATTGTATGCATGTCCTTTTACCAAATTTCAAAGCTAAAGCTATGGTGAAGATATGGGGTTTTAAATAACTTTGTTGTATGGGTCCCATGCCTCATACCACCCACACTTCTCGCGGTTGTTTATTTGGACAAAGCACATCAATATTTACAATATAACAACTTTAGCTCCTTCCGTGAGTGTTTAGAGTTATATTTACAATATAACAACTTTAGCTCCTCCCGTGAGTGTCGACAAATAGTATTTGAAATGTTTTTTTTTCTATTGGAGGTGCCAAGCCCCTTTGCTCAATTTTGACTAATATTCACAGAACACTCCCTGGCCAATACTTAAGAACGCCTGAAAGTTTAAGTTCAATCATTTAGGTGGTTTTCGAGATATATGATTTTTTTGTATGGGAGCTGCTAAGCTTATTAATCTAATTTCTTCTTCAAGAAACGCCTTTGCGCGTTTCTGTGAAGAACAAGACGTTCTCAAAATGTGAGCTCAATCAGTTTGGTGGGTTACAAGATATAGGATTTATAAGGCTTTTTTTGTATGGGTGGTGCCACGCCCCTTTGTGCAATTTTGACAAACTTCACAAACTTCGAGCAAATAAAAAAGATTTCCTCAAAATTTGAGTTCAATCGGTTTGGTAGTTTTCGAGTTTTGCGGACATAGGTATAGGTCCCTAGATTCTGCACTACTTTAGAGCCACCAAATATCCCGAAGGTGCAAACATCGATGGCAGAAGTGAAATTTCGGCCTCGAATAATTCAACGCATCCTTAAAGAACTAGATTGCAATAAGGCAACGGGATCCGACGGAATCCCCGGCTATAGTACTCAAGAGCTGTGCACCAGGACGTGCACCTGTACTATGTAAACTGTTTAGCATGTCGTACTCCCAGAAGACGTTTCCTTCTTGCTGGAAGACCGCATTCAACCTATTCCAACCTATTCCAACCTATTCCAACCTATTCATTTAACTTACAGTCAATTGACTGCTTTAATTAACGCCCAGTCAGAATATTCGAAATGACTGGTGACTGTAGTTTTAAAGTTAAAGTCATTGAGTAAGTCAAAAGACTTATAAATTAAGTCAATTTAGTCAATTAACTGCAGTCTCCAAATGACTGCAGTCTTCACAACTATGCTCAGTGGTTAGTGTGCTGGTCTATTGTGCGAGGGGTATCATTTTCGATCCCGAGAAAAACACTAATTACAAATGAAGGTTTTTTTTTGCACTGGGGAACATCTAACAGTTCGGACTCGGCATTAAATTGAAGATCGTCCCAAAAAGTTTAAACACACATAAAGCGAATGCGCATGATAAGATAGACCCAGGGTGCATATACGGACATTTTGTGCCATCACTCTATTTCTTTATTTTTTAATTGAATGACCATACTGCCCCATACTACTAGGTACCTACTTTGCTCTTATTGATAAAGTGATAATAGTAAGTCTCCATTATCTACCTGTGCTACTTGAATATGGGTCGTCTGAAGTAGGTTTGCTCGTTTACTGGTGTCTTTAACACTTCTTGACTATATACGGCCCAGGAACCAGGAGTCTTTGATTTTACTTATTTACATATAAAACTAGAAACATTATAACATCTAGGTATTGCGAGTATTTATCGCCATCTCGAATCCTCTACAGTTTCAGCTATGCGGCGGCAGAATTGCTTTCAATATACATAACTAGCTGATCCGGCAAACGTTGTTCGGCCTAAAATTGTTATTTTAAATATTTCAAGATTTATTTTGATATTTTTGTTCAATTATTTCTTTTAATAGGAATGAAGGCGGATAGCTTCAGTGGTTCAGCGGCCATTATCGAACTTACATACGCACCAACGTTTTTATATAGGTAATGTAATATAACTGGTTCCCGCCCGGCTTTGCCCGTGCACACAAGTTGTATTGCTTAGGTCTTAGATAATGTTCTATCGTAAAATGCGAAAAATGAGAATAAATCGATTTTCTGGAATTTTATTTCTGCGTAATCCTGAAATACAGCAATACGAACAAAACAAAAAAAGAATCATGAATCAATCATAGAAGATCTTTTTTGTATGGGCTGTGCCACTCCCCTTTGTCCAATTTTGTCCAATAGCAACAGGTGCACTTCTGAAACAATACCTAAGATTATCTGTAAATTTGAGCTCAATGGATTTGGCAGTTTTCGAGATATAAGATTTTGAATGTTTTTTTTTTGTATGGGAGGTGCCACGCCCCTTTGTCCAATTTTGTCCAATCTTCACAGGAATACTCCTGGGCCGATACCTAAGTTAGTAAATTTGAACTCAATCGATTCAGTGCCGAAGCTCAAATACCCGGTACTATATTATTGTAAAATAAAAAAAATATTTTAGTATTAAAAAGTTATATATTTGTATGCGAGGTATGGGTACTTTTTATTCGACCAAGCTCATTTTTTGTCAAAATTTTTTAAATATTATTAAAACAATACCTATGTGCAAAGTTTAAACTAGCTATCTTTACTGTAGCTATTTAAATTTAATTTTTAACATAAAAAGCTATATAAATCTAATATTTTTGTATGGGAGGTAGTAGTAGTTTTAATCCGATCTTGCTCATCTTCGAACTTAGCCTCAGTTTGGTGGATCTCTTAAATTACGGCCGTAATCGTGCGGGCAGACGGACAGACAGACGGACAGACAGTCGGACATCGCTAGATCGACTAAGAAAGTGATGCTGATCAATAATATATATAGTTTGTCATACCTACAACGCCTCCTTATGTGCGTTACAAATGGAATGACAAAGTGAATATACCCTCACCACAGTGTGGTACCGGGAATAAATATCAGAGAAGCGGATAAAAACACTTTGACTAAAAATGAAAATAGGGTATAATCACATTATGCGGTGCGAACATTTTGTAGCTTTTCTTGATTTTTACAATGGACGATGGTCATAAAACTTATCGTTTCATACATGACAATACTTAATGAAAATTAATGCAAAAACTGCGGCATTGTTTCTTGCTCGACCTGGGAATTATTTAATGAACAATCACACACGTACCTACCATAGACACAAATGTTACATCCCCAAGCGATTGAAATTCCGAACAAGCGCTCCATCCGCCCATCACATAACAATACTCAGTGTCTAATTGGAAAATAACAGTTTCGACATCATTTCAGGACTCGGTTTCCCCCAACTAATCATCAATTTGATAACTTTTACCCTTAAGTGTCCACTACACGTACAGCGGTACAGCACGTACCACTCACTGGATGCACTGGTTGCAGCATGGTGTGGGTATGTGCAGTGCAAGCATCATATCACAATCTATGCTAGTCGGACTCGTCTCGGCGCCAATAAATCATAGCACTTTGTGGGTACTTCTTGGTAGCCCCGCATGCAATCGGGAAGGCTCACAAATTGAATTTATGTAAATGAGATATCTAGATGGCCGTACCCCCGTACTGCCTACGGTGAGGCTCAACATGAATGCAAGGACTCCCGCGTTTATACATGAACAAGAACATGCAACGGTACACACGAATGAAAATATCATTAAGCATTAGGGATGAATTATTTGCCAACTCACAGTGAGGTTCATTTATATGGCATTCGTAGGACGAGTGCATAAACGATATAAGTAGGTCATGTTCGCAATGATAAGGGTTTGTCTTATATTTACAATGAAAGAGCATTGAAGAGAAATGTCCCGTTGGTTAAGAGATATTAGTGCGCAATCTCAAGAATTTGTTTATCATCTCTCGGGTCTGACTCTCCTTGAGAGCGAGAGAGTGTACAATAAAGCACGTGGATTTTACAAAATTCGAAGCTAGCGTAAGATTTTTTTCGAACATTCGCGCGTTTTTATGGGAATCCTGTTGTAGCTATAGACCTATGCCAAGTTATGCCAACAGAGCCAGAGCCAGACAGACGAATGATGCGTTCTGTACAAAAAGTACAGAGAGTGGAAAATTGACTGAACCACCTTTTTGGGGGATGATGGGATGTTTGTTGTAGGGTTACCACAATGAGTAGATGCTGTGCGATATATTAGAGTTTTTGTGTATGGTGGGCCTTACCAATAATAACTAGTCTTCAACTTAAATATTTTGACGGTCACAATGGATAATTTTATATGGAAATTTTCGCCATTGTGACTTCGTAAAAGTTAGCCTGGACACTAAAAATGATTATTAATATCGCCGAGTAGATACATAGATACATCTGACAACTAAATATAGTATAAAAGCAATTTGCAAATATGGTATTGCATCTACAGTTTTTTTTTCAATTCCATTTCAATGTTTAGATCTCTATGTAGATCAGCGTTGCGCATATACCAAGGTGCATGAACTATGTTCTTTAGTACTTTATTTTGGAAAACTTGAATTTTTTGCAAATTTGTTTGGCATGTGCATGCCCACAACTGGAGCCCATAGGTCCATACTGGTTTTAAAACTTGCTTGTATAGCAATAATTTATTGTAATTTGACAGAGATGAATATCTCCCTATAAGCCAATACATTTTACTGTATCGCATGTTCAACTCATCTCTTTTTTTCTTTACATGCGCTTTCCAACGCAGATTAGCATCTAGAGTCATGCCTAGATATTTGACTGTATTTGAGTATTCCACTACATTGTTGTTTATGTATACTGGAATAATATATGGTACGTTTTTAAACGTAAAATTGATATGGACTGACTTAAGGTCATTTAATCTAATCTGCCATTTGTTTGTCCAATCTGATATATTGTCTATTGCCCTTTGAAGCTTTTTTGTTGCTACTTCGACAGTTTCTCCCACAGCTAGGACAGCTGTGTCATCTTCAAAAGTAGCTATAGTGGTTTCCCCATTTTCAGGCAAATCGCTAGTGAACAGAATGTATAAAACTGGACCTAGCACGCTGCCTTGTGGTACACCAGCTTTAATTTCTCTTAAAGTTGAGTACTCTGTCTCTTGTTTAATTCTGAAGAATCGATCTGATATATATGACTCCAGAATCGTCGAATATTGCTTTGGCAGTTGCCTTTGCAGTTTGTGGATCAGACCTTTGTGCCAGACTTTATCGAAAGCTTGTGCTATATCAAGAAATATTGTAGAGCACACTTTTTTCTCTTCAAATGCTTTTTCGATTTTATCTGTGATTCTATGCACCTGATCAATTGTAGAGTGCTAAATCCAAATTGGTGATTTGGGACTAGTGATTTTTCGTCAATTATTTTTTGCAGGCCTTTTACCAGCATTTTCTCGAATAACTTAGACAACATTGGTAGTATAGATATTGGGCGATATGAAGTTACCTCGCTAGGTGGTTTGCCTGGTTTTGGTATTATTATTACTTCCGCGACTTTCCACATGCTAGGTACATATCTTAAATTAAATGCAGCATTTATAATCTGGGCTAGTTTTTTTAAACCTTTTCGAGGAAATTGTTTTAGGACTTCACCTGTGATTAAATCGAACCCTGGGGCCTTTTTTATATTTATGCCTTCTTTAATTTCTTTGGCAAGTTCTTTTGCTGTTACTGGCTGAATAGGTCTACCGTCTTCACACCTTACTTCGATCCCTTGACATTCTTTATCTTCATAAGGTTTGAAGACGTCTTCAAGATATTCTGCAAAAGTGTTTGCTTTCTATTGGCTTCTTCTTGCGCAGTTACCTTCTTTGGTTTTAACAGGCGGAATGTGAGCTATTGGCCTCTTCATTTTATTTGTTGTCTTCCAGAGCGAGTAGTCGGTACTAGCATCTGGTAATATGTTTTCAAAGACTCACTATTAAATTCTCTTATAGATTGTTTGAGCTTATTATTTAAATTGTTTAGTGTGGTTTTGTCGCATGGCGCCCTTGTCAGTTGCCAACGTTTTCTAGCTTTCCTCTTTTTTGCAATAATTTCACAGACTTCGCGAGGATAAAGGTTTTGTTTGATCTTGTTTTTTGTTTTGGGAGTTGCACCCCATGCAGCTTTTTGTATATTCAGTGTAAATATTTGCAAAATATGAAAAACCGGCCGGAGTTCTGTTCACATAAACGCGAACCATGACAATACTAGCTTAGATGTTTATATAATAAAAAAGCTTTTAAGTTTTAGTTTGGAATAATATAAATATACACGAGACAGGCTGCTAATGCTCATGCATGACATACAGTACTCTTGACAGCCGCGAGGCGAGGACATCTACTTTCAAAAACTCCTTCTGTTAAAGGACAAGCAAACTTTGGAACTCGCTTCCTGGGGATATATTTCCAGAAGACTACAATTTGCAGCAATTTAAGTGCAGAACTAACATACATCTGCAAGCATCTCGGGGCGCTGTTGAAGCGTAATAGGTTCGCCTTTCCCGGGAGAAGTATTTAAAAAAAAATTAACATTTTGCTTGCGCGAAAACATAATTTCTTAAAAAAAAAATCATAATTTTCAAAATAGAAATAGCTTATAACCTGCACATATTTATCTCACACACTTAAAAAAAAGAAATTTGTAAATCGGTGCAGTAGGTCGTAAGATTTTTGCGGACATACAATATTTTATTAAGGAATTGCCCTTTGAAAAGTGTTTAAAGGCATGATGGGAGTTTACTGATTCAGGATGACCTTCTAACACTGATAGTTGGTTTCATTTTCTGCGATGTCCTAGGTTCAAAATAAAAACCTTGCCCTTCAGCTTTGGAGTCTGCCTTCAAACAGCAACCAGACCCGAAACTTCAACGGCCTACGACATTAGAATGTAAACCAGTGCATGGTCAACAGCCTAGGTAGCTATTACTTAAAAAATATTAAGTCAGTCACAATATTACTGCAATACACGAGGTACGATGAATATATGATGGGTATTACAATGTTGATCTGATTGATGAATACATATACGTGGCTTAGATTCGGCTTATAGGTAGTAAAAGCTATTTATTTACTAGTCTATGCGTTTTGCAGGCTATAGGTCAATGAAAAGTTTTTTTTTTTAAATTGGCGGCGTTTCGGACGTGTTTACGTCCTTCATCATTCATAAACACAAATATACATTAAACACACATACAAATGTGAGAAGTCAAGGGATCTGCTGGCAAGAAACAGGAAGAATTACAGATGATACAAGACTAGCTATGTTTTGCAGAATAAATTCACCTACATATTTGCCTCTTGGATAGCTTGAAAGGCTTTCTAGCCCAATGACAGCTGTTGTGAAGGTGTGACTCATCGTTAAAATTGATTTTTTATTAATAATTTTATGTACTCCATGTCATTCTCGTACTTGTTCACCACACAGTCCAGCCTCTTAAGAAATTTGTAAAATTTCCAAAGGATTCCAAGGCTAAATAAAGTTGCAAAATTAAACGCCCCAAACGATTTTTGTAAACTCTCTCATTTGAAAGTTTAGACAATTTAATTGTATGTATCTACAAAGAAACAGACGGTAACCCTAGATACATTGTTGAGCCGGCAATATCTCAGTGGTTTTTACAATTGCATTGCCAATCCCTGCTGATATACTCTGTGCAATCTTCGAATGTACTACACTGCGTATGTGAAATATATTATTTTATGTTGTGCGCAAAGCAGTAGAGATCCCTTCAACATGACAGTGTATCCTGCTGTGCCTGATGTCTGGCCCGACGATGTGCGGATGCAATGCTAGTCAGTCAGAGCGATACAGAACATCAAATGGAGCTACTTGTACATTTCACTCCTTCAAATCAATGGCTGGTGGTTGGGGGCTGGTGAGGTGGACATGAATTGTTCACTTTGAATGTGTAGGTTGGTGGGTGGCAAGCATCGAAGTGGTCTATGAATATTGTATCAAATTTCCAACCCTGCAGCGAGGAAGGACGAAATATTTACCGAGAGAGACACACACAGACAACAACAACAACACCAACGTTAATGTCGAAAACAGTACCATACTATACCTACTACTACCGCCACCAAAGAGAGTCATAGTCATAGTCCAATAACATGAGGGTAGGTTGAATGATTTTCAAGTCAGAGATACAAGTCGGAATAACAAAAAGAAAAAAAAAGGGAAAAAATCCCTCCACCAAGCAGCAGGACCAGCAAAGAAGATACATTTTAGGATTCAGTTATTTCAGTCATTGCCGGCTTTTCAAACTGTTTGGACGTGCCATCCTCGGGTTAGACTAGAAAACAGTTGCCACTGAGATAGTAGTGATACATTCCTACCTGTACAATGGTTTAGAGTGTTGTTCACATGGAGATAGTGTTGTGATAGTGTTGGGGTCGATGGATACCAGTGTCAGCCCATCATAGATACAACAGTTAACTGAGATAGTGTGAGATTTTGTTTCAGTTTCAGTTTCCATCCCGTCAAAGTTTGGAGATAAGGTTAATACTTTTCGGTGGTGTCCCTTCCCAACCTTGGAGATTCAGTTTGATATAGTGAGTCGTGGGAATTTATACCCATACACATATGTAAATACCTGTAAAAGTTGGTTAATGTGGCTAGGTCGTGTATATGTGTTTTTGGGGTCAACGCAGTTGGAAATTGAATAAAAAAGTTTAAATTTTAAACCACCCGGGTGTAAATCACTTATGCTCGTAGATATCCTTGTATCTTTTGTATATACGAACAGGAAGTTTGTGGCATCTCTATAATGTGAAAAGTTATTGGACATTCAGAAAACGACACACAACGAAAAAAAAATCGGCTTCCCTTTCTCATCCTAATTTTCGGCGTACATGGTACATATGCGGATGGTGCGAAATCTATTTTCATTTATCGGGTTTATCGGGATCGGCATTCAGTAAATTATCGTGCGTTCGGATTTCGAAATGAAATAGTTCTTCACGCTTTGTATCCGTCGTTGGTCTTCAGCTGATAAGAAAAATATTCAAGGGAATGAATGTGTTCCGTTCGTAAATATACATTGACAAGGATGTGCTTACTTTGGGATAAATTACAAAAATGAGAATGGATGGAAATCGATTGTTCTAAATAGTGAAGGTTTCTTTTGTAACACTGGGGATATAGCTACATATACGCAAACATATTAAAGGAGGCTTTTGATAGGCTGTACGTGTCCTGTTCATGCAATTCTTTTTGCTGTTCCCTGAAATGATTGACATGGATTCGTGAAATCCTCACCGGGTACGTGATCTTTTGTGAATTGTATGTGCTTTGCATTTGGAAGGAATTTATATATACCTATACAGAATCGAAAAAGGGTTCTCGTGAAAGCATTGGTGTGATGTGCGGGGAATTTTGTTGCTAGATATACGAAAGGATTACATTGAGTGCGAAAGTTTGGATTTTATACTCTTGAATAAGGTAATATAATGGAAATAAAATCAATATGTAGATACGTATATATACTGAACAATGAAAAGTGGTCGTTAACTATTTATTGGGCTTAGTGCAAGTAATTGCCGGCAGTCTTTGATGTGGATTGGCAAGGGTTGCAATAAAGTTTTGAATAATAAAAGTAGCTATTTGAGAGCTTATTGGGGTCAAAATACAAAGTGAAACTTTTGTAATACCCAAACTGGATTTATTATAATGCCAAACTGCTCGACACTTATGACAAATTGTAATGCCGGCGGTTATATATATAAGCATAATCGGGTTCTCTGATGCTAATAGAGTTATTTAGATTTAAATATACATAGTTCCTACATTTTTAGACCCAAAAGTATTTAAAAAAAAAAATCTCTTTTGCTATATCTGAAGGTCGCAGATAAAAACTAAAAACCGACCGGGATTCCATTACAGCTGTTGTTGAATAGTTTCTGCTAAATCAAATTTCGTGTAACTACCTAACTATTGAATAGGTACCTATACCTATAAAAATTAGATGGATCACCAATTCCTATCTGACGCAAACATAGAACTTGAACATTTGTCTCTAAAAAATATACCTATATATATTTAAAATCAGAGAACATTATAAATGTTTTCCTTTTGCAAATCTCCCAATTTGGTTTGATGTATAATTATTATGGACCTGGGTCTTGACTATCTGCCTCCAATTGCGCACTCCTAGTCGGCTGATGTCCCTTGCACCCGCACTGTCGGACAATTAATACATTTTGTTTTGTGCCTTGAAAATGTTAAAAATAAATTTTACGTGTAGCAACAAATATTATTTGGAGAGATCACCTTAATTACTAGACCGCCTTTAATTAAAAAAAAAAACATGAAAATCCTAAAAGGAAACAAAAGGGGTTTCCAGAACGTCACAGTCAACTATCCTTAAAGGAGAATTAGTCTTCCGTAGTTTTCGCAGCGTTTAATTGTAGTTATATTCCCTATTCAAAGAAGGAACATAGACGAATAATTATGAAGGAGTGATTACACACATTTTCAATATAGTGAATAAAAATAAGTAGGTACACCAGACTTTCGAGATTCCAATTCAGCCATTTTTCGAAACATTTCCAATTGAACTTTAATTTATTCTAAAATTCTTCTATTCGAATCACAAAAAAGGATCTATTGCTAGATTTGACTTTTTCTAAAAAAAATGTATCTTACCGGCTTTATAATCTGCCTAAAAAAAAGTTTAAAAGTCTTGGCGCTCTTACAAAGTTTAAGACCCCTTACAGGCACGTAGCCAGAGGGGGCTTGAGGGGCTGAAGCCCCCCCCCCCCGAAACGCTAAGCAAAAAATTAAAAACTAAAACTTTCTAATATAAATTCAAATCTTCCGCAACCATTCAAATGCAAATATAACTTTAAAAAATGTAATTAAAAAACACGCACCAGAGAGCCGAAAAACTCGACTTCTAAGCCTTTGTGAAACCAGTGCCGTAAATAGGGCGGTGCCAGCGGTGCCCAGGCACAGGGCGTAGGCCCAGAAGGGCGCAAAAATGCCCAGGACCAAATTTTAGGTAATTCGGGTTGAACGATTTTTAAACTGTGACACTCGTAAGTCTCGCAACATTACAAACACAAACAAGATAAGTTTACTAATAAAAATATGACCTATAAAAAGGTTGCAGGTGTCATGAATATGAACTTTGATTTAAAATGCAGTCCATTTAGCGTTAGTCGAGAAACCGAAATTACATAGAAAAAAGTACTACCTCTCATGAATCTATGGAGGTACGCACTACACAATCATAATCACACACACAATACCCAATGCACCAGCAACCTCTTATAGGTAGATACGTACAACGTACAATATACCTAATGGAAAAATGTTTTTTTATGGAAAAGGTAAAAAATCAGAATATTTTTGATGTTATTGCATTTTCCTGCTTACTTATATTTCATAATTTTCAATATCCCATTTCTTATTTGATTTTCCATTGGGCACATCAAATTTTTATTTCAGATCTTAGATTTTTCGTGACAAATGGAATATGATCTGATTTTGTAAATGTACAATTGTACACTCAGAAAAAAAACGAGCTAAAATCAAGAATATCAGTGTGACAGTGTCATTAAAAGCATATCCGTTGACGAAAGTATGGTAAACTCGGAAAATTGTATTCCAAGTACAAAAATCTTATTTTGAGCTCGTTTTTTCAAGACCAAAAAATCTTCTTTTTAGCTTAAAAATCTTACTTCAATCTTGTTTCGCGATTATTTTAAGAATTTGGTTCTTACGTTATGCTTGAAACAAATTTATTTTGAGTATGGAATTGCTCCACAATTAAGTCCATGTCCATTATTTACGTTTTTGCTCTGAATAATTGCTTTTCAGAAGGCTTTTCATAAATTTGTTTTGGAAACAAATTCTGAATGGCGTGAAACAGATGTGCAAAGTAGATTGGTAGTAGTGATAAAATGTGTAAATATCGAAAAATATCGAGATCTGCAAAAAGTGATCCGGAACGAAAAAAAAAAATGAATTGTTTTTGCACTGTGGATTATGAAAAGTGATCTACATAAAAAAAGATTGATTTTTTGTCCCAATGGAAAACCACATTAGACAAAATAATCAGTACATATTCATTCATAGCCATCATCACAAACCACGCAGAATAGACCGTCGACTCCTCCCACATAACGGACTTTGCCTACAAGCCTGCGGGCCCCAGATTTTCCATGTATTGGAGCTGTACAAAATCAAAGAAGCGCCATTAACGCACGCATACCTACTTGAATGATCGTAGGCCCATTGTGGGATGTCAAGTGTGTGACTGTTTTTAGGCTTTTTCTCTTTCAGTTACACTTCGTTCACACCACAGTTTAGTTTTAGGGAATATTAAATTGTTCAATTAAAATTGGCGATGTAAAGGAATATTCGCATAAGAATGAACGAACGAATTGATAATATGCGAACAAACCAATTTTGATGCATTTATATAAACAAAAAATTGCTCATTTTACTATTGCAAGAGTACCTAGAATAAAAAATAATCCATCAAAATATGGGAAAATCAAGTTTGAAAAGAGTTTACACAACGAAATTACGAAATTGGAACTAAAAATTGTAGGCTCGAAGGAAAACACCCTTGGTGCGAATTGTCACAAATTTATTCTATCTATCTCATAAAAAAATCCTTGGAACTTAGGGCCTTATTGTGTTTGTCGATCAGTGATCGTCACGACAATTGTCGAATGCGTCGATTGATTTTAGCTATTCGTATACGCACAACATTTTTTAACTTCCAAGAGAAAGCGGCGACCAGACATTTGTAATGGACTGTCAAATCGACAAATATCAATCGCAATCGACAGTTGTCGCTCAACGATCAATTTATCGACACTCACATTAGGTATAAACTCAAATCAGAGATTGTTGAGTATAGTAGAAGTTGATGTGACATAAATGCTACAGAATTTTGGGCCGAAATTGAAGCGGCTGCGTTATTTGAAAAATGCGAATGTAAATCAAGCCTAAGTCTTCTTAAGAGGAAAGGTTATCTGGCCTAGCAATTTTGTCAATTAAAGCTCACATAGCACGACTTCGCTATGTGGAAAGCCCGTAGACGTAGAGTAAATCTTTAAGTAAATAGTTGTCTTGTCGCAAAATCAGTATATTTTTCGAGGTCGCAAATATTGAAGCTCGCACCGGGCGCATAAAAGCCTAGTTACGCCACTGTGTGAAACGCAAGATTCATTGAAAGGTATAATAGTATTATTTCCTTTGTAGAGCTCTTCAAATGCATCTCATTAAATCTTGAAGAAATAACCAGCAGAACGTGGGCGATGTCTTCGAAAGCATCAACACTTTTGGCAGCGATCGAAAAAAGTGATTTCCTAGTAAGCCTCGTTGTATGCGAAAAACTATTCAATTTAACGCTACCATTATCAGTTTTCCTACAGACCAAATCCTTAGATTTCGACCGCACAAAAGAAGTTCTGAATTCTCTTAAGAACATCAGAGAAAATGCCGAAGATTTTTTCAGAGAGGCTTTTCAATCCGAATCCCATTTTTCCGAGGACTTATTTGAAGTTGAATTAAGAGCCCCAAGAACTTCATTGAAACAAACAACGCGTTCCAATCCAGAAAGCTCTTCTACTGAAGCCTATTTTGAGTGTCTATACTGATTCCTTACATAGGAAACATCGTTAAAACAAAATCTTACGGACAGATTCATGGTCAACGAAGACGTTCTACCATCATGTCATGTCAAAAAAAAAATCAAGACGTCTTCTGCTTTGAAAAAAATAGTTTTAGTATGTTTGTTTAGGTATACATAAGATTTAAAAACTAATAAGATTCAGTGAATTGGAATATACAGAGTATACCAGTTAAGCAGTATAATCCTTTAAGGGAAGATTTATGAAGTTCCGCCAAACAAAAAATTGTATGCCAGTCTATTTTCACCATATTTCCCGTTTTATTTTTTTATGGAATTTTTTGAGAATTTTTCTAAAATTTATGTTAAGCAACTTGAATTTGTAGTAAAAGCCGTTTTTTTTTTGTCAGACAAAAATGGTCAAAAAGAGACTCGATATTTCTCTAATATCAACTTTTTTCTTTCACAGAAACCCAGAAGAAAAAATCCATGGGTCTTAGGTAAGGAGATCTGGGTGGCCAAGGATTGGGCGAAATTGACCAGTTCACCGTTCATTAAAAGTATGGTTAAGGAATGGATTTACCCCGCTGCTACTATCACAAGGTGCTCCATCTTGTTGAAAGAACATCGCTCTTCTCTGAAAAAGAAGAACATCTTCAAGGAGTTTCGGCATTCGCTCTCTAAGAAATTCAAGAGAATTAACTGTTTGTGGAAGAACGTGCTAACCTACTAAAGTGTTTGCAAACATTTACGCTAAACCTCCTTTGAAATAAGAACACATTTTGAAGAAGTTGTTCAAAATAATTAAATTCTTACCTTTGAAAGGATGTTGTGTGATTTAATGGGGATTGGGGTATGACCAATGGTGCAAATTGTGGAGGTTTGTAGCTTTATAACTTTGTTGTGAATTGCGCTCCGTCATTCCACAGAATGTTCTTGAGGAAGTGTCCGTACCGGTGCTAAATGGGAAGGGTGTAACCCATTACTTTGGAAAGTTCTGGGAAGTTCCAATTGCACAGCTTGTCCTCGGACCTGACTAAAGGCTTAACTTCCACAGTACTTCTATTGCTCATTATTACGTTAGTTTATTATTCTGACTTAATTTTGTTTGACCATTTTTTTGACAAAAAACGGCTTTTACAACAACTTCTGTTGATCGTACGTAAACAATTTGCTTAACATAAATTTTAGAAATTTCTCAATGATAAAAATTTCATAAAAAAGAAACAAATTTATTAAGTAAACATTTTGAGAAAAAAACATTTTAAGTAAAGATATGTAACAACAAATTTTCAAAATGTTGAGTTTAAGGAGCCATAACTTTTTTATAGCTGCACAGATGTACCCGTAATGCTTAGGACTTGTATGCGCTACTAAATTGTCTTTTCAAAATGCACAAAATGTACAATTTTTGTATCTCTAATAGTTTAGAAGTTATAGCGTTTTAAGTGGTAACACCAACAAATTAGAGGTCACATGCTTTGAAGGGTCATAACGGGAAATATGGTGAAAATAGACCCCTCCTGGCACACAATTTTTTGTTCTACGGAACTTCCCTAATCTTCCCTTAGAGGATTATTCTGCTTAACTGGGACACCCTGTAATAGTTTCTTGTTTAAAGAATTCCTCGTAAGATTTGGAAGCAATTTGGATTCCGCGCTCAATTTGCCCCTTCAAGGCGTGGATTGGATTGCCCTGGGATTGTTAGCAAAAACCTTAGACTTCAAAAAATATATAAAAAAAAAAAAAAAATAAATAAATATGTAAATAAACTAATATCGTTAAGTGGCCTAATTTAATAAATTCCCTAATTTAATAAGGCCCAAGATCAGGCTCTTATTTCACTAACCAATTTGGAATTTCCGTTTCACCAAACGCAAATTTGAAAGGATAGATAGATAGATAGATAGATAGATAGATAGATAAATTCGATTTATTAATTGTTTCATCTTTACATATTCATTTTTAAATATTTTAAATCGTTTGAGCTTGGCTTTGTCGTCTGCCCGATTGACATCAATTTACAATTACATAATTGATATTTATTAGATATTTGTAGAAGTTGCGTTTAAATCAATAATATTTGTTTTAGATATATTTTAAAAGGATTTTGTTTTCTTATGTTTTTTTTAAAAAGCTTCATTTACAATTTGGTTGCGATAAGATATGGCGGTTTGATAATAATTAAAGAGTTGGTTAGCACTGCTTTCGCAGTTAAGAAGAGCCAGTACTTCTGCTTCAGATATACCTAACGTTACTCCTTAAATAGTGTTTCCTTGTTTCATATAAAACTGGACATCTCCCTATGAAGTGGATGATATCCTATCCCTTTCCCTTAAGTTGCATAAGCTGCAATAAATAGGCACATCCTCACGATGCGGCATGTAGTTAAGCCTTACTAGCTTCCCTCTCATTTTAAAGATTGCTGAGATAAGTTCATTCTTATTTTCGTTGCGGAAATAGTTACGGTCGCATAAATTGTGGTTGAGATGACTGTATATTGATCTGTGCACAGAGGATGTAGCCTCATTGATACAGTCAGTTCTATATTGCTCATCTACCTTCGAAATAAGAGCCAAGAGGTCTTCTTTGCAGTATCTTCCATTTTCTTCCAGTATACGAAAATTAGTTTGGCAGTAGGCACCATATTCTTCTAGCGTTTTATACCAGAGGTTTTTCTTTCGTTATGTTTGTACTGCTATAATTTTAGGAAGCCTTTCATCTGGCATATCAAGTACTTTCATGATATAATCAATATGATATTTAAGACTTTTAATGAAAAGTGGTGACAGACCTGTCTCAATTGTGATCATGTAGTTAGGGGTATTTTTAGGTAAAAAAAGCATCTTTTTATGAAATACCTCAGAAGTTTTTCGACTGTTTCATACTTTCTGCATCCCCAGACTTGTGCTGCATACATCATAATAGATTCAGCCACTGCCACAAAGACCTTATATTTAACACTATGTGATATTAATTTGTTTGAAAAGCATTTCTTCCATGTTGCACTTATTGCACTTTTGGCTTTTATTAACTTGTCTTTGAGGTGGGTTTCCATATTTAGGTTGCTAGTTATCGTTACCCCCAGATATTTGTAAGCTTTAACTATTTCGATTGGTTCTCTGTTCAAGTGCCATTTCTCATTTCTGGCAGTTCTACCGGACCCTTTCCGAAAAATCATCACCTTTGATTTGCTCAAATTTACCCTTAGATTCCATAATCGGCAGTAAACTTCGAGTCGATTAATCATTAGCTGTAAGGTTTCGGGTGAATTAGCAAATAGTACCACGTCATCAGCAAATAAAAGAGCTTTTATAGAAATTCTCGAAAATTCAATTCCACCTGGAAGAAAGTCTATTAGGTCGTCTATGAATAAAGCAAAGAGATTTGGACTAAGAGTGCATCCTTGTTTGACTCCCATCTTAGATTCAAACCAATCTGAAATTTCGGATCCGTTCCATACAGCTGACAGGTTACTATCGTAGAGGTTTTCACGAATCTTTCCAAACTTTTCTGTCATTCCAAGATTTTATAATTTAAAGAATAGTGCTCTACGATCCACTGTATCAAAAGCTGCTTTGAAGTCAATAATTTTCTGTGCCAGCTATGCTTTGCAGTACGAAAATATTATCGACGGTCGAATAACCACTTCGGAATCCAGCTTGAAATTCACCGAGTAACTTGTTACTATGTATCCAAGCTGTTAATCGATCATTGAGTAATGTTGTAAATATCTTGTAGGAGGCGTTAAGGAATGAGATTTCTCGATAATTCGCTGGCTCTGAAATGTTTCCTTTTTTATGGATGGGAAAGATAATTGCATCTTTGAACTGTCTTGGTATTCCTCCAGTATCCAACATTGTATTAAATGTAGACACCAATTTCTGAGTGAGATTTTCCGTTCCATATTTAATAAATTTAATTGGTATCCTATCTATCCTATCAAATTTGAAAGGAGGAAATTATTCATTATTGAAAAGTTAAAAATGTTCCCTGTTTGCAAAATTCGTTTCACGACAAACAAATTTTCAAAGTGGCAAGCATATGTTTTTGCAAAATGCAAAGTTTTGACAATTTTGCAAGAATTCGTCCATTTCGTTTCACCAAACCAAATAGCCCATCAGAAACATCTAATTAGAATTATACTTAACAAAAATCGATTTGCTGAAAGTTGGCCTTTATTTAAAGCGTTGCAAATTCTACCAATCATACATTTATTTGTTTTTAAAGTCCTAAGAGAGTTTTTTTTTAAAAAGTGGTAATATATAACCTACGTATAAATAATATGAGTTTAGTCATTGCACCATTTGCTCACAGAACACTTTTTTCTCGTTTTTATACGCATACAGCTGCAAAGTTTTTTAATAAACTGCCCTTTTATATTAGAGAAATACCTTGTTTTTCTTTTTTATCAGAAAACTAAAAGACTGGTTGTACACTGTAAACTATGATCGCATTGAAGTTTTTTTTTTACATTCTTTTTTGTATATATTTTTTTTAATATCATTGTAACATCATTAAAGTATCTTATATCTAAATTGTTACGTTTTTATATTTTTGCTTTATTTTTTAAATTGTGCATAGATTTCCTGCCTTTAAGTTTATAATGTAATTATTTTTATTTAACAAATACACTGACTGTCACCACACATCAGATATCATTTGAATTTTTAAAATCTTTGATGTGTCATTCACCACTAACATTCATTCACGAATGATTACTATTATTCTATGTCACTCATTCATGAATATTGTTAGTAATTTAGGTATGAAATGAATAAAATCAACTATCTATACATAAACTTAATTTATATATATACTTAACCCCAATCATAGGTAAAATCTACCGCCATTCGTTCCCATAATTATTGAATTAGTCAGAGTCACCTCGAAAACCTATTGTCCGCTTTTCAATTCAGTACTGGAGTCAATTTAGTCACTCTAAATCTCACCTAATCCATTAGCCTGAATGACTGAGTCTTATCATCAAAAAAAATATAAAAATCCATTCAACGGTTTGCCATTAAAAATGCAACCCCAATAGTGGATGCATTTTTGAAATAGTAATCACATTGCACTTGTTATTGAAATTCGAATCGCAATAAGTGGATTTCCATTTTTCCACGCCACATAATAACGCCCCGCACTAGTCGTGACTTTTTGGGGCATTTACAGTGGTGGCGATGGAAACGTATTCATTCCCTTCGCGTCTGGCCTATACTCCGTGAGCGATGCCAAAGAATGCATTCAGGATGTGCGCCTTTATCCGTTCACGCTTCATGGTTCACCCCAAGCAATGTTCACCTTCCCATTTCGGTCTGGGCTCAATGGTATTTGCTATTAAGGAGCTTTCAGGAAAATGGACTTTTCCAAGCGAGAAAAAATAAATACATTTCACCTCATTATGTTCCTGCGGCTGTTGAATCATTTAATAGTCGTCACCTTTTTCGTTAACACTGTTCAGCGGCGAAAAAGGTGGGGGATGGAGTGCGCTAACAGTTATTATCCTTGCACCGAGATCATCGCCGTCGTCGTCATCATCATCACGAACGCCATCGCCGCCGTCGCCATCGCCATCATCAGCAAATGGATTTTCACTGAGTGCACACCAACGGATTTTGCACGAAGTTACTTGTCGTTGTGGGGGGGTTCGAACTTCCAAGCGCTGTTTAGTGAGGGAAGTGCATGAAGCAGATTTAAAGGACATTTTATATTTTTTCTACTTTCATGGTTGCAGGCAGGGTGAGAAATGCAAACAGTTATTAGGCAACACTTTAGATGTGAAAATGTTGATGACTATGAATAGAACGGAACTCGTTGTGTCCTTTGTACATATGCTGGCGCACCAGCGATGTATGCGTTTTTGGAAACCATTCAAACTGCAAGGCGGGTATTGTGTACTTATCGTTGGAGCATGGAGTGCGTGTTGATGTTGAATGAGGTTTATATTTTAGATACTTTCCAATTTGTATCCAGTATGCACACGAACGCGTTGTAATTGTTTGACGGCCACATGGTGAAGGGTTAGCTGGTATAAAGGAAGCCATTCAAACAACGGTCTACGACTTTGAAGTGCGAAGAGTTTGTTAATTACGACAACAACGCTTCTTTGTTTCTTCCGTTTCGAAAGAAAAGGTGAAGATCTTAATTCATCCTTTAGAGTTTTAGACAATAGAAAAATGTTCTCTCTTGGATAAAATAGAACTTCAACACGGAACTCGGAAGGTTTCCGAGGTAAGAGATATAAATAGAGTCCTTTAGTCGTTTAGTAGAAAGTTCAAACTGCCAGATTCGTATAATATTTTGAGTTTATAGGTAAGCGCTTTTGTGTCGATGTGAATAGAGTTCACTCTTACATCTTGCAAAAGTTATTCCTACTCCCTTGGATTCGTGAACTTCATACCCCGAAATTAAATAGCTATTGTTTCCTCTTGACTTTGAAAAAGCTGGACAAGTTTAGCAGCTTAATAGTTGGGTCTTATTTTGAGTAGAAAGTTGAGCTAGAAGCCTATCATACAGTGAGGAGTACAAAAAGGGGTATGGTTCGTTTGGTCTTTTTTATCTCGTCTTTTTGTTGTGTCGTTTTAGTCGTTTCGCATTTTGTTGCTTCAGCATTTTTATTAATATGTTTTTCAATTATTTGGTTTATATTTGTTTCGAAAAAAAAAAAAAATAATGTAGTCTTTTACTTAGTTCGTTTTATGCTCATTTCGCCCTTTATTGTTTAGTTTTTCGATTATTTCGGATTTTTGTTTATTTCGATTTTAATTATTTCGCCATCATTTGTTTCGTTTTTTTTTTTTTGATGTAAAGAGCCCAAGGGCATTCAAATTCGCGCGTAAGCAGTAAGAAACGCAACCAGGCGCGTGGTGGAAACAAATTTGCTACCGGGATTTTAAATTGAAAACGCCCCCTCTCCCTTCTTTAAAAAAAATTTAATTTTAAAAACAATTATGTAGGTACTATACCAAAATATTTTATAAGCTCTAATTTTTTTGCAAAATATACATAAATACATAAATTTTTTCGCATGAATCCGTATTCACATATCCGCCGGCTGCTTAGAATAAAGAGTACAGGAAGCCGGATGATAGGCACACATAGAAAGTTTTTATCAAATCACCACAGAAAAAAGGGAAAAATCGCTGTTGGGATAAATCCACCGCGAATTTGTCGGTTATATTTGAACTTCTGTCAATGAGCCCTATCACAAAATCCATTCGTAAGAAATCCCCGAATGAAAGCTACGATACGAACTACGAAAAAATTTACTTCACTAAATCCGAATGGAATCCACAGAAGCATTTGAAAGTTTTCTCGCATTTCATCTCAACAATTTTCACACATGATCGATGTTTGGCACAAAACAGCTGATTTCGATGACCGCGGTCAATGACCGCTCACCATTTTCGGAATCAGCTGTTTTGTGCCAAACATCGATCATGTGTGAAAATTGTTGAGATGAAATGCGAGAAAACTTTCAAATAATTAAACAATTCTTCTTTTTTAACAACAAATTAAAAAATATAAATTGTTTAAAAATGCATTCAATTGCCTTCTCAATAATTGCTGGTCGAACAGAGACCTTCAGCCGAAAGCGAAATCTAGGAATTCATAGAAAAATACTTCGCGACTCTTGTCTTTTGTGATCGACTTAGATGAGCCAACGTACGAGTATTGTGAATTCAGTTCGTTTTATGTTTTACATCGAATTATAAACTTATAGGTTTGAAAGAAATGTTCGATCTCTTCGCTAATATTTTTTATTATTTTTTGAAAATTGCTAAAAATGACAATTTTAGCCATTTTTTCCTCCTTTTCATACAAAATTTTTCTGAGATCATCACATTCAAAAAATCATAAAAAATATTAGCGAAGAGATTTTTGAAATTTTTTTTTTGCAGTCACTATTAGAATTGTTCGAAGTAACTTTTTGCATCAAAATATTTTTTTTTTGGACCGAGGAATTTTTCTCATGGACAAGCTTTCTAAAAATAGTAGCGATTTTTCCGGCTTGCAGGTGAATGTTAATAATTTAGATTCCCTTCTTGTGAATGGTCTTCTCTTTCGCCGCCTCCTTTTTTTTTTTTTGACATTCCCTGCCCATTTGGCTGACACTGCGACCTAGAAAGATCTATTGTATCTAAGGGATTTAGTTATTCTAAGAGACGTGTGACCTCCTTAACGAAGGCCAATATGTCCTTAGTAGCGGAGTTCCTAAGCTCTGCTGGTGTACGTGTCTCCCTGTTGAAGACACGTTTTCTTAACCAATGAAGTGCCGGGCAATCACAGAGAATGTGTTCGGAGGATTCTTCATCCTCAAGACAGAACCTGCATTCTGTCTCTGGGCATACAAATTCATTTTGTTAAGATGATATCTCAAGCCACAATGGCCTGTGAGAAAGCCCACCAGCCTTCTAATACTATCCTTATTTATTTATTATTAATGACGTGGACTTCAGCCTGAAAAACCGTGGGACACATTCCCATAGGTATCGAGACTTTGGTATTGGGTCCAGAGACACCAGCACCAACTCCAGATTCCATTTTCGATCCGTCAGTGTACCAGACCAAACTTTTGGGATCTAGTGTCGGGACACCATTGTCCCATTTCGTGCGGTCCAGTATTTCTACTTCAAATAATTTCCCAAAACTATATTCCCTAACCATAATGTCAGGGGTGGAAGAACATTTCCATATTTGCGATTGAGTTAAGTATTTCCAGGTGTCCCACATGGTCAGCTGGTTTAAACTTGTATTCTATAGCTGTAGCTTAATAGCACATCTAGCTGCCACTTTCCTAATAAATATATGTAGGGGTGAAAGCCCTATAATAGCTTCTAATGCTGTAGTAGGGCAAGTGCGCATCGAACCCGTGATGCCGAGACAGGTAATACGCTGTAGTTTTTGTAGTCTATTTGCCGTTGTCCGTTGAAGAACTTTCGGCCACCAGACAATTGCCGCGTATGTGATAATGGGCCTTACCATCATGATAAATACTTACAGCCTTACTAAATACTAAGGAGTTGCGGTTGAGGTTCGAATTATAGCTTATTTTGATCAATACAGCTCATTATACAGGGTTTTTCAATAAGAGCGCTACAAAAGTTTTTTTTTAAATAAAACAAAAACGGTTTTGGATATCAATGAAATTCTTTATTCCTGTGAAAGTACGTTTGATGCCATTATGTATGGAACTCGATTTCTTTTGCATGCCACCACGGGCACGCTTGCAGAAGTCCAGACGCTGAACCCAATTTTCGACGGTTTTCAAGCATAAATCGGCCGATACTGCTGCAATTTCACGTTCGATATTCGTACGAAGTTCATCAATCGTCGCTGGCTTGTTGGCATAGACCATAGACTTGACGTAGCCTCACAGGAAATAGTCTAATTTAATCTTGTAAGGATGTAGGCCTAGATCTTTTCGCAAAATTCGCCACAACGACGTCACAGAGATGCCCAACGCTTGAGAACGACCGACGTGTGAGAGACACATTTGGGCTTTCTTCAACTGAAGCCTCAGCGGCAGCAATATTCTCGACACTACGGGCACTTCTTTGTCTCACTGGAACGGGAACATTTTGTACTGTGCCTGTGGATTCAAATTTTTCCACTAGACGCTCAATTGTTGATCTGCTAGGACGATTATGACGACCATAAATTGGACATAGCGCTCTTAACGTTGAGGCCACTGACTCCGAATTTCGGTAGTAAATTTTAATAATTTCGACTCGTTGTTGGCTCGTATATCTTTCCATCATGAAATGGCAAACCTTACTGAAGAGAAATGTCAAAAGAGCGGCAAGAAATTCGGCGTCGTTTGCTGTCCCTGTCGCTCTGCTTTTGTAGCGTCCCTGTTGAAAAACCCGATATTTCTTTTGAGTGATTTGAACAGTGATGCCATTCTGACCGGATTCCGGTCATATCTGACCGAAATCTGTTTACTCTGACCGGAGAAAATTTTGAAATCCGGCCTAACCGTTTTTTGACCGGAACGAAAAATGTTTTTAACCGGAAATCTCTATTTTGACTGGAAAAATAAAATTGTCCTACTGATTATAAATAGAGATAGATTTCTATAACTTGAATAAAACTTCGCCATACATTACGAACCTGCTCCCAAGTTCAAACAGAAACCAAATTAATGCGAATATGGGACTACAACATCACGCATGGAATTCTGCTCCGGGAGCAGGATAATAAATTATCTTATAGGCCAATTTTTTGACGTTTTCTTTTGCTAGAATGTTAAAGAGGACAT
This sequence comes from Cheilosia scutellata, assembly GCA_955612985.1. NCBI lineage: Eukaryota > Metazoa > Arthropoda > Insecta > Diptera > Syrphidae > Cheilosia > Cheilosia scutellata. The sequence continues at coordinate 63,585,591 of OY015312.1, read as the reverse complement.
TAAACAATGAATTTCAATTTCAATTAAGTTTGAAATTCGATAAATCTCAGATTGGAGATTGGTGAACTACTCTTTTCAAGTGTCAGAAAATTATCCGAGAATAATTATTTGGCTCAATTGACACACGGCCTTAGTACATCCATTAACGATTTGGCTACACTCAGGCGTCATTGCAATGAAATAAAATTTGGCAGGTAAAATAATAGTGAAATTGAAAACACAAACAAATTCTATAGTTAAGCCGAAGCGGACGCCCGTTTTTGATGTCCTCACGCAAATATCAAATGAAGATTTGTATCGAAAGCACAATGGTGAGAAAAAGAACGTGTCAGAATTATTTCTGAAAGTGGATTTTCCGTGCATTTTCTATGCTATCTACCTTTCTTCTTTACTCACTCAAAATCTTCCTGTGTCGCTGGATACGACGTTCATTGGAAGGCGTGTATGGCCATGCACTAAAAGTGTATTTCAGAATTTAAAACATGTCATATAAAATGAAAAATTAGTTTCAGTAAATTTTAAACAAACGAAATAAAAAACAAGTTTACAAACTCAAGATTCACATAAGTATTATAAAAACGTTTTCTAAACATCGATAATGCAGGTGAACATAAAAATTCGTAAATTGTATAGGTATTTTCTATTTTTGACCGGGTTTCAGGTCAAAAATTCTCATTTTAACTATTGACCGGATTTTTTGACCGGATTTAGAAAATAAAAATCCGGTCATGCGGTCAGATTTGACCGGTTTCACTTTTTTTTAGTGGCAACACTGGATTTGAATTCTGTCAGTCAATATTTCTCATGGAAAGATATTTCTGTCTCCGCCCTATTAGGGAAGAATATCTACAGTCTTTTTTTTCTCTAACTTATGGCATTGTGTAGAAAGGAAAAGGGTTGTAATGGTGACAGAGGCGGATCCAGGAATTCTGTTTGGGTATGGTCACGTTGGCCGAACCAATAAAAAATATTTTTCAAAATAGATAGCTATACTTAGATAAAACTTGCATATCTATTTGTTTATATGAAAAATTTGAATTTTGCGCCATTCAATAGTAGATACAGTGATGCAACGGATCAAAAGATAACAAAGTGACAGCTGACAGTTCGGGGTTAGTAAAAATGGAGCGCTATAGGAAAGAACAACGCATTTTCATTGTTGAGCAATATTTTAAAAATAATGAAGGTTTGTCAGCTACATTCCGCATTCCGAAATTTTCCAACAAAATCATCTTCAGTGATGAAGCTAATTTTCATCTTAATCGACAAATTGGGGTTAAAAAAATCCTGACTTTACTTTACTTTTGGTGGAACTTACAGTCCGGGGTGGACCACGGCCTCAACCAACAAGCCCATCCAGCCCACAGTTACGCACACCAATTTGGTTACGGTCGTTCTCCAATGTGTCCCCCTCCCCAGCCATCTCAGCCGTTGTATTCTTAGCTTTTTGACCAGGTCAGCGTCGCTGTATAGCCCGTATAGTTCGTTATTGAATCTTCTTCTCCACACTCCATCATCACCCACTGGACCGAATATCACTCGAAGAATCTTTTTCTCAAAACATCCCAGAAGGTTTTCAAGGGTCCATGCTTCTGCATCATTCAGCAGGACCGGGATGATTAAAGTCTTATTTAGTTATCTCCTTGGTTCTATGAGAGAGGGCTTTACTACTTAGATGCCTTTTTAACCCGAAGAAACAGCGATTGGCAAGAGTGATTTTTCGATTAATCTCTGCGCCGATATCATTTTGCAAAGTGATAGTGGAGCACAGGTAGACAACGTCTCTAACTACTTCGAAGTTATATCTGTCCATCGTGACGTTTTGTCCGAGTCGCCGATGTTGAGAGTTCTTTCTCGTTGACAGCATATACTTCGTTTTGTCCTCATTAACAGCCAGACCCATCTTCGCCGCCTCAGTTTTGATGCTTGCAAATGCGCCACTGACAGCTCGCCGCCTTCTCCCAATAATGTCAATAGCATCAGGCATCAGCATAGGCAAGTAGTTCAACGGACTTTTGAAAAATTGAACCTCTGGTTTTGGCTTGTGAGTTTCGTACAATTGCCTCAAGAACGTTGTTACATACATGATAGCTCGTCGCCGTGTCTCAAACCTTTTTTGACATCAAATGGCGGGGTGGTGTTCTTGCCGTCTTTGACGAAGTAGCGAGATTTTTTCATCTTCATGGTCATCGTCATCTTGCACAGACGGACGAGTTTGGCGGGGATGCCAAAACTTGACATGGCTTTGTATTATTCGTCCCTATATACGCTATCATAGGCGACTTTAAAGTCGATAAATAGATGGTGTGTATCGATCTGAAATTCCTGGGTTTTTCCAAGGTTTTTTCCTGGTATAAAACCACACTGAAATGGGCCGATCAGGTTGTTGGCGAAAGGTTTTAGGCGTTCACTACACAGTACAGCCGACAAGATCTTATAAGCGACATTCAGGAGACTTCAGGAGTTCTTTTCAATTATTTAATCTTTTTTTCTTTTTTTCTCTGGAGTTTTGGGTATGGTCATGACCTTCATGAGTTATGACCATACTCCTGGATCCGCCATTGAATGGTGAACTCGTAAATTCATCATTTTCGAACAGAAACTATGATGTCATTAATTTTTTAGTTAGTTTAAGATATTATACAGTTTAAAAAAAAAGTTAAATGTTTAATTTTCCGAATACCCATATTCAAGTCGTATGCTCCCTAAAAACCGACTCACAATTCAGCAAAAGTTATGACCTCGGGTAGTAGATATGTAGATTGTAGGTGCCTTTTCGAAATGGAATTACAACTTGTGCAAAGTGGCAATGACCTCATTGATTTATTCTCACTTAGTAAATCTAAATGCTATACCCACACTCCTCTACCGACTATACCATCAGAAAAAAGTCCAAGCGTAGTAAATTCTCTTAGCAGCAGAAATAGCTTAAACTAATAACTCATTAGCTAATGAACTACCAAACTTGGGAAAGTGGTAAAGTACTAGCAATTCAAAAGAACTTCCTAATGAACTCCCAACCAATTTGCACTCCAGCTTGTCATTTATGGTATATACACATCAAGCCAACTCGTATACGTTTTCCATTCTGCAACAAGGTATTTGTAATCCCTTAATAGAACGGTGAACATTCTTCCATCACATCTAATCCCCTCAGTTCCCGGCTACATAAAGCATTACTCTCATCGCGAAAATCCTTTCCTAATACCAGAGATAAATCATCATCATGATCGCAGTCATCGTAGAAATTCCCTTAATACACAAACGAGCTCGCTGCAATGTGTGTCTTACAGCAAAGTTCACGGTGAAGGCATTTTGTAAATTTTCAATTTTCAACACAAAAGTTAACACTTTGCTCCCAGTTCCCATGGGGCGTAAAATGCCACCCAACACCAGGCATCCGCTCTCATTCACAGCCGGAAGTTATAAACTTCACAGTACACGCCCAAGTGTATCACCAAATATTATTCTTAAGTCTCACACAGGCGGGCGTTTGAAATCCTGCAAAGTCGCTTCTGTTTATTCAGGCCCGGCGCGCGATGGGAGGGGGAAGAGTGATTTTTCTCCGGAACTCTAGATCAGATGCGAAATTTTAATGAGCTGCCGTTCTCTGCCGGCGCGGCGCCCGTTTATCACTCGTCGAGTTGTCGTCGTCGTCGTCGTCGTCTATGCTGCAGCAGATACAGAGATACGTCTGTGAGAGGGTCCGTGAATTGAAATCGCTTATGAATTTTGAATTTGACAAGCAACACCACTCGAAAAGCATAACGCATCCTGTTTTTTTTGTGTTCCCCCAGATCCCGCTACAACTAGTGCTACATCGAAGTTGTTTGCTTGTTTGCAATTTTTTTTCTTTTTCAAATCCCCCAAAGGCCCGAGTGAGTGGGTCGGTGCCGGGGTGGTCTGTTCCATGCAGGTGCTACTAGTACCTGAGTGTATGTGCTTTATGTGTTTGATGTTTGTGTTGCACTCAACTTTTTCCATTTGCAACACACCGAGGTGTTGAATTAGAATGTAAACCCATGAATCTATGTTCACACACAAGTGAGTCTGTGTTTATTTCCACCCCCAGTGGCCGGTCGTTGGCAGGTGCCAGATCTAGGGTGGGGTGGCATCATATTATAGGGATGAGAAAAATTGTTTTCTATTTATTCCATCGTCACAATGAAGATGTCACTGATATGTAACTTTCTGTGTTCGCCTCGGGGAGACAGAGATGGTTTTGCATCTAAATCGATTTGGGAATTAATGTGGTGTACACTCAGCAGAGGGCGAGCGGGTCGTTTAATATATGCGAAATATCCTTTGGGTGGCAAAAAGTTTCTCCTTGGCATAGTTTTGTTCACTTTCTCTAACATAGTTCTATAGTTTTCCGCCGCATCACCATGGGCCTTCTGTGAGAGGCGAGGAACAAACAAATAACTTTTCCATTGTACCCACCGACGTCGCAGAAGCAGAAGTGCGGGATGTAGGACTCATATGTAGGATGCAGAGTGTGTTACAAAATTGTTGTAAATGGATTGAGTTTAAAACAAAAAATGCGAAGAGGTGGTACGCTATTAGGGGAAAACTTAAACACCTGAATGCAATTTGCATGCTTTGACTTTTCATGTGTGTTCGGTGTTCGGCAGGTAAGAAGAACTGTGCCTTGCCAAGCGTTTTTGTTCGGTTTCAATGAGCTCCTTTGCATAATTCACGCTGATGGATTGTGAGGGTGGGAATTTGTAATTTTCGAAATTGTGTGAAGGTTGAACTGTATTTGGATGCTTCCAAAATACCACATCAGATGGGAGTACTTAAGGGCTTAAGAAAATGATGGAGGTACTCTCTGAGTCCGTAAGACTTGAAAGATAATCCACAGCAGATCTGTATAAATTTAGAGAAGAAAATCGTTTGCCTTGAGCTATATAAATAAACTGGTTGTTAGATGTTTGTAGTCGACAAACGATGTTCACGAGCAAGCATTGAACAGAGAAAATGTTATCCAAGCTGTGTAGGTTGTCGTTGAAGCATCCGACAGGAAATTGCTTCAAAAGTTGAAATTTAATTCAATGCACCTCCGCTATGTGAAGTTGGTGATAATTTCTAGATATGTAGTGTAAGCTGCTTACCCTCGGAATCGCTGTTTCGGTGGCTAGAAGCAGGGGCGTAGCGAGGAACTTGCCGACTATATAGAAATCATGAAAATCGGCCCAGTGGTTATTCACTCCATAGAAGATTTTTTTTGTATGGGAGGCGCCACGCCCGTTTGTCCAATTTTGACCAATCTTAACAGGAACACCCCTGGGTTAAAACCTAAAAGACCATTCACATAAGAGCGACCAACTATACCTACGATCGAACGACTATTCGCAAGCTTTGACAGTCCGTTCACATGAACACTTTTATAGCCATCAGTTTCTACCCACAATGTCTAGTGTGAGGTTAAGTTCGAACGAATGTTTAATTCGCTAGTTTGTGGAACGCGTATTAATTGATGTGGATTGCGGATAAACTTTGACAATTCGCGCGGGTGTTTTCGTTCGCGGCAAAAAGTTTGGAATTATCCTCCTCTTTGCCCAAACACACGTTTGCCGCGAATTGTTAAAGTTCGCATTCCACATCAATAAGCCGCGAACTAGCGAATAACACATTCCTTCGAATTTAACCTCAAATTAGAAATGCCAACCGTCCTTTTTAAAATCGAATCTAAACTCGCTAAATTTTAAGGATTTCAGTCGGCAAATTCACCGATTCACCGATTTTAAGGAGTTCATCTGGAACCTTTGGAAATGCCGACTTTTGTATACATTTACAAGTTTAAAAACCTATACCTAATGGAAATCTAAATTTAAGACCTAATTTTTGAAAATTGATCGTTGATTTGCCGACTCTTGAAAAGCGTGGGGGGGGGGGCGACACCCCCCTCGCTACGCGCCTGGCTAGAAGGTCAATTTAAGAACACGAATCTGTTAAATAAAAGTGAAATTCTATCATCTATCTGAAATCATATCGGGGCGCTAATGAAGGCTTCTGAATGTCTTTAGAATTCCAGGGGGCTTATTCCCAAATGCGCGGCGGATCGCTTTTCATGGCGGATTTGCATTTTTGTATTTTCAAAAGCGATTTGATCGAATCAAAAGCGATAGCTCCATAGGTGACGGATTGCTGGCGGATTGTTTGCGGATAAAAAATAAACTAAATTCCTGTGGCGGGACAAAGCTGTCAAAGTGTTGGAAAAATATGTACATGGAAAATTGCAACTCAGAACAGAATCGAAAAACTGGAAAGCACTGGAAATATGATTATCGCCCTCGTTCGAATTTGAGAATAACCAAAAGCGAAGACGGTCGAAATGGAGGTATCGCTTTCAATACGATCCGCCGCGCATTTGGAAATAAGCCCCCAGATTTTACTTTAGGTATATTAAACCCAGTCCGTAAAATGGTGGATGTTAAAAAAATCTATGTGTACCCGGTTTTCCATATTTTGGAGGAATTTTGGAAATCAAATTGCAGACATCTTTCATACGAGAAACTTTTTCACTAAAATAAAGGCCGGTCTTAAACCTATCTACGAGAGCTCGCAATTCCAGCACATTTGTGTATTGGATACAACATATTCTGTGGAATGACAAACACACTGCTAGACATACAAGAAGATCGACTAACGCGATAAGAGTATCTCCACAAACTGCAATAGCAGTTTTGGAAGAATTGTTTATCAGAGTATACTAATATTCGACTTAAACAACGACCCAAATGGATATAGGTGGTCTATTGAAATTTCTCCAACATTACGGATAAGGATATTTTGTTCGTGTACGAGACGACAAGGCAACTCGAATAAACTGTTGCATGGGATGCATTCAGGAAACTTTTTTTTTTTTTTTTTTTTTTTTTTTTTTTTGCATTCAGGAAACAATCTCGGGAAAGATGAACAAGTGGTAGCTGCTACAGTCAAGCTATCTGTCGGATGTCTAACACAAATAGATATGGCAGTAAACACAACACCCTAAGAAGGTGAATGGTCACATATTACTACCTGTCAAACTATTGAAGGTAAATTAATCGGACTGTTGCCATCCGATGATTTCCTCTTCGAGGGCTTAAAGTGTCTGAGGCTTCCTGAAAATAAGTCTGGAACAGCTAAATCAGGCGATCTTGCTGCCGAGAAAATCACCAAAATGAGAGCTTAGTGGACCCGGCTCTTGTGGTATGCGCCTTTCCCCCATACCGCCTTTCCTTATACTATTATTTCCTTATACAATTGAGGAAGGAGAAAGTCATTGAGCATGGCTCTGTAGCACTCGCCAACTACAGTAAAAATCATAAGCCCCGATGAGCTCTCCACTATAAACAGCACACCATAAAGTAACTTTGAGCGGGTGTTAAATGACTCTTCGTCCTAGTCCCAGGAGCGATTATTTTTGCTTATTCACATACGTATCTAAGAAGGAAATGGGCATCGTCGCTCTAGACGATTTTCGATGCAATGTTGTCTCCTTAGTGGTCGATATTCAGGATGGTAGGCTACACGCGCTTGGCGGTCAACAGCTAACAGTTGAAGCACTGTCCGCACTTTGAAAGGGGACATCTTAGTCATTCACAAAAATTATCGGTAAAAACTGCCGATTGATGCCGAATCGAGTGGCCGGGGACGGCCAGAAATGGTAGCATCCAGTGTTGTCCCATACTATTCAAGGTGAACGGCTAACCGCCGTAATGTTACACCGACGAATTAAAAGTGCTGGCACTGGTAGTGCTATTTAAAAAATTAATTTATTTAATTCAAAATAAATATTAATCGATAGTAGGTATAATATATGTTTTTTTGATGGGCTATAGGTCAAAATTTAAGAAATACTCTTGATTTGTATTTTTAAATTTGTTTATTTATGTCCAATATTTCGACTTTCTTCGAAAGTCATCTTCAGGGAACAATTTTTGTATAGAACATAAATTAAAACATTGTACATAATGATGGATAAATTATGACTAGCACAAAACATGAAGTTATTATGACGTTTGAGTCCTCAGTTAGTTTAGATGGGTCAAAAAAGTCATTGCACTCCTGTAGAGAGGCGGTTAGTGCAGAACCTTTACAATTAGGGCAAAACGTATAGATTTATAACGGAATCTCTATACGACGATCAGAGAATTTTGTAACAAATGCCTTGAAGTACCGCAATACTCCTGAAACACGAGGAAGACCGAGATCAACGACAAAAAACGGACCATCAAAAGATCGTAATAACATCAAAAAAGGTCCATTTACGTCTTCACGGATTATTGCTGCGGAAATGGGCATCAATGTTAATTCTCGGACTATTCGTCGTAGATTGGTAGAAGTTAAGTTGCCTGGACGAGTAGCTCGCAAGTTTCCTCTTCCCCACAAACAAAATTTGCAAATGAGGAAACTCACCGCACATGGTATGTAAAAATGGCACAATATTGTGGAGCGACGAAACGAAGGTACATTTTCTGTCTAGCGATTCTGAAGGAAACGTGCATAGACCACAAGGAAAAGAATTTAACGAAAGATACACGCGCAAGATCGTCAAACATGGTGGGGCAACATAATGCTATGGGGGCCTTTCTCCTGCTTCACCCTGCAACCCGACTGCTTGTAAAAGTTTGCTATGTGCAGTCGCACTCTAGCTTAAACCGTTCTGCAACACACTAATCGGCACGTACCAGTGTGGCTTCCGGCCCGGCAGATCGACTATAGACCAAATTTTCACACTGAGGCAAATCCTGGAAAAGACCAACGAATTTCAAGTCGAAACTCACCACCTATTCATCGACTTCAAAGCCGCGTATGATAGCATACATCGTCAGGAGCTCTATGTGGCGATGGCCGAATTCGGAATCCCGGCAAAATTGATTCAGCTATGTCGCGTGACGCTGGAAAACACACGCTGCAATGTGCAGTTTGGAAGCAGCTCCTCCGATCTATTTCAAACTTGCACCGGATTTCGGCAAGGAGACGCGCTATCATGCGATTTCTTCAATCTCGTACTGGAGCAGATAGTGCGCAGGGCAGGTGTCAACACGGAAGGCACTATATTCAACAGATCCGTCCAGCTGCTGGGCTATGCGGACGATATTGACATCATCGGTCGCTCCCAGCGTGCCGTGATAGAAGCGTTTACGGGGATTGAAGAACAGGCGAAATCCGTTGGCCTTGAAGTCAATGAGGACAAGACTAAATACATGCTATCAACAAACAAACAAGCATCTGTCCACCGCCTAGGACAAAACGTCACTATTGATAGCAACAACTTCGAGGTAGTTAAGGAGTTCACCTACCTCGGAGTAAACATGAACTCCACGAATGACACCTTAGTGGAGATCCGGCGAAGAATTACCCTAGGAAACCGTTGTTACTTCGGTTTGGCAAAACAACTGGGTTCAAAACTCCTAACTCGAAGGACGAAATGTGTGCTCTACAAAACCCTTATCCTGCCAGTTCTGCTTTATGGCGCCGAGTGCTGGACGATAAGCAAGAAGGGAGAGCTGATACTGGGCTCCTTCGAAAGAAAAATACTTCGGCGGATTTTTGGTCCTGTGTGCGAGTGGCGAATGGAGAAGAAGATATAACCGCGAACTCTATGAGCTGTACCAAGATGTGGATGTAGTCCAAAAAGCCAAAACACGTCGACTACATTGGCTCGGCCACATCGAGCGAATGGACAATAATGCTCCAGCTAAGAGGATCTTCGAATCCCAGCCCCCAGGTTCGAGAAGACAAGGAAGACCGAACTCCCGTTTCAAAGACCAAGCCATCGGGAATGCCAGAGCGCTTGGTCTGGACAACTGGAAGCAGCGTGCCCGGGATCGTAGAGGATGGAAGGCTGCAGTGTCTCAGGCAGAGACTCTTCACGGGTCAGGAGCCCGATAATTAAGTAAGTAAGTAGTCGCACTCTAGCTATGACAAGGATGGGATGGGTGGAGAACTTGATCATTTCTAGTCCATTGTGGATCAAGAGTTATTGAGATTCCACTTAAGCGGACTTTGGAAATTAATGGACTTTTATGAAGATAATAATGATTTGGGTTGGGACCCAGTTTTGGTTTGTCCTAGATCCCTTTTCCATCTAGCTACGCCACTCGATATGAGGGTAGGGTACATTGCGAATTGGTAATACCTGCAAACAGGAATGTGTGTATTAAGCAAAACCCTGTGGGTTTCGTCCAAGTTTCGTCCATTCTCTTTAGGTAGTATGGTATGAACCAAAGTGTGCTTTGGATAGCATTTTGTTGAGTCTTTTAGACTTTTAGAGTACCAATGAATATTAGTTGTAGTTGTCTGATCGTTTCTGGCGGTTGAAGTTCTTGGCATTTCATAATTATGACTAACTAACCATTCAATTCACTAAGATACAAGGAGCTAAACTCCTTTGTAAACGATCACCTTTGTAGAGCTAGTGTAGCCTCACAAATTTGGTTCTCTCATACCCATCATGATCTTTTTTGTCGTCATCAACTTTTTTCATCATCCGAATGTAGATGAAAACTCTCTAAATGGTTTACAGACGAATTGGACGGGTCATTGAGCTTTTTGGATGGTAAGAGAAATGCTGTCTATCTAAATTGGTGAAGAATTTTCGAAATCTGTTGAATCAGGCTCAGGAGCAGGACAAAAAGCCAACTGTTATTATACATTTAAAATTATATTGAGTTATGAATTTCACAAATAGTTCACAATGCGTCCGCATCCTCCACCGTTGTTGCTGGATTCACCGAAGAAAGTAATTTATTTATTGCTGCCATTGCACATAAATATAAAAATTTAAAGATAAACAATTTAAAAAAAAAAAAATAATTTCTAACTACCCACCAGCAGCCCCTTGCATTATAAGCGGAATAACTCTCTGGCCAACTGCTTCTAGAAACTCAACAATTTGTCGTATAGCCGCAATGTCCTCACCAACGGTCCGCTCATCTTGGGCCACCTCATCTTCACCAGCAATGAAACGTCGTTTTCTTCTAATCTCTTCCAAGTCGCTCAAGTTTTCTTCTGACTCCTCTTCCTCAGACGAGGACTCATCCGAATCGCTGGCTGGGGTTATTGGTTCCTATAGTGGATTTATATAATTTAAATAGGAATTCGGGAAAAAATCTGTTCTTCATGTTACCTCTTTAAAATCAGCATACACCACACAAGCTAGGGTCCCAAGTAAAATACACAACACAAGTGAGTAATTCGACCGACGACTCATTGAAAAACAGATTTATGACTCGCCGCGGCAGCAATACTTGATCAGCAATGAACTTCATTTTTGCAAATTTACATTTTATATCCAGACTTTGGTACTGGAGCCTACCAACTGCACTTATAAATCGAATGCAGTTGATTAAAGCGCACTAATTGGGGTGATTATTTTCATGAATGCGATTTTAGCATGTGCCATGCATACACATAATAGAACGCAATCACTTTGATTATGGTAGCAAGATTAATAGGCCAATTTAAAAAAAAAATTATCTTTCAAGGTACCTATTTCGTGTAGGCTATTGTTAAGCTTTGGGCTCTTGTTGGAATCACTATGCAACCAATTTGCTAGGTATTTAGGTATGGAATATCATAAAATCGTTTTCACTTATGGTCAAGAGCAATGATTACACTCGTAGTGTCCGATAATGTCAGTTAACCTATATCACGAAGCTAATTATTTTGAGATCATATGAGACTGCGATTACTTTCTTCGTCGTCTTCTGACCAGTAAATTGTTTGCATGCAGACTTAAAATCCACAAAAAGGTGGTAAGTATCTATCTGGCTTTTTTGGGTGAAAATTTTGCAGCGCAGTGTGATGAGTCAGTCGGTTGTGGACTTACTGAGCATATAAGACCGTATTGGTTGAGGCTCAATCAGTTGACTGATAATGTGATAATGATCTTGTTTGCAATGCAAAGGAGACTGATGGCTGTCATGTAAAGACGAGATCTGGTTGAAGACTGACTGTTTATTCAAAGAATAGTATATGATAAGTGTATATACACAATACACATGTACACATACATAGACATAGTTACGATTCACTACATCTCCCTTTATTTAAAAAAAAGTAGAATTCAAGTATGTGCATAATTAAGAAATTAGTAAAATTCCAATTCAAACAAATTTCTATAAGTTACTTAATATTATGTAGAAGGAGAATTTAGTGTAGTAGGTATTAATAGAATTCAATTATAATTCAAAATGATTAATATACGAAATACTTTAATTAATAATTTTTGTTTTTTTTTTCTTTTAGCTTTTATTGATTTCTTAGGGTCCTTCCAGAACGTAATACCATCCCTTCTGTAGTTAGATATGGAGATGGAATGACTTCCTCTGCTTCTCGCTGACTGTTCGATGTGTTGATATGTTCGGAGTCGTCATTTTCTGGTATGATGGCTCGATCAGGAATGATATTTGCTCGAGTATGTTGAAGATGTATCGTGTTACGGCGTTTTACTCCGCCGTCGTCGGTCCTTATTATGTATGATCTCGGTTCGGATGATTTCTCGATAATTTTTCCTGATGTCCATCGTCGGTGCCCTAGTTGTACTCGGACTTTGTCCTCCGGGTGGAAGACAGAAGAGGGTTTTGTGTATTTATCAGCGTATGATTTTTGGATTCTTCGCATGTTGGTCATTTCTTCGTGGACGTTTGAATTAAATATGTCTATGGCATCAGGGCCAATACAAGACATAAATGTACCTACTTGAACATGTGCTGATTATTTTTCCAACTCCCGCGCCGCAGCAAACCAGTCATACTGCTGCAACCAATTTTTCCAGGTGATGGCCATGTTTCCTGTTATTTCCAGCGGCTTTGGTGGTCTTGCGTATCCCTCTGTTATACCTGTCCCACTTGTTGCTGCGACATTGTCGGTTCCTGGATTTTCTGGCATTTTGGTAATGCTTCTTCAGCCGATTTAGTGATTTATTGCTTATAACCGTATACTAACTACGTTTTAAATTGAAAGTACTTGGACTTCGCGCACCACTTCTGACACCATGTCATGTAAAGACGAGATCTGGTTGAAGACTGACTGTTTATTCAAAGAATAGTATATGATAAGTGTACATACACAATACACATGTACAAATACATAGACAGTATAGTTACAATTCACTACAATGGCCATATATGGTTGGTTTAGATAGAGGGTATCCTACTCCTTCCTTGTGGATCAGGCAAATGATGCTGAGGTTCCCTTCATCAGGAATACTCTCTCATTAGGTATGCTCGCTCCATTGATTTATTTCCTTTGTAAGTTTTTCGTTTAGATATCTAGAGATATGATCACCTCATTTAGGTCGCTTGGTCTTGGCTTTTATCGAACAGGCTGAATTAAATGGTTCGATCTACTTGATAGCAGAATTTCAGTCGTCATCACCTTTAAACAGTCTGCAGAAGTAGTTTTTTGTATTTTCATCTCCGACTGTGTCCTTATTATAAAAGATTTCCTTGTCCACATCTACAAATATCTGTTCGAATCTTATTGCCTTGACACATTCCTTTTCCTTTTAGTAAGACTTCTTAAAACTCTCCCTTAACAGTGCAGACTTTCGCTTGGTAAAACCTTAGGTTAGGTTAGGTTAGGTTAGAGGGAAGTGCACAGCTTTATGTGCTGTGCTACCACGGGGGCCTTTTGGTCCATTGTGATCCCTTAGTTTTTGGTCGTGGTTAAAATTTACATTTTATTGGACAACACAAAAAACATGCATAAACACTTTACCTGATTACTTGGAGTTGTTCCTTGGCGGTGATGGTCTACTAAGTAAACCATCCCGTACTTTTAACAAACCTGATTGTGTCCGTCAATGGTACCTGCACTATGTCCTCTAGGTCTCCGAAAAGTTTGTCTCCCAGATATCGGAGTCGACTAGTTTGGAGGTTTGGGCATTCGCAGAGCAGGTGTTTGATGGTCTCCGTTTCTTCTATGTCTTGACAGCTCCTGCAGTAGTCTGGTGCGTTAATGCCCAGTTTTGTGGCCATGGTACATACCAATGGTGCAATGGCCTGTCAGTACACCCGTTAAGATTCGAATATCTCGTTTATTCATTCTCAGAATACATCGTGTTCTTTTTTCATCAATTTTTGGCCAAAGGCTACGGGATATAACACAGTCGTGTCTGTTAGACCAGGTGGTGTTAATTTTTTCCCTTGATTTTTGGTCGATATTTCTTTTTGCTACGCTAATTGGGATGTCTATTGATGCAATGATATTGACAGCATCAAGCTCCGACCCAGTTCTTGCTAGCTCGTCTGCTTTTTCATTTCCATCAATGTCACTATGTCCGGGAACCCAGCAGAGAGTGACCTGGTGTTTCTCGCCTATTTTGTTTAGGGCTTTTTGACAGTCCCTGACTGTCTTTGCTTTAATAGTTGCGCTGTCTAGTGCTTTAATGGCCGCCTGACTGTCTACGAAGATTGTAATCTTGGAAGGGTCGAGATTCTTTGTAGATATGGTACTTGCTGCCCTGTCGATGGCGACGATTTCAGCTTGGAAGACGCTGCATTCATCTGGGAGTTTATACGAATCATTTATACATAAGGATTCGCAGAAAACTCCGGCTCCTGTGCCTACTTCCATTTTTGACACGTCAGTGTAGATTTGTATTTCTTGTACGCTTGCGTGCGTGTTAGTAATCCAATCCTGTCTTTGGGGTATGTAGGTAGAGTAGTTTTTGTTGAAGCTCTGGTACGGAATCATGTAGTCCGTTGTTCTAGCCAGATCGGTACTCAAGTATTTTTGAATTATGGAGGCGTGTCCATAGGAGCTGTGCTTCCAGGTTTTTGCCTCCTTTAGGCGGAGGGCTCCCTTGGCTGCCATGCTGCAAATGTATTCACTTAGGGGTGGAAGATTTAGAATCATCTCCAGCCCGGCTTGAGGTGTTGATCTCATTGCTCCCGTTATTCCGATGCATGCCAATCTCTGTACCTTGGATAGGTTATTGAGATAGGTTACCTTTGGTAAAACCTTATTATATGTCTAATGGAAGCTGAGATTGTTACAGTGAGGTGCAGTAATTGCTGCTCTATTACTAATCATATTCTTTCAGCCATAAGTCGCCTACACGGACTTCCTTCGACAGAAGTTAACTTTTGAAGGCATATAGTCGTAGTCAGTCATATCTTAAGTCCAGGCAAGTAAATAATACACCGTTTTGGTTAACTGTTTATTACTTAAGATATAAATTAACATTACGAAAATTAGTGATTATGATCAAGCGAACAAAAGAGAACAATGCTTATTTATTCAAGTAGCATTATATACATTTTTGGTTATACATATATACCGTAACCTTGGAGCTATACTTCATAGAAATACTTCAGAACGGTTGTCATATAATTTGTTGGCATCAACTGTAGTTTGTCCTTCAATATAAAACTGCACCTTATAATACATAACTTGTATAAGATAAAAAAATAAATAAATAGTTGGCGCAACATGCGTGTAGAAACCCTAGCCCTTTTTTTTCAATTAAATTTTTTATTTATTATTTTTCAAACAACAATAACAATAGTTTAGAAAGAAAAATATACAGTGAAATGCTCTAATAATAAATTCATATTTACAGCCAAAGTATTTCAAATATAATTTCATTTAAGAGTTTTTCACAAAGTATTTATTATATGTTGAAAAAATAATAAGAATACATTCTTTAGTTAAAGAAACTAGTATCGAATGTATGATAGTGAGCAGCCATAGTGTTTTATTAAAAAGTTCAGAAATATTGGTTGGAGGGTGCTACAATAGAGATACCAATAATCAGCCCTATCGAGGTATCCGATCGGAACGGAATTTTTTCCTCTACGCATACTCCGTAGGAGACTGAAATTACATTCGATTTATCAATACTTCACTGCAAATCGTAGTAAACAAATTCCGCAACTAATTCCTGTCGGAGCATATCGGAAGAAAATTCATACGAAGCTGTCAAAAATATCGGTAAAAACGCACTTGATCGCACTGAAATGCCAGTGTGCCTTGCATATTTGTCGAAAAGAAGTTCCGAAAAGCTGTTCGGAAGAATACCTCAAACAAACAAAAATCCTCCGATTCGTATTTATATGAAATCGGAGAATTTTCCGATCGGATACCTCGATAGGGCTGAATAAATAGTAAAAGCAAAAGAGAAAGAATAACAAACGAGAGAAAAGATTTAAGTAGGTACAATTAGATACAAGAATATAGACAAGATTATAATTATATATTAGATACAAGAATATAGATAAGATTATATAACCAAATTTATTAAATTATTGATCTGTTCGAAGATAAAATTGAGCAGCCATATTTTAAATTTTTTAATGAAAGAAAAAAGACTTGGATTACTCCTTAATTCTGGAGGCAGTTTATTCAAAAGTCTAGGTGCTACCGAGGAATAAATTTAGGAACTGATGTGTATGATAGCTTGGAACAACAGCAAGCATTCTCTCACTACTTCGTAGTTGATATACAGTAGAGCCTTGGTTTAAGAGGTTACCGCTTCTTATAGAAAATACTTTAAAGACTTTGTAAAAGTAAATATGTTTTAAGGGGAGAATACCAGAATTAAGAAAAAGTGGAAAACTATGCTTTCGACTTCTTTTACTCCATATGATTCTTAGAATATGCTTTTGAGCCACTATTAGAGGTTGTAGATTATAGTTGTAAGTTCCACCCCAGCAAACTAACCCGTATTGCAACTTAGATTGCACTAGACCATAATAGATAGTTTCCAATAGTTTTCTGGAACAAAAGCGTCTTAGATGATATAACATACAAGTAGCTGTTGACAGGTATTTTTTAAGGAGCGCAGTGTGAATATTCCAGTTCATTTTGTTGTCAATGACAAGGCCAAGGTACTTCAAATTTTGAACCTTACCAATCTTGAAGCATCTAGTCGAGCAAGGTAAATCAACATTGAATGTATAATCATTATTAGATGATCGGCAGGTTACGGAGCTTATACATATATTTTTACAGTCGCGACTGTGGAAGTCAAAATCCGGAGAAAGGATGTCAAAAGCCGGAAGATTAAAAAACATTAACTTGGTCTTATCACTAATAACCAGCTTGTGGATCGAAAACCAGTGCCTAAGGATTTCAAGGTCATGGTTAATATCAGCTATCAAGTCTAGAATGGATGAGTTGGAATACACAATAGCTATACATCTGCAAAACCCGTACGATTACCCCTCAATGGTAGATCAAAAATAGAATTAATAAATATTATTTTAATACACCGGCCCAAGAACTGAGCCTTGGGGTACACCAGAGTGAATATTAAGCCATTCACTAAATGTATCACCAATTTTTACCATTTGTTTTATATCTTTGAGATACGACGCGAACCAGTCAAACATAGAACACCTGAAACCAACTTTTCCTAACTTTGACAAAAAAATTGAATGATCCACAGTAGGTATCAAACGCTTTTGTTATGTCAATAAAAAGGGAAGCAGTTATTTCCTTGTCGTTCAGACTATCATAAACATTTGTGCAGAAATCTAAGAGTGCATCTTTTGTTGATTTACATTCTCTAAAACCAAACTGTTTAGAGCTAAAAAACGAGTTACTCTCAAGAAAATTGATAACCCGAAATTTTGTAACCTTTTCAAAAATTTTTGAAAAAGTTGAAAGGAGAGAAATGGGTCTGTAATTATTCAAATTCCTCCGATCACCCTTTTTAAAAATAGGTATTACCTCAGCCAATTTTAAAATAGAAGGAAATAAACCTCGAGAAATACTTTAATTGAATATGTAAGCTATAGGATATCGACAATGTTAAAAGATATTTTTTTTTATAAAATCACTAGCGTAGCCCGTGCACACTTCGTAGTGCAAAATAGTTAAATGGTAGATACCGTTTTTACCACAGCTCTGTGGTACACAACATTTTTGGTTTTTTCAGAAATCGTATTGCCTAGATAATCTGGGTGCGGTTATCGAGATATAACGTCATCGAATTTCACCCTATAGAAGATTTTTTTGTATAGTAGGTATATGATTTTGAATATATTTTTGTATGGGCGGTGCCACGCCCCTTTGTTCCACTTTGACCAATCTTCAAAGGAGCACTCCAGGGACAATAACTAAGATTTTCTGTAAGTTTGAGCTCAATCGATTTGGGGGTTTTCGAGATTTTGAATGTTTTTTTGTATGGGCGGTAACACGCCCCTTTATCCAATTTTGACCAATCTTCACAGGAGAACTCCAGGGCCAATAACTAAGATTATCTGTAAGTTTGAGCTCAATCGATTTGGTGGTTTTCGAGATATACGATTTTGAATGTTTTTTGTATGGGCGGTGCCACAACCCTTTCTCGGATTTTGAACAAACTTTACAGGACCACTTCAGGGCCAATAAGTAAGATTATCTGTAAGTTTGAGCTCAATCGATTTGGTGGTTTTCGAGATACACGATTTTGAATGTTTTTTGTATGGGCGGTGCCATGCCCCTTTGTCCAATTTTGACAAAACTTCACAGGAATCATATATGGACTAATACAAAAGATGTGTGAAAGTTTGGTTAAAATCGGTAAATGCGATAAGGCGTGAATCGACGACAAACATTTTAAGGCTTAATTTTTATATATATAGATTTGAGTAACTATTCAGAGAAGGTGAATTTGATTTATTCAGATGCATAATTATCTTATACAGTTCGAAAGAGTTAATGGGTTCAAAAAAGAAACTGTTATTTTGTGTTCCGCTACTATACTAAAACAAGTATCAGCGCAATCCAAAGTATTATTAAATCCAGCTGTGTTAAGGATGTTTGAAGGAGCATTTATGAAAAACTCATTAAAATTGGTAGCGATGGAACTATAGCTGGTTATCTCCACATTATTAATTTGATACAAGTTGGTGATCCAGACGAAACTTTTTTGTTAAACAGTTCATTGATTACACCCCACTCCTTTTTATACCCGGTACCACACTGTGGTGAGGGTATATTCACTTTGTCATTCCATTTGTAACGCCCATAAGGAGGCGTTGTAGGTATGACAAACTATATATATTATTGATCAGCATCACTTTCTTAGTCGATCTAACGATGTCCGTCTGTCTGTCCGCACGATTACGGCCGTAATTTAAGAGCTATTGACTTGAAATTTGGTATGTAAGCTTTTATCCACCAAACTGAGGCTAAGTTCGAAGATGAGCAAGATCGGATGAAAACTACTACTACCTCCCATACAAAAATATCAGATTTATATAGCTTTTTATGCTAAAAATTAAATTTAAATAGCTACAGTAAAGATAGCAAGTTTAAACTTTGCACATATTGTTTTAATAATATTTAAAAATGGTTGACAAAAAATGAGCTTGGTCGAATAAAAAGTACCCATAACTCCCATACAAATATATAATTTTTTAATACTAAAATATATTTTTATCGAAATTACAAATAGGAGAAATTAATATATTATCATGAGAATCTTGAATTATACTATTTCTTACGTTAACCATAAATAGGAATAGAAGCAACAATGTCAAAACTAAAAATTTTAACTATCTTATCTCCTTCATTTTTTTTTTCATTAATATTTGACCATTTTTTATCCATAGATATAGAAACTGTGAAAAGTGGTTAAAAATTCAAAAAATAAATCTGCAGCTGCATTTCATTCAAAATAAAAAAAAGACCAAACACTGTGTGTATACCCTTAATGCCCAGTTGCACAGTCAGAGTTTAAACTGAAGTTTAACTAAACCTGACCGAGAGTTTAAACTTTTGGTTCAACTCGTTCAGTTTCACAGTTCAAAATAATCTGCCAGTTAACTAAACGCAGTTGTGGAAGCGCAGAACAATTTCCCTTAAGGGGATATTTTTCTACCAGCGCACTTTTGATCAAATAAATTGTTATTGCTTTTCTCTACTTTAGGCGTATTTTTTTTGGGAAGTGAGTATAACAAAACCAAAAGTGAGTATACCAGTTTTGCATGTAAAACCAAAAGTGAGTATACCAGTTCTGCATGCAAAAGTAAAAGTGAGCTAGCTATAGATTCTCAAAAAAATACGCCTATCATGTATTTTGGTATTAACGAGGTGAATTGATTTATTTTTGATACATGTTTGAACTGTCATCTACTTTCACCAATTAATTATTGCAGTATGTAATTAATTTACATACTGCAAGTTTTTTGCTGGTGTTTCTCCGAAAATCTGCGCTATCTTGTTCCTGTTATACAAAAATGTAATCTAGATCTGCATACAAAAATGGTATGAACTCCGAAACCATTTAACTGAACCAGCTCAAATTTACAGGCATTGTCCCGAGAAGTGTGTTTAAAATCGGACAAACAAATTGCATTGTATAAAGCATAGAGTAGGTATAGGTAGTGTCTTGTTTCAGCCAAAACAAAATGTGAAAGATATAAGTACCTATGTATAGATATATTTTGATCGGCAAGAATAATTAATTTGTATTGAAAAAACCTCAATACAATTTAAGCATGTCTACCTCTACATTATGTTTGGGATAAAATCTACCTGATGTTCACTTGAAAAAAAGTGTTTTTCCTTGAAACGTATATTGGTTGGAAATCTATTGAAATTTTCTGATGACGTTTTTTAACAGTGGGTTTAGATACAGCAGTAATGCTGAAACTCATCATAACTCTAGTTTTTACTCATACAAATTCAAGAAGTGTAGCAGCCAGACAATTTCTCTTTTTTATTGATTCTCTCTCTCATCTCTCTGTATGAAATAGCAGCTGTCAAAATAAACCTCAAAATGCTAAACGAAAGTTTAAACGGCAGAATGCAGGGGTTTAACTTAAACCGAGAGTTGAACTCCACTTTGGGTTTAAACGAACACAGTGAAACCGAAAATTTGTTGAACGAAGGTTTAAACCAAAACGAGAGTTTAAACTCTGACTGTGCAACTGGGCATAAGTGACTTGCTATATAGCTTGGCTCACTCTGTTGTTTAAATTTTAAATTTTAGATATAGGTACATCAGTGAGCGTCAAAAGTGAGTAAACACGGATGTTCTTTTGAGTTGTCTTTAGGGTCTGGAAACAGGTCTAAAAAATCAACAATCTGTAAAAAGTTTCATAACGAAATAACAATAACAGCAAAAAATACTTTACAAATAGGTATCTAAAAAAATTTCCAAACTCCAAAGTCAAATGAAAACTGCAATGGTGTTCACTCACTTTTGACTCTCACTGTATTTACATTTTATGAAGAACACGTCTTCTATTTTACATAACCCTCTTACAAGTATTACTCACCTAAAATTAGCAAAACACAATAGCATATCGTTACGCGTTGCCCCGCGTGAATGAAACACTCCCCAGTCTTAACTTTTCAGCTTTTGCCACCCAATATTGCAAGCACATTTTTAACCCCTAATATCTACCTACACACTTTTCAAAACGTCATAATTTTCTATTTCACAGATCATACTCCAACTCACTGCCTCTTCTGGACAAGACTACATAAACCACATTGCTAATGTATAGCAATGATTTCAAATGTGATTGTGATATTGACGAAGGGTAAGTCTTAACGTACCATCACATCCTCCCCAGTGAACTTTTTTGCTGCACCCTCTTTCCAATTAAATGTTATTTTAATTTCGCCACAATTTAAAACATGCCACTAATTAGTCTCTGCAGTGTAATTGTGGTCTATTATGCAATTTGTGTGCACACTTACACTAATGCCTGCTTATTACCGCATTATTAGAGTTGAACATAAGAGTTCCCCACTCTCACAACAGCATGTCAGGGAACAAACATCAGTTTCCACAAGTAATAAAATGTGCAACCAAAGGCGGACGACTGGCTGTTTAAACCTTATAACCTTTGCCATAAAAAAAAAATCCACACCTCCCCCCCCCCCCCCCCACATACGTAATGTTCCTGTGCACTCAATCCCTTGAACCCATTTGTGTGTCTTAAATATAGCAATTTACCTTTTAACACCCGACCCAACAGATGCTGCTGCTGCTGTTGTGCTCCAACTTGTATTTATCTTGGGAGTAATTACGCCACAGGGCAAAGCCACAAACGGATTACGGGTACCAACTTTCATTCAAGAGCCACCACCACGTCTTCTATTTAGCAACGATACCGGAACACAGGTTTCATGCTCGGCACATGGCAATCCACCACCTATTGTGACGTGGGTTATGAAGGATGGCTCGATGGCGACACCGGTTCCTGGTTTGAGGTAAGTACTCGCAGGAGAATTGTTATATTTCCTTTTTTATGGTTCTCTTCTTTTTCTTTTTGTTCGGTTTTCTTGGCGGTGCAGACATTTAAGCACATTGTCATCTATATGTGCAGGAAAATTGAAAAGTGTCGTTTACCAAAAACACGCGTAGCGATTTTTGTAGCATACTTACCGGAATTGACGATGACATCTCAAACATTTAAAAAAAGTTTATCAAACTCGCAGTAATAATAATTTTTATTGACATCAAAAGAGTGAGTTTCTAGAGGAAGAGTATTGCTGTTCTCCGCCGGGGTTTGAAACTGCGCCGCTTGGGTTACAAGCAATGACTCTACCCACTACACCATTGCCACCCCCATTACTATGGACATAAGTGGCTTTAAGTTGACGAAATTATTTGTTTGGACTTAATTTCCAATGAATGCAGAAAGTTAGATTGGTCATTAATGCCACTCTTGTAATATGTCAAAGGTACAATTGTCAATTAAAACTGTTTACGTGATCAACTCAGACACTACTTGTCGATTTGAAATTTACAATTGTCGTATTTTTGTGGGCGCAGTAGCGCAGTGGTTAGTGTGCTCAGTGCTGGACTCCCAGGTTCGATCCCCGGAAAAACAAAATTACATCTTAATGTTTTTTCTACTGCACCTCCTCTCGCGAACGTCTGACAAACATCCGAGAGTATGACTGCCCTGAAAAATTCGAACTCTATTGTAGACCGATCTTTCACGAGAGCTAAAAGCACAATGACGACAACTATCACCCAGTTTTTTGCTTCTAATTATTAAGCAGATACTCTAAGAAGTTATTCAGAAAAAAAAAATAAAAAAAATATACTCAGAGAGTGAGAATGGGTGTTATGAATATTCGTGTTGCCATATGGCATCAAAATACCGAAAGGGATAACTGACAAAAAAAAAAACCACAGGAAAAGTGGAAATAGCTGAATTGTCAAACAGAATAGTTACTTAGTTTTTAATTGACAGTGAAAATTAATTGGCATTAATTTTGTCAATAAATAGGACACATTTTGATATACAATGTAGGACAATCTTTTTACATAACGAAGATTGGCGAACTCAAAAAAGAGGGTACTAAAATTCTGGCCATATGACCGTCGTCGGCTCACGATGCCTTCTTGGGTTTTCTCCAGGATCTGCCGTAGTGTGAATATTTGGTCGGTTGTGGACTTACTGGGCCTAAAACCGCACTGATAGGGTCCAATCAGTTCGTTGACAAATGGTTTCAGGCGTTCACACAGTACGACAGACAGGATCTTGTAAGCGATGTTAAGGAGACTGATGCCTCTATAGTTGGCGCAGTTTAGAGGGTCTCCTTTCTTATAGATCGGGCAAACAATGCAGAGGCTCCATTCATCAGGCATACTTTCCTCTGACCAAATTTTAGAAACGAGTTGGTGTATGCTCTCTACCAAGTCATCTCCCGCTGCCTTAAAAAGCTCGGCAGATAAACCGTCCGGTCCTGCAGCTTTGTTGGACTTCAGCTTGGATATTGCTATCCTTACCTCATTTTGGTCTGGTGGACGGAAGTCTTGGCTTTCATCGACCAGGTTGAATTGTTCATTCTGCCTGACAGCGGAATATGTGTCGTCTTCGCCATTTAACATTCTGCAGAAATGGTTTTTCCATGTCCTCAGCACCGACTGTGACTCCACTACAAGGTTTCCTTGTTCGTCTCTACAGGTCTCTGTTCGGGTCTTGTTCCCGTGACACGTTCTTTTTACCTTTTGGTAAAACTTCCGAACATTGTTCCTGGAGTAACACCTCTCTATTTCCTCGATCGCGCGCTTCTCATGCTCTTTCTTTTTCCTCCGGAGAAGCCGGTGTTCTTCCCTCCTTTTTTGCTCGTAGACTCTCGTCCTTCTCTGCAGCGCCGCTTTGTAGGCCAGTTGCTTCGCTGCATGTGCTTTCCGGCACTCTTCATCAAACCAAGGGTTTCGTGGTGGTGGTCGGGTGAAACCGAGCACATCAGTTGCGGCTTTTCTGACGGCTTCTTGGCATCGATGCCACTGGTCTTCAGCACTTGATGAAGGCTGCAAAGGACTTCTCGAGAGGTTGAGGGAGACGCGATCGGCAAAAGTTCTGGCGGTTTGTTGTGTTTGTAGCCGTTCAACGTTGAATCTCCTCACAATATTTCCTCGTTGTTGTGGTGTCTGGGATATCCGCATACGTACCTTGGCTACAACAAGGTAGTGATCCGAGTCTATGTTGGCCGCTCGGAAGGTTCGGACATCTAGAATACTGGAGGAGTGCCTTGCGTCGATCGCAACATGTTCAATTTGATTGACGGTTTGTTGATCTGGTGACCGCCATGTCCCTTTGTGAATGTTGAGGTGAAGAAACCGTCATTGTGCTTTTTTCATTTTGCAGGGTCGTCAACAGTAAATCCATCCGTATCCGAGGCTTTTTGTTGCTTCGTAACATACGATTTTTTCCGTGGTTGGGTAGTTAGCCCCACACACAACCCCCAACCTGGAAGACCAGGCCCTAAAATGACCCTAGGACAGCGGGTCGGATACTCCGTTGTCAGTAACCCGCTTCGGGGATTTGAGTGCTGCGTTGGCCCATTAAGGGCTCTTCTGCCACCATCTCTATTTCAACACCCTGACTAGTATTGAAAAATCCTTAATGACCTCAGCTCCAATTACGTCGAAGTAGCTCATTAAAGTATCTGCCATGCCGACTGTTGACGTCACCGTTGATTCAATCGCGTGAATTCTTCCGCCGCACGTCCTCTTTCTGAGGGGCTCATGTTAGACTTCTGAGACTCGAACAGACAGTCAGTTCCGACAGAGCATTATAGTGTTGCTATTTTCTTCGTGTTCAACACTCGCGCTTATAAGTTTAGCAAGCCAAGCCCAGGTGGGTGAGACCAGTACCCGGTGGTAAAATAAGCACAATTGATGTGTATGAAAAAGTTGCAACAGCTGGGCACCGCCAAGTTGATGCCAATCAGCGCCTACCCGATTCATACACACCCAACCACCAGACGTATTATATAAAGTACTCCGAAAAAGTATGATGAGCTAATGGGAACTAACCACTTTACTCTTCACGCTACACCTGGATTACAGTAGAAAGACGCACAACAAAACATGCCAGGTCCGCCACAAAACCGATTTAGAATCTAAACGATTTCCATTTAATATGATCCTTTCCATTATCCTATATCCTATCTGCCATCTCTAAAAACTGATTGGTTCAAATAAATCTACTGTTCCTAGGAGTCTCTTTCTATGCTGCCAGCTTAAACTATCTACATATATACTTGTACATTCTGCAAGGGAAAGATGACATAATCCCTCAAATTTCTCATTGCAATGTGATGTCATTTGTAAAATTTCTACAGCAGATTTTCTACTCCAAGTTCCATTCCATTTTGTGTGCTCCCGCCGCTTCCGCTGTGTTTTTCTGCTCGTCCTTCCAATTGCACGAAAATGTCACTGCGCTGACATAAATGAATGAATGACAATAGAATAAAAAAGAAAACACTCCAAGAATACGGGCTAACCCCCATACCAGCCGTCCTCTAGCGTAGTCACAAAGAAGATAAAAATGAAATAATAATAACAGAACCACGACAAACAAACAAAAACAACTCCCGAGTCCCGACTCACGACTTCCCTACTCCCGACCAACATTATTTCAGGGACTTATAATACACATTTCATCCCTCGGGGAAACCATAGTGTAAGGCAGCCTCGCTTTGTTTGACAGTTGAGCTTCCAGGCATACATTCGCTCCAAACGCTGCGCATTCAAAATACCGAAAAGAAGACCAAGATACAAATGCCATCACAACGCCATGCCGCACCAGGCACAAATGTAGAAATAATACAGCGTACACAACACACATAGACAGCAGAATTGCGGCATAAATATCCACCTATCTAACTGCGCCGGTAAGCGAGTCTCATCCTTCGGTAGGACCAAACCAAACGCTCTCTGCTACAGAATGTTCAACTTCAAGTCTGTCCGCAAAGAGTTATTGCGAGATCGTAAATAATACAGGCGACATGCTGAACGATAGAAACGACATCCCTCCCTCCACCCATTACTTAGAGGGAACGCAAAAAGGATATCTTTGCTGCACTATTCGATTGTTGTTTTCATAATTTTTTGTTTGTCCGATGTTGAAAGGAAAGTCTTTGATGGTAGAGCTTATACTGTGGTTGGTAACGCTTCGGGTGTATTCGAATAATTGAAAGACCCTCCCTGGGGATATGGGATTGAATCCTGTGGTCAGTTTTAGGACTTCATGATGATGATTGTAACCGATGACAACCACGTAGACTTTGGACAATGGATTTGTGATCAAAGGAACGTTTCCGAGTCCTAAGTCGTTACATTACAGTTTCCTCTGAGGGAATGGAAATCATTTAAACGCTCTACAGGTATTATTTCCCAATTCGGTTAAAATTCATTTTATATTTTGGCAAAGCAAAGGCAAACAAAGGATAAACTTCAACATCTAGAAGGCGTTTTTATGAACAAACGAAAATATTTTATAAAATAACTTTTATTGACGTTGTGACCACTGATCCAGAAAAAGGTTAGAGGCGTAGTAAAATTATCTAAATTGCAAATCGTGTCGTTGGTTCTCTAAGCTCTTACCCAAATCGCTTTGTGGAATTATTTGTTTTCCAAGCGGTAGGGAACAAGGAGATCGTGTTGGAACATTTTTCATTCATAAAATTTATATGATGAACAGTGAGAGAGCTATTACCAGTCTTATACGGTCGCATGACTATCATACGCGGTATCGGCCGATTGCTTATTGGAAAATTATCGCAAAGAGCCGACTCAGATTGCTTACCTTCCCGCAGTTGGAAGCTGAGTAACTGGTTCAGTTTAGGATATAAAACTATTTAGACTCATTAAATCCTATACAGGTTACCATGATTAGGTATCTATTTATTGGTGAATATGGAGCGGTATAAATTGAAGAAAAGACAAAAAGAAAAATCGGCGACTTTTTCGCCATGCACCATTCAACTTTGAAGCTAGGCAGGTAAGGTAGGTTGATGATTTGATGAGGGGCAGTAGCAGTAGCAGTAGCTCTATGACCATTCGCAAACCTAGAGTAAAGTTCTTTGAGACATAGACTAGATTTCTTGAGTAAGACGTTTAACGAACGTCTGGTGATATTATCTCGTTGTATTGCTATCATTGATACCATACTGGAGTAGAGGCCATTCAAATTCACAATTTTTGATTATGATATAATAGGTACTCCAGCAATATATTCATTTCATAAATTTGTATGATTTGAAAATACATTATGTAGCTAGTTTGATTACATAAATAAGCCATGCCCTGGGCAATAACAAATCCTTTCGACGATAGTCTTTGAATCAAGAGTTCGTCTTAAGATATGATTAACAGCCAGTTGTTGATTGAAAAATCATAAGTCTAGGTGAAAATCGAGCAAACCGTATCTAGATCTAGATCATCTTTGAATTGACCTATCTGTATAGATTGGTTTCTGTAGTGACCTACAAAAAAAAATTTACTTCATGGGGCACTGTTGAAGCGTTATAGGTTCGCCTTTCCCGAAAGAAGTATTTATAAAAAAAAAAACAAAAAAAAAAAAAAAATTGACTTCATGACTGTGTTCTAGAACATACTGTGTTCATGTTCATACTGTGTTCATGTTCTAGAACACAGTCATGAAGTCAATTTTTTTTTTTTTTTTTTTTTTTGTTATAAATACTTCTCTCGGGAAAGGCGAACCTATAACGCTTCAACAGTGCCCCGAGATGCTTGCAGATGTATGTTAGTTCTGCACTTAAATTGCTGCAAATTGTATACTTCTGGAAATATATCCCCAGGAAGCGAGTTCCATAGTTTGCTTGTCCTGTAACAGAAGATGTTTTGGAAAATTGATGTCCTCGCGGTTGTCAGGTGTACTGTATGGTCATGAGCTATGAGCATTAGATACCTATCTTGAGGGGCGCCCAAAAGTTGCATTTCGAGGGATAATGTCTTTGAGTTCCTCAGAACATCTACCATGGAAGTATCTATAGAAAAAGCATAAGTCAGCGACTTGTCTTCTGTGCACCAACGGTTGAAGATTCGATATGAGTGTAGGGTCTCCAATAAGTCGAACTCCTCGTCTCTGTATGCTGTCAAGTCGGTTAAGTGAATGTTTTGGGGCCGAGCTCCATATATAGGAACAATATTCCAGGCCTGGTCTAACCTGAGCTTTGTAGAGAAGGAGAAGTTGCTTGGGGCTAAAGTACCTCTTTGCTCTAAGTAGGTAGCTCATCTTAGCGGACGCCAATCTTGCGATATAGGATATGTGGTCCTTCCATGTGATTCCTGAATTGACTGTGACTCCTAGAAGATGCATTGAGTCCTTGGGATGGATCGGATGGTCATCCATTTGGATCTGAGGAACTGTTGATACATTTTTCCTAGAAAATGTTGTGAGCTGTGTCTTCTTTGCATTAAATACAACCAAGATGTCTTTTCCCCACTGCAAGATTTTGCCCAGATCATTATTTAGAGAACTAATTTGTTCACATCACTGACTGTGTGATGTAGCCGCATTCACAGGCCCACTGTTCGAGATGGATGATATAAGAGTGCGGTCATCTGCAAAGCTGTAGATATTATTATTTGTCGATCCAAGCAAAACGTTGATGTGGAGAAGAAATAGAGTTGGAGAAAGAATAGATCCTTGAAGCACTCCTGCAATGATAGCAAACGAATTAGATGATACACAACAACTTGGATCGATCTTCCCAGAAGAAAATTTTGCATCCATCCGCAGAGTTGTTGTGGTAATCCATAAGAGGCTAACTTGCCTAATAGGTCTCTATGCCAGACTCGGTTAAATGCCTTTGATATGTCCAAGGCTACGGCTCTGGATTCGCCGTGTTGTTCAATTGCTTGCGTCCATAAGTGCGTTACGTAGCTTAACAGGTCTCCAGTGGAACGACGGCTCCGAAATCCGTATTGCCTGTCGCTTATTAACCGGTGGCCTTCTAGATATTCCATTATTTCAACATTTATTGCCTTTTCCATTACTTTTGAGAGCACTGAAAGTAACGCTATTGGACGATAGTTTTGAGGCAGACATTTCCTCCCTTTCTTTGGAGTAGGTTGAATGCGAGCGGTCTTCCAGCACGTAGGAAACGTCTTCTGTGAGTACGACATGCTAAACAGCTTACAAAGTACAGGTGCAAGTTCTGGTGCACAGCTCTTGAGTATTATAGCCGGGATTCCGTCGGGTCCCGTACCCGTTGCCTTAATGCAATCTAGTTCTTTAATGATGCGTTGAATTATTCGAGGCCGAAATTTCATTTCTGCCATCGATGATTGCACCCTCGGGATATTTGGTGGCTCTAGTTGTGCAGAATCTCTGAAAACATGCTTGCGAAAACATCAGCCTTTTCTTTAGGTGTTGTTGCTAGCGTGAGTTAAGTATCCATAGCAAAACATATTGAGGAAAAAGATAACATTATTTGTATTCAATGATATCTTTAGCCTCTAGTACAGTCTTGCACACAACGCTACAATGATAACATATGTACAAGAGATAATATCGTTTGTATACAATGTTGGAATATTATCTCTTCTTCATTATCAAGCAAGACGATTGTACGCTTGGGTCTCCTTGTAGATAGATAAGAAAAATATATAAATACGACTGTATGATGAATTTATCGATAGTCTTATTGTAACTACATAGTAGCCTTAAGCTCCTTTTAGAATTAGTAAAAAGTATTTCAATAATAAAGGACATAGTTCCAAATAAATATTGTTTAATTTTAAAAGTAAGAAACAAGTGTTTTAATTGGCGATCCTGCCAGGAGGTTAAATATACTTTTTAACTTCAATCGAGCGGACCTCGGGAACAAGTAGTGAAATCTAGTATAAACAGAACACTCGCGTTACCGGTTACAAGAATTACCTAGCATAGCAGGTACAAATATAGCTTCTTCATACGAAGCAGCAAAGCAATTCAGTGAAAGTGTATATGTGGAGGAAAAAAACACACAAATTCGACGACAACAGACACGAGTTCAAAATGGAACAACTCGCAGTATTAATGGCAAGATTAGAAGCTTTAGAAACCAGGTGCAACACAGTAACACAAACCCTAGAGCACACACGCACAGAGAATGCAAGGTTAGCAGCAATAATAACTAACCAAAATCAAATAAACACTAATTTAGAAACAAAACTAAATGAAGTAAAATCTGGATTAGGCATAGTACCAAACATACCTGTGCTAGAGGAAATAAGAACCACATATACAGATGGTAGTGAAATACAGTTAGACGCATTTAAAAGCCTACCTATTTTCAACGGCGATCAATCAAATTATCGGTCGTGGCGCGAAGAAGCATCCAGATTAATGGACAGCATTAAAAACTTCAAAACACACAGTAAGTACGCAGCAGCATTGACTATAGTGAAAAGTAAAATACAGGGTGCAGCCGCGAATGTGTTAACTAATTATAACACAATTTTTAATTTTGAGGCGATACGTAACAGATTAGATTATACGTACTCTAATCAAGAACCTCTATACGTGCTACAAGACATGATGAAAGCCATCACGCAAAAAAGAAGCACACTGTCTGAATACCACGACGAGATAAATAAAAATCTCAATTTAATAATATCAAAAATCACTATGTCAGGTGATCCGCCGAATATAATCGACAGACTAATTAAAAATGCTAACGACGACGCAGTTCGTATATTCATTGATGGTATGAGTGACAACTTTACAAGAGGATCATTATATTCAGCTACAATAAATGATCTAGAACACGCATTCGCAATTGCTCGCAGAATAGAACATGATAATGTGCACAGGCATTTACATCTCACTCAAGATAAGCACCACAAAAATATGCCACATGAACGCAGAAACGAAAGAAGACCAAATTATTCGAGCCAAACAACGAATTATCAACCCCAGAAGCAATACGATAATATGCAGCAACACAATCAAGGACCACAGCCGATGGAGATAAACTCGAGACAAATTGTACATGCACAGCGACAAAATTGGAATCAATGCAAACCCGATGTATATAATCCACCAGCGAAACGTGAACACAGCGGGAGTTTCAACACACACAACAGACCGCAACGATCTTATCAGCAGAACTTCAAGCAGCAGAGAGTAAATAACTCCCGACAACAACGCAGAGACGATGTCAGCAGTACATATGCAGAAGCAGATGAAACGGAATGTATGGTAAATAATAACATAAGAATAGATCATTTAAACTAGTAGACGGGTTGCCCTGCTTAAATTTAACTAGTACTATTCATAAGAAAATTTACAAAATTCTTATTGATACTGGTGCAACCCATAATTACATTAATAGAAAATGCGATTCTAGCGAAAAAATTAAAATTAAACCTATAAAAATAAAAACAATGCATGGTTATTCTATGGTAGATACAAAGAAAGTAGTTAGGATATTAAAGAAAAATATAACATTTTTTGAATTAGAGGATATTCAGTCTTTTGATATGATATTAGGATATGAAGGACTTAAAGTTCTAAACGCGGAAATAAATTTCAGTAATATGACTCTAACTACCATAAGCAGTGTCGAATCTATTCAGAAAATTAATTACATAATTGGGGAAAATAATATTTATAAAGCAGACATAGATAGACTGATGAAGATTAATAACAGCATAGGACCGTTACCCTTTACAGATACTATAGAAGCAAGCATTAGGACGACCAATGATAATCCGGTTTATGTTAAACAATATCCATATCCCATAGCAGATAACGAATTCGTAAACAAAGAAATACAGAAACTCTTACATGACGATATAATAGAAAAAAGCCATAGTCCTTATAACAGTCCCATATGGACAGTACCTAAAAAAGGTTTGGACGAAAAAGGAAAACCAAAACGGCGCATGGTTGTTGATTTCCAAAAACTTAACGCTCACACTGTAACAGACAGATACCCCATTCCGGATGTCAACATGACAATTCAAAATTTAGGTAAAGCCAAGTACTTTACAACGTTAGATTTGGAGTCAGGTTTCCACCAAATTAAAATCAAAACAGATGATAAAGAAAAAACAGCTTTTGCTATAAATGGCGCAAAATATCAATTTAAACGAATGCCTTTCGGGCTCAAAAATGCACCAAGCATATTTCAGAGATGCGTGGACGACATTTTGAGAGACTTTGTAGGTAAATTCGTACACGTTTACATTGATGACGTATTGATATATTCTTCATCTGAGGAAGAACATATACAGCACATAAGTCAAGTATTCGACGTACTCAATAAAGCCACATTAAAAATATCTGATGAGAAAAGTAAGTTTTTTCAAGAAGAAGTAGAATACTTAGGTCACATAATCAGACATGGTAGAATCACTACGAACCCTGAGAAAATAGCAGCTATAGAAAATTTTCCAGTCCCACAAACGGTAAAGGATTTGAGAGGATTTTTAGGTCTTACAGGTTACTATCGTAAGTTTATAAAGGGATACGCAAGCATAGCCAAGCCCCTGACATTATATTTACGAGGAGATAACGGTAAAGTAAACAAAAAACAAAGTAAAAATATTAAGTTAAATCTGAATGATTCAGCATTAGAAGCGATTAGAATTTTAAAAAATTATTTGAAAGAACAAGTCGAACTTTTTCAACCGGATTATAGTAAACCATTCGAGCTTACTACTGATGCATCCAACATAGCTATTGGAGCCGTACTAAGTCAGAATAAGCAACCTATACACTTCTTGTCAAGAACACTGAGTAAGACAGAAGAGAACTATAGCACAAACGAGAAAGAGCTATTAGCGATCATATGGTCCTTACAAAAACTCAGAAACTACATATATGGTATAGCAGACTTAACCATATATACCGATCACCAGAGCCTTATATATTCTGTATCAGAAAAAAATCCCAACACAAAGCTGAAACGTTGGAAGGGAATCATTGAAGACTTTGGAGCAAAATTAGTTTATAAACCAGGAAACCTAAATCTTGTAGCTGACGCATTATCACGTCAACGCATAAATACGTCTACCATAGAAACAGCACATTCAGCTGAAAGTTCTTCTAATGATATAATAAAAACTGTGAATCAGCCTTTTAATGCATACACTGCACAGTTCGAACTTATTGAAGATATAACAAATAATATCGAAACACAAATCTATTTTGGTAACAAAATAAGACTCATAATAAAGTTTAAGGACAAAGACTCTTTACTAAGGCAGATGAAAGAAGTTATACAACCCCAAAAGATTGTAGCTTTGCATACGAAATTTGAAAACATATACAAATATGGTGAAAACATAAAAAAAGAATTCCCACTAGTAAGATTTATATTCACACCAAGAAAACTTCAAGACGTGACAAATTTGGAGGAACAACTAAAACTTGTAAGGGTAACTCATGAAAGAGCACACCGAGGGTTACGTAACAATATACAAGAAATCTCAGAGAAATATTACTGGCCCGATCTAAATAAACAAGCAAAGAGTTTCAACAAAAAATGCATAGCATGTCTATTTGGAAAATATGAAAGAAAACCTATCAGAGAACCTCTGAATAATTCAGAAATACCAACACATGTGGGAACACACATTCATATGGACATATACTTCAACGACAAGTATACTTTCCTTGTAACAGTAGATAAGTATTCTAAATATACAATCCTTCGGGAAATCGAAACTCGAAACAGACTGTACGACGTTATGGAAGAGGTCTTATCTAATTATTTCCCAAAATGTGAACGACTCATGACAGATAACGAGAAGGGATTCAAAACAGAAATGGTGAACCAAATGTGTTTGAAATACAACATAACTAAAGTAGAAACTCCAGTATACAGATCGACAGCTAACGGTCAGGTAGAACGTGTAAACGGTACAATAACTGAACTGTCTAGAATATTCACAATTCAGAATAAAACAAGACTTATCGAAGAAATATTTAGAACAGTGCGTGAATTAAATAATTCTATACACTCAGTTACCGGTTTGAAACCTAGAGACATTTTCTTTAATCAAAATAAATATAGAAATAGTGAAATTATAATAAATAAACTAAACTCAGCATCCAAAAAAGTGATCGAACGTCTAAATAAAGGAACTCGACACAGAGAGTATAAAAAAGGAGATAAGATAATGGTAAGAATCACAGGTCTTAGAAAGAAATCTAACGCTAGATACATAACAAGAATAGTAGAAGAAGATAAAGGAGACACGGTAATCTCTAAAGAAGGAATAAAAATTCACAAGGATAACATAAAGAATTATCATTTTTCAGATGACGAAAATATTAATATTCCTAACATTACTAGGAATTGTACAGAGTCAAGAAGGGCAAGGAAACGTTCAAATAACTGAGTTACTAAACAAGAAGTTTATACTTACGCAAACAGATGACGTGTATTTATTCAAAGAACAAACTTATTTGTTACATGCCACCAACCTGACTTCGATATTTCAACCTTACGTAAATATCGTAACTAGTAAATATCAACCTACACAGGAAGAAAAAATTTGGTTAAGTAAAATTAAGAATTTAGCAGACCAATTACAAGAACATACTAGGCATACTAGATCAATTAACTTTTTAGGAACAGCTTTCAAATATGTGTTTGGTAATCCTGACCATTATGACTTAGTTAACATAGAAACGAGTATAAATAATCTCATAGAAAACAATAATAAACAAAAAACTATAAATTCTAGATTTGAACAAATTTTGCAACAATTCGAAGGTCAGAGCCTTAAAGAACATTTAGTAATAGAACAAGTGTACGAACAATTATTATTATTGACCAGAACAATTAATGCAGCAAAAAATAATGAATATTTATCAGAAAGCCTAGACTTAGATGACATTAAAAATATTATTCAACATGAAATAATTCAAGTACCCATAATAAATATACTTGAGTACTCTAAAATATTTTTAACTAGAACTGATGAATTCTTCATCACAATATATAAATATCCAGTTCTAATTAAATCATGTAAATTGTATAAAGTAACACCTTTAAATTCAAAACATGGAAAAATCATTACAGATAAAACAATTGCCTTATGTAACCAAACTTATTTAAGAACAAGAAATTGTCAAAATCATCTAAGTAAAAACATTTGTGAAATTAACTTTGAAGAAGAAAATTGTCTTATTCCACTTTTAAAGAATATAACTTCAAAATGCAACATTAAACAAGAATACGATTACGACTTAGAAATTGAATCCGGTGTTATGTTATTAAGCGGTAAGCATAAGTTAAATAATCAAACAATTAATGGTATAAACTTAGTTACTTATGAAAATACTATAAATCTAGACGATAAAATATACAAAAACATGCATAAGCAAATTAAAGAAGTTATATTAAGAAATCATAATTCAGAGTCTTACATCGACCAAATAATTAAAGAAGATACAATGTACAAATTCGATAACATAGATACTTTAAAAAAACTAATTATTCCTTTTGAAGAAAAACCGATATTATCAACTATATACACAATTGTAACACTGATTGTTATTCTAGCATTTACGTACGTAATGATAAAAACTATACAATGTATAACAGATCGTCAAAAACAAAAAAAGATTGACGCATATAACAAAACTTATGAAAGAGAAATGTTAAAAATAGCGTCGAAAAATCGGGACGATTTCGTTTAACAAGGGGGGGAGTTAAGTATCCATAGCAAAACATATTGAGGAAAAAGATAACATTATTTGTATTCAATGATATCTTTAGCCTCTAGTACAGTCTTGCACACAACGCTACAATGATAACATATGTACAAGAGATAATATCGTTTGTATACAATGTTGGAATATTATCTCTTCTTCATTATCAAGCAAGACGATTGTACGCTTGGGTCTCCTTGTAGATAGATAAGAAAAATATATAAATACGACTGTATGATGAATTTATCGATAGTCTTATTGTAACTACATAGTAGCCTTAAGCTCCTTTTAGAATTAGTAAAAAGTATTTCAATAATAAAGGACATAGTTCCAAATAAATATTGTTTAATTTTAAAAGTAAGAAACAAGTGTTTTAATTCGTGCCGTCTTCTTTTACTAGAGGTGGAAAAGAAGAGCAACTAAAGTTATCACTGATTGCCTTTGCCATGGACCAGAATGCGCGTGTGCCGTTAGGACATCCAATCACTTTGTTAGTGACTCTTTCGCTGTAAGTTGTCTTTGCCGATTCAATAATTTGGTTGCATCTATTTCGAAGAATTATAAATTCAGATATTTTTTGCTCCGAAGGGTTTAACCGCCATTCACGAAAAGCCTTGTTTTTCACTGCAGTAACTCGCTTGCATTCATTGTTAAACCAGGGTTTATTTGAAGCTAATTTTTTGATGCAATGTGGAATATAAAGTTCCATACCAAGTAAACTTTCGGTTACGGCTTCTGTGCACATATTGACATCGGTATCTCTAAAACACATATCAGCCCATGGCAACGAAGCGAAGAAATTACGCAGCTCGTCCCAGTTAGATTTACAATAATTCCAAATCGAACTATAAAGATCCTGGTTCGCTCCTATTCGTATCGGTATAGAGAGGATAGCAGATATTAGAGCATGATCCGAATTCCCTAAGGGAGCAGACACTTTTATTTCATAATTATCTGGCTCTGTTGTGAGAAACAAATCGAGTGTTTCCGTAATTTGATGGATTGTCTGGAATTCGTGTGGGCTCATCAACGAGCTGAGTGAGATTGCAGCAAATTGCGAAGACTTCAGCTTGTTTCCCTGCCTCGTCCGTTTGGTTAGAATATCGTAGCCAAACCATGTTATGGGCATTGAAGTCACCAAGTATAAAAACTTCAGCGGTTGGGTGATGAATTTGTATCCAGTCTACCTTATCGGATAAATGACGAAATAATTTAGATGGTTCGTTAAAGTTTGGAGAGCGGTACAGGCAGCAAACGAATTTGGTACAGCTTTGTAGTACGACCTTTAGCCATATTATGTCGAGATCCGCAGGTTCCATCTCTTCAGATCTGATTGGGCAAACACACATAGTCCCCCCCCTTATATCGAAAACGAGGAAGTAGTTCGTATCCTGGACAGCGAAGATATGTGTAGTCAGTGTTTGAGTTTATTTGAGTCTCGGTTAAGACTCGGCTGTCTTTTTTCTTGTAGATGCTGGTGCACGCAGCTGACGTTGACATTGTTGAATCCTAGACCTCGAATGTTGCAGAAATCTGTTGCTAGCTTTCTTCTGTTAGTGTCCGTATTTTGTCTCTTTTGTCCTTGTGTACGTTGTTGTCTGTCGTCTTGCAAGTGATTATTTGTATGTTGAACCCCCTGAGATAGTCCCCCCCCCCGAAGATCCGAACGGGAGACTAGTTTATCTCCGTTCTTTATCTCAGGAAGTTGCATCATGGCTTTTATGTCCCATCCGTGTTGCACCGGCCCATCTGCCAAACTCCGAAACGTAGTCAAGACTACTTCACGGAGCCTCTAGCATGATGTGGTGGTATCTCACCGACGTCAGGTGGATGGGTCCCTGTCTACCACCTACGCGCAAAGAGTAACATCTGTTGTCTCTCTATAAAAGAGCTTGATGTTGATCCGCATTTCTGCAGTCAGTCGATTCTGAGATGTGGCGTGTGAGCACATCTAGTTGCTGCCAATCACCGGTCACTACAGTTTCCAATTCTTCTCTTGTTCAGAGGGATGGTCTATCAAAATCGAGGTATGATATCGTGTCTTTACCTGTGAGGTTCTTTCGAATTTATACATTTCCAAATTGTTGTTCAAGCCGTTTAATTGGCTGGTCTCAGAACTTTTGGGGACCAACTCCTGCATGTACAGAGCTATAGTAGCATGTTAAGGATTGCGTCCATCCCGTCTGTTGGCGTTGTTTTTATTATGTTGGTTGGGCCCATACATACTAACTTCTGTGTTTTGGGTAATTGCCTTCAAATTACTTGTCTGCAGTTCGCCACCATACTGCGTTTCTATACGTAAGTATTGACCTTACAATTGTAGTATGCATGCACAGACTTACCTTGGGGTTTACTCAGCAATTAAAACACGGTTTCTATAAGGTAGAACGCAATTGCTGCATTTTTAACTCTTTCATTGGCATTAAACTATTCAAACTTTCGAAAAATTAGTTGCGATAATGTTAGGAAGATTTTTTCGTCGGCTTTTTGGTCATAAATAGATGAATGAATATAGATTATTTCATTTGATTTCCCGACGTGTCGGCTCATTAAATTATTTGTTGTGATATCGATAAGTAAAGTACCGTTACCAGAGCAAAAAGATTTTGCGCCTTATCGCAATTGTTGATCATTTTGTAAAGTGAGCTCATACAGTTAAAACTGTCGAACACGGATGAGGGTAAATTATGATGCGGGGATGCTTCTCCTACCAAGGTGTCATGTCCGTCCGATACATTGAATTGAGAACAGAATGACAGTAGTGACTTACTGCGATATACTGAATGAAGTTATGTTGCCTTATGCTGAGGATAACATGCCGCTTCGATGGGTTTTTCAGCAAGAAAACGACCCGAAGCACACATCAAGGCTAGCAAAGAAATGGGTCTCGGATAACAATATAAACGTATTAAGCTGGCCTGCTCAATCATCGGACTTAAATCCCATCGAGAATTTGTGGCAAGAAGTGAAAGTAGCTTTGAGAGGTAAGTAAAAAAGCTAAAACCAAATTTTTGTGAAATTTCATCAAAACTAATTCAAAAATTCACAACAATTATCAGCAGAAATAAAAGGAGCTCATGTAAATAGCCTCTTAACCCTCACATGGACAGTATCTACCCGGGTAGATATTTGAATTTTCAACTCTAAATATCTCTTCGGGTTCTTATTAGATTTTAATGCGGTTTCGAATCAGTCACTAAATTATTGTTTTATTGAAGATAATCATGAAAAAATTTGTGTGAGAATGTCCTTTCTTACTATTTTTTAAGTTTTGTCTTTTTTTTGTCTTACATGGACAGTATCTACCCAGGTAGATATTCGTTGAATTTGCATGCAAAATGTCGATACAAAAATACATGCTTGCACCAAGTAGAGCTTAAAAGTAAACTAAAGTATATTGTATGAGACATACAAAATATGCGTAGCAAATAAAATAATATCTAATATACGATTTATAGCGAAATTGCTTTGAAGCGCCTCACCGATATCGTTGCTCGATAAAAGGGAGCGCTCTGCTTGAAAGCAAAGCTTTAATCTGGAAAAAAGGAACAATCAAACATAAAAAAATAAAGAGAATGAATGCAAAAGGCTAATATTGAAAGAAAAACTATAACCTAATGTAAAAAACTCATACAGAATGCGTGAGATTTTATTTATCTACCCGGGTAGATACTGTCCATGTAAGTACATTAAAATTTCCATCCATGTGAGGGTTAAAAAAAAGTTCTAGTACAAAAACAATCTGACGGCCGGCGCAGCGACAGCGTATGTAACTAGACCTCTTGCGCCAGCGCAAAGTGACATTTGAATGGAACCAGTTTGCATTTTTATTACTTTATCTTCATGAGCATTAAAAATGTATTTTGTGTAACTTCTACACTTCCACTTTTCCTTGTTCTTTACTAAATTAATTTAGACTTGATAGATTCGTTTTGGCAGTTCGTTATTTTCCTTTCAATTTACCAGTTAATTTTGTGGGCGCAGTGGCTCAGCAGTTACTCTTAATGTGCGAGATGCCCCAGGTTCGATCCCCGGAAAAGCACTCTCGCGAACGTCTGACAAACATATGAGAGTATAACTGTACTGAAAATTTAGTTAAATTTGCGCTAGATTGAA
Source organism: Cheilosia scutellata (assembly GCA_955612985.1). Lineage (NCBI taxonomy): Eukaryota > Metazoa > Arthropoda > Insecta > Diptera > Syrphidae > Cheilosia > Cheilosia scutellata. Next base: position 63,545,611 of record OY015312.1, on the reverse strand, counting down.
ACATTTATCAGAAAAGGATATTTCACAATATGTGCTACAGCTCAAATGTCAGTTTTTTTTATATGGAGTTTGGCATACCGCTTGTCATCTAGCGGTCAATGGAACGCGGCCATTGTGATTTTCTTTCAATATAATAAAAATGAGTTAAAATTTATTATTATTATTATTATAATTTTTTTTTTTTTTTTTTTTTTTCATTTTAATGCATCGTGGGAATTTTGTGGGAATTTCAGTTCGGTGAAAAGGGAAAAAAGGGAAAAATGACCACACTTCGTGGGAAAAATGAAGAGAGAGACCTAACAACACTGGTATCTTTTACCGTTGCGCTGTGGTGTAATTGAGTATTTCTGTAAAATAACACGCTTTTGTCCGATATATTTGGTGAATTTGAATTGTGTGTGAATCTCCCATCGCTGCGCTGTGATGTAGTCATGTAGTCACTTAGTCAGTTCCCTTTTTTACCTACCTAATGATTTTCTGAGTTTTTCTGAGGGGGGTATCCTCTGTTCAAAGGCCGCTTTCTTATGGAATAAAATAACACGCTTTTCTCCTAGTTATTTGGTGAATTTTGTAAGTATCTTTTAAAAAATAAACAAACTGAAGTGTTTATAAAGTTTTTAAACAAGTCGCTAAGTGAGAAATCAAGTGTTTTGAGTCTTGGCTATGATCTTCGTACCTAAATACGTTTGAGGAAATGTTTCAAAGAGTAAGTAGATGATTTTGCTGAACCTCCACAAAAACCCCAAATGCTAGATTTAAACACTCATTTAAAGAACATTTATGTAGAAATAAAGGACAATATTATAAGACATGATATAAATCACGTTTACACGAAATATGAAAATTTTGCACTCAAGATGGAAAAATATTTTCATTAATTTAATTTCTTTCTGGAGTTTTCGATTGTATGGCTTTAAAAAATTAACTGAAGGTTTTGTATAGATACATAGATAGGTACTACCTACATGTTCCCTCCGACATTTTGATATTTTTCGACTTCGACTTACCATTTAAAATTATTCACGCCACGCCACTGGTATGAAGATAAGATGACAAAACTATTAGGAGATCGACTCATATAAGGTATAGACAAGTCGAAAGTAAGAGCAACCCAATAGCAGTTCTGCAAAACAAAAACAACAACATTGTGAAATGGATGCACCGTAACAATAGCATTACGGATAGGGAAAAGACAAAAATGATAACATATGTACGCTTCACAGCTACAGTGACGCATGTAATCTTGACATATGTAATATTTTTCTTAACATCAAGGAGAAATCCTTTAACTTAATATAATTAATAATTTGAAAAATGTCATTAGAAACCTTTATAGTTACCTTTAAAATATAATACCTTTACAATATTCCATTCCATACTACTTATAAAATGCAACGTCCGTCTGTTCGTTTCTCCATAACTCGAGAACCATTCGTCCGATTTTCATGACTTTTTTTCTGATTTATAGATGTGTGGCCAACTTAGTCCGTAGGATCGGTGAGAATTGCTCTGGAGTAAAGGAGTCGCGTGGAGTAAGGGGGGACTCACGAACCGACAGCCGTATGAACTTGAAAGTTTGTATGTTGATAGATAAGCAAACATTATTACATGCCTCATTCATCGTTTTTCAAAATTCGTCCTATAAGGGTTGAACAACTTTTCAAACCAACTTTTCTATTTCGACCTTACTATACGCTTAACTTGCCATTATACTCATAAATCTATATGTCAATTCAAGATATGCTTTTATTTGTTAGGCAATACTTCACCGAGTATTTTGAGCTAACATTCATCTTTCTTGTCCATCCAGAAGGTGAGATACAAAAAATTGAAAATAGATCTTATTTGGCCAAGTGCGAAAAATTTGCTTTATCGATTGCAGTTGTGGTCAGGGGTAGTTTTATGTTGCGTTCTAAATAGAGAATGATTACTCGCACCTCGCACGACAAGCATTCAGGAGTGCACATTGTATATGCGTATGTATGACGAAGTTGAATTTGATGTAGGGAATGGATATGCATAAAACAAACTACATAATTATTTACATACGTACATTATAAGTAATTTGTGATGTGTAGTATAAATAATCAAATCATGCCTGTGACGAGTTTTCATTTATGTGAAATAGCTATTATGTCCATTGACTTAGGACTTCGGTACAGGATGCGTAAGGACTAAGCTGATGACTAGGGAGGGGTAAAGGGTTCGTAGGGACTAACTCTGGAACTATTTGACCGATTTTAAAAATTCTTTCAACATTGTACTGGCTACACATCCTCCGGATCAGTAGATATAGGTTACTTGGGAGAGGATGGGGGAAGGGAAAACGGGAAAGAAATTAAACCGGCGGGCGGAGCCGCGGGCATTTATCTTTAGTAGAGGCTTATTAACTTACCGAAACTAAAACTTACTCCTGTGGCATTATTTCCGCTAAAAAGTGACCACATGTGGTCTTAATTCGTAGGATGCATTTACAAATTTTATATTTAATTCGGTTATTTAATTCTGAGTCATCTAGCATAATATATTTAACAATAAAGCTATTGAAGAGACCTTCTACAGACGGTAGGAGCCTTTACTACTACACATTTTTAACAACGCCTCTATTGCAGGTTGTGTTGTCTTTCGAAATTGGATAAGGGTTGTAATAGTACAAGAAAAATAGTACGTATACGCCCGAGTAAGTATTCCACAAATAAAACTCCACTACCCTCATCAATCCTTCTGCGGTTCATTACAACATAAAATCAATCTCGATGTACATTTACACTTGGCATCACTGTGTAGTGTGTATCTGTGAATATAAAGTACCTCGTATCATGTCAAAAGACCCCTTGCCAAGAGGATGATCATAATAATATATACCCGTAGTGACTAGTCTCCTAGTGAAACCATTACTCTGCTCTGTGTCTCTCACTGTCTAGTGTTTCTATAAAGTACAAAATTCGTCTAACGGAGTGACTTGTATTGTTCTGCTCAGTTAAATTTATTTATTATTTTTTTTTTTTTTGCTCTCAGTTATCTGAATTCATTAGAAGTGCTTTTAATTTAGTTTTGTTGTGCAACAGTATCTGTCTTTGTAAAATTTTGAGGAATTTCTCTATTTTTATTTTGCAGACAAACTCCAGGAAACGGAAGTCTGTATTTCCCACCATTTCTCGCGCAATACTTTCGAACGGATGTGCATGAGGCAACCTACAGATGCAAAGCTAGCAACGACGCTGGAACCATATTGAGTCGTAATGTTCGGGTGCAAGCAGGTAAACCATAGAAACCATATTTAGTCTTTCATTTTATTTTTTAGTTTTGCTAGGGAAGTGTTTCACCACTTGGATACCGGCGTAGTTAGAATTAAATTATTTTCAAATTTTCACAAGAGTGCGCCAGAATTGATGCTATGCTTGGAGTAGTGGAAATAAATATTTTAAAATATTCAGAATTCATGAAATTTATTTTATAAATATGTGCCCCACGGAACATCAACAAGGCAATTATTTTTTCTTGTCCATGTCAATTAGTTTGACAGTTTTATGAAAACAGAATTCATGGAGTACGTACTCGACGAAGTCAAGTTGGACAAATAGGATTAAATAAATTAATGCATGACTGCATATTTTTGAAACTGATGCAATTGCCTTCTGAGAATCACTTACCTTATTCATACTTTTTAGAATTGACATTGAATTAGGATAGGCCGAAAAAATTATTTGAGGAATCCTGCTTAGCGAATACAAAGAGTGAACATAAACGGAAACACTCATAGCCAAAGAATCAACCAGAAATTACTTTTGTCACTAATGCAATCAGTCAGATAATTTTTAATTAGGAGATATTACTCCTTTTCAGACCACAGATACATTCAATTCAGTCGGCACTTTGACCCTCCTCGCCAACTGCCCTTTCGAAATCTTTTTAAAATAGGTAAACTCAAATACGGAGAAACACTTAAACTATTAGGAGACCGAGAACTCTAAAGTCTCTCTTTAACACCGATGATTTTAGCCTAAAGTTAAAGACTTAATCTTGGTCTTTGGCTATCATCTTCCTGTCCGCGCTCTTGGACTCTTGAATTTAGATCGCTAAAAACTGATTTCCAAAAACCTTTTAATCAAACTAATAGTACGAGAAAGTCAGCTAACTGGGTCGAATTATGCGAAGCTATGTGCGATAGCTCTTTGATGATTTCCACTAACGAGGAATTGCTTATTTTGCTACCTACTAGGCACCCATAGCTCCAAAGTCATTAGCCATTTATAACAAGACCAGATGGACAAATGACACACAAGGTCTGACTATGTGCGCTAAATAGCTTGAAATCAAACAAATTCGCAGGAACAGATGGCATACCTGCATACCACCATCCGAACTACAAATGGTTTCGGATATCGTGCTACTAGTGCTAGATATTTAGTATGTTTCAAAATTATCAGATATGGAGAGAAGAAGGGTGCTTTTCAAGGTTGACGAATGCTCTCATATATTAAGTCTGCAAGGTATCAGACTCATTGCGATTGCAGAATGGCAGAAGTCAGATGGAAATATTCGCTATAAAAGAAGTGACTAAAGAAAACCGTAGTAGATCTGGAAACTATAATGGTGGGACAGGTAAATGCTAGGGTAAGGGGGATTGACTCTAGCTTCACAATGAGTGTCAGCCAATCTTTGTTTGAAACACTCTGATTACAATAATTGACATCGCTGTCTCATAGCAAGCCATACAACAAGGCCTATATCGTAAATTTAAATAAATTTTACACAGTTGCATAAACAAGGAGGGGAAGGGAAGAATATTCTTTACTTAATTGAGAAAAGACAAATGCACCTCAATGTTTCTGGATCTTAACGATTTAACACATATGGAAATTATAAGTCTATCAAGCTTAAACTAGTTCAATGAGTAGGGGAAGAACCTTTTCCATGACATATAACACAACATGACAAGTCGACAAGGCTAAATTCACTTGTCTAACTATTCTTGTCCGACAAGTATACAAATCAATTCTATAACAGAACGTAAACCGTTGCACTTGTCAAAAGAATTAGATTTCCTTGACTTGTCGACATTCTTCGACAAGTGTTTAACAGGTGAAGACGGCAAAAGAAAAAAAAAATCAATTTTAACTAGAATAAGAATGGAAAAGATATCCTTGATGTCCTAACAAAAGAAAATAAATGGGCAAAATGGGAGGAAATACACAGACTGGTAAAAAGCCTAAATATTGTTCCGCAAAGTAAGAACTAAACTAAAAACAGGCCAAGAATTAACACAGGGCGATTAACACGTTGTTTGCCACTTCAGTGAGCGTTAAATCACTTTTATACCTACCACTTCGCCGCCTTTCCGTTGCCACAACATTCCTATGCCCCCTGCCACTTGGACACCATGCCACTTTGGTGCGCATCTTGTCTATGTTCCTGTTGGCCTAAGACTCTTCGGTAGTAACCTGATGGGTTCTCATAAATACTATCTTAGGCCACGACCACGACCCTCCCATAGGGACATCAATTTCAGACTCCGGAAAATCTTACAAAATCGAGATACACAACCCATTCAGTGACTTCAAACTTGCCTACATGAATATAGTGTTATGTGTATATATAGGGGTGAATTATACAAATCATGTCATGTTTCGGTATTCCTGCCAAACTCGGTCATTTCTGTAGAATGACAATCGAGAAACTTCATTAATGTTTCGTGAAACGTAACACCGCCGACTTCTTTAATGACGAAAAGGTTTAAGACAAGGTGACGCGTTATCATGTCACTTCGCTAAGATCATTCTTGAAGCAATTATACGAAGCTCAGAAGTCAGCGTCAGAGGTGCAAGTTTTCAAAAGTCCGTTCTACTATCTACTTCTACTAGCATACTTCTGATGATATTAATATTATTGGTAGAACACTGCAAGCTGTCACAGTGGTCCGCAGTATTGAAATGGAGGTGTAGACTAATGCCCAAGCCACAATGGCGCTTTGCGGCGTGCGCGCGTTGACAGATAGAGTAGAACCAATGCTTTCATATGGTGCAAGCCAGAATACGGCTTCAGGCTTCGGGTCGCGTTGTGATCGTAAATATCGTAAAGTTCAACGCGGCGCCCAAGTAGAGCAACTTTCTACTTTCAGTGGCGTTGGACGGCTTTGACGTTTTCTTTCGGTTTGGTTTGTTCGATTTGATAATATTTAAAGTGTTAGAGCATATGCCGTTCATTGTTGGAGTTGCATGGATTCACTTAGGTATATACGTACCTACTCGTTTTTAGTATCCTATGAGGTTTTTTCAATACAAATTAATTATTTTACTGTGTGGAAATGACGAATATTATTTTTGTTGTAATGCTACTAGTGATTTCTTTAGATTGTTGATAAAAAAAATATGTGCTCAAATGTAATGTACACGCTTTTGATATTTCAATTTTGTCTGAAACTACTCTATTCTTCATACAATTTATTAACGAGATAAACATTTTTGTTTAGAATATTTATATGTAGTTTCTTTTTCTAGTTGAGGGTAAATCTAATTTCCTGCGATGTGCAAATGATAGGTATTATTTTATTACTTGGTTTACCCGCCCAGGTTTGCTCGTGCCAATGAATTGCATTGCTTAGATATATTTTTTATTGTCCATCGGGACAATGCACATGAATATGCGCACCTTAGTCCGACTTTGACCCAACTTCACGGGAATTCTCTGGCCAATAGATATCGAAGATTCCCTGTAAATTTGAACTCAATCGGCTGGTAGGGTTTGAAGTCCGTACATAGGAACAAAAAAAAAAAAAAGGTTTGGACAAGACAGCGAAGATCTTCGCGGAAATATAGCAAAAAAATTACCCCTATTAGGTCATAAAATCCTCTCCATATGCATTGTCCGATGGGTGACCGGATGTGGTAAAAACCCAAGCGAGCGACGAGAAGCAGTACCTGCGATCGCAATCGTCCGAATGTCCAGCATACCACCAGATGTATACATATAATTGAAATAAAATATAAATATAAATTGAAAAATCAAGTAAATCGTCGGTATCCATATTTGAGAATTTATTAATAGGGGTTTTTTTTAAATAGCCAAACCAAGTTTTTAACAAAATTGCACTTCTCTATTTAAGTGACTGAACTTCTTTCCACAGCTCAGATAAATCCATTTGGTAATATTGCTCATTTCGTTTTACAAGAAGTATTCCACAAAGTAATCAATTCACAATTTTAAGGGAAGGGATTTTCGATGTAATTTACACATATTTTCTCAACTAAACTAAAAATCTACCTGTCTCGCCTGAAACGCCTTTCATGTGAAGGCATGCACCTGTGTACATTGAATGCACAGGCAATTCTTCCACAAAAATATTCCACGACAATAAAAGTGAAAATACATTTTATTGATATTTATTTATGAATTTTTTTTTACTATTTTGAACAAATTTCCTCTTAATTCGTACATTAAAATAATAATTATAAGCAAAAAGGAGTAGTTGCATTCTGCTCTGAATTCGTACATAACGTACGTACGCAACATAAACCAAACAGAACTTTCAATCTCTCCTACTCTAATCTCTCAACGCGCCAACGCTCTGAAGCGCCATTTAGTTTTGGAAAAGTGCGGCTTGCGCGCGTTGACATAAAGTACGGTAAAGTTTCTAAAACGCCTGTCAACGCACGCAAGCGGCAAAGCGCCATTGTGAATTGGGTATAAGGGTAGTCAAAAGTTTTGTCTAAAATGACTTTGCAACACTATAATAGAAGTAAATCTTATATAATAAAAGAGTATATACCATCCGACTACTACTGTATGGTGCAAAAGCAAGGACTTTGTAGACATTTTATGAAAACCCCTTGGGACCCTGTGAAAGTCAGATTGATCGTGTGATATACTGCCCAGTTTTTTTTCGCTGGAGTGTAGAGGTAAAGACTTAATGACAAAATTTACAGCGATATTGACATGGCCAAAATGCTTTTTCGACGAATTCAAAATCATACATTTCTTGACAGGGAAACACAGATACATATATGTATATGAAAAACTTAGTGATATATCTCGTCAACATTACGATAGTGTTCTAAGAAATCTGATAATAATTGCGCTGATTCTCGTCACTGATGGGGATGATGGAAAAGATGTGATGCTTACTCACAATTTGATGAAATTTTCAACTCCTTCTTCAGGCAAAAACTCTTAAAGGTATTTGTGTGTAAATTCAATTCAGTTTACCACTGACTAATGACCATTATATGTAGTTACTGTCATCAGCATCCACATCATCAGGGAATCAGGAGACTGACAAATAATGTGAAAACACTTTCCCAGCAGATCATCAAACATCGTTTGTCATCTCTCCTCATCCCCATAGTCCTCCAGTTGAAACACAGTTTTATCGTCAGAAAGTTGTGTACATCTGCACGAGAACTCCCAGATCGATAATATCACATAACTTGAGGCAAAATTAATCAATGACTACTGCACCAGTTTCTCGTCAGTGCAGGCTTGTTTTGCCACCAGCATCCCTGCATCTGCATCCCCTTTACTTTGCCACGAATGATGTAATTGATTTTACTGCATTCCCTTTTGTTTACTCGCTTTTCGTTACATTTACGTTCGGGACGCGCTATGTAATTCTTATTCAATATTTACCATTCGCAGTTGTCAGACGAAATTTTCATATACGAGTGGAAAACACGGAGGTCTATTCAGGAAACTCGGCTCTGATGAAGTGCACCATACCGGACTATGTACGTCAATATGTTAAAGTGACCAGCTGGAATCGAGGCGATGAGGTTCTCCTGCCGGATCAGTCGGATGTGGGTGAGTGTGCCTTTTTGTCCTATCAAATTGGAATTGTTGTTGAATAGTATACATGTATCCTGTAGGCATTGTGCATGATGGTTCGTGTTCAAAAAAAAAAACGGAACTCGGTTAATAAAATCGAACAAAGCGTGCGGGGGAAAGTGTAATAATCGCACAGAAAAAATCCGCCATAGGAAACAGAATGATGAATGAAGTACACATACGAACGTTGTAGTATCATCACGGTGGTGGGTGTATCTGTTCTGTAACTGTGCGTATCAGTGGGTTGGAAAATATGTAACTTTTTATCCTTTTGTTATGCCTTTTGGTCATTGAGCTGAATGAGAAGCAGATAAAAAAATGTCGCAAAATTGGGTCCTCGTGGATGGGCTTTATCGTCACGGGTTTTACTTTTGTTTCGCTTACCTGTTTGTGCTAGTTTCTTTTATTTTGACATTGTCATGGACAACGTGCCAAATGTATCGTGAACCATAGGGAATGTCCTGTATTTCATTTTGTTTATGGGATACGTATTGTTCGTGAGTTGTATTTTTTATTTTTGTTCTTGTCTGGACTTTTGCTTTGTGCGCACTGACATTGGTACTGTGCCTTTTTTTTTTTTTGTTACCTTAATAATAAAGGCGGCAAAATGGTAGTGAAATATTGAATTAATCGAACAGTTTTCGTAGTACTTTTTAATGAATATGTGAGGGTAATTTATAAAGTGTTTTAATGAGGAAAGGTAAATTATTAGTAGTGGCGATCTTCAGCTCTATTCCACTTATATCTAAATTGATTTATAAAAACAGTTTTGAAGATATGAATGAGTGTACTTCCTCACAACATCAATTTGAAAAGGAAGAGGTTTTAATTTAAACAAATTCCAATAACAAACGCCAATACAGTGGCCGGCATAAGTATTTTGACAAAACTAAAGTTAATTCTGCTCATAATTTGAACTTACTTCATGTAAATTTTGGCATCAATGGAAAGGTCATTAAAATTCCATTGGAATGATACACAACTTTCCTTAACCCATTAAGTACCCATTGAAAATTTAGAACTTTTGTAAAAGTCTACTTTTTTTACTTTTATCCTCGGTCCAAAAAAAAAATAATGTTTTAATGCAAAAAATTTCTTCAAACAATTCTAATAATAAATAAATAATAAATAGGTGCCGCAACAGGCGGTAGACACCCTAGCCTAGCTAGCTTCTCGCAACCATTCGTTTGTGTGAGTTTCTATTTTTGGGACGAATGGAAGGGAGCTACAATTTTATGCCGATTCCGAGAAGCTTTTTCAGGACAGTTATACTCTCGGATGTTTGTCAGACGTTCGCGAGAGGTGGCACAGTAGAAAAAAACACTAAGATGTAATTTGTGTTTTTCCGGGGATCGAACAATTCTAATAGTGACTGCAGAAAAAAATTTTCAAAAATCTCTTCGCTAATATTTTTTATGATTTTTTGAATGGGATGATCTCAGAAAAATTTTGTATGAAAAGGAGGAAAAAGTGGCAAATAGTCATTTTTAGCAATTTTCAAAAAATCATAAAAAATATTAGCGAAAAGATTTTTTAAAAAATTTTTTTGCAGTCACTATTAGAATTGTTTGAAGAAACTTTTTGCATCAAAAAGGATAAAGGATAAAGGATTTTTTGGACCGAGGATAAAAGTCAAAAAAGTAGACATTGACTAAAATTCTAAATTCAAAAATTTTTAAATGGGTACTTAATGGGTTAAGGAAAGTTTTGTATCATTCAAACGGAATTTAAATGACCTTTCCATTGGTGCCAAAATTGACATGAAGTAAGTTTCAAATTATGAGCAGAGTTAACATTAGTTTTGTCAATATACTTGTGCCCCCCACTGTATATGTCAGAGGGTTAAGCCTTCCGCCAAACGTACCCGCACGACAGACTCCATTAATTAATTTGATGTATTTAAGAGGAAAATAGAAAAGGGTACGTATACGCCCCAGTATTCATCCTTTCGGACTGGGCAGGGCATACTGCTTATGGGTTGCTTCCAATCGTCTCAAAAAAATAAAAACTCACACAAGCGAATGGAGAAGCTAGGACTAGAGCGCCTTTCCATTTCTCCTAACTACTATTCTTCTGGAAAAGACCGTCTCTAAAAAATGTGAATCATATTTTCCCACCAATTATCTACCTACCCAAAACACTTACGCCCATTTTTTCTAAGGAAATGGAAACGCTGCTAAATTGTCAGATTTTTAAAAATTTTGAATCACGGAAATTCCTGAGTGACCGGCAGTTCGGTTTCTGGTACTGGTGATATGATTTGATTTGATGGTTTATCTCACAAAATAGAGAAACCAATTTCTCCATCAGTCCGGTTGAACAAGGATTGTTAAGCTTGATATTCCAAAGGCATTTGGCAGAGTTTGGCACCAAGCTCTTTTGTTGAAAATGCGTGCTTATGAGATCTATATACTGACTATATTTATGATAGTACTAGCGGACCCGACAAACGTTGTTTTGCATGCTCTTACATTTTCATTTAATTTTTTTTTAACCGATGTGTCCAGACTGATTCTGGTACTCCGTGTGCTTCGACCGATATTTCCTCGGACGTGTGCCCACGAATTGTATTGTTTAGACAAATTTTTTCTCATGACTGTCGAAGAATAACGTTTGAAAATTATTTTTTTGTTATGAGAGGTGTCACGCCCTTTTGTCCGATGCTTCAATCAGGCAATGTTCAGATATCGTGATTTAAATAACTTTGTAGTAAGGGTGGTGCCACGGCCAGTTTTCCAATCCCACTTACTTCAGCTCCCATGGGTGTCCAGAAATAGTATTTAAAATGTATATTTTTTTATACGGTAGGTACCACCCTCCTTTGTCCAATTTTTATCAAACTTTCACAGAAACACCTTCTTCTTTCTTTTTCTTCTTCTTCTTCTTCTTCTTCTTCTTCTTCTATCTTCTTAGATAATAACGTTGTTTCGTAAAATGCGAAAACTGAGAAAAATCGATTTTCTGGAATTTTCTTTCTGCGTAAACCTGAAATACAGCAATACGAACAAAACAAAACAAGAATCATGAAAATTGGCTCAGCGGTTATGGAGTTATAACCTAGACCACCAGCTCCGCCCAAAAATGAGAGATCCATAGAGCCAGTTTCAAAAAGTTATTAGGTGGTTAAGTATGTGTGCCATGCTAAAGTAAATGGAGGGCAAATTGGTCACGCTTACACTGGCACCTAATACATTTACATCAGTTATTTCTGTGGTACAACACGTATTCACAGATAAAAAAAGAGGCGGCGCTACTCATTTCAAAACTCGCTCTATGGAATTCTCTTTTTTGCCCGAAGCTGGTGGTCTATGGTTATAACGTCATCGAGTTTTACCCCATAGAAGACGTTTTTTGTATGGGCGGTGCCACGCTTTTTTATCCAATTTTGACCAATCTTACGGCAACACTCCTAAGCCAATACCTAAAATTGTCTGTACATAAGTTTCAACTCCATCGATTCGGCGGTTTTCAAGATATTTTTTGTTTAGGCGGTGCCACGCCCCTTTGTCCAATTTTTAACAATCTTCATAGCAATACTCCTGGGCCAATACCTAAGATTGTCTGTAAATTTTAACTCAATCGATTCGACGATTTTCGAGATACATATACGATTTTGAATGTTTTTTTATAAGGGAGGTGCCACGCCTCTTTGTCGAATTTTGACCAATCTTAACAGGAATACTCCTGGGCTGCTACCTAAGATGGTATCTAAATTTGAACTCAATCGATTCAGTGGTTTTCGAGATATAAGATTTTGAATGTTATGGGAGGTGCCACGACCCTTTGTCCAATTTTTCACCTTTTAAACCTTCCCTGGACTTCCACAAATAATTCAAGACCAAAATTAGCCAAATCGGTCCAGCCGTTCTCGAGTTTTAGTGAGACTAACGAACAGCAATTCATTTTTATATATAGAAGATATCTAGCCATGTGCCATGATGCGTCGTGTGATCTCTCTGCAACGAATGTAGATGAATGGCAGAATATATTTGCCGATATAATTTCAAAAATTGATGATAAACTGTACACCGAACACCTAACCAGAGCATCTTCGTCATCGGTAAGAAATACATACAAAAATTTGAACCACCGCTTACTGACTGAAAACAGCTACTTCTGTAAAGCAAATACGGTTGAAGTTATAAGCACCATATTTAGAGCCAGAGTAGAGCTAATCAATCTAAACTTTATACCCCATAGAAGTGATCTCCCCATTACATGTAGCCTCTGTAATAGAAACGAGCGAGAAGATATTTACCATTTCATTGCCATTTGTCCCATTTTACAAGAAATCCGACGGCTATACCTTAGAGAAAGTTTACTGTCCGTGGATCACCTGCATGACGTATTGAACGGATCTTTAGGTTGGTCCAATTTATATAAATTTTGCAATCACGCCTTGTCATACCGCAATAGTTTTTAAAAAAGTGCAGTAATTACCAATCCTTGCGATTTATCTTTATTTTTTGTATGTACAAGTCTTCCCAGTTTCCAAAATAAAATTTAAACTGTGTACTATAGAGTAGGAAATTAGCCTTAAAAACCAAAACTATGCTTCTGTTTTTATAAATAATATAATTATTGAAATGTCCAATCCGGCAGACGGCAGAATTGCCATGTCTATATTCTTAACTTTTTTTTGTATTGTTATTTTTTTTTTTCAAAGAAAATAATAGATGAAATAATAATAATAATAAATACACCAAAATAAAATATAGAAGATATATTATTCAATGAATTGGAAACTATCATTCTGGCCGTTCATGTTGTAGAAATCTGACAATTACAACTTTTGACATGAATTCCTTCAGCAGCATTATTTGATTCAATGTGTTTCACGGTTTCAATATCCCTGTGACCGAGACGTCGATGCCACATATGAATACAGTCTGACTGAACCTTTTCTTTAGATACAAATTTCACTTGTTGCATTGGGAAGATTTCAAATAATCCATTCTTTGAAGTTATCGTGTAGGTTCCAGATTCTTTTTGAGAAATCTTGCAAACTTTCTTCGTGAATGATAATTCATAACCATCTTCATTCAATTTGGTAACTGACACAAGGTTACTGTCAAGTTCCGGAACGAATGACACATTCTGTAAGTTGAATACATGTTGTTCACCCAGTTCACTTCGACATACTATTGATACGTTTCCAATTCCTTTTGTCTTGACATATCGTCCATCTGCTACAACTACGTCCTCCCCATCAAGCTCTTGTATTTTGTTGAATATTTTGCGGTCGCAGCACATATGGTTTGTGGCGCCTGAGTCAACAAACCATCCTTTTCTCATTTTCGAAACTTTTTAATCATTTTTGCTTGTTTCGTTGGATTCTGAATGTTCCTGCATTCACTTTTGAAGTGACCTCTTTTCCCACAGCCATGGCATTTTAAATTTGATTTCTTGGTTTGGGCGTTGGAGAACTTATCTTCTTTCGATTTCTTGTAGCTTGCAAAATTAGTCTTCAGAACATGTTGATCAGAATAATTGAACAAATTTTCTGTTTTTTTTCTTGAATTCTTGAACTAATTTTTTTTTCACCATCAAAGTTGACAATTCTGCCTCAGGGCGAATCTCCAGAGCTGTTATTAACGTGTCATAGCTTTCTGGTAAGCTACCCAAGATGAGAGCCACGACTAATTGTTCCTTGAGTTCTTCTCCCATACATCTCAATTGATCCACTAGATCAACCCATCATTTGACTGAAAAGCAAAATCCCGAAAATACAAAATCCCGAAAAAAAAATTCATAATTTGGAAAAATCCCGAAAAGCAAAATCCCGAAAATACAAAATCCCGAAAGAATGTTTGCCCGAAAGCCAAAATCCCGAAAAATAATTTTGTAATAAAAATCCCGAAAAAAATCGGGATTTCTCTAGTCAATTACCAAAATTTTATTTTATAAAATTGAAACGAAATATCAAATAAAATCTCTCTAAAGAATCATTTAGTCATTCTTAAAAGAACGAATTTGGAAAAATTACATTACCCTTACAAATTTGTATCATTTATGCTGAAAAACTACTGCTTAAGTACTTTTAGCAAACGAGTTTTTCTACAGTATGTTTTGGTAAATAACTCGTCCGGTAAATGTACTTAAGGAAACAAAGTTCGTTCTTTGTGATTCTCACAAAAATGATGGACTTATGATTAACAAAATAAGTGATCAGTACATTTAGCAAACGAGTTTTTCTACCGTATGTTTTGGTAAATAACTCGTCCAGTAAATTTATTAAAGTTCGTTCTTTGTGATTCTCACAAAGCCAAAAGACCTTGATTTACTTAACTAAAGTTAACTGAGTAGGGGAGACTGGGGCACATTTGAACGCTTTTTGCTTTGAGGTGTCATAAAATCCTATGTGTTTAAATTGTTGGACTGTAAAGTATTCTCACTTTAAGACTTGCAAATAAACTTTGATTTGGATAAATAACTACGTAAATTTAGTAAGGGTGTATAATTTATTTTTATTTTAAAACGAAGTAGGTCCTTATGTTCAAAGGTGCCCCCAATGTGGGACAGTTTTGAACTAGGCTGGGGCACTTTTGAACGGCAGTATTTATAATTGCTTTTAGCAGCTAATAAGTCACTAATAGGTTTGTATTTTTTTAATAAAATAAATTAATTTCATTTTTTATTACTAAAAACAAAAACGACTTAACAAAAGCAAATATGAATTTTGAAATTACTGAAATATTTTACAAATGACTTTATAAAAACAAAAATGAGTTATTTTACTAACCGAACAGAAATTTTGAAAAATTAAAGACAAAAATCATCATCGCAGCTGTCCTCGATGTTCTCGGAGCGTTAATTGGTGGTGGTAGCTTAGATTTTAGTTCAATGCCACTTACATACCCCTTGTTCAAATGTACCCCGACTGTTTTGTTCAAACCTGCCCCAATAGGTCAAGCGACAGAAAAATGTGCGTAAATAACTATTTTTTCATATTTGACAAAAAAAACGCATCTTTATTCGGTTTCAAATGAAGTTGTGCCTTAAAAATATATTTTACACAAAAATAAGAGCTAACAATAAAATGTGTACACTCTTACAAATAGAAAAATTAAAATATGCAATTTAAGCATAAAAACCTCCTCATGCGGCTACTTCCAGGCGACGACTGAAATATATCCGGAAGTCATTGACGACTAAAGAACACGGTATTACCAAGTTAAAATTTTGGTTTATACTTTAAAATATTTTTTAAATGTTGTTTTATTAGCAGTGTTCAAATGTGCCTCACGTTCAAATGTGCCCCAGTCTCCCCTACTTAAGCTAAGAATTAGGCCTATTCGGCAAAATCTGTTATTCTGTTATGAATTTTCTGTTATGAATCATAAAAGATCTCGACCATAAAAGATCTTTTACAAATCGTATTCAGGGCTTCGAACTTTTATGAAAATCTGTTATGGAAGTTCGAAACTTGAAAATCTGTTACGAAGCTGTCAAAACAAACCGCAGAGTTTTTTTTTTATGCATAGACGGTAGGCACCTGATCAAATTTGCGCAAAAAACATATTAAAATGCAGCCTGAAAAGAGTATATTTTGAATTATTACAAACTAAATAATTGTGTAATAAATACTGGAACATCTTTTTAGGAAAAAGCCTGTATCCGTATCCGTAAAAATGTAGTGTCGCGAGAAACTTGAAATAAATATCCAACTTTACATCGTCATCATTAGAAATACAATTTACCAGAATTTGAAATGAAATGGTTGTATTCGTGTTTTGTAAATTGTTCCAATCCAATCTAAAGAGCTGAATAAAACTCATACATTAGGAAGATCAAATGGATTACTATTTATTCTTAGTTCCAGCAAAAGTGATCGGTGTCTTCGTCTAAACCAAAAATATTCATTCAATGATTTTCAATGGTCCGCTTATCCATTAAGTGGGTTGCGAGTATAGGTTGCTCAAGTGGACCCTCCATAGCTCTCGATTCTCCGACATCGTCTCTAAATCATCAAGGGCAATCCTCATACGGGTGTAGAGGAGAGATTATGAACTTGATATAACCAAATTGGGTCTACCTAGAGGACGCCTGTCTGATGATTATACGGATTCCATAGGACGTCGTGGGATCCTGGTTGGGGACATGCGTTTAACATGACCAAACCACCGAAACATGGATCGCTCCGTCCGGAGAAGTAGCTACTCGACATTTAGTTCCTCGCGAATTAAAGCAAAAGTAGGTACAAATTTCCAAATTATTTTCGATTACGTACCCACTAGTTTATGCACTATTAATACATTTGTCTTCTTTTGTAAACATTTCGTTGACGATAAATTATATAGATATCCATTTCAATTCAAAACTTTCTAATTAATAAAAATCTTTTATGATAAAAGTCACAAAATTCTGTCTTTTATTCTGTTATGAATTATAACAGATTTCATAAAACATTTTTGCACGCAGAATACCAATTCTGGAGATCGTAAAAGATTTTTTGACAGTTCGAACATTTGTATGGAAATTCATAACAGAATAACAGGAAAAATGGATAAAAGATTTTGCCGAATAGGCCTAAAGCTAGTATTAGACGATATGTTGAATCAGCATACGTATGCTGAAAATTGATTCCGAATCGCAACATATCGTGTAATAGGCAAATTTCTGTCATCATATGTATGCTGAAAGGCGTTTGTTGACAAATTTGTTGGCTAGTCAGCATACGTTTGTTGACGAACTAAACATATCGTGTAATACCCCTTTTGGGACCGTATGCTAACATTCGGACAAATTTTCGGTGTATGATGACTCGTATGATATATGCTGACGAGCTAAAGTAGGCTCATCAGCATACACCACATTTTAAAGCATACGGTTTTGTTATTTTTGAAGTTTCGATACATTTTGAACGCGCCGGACATGTTTTTTGTATTTATATTGCGTTGATTTTTGGTTTTAAAAGAAAAAATGGCTGTGTTGTTCTGTTCGCAGCTTATAGGCTAGTTTTTTTTAGCCACCCGCGGTTAGTGACAAGTCAATTTTGAATGACTTGGGTGTGCCGGAAATGCTGCATTATATTGCAGGTGAATTGCGGAGCCTTCGAGCCGCATAAGTGATATTTGCGAAACGTAAATTGTCTCGTGCATATTATCATTTTCTTCAATAAAAAGTTAATAATAAAAAAATTCGTTTCTTTTATCTTCTTCCTGTCGTCGTGGTCATTTTTAATATATTTGTACCATATTAAAAATGGCCACGATGACAAGCCAAGACAAAACAAGTAAAAGTATTATCATCGGCCTGGCCGATGCTTTCATACCCTCCACTGCATACAAGTGAGGCAAAATGTGAGGCATTTAAGTACGTACACAATACATGGTTCTAATATTGTATTCTAATATTGGTTTTGTATGGGAGGTACCATAACTACTTTACCGATATACCTCCAAACTAACCTGACGACGCTAAAAACAAGTCCTCTCACAAAGTTTCATTCGCCTAGGTCGATTCGTTTCCACGCTATCGTGTTTTCAACAGACAGACAGACAGAGATGGACATAGCTAAATAGATTCAGAATTTGATCCCGATTCAGAATATATGGGGTCTCCGATGTCTCCTTTTGGCGTTAAAAATGTAATGGCAAAGTGAATATACCTTCATGTACAGTGTAGAGGGTATAACAAGCACCCCTTACCGACGACCCCTTTACAGCTTATGCCCAAAACCGTATAGGAGCTAGTGCCCTACTCTGAGTCTGTTGTCTTTTCATTTCGTTGTACGTCGAACGCGTACATTTCACTAGAATCGCAGAAAATCGGTAAATACAACGCGACCGTATGCTAAAATCCCGATTTGTTAATTTATCAGCATATAATCATACGAGTCTTCAAATTTGTAAGCATACCGAATTCAACATATCGTTTAATATGGCATCATACGTCCTGAAAAAATATGATAGCAAACCGTATGCTAGCATATGCTGACAGCAAACAATTTGCTGCTTTCGGAGTAATTCAGCATATCGTGTAATAGGGCATCATACGACAGACGAAAATATGCATATATGCTTAGAATTGTTAGCAAATGATAGTCAGCATACGTATGATGATTCAACATATCGTCTAATACTAGCTTAAATATCAATATCAATGACTAGAAGGGGTTTGTGTTTTTTTTTTTTTTTTTTTCAAGTTAATAAACAATATTTTCTCTCATTCATTAACCAAATGAAGTTCCTAATGTGGGACCTAAATTCTTTTTTAACACAAACGTTCTTTTAAGGACGATCAATTCGATATGTATTGAGATATTTCAGATGAAAAATTTTCTTTAAAACTTGAATTTCCGGGTAAACATGAAAACAAAATCCCGAAAATCAGTGAATATGATTGGTGTTAAAAATCGCCGCGATTTTTTTTCGGGATTTTGTAATTCGGGATTTTTTTTCGGGATTTTGTGCTTCGGGCTTTTGGTTTTTCGGGATTTTGTTTTTCGGGATTTTGGGTTTCGGGCATTTGTGGACGGGATTTTGTAAACGGGATTTTGTGCCTCGGGATTTCAGGGGTAACCCCTAGACTCAGCATTTCACCGATGTGTGACTCCATGGTGTTGCCTCCTAGCTGCATACGGCATAATTTTTTCAGGAGAAACACTTTATTGACCAATAAAGCCTTCTCGTAGGTATTTTCCAAAGTCTTCCAGTACTCCCTCGCGTATCTCAGTGGCTTCAGGGTTATAATCAGGGAATCTTCCACTAGGAGTCCTATCGTGGTCTCTGCCTTGCAATTCTTGGCTTTCCACGAATCTGACTGCACTTCCGGGATCTCCCTTTCAATTACGTCCCAAACTCCTTCTTTGTTCAACAGCAGCTCCAGCTTAAATTTCGATGTTTGGTAATTTTTACCATTTAGCAATGCAATCTGCGTTGACTTTTTCTCTTCCATGTCTAGGTATACTGCGACGACTTCCCAATTTCAGAAAAAAAATGTTTATTTTTTATTTCTATTCTTTCGATCAATAGATATCAACTAATGTTATCTTTAATCTATTATGGCTTGACTGGGCCCATAACCTATTAATTCAGTCAAAAGGCGCAGTAAGATTAAAGAAATAATATTTAGGTCTTTTATTGAAGAAAGTTGGGAAAGGAATAATATTAATTTTAAATTTCAAACAAACTTATAGAACGTGAACTACTAAAATCTAAAATCTAAAGAATAAAGTAGATGTACAATTGTTCACTTCCGACATTATTTACTGCTGAACAGAATCACCATCAGTTTACAGTTTAGGTACGATATCTTAAACACTCACGGACGGAGCCACAGCTTTTTTTTATACATTTTATGAAACAAAAGTTTATGTTTCCTTATATTTCCTCTCAAACTATATTAATAAATGCAAATATTTAATTTTCAGCGGGAAGATATGTGGTCCTGTCCACATCAGGCGACCTCTACATTCGTTCGGTGCGCCCCGAGGATGGATTAGTCAAATTCTCGTGTCTAACTACAAACACCCTCAGCGGTGAAAGGCAACGAAGTGACTCGATAACACCAGCCGTTAAGGGTGAGTCTTAATATTCCCATGGAATTCCATGAAATAACCCTCAACACTAACTTATTATAGATCTGAGTAAAAACCTAGCACCTCGCACTAACCAAAAGCCCGTAATTGAGATCCATGTCGAAAGAGGAAATGACGTCCACTTGCCGTGCAACATCCATGGAAATCCGTTTCCCATTTTCACGTAAGTCCACCCGAATCGATCCGTGATTCTAATGATGCATTAATAAATTACTCCTACTTTTGATTCGAATATTGATCGCTCTAGATTCATTGGATGCCATTCGTATTATCTTTATAATTATTTTCAAGAAATATCCCAGACTTGAGAACATTCCCCATAGCCTAACAAATCATCTTCTGCTGTATGCGAGCTTAAGAATAAAAAAATCAACGAAAAAAACATCAATTACAATGTTAATTCTGACAGAAACAAAGCGCCAGAGATTATCCCTGCGCCCTACTCACCGATGGTATCTCTACACTAACTCTCGTAAGCATGTACGATATAGCGTACTCATTTCAAGAAAAATCCACTTCCAACTAAAGTGCTTTGCTTGATACATTTTTAATGAGACTACTACTCGCGTTGGGCTTGGGATGATGGCGGGAACAGCTACAGCATAGCACTGCACATCGGATGTACATTGTACATCATATTGAACTCCAGGAGAGTTTGTTTGACTTCCGCTCAAATGGGGCGCACATTGACTTTGAGTATCCTTGATGAATAACATGCATAATGAGATGAGCTTACTGTTTGCTTATAAATAATTCATGGCAGTCGCTATCGTAATCCTAGTTAACCTGCAAGGAGCACGCAATAATGTTGATTTGATAATTGATAAATAATTTGCAATTTTTTTTTTTTTGCAGATGGTATAGGGTGTCTGATTCGTCAGCGTTGTATCCTATTCCTTCGTCGCAGAGGATTATACTCTCAAGGACACTTTTACTCATAAAAAATGCTGATGATCGAGATTCTGGAAAATGGGTGAGTGTTTTTTTTTTTTTATTTTGTTTATTCGTAAGTACGCACGTAAGTACGCACATGTTTTTTTGCAATTGAGTATGTATCTACTTACACAAGTGGGTAAATATTTGGACGGAATGCAGGAACTTGTTTGCATAGGTTGAATGTATTTAAAGTTCACCTTTACGTGATGCGCTGTTTTTTTGTGTAGCAGCTTGTATTCCTCCTTTTTAATGGAAGAGAAGGAATCAGTATTTTGGGAGTTTAAAGGCCTCGGTTATCTGAGTTCTTCCATGTGGTATACTAAACTAATTCGCGGACCTGTTATGGTAGGCAACTTATGCAGTATCATCTGCTTCTGCCACTTCGGGTTTTATAAGTCTTTTGACTCTTCTCAGATAATTCAGCAAGTTCCTATTTAAACAGCAGATCTCTAGTCAGTCAACTTCTGATCTCAACATATGGCAAGAAGCAGGTTTTCTTTTGTTGCTCTTTGTGTCAGTAGCGAAACAGTACATGCTCCACATCTTTTTCTCCAGTTAAACATTTAAAACAGAAGACAGAGCTATCGTGGCCAAATCGTGCTTAGGGAGAAGATTTGGTAGTTTAAGTCCCCGCGCCATCAGTAGTGGCACGCCACAAGGCGGTGTGATCTCTCCTCTTCTTTGGAACCTAGTGGTGAATGAACTACTTCTATGTAATACTGGAAGGGGAAGGGTACAAATGCAAAGTAATTGCCTATGCAGACGACCGACGTGGCAATCGCGGTCTAAGGAAAACACCTCATAAATAGGTGGCACAACAGGCGGTAGACACCTTAGGCCTAGCTTCTCGCAACCATTCGTTTGTGTGAGTTTCTATTTTTGGGACGAATGGAAGGGACCTACAATTTTATGGCGAGTCCGAATGGCTAAATTGAGAAGCTTTTTCAGGACAGTCATACTCTCGGATGTTTGTCAGACGTTCGTGAGAGGTGGCGCAGTAGAAAAAACCTTAAGATGTAATTTGTGTTTTTTCGGGGATCGAACCTGGGATCCCTCGCACAGTAGTCCAGCACAAAAAAAAGCTATTGGCAGCAAATGGGGACTCCAGCCTCGAATTACATACTGGCTTTATATATCCGTCATTAGACCTATACTCGTATGGCATCATCTTCTGGTGGTCTGCGGTTGCAAACACCTTAGTCGTGTTCAAAGAACGGCATGTGTTTGCAACAGTGCAGCGCTTAGGACCACTCCAATAGCGGCGATGGACTTTTTTTTCACCTGCTACCGCTAATCCTGTATTGTAAACAAGTGGCAGCAAATGAAGCCACCCGTATGAAAGCAATCCGTCTGTGGACCAGTCGACAAACTGGTCACTCGTCTATTCCAGATAAAATATAATGCATCCCAAAAGATACTGATTACACCCTCACATAGTTTCAATTCAGTAAAAATTTTTAAACCTGTATACCCTCCAGGACTGACTGGGAGAGTGATGTAGTGGCTCACAAGAGATCCATCTGCTTTTACACAGGAGTAGAGGGGGGTGTTTTATCCCAAGATTTAAATTGTACGATCTCATTGCGTCTGCCCAATTATTATAACTGTAGCGTGTTCCAGGCGGAAATCATGGCGATCAAGGTGGTCGTGGCTACGGCATAATGCAATATCCGCAAAGGATATTGTGATTTTTACCGATAGTCAAGCCGCGATTAAATCCCTGGACTCAGTCATCTTTAAATCCAAAACGGCCCTCAATTGCCGCTTATATCTTATCGAGATGGCGGAACATTTTAAAATTCACTTTATATGGGACGTGCCGGGCCACAGGGACATTCCAGGGAATTGTAAGGCCGATGAACTCGCTAGGCATGGCATAACTTTGTCGATTCTACCGGAAAAGGAGAATCTCTATATGCCTCTCGCTACATGTAAACGTTTAATTAAATAAAATCAGATAAGTGCCACTAATCGAAGGTGGTCAAACTGTACCACGTATGCTCCATCACGAAACAGATCTGGCCCATGCTGGATCTCAAGTGCTCCAGCAATCTTGTAAAACTAAAAAAATATAACAGACATTGGGAGATATGCTCTCAGGCTGGGACTCCTGCCTACCAATGATTTCTGTAGAAGCTGCATGGACGAGGAGGAGGATGAGACAATTCTTCACCTCCTATGCACGTGCCCAGCCCTCTCAGCTCGTAGAAAACTATATCTCGGAGAATACTTCTTCGACAATCTCGGCGAACACGCTAATGCAAGTATAAGTTGCCTCCAACCCATCATTCTCAGCTCCTGCTTGTTCAACGGGTAGTTGTGAGATCATTAATCATGATGTGGTATCACAATGGGCCACCTCTGGCCTAAGTGAGGCTGCCCTTATTGCGGCCTGTCACTGTCACTCTAACCTAACCAAACCTAAGTCCCCGCGCATTCTCCTCATCCATACCTGGATGGTGGAGAACAGATTTTACGTCCATCTGCCTTTTGTCGTGGTATCACGCACCTGACTTGACACAAATCTACAGATTAATTTATTATGCGTTTATCCTCCTCTTATAAATTTTGCACAAGGTTAATGCCTTGCATTTGACAAGAATGTCGAGGTGAATCCAACTTTAGCATAGGCTGCCTTATTTGAAATTGTTCGAAAACCGCTTACTGTTCTGATTGCGCAGAAGAAGACCGGCCAGTTGTTAAGACAGCTTCTTGTCTTGTAGTAAGCTAATTAAAGGGTGACAGATTCTATATAATTATTGATCTGAGCGAGAGCTTCATCCGTCGCCAAATTCATCTCAGTTAAGTTTTGGGATACAAGTCATTAAACAGCGTCATATGGTGTATTCCAAGCAGAGATTCATACTTCAGTTGTTGTGGCCACGTTTTAATACTGTTGATTTCTGTGTAGTCTACCATTTCGCCGTGTACCTTGAGAATTCTATTCGAAGGACTGCTTCGCGATGTTGTCGTTTCCACTTCTTAATTTCGACATCCAAAAGCTTTTGATCCGTTTTATGTCACAATACTTGGTTCGATATAATTTTCGGCCATCGGATTTTAAGAATGTAGTTGTAGATATAGCAGGCTGCGGAGTACATATTAGGACAGACCCTAATTCTCGAGAAGGACGTAGAAACTTTCCTGGTTTCACGCCTGGATTAGCGCCTATCTATTTCCTCAATCGCACTCTTTATGTATCCCATATTTTCCATCCCTCCTCTTTAGCTCATAGAGCTCATGGTCCGGTTTCGCCCCTGTGCGCAGTGCCGCTTTGTAGGAGAGTTGTTTTGCAGAAATAATTGTCGGCACTTTTAATCAAACTAAGAGATTCATGATGGTTCGAGTGAAATCTAGCACATTAGCATCTCTTATGGCTTCTTGGCATCAATACAACTGGTCCTCGGAACTTGGTGCTGGCTCGATAACCCGATATTTTACGGGATATCCGATCTTCAAAACTTCTGGCAGTTTGCTGCGATTGTAGCCGTTCAAAATAAAATTATCTCATAGTATGCCTTCGTGGTTCAGGAATCTAAAATATCCTTATTCGTACCTAAGGTACAACAAGGCGGTGGTTCGAGTAAACATTGGCACCTCTGAATTTTCGGTCATATTGAATATGAATACTGGATGAGTGCCTTAGGTCAATCGCAACATGATGACTTTGTTTCGTTTTCTTTATGGAAACTGAGGTGAATAAACTGTATGCGTATGCTGATTATAATAACCGGAAGCAAAGTCAATTAGCCCAAGTTTTGCCCTCCGATTTTTCTACTGGGGATGTCAACCATCAGGCAGATCTGAAGTTTGCCATCTTTAATCCGTTTTGACGGGGTTGGCTCACATTTATCCAGGGAACCCATTCTAGTCCTGAAATCAGCTCCAAATATCCCAGGTAACTGACGTAGGATTGCTGGCATCCTGATTGTTACCGACACATGAGGTCCAATGGTGCCATGAAATAACGCCAAGTGCAATAAGGCCAACTTTTAGAAATTGTCCTTATTTCGCTATGCAAAAGTGTAATAAGGCCAACTTTGAACAGTTGGTCTTATTTCACTTTGTCCAAGTGCAATAACGCCAACAAAATTTGAGTAATAAGACCAAGTTGGTCTTATTTCACTTTGCTAAAGCGCAATAAGACCAACTTCAAACAAAACCATTGAATTTGTACAAGACAATGCTTCTAAGATCACAAAAGAATTTACCGTTCTTTAAGTCGACATGGTAATAGTTTTTAAGTAAGAACTGAGGTCATTTGATTAGTACATAAGTGAAAGTTTTGCAAGAAGGAAACATCGGCGAAGGGACATAACTCGGCGAGAGTTAATAAGTCTATTATTATGGCCCTAATGATTGTAATTTCGTGTTAAAAATTTCGCACGAATTTTCTAATGAACTGAAGTAAATATTAATTAGATACTTAAATCTACTTTATTTAAAAAAAATAAAATTTGCACGAATTTTTATAAGAAATGTCATGTACACAAAACTGAATGAACTATTAAAAACATCAAGTTATTTTTTTTATTGCTGGGGGCTTATTCCCAAATGCGCGGCGGATCGCTTTTAATGGCGGATTGGTATTTTTGTATTTCCAAAAGCGATTCGATCCATTCGTCACAAGAATTTAGTTTATTATACCCGGTACCACACTGTGGTGAGGGTATATCGTCGGTTCAAAGGTAAAACTCACTAACTAACAAAATTAATTTGCGGAGATAATGATTTTGAAACATATTTTTTGGCCTGAAAAGTTGTTTTTTAGTGGTTTTTTATAATTTGTAATTCGTATTAGAGTTATTTGTTGGCATTTATTGACTTTTTCCTGCATAAAACGCCGTTAGCTGTGTAATTTAATGAGAAATATCAGACAATCTCATTTTTTTTCAATTTGTACTTAGTGACTTTTACCTTTGAACCGACGATATTCACTTTGTCATTCCATTTGTAACGCCCATAAGGAGGCGTTGTAGGTATGACAAACTATATATATTATTGATCAGCATCACTTTCTTAGTCGATCTAGCGATGTCCGTCTGTCTGTCCGTCTGTCCGTCTGTCCGCACGATTACGGCCGTAATTTAAGAGCTATCGACTTGAAATTTGGTATGTAAGCTTTTATCCACCAAACTGAGGCTAAGTTCGAAGATGAGCAAGATCGGATGAAAACTACTACTACCTCCCATACAAAAATATTAGATTTATATAGCTTTTTATGTTAAAAATTAAATTTAAATAGCTACAGTAAAGATAGCAAGTTTAAACTTTGCACATATTGTTTTAATAATATTTAAAAATGTTTGACAAAAAATGAGCTTGGTCGATAAAAAGTACCCATACCTCCCATACAAATATATAATTTTTTAATACTAAAATATTTTTTTTATTTTACAATAATATAGTACCGGGTATTTGAGCTTCGGCATAGTCGAAGATAATTGTCTTACTGGTTTTTTATCCACAATAAATCCGCCTGCAATCCGTCACCTAAATAGCTTTCGCTTTTGAATGGATCGAATCGCTTTTTGGAAATACAAAAATACCAATCCGCCATGAAAAGCGATCCGCCGCGCATTTGGGAATAAGCCCCCAGAATTGGGAATATTTAAATTTTGGGGTCCTTTTTTAATTTTTTAATTCATTCAAGATGATGCATATCACCCAAGACATCAGAAAGAAACCGTTATTACTGTGGCTTTCCTGCAAGGTAAGCAAGTAATTGTACATAGGTGTGGTAATTCCTGGCACATACCACCATATGAGGGATAAACTTTTGCGTAAGAAGAATTCGCGCGAATTTTTAATTTTCACAACCCATATCGATCCTCCCTTGGTCTTTTTGGCTACGCATTTGGGTTCATTAAAAATCTATCCTCCCCTTCCCAATCGTTTCCTGGCTACATCATGCATCAATTTCAAACTTCTTAAAATGCTATATGGAAAGTATTTTCTAACTAGCTAGTCATGTAAATATGTATAGGGAAAGTCCGATATGCAGTGGAAAGTGACGTAAAGCCAAATTTCCTTTTTCTCATATTCAAGTAGAATAAGATTTTGCTTCTGAGAACAAAAGAAAATAAAAGTGCAAATTTACGAGAACATGTTAGATGGGACATAATTCTATACAAATTCTCTATGGACTTATATCCCACTTATGTCCCGTGGAGTTATGTCCCTGCGCCGAAAACATCGTGTGCTTATTATAATGGAAAGTGAAAATGACTTAGGTAGCTATGTCGTTTTCGGTTGGTCGTCCAGAATCGTCCGGAAGCAATCCGAACGCTTCTGAAAGCGTTCGATTGACACTCAACTGACAGTTCTTCTACTGAAAAGAAGAGAAATTTGATTCTGGATTTGAATGCAGAATCTCGGAGAGTTCTTCCTGACGGTTCTGGACGACCAACCGAAAACGACATTAGATTCCCGTTTGAGTAGAGGGTTTTAGGAAAGGAAGCGTGCTTTTGTACATTCCAGAAATAAAACAACTGTATAAATTTAAATGCAATGCAAAGTTGTATAGAAATTTAAAACTATTATTTTCTCAAATCAAAAAAAAAAAAGTTTAACATAACTTCTGCTGATTAATATTTAATATGAATGTTAAAGGCATTTTTGAATTTGAGAAAATAATAGCTTTAAATTCGCGCAGTTGGCCTTATTTCACTCACCTAAAGTGAAATTAAACCAAATTCATATTTTGAAAGCGCAATAACACCAACTTGGCGTTATTTCATTTTGTCGAAGTGAAATAAAGCCATACTTTGTCGAAGTGAAATAAAGCCAACTGTTTAAAATTGGCTTTATTACACTTTTGCATAGCGAAATAAGGCCAATTTCTAAAAGTTGGCCTTATTACACTGCGTTATTTCACGGCACCGGTCCAATATAGTGAGTTCTCAAGATTCGTACATTCAACGGGTAGATCTGAAATCTGCCATAGTTTTTTTTTCGTTTTAACGGGGTTGATTGTTGCTTCACATTTATCCAGGGAACGCATTCTAGTAATGAACTCAGCTGACGTTGGGTAGCTGCCACTTTGATTACTGAATCCAATTTAGTGAGTTCTTTTTGCCTAAATTTATTACAGAAAACTAGAATAGAGCAAGGCACACCTTACCTATCTCGCGTATACGGACTAGGGTTCAAATCTTAAAGCAGCTCATGTCCAATTTATTTAAATACTTGAGATAGCCCTTTAAAAATACCTACACTGAATGCTTTTTCTAAACAAAAAACATATTCTTATCACTGAATCTAAGTAATTTAAAAAAAATTTCAATTATTCCAACAGATTTGTCAGGCATCCAACCAGTTTGGTGAACAAAGGATAGAAATTCGATTGATAGTCCAGTCGTACGTCTCGGTGCATATCCTGCCACAAGTACAAATTGCCAATTCAGGAGGCACAGCAATATTTAATTGCTCAACGACGGGATCATCAGTGGATGGCGTTGAATGGCTGCACAATGGCAGACCCGTAATGGAGGATAATGTCCTTAGTACTGGCCGAGACAAGTGAGTGAATTCCAATCTATATTGCATGCAAATTGCTCTTGATATGCATATACATATGTGCGTGTGTGAGTGTGTTTGTGTTTGTGCGTGTATGTACATTTCAATCAATGAAATCTTCAGATGCTTGCCATGGTGTATTTATTCTATGAGATTCCTATAGGACGAGCAAAGTGGGCACAATGGGCCCACACATTGTCATTGTCATCCACTGCTGACGAAGCCTATTACTCCAGCTATTCACTGTTGGTGATGTACGCAAATTGTATTTACCTTTGCAAGGAGCTCCTCATTCTCCCAACGCATCCAATCGGACATACGTTCATTGACGTCGGTCGGTCGTTCAGCATTCGACAGACCCTAATTCAAATAATGGAGATAACCCTCGACCCACCCACAGGGCCTATGTCAATGTTTGTGCCGAACCTATTTTCTTTTTGATAAAATTACATATTTTGTTTGCCATTCGCAAGGCAAATGTTGATGATATTTGATCAATAATGAATGTCCATTGGGAGAATGTCCTTGGCTGTCTTTTCCCATGAATATATTAATGGACGACATGTGTTTGTTGTTTGCTCATCTGTGTGTGCGTGTGCGTGCACCTTAAAAGCTTTTTGATACGGATTTGATGTAATATGCTAACCCGAGTGCTTTGCTCGTCTTGGGACCGACATTTATTTTGCCCCACTTGATTATGCCGGATTGGGAATATATTTATAGAAGCGCCCGAAATGTGCTTACAGTATATACGACCAGACCACCTAGCCCTACACATATAATATGGTAATGCATACTTGAGTGTGTTATCGGACATGTATTTTGGTATAATGTGAATTCAATTGTTTTTGCCTTTCTCGTGTGTGCAGTGTCCGGCTGTTATCGAAGACATCATTGATGGTGCAGAACGTCGGGCGCAAGGACAAGGGAGTCTACCAATGTTTGGTTGGTAATCACAAAACTAGTGCACAGGCTATGGCTGAACTGAAGTTGGGTGGTAAGTAAAGTTCTAGTAAATGTATTTCTTCTTCCACAGAGCTGATTAATTTAAATAGAATGTTGGGTTGATTTAGTGACTACAAAAAAAAATCGCATTAAGTCGAGTCTTTGTTCTGATAATGGTTGGCTGGATCTTATTCACAACATTTTTCTCGATCCACCTATTGTCTATATTAGTGGTTCTAGAGCAACAATCTGCGAAGTGAAGAAAATTAGAGTCAGATTATGTGCATTGACAGTCGTCATTGGCAAGACTGAAAAGGTATGTGATTCTAAAATTGTCCCTTTGAACTATCGCACTTGTCAAAGCTGTAGTTGATTTCGTATCAAAAATTGAACTTGAAATAAAGCAGAGCATAAATCATAATCTAAACATTATTATTATTCGTGAAATAATAACCCCCTCCTTATTTGCTGGCTAGGACGTGTAAGACGAAAAACCTGTCTACCTCTGGATTATGCCTAAACTGTCTATTTATCGCCCTTAGTAGGTACTGGAACATCACCAAATAGTATTTGGTATCACGGTGATAATAAAATTAATATTGCAGACAATTTTGAGCACCAGAGGTCTTGAGTCAGATATAATGAGAGTTTAAGGCCACTTTGAAAGAGAATTACATTATTTTGTTCCCGTTTCACATCAATTAAGAGAGAAATACTGCATTCGCGAGAGCGACGCACGAGGCATAGCTAGGTCCTCAATTTCTGCATGTTTTCTAAAACTGGAGTTCTAAAATGTCACAAAAGTCATCTGATTTTTATTTGAAAATTCTATGAGTATACGTTCAGACTATTATTTGGACCAGATGATAAAAAAAAGCATGTAAAGCTATAATACGAATACTCTGTGTTACGAATATTTTAATATAAAATAAATTGTAAGAGTCAGTCCAGTCTTGCTCCGTCTGTGGAGCAAGAGAGAGCTCGAGTCACGAGCAAGCGGGAGATTGAATAAATGTGGGGTTTTTAATCTTATTTTCCCCACAATAAAAATCGGACTCGTTTAATTTAAATCAGAACTCGAACACTTTGGAATAACCCCAATTAGGTAATGACGACGACCTACAGCATTAATGGACTTACAAAGCCGGACGTGCTGCAGAAGATGATACACTTTAAATGGGATTCAATACTCATCTTAGAAATAGTGTGAGCGATAATATTGTATTTGTTTGTTTTAGACACTGACTGAAGTTGAAAATTTTAAGTACCTAGTAAGTAAGTAAACATATTCACGGTCGATATGTTAGTCACATGTCGCGACGCGAAAGTTCTTAAAATATTGTTGGTCAATAAGCAGAGTCACCTCACGACATACTGCTTAAGTTAGAATGATTTATAATTTGTAGTGTATGATAAATCAGACAGCCGCGAGGACCGATAAAATCCTAAAAGCTGTGCGAACATTCTCCCAAATTTGCTACTAAATTTTCTATTAAAGGATTTAGGACAGGTACCTAGTTCAAGACATTACCAATTCCACTGCAAATAAATGTGAAAAACAGTTTACACTAGATTTGCATTCAAAAGGCATACACTTCTTTGAACTCCGGCCCCAAGTATATACATATTTCAAAATCAAGGAAGCCGATTTTTTTTACAACAAGCCATAAAAGGGAATTTGATTGAAAATGTCAGCTTCCTTCCTTACCGTTTTGTTGATCAGATCACCAATCAGTCAGGACAAACTGTTTCATTATATGAGATTAAGGAAACCTAGTTTTATATATGAGACTAGCTGTACTCGCTCGGCTTTGCCAGTGCACAGAAATTGTATCGCTTAGATCTTAGATAATATGAGTCCAAACGCAAAATAGTTGGTCTACCGAAGATAAAATAAAAACATGTGCTGATTCTTGAATTCTTTCCAACTAGACCACAATTTTTTGTTGATTATATAAAGATTTATTTATTCTTAATAGATAAAGGTGATAAAAAGAAGGCGACTTCATTGAAATAATGTTATGGAGTGAGCTTATAAAACTGAATAACTTATTGAAGACTTTTTACGACGCATAATAGTTAGTCTACCAGTCTTTATTTTCATTTTACCACTGTAGATATTACTGCACCTCTGGCATTGATAACAGCTTCTAAGCGCCGTGGCATAGTGTCAACTAATTTTTGACACTCTTAGGAGCCGAAAGTTTCCGAGATATTTGTTATCTTGTCCCTTAATTTTGGAAGTGTCCGAGCTGGTTCTTGTCGCAGTTTTTGCTTCATTTTATTCCAATCGGTTTCGATTGGTGAAACGACAGGGCTGCTGGAAGGCCATTACACTAAAGGAATTCCTTCAGCAGTTAACCACGCCATTGTCGATCTAGCAGTATGGCAAGATGCACCGTCCTGTTGGGAAATATAGTCTCTCTCACTTGGTTGACGACGAGTTATTGATAAAAGAAGCTCTTCTTCTAAAATGTCGTGGCACTTGGCAGCATTGACCAGTCCATTGACAAAATGTAAATTGTACATGAACTTGACTGTTGCTTCAGGCAGTCTTTGTAAAAGGCTTCTTTTGAATTTCTTACCACACGTATGCGTTCGTCACCAACGCAGACTTCGAATCTGGACTAATCACTCCAAATAAAAGACCGCCATTGACTTAAAGTCCAGTTTTTGCGTTGTTTAGCCCACTCAAGTCGTTCTTTCTCCTGCTTAGGTATCAAAAGTAGTTTTTCTTTTGCCTGTGTTTTTAATGAATTGAGAAGCTTTATGTTTTGTAAAATTCAAAAAACCTTATAAAATTTATAGGTATCCCATTTTTTTCATCGTCCGCTTACGAGGGTCGATCGAAATGCTTTTTTGAATTTGTTCTCTCCATTGGACAGTTATTGCTGCAGCAGTTTTGCGCCGATTTTCTTTTATTATTTTCTTTAAAACCCGGCAATAACGAGGTGGACGCGCAGTTTTCTTACTTGTCTCAACATTTTCCAATTTTTTGAATTTTGTAATAATGTTCTGAGCTGATGAGCGTTCTGAGCAATTTTATAACTCGACAATCCCGTTTTAAATGCCTTAATTATCGATTCTTTTAGGACTCGTAATAATGCAACGCCACTCGCCATGGTGAACATAAAACTGATGCCTACTTGCATAAAAACAGAGATCATTCAACAACAAATAGGGTTTATGCCATTTTTTTCATAACGGTTCACCAAAACACTGTTTAAATAGTAATAGACCAAGAATTTTGCATTCAAAAGAGAGTAGACCAACTCTTATGCAACTATCTTTGTTTGAGATAATAGAGAAAATCGTAACGGTGGCTTTTTTAAATTTTTTTTCATTTGGCCTAATTTACTAAGAATAATTACTGTATTACATGACACGCATTTTTAAATAAATAACTATTTACAACCACAATAAATTTAAGTATGAAAAAGATTAATCTGTTTATTCAAAAATAGACAAATTATTTTGCGTTTGGGTCGTAATGTCCTTTCGTAATATTGTTTGTAAATTTGAGCTCAATCAATTCGTCAGTATTTGAGATATACGATTTTGAATGTTTTTCTTTTTTTGTATGGGCGGTGCCACGCCCCATTGTACAATTTTGAAGTATTGTCTCTAATTGGGCTTGTTTCGAATATTCTCACGAACTACGGGGATCATAAAACAGCTGAGGCTTAAAGTAGAGGTACAGCGAAAACTGAATCGCCAAAGCACAGTAAAAATGCCTAAACCAACTGTTAAACAATGGTTGTGAAATTTGTGGCAGAAATCGAAGAAATCTAAAAGAAAGTTTTCAAAGTTTCAAAACTTAAATATTTAAAGTTTGTATGTTTCAGAAAATACTGAAAATTGCGCGGTTTTGAAAAGCATATTAATCAAATGGTCGGGGTCCGTTGTGCGTACACCGTGAATTTAACTTGGAATGCAGCACAGCCCTTCTTATTCCATAAACCGATTGTCAAGAAAACCAATATTCACCGTCAAATATTATAGTCAATTGACTCTTGTTGTCCAGCTGAATAGTCTACGATTATATTATTTGACTTAATAGCTCTTTTGTTTTATCTTACTTACAGATACAGTTCCTGAACTAATTTATACATTTATAGAACAAAATGTACGACCGGGCCAATTGATATCTCTAAAATGTTCCGCAAGTGGATCTCCGCCACCACAAGTAAGTAAAAAGTAACAAGCAGTAAGTATTCTGACGAAAAACACAAACAATTTTGAAGAGCCTACATTTTTGAGTAAATAACATATCTGTAAAAATTTGACACAAACAAAGTTATAATATAGCGCTAAAGCTTATAAAAAAGGAACTTACTATTTATGGATATATTGCATGGCAATGATTTTTGACTTACTGCTCCAATAATGTTAATCACACCAAAAATATAAATGTAAAAAAAGAGCCAAGGTCTATTATATAGAACAACAAAAATTAGGTGCGTAACTAGTCAGCCACGAAAAGTAATGAGATCTAAATTTAGGCCAAGTTCTAACTTTAAGAATGTTGAGATTCTTTGCTGAGTCGTCGACACCAATGTGCATGTTTTGGTAAACTCCTTTCTTCTCATAACAACAATCTACAGGTATTAGAGATCAATGTGCTTCCTAAACGAAAGGGTTATGAACTGTCCAGCAGGTCAGTGACTAGCTTGCTTTAGTAGCATCAAAATACGTACACCTTACACCAAGTTGGGGTTGGTCTACCTACATATGAGGTGGGGTCATTCCCATCTGTGTTTTTTTTTTTTTTTTTTTTTCTTCTACTCGAAGACTCGTCGGGCTGGTGCATTGTTGTCCATTCGCTGCAACTGAGGTAGCCATCTCAGTCGTTGTATTTAAAGCTTTTAGACCATTTCAGGGTTGATTTAATATAATTTTCCTTAAATTTCGACGCTGAATCTTCCACAAACTATGTAATGTACTGAATTTAGAAATTGAGTTTCCTTAATGCGAAGCTATTGTCGATAAGCCTTTCCTCGAAGCGTTCCAAGAGGTTTTCATACTCTTTCGAAAGAGGCCATGCTACTGCAGCAGCACACAGTAGAACTGCCGGATTTGCATTTGTGCTCATTTTGAAAACTCCAAATAGAGATAGAGATAGAGATAGAGATAGAGATAGAGATAGAGATAGAGATAGAGATAGAGATAGAGATAGAGATAGAGATAGAGATAGAGATAGAGATAGAGATAGAGATAGAGATAGAGATAGAGATAGAGATAGAGATAGAGATAGAGATAGAGATAGAGATAGAGATAGAGATAGAGATAGAGATAGAGATAGAGATAGAGATAGAGATAGAGATATACGATAGAGATACGTCAGTATTTACCGGGTAAAATTGTAAAACTTCAAAACACCCTTCATCGCTTACGCAAACAAGCGTGTGTGTTAATCTCCTGATTATGTTATTGACACACAATTATTAACTTGTATACGAAATTTTATTATGTACCCCCAAACTGAAATAATATTTAAATGCATTTATAATCACATATACAATCTGTTAACTCCCCTTTTCCTTATTTTTGCAGTTTGCCTGGCTCCTGGACTTTCAGCCGATAATGGATGTGTCAATCCATCACCGATTTGCCATAGGACAATTTGTCGACATGTCTGGAGATGTGATAAGTCATTTAAATATTTCTCACGTTCGACCCGATGATGGAGGGCTCTATAAGTGCATCGCTTCCAATACAATGGGCAGTGTGGCACATGCAGCCCGATTAAACGTCTATGGTATGTAAAACATCCATCTTTACCCACCATTATATGTAGTGTTCCCCACAATATTAGCCGTCAGTATTCACATTCATGATTTATATGAGCTGTGCGGATAAAAATCCTTTTTCCCTGATTGTTCTCTCATACGACAAGCTCACGAACCAGACAGCACCTGCTTGGGTCTCCACCATGAACATTTTTGATCTCCGGGTATGCTGCTTCTCTGCTGTGTGCGAAGTTATTCAAGCGAAGCCAATAGGATTGACATCAATAAAGGGGATATGGGGATGGAGAGATATTTTATTTTGGTTCGTCGATAATAGAATCTGTGGTGCACATTGATTGAACTTTCTAGATACGACACCGGCACGTTTACAAACGTGGGGAATGGAGTTGCTTATTAACATGCATAGGAATTCGGATGACAATGTAGAGTTGCAGCATATGAAAGAGGATTTACTTTAAGTTCTAATCTTAAGCTTGAGGTAAATGCAGAAAATGGAGCAATACCATTAGACAGTGGGGCATTTCATTTTAAAAGGGGGAAGTTGTATGTACATAATCGATTCATAATTTACGCGCAGTGGCTCCAGGAATCGGCAAAAGATTTATTGTAGGGCCGTTTCGTATGCAATTGTGCCGATTCAACACCTAAAAATAATATTGTGTTAATGGAATGGGGAAGACGTTGTCTTTTACCCATTGTAAGTAACCCTGTCTGCAATCAGTTGTAAATTGTACCTTGTTCCAAGAAGCCCAAACTTCGCGACAGCGTCTTAATAACTAACAAAATGCGAACGTTCAGAGAAATCTTTTGCACACATGAAGATAATACAAGCTACGTATAGGGATTTGTTGATATTTTTTCCTGGTATTAGTGTATTTTTGGAACGCTGGTGGTCAGCGATGACACTTTACTCCAATTGGAGTAGATCTACTTCACTTTTTCACAAATTTCAAAAATCTACTCCCTACTTCACTTATTTCCAATTTCCCATTTTCTACTCCAATTTCAAATTTGGAATCCATTTCTTTATTTTGTTTAATAAAAAATATTTTACAATTTTTTATGCGATTAATGACAAGTAAGTAAGTAGTATGTAGCCACTTTACGGATTAATTTATTAGAATTTACCTGAAAAACTGGTAGCCCCAGGTAAAACTATGTATGGTGAATTTGATCAGATAAAAAATAACTCGGAGCTTGAACAAAATTCGAAACATTGGTAGATCCAATATAAAATAGATTGTATATCTTTTAGGCTCTTAATTTTAAACAAAGCGTACCTTACGAGGACTTGCAGTTTTCACCGTACAATAAATTTCCTAGCTACTAGTGATGTGTCAACTCGAGTTCATAAACCGGTTCAAACCGAGTTAAACCGAGTTACATTTATATCAAACCGAGTTGGGGAAACCGATGGAACGAACCGAAAAATTTTATTTCACTGCATTTAACCGAAACCGAATGGAATAAATGATTCGGTTTCAGTTGGTTATCATTACCTTATTGTCATACAGTACCTACAGTTAGTGCACTAGCACAATGCACTAACACATGAATGTATTCCATCCCACAATGAACTAATGAACATCTTTATACGCAGTCAACTAGACGACAATGCGATCTCCTCAGCTCAACATGCCTATATTAAAGGCAAAGGGGTGGAAACTGCACTGCATGAGGTCGTTAGCACTATAGAGAAGTCATTAAAAGACAAAGAATATACACTAGCTGCGTTCCTGGACATTGAAGGCGCCTTCAATAATGTTAAAACGTGTGCAGTGAAGAGAGCACTACAGAATTCAAACGTTGATCAATCCCTCACTAATGTGATTGTAAATTTACTTAGCGAAAGGAACATCAATGCGAAACTAGGTGACACAGACCTGAGAGTAACCGCTTCGAGAGGCACTCCACAAGGAGGAGTCATCTCCCCCTTACTCTGGGTTCTGGTTATTAACGAGATACTAGTGAAATTCAAAAATATGGGAGTCACGGTAACTGCATATGCAGATGATGTGGTACTGCTTGCAAAAGGAAAGTTTCTACCGACCGTAAGCGACTTGCTAGGAAGCTCACTAAGAATACTCAGTATGTGGACAAAAGAATGTGGCCTTGGGGTTAACCCCCAGAAAACTGAGCTTGTTCTGTTCACAAACAAAAGAATTATACCACAATTCGAACCACCAACTCTTGAGGGAATACCCCTAAAGGTGACAGATAGGGCGAAATATCTAGGAATTATCCTCGATAGGAAACTTAGTTGGAAACCGAATGTCAATGAAAGAGTGAAGAAAGCAGCTAACGCTTTCTACGCATGCAGCCGCATCTTTGGCAGGAGATGGGGACCAAACCCCAAAATAATCCTGTGGATGTACACGGCAATCGTGCGGCCAATACTCACATATGGCAGTATAGTCTGGTGGCAAGCCGCAGGCAAGGTGACCAATCTCAGATCAATGACAAAAATACAAAGACTAGCATGTATAGGGACAACCAGTGCAATGAGAACCACACCTACAGCTGGAATGGAGGCAATTCTTAATCTAACTCCTCTAGACCTATACATGGAGGAATCTGCTACCAAAAGTGCCCTAAGGATTAGCCAAACTAAAACTTGGAACCCAGGCAATTTTGGCCATGCACAGATCCTAGGAAAATATATTGGGAACGCTGTCACTTCGGACTATATGTCTCCCCATCTAAACTTTGATAGACCATTCTCTTGCTCGTTTCCGAGTAGGGATGAATGGACCACAAATGAACCCACTAAGAGGAAATCGATATCCATCTACACGGATGGGTCAAAGATGGACTGTGGAACCGGTGCCGGTATATTCTCAGCGGAACTAAACATACAATGCTCAATCAGACTCCCTGATAGCAGCAGTGTCTTCCAGGCAGAAGTTCTGGCAATCGCGGAAGCGGCCCGACAGGTGTCATTGTTGGCAATACCGCGTAATGATATTACCATTTTCATTGACAGCCAGGCGGCTATAAAAGCAATCTCTGCTATTGAAATTAAATCTAAGCTAGTTCACCGCTGCCGCGAAGAGCTCAAGGCTCTCTGCTCGCAGCACACTACGAATCTCTGCTGGGTCCCTGGACACAGTGACAAAGCCGGCAACGAGAAGGCTGACGAACTGGCGAGAGAGGGATCTACAATGGACCAGGATAGAGCATTACAGTCCATCAAGCCCCCACTCTGCAACCTGAGAGAACGAGTCGAGAACAAGATTCGTATGAAAACCAACAAAAGGTGGAAAGAACTAACGACCTGTGAAATATCACGGAAGCTTTGGCCAGAGTACGACAGTGGCCGAACCACCAAACTTCTACAGTTTGACAGGTCATCGCTGTCTAAGCTGGTAGGGGCCCTAACGGGGCATAACTTCCTAAGAAATCATACAATGAAACTAAATCTCAAAGATGACGATATATGTAGAGGCTGCGGAGACGAAGAGGTCCATGAGGACACACCTCACTTCCTCTGTCACTGCCCGAGTCTCTGTCACTTGAGGAACAGAACACTTGGAAGTTACTACTTCCATGACCTACAAGAACTTTCTGATATCTCACTTTCCGATCTTTACAGGTTCTTGAGGACATCAGGATGGCTGGACGGCGTCGAGTAAATATATGAAGGATGGACACGTAGCTAACCAACCCAACACCAATGGTTAATCCCCCACGAAAGGGCATCACAATGGGTCCACGAGGACCTAAGTGAGGTACAGTAGGGTTCACCCTACTCTACCAACCCGTCAACCTAACCTAACCTATTCCATCCCACAATACCTATTTGGAATTGGAATTCGGTTTCGTTTCGGTACACATATCGTGTAATAGGCAAATTTCTGTCATATGTATGCTGAAAGGCGTTTGTTGACAAATTTGTTGGATAGTCAGCATACGTATGTTGACGGACTAAACATATCGTGTAATACCCCATTTGGGACCGTAATGCTAACATTCGGACAAATTTTCGGTGTATGATGACTCGTATGATATATGCTGACGAGCTAAAGTAGGCTCATCAGCATACACCACATTTTAAAGCATACGGTTTTGTTATTTTTGAAGTTTCGATACATTTTGAACGCGCCGGACATGTTTTTTGTATTTATATTGCGTTGATTTTTGGTTTTAAAAGAAAAAATGGCTGTGTTGTTCTGTTCGCAGCTTATAGGCTAGTTTTTTTTAGCCACCCGCGGTTAGTGACAAGTCAATTTTGAATGACTTGGGTGTGCCGGAAATGCAGCATTATATTGCAGGTGAATTGCGGAGCCTTTGAGCCGCATAAGTGATATTTGCGAAACGTAAATTGTCTCGTGCATATTATCATTTTCTTCAATAAAAAGTTAATAATAAAAAAATTCATTCGTTTCTTTTATCTTCTTCCTGTCGTCCTGGTCATTTTAAATATGGTACAAATACAAGAGAAAACATGTAAAAGTATTATCATCGGCCTGGCCGATGCTTTCATACCCTCCACTGCATATAAGTGAGGCAAAATGTGAGCCATTTGAGTACGTACACAACACATGGTTCTAATATTGTATTCTAATATTGGTTTTGTATGGGAGGTACCATAACTACTTTACCGATGTGCCTCCAAACTAACCTGACGACGCTAAAAACAAGTCCTCTTACAAAGTTTCATTCGCCTAGGTCGATTCGTTTCTACGCTATCGTGTTTTCAACAGACAGCCAGACAGGTGGACATAGCTAAATAGATTCAGAATTTGATCCTGATTCAGAATATGGCGTCTCCGATGTCTCCTTCTTGGTGTTGAAAATGTAATGGCAAAGTGAATATACCTTCCTGTACACTGTATAAGGTATAACAAGCACCCCTGACCGACGACTTTACAGCCTATGCCCAAAATCGTATAGGAGCAAGTGCCCTCTGAGTCTGTTGTCTTTTCATTTCGTTGTACGTTGAAAACGTACATTTCAATAAATACAACGCGCCCGTATGCTAAAATCCCGATTTGTTAATTTATCAGCATATAATCATACGAGTCTTCAAATTTTTAAGCATAGCGAATTCAACATATCGTCTAATATGGCATCATACGTCCTGAAAAAATATGATAGCAAACCTTATGTTAGCATATTCTGACAACAAACAATTTGCTGCTTTCGGAGTAATTCACCATATCGTGTAATAGGGCATCATACGACAGACGAAAATATGCATTTATGCTTAGAATTGTTAGCAAATGATAGTTTAGTTTCTTAGTGTAGTTTCCTGTTTTTTATAGTTTTTGGTTTCGGTTTTTTTCCCACATTTTGTGTTTTATTTTTCGAAGCAAATAATGCCGGGCCCAAGAAAAAAGTCCCTAGTTTGAGAAGTTTTCAACAAACTGGAAGAAGGAAAACCGAGTTAGTAGTCAACTCGGTTTGCAACCCGGTTTGCTTCAATTTCAACTCGGGTTAACCCGGTTTGAAAATTTTTCGGTTTGGCACATAACTACTAGCTACGACTGCTAAAGAAATATTGATCGATCTTGACAGAAGGTATATCAGCGCCGCAATAGGTGTGATTACGAGACACTGTCTTACTGGCAAACAAACATTCTCAAACGATTTTTGTAGAAGTTGTTTGGACGAAAAGGAGGAGAAGGAAGGAAGCTCCATTTGGGAGCTTTCTATTACAACGATCTTAACGATCTAAGAAGCCTAGATATTCGTAATTTCCTTTGCTTCTTTATAGAAGCTCAAACTGGTTCAACGAGTAGGACGAAACTTCTTCTAAATGCATGTGGTATCCAAAAACGGGACCTTATGGTCTAAATGTATCGGCCTTTTGTCGGCAGCCATTTCAACCTAACCTAACCATGTATGAAATATTGGTTTTAGTTGTAGGATAGAATAGTTTAGATATATTCGCAAAATGCAAACATTTCCGTGTTCTACCTTGATTTTTCCGTACGAAAAACTTTTTCTGTTCAACTTCTCACTCAATTCCACAGCAGGTTTCACTGAATTCCTATGATATGCTATGGTTAAATGTTTCAGTTTTGTTCTGTTTCGTGTTTTTACGGATGCATTTTACGGATAGCTATAACTGAAGCCTTACGGACGGATAGCTATAAACGACGCCTAAGGCACCAAGTGACAATGAACAGAAACAGGAACAGAAACTGAAACAGAACAGAAACCTTTTTCGTTCTGTAGTAAATTCTGGTTCTGTTTACGTTGCTCGTTCAGCTACACAAAAGTGAAACAGATCCAGTAAAACATGGCTGCCGTCTATTCAGTGCACATAAAAAAACAGCTAAATTGCATTTCTATTGCTGTCAGCAACAGAAACAATCAATATAATACTTGTTTACGTTCTGTCGTCAAACAGCCATTTTTCTGTCGCTAAATTCTGTTGCTGAATAAAAAATGTAGGCATTTTGTTTCTGTTCTTTGTCACTTGGTGCCTTTAATGGGATCTACGTACTACGAAACATACCCACAACATAAATTATTATCGTCCCCAGATAGATATAATAATTGAACGGACTTAAAATCTGCGATTGATATTACACACCCTTTGTAATATTTTTTGGACTTAAGAGTTTTCAGAAAAATTAAAATTATAATTAGAAAATAAAATTAGGCATGTTTTTTTTTGAAACCACGCCGGCCAGCCGTTCATTTGGACAATTGCCAGCAAGATGAAGCCAGCCGCGTTTTAGTATAAAATTATGTATTGGTAGAAATATTTGCTTCATTCTGACATTTTTCTCTGGAATGTTGTGTGCATGAGATAAGAACGCCATTATGATTTAAGCAAATTGTACAGAAATTCTAAGCCACTTGTTGCTTTCAGCGCCACCTGTTTATTGTGAATTAAATTTATCCAGCTGCCAGCCAGCAGCTCTCCGACTGGGGAGAAAATCAAGGGTTGTTGCCAGCAGGTTGTTGTTTTAATTAGCATGTGAAATGTGCCTCAACTGGCAACAACTGGCTGGCGAGGTTTCATAAAAACGCACCTATCGATGAAGGTTTTTTCTACTGCGCTATCTCTCACGAAAGTCTGAGAAACATCCGAGAGTATGATTGTCCTGAAAAAGCTTATCAATTCAGCCGTTCGTACTCGGCATAAAATTGTATGTCCCCTCCATTCGCCCTAAAAATAGAAACTCCAACAAACGAATGGTTGCGAGAAGCTAGGCCTAGAGTGTCTACCCGCCTGTTGCGCCACCTATGTATTTATTTTTATTTTATTTTCACATCAGTATGTAATTCGTTGACAGGATTTAGACAAGGCGATGCGCTGTTATATGTGACTTCAACATCGTTCTTGAAAGAATAGTGCAAAACTCAAACGCTAACACCAGAGGCACTATCTTTCAAAAGTCCGTCCACCTACTCGCCTACGCCGACGACACCGACATAATCGGCAGAACGCAGCGTGATGTCACTGGCGCGTTCGTGGGCATTGAGACGGAAGCGACGAAGATGGGTTTGGCGGTCAATGAGGGCAAGACAAAGTATATGCTGTCATCAAGAAAGGACACCCAACACCGACGTCTTGGACAGAATGTCACTATAGACCGATATAACTTTGAGGTGGTTAAGGACTTTGTCTACCTAGGCTCCGCTATCAACTCAGACAATGACACTTG
Source organism: Cheilosia scutellata (assembly GCA_955612985.1). Lineage (NCBI taxonomy): Eukaryota > Metazoa > Arthropoda > Insecta > Diptera > Syrphidae > Cheilosia > Cheilosia scutellata. The sequence continues at coordinate 63,502,478 of OY015312.1, read as the reverse complement.
CGCTGAGATTAAACGAAGAATAACTCATGCCAATCGCTGTTTCTTTGGGATAAGAAAGCAACTGAGTAGCAAAGCCCTCTCTCGAAAAACTAAAGTGACCCTTTATAAGACCCTAATCATCGCAGTCCTACTTTATGGTGCAGAGGCATGGACTCTATCAAAAGTGGATGAGGCTACTCTTGGCTGCTTCGAGTAAATTTCGGTCCCGTCTGCATAGAGGGGACCTCAACCAACTTAGCGTGCGAAAATGGAGACAGCTGGCCAAAGATCGTGCTGGCTGGAGACGCTTGTTGATTGAGGCCCAGGTCCACCCCGGACTGTAGCGCCACCTTAAGTAAGTAAGTAAGTATGTAATTCGTTGAACAATTTTTTCAAAACACGCTACAACTTTCATGACTCCTCTTTCACAATACAGGCATGATAACGAGGCGAGAAACTATTGCGTCGTTGTAATGTGCTGATTACATTAAATTAACAACACCAAAGTGGATCCCTTTTTTTTTAAATTCGATAATGTATTGCAAAAAAAAAACTAGTCTCAAAAGTTTTCAATGTAGCCTATATTAGCCTCCACTGTGTAATAAGAATTCACCATAAGAACATGACATCAAATCGACTTTTTTCCCTGCACTATTCCCAACATAAAGTAAAGTCTGCGACAAGGATTTGCAATTGAATACAGATACATGGTAGATGTTTTTTTTATATTTTTTTTTTGGCACAACGTCGAGTACCATTATTCCGATTCGCATCTTGTATCTCATATTTTTTTTTTTACTTTCCCAATTTCATGCAATATGTTAGCCCAGTACTGCAGACATGGAAATGCCATGAAGCATATGCATAATCGGAATTCTTTGCTCTTCGTTCGATACAATCCGCATGTTGGTATGTTGATATTAAAACTACAGTCAAGGATTATATAGCCAAATGTGTTCGTTCGGAGTGCTAGTCGTTTTTACTGTAGTATAGTACATCTCTGTGATGTGGATGTCTTTCTATATCCTTGACTGTGTATAGCATTCCTGATGGTCACAAATTTTTAGTTGGCTTGGATGGGTGGATTTTGTTGGACTGAAAGCCATTTTGGTATTGAAATCTATACTGCCATCCTTACATCCAAATTGTGCGGTAGGAATGGAAACAAAATGAAATAACTATTTGTATCGACTGTATATAGTGTGTTATTAGTTTGAACGTGGACATTATCGATTTTGTATTTATCTACTTTTTGTTGGAGTGTATACGTACCTACTGCTAAAAAACAATTTTTATTCTCGTGGTTTCATTTCTATGGATTATGGTATTAGAAACCTAATTTGAATATTCGTTTTAGGTTTTAATCCTTGGCGCTATGGAATCACATTTGTCTCTATTAAGCTTCAGTTTTTTATCTGGCAAATGGACAACTGGACAGTATGCATTACAAAAGTTGTGTGTTTTTTTTTTTTAATTGTTATCGTCATTTTCAATATCTCTTCAATAATGTCGGTGTTAGATGCTTAAATATAAATCAAAAACTAGGCAGCACTGGCTCAGTGGTTATTATGCTGGGCCACTGAGCGAGGAGTCTCAAGTTCGATCCCTGGAAATATACAAATTAAGGTATTTTTCGGTGTGACACTCCCCGCAAACGTCTAACAAGCATTAAAGGGTTGGTTGGTTATTTGTTTGAAAGTGGCTGCTGGGAAACGCCAACACACTTTAGGTCCATTGTGATACCACGAATAAGGATCATATAAGTGTCCAGTAATGACACCCTATTGTGGTGCCGAAATGCAATCTGTTGATAGAAATCAATTTCTTAGAGCGTTTCAAATCCAGCTTAGGCCAAATTTGTTTGTGGTATACAACTTGTCCACGTAAGACTTGCACTCTCGATAGCATCAGCGATAGCAAGTAGCGATTGGTATCTTTATGGTGCCTATATCCGGCAGGATAGGTTGAGTTGCTCCTATTCTAGCGAGTTCATCGGCCTTGCACTGCCCTGAATGTTGGCAATCTCCGTAAGAGACGAGGGCTACTTGAGAAGTTATAGACACCGAATCGAAGGATTTGATGGCTGCTTGGCTGTCCGAAAATATGCAGATATCTTTAGCGGATATCACGTTTTTCTTGATAAGACTTCTTTTATCGCCATTAATTCCGCCTGGAACACGTTACAATAATTTGGTAGACGGAAGTAGAGCTTAAGATTAAGACTTTCGGAGAAAACACCCCCACCAAACTTGGTATAAAAACTCCTTCATTGTTATTCTATTTTTTAGGTATATATAAGTTTATATAGATATACAAGCAGCCCTTCGGGAAAATTCCCGTCTGAGGAGGATTATGTCCAGAGGCTTCTGAATCTCGGGTGGTATTATGCGTATGCCGCCAGTTCCCATGGGGTATTGAAATGTTTGTAGTTACGGACAACCCATTAGGGCAGCTATCAGCAGTGATATACGCTTCAAAGTTACTAAAGATAGGACTTCTTTATGACCTTAATGTCAGAATTGTCTGGGCTTGCCTTTCACAGTAGTCCTTTTTATCGACTACCATGTCATCTAAGTTCAAAATCCTCGGGATCTTCACTAAAGAGGCCGATCCGTGCCTTTTTGGCTCGCCAAGTAATAACCATACAAATATTTTCAGGAATTTTACCGCCAGAACCTGGAGTTGCCTCTTTTTTAATATCAAAAGGTAGTGATGCGAACAATCGGTCTCAGTTTTCTCATATCAGCCTCTAAGCTCTCATATCGTAACGTTGCACATTATTATTGGCAGCTATGTATATAGCAACATTTTGAATTGTTGATATTTTTAGTTATATAGCCTGCACGTCAATTATACAAGCTACGGACTTTATTGCAATGAAGAGTAGTAGCAGTAGTCAAAGTACTGACTGCAAGAAATCGCTACAATTTTTGCCAATCTACCGTATAAAAAAAGAGTGGAAGGCCGGGTCTTTGCTATTGTGAAGACAAGTTAGAAAGTTAAAAGCGAGGATAAAACGATCTTCCCAAATATATAAAGCCCGAACTAAAGCTTGAACAGATGGGCATGCGAATACAGCATTAGATGCGTAGTCAGTTGGGACAGAATGATCCGTTTAACCTGAGTATACATTTTGTCCAACCGATAAATATCCACACTTAAGTCCAATCAGCTAACAAGAGCGGGTGTCCGAAAAGTCAAGCTTTTAAGGGCAGCGTGAGATGACCTTAGGTCCTATCACGTAAAATAAAAACGATTGACGATATCGTTTTCACGCATTCTATCTCCGAAACGATGTCATTCGATCGTTTTCATTTTACGTGATCTGGTCGGTTGAAAGTATGTTCGATGAGTTCATCCTCATTATCGCGTGCTTCATGGACAAGAAAGGAGATATTCTGAGGGAAACGTTATCCTTTCCCGGACTTTCCTAATTCCTGCTCGTAATAAGCTCCTCTTCAGTCCTACCTTGGCCTTTTGGGATCGAGTAATGAATTTTGGTGTCTCTGAGGAGGTCGAATGAAGCAGGACACATTTTGTGATAAAGAAGGGAAATATGAAAGGATCATAAAAATCACGTAATAAATTTTAAACGCAAATGCTTTTGATTGCTGGACGTGTCGACCAATTTAGTTATACACACGTACCCACCTTTCGATGAGAATAAATTAGCTATGCAACCATTTCCATTTCCGCGTCTAGTTGTTGTTTTATTTTCTTGGATGAGAACCGTGCACCACCAGCATTAAATATACGTATCCCGGTATCCCATATCCAGAAGTATCCTTGTCTCCAGCCACCCCAATCACAATAACTCGAATAATTAATTACCACGAAATAATTGTTTTTTTTTTTAGTTGTTGTCCTTGCTCTATAACCAAAATGTACTTGTTTGTTTGTGTACTATTTGTCTGTGTTTATGTACACGTCCGCAGTGTTCTCTATCACACCATATAAAGACAATTTTTCGCTTTGCTTGCGTATAATTGGATTTCTTGGTGATGGGGAGGCGATGGAGATGAGAGCACAAGGAGCAAGTGGAATTTGTGCTGTTTCCCATGGTGATTTGGAGACGGTATTATTGAAATGAATTTTGAATTAGCGAAATGTCATAACAGCCCGAGGGAAAAGCTGGCAACCGACATCAGTGGGCTAGGGGTTGGCAAGAGTGGCGTTAGTTAGCCGGACAACTCATTAATATTAATAAGGATTCCGCAAGCATCCTAGAGTGGGTGGATGCTTAAATCTGCTCAGCAAATATCAATACAATGGAGGGTAATCAGTTTCCATTAGGACACCTCCCTCTGGGTGTTGTTGTGGGTGGACATACGGTAGCATTTGTACCTGGCTATTTGAGAGGATTATTGAAAATTTAATGTTATAGTGGGCAGTATGCTTAGGGCACTCTTTGGGGGAGATTTAATGAGGTGCTTTTGATTATGGATAGAATGCTAAGTGCATTGATTTACAATAATTAACGGAATTTCCTTGAGGTGTGAGATGAGGTGAGTTGAGCGTCAATGGAGACCGGGCACTTTAATTATGTTTTGGGTGTGACCGTAAATAGGTGGGCACTTTAATTCAGGTTATCGTGTTCAGTTCAGGTATATTGGTGTGGGAGTGAACGAGTATTGACATTTTGTGTGTGAGATATTATTTTAGACAGCTGCTAGAGAGTGGGTTTGAATTGCACCCTGAGGACTTAATAATTTGTTCGAGTAAATATTTAATGAAGCAAACGGGCATACTGTTCCAGGTGGTCTTTGTCACAAACATTGTTGTTCTCAACCCGCTAAACCAAATTTAGGGAATACACATTTTGTGTTTGTGTGCATTATTTAAATTTAATTTTCAAAAACTTTGAAGATTTTCATGATAATCATAATATACTGATGTTCTTAGCATTCTCGTTTACGCCGTAAAGAGAACATGCTATTTTTGTCCAAAATTCCGAACTTGAGGTATCAATCAAACTTGTTTTGAAAAGAGAACAGCGGAATTTAAAAAAATTAAAAAATTGTCCGTCTGTGCAGGACAGGACTGTCCATTTGAGAGTGGACCTAGTCTTGAGACCTTGAGAGTAGTTCGCGGAGAGTTAATTTTTACTCTCGAGATTCGATCCTTTTGAAAGTCACTCGCAAGTGGACACCAGGGCTGCCGTTTTGTAAATGTGGAGAGGAGTATTTCAGAGGATTAGAGGGGAGTATTTCGTGTTTGTAGGGAGTACACACAAAAAAAAAAAACTTAATCTTAATATTAACAGTATAGCTTTATAATTATTTTTTGAAGTTTGTACTTCATTCAAATGCACATATACGTTCCTGAATTCATAACTTTAACGTGAAATGAAGCATTTAAGCCTTGGACGAATCGGTGATGCCTACCGCTCGTATCTTTTTTTCAGACCAATCACAGCAAGTATATTATCCAAAAAAAAAAAATTTAAAAAAAAAAACAGTAAATCGATTCAATAAAAGTGATCAAAGACATTAAATTAAGTCTTATAATATCGGCGTTACCACCAATAAAAAGTACCGAATTTTCTGCATAAAAAAAACACCATTTTACTTCTTCGAGAAATGAATACATACTTTTATCCTAGTTAATACATAATTAACTCTTGTTTTGGACAATATTTTTTCTTTAACACACAAAAGTAATTGCAGAATGTTGTGCTTAAATAAAAATGAATAATGTCAAGATAATAATTAAAAGGGTTATGAGTTCGTAAGAGACGTCTAGGCAGCGAGCCAATCCAAACCAATTTCCTTACGGAACCTAAAAATTGGTTGAATTTTGTTTAAGAAACTAACTTCCTCTAAATTGACGAAGAAGTACCTTCCGCAGTGCTCCCTTCAGTACCGTGACATGTAGATCCTCACAATACCTGCATGTATCCGTGTTCGCTTTATATTTTCCGTAGTATAAACACAGTATTTTGGAAGAAAAAGTTTTTGAGCGATAAACATTATAGATACGAGCGTACTGATGCCGCTTAAATTTTTTTATTGACACATTTTTTAAAGAAATTTGGAAAAGTTTTAAATATTTTCGGGGGGAGTACAATCAAGTTGAGGGGAGTACGGGAGTACAGTGAATTTTAGGGGAGTACGAATACTCCCTTAGTACTCACTTCGGCAGCCCTGGGACATAGGTATGTTTTGAATTCTGATCACTATCGGAGATTAGCTCTCAAAATTCCAATACGGTTCGTATTTTGCGGACACGGTTATGAGAGTACTCTCAGGAAATCTACTCTCAAAATGTTATCAAAGAACTCGCGGGATTAAAATCTCGATATTATTACTCTCAAAAGGACAGCCATCCGAGAGTAACTCTCGAGAGTTTACTAAAGTAAAGTAAGTACTCTCAAATGGACAGGCACCTTAATTAGGAACGAAAGATCACACTTGTCAACTAACTATACCATCATTATTTTGCGGTTTTTATCAAATGTAGCTGTGATGTATCTAAAACTCTTACAATTGAAGCATCATAATATTCAACAACTGAAATGTTGAATAGGCAGTTTCAGGTGCGAGCGTGTTGTTTTCTTTGATCCTAAAGGTGCCTGTCTATTTGAGAGTAAAAATGCTGCGAGCAGCTCTCAAGCAGCTCTCGATAGCAAACTCGCAAGTGGACATAGTCTTGAGAGTAGTTCGCGGAGAGTTAACTTTTTACTCTCGAGATTCGAGCCTTTTGAAAGTCACTCGCAAGTGGACACATGTTCTGATCTGATCACTATCGGAGATTAGCTCTCAAAATTCCAACACGGTTCGTGTTTTGCGAGTAGCTGTCGAGAGTCGACATGGCAGAACAATGGATATCGGAGGAAATAAATCAACTCATAGCGTCACCAATACACATTCAAATGGCTGCCTCGGCTGGCCATGCAGTAGCCTACACGATCGGTCCAATTTTTAAGCACATTATCGATTGTGTGCAGCTGTATTTCACCAATGGCTTCACGAATATTGTCCTTTAAAGCGTCAATTGTCTCTGGCATGTCAGCGTAACACTTATCTTTTACGGCACCCCACAATAATAGTCCAACGGTGTCAAATCGCAGCTCCGCGGTGGCCAAACGACATCAGCTCTGCGGCTGATAATGCGATCTTCAAAAACAGGGCGCAAAACATCGAGTGTAGCTTCGGCTGTGTGGCACGTAGCGCCGTCCTGTTGAAAACAAATGTTGCCAATATCCTCCTCTTCAATTTTTGTGAACAAAAATTCGTTCAACAAGGCCCGATAACGATCGCCATTGACTGTAACGGCCACTCCTTGCTCATTTTCGAAGAAAAATGACCCAATTATGCCTCTGGACCAAAATCCGCACCAAACAGTGACTCGTTTTGGGTATATCGGCTTTTCAATGTATGCGTGCGGGTTTTCTGTGCCCCAAATGCGACAATTTTGCTTGTTTACATACCCGCCAAGATCAAAATGAGCTTCATCTGAAAAGATGATTTTTTTGGCAAAATCGGCATCTTCTCTAAGTCGATCGCAGGCCCACTTAGCGAAGCGAAAACGCATTGGATGGTCAGTTGGCTTCAACTCCTGAACCAATTGGACTTTGTATGGCGTCATACCAAGGTCTTTATGCAAAATTCGTCTCAATGATGTCTCCGAAATGTTCAACCATATTCGTTCAGCGGAAGGATAAAACTAATTATCTGTCAAATCAGACATGAGCTAAGTGTTACCATTCGCGAAATAAGCACTAGTTGAAAAAAAAAAAAAACGTTAGATGGCGGACCCTTTAGTAAAATAAATATCAAGTGGACACGGTTATGAGAGTACTCTCAGGGAATCTACTCTCAAAATGTTATCGAAGAACTCGCGAGATTAAAATCTCGAAATTATTACTCTCAAATGGACAGCCACCCGAGAGTAACTCTCGAGAGTTTACTAGTGAAAGTACTCTCAAATGGACAGGCACCTTAAAAGCATGGCTTTAGTTCAACGATTCGTTTTCTTTAAATGTTTTCAACATCTTGAATGATCTCTTATCGATCCCATCTACATCATACATCTAATTCCTGCGCTCGCTATTTGGTAGTATTTTGACAAAGTGATCGACAAACACTATTATAAAGTTCCGTATATAATTATAGACGAGTTAGTATCGATTTGGAAAAAGTGGGTGACTATGGTCATTATTTAAAACAACCAAAGCTCTTTTCTGTGAAGAAAACTGCACAAAATGTCATCCTCATCACTCTTAAATATTGTTTACCAAAAACTTGCAATATTAATACCAATCTATATAGATACACTTATAAAACATACTCATTTAAAACATCCTTTTGCAGGTCCTCCATATGTTCGTGCAATTGGTCCTATTAAAGCCGTCGCTGGCGACGACATCACAGTGCATTGCCCGTTCTCTGGATACCCCATCGAACAGATTCGATGGGAAAAAGGTCATCAGGAACTGACATCAAGTAAGACTAATGATTGCTTAAACACTCCCTCTCTTTGTTGTCGTGTCGAAAATAATCCACTCACCATGCCAACAACTTTCAGACACCCATTACGCCCTCGCTTCAGTGCAGCAAGGTGGATACTTGGTGATAAAGGAAGTCGACTCGGCTCGTGATGCCGGTCTCTACACGTGCATTGTTCGTAGTCGCACCGGCGAGGAAGCTCGCCGTGACATGCAACTAACGGTGAATAGTACGTATATTATTTGCCTTGTGCACTATCTAAGGACATTACCCTAGGACAGATAAAAAGGAATGACTTGTAACTTTTTCACTTTTTCTTCACCCAGGTCCACCAGTAATTGAGCCATTTAAGTTTCCGAAAAACCTCCAGGAGGGTGGGCGGGCACAAATAACGTGCGCTGTCTCATCGGGTGACATGCCAATCTATTTCAGCTGGAAGAAAGATGATATGTCTATACCGATGAGTTTACAGGTGGGTGGAAATTCTGACAGTAGATATATTCTGAGTGGTTGCCTAATGGAATATCTGTTTGTCATCGTCCTCATACTCTATCTATAGATAAGCGAAAAGAAAGAGGAATTCTTCTCGTTGTTGGTGTTCAAGGATATTAGCTCGAAGCACAGTGGGAAGTATACGTGTTTTGCCAGTAATGCTGCCGCAAAAGTTAACTATACGGCCGAGCTGCAGGTACGAGGTAAGTAGTTACTCTGAGAATCTATGTGAGGGGGAATTAGTTCACATACCGAGGTGTCTTCGTTTTGCTAATTAGTTGCTCCACGTTGGTCATTCGAACCGATGGATACGGCCATAATGCTAGGAAATACGATAGCAATCAACTGTGAAGCCGAGGGTTATCCGATTCCAGTCATAACGTGGTTTAAAGGACAAGGTGAGTTTTGTTGTATTCATATTGGATAACAATTTAGACTTTAATCATGTTGGGTATAGTATTGTTTTGTTATTGCTGTTATAATAAATAATAATTAAATAATATTACTTACCTAGTTAAATCGCCAATATAAGTTTACTACGGCATTTCTTTGTAGCGATTACGAATTATTTTAGTAATATCAATTTAAAGGCAGTGCAGTAAGAAAAAAATACATTTTGGCTAGAAACTTAGTTTCGTCAAAGAACGACATAGCCTATAGCCTTCTCGGAGTCTAAAGATACGTTTAAAAAATAAAAAAATGGTTTCATCGAAATCTGTACAGTAGTTTTCACATTAAACAAAAATCTACTTAATGAAACGTAGAATTTTAATATCCAAATGTGCTAATGCAAGGGTACCACGCTATAAATATTTTAAGTGGTCCATTATCCGATATTATCTTTGGCTAGGTTTGATATACATATGATACCAACTATACTGGATTTTCCAGTACCATACTGAATTCAAGGTCCAGATACTGGATAAATTTCCATACTGGAATTTCATAAATTTTGTATTTTATGAATGCGTATATACTATGAATATTCGCCCTTATTCTGAGTTGCATTTACGAGGACTTAAAATATTCCAATTTGAATTTAGAATACATAATTATACGAGTGCGTTTTTTCGTCCTTGAACGCCAGTTGTCGTTAAAGGTCTTGTGGGTCCCATTAGTGTACGACGAACGTCATGTGAGACACTTCTTTAAGGTGTTGAACGCCACAAAACGACAGAAAAATGAAGATTTTGGTCGTTAAAAAATTAGTGATTGACAATTAATGAAAATGACTGAAAACCTAACTCTTCTAAAAGTGTTAAGTTATTCAAATAAATAAATTAAATTATATTTTTTCCAAGAGTTAAAATTAATAAATTAGAAACAATTTAATGGAATTTATAGAAAAAAATCATTTTATTTTAAATAAAGCTGTCAAATGTGATTGTCAAATACACATTTTTGCGTTTTTTCATCGTTTTGTTCACCCAATTTTCAACGGTTTAATTCGATTCAATAAAATGGTACCAAAACGTGGAAAGAGTGTGTTAAATTCGGAATTAAAAACAATTCAGCTGGTAAATCGGACATCGAAAAATATTATGGCGTCTTTGGAAAACAATAAGTCATTAACAGTAGCGTCATGAGAAGGCATGTGGGTATATGTATGTACCACGTCATAAAGGCGAACCACAGTTTTATGTCGTCGCAAAAGAAAACAGTAAAAAATCTGAGGGCAAGTATACTTTCAAGAAATCGTCAGTCAGCTGATGTTAGTCTAGTACAGTTAGTTAGTTTAGTACAGATACTTAGATTAATAAAAAAAATTGTAACTTTTTTTGAATGTAGTACTACTACAGTCAGTTGAACTGAACTTCGGCGAACTTCGTCTGGCCCCAATTTAATATGCCTTCAGATAAACTCCAGAGTGATAATAAAACACAGATAGTTCAAATTTTAATGTGATTTATTTGAATGGAACCGAAATCAGAAGAGAGCGATGTGATACAATGTTTTTCGAATTGTTTTCCGGTGAAAAAAAAAAACAACGAAGACAATTTGCCAACACGCGAACAGGGCAACATACAGCTGACCGTGCAAAAAACAGGGAAATTCGAGATTAATTGATTGTCATCGCAAAAGCCAATCGAAAGGGGAACTGAATCCGCTTGAATTGGAATAGAAGATCAGTTGGAATAATCGGAATACGTGGCATAAGGACGTCCTCTCCTTTGAATTTGCCCTTGATGATCGTCCCTTAAATCACATTGTTCTTCAGTTTCTTGACGGACAACCGCGTACCGTAGCACAATTTCGAATGATTCAGATTCCGCAACATGATTATGATCGATTCCACCTTCTACTGTAAATTATGCGGGGGTTCCTGGCACATCAAGCGATTTCAAAAATTCCGTCGGATAGTTGGTCGCTTCATCCTCGTCGGTCACTTGACTTTGAATAATGAAATTCAAGCTATCGACCGACGTCCTTATTCTTCGCTTCTAGTATTGCCCGTTCACTAATCCAATCGAGATTTTTATAATTTTGTTTTTGTGCAATGCCGGGAAACACTTTGGTGATGAGTTCCTCCTTCGACGATGTGATATGTGAACTTTGCCGGGAACGATATCAATCGATATTACCTCGTAAATCCTTCATCGTTCGGTCAACTGCCTCCAAAGCTTGTTTATGCGCCATCGTGCATTCATCCCAAATGATGATTTTGCATTCTCGCATCAATTTCGCTGTCGCCGAATTCTTGGTCATTGTGCACGTTGGCTTGTCAACCGTGAGAAGATTCATCGGCAGCTTCAAAGCGGAATGTGCAGTTTGACCGACTTCCAACAATCTGGCAGCAATGCCAGAGGATGGAACAGCCAACGCAATTTGAGATCTTGACCGAATTGTTGCCAGAATCAAAAAAAAAAAAAAATTAAAAATTTTCGCGTTTTTCCGGAATTTTCCGCGTTTTCCACTAAGAATTTCCTATTTTTTTATTCGAAAAGCCATTCCAGAACAATTGCACACAAAATTCCATACAAAATATCAATTTTCGATTTTCCAATTTCCCGACTTTTCCGGAGGGTTTTCCCAAAATTGTCTTTCGTAAAAACCATCTCCTAGCAATTACGAACAAATGAAAAGGAGGTTGAGCCAAATTGGGCCAGCCGTTCTCAATTGATCAGTTACTATAAATTGTTGCCACCATTTTTATACCCGGTACCACACTGTGGTGAGGGTATATTCACTTTGTCATTCCATTTGTAACGCCCATAAGGAGGCGTTGTAGGTATGACAAACTATATATATTATTGATCAGCATCACTTTCTTAGTCGATCTAGCGATGTCCGCCTGTCTGTCCGTCTGTCTGTCCGTCTGTCCGCACGATTACGGCCGTAATTTAAGAGCTATCGACTTGAAATTTGGTACGTAAGCTTTTATCCACCAAACTGGGGCTAAGTTTGAAGATGAGCAAGATCGGATGAAAACTACTACTACCTCCCATACAAAAATATCAGATTTATATAGCTTTTTATGTTAAAAATTAAATTTAAATAGCTACAGTAAAGATAGCAAGTTTAAACTTTGCACGTATTGTTTTAATAATATTTAAAAATTTTTGACAAAAAAGGAGCTTGATCGAATAAAAACTACCCATACCTCCCATACAAATATATAATTTTTTAATACTAAAATATTTTTTTATTTTACAATAATATAGTACCGGGTATTTGAGCTTCGGCATAGTCGAAGATAATTGTCTTACTGTTTTTTTTTTTTCAACTAGTGCTTATTTCGCGAATGGTAACACTTAGCTCATGTCTGTTTTGACAGATAATTAGTTTTATCCTTCCGCTGAACGAATATGGTTGTGTATACGCTTGAACAACGCTGGGAAATATTGCGACATTACTTTGAAAATCATGGTAATGTTGCAGAATGTGTGCGAAAATTGCGTACGGATTTTGGAAGAAGAGAAGCACCGTCAGCTCCGTATGTTCGTTATCTTGTGAAAAAAGTGAAAGAAACTGGCATCCTCATCGATAAACCAAAGCGTGAAAAGCCAAAAACAGTGCGTACACCCGAGAAAATTGCTGCTGTGGCAGAAAGTGTGCGTGAAGCGCCATCAACATCAATTCACCGTCGTTCTCAACAATTGAACATTTCGGAGACATCATTGAGACGAATTTTGCATAAAGACCTTGGTATGACGCCATACAAAGTCCAATTGGTTCAGGAGTTGAAGCCAACTGACCATCCAATGCGTTTTCGCTTCGCTAAGTGGGCCTGCGATCGACTTAGAGAAGATGCCGATTTTGCCAAAAAAATCATCTTTTCAGATGAAGCTCATTTTGATCTTGGCGGGTATGTAAACAAGCAAAATTGTCGCATTTGGGGCACAGAAAACCCGCACGCATACATTGAAAAGCCGATATACCCAAAACGAGTCACTGTTTGGTGCGGATTTTGGTCCAGAGGCATAATTGGGTCATTTTTCTTCGAAAATGAGCAAGGACTGGCCGTTACAGTCAATGGCGATCGTTATCGGGCCTTGTTGAACGAATTTTTGTTCACAAAAATTGAAGAGGAGGATATTGGCAACATTTGTTTTCAACAGGACGGCGCTACGTGCCACACAGCCGAAGCTACACTCGATGTTTTGCGCCCTGTTTTTGAAGATCGCATTATCAGCCGCAGAGCTGATGTCGTTTGGCCACCGCGGAGCTGCGATTTGACACCGTTGGACTATTATTTGTGGGGTGCCGTAAAAGATAAGTGTTACGCCGACATGTCAGAGACAATTGACGCTTTAAAGGACAATATTCGTGAAGCCATTGGTGAAGTACAGCTGCACACAATCGATAATGTGCTTAAAAATTGGACCGATCGTGTAGGCCAGCCGTGGCAGCCATTTGAATGAAATTATTTTCCATTATTAACCGGAAGGATTGTACTTTCAAATAAAAAAAGAAATTTGAGAAAATATTCAGTAGTTTTTTTTTATAGCATTTAAAAAAAAAAAAAAGTTATTTGGCGGACCCTTTACAAGCTCTGTTGTTCTGGCGCTCCACCATGGAAGTTATTTTTTTGTCAATGAAAGGTGGAAACCTTGTCGGAGCACCAATGATCCGATGTTGGCTTAAACATGTTCTCTTTTTTTGAACATACCTATTTATTTGGCAGAACCTCCGTAAATCATTCTTTCGCGGAGGTCGATGTGAAGGCTAAAGCCTTAGCTTACTCCATTATTTGAACTATTCGCTTAACCTACATTGGCGGTCTAAACTAAGCACCAGATCGCTAAGTACACGCTGCTTACAAAGATTCAATTTCTTTCATTCTAAAGTATGTATCTTATGACATTGTCGAAAGTGACTCCCATAAGTGGTCCCGCAGGGGGGTTCTATCGACTGAATAAAATAAATGAAAGAACTCACGTGTTTGGTGTTTTCCGAAACGGTTTCGCAATGTGGACAATTTGGAATGGTTTCATGTTCGCGTTTAAGTAAAAAGATATTCTCTCTAAAAGCCGTTAATAATAAATTGAGTCAGATAGAAATTCGTTTCGCTATGAGTTCTTTTAATCCATACATCGATTGCTGGTATAAGACGATGTGTCCATCTTCCGCTTAACGCTCCATGGTTGATGCCAGATCAGGCTGCTCTTAATTCGAGAAATGCGGTAGACAGGCTTAATTTCCCGCATATAAGACACTGGGCATGGGCACTTGGCTAAATTTGTACTGATGCGTACACCTATGTACATGCGAGTATTGATATTGAATCTGTAACTCTTGCAAGAAGTGTAGTCTCTAATTTTGTTTCGGGCTCCAATTAGCTTTGAAATGACATTAACATTTTTTGACGACTTTGTATAAGTACGAGGGTATTTTTATTTTGACCGCTCCTCCGGTAAGATCCTCCAGTCGATTAGATTGAATCGACAAAGCTTTACTCAAATTAAGCCAATGTGCTCTGCATGGGTTCCTGAAGAATTTCCTAACCATAGAATTTGTTGTACGAGTATCTATCCAAAAGTGATCCACTAACGATGCCTTACTGAGAATACTCCCCATACCCACTTCTCTACTTGGTTCTCCTTATTTATTTTTATTGTAAAGGAGAAAAAGGGTCACTTCCCGGTTACAGACGTGAATGTCTACCTTGCACCATTCTTGGAAATGGGCATCCGAAAAACTTCATTACGGAAGCCCAAGAAAATATTAAGTCCGCTTCGCAGCTGTTACCAGCGACTTTACCGTGTCCAAGGCAAGAGATGTGTTGTCATCGGCCAACATGTACACTGAAGCCAGAAAAGAGCTCTCTTAGTTTTTACTCCTCCACGGTTATTTCACCTATGCTGAATTGAGGCAATACCTACCCGAATTTCGCCATTTCTGGAGGCATCTGCATGTTAAATATACTACAGAAGTCGACGAATAGGAAAACTTTTCAGTTCCATTACCTCATCTCGCTGTTACGACTAAACACAACCACGTTTTCAATCTCATATTGAAATACAAACTTTAACCCCAAATTAAGTATCTTGTCAACGGAAGCACTCTAATTACTTTCAACTCTCTTGAGCAGGAAAACTTTCGAAGGACTTTAAACCACTAAATATGCGAAATCATTCGCTTATGCTGAACTTGGCCACTGACGCTGATGAAGGATACTACATGTGCCAAGCAGGGAATGACATCGGTGCCGGCCTCAAGAAAGTTATTCGCATCAATGTTAATGGTGAGCACATACAAACACTACACATATACTCCAAGCAAACGAAGCAAATTAAACATCCATGTCAAATTCCATTGCATAACAGAACCCGCCCGCTTTGAGCAACCCGCACGTAATGTATCCTCCCGACGCAACGATCCCGTCACCCTTCAGTGCCATGCAAAGGGCGACGAACCCATTACCATCTCGTGGACGCACAACAACGGTCGCATCGATTTGAATAACTATCGCTTC
The DNA here is from genome assembly GCA_955612985.1 of Cheilosia scutellata. Lineage (NCBI taxonomy): Eukaryota > Metazoa > Arthropoda > Insecta > Diptera > Syrphidae > Cheilosia > Cheilosia scutellata. The sequence goes on along the minus strand of OY015312.1, from coordinate 63,486,644 downwards.
AGCATTGCCGAAATGAAAACGGACAAAGGCGTTGACTCCCAACTGTCCATATCTCGTTCGGACCGTCATGACTCCGGCTTGTACAAGTGTGTGGCGGAGAATCCCTACGGACGTAGCGAACAAGTGATATTCCTCGCCGTACAAGAGCGACCAGATATCCCCTCCAATTTGGAAGTGTTCGAGGTGGGTAGTCGCACTGTGAAGCTCTCATGGCGTCGTCCTTTCGACGGAAACTCCCCAGTCCTCAGCTATCTGGTGCAATATCAACCGTTGAAATATCTCCAGAGTCATACGGCCCTAGGCTTGGCGAAAAACGAATGGAACGGCCCGAATATAATTAACGTCACCCTACCGTCAACAAGCGTCAGCAAGAGGTACCGTATACCGTAGGCGTATGTTTTTTTTTTCTGTCATTTTTGTAATTTGAAAACATGTTTCCAGCTACGACACTGACCTTCGAGAAAATGCCATTGTATCGGGTCTGACACCAGCCACCACGTTCCTTATTCGTATGCAGGCAATCAACGAAATCGAAAGGAGCCAATTCACCGAACCAATTGTGCTGAAGACGCAGGAGGAAGCACCAACCGAAGCACCATCCAATGTACAGGTGCAAACGGGCGGCGAAAGTGAGCTAATTGTCACATGGCAGGTTAGTGTACATTTATCCTTCAGAGGAATGCTGTTTTTTTTTTATGAATTTTCTTCTTCTACTGCCAGATACCACCACGAGAATCCTGGAATGGAGAGCTCATCGGATACACAGTGAATTGCACAGAGGAAAAACAGAACATAAACTACATAAGCGTCGTGAATAATTCATTGAAATCGGTCGTCGTGAGTGGATGGGCGACAACGAAAGCCACCCTCAGGAGTCTTCGAAAGTATACTCGGTATGCGGTGACTGTGCGCGCCCTAAATAGTTTCGGTTCAGGTCCATGGAGTGCGGCAGTGCTTGGTACTACTTTGGAAGGAGGTAAGTTGTTGTCATCATCATATGCTACTATAATTTACCATTTCGTTGCATTTTCAGTACCGGAAGCAGCACCACAGACCGTCAACTGTACGTCGCTGTCATCGCAGAGTCTTAAGATATCATGGCTGGAGCCACTGCTGCAATTCCACGGTGGCATTATTCAAGGATATAAGATCTTGTACCGGCCAATTGTGAATCAGAGTAAGTTTTATGTCAGCTAGCACTATAAGGGCACTTCTCTCATACTATCTCTTTCTTGCACAGTTGACTTTGCATCGAAAATGGAAATCAAGAGGACATCCAATTTGGAGACATACCTGCATACGTTGCACAAGGCAACGAATTACTCGATACGAGTTTTGGCGTACACCTCATCGGGTGATGGCTTGGCAAGCAATCCAATCTACTGCCAGACAGAAGATGATGTTCCAGATGCACCTGCTGCCATAAAAGCAGCCGCCCTAACGGCCGATTCGATTTTGATTTCGTGGCTGCCGCCAAAGAACCGAAACGGAATTATATCACACTATACGGTGTATTCGAGGGAGGCCGGTCGCAAGGGACAAGCCAAATGTGAGTATCCTACATCTGCTGCTGCTCCATGTGTGCTGGTGGCTGTGGCACCACTTCATTTATTTGAATTGAACTTTATTTTTGGCAATCTAGTTGGTTTTCACTCGTGTAGAATAGTAATGGGTGTTGTATGTGCAAACGAAATGTACACATGTCCTTAAATTCGAATCGTATTATGGAGGTCAGTGATGTTTCCGTATATTCATCCCCAGAGGAGTCATTTTGATACAAAGGTTGTTTAGGGACCACGTGCATTTTTTCCTAAATGGATGTCGGTGTATAGTTTAGGACATGGATCATGGGAATGGCCGTACAAAATTTGCTTGCCAAAGTTGTAGAGCTTGGAGTTACAATGTTTACTTACACCGTTGCGGGCCAACTTCTATGGGAATTGAAGTCGTAAAGTGCTTACATTCTATGGATTTTGTTCTGGTCAGGCGACTTTATGTATCCCTCAGGGCTGAGTGAATCAAACTTGCACAATTGGAACGACAAACTCATTATCCATTTGGGCAAGTTGTATAGGCGCCTATGTCTAAAAATGGTAGTAAGCTCAGCATTGAACTTGTAAGTCTTTGTTACAGTTACATAAATGCGTTACACTTGTAGAAATACATTTGTACTACAAGCTTGCGCGATATACCCGGGAATATTTGTGATATTTATATTAAAGACCAGTGGAATTGGAATTTTATTTTTATGCGGCGATAAAGTTTTCGGTAAAGCTAGGCCTGGCTGTACCTGGCTCCTGTTGGCTTAGGTATTTATATTTGTTCACGCCACATTAAGCGAGGTCTTCATTTAATGGCATTAACCTAGTGCGTCTGTTTGTCATGTAATGTATCTTTAGTAACCTTAGTTCTTCTTTTTGAGTTCAGGTAAACATTTTGTTTTTTTTTTTTTATAAATCCTTGCTAAGCCAAGTCACACTCCGAAGAATGATTCGGAATCAAATCAAACTGCAGAATGGAATTAACTCTTCTCCCGAGACCATCCGCGTATTGGAGACTGTTCTCAAAGCCCTCGTGTCTATATGGTCTTTACGCTGGTTTTCGAGGAAATTGAAATCGACCCAAATTAGCTTTGACTCGATTGAATGCGATCGTGGGGCATTAAAAGCTATTTGTCCCTAAGGATGCCGTAGGTATGTACCCGAAATCGAAAATATATACATATATAGCACACTAGCGGATCCGGCGAATTTCGTCTCGCCCCAAGAGTGATAATAAAACACAGATAGTTCAAATTCCAATGAGATTTACTTGAATGGAATCGAAATCAGTAGAGATTGATGTGACAAACTATGTTTTTCGATTTGTTTCCTGGCACAAAAAGAAACAACGAAAACGGTTTGCCAACATGCACCCCCCCACGCTTTTCAAGAGTCGGCAAATCAACGATCAATTTTCAAAAATTAGGTCTTAAATTTGGATTTGCACTAGGTATAGGTTTTTAAACTTGTAAATAGATACAAGAGTCGGCATTTTCAAAGGTTCCAGATGAACTCCTTAAAATCGCGACTGAAATCCTTAAAATTTAGCGAGTATCCATTCGATTTTAAAAAGGGCGGGTCGGCATCGGTGAATTTGCCGACTGAAATCCTTAAATTTTATCGAGTTTCGATTCGATTTTAAAAAGGACGGTTGGCATTTCTAATTTGAGGTTAAATTCGAAGGAATGTGTTATTCGCTAGTTCGCGGCTTATTGATGTGGAATGCGAACTTTAACAATTCGCGGCAAACGTGTGTTTGGGCAAAGAGGAGGATAATTCCAAACTTTTTGCCGCGAACGAAAACACCCGCGCGAATTGTCAAAGTTTATCCGCAATCCACATCAATTAATACGCGTTCCACAAACTAGCAAAATAAACATTCGTTCGAACTTAACCTCAAACTAGACATTGTGGGTAGAAACTGGTGGCTGAAATTCGCGATCTTTTTACTGCCGCGATCTGTAAAAGTGTTCATGTGAACGGACTGTTAAAGCTTGCGAATAGTCGTTCGATCGCAGGTAGTTGGTCGCTCTTATGTGAATGGTCTTTTAGGTATTAGCCCAGGGGTATTCCTGTAAGATTGGTCAATTGGACAAAGGGGCGTGGCGCCTCCCATACAAAAAACATCTTCTATGGAGTGAAACTCGTTGACGTTAGATATAACTCGATAATTTCTTCATAATTTCTATACAGTCGGCAAGTTCCTGAAATAAGTCGGCATTTCAATGAAAGTCACCCCCCCACGGCTCAAACCCTCGCTACGCCCCTGCTCACGATGTCCCCCTTTTCGTATTTTTTAATCTGGTAACCCTAATATAGAGGAGAGAATATACCCTGGCCTATGCTATACCCTGAGTTTATGTATGGCGATTTTGGTAGACTTGCGATACTTGCGAATTGGTGTTCATAAAGGGTATTATGTTTAAGGAACTGATTCATTATTGATCAATAATGGTTTTTACGAGGACGAAGCTAAGTCCGATTCGGCGATATGGTGTGGCCAGTAATTCAAACTCAAAATCGATATTAACTGCGTCCAATTTATTCGTATGAGGCTCAGCGATGACACTTTACTCCAATTGGAGTAGATCTACTTCACTTTTTCACAAATTTCAGAAATCTACTCCCTACTTCACTTATTTCTAATTTCCCATTATCTACTCCAATTTCAAATTTGTAATCCATTTCTTTATTTTGTTTAATAAAAAAAATTTCACAATTTTCTAAAATGTTTTTTAGGCCATTAATGACAAGTAAGTAGTATGTAGCCACTTTATGGATTAATTTATTGGAATTTGCCTATCTGGAATCAGATAAAAAACAACTCGGAGCGTAGACAAAATTCGAAACATTAGTAGATCCAATATAAAATTAATATAGGAGGATATCCTTGAAAAATGTATGTACAATTGTACATTGATGCTTTTTGAAAATCTACTCCCGTTTTTTCCTATCTACTCCAGAAAAATTTTCAGAAGTGTCATCGCTGATGAGGCTGAGTTTGAATTCCAAACTCTGCATCCCGAAGAGATATTATGTCGCGGTATCTCAAACATCCAGCGCAGGATCTTGACCTCTTCGATGTGAAGAGGTCTACATCTCGTATAGTTTACTTTTTAAACATATTTCTACCAAGGCCATCAACGCTAATAAAACCTTAGTTCAGGGGTTTCCTAAGGGCGTCGCATGACGGTACGTACTGGCCGCCTGCACGCGACGTTCCATAAACTTTGAGCTCGCTTTGAAATTAAATTTCTCTCATTTTTTGAACAAAGGAAGATTTCAACACACGTAGCATTACGTTTCTCTTTACGAATGCCTAGAGCGAGATCGAAGCGAAATCCAAATCCTCATTATAGCTGCAATAATGCCGCATGCAATTCAAAACTAAAGCTCGTTTGTGTTTCCCGCATTATCTAGCCAGACTGCCTTCGTAGACATCGGTACATATATGCCCGCCACAAAATCTCCTTCAAAAATAAATAAATAAACTTAAATGGCTCCAATTTTCTCAATATTTTTTATTGATTGGAAAATAAAACAACCAAAAAAGATAACATGACAAGCTAAATTAAAAACTAATAATTAACAAGAACGAGTAGTCGCAAAATTAAATAAGGATTGGGACGAGTCGATGTTGTCATCCTGTGGACAGTGGTGGTCATATTGTTTTGGTGGGGTCTACCTCATCTGGAGTTTATTATTCAGTCACTAATTCCAAATCAGCCTCGGAGAACCCGAGGCAGTTAATTCCTCGCCATGCACAAGAAGTCTGTTTTTCGCAGATTTCAACTTGACGAATTTTGCATCGGGACTTGGGCCTACTGGCACAAGATCCAGGAGCTGAAAGTTAATGACCAATAATAATTTTTAACCTTCAACTCAAATGTTTTGAAAATAGACAATTTTGGCCGAAAAATCATCTATAGCGACGAGGTGCATTTTCGGATGAATGGCGATGTTAACAAGCAAAATTGTCATACCTATATGGAAGGACGCCATTTCAACATCGACCCGTCATTATTGAAAACCCCTTGAATCTAAAGTTTCCATTCACGTACCTAGCTGTGCTTTTAGAAGGTATAGGGAGTCGCAGTATGAAAAAGATGGGGAACCAATATCAATATTGTCGACGGATGCAAGAGGATATATGTGGTTGAATATACTATTGAAAGATCTTACCTCGTTTTTGCTTCTTCGATTTGCACAAGTACGATAAGTCAACAAATGACAGCGGATCGCCTTGAACCGTTTTGGATACTAAAAATCTCGTTTAGGTCGTTATCGCTATCGACTTTAATACATCATCCTACACAAATGAATGAGTTTTACAGGGTTTCCTTAGTTATTTCTACAGGTTTTTATGTGGGAATCTCTCAATTTCATCGATAGCCCCATTCTTATGTACTTTCCGATACTTCCTTAGAAGGTCTAGTTTGCCAAGTTCCTTGCGCGCGATTTGTTTTGCTGCGATTGATAGTTCATATTTTTCGTCAATCCAGAGATTTCGTGGTGTTGGTAGTCACGTGAAACACAGCACAATAGTCCTTAGCTGTTGCCTTGAGCAGATATAAGCTCAGAAGCTTATAGCATTCAGAATACCAGATGTGTACCTACCTTGCGTTAATCGCAATTGGTTCGGGTGTTGATGTCATAGCAAGCAATGTTCCTTTAAGAATATTGAGGTATGGGAAGCGCGCCATAGGAATCACCCCAATATGAGTCACAGTTGTAATTTTTGCCCGGTTATTCCCATAGCACTTACTGGACGGCTCTACTCTACTTTATAACAGTCTCGAACATCTGCTAATTCTTCGGCTGCATGGTTCTGTTCAGTGTTATAATATTCCGCGTACTTGAACCCCCTTTATAGACCTGGGATGACTGGAACTGAAACTGAAGACATCACTATAATAATATTAAAGGACTGCTGTCCTTTTTTCCGGCTTATTTTGGTCAATTCTGTGTGGAAATGAAACAAATTACTTCATTTGTTTTCCCATCCGACGTTTCGACAGAGGTTTCTGTCTTCCTCAGGGATCTTTATTGGAGAATACATCACGCTTGAATCGATTCGATAATTCGTGGGCTGCCACTTGGAGCAAAAGGTAGTTTCTTAAAACACCGCTGCACCCAAATGGGTAACCTTCCCCTCATACGGTCGTGGTATTAGGTACCAACCCGTCACAATCATTATTGAGTTGAGTGCACTCGGGCTCTCTGATATTCCAATATAGATACTACCATCATAGACGATAAAAAAAAATGGCTCTTAGCTCTTAAGGATTCAAAAAATGCAAACAGAAAGACTACTGAATTTAAATAAAAGCAGCTGATGCCATTGACCTTTGTAGCTGGTTGTTACGCAAATGGGTAAAAACTTACAAATACAAAGCAAAATTAATTTCTCTTCGAAATGTCACTGCTGTCACAATCACAGCAGATTGTTGACATTCCCCCCTCTGATATAATGAATATGTTGGAATGTGCTGCAGCTTCAATAAAGTTCATATCTCCACGTTCCACCAAATGCCGGCAGGAAAAAAAATACCAACAGCCACATGCACCAATAAAAAATCCACTCTCTCTCTCTGTTACAATGATAAAACTAATAAATTAAATTTCTGCTTCCATTCAATGTCTATCGCATGCCATGGCACGTGAACGTTCTCCTACAACCACAAAATAGCTCACATGGTGCGGGTAGATGAATACGGATATCCGGTTACGTTCGAAGCCAGAGGACTGGTCGAAAATCAAATGTACGAGTTTTGGGTATCAGCTTCAACATCTGTGGGTGAAGGTGAACCAACATCAGTGGTCGCACAGGCCACAAATACACGAGGTAAGTTGCATTTTGTTGCTACTGCATCGCACGGCATCCTCTCTCTTTTGGTCATAATACCACAAATTTAAATAAATCCAAAATAAGGACAATCAAAATGTGAATTCCCAAATGACTTGAAGCACTCGCAATGAGTGGGCGAATCCCAAAATACTAATACCTACCTATGCAATGCAATTTCAACCGAAACCAAAACAATTTCCTATATCCATCTCCTTTCGCTCCTACCTATGCGTCGCTCGAGGCCACAATTTCCTCGGAAAGTAGTATTTTCCTCCTATAATCCAGCTTCAAACATTGCGTAGGTACACACACATTTATATTCAGGCAAGTGGAATAGATGAAAGGATAAATTTTCAAATAATTTCCTCTTGTAGCACCGGCCCGAATTGCTTCGTTCGGACAGACGATACGCAAGGCTGTCGGAACTGGCTTGATTCTGGAATGTTTAGCTGTGGGTAATCCTACTCCTCGAGCACGATGGCTGACAAGAGATCGTCCGGTGACATTCAGTCCATTCTATGAGGTCACCAACGAGGGCAATTTGAAAATTCATCGTAAGTATATTTGGTATTGTTGTTTTATCATCATTTTTTAATTCCCGACATTCGGACTGACTTTCGGAACATTTAAGAGATACAGACACGGACAACCATTGTTTCTTTACTACAGTATTGCAAACAGTATTAAATTTGGTTTTAAAAAGTGTAGGTAGATACGAATAAAGCAACGAATAAAGGAGTTTTGGAGACAATTTTGGGTCACTTTACCAGCAATTCTTGTCGTGGTGGTCTACCTAACACGAACAGTGTTGCCTTCCAAGGCGTAAAGAGGACATTTTAATTATTTTTAATTTGAGTTATTGCCTAACGCCGCGCCGTACCAAACAGTCTATTTTTTCAGATGCGGTTTAGACTTGTCAATGGCGTTAAATAATAACGGCGAAGGAAATACCGCCCAAATCACTGTGGAAATAACGCCCGAAAAAAAAACTCTTACAATTTGTTGTTGGGAAATTGTTCCTCATATTGGGTGCAATTTCCTTGTCAGGGTTCGTTTTCATAACAACCAAGAAAGCCCAAAATAACAGATATAATAAGTATAACCGTGGTACAGAGTTACATTTATCGAGTCAAACAGAACCAGAAGCAGTACACTATGTGCCAGATAATTAACTACAAGGTGGTGCAAAAGTTATCATTATAACGGGAGATACTTTAATTTTTGCAAATGGCGACAGATGTCAGTTCTACTTTGACATTTGTAAAGTAAACAGATACATTGTTTTGATTTTTTTGCGGAATAGTTTGTCGGTTGTAATTTCGGCATGAATTTTCCAGTCGTCCGACACCAACTATAGCTATAGGCAAACTCTAGAAGGGTGCAGAACAACACGAGATGCTGCCAGGTCTGGTCGGCCCTGGAGCAGTCAGTTGGTCATCAATCGGCGATATTTACAGAGAATATTGGTGAAAGATTGTAAAACGTTTCCTCACTGAACCAAAAAGGTACATGATAATAATGAAAAAATGCATATACAATATGAAAAAATCATTGATTTTGAGCTAAGGTAGGAGTTCATTCAACCAAAGTATCTCCGTTCATACGTGTATGAAAATAATCATAATGGTATGAAACTTTCATAAAATGTATGATTTGTTCATGAAATCATTGAATAGTATTCATAATAAATTATCCGTTTACTTATGTAGACTTTCATGAATTCATTGTACCCACTAATTGTAGCTATGAATATTTTCATAAACTCTATTAATCTTTTCAGAAAACGTTCATGGGGTTTATGTATTTATTCATAGAATATATGCACAAATTCATTGAATTTATGTAAAATATCAGTAAAAGTATGATTATATTCTTTGATAAGTCAGAGTTTCAATGAACAAAGACTTAAAGTACATGAAATGTTTCCTTAACTTCTCAAACGAATTAATTGCTTTTATGTAGATTTTCATACGCTTGAGTGTAAAATTATTTACTTTGTATGAATAATATTCATACGTTGTATGGACATTTTATGAATCCTGTACTACTGTTCATGACATGGTTGATTGAATTTGCGTAAAAAATACATGAAACATATGAATTATTATATTTAATCCTGTGTAATCGTTATAAGAATTTTCATAAACATCTTCCTTTAATCTTCCTCTGATGGGTGATTTGAAATTCCTTGAGATTATGGTCTATCATCTTCGAACCTAAAATCGCTTAAGAAATAAAACAGAATATTGTTTTTGGCAAGTTATGCATTTTTTTTATTGTTTTATAATAGATACCTACTTAGTCAGACATTAAATAAAAATCTTTTGTGATTAGAATTTTAATAAGGTATATAGGTAGTAGTTAATAAAGAAAAACCTTTGAAACCTTTACCACGCCAGAATGAACTTCATACAACGTTTTTTGCCCAGTGTTGTCCTTCTCAACTAACTTTGTGTTGCAAGAAGATATGCGTGCATTCACCACATTAATTTCATTGTTGCGTTATCTAAATTAAAAAGAAAAAGAAAATAGATACGAGTTCAATGAGTATGTTATAGGAAGAGAATATTATGTAGGTTAGAATAAAGATAACATACCACTTTTAATATCTGCTTTATCTATTTTAAAAGGAACTTTCTTCTGGCTTGCTCGTACCATCCAAAAACAATTGCAAAGTCCTTGTCAATCTTATAGAAAATTGATAACACAATACAATAATGTGTTATTATAATTTCAAAATTAATTTTGAATAAATTAAACTTACCAAAAGATATCATCTTGGCTTCTTATATTTAGGCCATTCTGCACAAATATTTGCTAAAGAGCTCGCTGCCTTCATGTCCTGCGTCCTAAATTGGCTGCATGCAAAATGTTGCACAAGTGAGTTAGTACGTCTGTTGACGAGAGTTGGCAGATTAAAAACGCACAAATGAAATTTCAATAAAAATTAAACTTTATTATATAAAATTAAATGACAATTTTTCTCAATTAGAATTAATTTCGCGGACTGATGCCAAATGCCAAGTTTCTCCTACGACGATTAAAAGTGCAATGGCTGTCACAAAAAAAGAACGATTAAGCCATGAAATGGCAATAGAAAAAAATTGCAGTGGATGGCTTACGGCTAAATTGTGATTGTACTAGATTATTTTATCAAGTTATTGGCTTAAGGCCCAAGTGACATTTTCGTTATTTTTTATACATTTTTTGATTATTATTTCTGTGTTTTAAAGTTTTAGAAAGGCGTTTGCTCATAAACATTACCGGCCGCCTTGCAGCATTAGCTGCAAAAAATTAATATGTTATAGATACATTGTGGTTTTATTAGGTACAAAAACTTAATAATTAAAGAGAAACAATGAAAAATAGTAAAAATTCATTAGTGTGGGTATTACAATCAGTCAGTGTGCAAATATAATATGATTATAATAGAAGGAAAAAATTCCAAAGTCTATAAATTCAAAAAGACTAGAAAAAAAATTCAAAAACATAACGGAGTACGGTTATCAGATATATCATATACCGTTTATTGAGGAAGCAACACGCAGAGCTTTACGACGGGACGCGTTATGATACCCTTTTCTGTTTTTATATCAGCTACTCGTACTTTCTGATCGGAACCTGGATATACTTTTACAATTCGACCCAACCGCCATTCATTGGGGGGTAGGTTTTCGTTTCGAATAATAACGAGATCATGAATCTGCAAATCCCTTTGGGGGTGCTGCCATTTATAGCGTTTGTGTAATTCTTTGACATATTCCTCCTTCCAGCGCGCACAAAATTGGTGATGAAGGATTTTTAAATTTTTCCAGCGATTTATGAGGGTGAGCGATTGATCGAGATGAGAGGGTTCAGGAATAGCGAGGAGTGGGCCACCCCTCAAAAAATGGCCTGGCGTTAGCGATACAATATCGAGAATATTCTCCGACATAGGAGATAATGGTCGTGAATTTAAGCACGATTCGATGCGAGTTAAAAGTGTTGTAAACTCCTCCAGAGTAAATTTGGAAGACCCAGCGACTTTACGAAAGTGTGTTTTGAAACTTTTGACCCCCGCTTCCCAAAGACCACCCATGTGGGGGGCACCGGGGGGTATAAAGTTCCACTTCACGGCGGAGAAGTTAGATGCAGTCTCCGTCGGGTAGGCATAGAGAGCCTTCTGAAAATCATGCAAAAGTAACTTCGAGGCACCCACAAAATTAGTACCATGATCAGAGAAGATTTGAGAAGGTAATCCTCTACGGGAAACAAATCGCGTGAAAGCAGCCAGAAACGCGTTAGTCGTAAGATCACTCACGGCTTCCAAATGAATGGCTTTGGTGGCGAAGCATACAAAGAGGCATACATAGGCCTTGTCCAACCGGCACTTCCTACCATGATATGTTTTTATAAGAAACGGGCCTGCGAAATCCAGACCTGTATTTGTAAAGGGGAGACTGAGGGTTGTTCTTTCGACAGGCAGGGCTCCCATAATTTGCGTGGCCAACCGACGTTTATGGATAATGCAAGGTTTGCAATGCCGAATGCATTTTTTTATCAAATTTTTGAGCTTGGGTACCCAGAACTCCGAGCGTATCATGCGAAGCATTAGTTGTACCTCCCCGTGCAGCGACAATTCGTGAACATACGCTACATATAACTGTATAAAATGGCAGCTATATGGCAGTAAAATCGGAAAGCGCTCACTATATGACAACGAAGAGGTAGCCAGCCGACTGTGGGAGCGGAGAATTCCATGTGAATCCAGAAACGGAGAAAAAGGAAGAAGCCAGCTTTTGGCGGTAAGTGGGGTCCCTCCGCTTAAAGTTTCATATTCATTGGGAAAATACCGCCTTTGAGTAAGAATGATGATTTTTTGTTTGGTTAACCTGATTTCATCATGTTGGAGTGCAGTCGACAGATCCTGTGATCTAAAAAGTGAGGGGTTTCGAGCACTATTTATAAAACGAAAGATGTAACTTAAGACGCGAATAGCTCGATGCCACGATGAAAACCGCAGCAGAATGTGTTCGAGATCATTAAGGACACGATTGGAGAAGGTTTTTAACGGTCTTTGTTCCAATAGAGACTCATCGGGAAGAGTGCCACCGGAAGTCGGCCAACTGGATTCAGGAAGTGATAACCAAGTGGGTCCGTTCCACCACAATTGGCTAATTTCCAGCTCGCGAGGGTATATTCCACGGGTAGCGAGATCCGCAGGATTGTCGGATGAAGAGACATGAGACCATTTAACAGCAGGAACGTTATTCAATATCTCGGAGGTGCGATTAGCAACATATGTCTTCCAATGACTCGGATGCTTACTGAGCCATGCTAACACAATGGTAGAGTCGGTCCATAAGTGAACGGCATCGATCTGTAGGAATGAAAGCGTTTCAAGAGTTAGACGTACCATTTTGGACAGCAGAACAGCTCCCTGCAACTCAAGTCTAGGTAGAGAAACCGGATTCACCGGTGCCACCTTAGATTTCGCCCATAAAAGATGCGAAGAGAAGGAGGTTGAGCTGTGCTGAATCCTGAGATATATAGCAGCTGAGTAGGCCCTTTCGGACGAATCACAAAATCCGTGCAACTGGATGGGGGTCTCAGGACTGTATTCGACCCATCGAGGGATTCGAATATTTTGGATGTCGGAGAGATTAGTGAAAAATGCTTGCCAATTGTGCTCAGTAACCGGGAGAAGAGGATCATCCCAGCCCGTGCCGTCCTTCCAAATTTGTTGCATAAGGATTTTGGCAGATATGACGACCGGGGCCAACCAACCCGATGGGTCGTACAATCGGGCGATCACAGATAGAACGTTACGCTTGGTTATAGGGGCAGAGCTTGGGATTGTATTGGTGGAAAAGGAAAAAGTATCGGAAGAAGCGTTCCAACCAATCCCGAGGGTTTTAATGGAGTTATCCGCATTAATTTGAAGTAGGTCTTTCTTCAGCAGATGTTCATCGGGGAGGTGGTTTAGCAGCTGAAGACAATTGGATGTCCACTTCCGTAGGTGGAAGCCGGCGGAATTAAGGACGGAGATTAGTTCGAGTTGAGCCATTTTTGCTGAATCAATGTCATGCGCGCCAGACAGCAAATCGTCCACGTAGAATTCTTCTTCTATGATCCGGGACGCAAGTGGATGGGAAGTTTTAATGTCTGTGGCTAATTGCCTTAACGTTCGCATTGCCAGGTATGGTGCACAGTTAACCCCAAATGTTACTGTTTGCAATTCAAAGTCAGTGATATATTGATCAGGAGATTCACGAAAGAGTATTCTTTGGAAAGCTGTGTGTTCAGGGTGTACCCGAATTTGACGATACATTTTTTCTAGGTCTCCGTTGAAGACATATTTATAGAATCTCCATTTCAAGATGAGTAGGGTTATGTCGGCTTGAAGAGCGGGCCCCGGATGTAGGACGTCATTGAGACTGGACCCGTTGGATGTTGCCTGGGACGCGTTGAACACAACTCGAAGCTTTGTGGTCGTGCTTTCGGGTTTTATAACCGCATGATGTGGGAGATAGTACGATTTTACTTGCCCAGCATCGACGATTTCCAATGATTCAATGGGTTTCATGTGACCAAGAGCGACGTATTCGGATAGAACCTTATCATATTGCGCTTTTAAAAGAGGTTTCGAGCACAAATTCGTTTCATTCCGGCGAAACAAATTAATTGCCCTACCCCGGGACTGACCTAAGCCGATGGTATGGGGAAATCCTTCCTTAAATGGGAGTTTAACTACATACCGACCAGTCGAGTCCCGAAAAGTGGACTTTTGATATAAGTCCTCACAGAATTGTTCGGCTACGGTAAGCATCGGTACTTTCGGCAACTCTTCGAGTTCCCAAAATTTTCGAATGTCTTGATCAAGGGATACTTCATTGAAGCATGATATGAAAGTACAGAATGATGACGTATTGTTTTCAATGGATTGAAACAGTGGGCCGAACAGGACCCAACCGAAAACTGTATTCTGCGCCATTACTGAATTAAGTACTTTATGCTTAATACCGTCGCAAACAATGAAAGGGTACATATCTGCTCCAATGAGCATATCGATCCGGGAACTTTTATTGAAAAATGGGTCGGCTAGTGGAAAATCGAAGACTTGGTGAAAATCGCCGACATTAATGGGAACAGATGGTAGATCACCGGTTACCTTCTTCAACACGAGGGCTTGGGTTGGGAGGCTAAAATCGCGTTGGATTCTTGAACCAATAGTGAAGGAGCAGAGCTTTGAGGAATACGCTGTTTTGGTGGAACTCATACCGGTGATTTCCGCTTGAATAGTTTTGAAAGGGAGGTTAAGGCGTCTCTGTACTTCCTCAGAGAGGAAGGAGACTTCGGATCCTGGATCAAGCAGAGCACGAACTTCAAAATCGCCTTGATTGTGATGAATGTAAATGATTGCAGTAGCTAACAAGGATTGGTAATGACTCAGGGAAAAATGCGACCTGTGAGTGCTATCTGGAGTGGACTGTAAGTTGGAATTCGATGTTGACGGCATCAGAAGATTTTCTGGCGGTGATTGCAATTGTGGTTGACCAGTGGAGTGGGACTGCACTAAATCATCGTGCAAGAGAGTATGATGCTTGCTTTTGCATTTAAAACAGGTATTCTTGCTCGAACATGTATTCACCGTATGGGTCGTGCCTAAACAATTAAAACAATACTTGTATTGCTTGGCTGTATTGCGCCTTTCCGTAGTGTTCATTTGTAAAAATGTTGGGCAAAGTCGAAGTGGATGTTGATCCTTGCAAAGTTTACATGCAGGAAAAACATTAGCGATATGAGTTTTGTGTCGCGAAGTATTAGTCTTAGTCGACGAGTTTGGGCTGTTTCGTAGGGTTGTGGTATGCTGAAGCTCGAAAACGCTTTCAAGCACCCGATACCTATTCGAAATGAAGGAATTCATATCCTTCCAGGCAGGTATTGCCGTAGGGTCAGATAAAGATTCTTCCCAAAGTGCAAGGGTTCTTTCCGGGAGTCTGGTTGAGCAGAGATATGTAATTATGGCATCCCAGGAGTCTACATCGACACCATGAGACTTGAGCGCAATTAACGCATCATTAAAATTGCTTTGTGCTTGTTTCAGGGCCTTAGCTGATTCAAAAGTGATAGTAGGTTGAGTTAAAAGAATTTTAATTTGATTGTTCACTAAGATTCTTTTATTCTCATAATGGTCTTGGAGAGCTGCCCAGGCTAGACTGAAGTTGTCATCTGTCAAAGCAAACTTGCTGACAATATTAAAAGCATCGCCTTGAGTTTTTGCCCGCAAATGAAACAACTTTTGTACGGGGCTCAACTTTGCATGATTTATATACACAGCAGTGTACATATCTCGAAAGGCTGGCCACTCTACATAGTTGCCGTGAAATATTTCAGTATCGCACGCTGGAAGTTTGAGACTGTGCGTCGTTCCTTGACTGGAAGATGTGCTCTCATTGATAACTGGTTCGGGAGGGGCAACCGGTGGCGATGAAATTACCTCAGCCGTAGACTTTATCTCGGGTTGAAGCGATTTCGTAAGGTCAAAAATCTCACTGAGACACGTAAGGTAAGTTTGAGAAGACCTTTGGTATTTAGACTTAACAACGCCGACCGATTCCTGAAGCTCTTCATCGCCAGACTGAATGAACTCCGCGTATTTTGTTTTCAAACTAAGCCATAACTCACTCAATTCCAGTTTGTACGCGTCAAGAAGGGAAATCGTAAAAGAAGCTTTGGGTTTTTCACGAAAAGAAGCATAAAATTCGACTAATTGATCAGCCGCAAAAATTACATTATCGAGACTCATTGTACCTGTCGTTACTATTCGAAAGTTAGAGCGAGAAAATTCTACCACTAGAAATTTGAAATACGAATTTATTTTATTCGAATGAAAGATTAAAACAGAATTGCAAAGGTTATCCCAACAGCAGGCACTGTACAAAAACAACGGTACCACTGTTCACCGGTTTGATCACGCGTGATGGGCAAGCAATTGTATCATTTGCGGTAAATTCAAAAACGTATGACCACGCTTTGTTTCAATGATAACAGTTACTCACAGTAAAAACAGTTAATTCCAACTTATGATCACGCGTGTCACGACCAAAAACTGTTTCTTACAGTAAAGAAAACGGGAAATTATTGGTTTGGTATAATAACGCGTGTTTGAGAAACTCTGCATAGAAACCCGTATTCACCCAGTTAACGGTTAAACTAAACGTATGATCGCGAAAGAAAAACGACGATTTTTATAGAACAACTATCTGATAACGGCACCCGTAAAATTCACTTTTATCGATATTTATATATATAATATGATTGAAAATATAATATCTACTTTGCACAATGATTAATTATAATACGCACCTGTACCCTCCACAGCAAAAAATGATAATGTTCTTTTGGCAAGCAGATGAACGATAGTTGTTGTATGATGATACGATTGTTGCGGTGTTGTTACTGATGAGATGGAAATGATGTTGTAAAGATGATGATGATTGTGATGAGTCCTTGAGTTAATTACAGATGAGCGCCGCCACGATGGGTCCTTGAAGAAGCTGTACTACGTCCAGTTGCGACGACGAAAGTACGGGAGCGATGAAAATGAAACGATGAGTAAAGATGATGGTCGGTCAAGTTGGGATGACGACCATGTGGTAGAGCTGAGTGGCGAAACGACGATGTGATTTGTGGCGACTGACAGTGGTACTTCGTCAACTTGTGACGAAAACGTACGGCAACGATTAAAGATGATTGGGAGCGCCTGTACTTCGTCTGGTTGAGACGACGTGAGTACAGCAGCGATGGAATGATGAAGCGGAGACGATGAGCGTTGAAAAAATGTCGACCACGTGGTAAAGCTGTGTTGCGACTTGAAAAAGGTACTTCGTCAACTTGTGACGACGAAAGTACGTAAATGATCAGCAGCGATATAGTTAAAGATGATTTGGGAACGCCTGTACTTCGTCCGGTTGAGACAACGAGAGTACAGCAGCGATGGAATGTTGAAGATGTGCGATGAAAAATGTCGGCCACGTGACAAAGAAAAACTCGACGGAATTTTTTTGGTTTTTTTTTTTTTGTTCACTGTGGTTTGATCTGGCTCGTTTGGACCAAAAATGTTGACGAGAGTTGGCAGATTAAAAACGCACAAATGAAATTTCAATAAAAATTAAACTTTATTATATAAAATTAAATGACAATTTTTCTCAATTAGAATTAATTTCGCGGACTGATGCCAAATGCCAAGTTTCTCCTACGACGATTAAAAGTGCAATGGCTGTCACAAAAAAAGAACGATTAAGCCATGAAATGGCAATAGAAAAAAATTGCAGTGGATGGCTTACGGCTAAATTGTGATTGTACTAGATTATTTTATCAAGTTATTGGCTTAAGGCCCAAGTGACATTTTCGTTATTTTTTATACATTTTTTGATTATTATTTCTGTGTTTTAAAGTTTTAGAAAGGCGTTTGCTCATAAACAACGTCCATATGGGTCTAATACCTATTGGTTTTGTATGGGAGGTAACAGAACTACTTTACCGATATAGCCCATTTTCAATACCTGACAACTGTAAAAATAAATCCTCCTACAAAATATTATTCGCCTAGATCTATTCGTTTGGAAGCTATCGTGTTTTCAACAGGCAGACAGACAGACGGAAGGATATGGCTAAATCGATTCAAAATTTGGTCCTGATGTAGAATATACATATATGTATACTTTATGGGGTCTCCGGCGACTCCTCCATGGAGTTACAAATGCAATGAGAAAAGTGAATATACCCGTGGAAGGTATAAACGTATTTGTGTATGCATTTACCTTATTAAATATGTTTATAATAATGATAAGAAGACTTACGTGAAAACACTCCAATATCAAATTTCCTTTTTTAAATTCTTCACTGAAAAATCACCAGGACATAAAACTGACTGAATAAATAATAAACGCACTACGCACCGCACTTGTAAACTCTATCGATCCCAAGTTAAGAATAAATAAAAATCAGCAACTAGTTTGCATGCGACTTTGACTTTTTAAGTTTGCACTTTAATGAAATATTACATAAAAACAAGTTAAGTAAATATGCAAGAAATGAAAAGATTCATACGAATTATGAAAAAGTCACAAACGACAAAAAAACTTGCTTCGAATGAAACCATTCATAAAATCAAAGAATTCATCATATGAAATATGATTTATTCTTACAATTTAAGTATTTGATCATAAATAGCTAGGGTTAGGCGCTGATAAATAAAAGATTAACTGTACCTACAATTTTGCACAAATGACTCATCCTTTACAATTACCATACGTCCCCCTTTAGGGGGGACATTCCCCCTTTTTCATAAATAAATTTTGTTTGTCCCCCCTACACAAACCACTGTCCCCTTATTAAGTCAAAATTCAATAAAAGAAAACATTCAATTGAAAACTTTCAAAATAACTACTTTCTTTAAATATTTTTAACAAGATTGTTTTCCTGTAAGCTTATGCTTGCTTCGAATGAAGCCGCTCATGAAGCCAAGCTATTTTTAACTTTTTCGTATATCTACTTCGTATGAGAAAGATATTGTATTCGTACAAAATTTCGAACTCGAGATTTTAATCAATTCTGACATTACGATGATAGGGGAAATCAAAACATTGGGTCGCGCAATTCCGTCGGTCCGTCTGCCTATCTGTCCCATAGGTCTGTAGCCTAAACGGCTCGACGAGTTTGTTTCAAACTTGGTATTTCGAGTTTGTCTGCTTACAGTTCGAAACACTTTTTTTGTGTATGTTAGTCCTAATAGGTATTACCCTTCCCATATTATGCAAATTTTAAACTAATTTGTTTTTCGAAAACGGCTCTAACGATTTGATTCAAAATTCATATTTGAGTTACTCGAAAACAGTATATATACGATTTTAACATTAAATTAATTTTTAACGTACAATCGTCAGTCTTAACTTGTAAGCAAACTCAGTTTTGGTCTAAATTTTCGTACAACGGATTTGTTTTTAAAATATTTTTTCAATGTTGACCAAAATGCATAGGTACTTAGTAAAATTGATGTTTTCAAAATAACTGCGTCCTTCAATTTCCACCCCAATCTCCAATAATGGTTTTACTTTAAAAATCAGCATGTCTCGAAAACCCCATTTGCAACAAATCTTTACAAATTTACAGTTTACAGTTTATGTTTATAAAAACACTTGGGGATAAAAAATTATATTTCAATTTAGTCTTACATACGTAAAATTTGACTATTTATTTTTTAATTCTGAAATACCTATATATTATCAGCATGATAATACTGTGTTCACTTGTTCACTTTCATATTACATATTTATACCTCTTTGTAATAGGTAGTATGTACCTAATACGTTTTTAATTAACCTAATTAAGGATACTAAATCTTGAGTACATATGATTTGAAAAGTAAAATTTGATGAAATGACACTGACATTCAGGGAGATTCGCAATAAACGACAAAGTTTCGTGAGACCCAGTCGTGCACTTTATTTAAATCTTACCTCTTCTTTGAACACGATTAAATCAGACTGGGAAAAATACAATAAAGATGTGATTTAGAGAAAATAGCATTTTATAATTTCTAAACCTTGATCTACTTACCTGATACCTACCTTTCTTATAATGCATTCCTTCAATTAAAAAACATTAACATTCACAAACTTTAATAAAATGAAAAATATCACCTATCTGAAAATTTAAATGTGGAATTTTATTTTTCAGGGTAATTTAAATATTTCCCGATTGTTGTCGCAGATCACCAGCGTAAATCTGGATTTTTTAAAAAATTAGACCGAATTTAAAGAATTCAATTCAGTTACTAGAGCAAAGAACCCGAGTGGTGGAACGTATAGAGAAGTTTAACACAATCGTTTTCAGTTTTATTAGACGGAATGCCAACGATATTTAATCGTTTTCTTCTGATAAGGAAACAATTTTATAAGTTTTTTTTTACCTATATAGCTAATATGTAAAGGACAAGTAGAAATCGAAGTCGAGATTTAAGTTAAAGCGAAAAAGGGAAAAAAGTGGGTGGTGCAATTTTATCTGTCGGTACATATGTATCGACACCAATGGCTTAAACGGCTGGTCCAATCCCCTTCAGACTTTTTACCGGGGTTAGTGTGGCTTAAGTTTTCAAACATTTTCAATATTTTCGATTTTATGTGCAGGTGGAGTTTTTGAATCTTAATTACTTTACTCCAATTTATAAAATTTTTTTTAAATTTCCTGCATATGTAGATATTTTTATTAGATATTTACTAATACTTCCTAAAAAATCTTAGAACCATTTATTACATTAGAAATTATTAGAAAATTACATACGTTTAGTAAAAAAAATTCATGAGCCGCATGAACAAATTCACTAGAAGAAAAAAGATTTGCTTCGACTGATCGCTTTCATAAAACAGTTTAATAGTTTCATGCATTTCAAGTAATCATTTATAGAATGACACAATCGAAACTCTATGACACCAATGATGCTTTTAAGAATCGTTCATACACTTATAAACCTTTTCATTAAAATTCGGATTTATAATTTCCCAACAACAATTTCAAAGCGCAAACATTAATGAATGCAGTTTCATAAAGGCAATGTTCTGGTCATAAAACCAAGCGAAATATTTAATAATTTATTCATTGCGTTCATGAATATTTCATTAAAAGTAATGATTTCAACTTTATGAATGGCATTCATTGATATTATGAACGATAATTTTTTCAGTGCTTACAAACTGCAGACAGTGCGTCAGCTGTTAGCTATTGACCGCCAAGTGGGCGTAACCTACGCTCAAGCCATCTCATCTTTTTTGGCGAGTCGCCTGATTTAAGCGTTCCAGACTTCTTTTTATTGTTTTTTTTAGTAACGATCCTATATCAACAAGCCTCAGACTCCTGAAGCCCTCAAAGATAATATCCGTCAAGAATGCGATTACCTATCGCCGAAAGTACTGGCAAGAGTAATGGAAAATGCCATAAATCGGGCGGTAGTCAATTAGTCGATATCATTTTCTTAACTTACACAGCACTCTCTTTGGAAATAAGTTTTCAATATTTCCCAACGTTGCATTGTTCAAGTGTAAAGCGACTCATTTCGTTCCGCGAATGTATGATACTGACTTTCTGTCAAGATTTCGAGCGGGAAACAGCTGTAAGTGTCAAAGTAACCTATGATTTAAAAAGAAACCACTAGATATATTTCGCGATATCAAGATTCTGCTCCATCAAATCCTACCAATCTATTAAGTTGCCTTTTATTACTAACTATTTTAGCTCTTAAAGAATAACAATTAAAAACGTTGATCTTCAACAATTTTAAAAATACTTACATTTCTCTTTAACAGTCGTCTTTATCAACACCGAAATTCCGATTGATTGAAAAATTGACAGCTACCAATAAAATTGTTCACGATTGACAATCACAATACCGTTTTGTCAACCGACTATCGCTAATTGATGCACTTTCACAATCGATCAACACTTCATTGACAATTGATCTTCGCAATACCATTTCAAAAAATTGGTTGATAAGTATCAACTATCAATTGATAGTTGATCTTCGCAATAGGGCTGATAGTACGAAGCAATCTTTTCAACATGCGGGATGCGCTGTGTATCGCCAGCGATTAATATTATCGCACTCAGCAACATTTTTCGTTTGACCGATATTGAGTTGGTTTGATGTGAGATTTTGAGATCTGCTCTTACTTTAATTTAAAGTAAAAATAATTGTGAGCGATAATACTGCGTGTTCCCTATTTCCAATTGCATATTACCTTAGTGTGAGAGCCGGCTTAGTGAACGAATAATTCGTAGTCATCTTTCTGACAATTTTTAAAATCAGCCAGTTTTGTGAGGAACTTTCTGCAGAAATGCTTTAAAAACTTTTAGAATCAATACCTACTAAATCTATTGTTAAACTATTTTTTACGAAAATGCAATAAATTAATTATGGAACTATAAAATCTCTAATATTTTTTTTTGTCCGTGTTTATGTTTCATAATAACTCACTCAATTCATATGGATTTCTTAGACATAACATAGGGCTTAATAGAGCAACATTTATTTTTATTTCATCGTAATCGTCCAACTTATTCGGAAGAAATACGAATTTCGAAAGAAAATATCAAATGGAATTAAAAATATCATGAGTGTTGAACGTTTTGCATGCTTTCAGTTGACCACAGCCTCGCTCTTTCTTTTTTTGTACTTTTTGTTGCATTTTTGAAGCGGTTTTGGGTGCAATTTTGGTGAGTTTTGGGGTATACATTTAAGTAGGTACACAACTGTGGCCACAAGGAAAAACCGTTAAAGTCGATTTTGATAATTTTTCAGGAGAGCACTTTTTAGATTCGATGAAAAAATTTAAATTACAAATGGCTCTGGTTAATCCGCGGAAAGTCTGATTTTCCTGAAAGTTATATGTAAATAAAGGTAATTTAAGTCTCTTTCGTCTTTCGGTCTAACGTTTCATAATCTAATGTCCAATCTTATTTTGAGCGTGGTAAGCAAAATAAACACTTAAGCTGTTATGGCCTAACACCACTTTAAGGCAAACAAATCGTAAGTCGAGTTTAGCTAACTTTAGCTGATATTCCTTGATATTCCGACAACCAAACACGACTTTAGACATTTTTTTTAACTATAAAATCAAAGAAAGGGAAGAAATATCACGCGGAAAAACAACCAAAATCAACTTTAGCTTTTATTACTTGTGATAAAACAAAAATGCGTTCCTCTTAAGCCGACTTAAGACTTGTTTTTGTGTAGTTAAGTTGTTTGGCCTTAACGGCGTTGTGAAAATCTGACTTTAGTTGTTTTGTTTTCGAGACATTGTAACTTCAAATTTGAAGATAGAAATCTAAAAAAAAACGGCTTATAGATTTGGACATGCTTAACCTAATGGCATCAAAAACTCAATTTCGTCTAAACTCGACTTTAGTTGTTTCTGTTTGTGGCCACAGGTATTACAGAAAATTACAAAAAAATTACACAAAAATACTGACTGATGTGAGATGTCATTTCCAAAATGAAAAGGGAATCGATATAGACAAATACTTACTTACTTACTTAAGGTGGCGCTACAGTCCGGGGTGGACCTGGGCCTCAACCAACAAGCGTCTCCAACCAGCACAATCTTTGGCCAGCTATCTCCAGTTTTGCACGCTAAGTTGGTTAAGGTTCCTTCCACTTGTGTGCGCCACCTGATTCGCGGTCTTCCTCTACTGCGATGTCCCTCGGGTGTGGATTCGAAGATCTTCCGGGCCGAAGCATTCACGTCTATTCACTCTACATGACCCAGTCACCGCAGTCGTCGGACCTTCACTCTTCTGGCTAGGTCGATGTCGCTGTACAGCCCGTACAGTTCGTCGTTGTATCTCCTCCTCCATTCACCGTCTATGCAGACGGGACCGAAAATTACTCGAAGAATTTTCCTCTAGAAGCAACCAAGAGGAACTTCATCCGCTTTTGATAGAGTCCATGCCTATGCACCATAAAGTAGGACTGGGATGATTAAGGTCTTATAAAGGGTCACTTTAGTTTTTCGAGAGAGGGCTTTGCTACTCAGTTGCTTTCTTAGCCCAAAGAGGCAGCGATTGGCAAGAGTTATTCTTCGTCTAATCTCAGCGCTGGTGTCTTTGTCTGAGTTCATAGCGGAGCCTAGGTAGACAAAGTCCTTTACCACCTCAAAGTTATATCTGTCTATAGTGACATTCTGGCCAAGACGTCGGTCGGTGTTGGGTGTCCTTTCTTGATGACAGCATATACTTTGTCTTGCCCTCATTGACCGCCAAACCCATCTTCGTCGCTTCCGTCTCAATGCCCACGAACGCGCCAGTGACATCACGCTGCGTTCTGCCGATTATGTCGATGTCGTCGGCGTAGGCGAGTAGGTGGGCGGTCTTTTGAAAGATAGTGCCTTTGGTGTTAGCGTTTGAGTTTTGCACTATTCTTTCAAGAACGATGTTGAAGAAGTCACATGACAGCGCATCGCCTTGTCTAAATCCTTTTTTGACATCGAAGGTCTCGGTGAGTTCTTTACTGACCTTGATGGAGCGGCGTGCATTCTCCATTGTCTCCTGCACAAACGGACGAGTTTGGCAGGGATGCCAAAACTATAGGTACATTGCTCTGTATAGCTCGTCTCTATAAATTAATGCTGTAGTAGGCGGCCTTAAAATCGATGAAAATGTGGTGGTTATCATTTTGAACTTCCTGCGTTTTCTCCAAGATCTGTCGCAGTGTGAAATAGACAAAAAATACTACTTCAAAATAGTTGCCGACAGCATACACTTGCATTTGGCTTCATTCATAGAATCATAACTAAATCTATTCTTGCCACTTCTGTTAAAATAATTGCAAACTTACCACTGACAGCTCGCTGAGTTCTGTCAATAATGACAAAGTCATCAGTAATTGGCAGAAGCTTTTGAAAAATTGTGCTCTGGAGTTGGCTTAACGATGTCTAAATAATTTGTTTAATTAATTTTATCGGCGGAATTGTTTTCAAAAATATAGGTAGGCTCTATATAGCTCGTCTCGATAATTGCTGCAGCTTGAAAGTGGCTAAAAATGTGCAGTACATTGGTCTGCCTGTCCTTTTTGCGTTTTCTCCAATACTGTCGTGATTTTTTGGTCAAAACGAAATAAGTTCGAAACCGATTTAATCGCTGATACATTCTTTCTTAAAGAAGCACAATCACACATAAACTTAAACTTAAAAATAATTTTCACTAATCCTTGGCCATATCCAGAATCCAGATATCTCCTTGTATAAAATACTGTACACGAATCTACATACACATATGAAATCACTTTTGTTGTGCACTTAACGCCCACAGCACAGGTGTGTTTTTCTAAATGGAAAACCTACGTAACGCGATATAATTTCCCCTTCGACGGTTAGGGAGGACGAGGGATGAAAAAATGTTGGTACTCTATCATATATCTTGACAGGACGAAACATCATAAAACCGAACCCAGTCTACGAGTAGCATTATTCCTTCATCACTTTTTGTTTTTTTTTTTTGTGCTTTGTTCAATTTCCTATCGTTGAGAGCGTCTTTTTTGTTTGCATCTTCCCTATGAATAACTATAGGTGTCGAAAATAGTCTGTCCGGAAATTACTCCTGCACTGCGAATAACCTTTTCGGCAACGACGAAATCCATTACCAGGTTATAGCCATGAAGCCGCCCGCATCCCCGCAAATCATTGTACAGTACGCATCAGCAGATAGTATACGAGTTAGCTGGGATGCTCCCGAGGATGGGGGAGCACCACTGCAGGGTTATACAATATCATATCGGGTTATTGGGGGGACGTGGTTGCAAGTGGAATTGACGCCCGAGAATACTGCTTACACAATAACCGGCCTCAAGTGCGGCAATCAATACATCATCAAAATGTCTGCACACAACATTGTTGGCGATGGGCCGGCCTGCGAGGAAATCAACGTCTGGACCAAGGGAAAAGGTGAGTTAGATATGCATGTGTGCATTGTGTGGCTGTATAAATATATACCAAAAGTGTAACTCAATTTTGCGGTTGAGTCAATTAACATTATCGATTTTATATGGCGGTGGGTGGTGAGTTGAGTGCATGATGCGTTCGTGTGCATATACCTACCGGCTCGCGGTCATTCACTTCTAGGACCACAAATTGATTTTGAACATTCAATTCGGCCTGTTGGTAGGCAGCAATTGCAATTTAATTTTCATATGAGTAACTTTATCTCGTTCTCGCTCACGGTATGCAGCTTCCCAGGCGCCAAATGGCAATGAACTAATCGCAACCAATTCGACGTGCGTTAATTTGAAATTGGCAACATGGAACAATGGTGGATGTCCAATTAGTCACTTTGCAATTGAACATCGTCCATTAGGTGAGTTATTGTCTCTGCGGTAATATGGATGTAATGTTGTAAATTAGGTAACGCGTTTTGGGCTAAAGTATGTGCTACTGCAATCTGGTGGCATAAATAAATTAGATTTTTAATGGATTTTCAACTTTGTTATAGAGGGTTCGACCGCGGAGATTTGAACAATTTTTTTTGGGTTCATCTATTTCTAGTGCATGTAATTGTAGTTGTGTGGTCAATGTGAGCATAAATAAATAAATAAAAATGTTGCATTTTTCTAGTATGATTTCAAACAAGTACTTATTTGAGATTTTAATAAATTAATGAAAGGAATACATTATCCAGAATTTTTTTTTTTTAATTATTAAAATAATGCTTTAAGTTGCATACTTAGGTAATCGAAAAACATATTAACTCAGTAACTTTGACAGTAACCAGTATCATATTGATCTAGTAAAATTTAGGCCACGCATCCACATAAGAATTTCGAAATCTAGGACTAGGTACACTACCCCCATATTAAATTTTGACAAACATTTCAAAATAAAAATCTTGGGGAGATCATTCTGAGAGGCATTCTTGAAGATAAAGTCGATTCACAGATAGATAAAAAAACTTGAAAATATCTCTAGACTGTTGTTCGTCTGTCTTAGAAATGGCAGAGCTGTTTAATGTTCACTTATTTTGGGTGCCATTCAACTGTAAGGCCGATGAAACCATCAAAAATGGAGTTGTCTCTTACAAGACAAAGCTACCTTCTTAGGTATACCAATGGCTTGTATACAATGCAAAGTTGAATTAATGTTAGTTGCTTTCGAGAAAACAATATTATAGGTATACAAGCGACATAACATCCCCTATCGTGGAATCCGCCGGGGGGAATCCGCAAAGTGAACAGTTCCAATAGTGGGTAATGTGTAGTGTTGCCGCTAAGAGAAAAAAAGATCCGCTAGATCACAACTAAATATCCGCTAGAAATGCTAGTTTTCGTATCGCAAAAATCCGCTAGAATTCGCTAAAAAACAAAAACAATCAACAAATTCAAGATAGCAAAAAACAAATTCAAGTAGAGACAAAAAAAACCTTTTGGAAAAAAGCAGAAAGTTAAAAGTTGCAAATTGGGATCCCTATACCCTTTCGAAAATCCCTTATTGGACATTACGGGATTTTTGTAAAAAAAAAAATATGATAAGTCAGTTTGAATACAAAATTTTAGCCCGTCCCCTTGAAAGTAAGTGAAATTTCAGTAAAAAAAAATAAAAATTCTGATTTGAAAATGTACCTTTTTTAATTACCTCATATTGTTGCTCTTTATGATCCAATTTTTTTGAAAATTTTTTTTATTAGTTAACTGCTCATTTAATTAATACAAAAAAAAATAATTTTAGAAAGATTTGACACTCCATTCTGTCGCGCAACAGAATTAATAACACCAAATCTAAAAATGGAAGATTTTGTACCATGAGGATTTTCTCTTAGGGTCTTTTGGAGTAAGAGATTTCATCACAAGGGATAGGGATTATGGAACAGGGGTTTTTGGAAAGGGAATTTTGGAAAAGGATATTTCATCACCAACCCTTTTTTGATAGGGTTTGTAGTACCAGTGTTTGGTAGTGAAAAATCGCTAGAAGCGAACAAAATTACATTTCTTACCCGCATTAAAATCGGTTTTCTTGCTTGCTGCACGTCGGAGAATTTTTTAAAGAAAATGTACATTATAAAAAAACCTGCTTTATTGAGCCCAATATTTGTATGAAATCTGTGCAATATTGAACTTTATTAAAATCACAAAATAATCATTCTAAAAACACATTTCATCCGGAAGTTCCATGAAATCATTCACTGCTACTCTTAACCTGTCTCGTATTCTTCTCTGAGAACACCACAATTCTTCTTCTTATGCTTCCAAAAATAGAGCTTTATTATTTTAAGCACTTTTCACTTTTAAAACAAACTTTTCATATGCCTCCTACTACTGCCTGCTACACAGATTTGTATTGACAAAAATGAAAGACAGCCGTTTAACAGTGAAACTACTTTTCCCAAAAAAGTGTCGATAAGGAGGCGTATTCCACGATAGCAGTAGAAAGTGAAAGGGAATCGGGATCATGGCGTAATTTCGAATGACAAAAATCTCGAAAAGTTTTTTTTTTAATCTCTAATGCAAAAATTTCTACTATATCTCGAAAAAATCTCGAGATTATGCTTTCTAGATTTTTTTTTTCGAGATTTTTACATTCGAGATTTATGCTTTCGAGATATCGGGGTAGACACAAGGGAATCGAATAGGTCAAGTGAAAATCAAATCCGTCGGATTCCACGATAGGGGTGATTGAAAAATATTATAAGTATTCTCCAAATCGTATCTAAGAAATTATATTGAACAAAGGAGGTAGTACCACATATAGATACTAAATGCTTAAATATGTAGCTAAATATTAAAAATGACAAAAGCTGTGAAATAATACTTAATATAATTAATTTTCAAATTTTTAACCTATTCAGTAAAGTCAAAATAAATGGTATTTTTTTTTTTTTTAATTAATCATAAAAATAAAAATACGTGTTTTAGAGACCGCAAACTTCCGTGTTTCATTAACAATTGATTATTCTACAAAAGAAAATTGATTTCATTAAAATCGGCAAGTTGGTTAAAGAGATATCGTTATTTTACTTTTTAAATAGATAATGTTGAACCTATTCAGTTGAGCGGGAGTGTATTACTACCTACTACTAAACAGTTAAGAGTATTTTACGAATATTTTTAACCTTGAAACGTGGCTCCATGAAATTGCACAAAAAATAATTAAAATGCAAAAAAAGCCCGAAAACCTCCAAACAAAGTTGTGGCATTTTTTCTTAGGAATATCGGTCAAATATTTTGACACAAATGCCGCGAGTTTTAAAATTGTTTTCCAAAACTCTTCTGGGCACTTTTTTCCATTTAAGAAAAAAAAAAAAGACATAAAACAAAAAAAAATGTTGCTGCTAGAAAAGAAAAAAAATTTTGAATACTATGACTCATTCCATATACACTCCCATGCACATGAATAGGGCCACGATTTTCTAATCATTTCATATTGTATTTCTCTTTTTCATTCCTAAACATCGGTATTTACTTTATGCTTTTATTTAGTAGGTACATAGTAATAGGCAACTTTTAGGACGAAACTAAATTCTCAGAATTTTGCAATTAATTATTTTTTTTTGCAGCACTTGAATAGGGGCAGAGGCAATTTCTTTGCTTCAGCTTCAATAAATTGATACACAAGTTTATTGAAGCTGAAGCTAAATATTTTTACTTTTATTTCACGTAGCTATGTTTTAATCGCTTTTTAATCAAATGGGGTGAGGAAAAGTTGTAACTGCAGAGGAGAAAGTCAAAATATTTGGCCAGAAGGAGTGTAATCTCACCTATAGCGTTATTGCCAAATAAATTGGAATAATCAAATCAATTGGAATTTTCTTAAAAATAAGTGCAACTATGGAAACAACATAAAGGAGGACCAAAACAGCTACTACATCTACTGAAAATATACGGATTGTTGGAGAAGCTTCAAATTCTCACTGTTCCGCCTCGCAGATCGCATACAATTTGGGAATCATTGCTAGAGTTGACATGGTAAGACGAATAATTCGGAGAGCTGGATAGTGGATATCTAAAGGGATTAAAATTAAAAAAAACCGACTCTTAAAACTGAAAGCGAATAACTACAAAGGCATACTGCAGAAGGATCTTCCTTACTACGATAAGGTATATGGACCGGTGTAATAGACTTATTCCAATAGGATAATACTGGAGTGGCCACCTCCAAACGGTATTTATGAAGTTAATTCCAACAAATGCGGGTACACTCATTATTAAAGAATGATAAAAAAAAGATAAACAACAAGATAAAAAAAATTATTTGAATAGAACTTCTCTTCGGCAAGAGAAAAATGATTTTTTTTAGACTACATTCAAAAATTATTTGTTTAAAAATAACCGAAAGATGTTGATTGTTTCTGCTTAATTTTTTTTCCATTTTATACAAAATTGAAATCAACACATTAAAAAAATTTATATCTGTACAAATATTATATTGTTTTATTGGAAAATCGCAAAAGAGAAACAAGAAATCGTGTCCCTATTCAAGTGCATGACAGTGTATGTTGATTTTAAGGCTCAGGTTTCGATTATGAACACTAAGCAAATTTATTTTTTTTTTTTGTTTTGTTTAAATTGACTTATTCTAAGATGTAGGTACTGTAAAATAATTTTTCTGCGGAAACTTTATTTTCTATTTTTATTTTTATTTTAAAGTTTTCAATTTTCACAGAAAAGTATGTATTTTTATTGACTGAAAATATTATACCCCAGAGTAAATATAATTAAACTTTAGCTCCAGGCGCCTGCCAGACAGTTGTTGACATACCCTTAGCGGAGCGACTAAGTCGCGTGAGTGGCTAAACCCCGCGAAAAAAAGGGTTAAAATCCTGTTAGCGAGAGAAGCGAGCCACCCACCCTATACTTTAAATACACCAGACTTTCTTACAGGCGCATATCTGACAGTTTTTGGTATAGACTTATTGAGCTATGTAACTGAAATAAGTCAGATAAACATGATTTAATTAAAAAAAAATAAAAATTATTAAAATTTAGACAAAAAAAATAAAAAAAAAAATAAAATTTAATTTCCTCAGGAAAGAAATATTATATTTATGTTTTTTAGGCCATTTTAAGCCAGAAAAAAAAATAAAAAAAAGTTTGCTCAATGTTCATAATGGAAACCCGCCCCGATTTTAATAAAATAACATAAAGTTACAAGGTTAGCTTAGGTTAGGTTGAATACTGTGTGAGTTCATCACGGTCAAAAAACCTAAACCACTTCGCCCAAACAATTAATTTCCCTACAAGACCTGAAATTTCCCTCCAATTTTGTTTGCGAGGCCAACCTCCTCCAAATTGTCGAAGAAGTACCTTCCAAGGTATTTCCTCCTGTACCGAGCAATAGCTTCATATTCACAGAGGAGATGAGTTATATCTTCTGCGACAGCGACATGTAAGCCTTCGCAATACCTACCTACATGTGTCCGTATCTGTTAAGCCTAATCTCATACCGTGCTTCCTTAGAAGACAGTGCCCGAAGAGTAGATATCCCTATTGCTATTCGTATTGCTCGATGACGCGACCCGATTTGACGCGACGGACCGGGCCCGCACATCGAAAATGCTGCTCCGGCTCTAGCGATGATTCTTGCAGCATTACAAAATAGCTATAACGGACTTCCAACACGTATAGTTAAATCACTCTTCTTCTTCGTAGGTATGGTTTGTATTGACAAAATCCTTATTAAGAAATTCGACCATAGTGAGAAAACATTGTATAGGTATCGTCAACTAAGCACTAGTTCTTGTCGCATCTCTTCTTGATTATAATGATATCTACGCAAAATTTGTAAGCTTACGCTGACGTTGATGAATATTGGACTTAAAGGAACTGGGAGACACTCCATCTAATGTTTCAGTTATTTTTTTCAGTCAAAATCGTCTTCGAATTATTAAAAAAAAAACTCTTTGTTATGATTATCAAATAAAACACAAATTCAATCAAGTCCTATTTTCTAAAATCGTATTGTATTTGCACAAATTTATCAGCATCAGAAATATATATCAGTTTTAAACGAAAGATTATTAGGTATACATACACTTCGCTTCAACTGAATGGGCACAAACATTTTCTAATATAGGTACAACATTGTGATTTTTTTTCCAAACATTGTTCGTAAATGTATCATTTGATGATGATTACTGTTTGCTCATTCATTCATTCATTCTCAACATCATATTACTTATGATGTTGAGAAAAGGAAACAGAAAGAACAATTCCAAAAGTACTGTTATTTTTTCTCTGGCTCTCTTTCAATTCAAAGCGTTTCATATGAAAAAATGCTGATTTTTTTTGTGTCAACTGAATAGACACAAATATTGAAATTGGAAATAAAAGTTAATGGAATGAAGTGAAACGAGTTTTTCTTAAAACAGTTTTTTATTTGGTAGTTTTAGTAGTGGGTACTGCCGCCTTTAGCGGTTATGACTTCATAAATTCGATCCAGCATGGAATCTTAGAGTAGTCCAGAAAAATTTCCCTCCATGCTAATTTAATGGGATTCTCTGACCTCAAACTGACGGCCAGACTCATAAACGTTTCGTACTGACCACCCCCAAACATTTTTTTTAAGTTCAGATCAGGAAAGAACGGCGGCCATTGAAGGATTTCCAGATTTTGCTTGTCTATCCAATTTTTTACTATACGCGTCGTGTGAATGCGGGCGTTGTCCTGCTGAAAAGTCAAATTTTGGGTTCCAAAAATGTCCGAAAATTTTAGGAAAATGATTTTCCAGAATTCCTTTATAATTTACTGCAGTCATTTTTGAGGTTTAGAACTCAAGCTCAACAGTGCCGTAATAGCTAACTGCTCCCTATACCATTCTCGACTATGATGCCGCGTTAAAAAACGTTCATCTTTCCTCACATCGTGGAAATAATAATTAAACCCATCAGGGTCATCAAAATTAAACTTCTTTTAATCCGAAAAAAACACGTGACGCCATTCATTTTACCAACTCATATGGAGTCTACAGAATTCTAATCGCATACATTTCCGTTGCTCGTTAAGTAATGGTTTCTTTTAAATTTTTATTCATTTTAAATGATTGGCACTATTGATTACTCTTAGAACTGTTGAAACCATTGCACTTACACCGGCTTTCGCTTTTATTTTTGCGGCAGAGTCACAATAATTGGAAGCACATCTCAAAATTTGTTCTTAGAAGTTAGAACAACTGCTGTTGTTGTCGTTTTTTACCTCCTTTCAGGTTTTTTCCATACGAATCTTTATTTCATAAGTAAGAATTACACTAAAATCACACTAAAAATTCGTTTAATTATGTTCGCTATAACATGCCCGGTTAGTCCTTGATCTCTTAATAGATCAATTTTTGCTCTTTCAACACTATTAGATTTTGATCTACCCATTTTTATTTGAGGACCTGTTCAACGATTAAATTTCGCTTAAAACACTTCAACTGTTGATCTAAAGCCGAGTTTCCCAAAGTGTGCTCCGCGGAGCACTTGGTGCTCCGCCATGAAAATCCAAGTGCTCCGCGGAAAGATGGGAAAATATATGAAAATTCCATCAGACTAGCTAGCTTTTGTGCTTATGAAACTACACAGTACAAAAATGCGTAAAAATAAATCGTGTACCTACTCCAGAACTTCAGAGCTATCAGCTAACGAAGCTTGTTTTCGGGGAAATACTAGAAGTTTTGAGAACCGCAAAAGAAAGGAGATTGGACTCAAAACTACTCCAAAGAGAGGTTTGCCAGACAAGTAGAGCCAATCCATTTTTAATGTCCATAAAAATTAGGGAGATTATTGCACCTAAACTCCATCAAGAACTAACTGCCTTGGCGCTGTGTCATAGAACAAAATCCTCGTGGATGCATATTCGACAAAAAAAACATTATCATGTCAACAAAAACCAAAGGAAGAGCTGGAATTTCGAAAGACTCCACTTACAAAAACCATAGCAATTTTGGACAAAAGTTCTTTGGAGTGCCAAATGCAAGTTTAATTTCATTGGATCCGATGGAAAAGTCTATGTAAGGCGTCCTCCAATCAAAGAACTACAGCCAAAGTATACGCTTCAGATCATAAAGCATGGAGGACAGATAGTAATGGTCTGCGGTGCATTCTCTTAGCTCGATGTTGGTCCATTAGTTGTATAAGGGTCGACCCTTGATAAATCAACAGGTTTATAAAAACATATAAGAGAA
The DNA here is from genome assembly GCA_955612985.1 of Cheilosia scutellata. Lineage (NCBI taxonomy): Eukaryota > Metazoa > Arthropoda > Insecta > Diptera > Syrphidae > Cheilosia > Cheilosia scutellata. Next base: position 63,452,577 of record OY015312.1, on the reverse strand, counting down.
AACCCTTTTTTTCATACAAACCAGTAACAATGATTTCTAACACTACAACGATCCTTAGCATACTCCTCGGAGAGTGAAGCAATAGCTTACAGATAACAAAATTAATGTTTTGGAATGACCCGCGCAAAGTCCCGATTTGAACCCAATTGGAAACTTGTGGGCCGACATCAAAAGATCATTAAAAGCCAAAAAATCAAGAAATATGCTGAAGAGCTTTTCGAAAACATTAAGGAGGTCTGGTCAGAGTACTGCACTACTGTGCGAGGGGTCCCAGGTTCGATTCCGGGAAAACACAAATTACATCTTCAGGTTTTTTCCACTGCGCCACCCTTTCGCGAAGGTCTGACAAACAACCGAGACTCTAACTGTCCTGAAAAAGCTTCTCAAACCAGCCGTTTGACTCGGCATAAAATTGTAGGTCCCTTCCATTCGTCCCAAAAATAAAAACTCACAAAACAAATGGTTGTGCGAAGCTAGTCCTAAGGTGCCTATGCGCCAAATTTATATTCATTTATTTATAAGATGCCGGATTTTAGAGGAAAGTCTTCAGAAAAGATTGACTGCTGTTTAAAAAAAATAAAGGATTCCACTAAATATTGGTAATTTTTATAAGTTGTGGAAACGGGAATTTTAATTTTTTTGTTATTCTGTGGCAAACTCTAATCTGAGTTAAAATGTTTTTGAATATTTTTTTTTAAATATCTACTAGATTTATATATGTATATTTTAAAAAATACTAAATAATTGCGTTTTCCATAACTACGAAAAATGGGATACGTACGGACAATGAAGTGCTCCGCGAGGAATTTCTCTACAGAAAAGTGCTCCGCGACCAAAAAAGATTGGGAGCCGCTGATCTAATGTGTCAATTTCCTCAAAACGTTCATATAAACAATGAAGCCCTGAGGGCCTGATGAGTGATGACCTTGTGTCTATTCAGTTGACGCAAAAAAAATCAGAATTTTTTCATATCGAAGGTTTTGCAAGAGTGCCAGAGAAAAAATAGCGGCACTTTTGGAATTATTCTTTCTGATTTCTTTTCTCAACACCATGGACAAACAGTAATCCTAATCACCATCAAATGATACATTTACTAACAATGTTTCGAAAAAAGCACAATGTACCTTAGAAAAATGTTGTGCTTATTCAGTTGACGGGAAGTGTACATACATACTCATACCAACTATAACGCGTTGATGGCTCACTTATAAAAAAAAATAAAACAATATATGTATCAACGAAAGACTGTAAACCCACAACAATATTATACTCGTAATGTTCCATTAATTTCAATTTAAGCTACAAATAGCACTGCAAAATACTTTAGCCCATAAAAAATAACCAAAACACTCAATCAATAAATCGAATTTAATATCCACAGCAAAACCGCATTTGTATTAATATTCCATGAATAACATTTCCTTTTGCTCTCTTGTCTCTTCCTCTATGGCAATGGCGCACACAAACATTTTATATAGGCGACATCCGATGGACAGTTGTCACATCCGACATTTCGAATGCCGAAGAGAATCGTGAAAATTTAATATTTTGCGATTTCCTGCCAGCAAAATGGTACCAGCTGCGAATATCCGCAACAAATGACGCCGGCAAAACCACCGAGCACTATCACTTTGCCACAACGAACTTAGACGGGGTAACAATACCGACACCTCCAGTCTTCCCGCCAGAGAATGATTTGGTCAATAATTTGATAAATGCAAGTCCTGCCAATGATTGGTTCTCAACATTAATTGTCATCATCATCATTACCATCGCCATCATTATAGTGTAAGTGCATGTTGACCACCTCTATAATATGCAGGGGATTAAGCCCAACCAAAAATCCTCATCCCGATTGTATAGCCAAGCCGGCCGTGGCCACGTACAATGCCCGAGCCCGAGAGTGATTTATTAGAGCCTTAATAAGGAAATAATGTCTGTGCGGTGATATTTGACGCTAGTCACGGCCTGGTCTACTAATGGAAATCCTGACATCCTATCGCCTCCGCGCTGCTTGAGGCATCGTCATGCTATTTCGTTTTTCGTTTTTCCTTTTTTTTCTGTTTTTGCCCTTCTAGTTGAAGCAATCCCATCTAATTCCCAGTTAAGTTGTTCATTAACTCCGGCAACAATGATGGCAACTGTACGTCCCAACTTGTTATATCCTTTGGGGTTAATTGGGTTTCTTTCTTTGCTCTTCTCTTTGCCCTACGCTATGCTGCTGCTTATGGTGGCCGGTCTAAATGCCTGTTGCTGTTTTGCGTTCCACCCACTAATACAACTACATGCGGTCCTTTAGAGGATTGATTATTAAGCATCGTCGAACGCTATGCGGACCAATTTCCGACGGATACGAATCAAGAGCACTCCCCAGCGACTATAAGGAAGATCATGACAATCGACGAAATCAGCAAGTGTACAGTGCATCTCCGGTTAAGACTGTGGACAAGGGAAATGACTCAGGTATGTTGGAGTTGCTATATGTACCAATATTGTATATCCTTGCTTCGTGCATTAATCTCAAAATGTAGAATTATAATAGAATTCAATGGGGTGAATGGGAACGGGGATTAGAGGAACGTGCCTGGCTCTTGTGGGATAGATAATAAAGCGAAATCCTTCTTTTCGTCCTTTTCCATTAGAAATGTACGAGATATCACCGTATGCTACGTTCAGTGTGAATGGTGGTCGAACGGGAGCATCGAACCCAGCTAAGACACCAACTCGAGGGGTGACGACCTCCACAATGGACTACACAATGCAATTCAAAACATTCGGCCATCCAGAGGGAGATAATTTGAATGCGACTGCCTATCCCATACTGCCGAGTTCGGGTTTCGGCCATGTTAAATCCAAGTCCAGTTGGCATAAGCAACGGTATTATAATACAGACGGTGAGTATTTGGTATTTGAACTATCTATTCTGTATCTATAGGTGTATGAGTGTTGAATCTTCTCTGTGTACCAATTTGTTATAATATGTACAACAGTACATGCCTAGTAGCAATGGGTTTTCCTTTTAGAGAAGGAACGGCTTTTCGTGTGCCTGCACCCGAATAAGGATATGAAAATCATTAGGTATCGGATGCAGTTGCTACAGTGTAGATGTTTAGGTAGTCGTTAAAATGCCTCTAGCGAAAATCTATATTCAAGCAGATATAGCATTGCTTCGTATTTTAATTTAATTTTGAATTGGGGTTGTAAAAAATATATATAAAACAGGTACAAGTGCAAAACTACGACAGCTGTTTTTCAAAATGATTAATTTAATATGAAAAAAATGTCGATAAAACGAGAATTGTGGTGACGGTGCTGATGGTGGTGCTATGCACGCAACTCGTGTATTGTGCACCCACGCAGGGGCGTAGCGAGGGCGTGCTTGGCGGAGTTCTTACAGATTCTAGGGCAAGGATTCGCGTATTTTTGACACGTTTCTTGCAAACTCATCCTCATCTTCATTACCTCGTATATCCATATGCCCTGGTACCCAGCATAAGGTCACTGCGTTGGCTTGTGATATATCGTCCAAGGATTTCTTGCAATGGGCTATTGCCTTCAAATTCACCACGACCACGACTGACCCCATGGCTTTTATGGCCACTTGGCTGTCAGAGTATATACTGATTTGTTTATCGGTAATGTGCCGTCTCTTTAGCTCCTCTGCCGCAAGGGTTTTAGCAGCTATTTCTGTTTAAAAGACGCAGCAGTCATCGCTGATTCAGAATGATTCTCGCAGATGAAGTGTTTCACTGAAGATACCCGCGCATGTACCGATAACCACCTTAGAATTGTCGGTATAGAGGGCTATATCCTCTTCTTCTGTAACAGTTTCGTTCTCCCATTCGTTCCCATGTGAGGTGGGAACTAAGCCCACTTTCTTATGGGAAATTAGTACACATTCAACAGTTAAATACGTATGGGGGGGGGGGGGGCATGCTGCCCCCCTGCAACCCCCCTGCTTGGGTTTACTATCAGACTTGCAGTATATGAGCGAATTTGGGTACCTCAGTGGACTTAGTTCCCGGAGACTTATTTCCCTGCACCATTTACGTTCACGGAATCAACCGATTTTACATGCAAAAATAAATTCCATCACGTAATTACATATTGCTCGTTTACGTATAAGACGATTCGCGGCCAGTTTGACTAAATTTGTCAAAGTGGAGAGTTTAGATCTAGAATGTGGAATTTAGAACTGATAACCTGTTCTTAAATACTACTATTCGAGACCTCCTTGAGGGATAGTGAGTGAGGGTTTCCTTTTCGGTTACGTTACTGCAATTGCGGCAGTGTGTAGGTATTATGTGGAGTGCCAAATCTGACTGCATCACTTCAGATTTGTTCACTTTTACTTGTATCTCATCTTCAACACAAACGTCTACAAACCGATCGAGTTGAAGTTCAGTCTGAGAGGACCCAAGGATGACAAAGTCATCAGCGGAGAGCTAGACTGCGCTATAACATCCAGTGATCCAGTCCATATTAGTAGTGAAAAGGAGAGGAGACAAGACACACCCCTGGCGAAGTCCAAAGCACAGGATGAAAGGTACTGAAAGGCCGTTTACCCGAACACAGTGTGTGTAAAAAGATTCCATACTCTGGAGACTGGAGACTTAAAAGTGATATGCCCTAGTAATTGGAGCAATCCCTTTTATCCCCTTTCTTAAAAAAGGGCACAATCACCCCAATTTGCCAATCGCTGGGAGTTACGCCGCATTCCCATGCCACTTTAATGACACGAGAGAGCCATTGAACTCCCTCTTCACCTAAAGCCTTGAGCATTTCTCGCCAGATTTCATCCACTCCGGCAGATTTGCCAGCTTTTAGCGATTTGATCGCAAAATTTACTTCCTCTACCGTGGGACTATTTTCCGCCCTGCTCAAGGCGATGGATCTGTCACCCTCAATACTCTGGATTGGATTGAGTAATTCAGAAAGGTGCTCGCTCCATTTGCGCAAGATGTCCTCCTCGTTGGAAAGAAGTGTACCATCTTTGCATTTGACTCCTTCAATAATGTCCCACTTCCTTCTTCTAAGACGGCGCGGCGGGTGCTCTGCCAAAACGCCTTGCTTGCAGATCACACCTTGAAATCACTTTTCTTCTCTCTGATGGCTTCTTGAATTCCGGGCGTTTTAAACCATGCAGTTCTTTTCTCACCACATTCAATGGAACATTTGGAATTTGTTCAAACCTTACCTGCCGGGCAAATCCCTCCCATCTCATCGTTCTATAGCCGCTCCCACCGTATGCGCGTAACCATTCTTGGTTTACACTTGGTTTGATCGTTGAGATACAATTTGCACAACACCAGGGCCCTGTTTCATAAAAATTGACAATTGCGACAGGTGACAGGTGACAATTTGTCAACTGACAATCCGACAATTGTCAAATTTCTGTTTCATAAATAATTAGACAATTTTGTCGAATTGTCGCAAAATAGCCGACAATTGTCACGTTTTGGTTTCATAAAAAAATTGTCATGACAATGAATTGTCAGGAATTTTTCGAGAATTGTCATGAAATCTCTGACAAATTTGTCGTGACAATTTTTTAATAGGACAGATAAAATTGTACTATTGACAATTTTGTCAGTATGTCATTGACAATTCCGACAGGCGATTGAGTCTCGGTCAAGAACTGAGAGTGAAGTGACAAGTACGATTTAAAATGCTTAATATTTTTTCTTCAAGTGAAAGTGATGAAGAATCTATAATGCAATTTCGTGTAGTACGCAATTGTCATTTTAAAGAAAGACTAAATAATGATTTTATTGCATTAAGTGATTTTCAATTTCAGGAAATATTTCATGTCGGGAAAACAGCAGCGGAATATATTTTGTCGAGGTAGTACTGTATAATATGCGTTTGATTGTTATACAATACAGATCAATCATAGGGGATAATAAAATATAGTTGATGTCGCGTATGTCACGACAAATTTGTCAACATCTGAAAATGAGCAAATTGTCACGACAAATTTGTCAACATCTGACAATAACAAAAAAAGTCATGACAAATTTGGCGCGACAAATTTGTCAAAATCAGACAATGACAAAAAAGTCATGACAAATTTGTCGTGGTATTTAACTGACAATTATGTCACCTGTCTATATTTTATGAAATGAAAATTTGTCAGACAAGTGCGACAAATTTGTCGAATTGTCACCTGTCAATGTTTATGAAATAGGGCCCAGGTGGTGATCAGTTGACAGTTCAGCCACTTTCAACACACGAACATCAGAAACCATCCTTTTAATACACCACAAAGAAATCTATCAGCGACTTCTGCTGAAGACTTCCACTCGACGGTACCATGTGTATTTATGGATATCTTTGTGTAGAAAGAAAATGTTCATAATGGACATTCCATTTGAACAGCAAAAGTCCGTTCGCGTTTCGATCAGGGTCACCGTATTTTCCAATCACGTTAAATCCACACCCACACACGTGAGCATTAAAGTCGCCCATTAGGATACAAGGGCGCAGAAGCGCAGTGGTTAGTGTGCTAGACTACTGTGCGAGGAATCCCAGGTTCGATCCCCGGAAAAACACAAATTACATCTTAAGGTTTTTTCTACCGCGCCACCTCTCGCCAACGTCTGACAAACATCCGAAAGTATTGGTATAACTGTCATGAAAAAGCTTCTCAATTCAGCCGTTCGGACTCGGCATAAAATTGTAGGTCCCTCCCATCCTAAAAATAGAAACTCACACAAACGAATGGTTATGCGAAGCTAGGCCTAGGGTGCCTACCGCCTGTTGATATCGGAAATCGGAACTACATATTTTAATAACGCTTCTCAAACTTCCTGGCGTCAAAGGTTTCGAATGGTCATACGGAGGTAATTTGGCACAGTCCAGATGATGATGATGTTATAGCAACAATACCACCTCCACCTATTGCCGACATCTGCACGGTAAAACTAAAGTCAGGATCCCTGATGCTGTCATCTTACCCATTTTTGTTCGTTGTGTTTTTTAGGGCCAATTTAGTTTCTGGCGATTTCTGCGGCATTTTCCGGGGCGTTTTAAGCAACCGTTTTTGGATAAGTTCCTTATAGCGCATTTTGGAAAATGATCAGGGTGTTTCGGATTTACCGCTTTTTCGGTACATTTCTTGGGGTGTTTCTGTTGCAGAGCGTTTTGCAACAAATCGTATTTAGAGCATTTTATGGATCCTTTATGGCGAATATGTCGGTGCGTTTTTCGCGTTTTAGAATGTTTTTTGCTGAATTTTTAATGGTGTTTATTGCAAAAGTTGTGGGCGTATTTTTCGTGAAATTTTCAGTAAAGTTCTTTAAGGCGTTTTCGGCTGCAATTTTCAAGTTGTTTTCCGTGAGTTTGTTAGGGTATTTTTACGCAGGCATTGTAAGTGCATTTTTTGGCCAATATTTTGGGGCGAATTTTTATATGTGTTTACTGAGAAGGCTATTATGAGAAATTTATCGGTTGTGGATCAGGTAGTTTCGTAGTTATGGAAACAATTACTATTTGCCATTGTTTTTTTAATTATATTAGATTGAAGAAATAAGTAACATGTAGCTATATGATGTGACCGTTTAGCATTTTTTAAAATATATAAAAATTTAATAGATATTTAAAAAAAAAATTCAAAAACATTTTTAAATCATATTCGAGTTTGCCAGAGAATAACAAAAAATGTAAAATTCCCGTTTCCAAAACTTATAAAAATTACCAATATTTAGTGGAATCCTTTATTTTTTTTAAACAGTAGCCAATCTTTTCTGAAGACTTTCCCCTAAAATCCGACATCTTATAAATAAATGAATATAAATTTGGGGCAGCAGGTCTGTATAGGCACCTTAGGTAGGACTAGTGAGTTTTTATTTTTGGGACGAATAGAAGGGATCTACAATTTTATGCCGAGTCCAAACGGCTGATTTAAGAAGCTTTTTCAGGACAGTAGTTAGAGTCTCGGATGTTTTTCAGACGTTCGCGAGAGGGCGGCGCAGTGGAAAAAAAGAAAAAGCTTAAGATGTAATTTGTGTTTTCCGGGGATCGAACCTGGGAACCCTCGCACAGTAGTGCAGCACACTGGCCAGACCTCCTTAATGTTTTCGAAAAGCTCTTCAGCATACTTCTTGATTTTTTGGCTTTTAATGATCTTTCGATGTCGGCTCGCAAGTTTCCAAATCGGGACTTTGCGCGGGTCATTCCAAAACATTAATTTGGTATCTGTAAGCTAATATACTTCACTCTCCGCGGAGTATGCTAAGGATCGTTGTAGTGTTAGTTCGTTTTCGATTGGTAATCCAGAAGCATCCGAAAGCGTTCGATTGGCACTCAAATGACAGTTCTTCTCATGAAAAGAAGAGAATTTTGCTTCTGGATTTGAATTCGGAATCGAAACCAGAAGCACTAATCCATTCATACACTATAAACACCAAAATCATTGAATGTACATTTTTTGTTGCGCATTTGATAGTTTTGCCTTTTAAATCCAATAAAAGTAATTAATTCGAAAAATAATATTAAAATGGATATTCCGATCGAGTTTTGTAATTCAATTTTATCGTCTTCAGCATCTTCCTCGTCATTAAGTAGTGATGATGATGATGCAATTGCGCTTGTATTTCACAAATACAACGATACATCGACTTCAAACTGAAATAAGATCTATTTGCTTGTTCGATTGGCATCCCGAATCGGAGAGTTCTTTCGGACGATTCTGGACGACCAACCGAAAACGACATTAGAAATCATATGTTACTGGTTTGTATGAAAAAAGGGGTTTTCTCTTATATGTTTTTATAAACCTGTTGATTTATCAAGGGTCGACCCTTATACAACTAATGGACCAACATCGAGCTAAGAGAATGCACCGCTGACCATTACTATCTGTCCTCCATGCTTTATGATCTGAAGCGTATACTTTGGCTGCAATTCTTTGTTTGGAGGACGCTTTACTTACACTTTTCCATCGGATCCAAATAAATTAAACTTGCATTTGGCACTCCAAAGAACTTTTGTCCAAAATTGCTATGGTTTTTGTAAGTGGAGTCTTTCGAAATGCCAGCTCTTCCTTAGGTTTTTGTTGACATAACGTGTTTTTTGTGGAATATGCATCCACGAGGATTTTGTTCTACGGCACAGCGCCAAAGCAGTGTGTTCTTGATGGAGTTTATGTACAATAATCTTCCTAATTTTTATGGACATTAAAAATGGATTGGCTCTACTTGTCTGGCAAACTTCTCTTTGGAGTGGTTTTGAGTCCAATCTCCTTTCTTTTGCGGTTCTCAAAACTTCTTTTGAAGTTTTCTTTTCCCCGAAAACAAGCTTTGTAGAACAAACAAATCGTTTCGCTATCAACGCCATAGAGCACCAAGTGCTCCGCGGAGCACACTTGGGAAACTCGGGTGTAGAGTATCAAAAGCTTCAGCTCTAAACACATATATCTACACATAGGACAGTGTACATCGAACATACGTTGATAATATTCTTTATTGCTGTCTTCCAGATGATTCTACATTAAGCAAATCAATGACAATGGTGGCAGGAGCCTCTCAGGGTCATATAAAAAAATCCAGTCGCGATGGTAATCGCATCAAGGGGGGTCAAGGTCGGGTGAACAGTGATCCCAGCCATTGTGGTTCTGAATCGGATACAAGTGTTAGCCCTAGTACTGAATTCTCCAATATGCCTACGTACAGAGTTCCTGTGAAATCATCGAGAGGAGGAGGTTTGTTTTGCCACACAATGGACACATTATCAATTTAGATCCTTGAATTTTAATCGTTTCTCCTTTTGACAGATCTCTTTCGGCCTGACTCCAGTACAGAGTCGAATAATGATCAATCATCACCAGTCGATCGTCGACTGAACACACCCAGGCACCTTGGTGGAGGTGAGAAACGTTCAAATCGAAACCGCAACCATCCGGCTCTTGATCATACGAAGGAGAGTCATTCGATGGATTTGATCTGTCCTGGAAGTAACAACAGGTAGTTCAGGTACCTAAACCCCAACAAACATTAAACAAGACAATCAATTTACTCCTTTGTTTTAAAATATTTATTTGAGTGTGTGTAGGTATAAGTGAAGTAGTTTACAAAATATGAATGAGTATCTACCGCTATAAATGTAACCACACAAATTTTCGTAAGCAATTTCCTTCACTCGCAGCCACTTGGGAGTGCGGAGGAAACATTTTTTTTTTATATATCAAATTAAACTTGAAACTTATTAAGCTCTTTACTTAAGGTTATAATTAGGAAGTTTTAATTCTTTCATGTTACCTTCTTTTCTCTTCCTCATTTCACAATCTGACATTACTTGCGCAACCATTGACCTCTCGTCCTGTCTCTGTATACATATACTTGCAACAATAAATCCTGCAGTTTAGACAGTGAGGTTAATTCGGATACAGCTGCAGCAATAGCAAGAGCAAGAGCTGCTGTCACAGGTGTTGTTGCCGGGGATTTGGGATTTCGCCCACCTTCGGGATTCACTGATTCCAGGGAGTTTAGTGAGGCGGAATGTGATAGGGAGCAGCGCGCACTGGATCTAGAGGTACAGAGGGTAATGGAGAATAATGATGGACAATTACAGAAAATGGACAGAGAGGAATTAACCTCACTGTTGGCAAGGTAAGTGCAATTTTTCAAACTTGACAAGTGGATAAAAGGATAAGAGGGATTTTCTCACCGGATTCTCTCCTTTATTATGTCGAAATTAAGTTAACTTTTATTTATTGACCTGATTAAGTAGATTGCATTAAGATGAGCAATTTTTGCGAGGAAACAAATTAACTGAAGTGAAATGGTTTGGATTGCAGGGGGAGATGGCGTTTATTATTTATTATAATTATAAACGGGTGATATGTTTTGGTTAGAGGGAGCGTTTCTGGCAGCAGCTATTTTTAAATGTTACCTATTTAGCATTTCAAATTATTTGGAGTCGTATTTTTTTAAAGAAAACGAGCTTACAGAGCTTTTTTTTAATTTAAAATTTGCTCCAATGCGGAATTTAATTACGTATGGTTAAAATGCAATGTCCGTAAGCAAAGAATACACTCTTGTTTTATTTATAGAAGTCCAAGCATTGACTGCTCATCCACTTTTAACGAGTTTGATGAGCTGTCTAACTCCATCTTAGGAATTGTTTCCCAGTATCCTCATACTGAAATTGTTATTGCGGGCGATTTCAATATACACAATTCCGATTGGCTTCGCCATTCTGGACAGACAACACCCGAAGGAAGGTATGTTAGGATTTTCGCTGAGATTAACAGCTTAACTCAGCTTGTAAACGAGCCTACACGGATTCCGGATGCTGCAGATCATGCCGCTAACACATTGGACACCTAAATTCTCATACACTAACCACACAGTTAAAGAACAAGCTCCCAAAAAACCGTATGGCATTATGAGAAAGCCAATTGGGACGGCCTTAACTTCTTTTTTGTCCGAAATGACTGCAACTCCGTGATACGACGTGCAAAGTTTTCTCACGACCAAAACTTACGACAAAAAATACTTGACTGTCCCAGTGGTAGTAAACAGTTTTGGTCTTTCGTGAAAAATATTAAGAACTCCACCGCATCGTCAATTCCTACACTCGTTTGCAATGACACTCCAGCTGTCAGCGATTTGGACAAGGCAAATCTGCTGGCGGCGCAATTCGCCGCAAGCTCCAACATCCAACATTGCATCATGTCTCCACCTGTGCTCGAGAGCGTCGAATACTTCATGGGACAAATACATTTTCGTACTCGCACAGTAGCAAGAGTGTTAAAAGATCTTAACATTCACAAATCCGCTGGTCCAGATGGTATATCCCCCATAATTCTGAAAAGGTGTTCTTCAACGCTGGCAAAACCACTGCGTAAGCTTTTCCACTTGTCCTACTCTTCTGGACTCTTTCCGAGTAAATGGAAAATTGCATTTGTTCAGCCCGTCCCTAAAAAAAGGCGATTCTTCTTCACCGACCAATTACCGACCCATTGCACTTACGTCCATTCTTTCCAAGGTCATGGAAACGCTGATAAATCGTCAGCTTATGAAATATCTTGAATCACGAAAACTTCTCAATGACCGACAATACGGTTTTCGTGGCAGCAGGTCCACTGGTGATTTGATAACTTATCTCACCGAAAAGTGGAACCAATCTCTCCACCACTCTGGTGAAACGAAGATTGTTGCGCTTGATATTTCGAAAGCATTTGACAGAGTTTGGTACCAAGCTCTTTTGTCGAAAATGCGTGCCTATGGGATCGACGCGTCTCTTCTTCAATGGATTAGAAACTACCTTTCTGGCCGTTCAATTCAAGTTGTGTTGGACGGTTTCAAGTCTGCAATTCACCATATAAATGCTGGTGTTCCCCAAGGCTCTGTTTTGTCTCCGACACTCTTCCTGATATTCATCAACGATCTCTTTTCTATTACTTCTAATCCAATACACTCTTTCGCAGATGATAGCAGCCTCAGTTTTTCATATTCGTTTCTTGACTCACGTCCCTGCTCTTCGGCCGTGGAACTGGAACGGCAACGTATGCTAAACACATTAAATTCCGATCTTGACAGCATTATAAAATGGGGTACATTCAATAGAGTGGAATTTAATGCTTCCAAAACACAATGCTGGCCTTCTATCATTAAAGCAAAACCTGAACCCTCACCCATTATCCATGAATGGGACTTGCATCGACGAAACCAAACGACTTTCCATACTCGGTATGTGTGTCAACGACAAACTCCGTTGGAATGACCACATATATGAAGTGGCCAAAAACGCTATGAAATGTCTAGGTTTCCTCAATCGATGTAAGAAGTACTTAACACCCTCCGACTTAGCTTCAATATACAAGGCCTTTATTCGGCCTAAGCTTGAGTACAACGCTCATATCTGATCAGGTGCACCTAAAACTTCATTGGACCTACTAGATAGAATTCAGAAGCGTGCGATAAAACTTATAGGTGATAGAAATATAGCGGAGTCTATTGACCCACTCGAACATCGCAGAAATGTTTCTTGCCTTTGCTTATTTTATCGTTATTTTCACCACCAATGCTCTGATGAAATAGCTAACTGCATTCCGCCCCTTCAACAATTCTCTCGCAACACCCGTCACACATCGAATGCGCATCAGTTCACCCTTAAGCCTACCTTCGGACGTACTGTTAAATATAGAGATTCTTTTGTGAGTCGAACAACACGCATGTGGAATGCATTGCCTCACACGGTTTTCCCCTCTCATTACAACCCACAATTGTTTAAAACCAATGTGCACCAGTACCTGTTCTCTATCCTCCCTATTAACTCTTCCACTCGTGCTGTGCATTAGCATTATAAGGGAACAAAAACCCCTTGAGCACCAGTGAATTATAAAAAAAAGGCGAAGAAAGCCCGATAGCTTCAATAAACAAAAACATTTCGTAACAACAACAAGGCACAGAGGTGGGTCTTTTCCTCCATTCTAATCCACCAGTTGGCGGACTTGTACTTATCGCTCAGTTGGCGCAAATGATAGTCACTTGGAATGCCATCCGAAGTGGATTATATACGTAGAATTGACTGTCAGAATTCAAAACTAATCAACAACAATCACTTAAAAGGAGTCTTATGATGAACTAGCTTTTGCCCGCGGCTTCGCTCGCGCAGTCCTCAGCATTTGGACATAGAGATTCCTTCACAGTCAGTTAGTCCCCTCTTTTATAATTATAAATCGCGCAGGAAAACTACCTAAGGAAGTACGTAAGGAGCAATCAGTATCTCTGAAAAACATGTCTAACGCCCTATTGGAGAAAACAGTTAAAAAATTATATGATCAATATTTGTTGGTGAAGCGCTGGCATCTCAACACCGATCATACTATAGCAGACGAAGCCACTATCTGCGGGACACCACATATTCCTTAGTTAGCAAATCCTTAATTATATTCCCCACTGCCCAGATCTTCCTATACTGTGCAACATATGCAACCGGAAAGATCGTGAGGATGTGTACCACTTTCTAGCAGTATAACCCCATTCTTACAGAATTCCGCTGGAATATATTTGGAGTACGTACGCTGGAGTTAGATGAAGCGATCAGCATATTCAACAGCGACGAAGTTTGGACGCATTACAAAGTTTCAAGTCGACACGACGAACGGTTCGTGAGTTAAGAAAAGGCCCCCCTTAAAAGGGGTCATTGCCAATAACTCGGGCCCCAAGGAAAATTTTCAAAATCAAAAAAATTTTTATCTTTATTTCTTATAATAGAGTACACAAACCGAGTTTGAAGTCGGTCGGATGAAAAATAGAAATTTTCCTATACAAACGTTGACCCCCCTTTTATCCCTTTAGGGGTCGAATTTCAAAGTATCCTTCTTTATTGCTTGCATACATCATAAAGCGAACTGTGCAAATTTTCAGCTTTCTAGAGCAAAGGGTTTGGGCTAGGCGGTGATGATCAGTTAGTGGTAAACTTCATTTTTATATATATATATACGAGTAGATTGGTGGTGTAGTTCGAAATAGCTATCTTTGCTACCAAAATGACAGTCACTATCAGTTGTTGTTAATGTTGTTCTCTCAAATAATAATTCATAGATTAAAAAAAGAGCAGGTCATGTAAAATGTCATCATTTGCCTAATAATCTTCGACATGATGACAACAATTAAATTTTTCCTCCACTTCATCGCAGTTTGCCTTAACGTTTTTTGTTTCTAAAATCTCTGACATAATGTAGGACGGCTTTGTACTTTTGAAATTAAAATGTCCATTAATGGCTAAACCATGATATTTTCTTGCCGCTCAGCTGAGCACTAAAATAATAGACTTCAAACTTGAGCGACCTCAACTGCGGCTCAGAAACGTCGAGGCATACAATTTCATAGGCCCTACGAACTAAGTCCCAACTGGAACTAACTCCCACTAGCCAAATGAACTAAGTCCCAGAAAATTTGTGATTTAGTTCATATGAACGAACCCCCTTGATTTTTAGGAACTAGGACCCAGATAAGAATGAACAAAGTCCCAATATAAGAATGAATTAAAACGCAATAGTGGAACTTTGTTCTTTAAGAACTAATTCCCAAATGAACTTACTCCCAACCTCCAAATCTAACAGTGAACCCAAGCGGGGGGAGTTGCAGGGGGGCAGCATGCCCCCCATACATATATCACTGTGCCTATGGAAATTGGTATTATAGAAAGGCCAGTTTGTTTATTAAAAAATAATATAAACAATATTTTATTATTTTCTTGGGTATTTAAAATTTACAGCATAACATTGATTGGGATTACATACAAAGCGATTGATTGACAAAGTGACCAGACAAGACCATTGAGGTGCTCGTGCTGGGAGTCGATTCAAAAGTGAAAAATATATGCGATGGAGCACGCCTTTTATAGTCCTCGGATGGGTTGAGTTGAGTCCACCTGGTGCACTTTCTGCGACTTGCAATGTCATTTGGCTAGTGGGAGTTAGTTCCAGATGGGACTTAGTTCGTAGGGCCAATTTCATAATATGTTTTACATTCTTTTGCCGCTCAGTGAGTGTTCCAATTTTGAAAATCGTGAGTGTACATAACGATTTGGTCCCACCTAATTCATAAAACAATAACCAATAGAAAGTATTCGAGTGTCTTTAATCATCAGGCATCTTCATCTGGTGACAGAATCATTCTGTCATTTATTTTTCATCAGGACATATGCTCCATGTCTCAAAAACCAAAGGATCACAATTTTTTTGTGATTTTTATGTTGTATTTTGTTTATTAAATTTATATATTTCCTATCTCTTTTCAGGTACCACGAAAAAAAGGAACAAGAACGACAGGAATATACTATTCATGTTTAAACATACAAAAAAACAGCAAAACAAAAAAACTACTATTTAATGTAAAAACAATTTTAAATAAAATAAAATATTCTCTAGTACTTAACACACTATAAACGAACAGAAAAAAAAAACTCAATGTAGTTACATTTTTGTACAATTCTTCAAGACTTATAAAAACAAACATCAACAACAACACAGTAATCCTATAGGTTCATATTCTTATCTTGTTCTTTTTGCATAAAGAATCATTTTTTACAGAGTACATTTTAATTGAAAACTTTGAATATAACAAAAAAAAAAAAACCAAATGTAATGTTGTGATATTTTTAAGAATACTTTAGTGAAATGTATTTATTTCGTTCTTGTTGCGATTGAGATTTATTATTAACGATAAAGTGAACATTTTGTTTTATATTCAAAGATTGATCAAAGAAACTGTGAAACAACAACAACAACTATGTTCCAAAATACATTTTTGCTATGTACAATTCCATCCTATTTACATAGCACTAAATGTTTATATACAGTGAAACTAGGTATTATAGGTATAAACGAGATATTTTTTTATTTTATAAGTGAAGAATCAAAATTTTAAATAACAAAAAATTTTAAATTACTATTAAAAAATATAAATTATAACAAAATGACACTGCCTACATGTTTTTAACACATTTTTAAATCTCAATGTCAAAACAAAAATAATAATTCAATCAGATACGTGTTTCTCCAACGAAAGAATTTGATTATTTAAAGTTAAGTTTTGTCGTTTTAATTCTTCAAAATATATTTCGAGCATTTGAAATAGAAATTTTCAAACAAAAAGGAGCGGAACTCAACTGATAGGAGATAAGTTAACTAATTGTAAATGTAATTTAAAATATTTCTATATAGAAAATAGTATCTAAACAACGGTGTACAATATTTAATGAATATCAAAATAAAATCGAATTATGTAATTGAATAACTACTGCATTATGAATTTTAAATAAATTTTCTGAACTGTATTTCTAAAACTGTAGAATGGACAAGTAAGTATACTCACATTAGATGTGACATCTGCATTGAGCGCATGGAATAAAGTGTTGAAGCCTGTTACTGTAAACGTATATCGATTTAGCTGAGACAACGACATGGCACTGATTAATAAGTGAGGTCTAATTTTTTCAGGGTCCATTCCATGGTAATGTTGCTCTCAACGTGACAGTGCCTGCAAAGCGATATTAGGACAACTTTCATACTGTTTGCCCAAAGAAAGAGACATGTCAATAGGTTGTCTCAAACCAAAGTTGAAAATTTAATCTTATTAATAAAACAGTTTATTCTACCTAGAGCTAGGAAGCTGATATTTTTAAACAAATTTATGGCAGAAATGAGACATTTTGTTTGGATAAATTCTTATTTTTGATCCGATCAATTTTAAACTCGGTTTGTGTATTCGATAATAAAAAAAATTAATAAAATCGGTTTCCCTAGGTTTTAAAAATTTAGTTTGGGGCCCGATTCAGTACCACACTATAGGTATCTACTTCAGACACGTGGTGGCCATACGGGAAACCGGGAATTTTCCCGGGGCGTTTCGTTTTTAGGGGCGTGTTTTTTTCAGGAAAAGTTGAAAAAATAATTGACACAAATTTTAATCTTGATTCATTTTTTCTTAAAGGGTCCGCCATCTAAAGTTTTTTTTTTTTTCAACTAGTGCTTATTTCGCGAATGGTAACACTTAGCTCATGTCTGATTTGACAGATAATTAGTTTTATCCTTCCGCTGAACGAATATGGTTGTGTATACGCTTGAACAACGCTGGGAAATATTGCGACATTACTTTGAAAATCATGGTAATGTTGCAGAATGTGTGCGAAAATTGCGTACGGATTTTGGAAGAAGAGAAGCACCGTCAGCTCCGTATGTTCGTTATCTTGTGAAAAAAGTGAAAGAAACTGGCATCCTCATCGATAAACCAAAGCGTGAAAAGCCAAAAACAGTGCGTATACCCAAAACGAGTCACTGTTTGGTGCGGATTTTAGTCCAGAGGCATAATTGGGCCATTTTTCTTCGAAAATGAGCAAGGAGTGGCCGTTACAGTCAATGGCGATCGTTATCGGGCCATGTTGAACGAATTTTTGTTCACAAAAATAGAAGAGGAAGATATTGGCAACAGTTGGTTTCAACAGGACGGCGCTACGTGCCACACAGCCGAAGCTACACTCGATGTTTTGCGCCCTGTTTTTGAAGATCGCATTATCAGCCGCAGAGCTGATGTCGTTCGGCCACCGCGGAGCTGCGATTTGACACCGTTGGACTATTATTTGTGGGGTGCCGTAAAAGATAAGTGTTACGCCGACATGCCAGAGACAATTGACGCTTTAAAGGACAATATTCGTGAAGCCATTGGTGAAATACAGCTGCACACAACCGATAATGTGCTTAAAAATTGGACCACTGCATGGCCAGCCGAGGCAGCCATTTGAATGAAATTATTTTCCATTATTAACCGGAAGAATTGTACTTTCAAATAAAAAAAGAAATTTGAGAAAATATTCAGTAGTTTTTTTTTATAGCATTTTCAAACAAAAAAGTTATTTGGCGGACCCTTTATAATGAGGGTATAAACGAAAAACTTGCCAAGTAAAACTACCAATCTTTTTTAACATTTAACCTTCTTAAGCTAAGAACTTGGCGTACATTTAGATCTCATTACTTTTCGTGGCTGACTAGTTAGTTACGCACCTAATTTTTGTTGTTCTATATAAGAGAACTTGGCTCTTTTTTTTTACATTTATGTTTTTGGTGTGATTTCACTATCTACCTTTTGCAAAGTTTTTACTTATTAGATATTTATTAAAATTTCATTCGCCAGGTATATTAATTTCTCTTCATATTTTAAGTAGGCAGATGCCAGCCCTGTGGCAGTGGGCAGCGCCTTAAATGGAAACACTTTTTTTTTATTTCTCCTTCTGTATACAATGCAAGTCCTAGTACCGCTCTACCAAACTAGGCAACTTCTACGGCAATCGAAAGTGGCCCAAATAAATAATA
This sequence comes from Cheilosia scutellata, assembly GCA_955612985.1. Classification (NCBI taxonomy): domain Eukaryota; kingdom Metazoa; phylum Arthropoda; class Insecta; order Diptera; family Syrphidae; genus Cheilosia; species Cheilosia scutellata. The sequence goes on along the minus strand of OY015312.1, from coordinate 63,433,754 downwards.
CTCGATTTTCAAAAGTGGGCGGATACCACGCCCCCCTGAAGGGAGAATATAAAATTTTGAATTTTTTACTTTCTGTACACTGCAAGTGTTACAGCTGTACCGAATTTCAACATTCTACGGCAACTGGAAGTGGCCCAAATAAATAATACCCGATTTTCAAAAGTGGGCGGATACCACGCCTCCTGAAGAGAGAATATAAGTGCCTAAATATTTTTCTTTCTGTACACTGCAAGTTCTATCGCTCTACCAAATTTCATCATTCTACAGCAATGAGAAGTGTTCCAAATAAATAATAACCAATTTTCAAAAGTGGGCGTATACCACGCCCCCTGAATGGAAAATCTCAGATTTGGACTTTTCCCAGTGTATGCACCACAGGATCTATCATTCTGACAAATTTCACAATTCTAGGATGGCCGGAAGTGCTTCATAATTTTGATGCTCATCATCTAAGTGAGTGAGTGAGTGAGTGAGTCAGTTACGGTTTTTGAAGTTCTGTATGTTGAGAACCACTAATGCTATAGAGGCGAAATTTGGTTAGGTCAACCTTTTTAAGCAGCTTGGTAAATGTTTCAAGTTTGAAGTTTCTGGCTCAATTGGTTCCGAAGATAGAGAGGGGTCGAAAACAGCCTGAGTTTGTTCCTGTAAAAAGGGTAAGTGCCTTTACTAGAGAAATTGGCTGGGGCACTACGGTGCTCTTTGATTCACAGCTATTCTTAGCAACCATAGTGGGCAAACAAAACTGTCTCCAATTTCTTGTATAAGATAACATTACATGTTTCCTTTCACTTACTGTTATCAGAAAAGCTCTTCACAAATTCTAATTCTAATTGATTCTAAAAACTCTGCGAGAATAACATTAAATTCCACCGCCTCTTTGTTCAATTGGGCTTTGGTTGTCCTATACCCATTTCATCGTTTCTGACGGTCGTTATGTCTTTAATCCGGGATTGTTCGAGCTCAACCCAAACTACTGTCGAGTGTCGAATACTTAGTTTCCAACTTTCTTTTTGCCGGTTCTCATCCGAAGTACATATATGAAACAAACCGTCTAAATCCCTTTTACTAGGACGTTGTCGGTAGCTCCCACTGCTCTATCGCCTCATTAGTGATGCTTCTTGCTTCCTCATTAGTGATGCTTCTTGCTTCCTGCTCTTCTCTAGCCAGATCATTGATAAAGCTGCGCTTATCAGGCTGGATGTATATATCTCGCACCTTCATGGGAAACTACTACTAGATTGGGTAGAATGCCAAACATGTCCAGATATTCCCCTGCATTATCCTCGTCGCCGTATCCAAAGATTTGTGAGAGACCACAATTGTGTTGTCAGCAAATGCAAATGAAATGCTCTCCTTAAAGATGCGAAATAGCTCATTCGTGTAAGGTAAGAAGCGAATCGGACCTAGTTCTGATCCCTGAGGGGCATCATAATATCATATTGCAAGTCATTTTTTTCACTCAACACTTCCTTGATCTTCCTTGACGCAAAACAGCCTGTTGTCAAATACCACTGAGCCAATCATGCATTGGTCCTCGAATATGCCAATCCCCTGTAGCGCTTCTAATAAATTCGCATGGTTAAGAGTGTCGAAGGCTTTGCTTAAGTCCATGAACAGGACTAGCACATAAAGGCTTTTGTGTATCTAAGCTTTCATTGACACAACTAACGAATTCCAGGCACTTTTGTATTACTGGAAGTATTGAAATCCGTCAATAATTGCTCAGCTAATTTTATCCTATCTCTTCTTTTCTTCTATATAGGGTCCTGGAACCTGGACAACCCCTAACCTTATTGTTGAATGCGGGAAAGGTTTTTGCGTCCTGATTTTGTTAAATAAATTTTTTTTGCATATGTATTTCTTCTTGACTTGATAAATCGAAGTATATACTGTCAAAGAGAAAATACTCTCAACATCGGCGGCTCGGACAAAACGTCACGATGGACAGATACAACTTCGAAGTAGTTAAAGACTTTGTATACCTGGGCTCCACTATCACTTCGCACTATCACGTGGAGCGTATGGACAACATCGCACCAGCCCGACTAGTCTTCGAATCCACCCCTGAGGGACAACGCAGCAGAGGAAGACACCACCTTAGGTGGTGTAGGAAAACGACCTCAAGTCCTCAACCAACTTGGTGTGCGTAATTGGAGGTAGCTAGCGAGAGACCGAGCTGGCTTATTGGTTGAGGCCGTGGTCCACCCCGGACTGTAAGCGCCACCAAAAGTTAAGTAAGTATTTCTTCTAATTTGTATAGAGCATAGTTTTATATAGTTGGATATTGATCGGCGATACCACCCTCGATCACAAAGGAATTGATTAGTCTGCTCTGCTCACAAGGATGTGATCATTTATACTGATTCTGTCCCCTTCGCCGGACCTCTGGCCTTGTATATAGATATTCAGGAATGACATTCATAAGTCTTAATGTTGCTAACTTCTCCAAACAATTTTTTACATATTTTGAATTTGAATGGCCTCTACTCCAAAGTTTCGCTACGATTAGTGGCTAGGCTCATCAGTAGGTGATCTTATCCGAGACTTATGACTGAACATTGCTGACTGAATCATACCTCAAGACGAATCTTTGGTTCAAAAAGACTGTCCTCCTTCTCATTTATCCCAAATTATTTTTCGCATCTGTCTGAACTGAAAAGGATTCTGACATAAATATTGCCATCAACACGACCACCGCATCATATCCAGTTACTTCTAGCATATAGACCCTCAGTCTGCATGCGCCGGCCGATCACCAGCTTATTTGTGAGTCCGTTCCGTTCTTTGCATTTTATTTTTCAGTTCCAATTCTGCCCTTTAATTCGATCAGCTTCCTTTTGAATGAGAGAAGTGAGAAGTGAGGCCCTTTCATTCCGTTTTATTTACTAAAGCTTCCATATGCAATTGTGGTAGTCAACTGCGGTCGAATCGAGTTCCTGCTGGATAGAATTTGATTTAGCATCAGTTATATATACCAAGCTCCTCTTTTATTAGTGGCGTCCTTTTTTTTTTAATTAACGTTAAACAAAACTGTCCGTGTACGACGACACTGCTACAACAGCAACCTGTACTCCAATTTGCAATGGTCCAATGGTGCATGTTAGTGCGCGGTTGACAGTATCAGTGACAGTACCTACACTGTATCATTATTGATTCTGTTTCGTCGTTGCAGTGGCTGATGGCGCTGGACCATTCACTGGACAAAATTGGTTCTGTATCCATCAGCCTCAGAGTCCTTTGTATCGTCGTCGTCTGATTTAAAATTGCTACCATATAATGTAGTATGATCGATACATCGTGGAAACCGCAAACGAAATTAATTCTGCCTGGTTGCTCGGCATGGCGCAAAGTGAACCATCGATTGTGGTGGGGAAAGAGAACTTCCACTGCATTGGTCTGCTGCTTGTAGTCGTTGCAAAACAAACTCCCACAGAGTGAATGACAACATAGAAAAAGGGGTGGACTGCATGCAGCTCCATCAAACATCCACCCATCAACTCGCCCTCCATCGTGCATAGCAAAACAATCCGGTATCAAATATTGCGACGCGGGTCAAATTGCAATTTTAATGAAAAACCCGCCATATCGATGACAAAAACTTTTGAAGCTATTTCCAATAACCTCAAATCGAAAACTGTGTAGAGTCATTGTGGTATCGTGTGCGCTTTCATATTTTTTACTCATTGCATCTACTGCTTCCAATTACTGGGGATATCCTGGAATTATGCGCCACTATATTACATTCAATTAATTAAAAGTTGATGCTTTCAAAGCAATGAAAATACTGAAAAAAACCTTTAGCTAAATCGATCGATACTGTACATACAGGGAAAATACTTTCAATTATAGGAATTGTAAAGAAGACCAGCAACAGGGACCTTTTCATAAGTGCAGAGCTTGTTTGACAATTTGTCAGATGTAGGTAATGGTAATTCGTCAAAATTGAGCTGAAAGGAAGGAACTTGTTTGGGACACGATGATTGTGGAAAAGCTTCAAAAGTCTATAGAGGGCCCTTACTGATGGTTATCATTTTTAACCTTCACCCTAAAATTCACTCGCGAGTTCGAGTTTGCAAAATTCAACTTGGGCACCAAAAGTGGTTCATAGTAACCACCGGGTACTGGTCTCGCCCAACCGTGCTTGGCTTGCTAAACTTATAAGCGCGAGTGTTGAACACGAAGAAAATGGTAGCACTATAATGCTCTGTCGGAATGACTGAGTTAACGAGTCTCAGAAGTCTTACATGAGCCCCTCAGAAAGAGGACGTACGGCGGATGAATTCATTAGACTGAATCAACGGTGTCGTCAACAGTCAAGATGACAGTTACCTTACTTGAACTACTTATCCAACAGTAGCCTAATCAGTGTTGGGACTTGAGGGTAGGCAAAAGGTGGTATACTGGGAAACCCAAAAGTGGTAGAAAGTGGTAGATTTTAGAAACATACTATAAATGCTGCTATCATGCTATCATTACCCAAAATATGATGAATAATTTTTTGCAAACATTCAGAACAAATTTTCTTGAGCTCTATAAACGTCACCTCACAAAGCATCACCGATTTTTTTTCCAAAGTTCAGTACCAGTATACCAATTTTCTAGTGCACAAAAATTTAAAATTATTCAACCACTCGGTTTCTATGTGGATGATGGAAATTATAGTGCGTGGGTATTTGTTATTATATGCGTTATTGTTCGATTTTTTCCCCATCTGAAAAAGTGGTAGATTTGGATTTGTGGGTGGTAGAATTTTGGGTTGAGCAAAAAGTGGTAGAAGTCCCATCACTGAGCCTAATATGCGCTCATGCCCACACGGAGGAGAAAAACGACGACAGCAAAGAGAGGTTCTACGAACTCTTAGACAAGTCATACGAGCAGTGCCCTAACAATGACATTAAAATTGTCCTGGGTGATTTTAATGCAAAGATAGGAAGAGAGGGCATCTTTAGTAGTACTCTCGGAAGGCACGACTTCTCGGCGGGGAGAAATGGTGTCATAGCAAGTATGTGGTTCCCGCACCTCGATATTCATAAAGGCACATGGAGATCTCCCGATCAATCAATCGTCAACCAGATTTAACACATTGCGATCGACGCAAGGCACTCCTCCAGTAGGTATTATGGATGTCCGAACGTACCGAGGGGCCAACATTGACTCGGACCAATACTCGTTGTAGCCAAGGTACGCCTTCGGATATCCCGACCACCCCCAAGACAAGTAAATACTGTGAGGAAGATTGACGTCGAACGGCTAAAATCGCAAGAGATCACCAGATCCTTCCCCGATCGAGTCTCTCTCAATATATCAAGAGGTTCTATGCAGCCAACATCAAGCATTGAAGACCAGTGGCAACATTGCCAAAAAGCCATCAGAGACGCCGCCTCTGATGTGCTTGGTTTCACACGACCACCACAACGAAACCCCTGGTTCGACGACGAGTGCCGGCAAGCACATGCAGCGAAACAAGAGGCATACAAAGCGGCGCTGCAAAGAAGGACCAAGGAAGGCCCGCGATCGAGGAAATAGAGAATGTTATAGCAACAATGAGGTTCGGAAATTTTACCAAAGGGTAAAAAGAACCTGCCAAGGCTTCAGAGCCCGAACCGAAGCCTGCAAGCACGAACAAGGGAACATCATAGTAGAATCGCAGTCGATGCTGAGGATATGGAATAACTACTTCTGCAGACTGTTTAACGGCGATGACGAACTAAATCCCGCTGGCAGGCAGAATGAGCCATTCAACCTGGACGATGAAGACCAACAATTCCGTTCACTCGACCTGGACGAAGTTAAGATAGCCACATCTAAGCTTAAGTCCAACAAAGCCGCTTCAGCAGATAGCCTAACCGCCGAGCTATTCAGAGCGGCAGGCGATGACTTGGTTAGGAGCATGCACCAACTCATCTGTAAAATATGATCGGTATGCCCGATGAATCGAACCTCAGCATTGTCTGCCTGATCCTCAAGAAAGGAGACCCTCTGAACTGCGCCAACTACAGAGGTATTAGTCTTCTTCACATCGCTTACAAGATCTTATCTGCCGTGTTATGTGAACTGCGGCAGATCTTGGAGAATGCACGCTGCTCCATCAAGGTCGGTAAAGAACTCACCGAGACCTTCGATGTTAAAAAAGGACTTAGACAAGGCGATGCGCTGTCATGTGACTTCTTCTTCTTGAAAGAATAGTGCAAAACTCAAACGCTAACACCAGAGGCACTATCTTTCAAAAGTCCATCCACCTACTCGCCCACGCCGACGACATCGACATAATAAGCGCAGAACGCAGCGTGATGTCACTGGCGCGTTCGTGAGCATTGAGCCGGAAGCGACGAAGATGCGTTTTGCGGTTAATGAGGGTAAGACAAAGTATATGCTGTTATTAGCGAATTATCAATACCAACCTGACGACGGTAAAAATAAGTTCTCTCACACAATTTTATTCGCCTATGGACGCTATCGTGTTTTCAACAGAAAGACAAACAGACAGACGGACATGGGCATGGCTAACGCGATTCAGAATTTGGTCCTTACTGTACCTAGATAAAAAATGAGTCCATAGCTAATGAACTTACGTCATCGACGAAGGAATAACGTATTTACTGATTGTTCTCTCTGTATGTTTAGTTATTTATTGTCCCTCGAAATAGAAGCATCCTTTCGTTATTTCGGTTCAGGAAGTGAAACAACTTTACGGTGAGATACATTGGCATTATGGTCGAATGATACTATCATGCTGCCAATATCCAGCTGTCCGGAAGTGATTTTGAGAACAGTCCACATTAATTTTGTTTAGATGGAAGTCGAAGTCTTTTTTCAAGTTATTGTTTACCAAAAGATGTTCCTCAAGTGTCGTCTATCGTTAGGTCTCCTTTAACCAGCTTCAAATCGTAGTGAGTTTACGCCGCCCACTACTCGTGCCCCACTACATCCATCACCATTAGAAATCTGCAAAAAACAAAGTAGCAAACTATAGTAGCTTCACTGACAGTATACTCCCCGTACAGATATACACTTCTCTTATAGATATTGTATCTATTTACGTAGCTATACATTGAATAGCTTGTCTATGTACCTACATATAGTTCGTTTTCAGTTGCACGGGCAAATATCTGCGGCTGCTTTTTCGTTGTAAATCTATTGAAGCAATTTTTTTTTTCCATCAGAGAACCAGAATGCCAACTGCCGACTGTTACCATTTAGTCTTCATGAATTTTCCATTGCCCAAACGCCAAGCCCCGTTCGCCTACATCCTCAGTCGTCGGCCACCTCTTTGTTTTTCACAGATGAAAGGTCCATTTTTCTCACTTTTTATGGCACTTTTACTGCTAATGAAAGCTTCTGTTGAATATTTACGAGCTATTTTCTATTCTATAGTAGATCGCAGAGGCTGATCTGTGTGTGTGTGTGTGTGTTGTGTATGTTGGGTCTTCCTTACGCCTCTTTTTTTTTTTGTGCTACATCAGGCAACTGCATCCCTTTCGCGTTGGCAGGACCGTTTTGTAAATACAATTTCGCATCCCTTTTGTTTTTGTGAAAAGGCTTTTATATCCGCTTTTATTAGTGGGCAGATGGATATTTAGTCCGGGAAAGGGTTGGCCGGAATTTGCTTTATATATACCTATGTTTTTGTTTTGAAGGTTTTGTCCACTTTTGCATACCGATTATTGGCACATGTGGTAAGAGGTTCGGCATTCGGTATTAGCAAGTTTTTAGCGGAATGATGGGTAGTCCTTTTTTTGTCTGCATATGATGGTAGATATTTGTTATAGAAAATAAAGAACGCGTTAGCCTTTGTTATTTCTATATATACATTTAACAGTAGGTGGCTATACAGTGTATACCTAACCCAGTGGTATTTATACATAAATTATTATTGTAGGTGTACTATACAGAACTACATCAAGTGCTTGTCTCAAACTGAATACAATGAAGTCTGGCTTAAAACACCTGGGCAGAACTGCACCAAACGGTTCTTCCCAAAATCAAGAAATCCTATTTTCTTACTAATCTGGACAAAAATAACCTAAGAATCCTGACAGGTATAATTACAGACCAGCCTTATGAAAAAATACCGAATTAGTATCTCACCGGACCGTACATGTCAACTCTGTCTTGAGAGTGACGAATCATCTTTTCACATATCTACTCATGGAATGTCCGGCTCTCTTTCGTCTCAGAAATAATATCCTTGAGAATATCCGTGAGGAAATCGTTACTTCAGCAAATCGTGCTGATATACTCCCAGAGAAGATCCTTGTCTTTCTGACTGTCGCGGGAGTAAAAAGATGGTTCTAGGACCTCATTAGGGATAGGCCCTTTTTAAAGAGGCCGCAGTACCAGATCCACATTAGATTAAGGTTCTCCCGACTTATATTTTAATCTAAATACTAAAACATGGTGTGTCATATAAATTTACAGGAGGTATCGAAATTTTGAATTAGTTTAGAGTTTTTTTTCACGATTTTGAATTCCGTATGCGATTTTGTTGCGAATTCTAGTTTATCTATCCAAAAAAAGTTAACGCTCATTCGAACATTCCTTTATCGCAATTCAACATTTTTAGTACCGCTCGTAGAATTGTTTAAAAAAGTTGGGTTACATAAGGTATATATAAGGCAAGTTATCTTAGAACTTAAGGCTCCGTCAAACAGAGCGCGTTTCACCGCTGCGTTCCACAGCCGCGTTGTAATAATACTGCAGTACATATCCCCTGTCACACAGGGCGCGTTTTCAACGCCGCGTTGAACTCACGCTCTTGTGAAAAATTGCAGATTATTTCTCTGACGCGGAGCGATGAGAGTAATTTTTATAGGTGAAATGGAAAAAATATTCGAATTTGTAAAAAATGTAGGTACGATATGGGTGATGATATGAATAGAAACATTGTTTTAAGGGGCAGCGTTGTTATATGATCTTAATTATCTTATTTTTTAAGATATTGAGGTAGTCTCTAGATGAGAAGATATTCACTCATTTTTAATGCATTTTTTAAGATTTGTAGAATTTTAATAAGATTTGTTAAGATATCAGCTTTAAAAAAAAATGTAATTAAAAAAACTCACTTCGAATATATTCTTCATATTCTATTCTCCATATTTTTAGAATTGAAGATACCAATTTTCTCAGATTGCTCATTACGCGTCCAATTCAATTTAGCATAGTCTTAGCGCTCAAAATTGGTTGCCAAACATTAATGGCATTGATTGTAATTTTAGTTTTCAAATTACACCGATAATCAGTTGAAATCGGCTATTCTGAACGTTTTAAATAATTGTATTTATTTTTAATTCTGCAGAGTCCCTTTTATGGTGTAGTGTGAAGTTGAATATTTGTGGAGTACATTTCGGTTTCAATATGATTTAAGCCGTTGCAATAAAGCTGCAAACGACTAAGGCTTGTCCATTTTACTCAGTACAGTAGAACTTTCAAAGTAAATAGTTAGCGAGCTATGCATAGCCTCGTGTTATAGAGCAGTGAGAAATAATTGAAAGCAATTTGGAATCTCAGATTGGCTTCTAAAAGTGGTTTCTTTCAAATGTCGCGATAAACAAAATATACATGTGCGAAAGTACTTTTCTTAAGATTTTTTAAATTCACTCTATAATGGGATTACAGCTCTCCTGAACTCAAAATATTAATACTTCGACTTATCGGTCTAGACTTAATGGCTGCTTTACATAATAACTATATTCCCATCAGATTTTTTTTCAGATAACGAAATCGGGGAAAGATGTTGATAAAAATCGGTCTGCATTCAAAATAGGATTACCTATCCATGTCTCAAAAACGGTTTTATGATTTTTATGAAATTTTGCATATAAATATTAAATATACGGTTCCAACTGAGTTTTCAAAACTGGTAAATTCAAAAACAGAGCATATCTAAAATACTTTCAAGAACGCTGCACAGGCACACCTAGTTTTTGACTAGGAAATATGATACATATTCAAAATTTCTTTAGGAATAGGTATAACTGTCATTTAAAATAAATTAAGATATGAAATCGAAAGTTGTAAGATCTAGAAAAAATCTTTATAACAACACTGTTAAGGGGTTAGATATGGGAGATAATTGCAAAGGAATTAAATGAGAACTTATTTTCCGACTTCTTCTCTCTTTTTTTTTTTTTTTATTTATGTCGTGCACCCAAATTCTTTTTCTTTTCCCTAAATTTCGTAGCACGGCATTTTGAGAGAATTTGATGATAGACATCTGTTTGACGTCGCGGTGAGATTATTTTACGCGTTCTGTTTGACGAAACCTTTACTTAGCTCAAAATTGCCTTAGGACTAAGTTGATTTATACCGCGATTTAGGCCAAGTTTACACAGACTTTTCTCTGTGTTGTGTTGAAGGTTTGATCGGGAGGAAAATTAAACACTTTGGGAACTTTGAATTATAATTTATTAGTTCCTTATAATTAATGGTTGAAAGGATGCGACTTGCCTCGTGGTTGTTCAAAATGCAAAAGAGGACGAGAGCAAGAATGTCATCTTCCATTTTAAGTTAAATTTCATTTTTGACAATAGGAAATGAAACGTGCTGCCAAACTACAATTTGTTTAACGTAAACGTAACACTCTGGGTGTACGGTACGGGACTACGGGTTATAAAATAGAACAAATTTGTCTTCTTTCTCTTTTATTTACTTACATATGATTTCCTGAGTTTCCTGAGAGAGGACCATCTCTTTAACGCCCGCTTTGTTATGCAAAAACATATCGCGCTTTTCTTTGACTCATTTGGTGAATTTTAGGAGTAACTTTCATCGCTTTTTGCTAAATACTTTGGGCCTTACCAATAATCATTTTTAGTCTTCAGCTTAAATATTTTGACGGTCACAATGGATAATTTTATATGGAAATTTTCGCCATTGTGACTTCGTAAAAGTTAGCCTGGACACTAAAAATGATTATTAGTACCGCGGTTTATCCGAAATTTTTGCAAAATCGGATGTTCTGTTTGAGAGATATCAAGTGTTTTGAGTCTTGGCTGTGCTCTGCGTACTTAAATAAGTTTGAAGAAATTCTTAAAAGGTAGGTACTCGTAGGTACCTAGTTGATTTTGGTGAACCTCCACAGAAACGTCGAATGCTCGATTTTTATTTAAACACTCATTTCAAGAATCTTTATGTAGAAATAAAGGACAATAATACTTATTATATTATTAAACAAGATACGTATATATGTAAATCTTTCATGCAAAATTCTTTTTTTTTTTTTTTGATATATTGAACAGATTGAAATATGAAAGTGTTATGACTTTAAAAAATTAACTGAAGGTTTTGTATAGGTATCTATTACATCTTCCCTTCGACATTTTGATATGTTTCGACTTCGACTTACCATTTAAAATTATTCATACACATATTCATCACAGCAACAAAATATACTGCGCGGTACTAATAAACATTTTGAATGTCCAGACTAACTTTTACGAAGTCACAATGGCGAAAATTTCCATATAAAATTACCTATTGTGACTATCAAAATATTTAAGTTGAAGGTAAAAAATGATTATTGGTAAGACCCACTGACTACAAATTTGCAAACTATTTTGTACTTTTGCATAGATAGGTTAGGTATCTATTGTAACAGAAAGATAGCTACAACTGAGTAAAATTTGCCTCAGTGTTGCTACATTTACATTTATAAGAAAATGTGCGTTCACGATCTACAAAAGAAAAATACATTCCGCGGTACTAATAATCATTTTTAGTGTCCAGGTTAACTTTTACGAAGTCACAATGGCGAAAATTTCCATATAAAATTGTCTATTGTGACCGTCAAAATATTTAAGTTGAAGGTTAAAAATGATTATTGGTAAGGCCCATTTTTACAATTGACATGGCGTGCTGGTGCTGCACCGGATCGTCAATACTTGCCACAAACCAGAGAGAATAGACCACCAGCTTCGGGCAAAAATGATAATTCCATATTAGAATATTCGCTTAGACCTAAGAACTACATATAATTACCTACCTACCATTTACCTACATAACGTATTTTTAAATCGGATATACCTATCTAAGGCTGTGGTGAATTTTTGTTGAGTTTTCTTGTGACGATTTATCGGATAATAGGTAGGTATATAGAAAGAAGTACCTACCTATAGAATAACAAAAAACCTCACATGATCTCTTGCCTTGTGCGCCCTCAAACAATATAATAAAAAAAAACATTACACAAACAACAATTTAAATTTCTGATAATATTATTAAAGGGACTATCTAGAAAATTTTATACAGAATACCTACCTACGTATAGTCGTATACCTCATTTCGCTCAATATACTGCTATTAGTACTCCAACATGTAAACACAACTGTAACGGCGTAACCGCGGCCCCACCCCAGTGTTAGTATATTTCTGGCAACAAAGAAACATGCCTGCCTGCCTGCCTAACCTAAACCATGAACAAAAAATCGCTATCGCTGCTACACGTTTCACTCTTTTTTGTGCCGACACGACACGATACGCATTCGACATACGAACGAGTAGAGTATCTCTATGTATGTATGTATTATACCTATCTATACCTAGCCAAGCCATGCGATACAAAAACAAAACACATTTGCTTAAGCATCTGTCTCTGTTGCGTTGCCTGTTCGTTTATTTTCATTTTCCTATTCACCGTTCTTTCTGTTTTGTGTATTCATCGTCGCTTCAGATGAAGTACGCAAAAGCAGTACCGATACCGACGCCGATAAAGAAAGACGACGATACATTTGCTGCGAACAAGTAAAGCAACGACAGTACAAGTATACCTCGTGACAGTTATTTAAACAATCTAAAAGTGGAATAAGTATTGTTTGTTCAGCTTTCTGTGCAATTTTGTAATTTGTTTATTATTATTGTCAAAATGGAACAGAAACAGAAACCAAAACCATTTTTACAAGGAGGTGTTCGTTCATTCAAGTATTCGGTTGTGAAACTAATTGAATTGGTCAAAATGTATCCCATTCTGTGGGACTGTAGACATTCTAGTTTTCGGAGCTTCAGTGCCAAAGATAGAGCGTGGAAAGAAATTTATGTAAAGTTAGACGATAAATATCGCTCATCGAATGATAAAACGAAGGCAGAAATTGGTAAATTTATTTTGTATTCTTCTACTACGTATACATTTATGCATTATGTATGAGTGCGATTAAAATATTGTTTTGTATATTGCTTTACACAGCAAAAAAAATAGCTTGTGTGGTGCAGTATGCACTGTAGTACTAGTAACTAGTGTGACGTTGGTATTTCATAATCTGCGAAACAAATCTTTTCGGTTGATGCGATTGCGATGCGATGATGATGATGGCTACAGTGTTGTTGTATGCTTATCTCTATGTTTATATACCTACCTATGAATAATTTACGTACAACGTAGGTATACCTGCCTGCGAATGAGGGTTGTTTATAGATTCGGTTTTATCGTGTAGAACAGATGACATACGGGTCAACGATAATCACTTCTGAGAAAGAGGAATTGAAAAAGACGTTTTGAAATAATGTGTGTACCTTTAAATAATTGTTGAGCGTGTGGTTGTGTTTTCTGTCGTCATTTTCAGTATTTGCCGTTCTAAAGTAGGTGTCACGTAATTAGCTACATCTTGGTTAGGTAAAGAAAACTATTTTATTATTTGCATTTTTAGAAGAAGTCTGTAATTTATTTTTTGTAGGTAGATAATATGTGCTTTTAAGCATGGAATTTTACAAGAAACTGTTGCAGTGTTTCCAGATCGTAGACATTTTTCCTCTAAGACAATTTTTGGTACCTATCAAAATGAGCTAAAAGGGAAACAAACTGAAATTGACTGAAAACTATTTACCATCAAACGGGCTAATATTGACCATTTTTAAATTTCAAACAGCTGTGTCTTTTACGTTTTTTGTCACGAGTATGGGCTTGCTTTTGTACTTTAGTATTTCAAATCTTAAATATCTTTATTATATAAATTAAAACGTAGAGATATGGTCAATGTTTGAAATAATTTTAGGTTACTTTGGCATGTTTATTGTTTATCAGAAATCATAAATTAATATAGGCTGTGAATCAATGTCATATTCGTACAACAGTTATCAAGAATTACATTCAACTATTCTGTCCTGATCACAAACGAGTTGTAAAATTAAATTTAATATGGCATAGTCTATTATAGGATATTAAGCACTGTTCGAGAAAAAATCCGGAAAGAGAAACTAGGCCTGACAATTTTTAATGCTCAAAGAAGCGGATTATGTTTTGAAATTTTTTTAAACTACTATATCTACACTTTATTAGCCCTGTTAAATAAAGATAATTATAATTTCTGATACTATTATTGAAAAGAGAAGTTTACCAAACTCAAATATTAAAACAGAGATTTATCGAATGTCACGGTATTAATTTATTAAAATTCAGTGTTTTATTTCCTCTTGAATATATATTCTAGCAAAATTCAAGCAAAAGAAAATGTCAAAAATTAGGCTAGGTATAGGATAAATTATTATCTTGCTCCCGGAGCAGGATAAATTGTTGACGGTTAAAAATTAGTTTTCCACCACGATAGAAAATTATCCGAAGATAATATTATTAAGCGCAATTCACACAAATAATTTATAATTTATTTATTTATTTATTTATTTATTTATTTATAATGAGTATAAGAGTATTTATACTCATTTTTTATTTATTTTATAAGAGTATTTAACGGTACTGCGATGTCATATTTCAGTATTGTCAGACCGCGCAAATGTTTTCGGATTTTTTTTCGTAAGTAATTGCACCCCATCTAGTTTTTAATATTCACTTTGGTTTGGGAACAGGATAAAAATAAAAAAATTGGAGCAAAAGTAGTTCAATTTCGTATTCGTACATAGATTATCTATCTATCTATCTTCTATCTATATTTATAAAAATAAGTTGTATTGTGTTTGTCGCCAATGTTCTCTGTAATGCGTGAACCGATTTTGATTCTGGAAATTTCCCATGAAAGTTGGCGTTGATACCATGGTTTGTAAGTATATACGGTCTTTAAGGGTGTATTGCTTCATGAGTTATAGGGGCGTGACACCTCCCATACAAAAAATGCATTCAAAGTCTTATATTTCGATGACCACCCAATCGATTAAGTTCAAATTTACATACAATTTTAGGTACCGGCCCAGGAGTATTCCTGTACGGATTGGTCAAAATTGGACAAAGGGGCGTGGCACCTCCCATACATAAAAACATTCATAATTTTTTATCTCGAAAAACACCGAATCGATTGAGCTCAATCTTTCAGATAATCTTAGGTATTGGCCGAGGAGTATTTCTGTTAAGATTGGTCAACATTGGACAAAGCGGCGTGGCACCTCCCATACAAAAAACCATTCAAAATCTTATATCTCGAAAACCACTGAATCGATTGAGTTCAAATTTACATACAATCTTAGGTATCGGCCCAGGAGTATTCCTGTGAAGATTGGTCAAAATTGGGGCGTGGCACCACCCATACAACAAAATCATTAAAAATCTTATATTTCGAAAACCACCAAATCGATTGAGTTTAAATTTACAGATAATCATCTCTTCTATATATATAAAAATAAGTTGTATTCTGTTTGTCGCCAATGTTCTCTGTAATGCGTGAACCGATTTTGATTCTGGAAGTTTGCCATGAAAGGTGACGTTAATACCATGGTTTATAAGTGTATATGGTCTTCGTAGGTGCATTGGTTTATGAGTTATATGGGCGCGGCACCTCCTATACCAAAAAATGCATTCAAAACCTTATATCTCGAAAACCTCCGAATCGATTGAGTTCAATTTTTGCACAACCTTAGTTGTTGGCCCGGGAGTGTTCACTTTTCTTCGCCAGTCATGGGACCCAAAGTTTTTTAAAATTTGTAACATTGATATGCATTGTCCTGATAGACAAGAATACTATCTAGATTCTAGACAATACTATTCCTGGAAAAACAAAAAATGTAGTGTACTACACTGATTTAAATGAATTTTATATTAATTTTTTTATTTTTTTATTTTGCACTACGAAGTGTGCAGGGGGTTCGCTAGTATAGTTAATAAAATATAAAAATTAAAATATGAAAATTACTGTATGTTAATCATGAAAGTTGTTCTTTTTCATTGAAAGCAAGTTAAGTTCATTAAATTATTATTATTCAGTCTAAATTAAAAAAAAATATATATTTTTGCGAAATTTGCTGGTAAAATCGAGATTTGTTTTAAAAATGGGCAGAAAAGAAATAGAGACATCAATTAAACTGCGAGAACGACGGGATAACTTACAATGGGATATCTAGTTTAGTAAATCGTCCAAGATCAACCATCTAATCAATCATTAATCGGTTCGAAATGCCACTAGAAATATATTTAGTGCACATGACATGAATAATTATACGGGAAAATAAAAAAACAACCCAAATGTAGTGAAACGAAATTGGCAGAAAGCCTTTGACGTACTTTGAACATAGATGTTTGTACCGAAACTTTAAGAAAATGCTTGCGTGATCATGGGTACAATGGAAGAGTTATGCGAAAAAAAACCTTTCATTAGTTCAATAAGCAGAAGCAAAAGGTTACAATTCGCAAACGACACCAATATGAGAATTTCGACTTTTGAAAAATAGTAATATTTACAGACGAGCCAAAATTTAATGTTCATGGGTCGGATGGCCGACAAATGGTTTTGCGAAAACCAAATACCGAATATGTTCCGCATAACACACGGGGGACCGGTAAACATGGTGGTGGTTCGGTAATGTAATACATTGACATATTATCAAAATCTGAGTGAAAGTACTGTTGAAAAGGGTCTCGGCAACAATTTTACCTTTTATCAGGATAACGACCCCAAGCACACCTAAAGCTTATGCAACTCGAATGTGCCTTCTTTATAATTGGCGCAAAGTAGGTATTAGTAACACCTCCACAGTCAATCTCATAGAAAATTTATGGGACGATTTGGACCGAAAAATAAGAACATTCAGTATAAGAAACACAAACGATCTCAAACGCTTATTGAAGAATGGACAAAAATGACCCCTAATTAGTCAGATCTATGCCCAACCGTCTTAAACAGGTCATAGCTAATAAAGGATTTATGCAACGAAATATTAGTTGTAAAACATAATGAACAAATTAACTTAATATCCGGGAGCACGAATACGAAATTGATTATATTTTTGTTACTTTTATTGGAAATTTTTGATTTAATTGAAGTTTTTTATTTTTCTTATGTATTCTTACTGAATATAACTAATAAAAATGTTCAGTACATCCCCAATTTGTTCAGCTTTTTCATTAAAAATAGATTCCACCGCCCGCCAGGTATACGAATATGAGATTGATTCAGGTAGGTAGGTATTTATATTTAATTATACTTAGTTCATTTAATTTCACAAAGATTTTAGACTTCTTATTCTGGTATAAAAAAAATATATATTTAAGTTCGGATATATTTATTATATTTATATATATTTATTATGTAATATACTTAAAAAAATAAAAATAAATAGAAAGTCTTAAGTCACAATCTAAATCTAAAACCATAGATACTAAATTAAAATTATTTTAAAAATCAGTTTGAAACTATGTGTAATAACCTAGTCACCTTCAAATCCTTATTTTAGGTATTTTACGGATTATTCTTGGAGCGCAGTAATGCAAATATTTCGTCTACGGAAGAATTGCCATTCTCGTGCTCAAATTCAGTGGAGTATTTTTATTGCTCATTTGCATTTCTCTTCACTTCTTCAATATTGTTATTGGTGATATGCTATGTCATTAGTATGGTTTATCAAGTAGATACATATTCAACTTCCCCACTTCCTCAAATGTATCATTTGCGTTCACCAGTACAATGGTTCCTGAAAAATCATTAAACTCAATACTTTCTCAGAGGGACACTGATTTTGGTCCATTTTCTCGACTGGAGATACATTTTTGCCATTGCGCATTGTTTCGGATACAGAGGAAACTGGACTTGTAAGATCTCTAGTTTGGACATTTTCGGATGGGAGGGGGATTACAACTTTAGATGGGTTTAATGGTGAAACCAATTATCCAAACTGATGACCCATCTTCGTTACGCAATTATTCAACCTGTTCTTTTAGTAAAAATGGAAATCTTTCCTTTGATAGTGTTTGGGAATTTTTGCGTTGCTTAGTTTTTCCATTTATCCAAAATCGATCTCCACATTCTTTTCAATGGCCCTTACAATTCAATATCTAATGGCTGGCATAAGTGGATCAAAGTTTGTTGGGAAGCACACAAATTTAATTTAATTTTTCATACACGCTCCAATAACCTCCAATGAGAAATGACTTGCAAGATTGTCACCAAGAATTACAACTTCATTCTTGGATGGAATGTCTTGTCTCCGGTATGAAAGAATTTAAGAACCAATCTTTGAATATCAAGGCATCAAACTAACCAGACTTACTGCGGTTATATCGAGTTTTAGAAAGTCCACCCTGTATCCACGACTCATAAATGTGTATAGCTTATAGCTTTGTATTTATGACATACGCCATACGGTGGGAGTAGTAAGGAGTAGCACCCACGTTTTCATGTCATATTTTGCCATAAATTAGTCTTAATTTTAGCAATGTTCATACCTAATCTACCTACATGCTTAAAAGTCTGAAGTAATAATTTCAATTATTAATTCCGTCTCTTTTATTCACAGCTGCACGTATAACAGGCAAATGGAGAAACATACGGGACGCTTTTATTCGATCATTCAAAAAACGCGCACTCGACAGCAGAGTGAAACGATACATGTATCATGATTGGCTTGAGTTCATGCTTGCAACTATGAATACTGAAGATAGCCATCAAAGCCCCCAACGGCGTCTCAGCAGCAATTCAGAGTCTACAACTGAACACTTTGCAGAAAGTTATAGCTCCTATGAAGGCAACCCTGATAATGTTATAGTTATTAAAGATGAACCGGAAGAAGAGCCAATAGATTGCAAAGTTGAAATTGAAGAGGATCAGATGTCATATTTCAGCCCTGGCCATTCGAATTTCATTGAAGGAGATGACGATTTTATAGATAACTATGATGAAGAGGTCAGATGCGCAAAAGTTCGAAAAATAGAAGACGCATCAACTCAGCAGAAACAACACTCCCAATCGTTGGTGGCTACTGATGTGGAACAAACGGATCACTCCATTGAGCAAGAATCAAAATCCTTAGTTCTCAATGAAAGTGATATAAATCTCGGTCCGCTGGTGGATGAAGATGAATCATTCTTCGCCTCAACTTTGTCAATGGTAAAAGAAATGACCCCAGATGAGAAATTGGAATTTCGAATGTCAGTATTGCAAACAATTCATCAGATACGATATCGAAAACGAACATCTGAATTTAAGGAATCTTAGCCAAGGCCAGGACAATTTCGAAAAGTATTTCCTTAAGATTCATATAATTAAGTTAATTTAAAAAAAAAACCCTATTTAAACATCATAATAAACCTAAACCAAATGCTATTGTTGAGATATTTTCATTCTTTTCTATTCGATTCGAGCAATTTAACAAGGAGTAAAACAAGATGGTTGACCCTGGACTAGAAACTGAGAACTATGTTTGTATGTATGTTATGTATACATATTGGTAATTGTTCAAACCTCTTATACAATAGGGTTGAGGTGGCAGTGGCAATGTGGCATCCTCCGACCAGTGTTCCCAGGTCGAGGGGAAAATCGCCATTTTTGCCGATTTTTTAAGACGAAAGGGGAAAAAAAGGGGACGGGGAAACAAATCCAAAAAGGGGAAAAATCTTAAAATCCTATCAAAAACAGTTTGTAAGCGATTTTTTTAGAATGTATAAATGTTAACAACCTATAAAAACAACCATGCTCAAGAAACGTGCCCATGAAACATCTCACTTTTTTTTGTTTGGTTTCTGAATGCATTCATTCTTTTGACATTTCATTAAACTATTACCATGGCCTGGCCATATACTCCTTACCATGAACGTCGTGTCAGAGACAGATAGATTTTGAGTGAGTAGGTATAGAAAGGAGATAGGTAGATCATACAGAAAATGGACCAAAAATCCACTTTCAGAAATAGTTCTCGCATGGGCATGTCATGACGCATGAAGGTTCTTTTTCGAAACCATAGCGCTTTCGATACAAATCTTCCTTTGCTATTTGCGTTGGTACAGTGAGGACGTAAAAAGCGGGCGTCCGCTTCGGCTTTACCATAAAATGTTTGTATTTTCGATTTCATTATTCCTGTCAAACTTCATTTCATTGCAATGAGGCGTTGTTTTTGAGTATAGCCAAGTCGTTCATGTGAATGAAAGTCATGTCCGTGTAATGGGCCACACATCCCTTCCTATGAAAATCGTTTTGGGCGAAACGGGTCGATTTTAAGTGAGTGAAAAGACAGAAGCGATTTTCTCAACTAACCTAAAAATCTACCCGTCTCGCCCGACACGACTTTCATGGGAAGGCATGCGTGGCCCATCACATAGTGTGTCCTTTCACTATGTCTAGATTCAAAATATTACGCGCATTTATAGAAAACGGCGGCACAACTTAATGGGTAAATGAAAACAATTCTCATTTTATTTAGGATTTTGAAATGAAGGAAGGACCAACCAAAAAAGATAAAAATATCTCACGCAATTAGAAGCATTGCCCGAGTTCAAAAGCTGGCTACGCAACGATGTTTTTCTTCGGGGACAAAAAAGGGATTTTTTTGTTTTTCAAAGGGGAAAAAAAGTCATTTTGGTGTTAAGAAAAGGGAATTTTTTTTCTTAAGACCTGGGAACCCTGCCTCCGACACCTTAACATAAAAAGTTGCATAGTTCCGAAATTTGTTTGTTTTTCAATTATTTTTTAAAAGCAATTTTTTTTTTGTTCACGTCCATACTTCTGCGCCATTGAGCACGACTGATGAGGGTCTTAGAGTCTCCTATAAGTGTTTCTTGACAAAGCCTCACTTAGTCAATTGTCTTCTTAGGCCAAAGAAACAGCGGTTGGCAAGTATTTGATTTCTGCTGTAGTGTCATTATCAGAGTTTATAGCGGACTCTAGCCACCTCAAAGTTATGGCTGTCTATTGTGACATTCTGTCCTATTTGTCTATGTTGTGTCTTGTGTGTCCCTTCTTGTTGACAGCATATATTTAGTTTTGCCCTCATTCAACACTAAACCCATTTGTGTAAGATTGTTTCCGATCTTTAGCAAAATTTGCACAAGTAACGATGTCATCTCCAAGGATATTCTTTTCTGAGCCGAAAGAGAGACGAACATTCTATGAGTATATGCGAATAGAATAGAGGATTCATCACTCTCACCATACATGTAGGGACCGGTGAGACGCCGATGTTTTGTGATGAGACCATGGCCACTAATTATACCTATCAGGATTTTCAGGTTATTGTTCAGATTAATGAGATAGCCGGATTTTTTGGGGAAAAATAGTGGAAAATTTGTCTGGTGCAGTTCTGCCCAGGTGTCTTAAGCCAGACTATTGGATTCGATATAAAGCAAGCTCTTATAATACACCTACTTCCTTAAATTTTTTTTTCTGACACCGCACAGAGGGGTTAAGGTTAGGTCCGATAAGTGGTATTGTTGCGCCGACTTTATCCATCAGTGAGTCAGCTGTTTCGTTGCCAGAAGAGCCCCGTGGGCTGGTACCCAGTGAATAATGACTAGATTTTTCTTAGCAAGCTAATAGATAGTCATGTTCATGTAGGTAAATATGTTTTCAGGACAAGCTTCGATTTTGTAATAGATGAGTCTGAAAAGATAAATTAAGTTTTCCACGTGTATTACGACTGAGATTTATTTTAGCACAATGTTTAATGGCAAGGACTTCAGCCTGGAATATGGATAATAAGTTTTGGACTGACTGAATAGTTCATTTAAAGTGACTCTATAAATGCCAGATAGTCTGACTCCATTTTAGAACCATCAGTCTACCAGACTAGATCAAGTGGTGGTGGATTAGGTTTTCCCAGTGTCATCAGACCTATCGACAATGCTTAAAGATCTTGTCTGACACATGTTGTGAAAGCCTAAAACCAAGAAAATACACCATTGAACGACTTTTAATACTTCGGTTGGACTACTGTAGCGAATTGTTGGTAGAGGCAGACGCCTCGTTCATATTTAACTATACCAATACCTACGAGTAGGTGTGCGTAAATTGTAGCTCCAATCCCTGTAAGTAGCCGGATCATATAATTCCGTTCTTCTGCAGGATGTCTCCAAATGCATAACTTACCTACTATTAGGATGTCACCCCTTCATAAAATAAGTCGATTACAAAATACATTGTACCTACAGCCTATGGTAAAACTTGCATAACAAGAGGACAGCTATTTTAATTAAATTTTAATTAAGGGCCCCCACTAGTCAGGATAGACTGCATTTCATATATAAATATTATAAAACGATCTCATCGCATTATATTTGTTTTCATACCGCAACAATGTCGAAGTTTAATTGAAAATGTATATCCTAGTTTCTAAAATCCAATTATGGGACTTTACAATGTTTTGGAATACCGACTTCCCTTGGCCGAAAAATCCTTATTCACAGGATCCCCCCATGCATCGCATCGACTGATAATATTACATCACCCATCGCCATCACCGTAGTCTCTGCAGCTAAATGCAATTTTCCATTTTAAAATTAACCAGCCAGGAGCACCTACCAATATAACCAATGGCAGCAGCAGTGCACCAACATATAGGTTAGGTATCCTTGCAAAGGTTTTCATAAAGGCTGTAGTTGCTAGTTGCAGCTTGGCCAGGGACACACAGGCGAACGGTAGATAAACTCAATCAAATTGTAACTTAAATAGGTGTGCGTGCTGTACAGCAGCAACGGTTATAGCGACGAGCTTCATACGCACAGTCAAAGCTCTATGTATCGCAAACAAGTCCTGATTACGTTGAAAATAATATCCTTAGCAGACCTATTGGGGGGAGGGTGTATCTCTACGCACATGTGAATACATGTCTGCGTAGGAATATTCACCTGATCCTGGCACAGAACTGGATTCATTCGGATCGCTATAAATTCATTGTGGAAAAGCAAACATTGATGAGAGCGTATCTTTATCTGGCGTTTGTATCTGCAGACTGGCATCTGCACCTATGCATCCGAGAGCTACCCTTCTCAGTCTGATTATATTGGTCCATCGTTTGTCGTTGACTGACATCCTTGTAATGATAATATGGAGGGGAGATGGCGCAGTCATCGTTGATGTCGTTCCGTGTTGACGTTGTTTTCCATGAATCGCGTTGACTATTGAAACATGGATGGGGGTCTATGTGAGGTTACTTAGTTTGGCAAACACCGACATTGATTATCCTGATGAAATTGCCAATGCACAATGCACATGCTGTTTGTCCGTTCAACGAGTGTAATTTTGAAACTAGGCAAACAGACCGGAAATTATGTTTTCTGTTTACAAAGTGCACGCTGGACGACTCTCGCGTTCACGTAATTAATAATATTGTCCTGCGAATGCAGTCAGGTATGTACCTACGTGTTGTAACAGCAAT
Organism: Cheilosia scutellata; assembly: GCA_955612985.1. Taxonomy (NCBI): domain Eukaryota; kingdom Metazoa; phylum Arthropoda; class Insecta; order Diptera; family Syrphidae; genus Cheilosia; species Cheilosia scutellata. The sequence goes on along the minus strand of OY015312.1, from coordinate 63,410,246 downwards.
CAGGTCAAATATTGGTTTTTCGGTGTGCGCACTTTAAATTTACCTACTTAATTGGACAACGCTGACTGTTTAACGAAACTCAAATATCAAGGTAAAATCGATAGACCGTTATGAAGTGACTGTTTGGCCATTTGCACCGAAGGCAAAGAAACGAAATTATAAATTGTGTATGGTTTGTATATAGTGAACATAGGTCCGACATGAGTATTCCATAATATCGACAAAAACAACTCGACATCTGGATCTCGTTTCACTCAGCTGGAATCACTCCCAAGGCTAACCACCAAACTGAGATGAATTCTACACCCCCTCGGAAGGAGGAAACCATAACAGACAGAAGGCGAAGGAGTTGCTGAAGAGAACACCATTGCCATGTTCCATGGTTGGAGTGAGAAAGAAACCCACCACTCAACTCCAATCGTAGGAACACATGCAGGAGAAAACCATCACAAACACATTCCATAAGCAAATATAGGCGGGAGAAAACCATTACCATTACGTTCCAAGGGGCGAACGACTCGGACCACTACCTTGTCGTAGCCAAGGTACGCATTCGGATATCCCGAACACCGCCAAGACAAGTAAATACTGTGAGGAAGTTTGACGTCGGGCGGCTAAACTCGCAAGAGATCACCAGATCCTTCTCCGGTCGAGTCTCTCTTAATCTCTCAAGAGGTTCTATGCAGCCAGCATCAAGCATTGAGGACCAGTGGCAACATTGCCAAAAAGCCATCAGAGACGCCGCCTCTGATGTGCTTGGTTTCACACGACCACCACAACGAAACCCCTGGTTCAACGACGAGTGCCGGCAACCACATGCAGCGAAACAAGAGGCATACAAAGCGGCGCTGCAAAGAAGGACCAGAGCTGCTCTTGAGCTCTACGCGCAGAAAAGAAGAGACGAACACCGGCTTCTCAGGAGAAAAAAGAAAGAGCACGAGAAGCGCGCGATCGAGGAAATAGAGAGATGCTACAGCAGGAATGAGGTTCGGAAGTTTTACCAAAGCCTGCAAGGACGAATAAGGGAACATCATAGTAGAATCGCAGTCGATGCTGAGGATATGGAAGAATTACTTCTGCAGACTGTTTAACGGCGATGACGAACTAAATCCCGCTGTCAAGCAGAATGAGCCATTCAACCTGGACGATGAAGAACAACAGTTCCGCCCACCCGACCTGGACGAAGTGAAGATAGCTATATATAAGCTTAAGTCCAACAAAGCCGCTGGAACAGATGGCCTAACCGCCGCGGCAGGCGATGACTTGGTTAGGAGCATGCACCAACTCATCTGTAAAATATGGTCGGTATGCCCGATGAATGGAACCTCTGGGGGTCTAGCACGTAACTTGATACAATCGAGTTTAGTCGATACAATCGAGCTCTGGCAGCACCTAATTTGTCTCAATCGATTATTCTCGATTGATTATCCTCGATTGAGACAAATTAGGTGCTGCCGGAGCTCGATTGTATCGACTGAACTCGATTGTATCAAGTTACGTGCTAGACCCCCAGCATTGTCTGCCTGATCCTCAAGAAAGGAGACCCTCTGAACTGCGCCAACTACAGAGGTATTAGTCTTCTTAACATCGCCTACAAGATCTTATCTGCCGTGTTGTGTGAACGCCTGAACGCCAACAACCTGATTGGTCCCTATCAGTGTGGCTTCAGGCCAGGAAAGTCTACCATCGACCAAATATTCACACTGCGGCAGATCTTGGAGAAAACCCAGGAAGTCCAAATCGATACCCACCACCTTTTCATCGATTTTAAGGCCGCCTATGACAGCATTTATAGAGACGAGCTATACAGAGCAATGTCTAGTTTTGGCATCCCTGCCAAACTCGTCCGTCTGTGCAGGATGACAATGGAGAATGCACGCTGCTCCATCAAGGTCGGTAAAGAACTCACCGAGACCTTCGATGTCAAAAAAGGATTTAGACAAGGCGATGCGCTGTCATGTGACTTCTTCAACATCGTTCTTGAAAGAATAGTGCAAAACTCAAACGCTAACACCAGAGGCACTCCACTATCTTTCAAAAGTTCGTCCACCTACTCGCCAACGCCGACGACATCGACATAATCGGCAGAACGCAGCGTGATGTCACCGGCGCGTTCGTGAGCATTGAGACGGAGGCGGCGAAGATGGGTTTGGCGGTCAATGAGGGCAAGACAAAGTATATGCTGTCATCAAGAAAGGACACCCAACACCGACGTCTTGGACAGAATGTCACTATAGACCGATATAACTTTGAGGTGGTAAAGGACTTTGTCTACCTAGGCTCCGCTATGAACTCAGACAATGACATCAGCGCTGAGATTAAGCGAAGAATAACTCTTGCCAATCGCTGTTTCTTTGGGCTAAGAAAGCAATTGAGTAGCAAAGCCCTCTCTCGAACAACTAAAGTGACCCTTTATAAGACCCTAATCATCCCTGTCCTACTTTATGGTGCAGAGGCATGGACTCTATCAAAAGCGGATGAGCTTACTCTTGGTTGCTTTGAGAGGAAAATTCTTCGAGTAATTTTCGGTCCCGTCTGCATAGACGGTGAATGGAGGAGGAGATACAACGACGAACTGTACGGGCTGTACAGCGACATCGACCTAGCCAGAAGAGTGAAGGTCCGACTGCGGTGACTGGGTCATGTAGAGTGAATGGACGTGAATGCTTCGGCCCGGAAGATCTTCGAATCCACACCCGAAGGACATCGCAGTAGAGGAAGACCGCGACTCAGGTGGCGCACGCAAGTGGAAGGAACCTTAACCAACTTAGCGTGCGAAACTGGAGACAGCTGGCCAAAGATTGTGCTGGTTGGAGACGCTTGTTGGTTGAGGCCCAGGTCCACCCGGACTGTAGCGCCACCTTAAGTAAAAGTAAGTATCAACGACAAGTCTACACACCTCCCTTCGGCAACTTATATCAGGTGAATGATGTTTCAGATCATGCCCATCTCTTACATTGTTAACACGCTATAGGTTCAGAATGTGGTCGCTTACCAGAAGCGATTTTCCTTTATGAACTGGCTAAAGTTTCGACCGGCATGTCGAGTTTCCTAAGGGGCTTGGTTGATACCGTGAACCACTCCGGACTGTAAGCGCCATCTAAATTAAAACATAAGGTACCTGGTTCTATGCGCTCAGCAAAGCGTTTCCTCAGCGTGTGACGTTTTTTCCAGCACATCAGCCAAGTTCTCTTAGTAAAGGCACTTACCCTTTTTACAGGAACAAACTCAGGATGTTTTCGACCGCCCTCTAACTTCGGAACCAACTTCAAACTTGAAACATTTACCAAACTCATTAAAAAAGTCCACCTCACCAAATTTTATCTCTATGGCATTAGTGATTCTGAACATACAAGACTTCAAAAATCGCTAAAACCGTAACTGACTGACTGACTCACTCACTCACTCCACTTATAGATGATGATCATGTAAAAGAAAAGCGTTATACTTTCCCAGAAATCGAAAAATTGGGAAGGGATTGAGCTAGCTCTGATTCCAGCAGAATGGTGCTGAGTGTCACATAATCCGTGCAACAATAGATCTTTTTCGCACAAAGTTCAATAATCCCGTAGGTATCATCCGTTTTCGTGACGTCGTCGCTGGAAAAGCTGGGATTTTATGCGGTTGGATTTTTTCTGGTGGGGCATTAAAAGCAACTGTACGGGAAGGAAGAATCTATTAAAAACTAGCAATTTCCCGCGGCTCCGGACGCCGGTTTTTTTTTTTTTTTTTCTTTTAAATAAAACTAAAATTTATCTGAGTTATCATTGTACGTTTGTTTTGTATATTTTCCTCTATTTTATGCTTACAAAATATTTTATCGCAATGCCTTTTTGTAAACTATATACGTTATTATTTTAGGGGGCGCAAGTATAAACAACTGCAGCTCACACGCGAACATGCAACATATTGCTGCCCATTTCAAAAACATGGCTATCGGAGTCCAACTCCAGCAATGGCCGAGTAGTTCCAAAGAGAGCCCCTATACCCCCGTTTCCCCTTCCCCAATCCTCTCCCTATGTAACTTATACTGATCCGGAGGATGTAGCCAGTACAATGTTGAAAGAATTTTTAAAATCGCCCAAATAGTTCCGGAGTTAATCCCTACCGCCCCTCTAACCCTCCACAGTCACCAACTTAGTCCTTACGCAACCTGTACCGAAAATCCTAAGTCAATGAACATAATAACGATCGGTCCAATTTTTAAGCACATTATCGATTGTGTGCAGCTGTATTTCACCAATGGCTTCACGAATATTGTCCCTTAAAGCGTCAATTGTCTCTGGCATGTCGGCGTAACACTTATCTTTTACGGCACCCCACAAATAATAGTCCAACGGTGTCAAATCGCAGCTCCGCGGTGGCCAAACGACGCTGCCGCAAATGCGATCTTTGATCGCAGGCCCACTTAGCGAAGCGAAAACGCATTGGATGGTCAGTTGGCTTCAACTCCTGAACCAATTGGACTTTGTATGGCGTCATACCAAGGTCTTTATGCAAAATTCGTCTCAATGATGTCTCCGAAATGTTCAATTGTTGAGAACGACGGTGAATGTTGATGTTGATGGCGCTTCACGCACACTTTCTGCCACAGCAGCAATTTTCTCGGGTGTACGCACTGTTTTTGGCTTTTCACGCTTTGGTTTATCGATGAGGATGCCAGTTTCTTTCACTTTTTTCACAAGATAACGAACATACGGAGCTGACGGTGCTTCTCTTCTTCCAAAATCCGTACGCAATTTTCGCACACATTCTGCAACATTACCATGATTTTCAAAGTAATGTCGCAATATTTCCCAGCGTTGTTCAAGCGTATACACAACCATATTCGTTCAGCGGAAGGATACAACTAATTATGTGTCAAATCAGACATGAGCTAAGTGTTACCATTCGCGAAATAAGCACTAGTTGAAAAAAAAAAAAAAAACGTTAGATGGCGGACCCTTTAGATAAAACATACCTTTTCAACTGCAGCTCTTTATTCAGCTGCTTATTTAGCAACAAAACTGTTTCGATCATGATGGAATAAGTATAAGGTGGTCTCGTCGGCAAAAAGTAGTCCCTTAACGACACGTTTTTCTCTTTATTCAGCGTAGTAAGTGTACGTTAACGAAGCGTTAAGGGACCAAAAAACGAACGAGTCGGCAGCCGACGAGACCACCTTATACTTATTCCATCATGGTTTCGATGAGCTTATGATATTTATATTATATTCATATAAATAAAAAAGGAGTTCTATTCATATTGTCAGGTAATGTTTACAAAACAAAAGCTGTTAGGACAGTGAACTCAAATTGCTTTTGCACCACAAACTATTTTCTTGCTTGCAGATGTATTTCCATCTCTTTTTATTATATTAAATTCCTACATCTGCTATTTTTTTTTTCTTTCTTTTTGCGCTTGTTCTGCGCCTTTTAATAAAATATCTTATTTGGATCGTAAGTGTTTTATTTTGTCATCCCATCAGAAGCAAGAGAAACAATTGGTCCGAAAAAGACTTGCTCCTGGTACTTTGGAATGAAGAGCTTCAATTGATGGCAATGTCAAAATTTTTGCTTAATTTTTTGGCTTAATCACGTGGTTATCCTTTACATTATTAGTTATTTTTATTTTCTTATTGATGAACAAATGCTGAAAAAGTTAAAGTTTTTCGGAGACAAAGATAAATCACAACCAACTTCACTAGGTGATGTGTTGTTGCGATAAAGAAAGTAGTTTTTGAATATGCGAACAAAATATTATTAACGATATAAATTATATTTTCGCTCAAATTGAATTTAAATCATTCCAACCAACCGTCTATTTCCAATATGATTTTATCTGAAATGTAAACAGTACCTAATTTTAGTTCCCCATAATTCCCACCGTTTCTTAACGCATCTCAACAAATACCGCTTACATGTTTTATTTACATTGCCGCCATTAATTTTGACATTTACACGTATTCACAGACAGGGTAATATTTTTCCGGGGAGAATCGGGTAGGTGCACGGGAAGTCGACGGTCTAGTTCTCTGTGGTTTGTGTTTATAAGTAGTATGGATGGATGTTCTGAAAAAAAATCCCAAGCCAGCCAGGAAGGTTTCCTCTTTTGAATAAAGCAATAAGCATTAAAATATATTGAAGGTGTACTTATATTGCAAAATAATAAAAAAAAAAAACAGATGACCTACACTTCATTAGTATAGCTAAGTATTTCTTAAAAACGGGTTGCTTGCGGTTGCGGTGGTTAAAAATAAGAACGTGTTAAGCAGTGAACTTTTTAAAAACAACGGCATTGACTGGTTCTGGCCACCGACCACACCGATCCAAATAACCCTCTCTACTTAAATAAATATTAAATGAATAAATTAAGGGTGACTACGGGTTGCCCTACTTAATTCCTTTTAAAACATTTTAACCTACCTTTGGGCTAGCGAATTTCACTTAACTTTTTCAATATTTTATTATACGAAAACAGAAATTGTATCAAACATACGCACAAACTATATAACATTTTGCGTTTTCCCCTTCTCAATTTTTGCATCCTTTCGATAGGAAATTTCCAATTTTCGAAATGTTAACGATTTGTCCGACCAATTTACGAGTCATTGGATGTAATAAATTAACTACAAAGTATGTCATTCAAATGAGGAAGTAAATTATACCCTTGGTACCGCAAAAACGAAACAGCACAGATACTTCCCTGGCCTCCCCCACATTGGAGCATCATCATCATCATCAGAGAGGGAAGAATAAATTGTCGCATTCAGGAAATAAATCGCAAAAGCAAATTTATGTAAATGTACTTTCGCAATACGTTCGCAATAGATTTCCTCTACCCTGTATCCGGGACTTTGTATACGGAATGAAATATCAATTTTGTCTATTCACGTTATTGGCTTATGTTGTGTGGCTTAAAAAGTAACTTCGTTATTAGGTATGCTTTCCTTCTGTAATGGATTGAACTCAAACTTGTGTGGTAAAGAGTTTTGTTATACATATAAACCTCCATGGGAGCTATATTTACGTAACTTGCATGTAGCATTTGATGCAATTTAAATATTGGATGTGCATTTTGGGATGCCAAGAAGAGAGGTTCTGAATTTAGAGACCAATTAAAATATTAAAATCGTATGACTGTGGCAGAGATATAATATATTCAATGGAACCCAAAAGGGTCTAAAAGTATGGCATTTAACTTATGTTTTAGACGCACTGGAACGCCTTGGAGATCTTCACTTGACGATCAGTCTTAGACATGTCCTTGTCCAGTTCACAATGAGTGAATTCCTCGATACAAATAGGTAGCATTGTGTAACACAAAGCCAACAAAAATTATATACAGTCTCGGTTGAGCCTAGGCCTCAACCAATAAGCCCGGTCGTTAGCGCGCGCATTTTGCTGCTTTCAGTTACGCACTCCAACCCCAAGTTAGTCCCATTCCATTTGTGAGCGCTAAATTATCTTAAGCAAGGCGGGTATTGAATTGGTGTGGCAGTGGCGTGGTGACCAAGGTTTAGGCGTTCCGTACACACAGTATCTTGTATGCAATATGATGGAGACTGTTTTTTTTTATATGCAATATTGGATACTGCTATTACAGTGGAAGAAGTACGGACAGTATTGAGGAAACTTAAGGATGGAAAAACACCAGGAGCAGATAGGATACCAATTGAATTTATTAAATATGGAACGGAAAATCTCACTCAGAAATTGGTGTCCGCATTTAATACAATTTTGGATACTGGAGGAATACCAAGACAGTTCAAAGAAGCAATTATCTTTCCCATCCATAAAAAAGGAAACATTTCAGAGCCAGCGAATTATCGAGGAATCTCATTCCTTTACGCCTCCTACAAGATATTTACAACATTACTCAATGATCTGATCGATTAACAGCTTGGATACACATACGGTGAATTTCAAGCTTCCGAAGTGGTTATTCGACCGTCGATAATATTTTCGTACTGCAAAGCATAGCTGGCACAGAAAAAGAAGCTGTACGTATATTTTATTGACTTCAAAGCAGCTTTTGATACAGTGGATCGTAGAGCACTATTCTTTAAATTATACAATCTTGGAATGACTGAAAAGTTTGGAAAGATTCTTGAAAACCTCTACGATAGTAACTTGTCAGCTGTATGGAACGGATCCGAAATTTCAGATTGGTTTGAATCTAAGATGGGAGTCAAACAAGGATGCACTCTTAGTCCAAATCTCTTTGCTTTATTCATAGACGACCTAATAGACTTTCTTCCAGGTGGAATTGAATTTTCGAGAATTTTTATAAAAGCTCTTTTATTTGCTGATGACGTGGTACTATTTGCTAATTCACCCGAAACCTTACAGCTAATGATTAATCGACTCGAAGTTTACTGCCGATTATGGAATCTAAGGGTAAATTTGAGCAAATCAAAGGTGATGATTTTTCGGAAAGGGTCCGGTAGAACTGCCAGAAATGAGAAATGGCACTTGAACAGAGAACCAATCGAAATAGTTAAAGCTTACAAATATCTGGGGGTAACGATAACTAGCAACCTAAATATGGAAACCCACTTCAAAGACAAGTTAATAAAAGCCAAAAGTGCAATAAGTGCAACATGGAAGAAATGCTTTTCAAACAAATTAATATCACATAGTGTTAAATATAAGGTCTTTGTTGCAGTGCCTGAATCTATTATGATGTATGCAGCACAAGTCTGGGGATGCAGAAAGTATGAAACAGTCGAAAAACTTCTGAGGTATTTCATAAAAAGATGTTTTTTTTTTACTTAAAAATACCCCTAACTACATGATCACAATTAAGTCTGTCACCACTTTTTATTAAAAGTCTTAAATATCATATTGATTATATCATGAAAGTACTTGATATGCCAGATGAAAGGCTTCCTAAAATTATAGCAGTACAAACATTACAAAAGAAAAACCTCTGGTATAAAACGCTAGAAGAATATGGTGCCTACTGCCAAACTAATTTTCGTATACTGGAAGAAAATGGAAGATACTGCAAAGAAGACCTCTTGGCTCTTATTTCGAAGGTAGATGAGCAATATAGAACTGACTGTATCAATGAGGCTACATCCTCTGTGAACAGATCAATATACAGTCATCTCAACCACAATTTATGCGACCGTAACTATTTCCGAAACGAAAATAAGAATGAACTTATCTCAGCAATCTTTAAAATGAGAGGGGAGCTAGAAGGCTTAACTACATGCCGCATCGTGAGGATCTGCCTATATATTGCAGCTTATGCAACTTAAGGGAAAGGGAGGATATCATCCACTTCATAGGGAGATGTCCAGTTTTATATGAAACAAGAAAACACTATTTAGGCAGTAACGTTATATCTGAAGCAGAAGTACTGGCTCTTCTTAACTGCGAAAGCAGTGCTCTTTAATTATTATCAAACCGCCATATCTTATCGCAACCAAATTGTAAATGAAGCTTTAAAAAAAAAAACATAAGAAAACAACAACCATTCGTTTTGTGTGAGTTTATATTTTTGGGACGAATGGAAGGGACCTACAATATTATGCCGAGTCCGAACGGCTGAATTGAGAAACTTTTTCAGGACAGTCATACTCTCGGATGTTTGTCAGACGTTCGCGAGAGGTGGCGCAGCAGAAAAAACCTTAAGGTAAATTGTGTTTTTCCGGGGATCGAACCTGGGATCCCTCGCACAGTAGTCCAGCACACTAACCACTACGCTACTGCGCCCACATTTTTTCGTTTCGTTTCGTTAATCAGACAAAATATGTACAGGTTTGGCTGTTGCCACAATGTACATTCTACACGGACATGCGAATAAAAGAGTACCTACTATAAAAGACGGTGCCATGAAATAAAGTCTTATGCAAAAAGGCCCAAAATGTAATTTTGGAATTTTTTGTACTTTATGGCACTTTTGAAATTGTAATAAAGCCCAAAACGAATTTTTTACTTTCATTTTTGAAAGTGTAATAAAGTCCTTGGACATACAATACGTGTGCTGGGCCATGCTGCCCCCTGCAACCCCTCTGCTTGGGATCACTGTAGGATTTGGAGTGGGTGCGAAGTTTTTTTCTATGTAAAATTGTTTGGATTTTAATTCCAATTCGATTTGGACTTTATTGCAATTTTAAAAGTGCAATAAAGTTCAAAATAACGTTTTGGACCTTTTTGCATAAGACTTTATTTCATGGCACCTGTTGCAACGCAACAAACCATCCAAGCATCGTAATCCACCATATCACCCATTACCTGCATAGCATCTTCCGTCGGCAAATGCAAATTAATTATTTCATGTTGCGATCGAGTAAAACTCAAAATGCTGACGGCAAACGCTTAAGCGGCCCATAGACACCACACTTGTGTCTGCACCGGTGGCGGTGTACGGAAATGTGTGCTGTGTGTGGGCTTGTGCGCACACCGATTTTGGTGTTAGACACGGTGCGAGTAAAATCAAAAGTTTTTGATTTTTGGTGTAGGTGTCTCCGATCGGTGTGATGTGTATGGCGGAATGCCACACCGGTGTCAGTACACCTGTGCAGACACAAGTGTGGTGTCTATGGGCCGCTTTATGCAGTCTAGGAGCGAATGAAGGCAATCAGCTGGAAAATAACAACAACAACAACGCAACAACACGGAAACCAAATGACAAAACGAAACACCGAAATTGCATATAAAAAAATGCTATGTTTTCGGATTCAAGCTCCACCCACCCACGACTACCGATCTACGCACACAACTATGGCTATGACGATTTTTCATTTTATCTATGCGTGCAAGAATCATGAAATCCCGACGTAAACAAGGCATGCACGGTGATGTTGATGACGAAGCAGCGGTTAAGCGTTAGATGACGATTTGCACATAACGGCAAGTGCGTAGCAGTTGGAGGGTCCGCAATCCCAGTGAAATATGTCAAGGTCGGTGGATGCGAAGATTTCGTTTTAGAGTTGCAGAAAGGGATCGTCATTCCCAATCGTAGCATCAAGCGACATAGTCAAGGCATTAAATAGTTCAAAGCGAAATAAAGTCCAAGTTCAGTACAAAGTTGTTGGTCATTTTTATACCCTCCACAGGAAGGTATATTCACTTTGTCATTACATTTGTAACGCCAAGAAGGATTCACCGGAGACCCTATAAAGTACACTGGTCGGCATAAGTATTTTGACAAAACTAAAGTTAATTCTGCTTATAATTTGAACTTACTTCATGTACATTTTGGCATCAATGGAAAGGTCATTTAAATTCCGTTTGAATGATACAAAACTTTCCTTAACCCATTAAGTACCCATTGAAAATTTAGAACTTTTGTAAAAGTCTACTTTTTTGACATTTTTCCTCGGTCCCAAAAAAAAAATGTTTTGATGCAAAAAGTTTCTTCAAAAAATTCTAATAGTGACTGCAAAAAATTTTTTTTCAAAAATCTCTTCGCTAATATTTTTTATGATTTTTTGAATGGGATGATCTCAGACAAATTTTGTATGAAAAGGAGGAAAAAGTGGATAAAATAGTCATTTTCAGCAATTTTCAAAAAATCAGGCCAGGCCGATGATAACACTTTTACTTGTTTTCTTTTCCTTTTGTTGTTGGTCACGATCGTTTGTTAGATTCAAACCGAAATTTGAATTTTAACCTTGTGGGTCCGGTCAACATAATTTTAATTTTTGCTAGTGTCCTTGCGACACTATGATAACAATTTGGGCCTAAATGGTGTCTTGGTGGAAATTTCACTGCCCCTTTAATCTAACCTAGTGACTAGTGGGATTCAAAAACTCCTTCTTTTGTAATTAGAAATCTTTGTAGCGCTCTCATTTCGAAAATAACTTGTTTTAGACAGACTTAATAATTGCCTGTATGCATACCGAGTCTATAACTGGTTTATAAAGAAAATAAAATAAGTTACACATCTCAACTCTATATCATTGAAAAGTCATCCGGAGAGTAGCCCCTACTGTGTAAGTATATATACTCCAATTGCATATCCAATTTTGTGAACCAAATAAAGATAATAATTGGACGAACTAAGAGCTAGCTTTCAACATAACTTCTTGATGAGAGGCAGCTCTCAAAATGTTACAGCACACCCAAGTTACCTAGATATAGAAATGACACAATTTCTGTCATAAAAGAGAATACGACGACACACGTCAGTGGCTGGACATGCACTGCACATCCATTAGGTCTCGCTTGTAACCCTTTGATACACAACAAATCTAATCATGAACCTTTTATGTGTAAGCTACCTGTGTCCTAGTTGCCTTTGTCCCTACCCTCCCACTTTGTGTCTTTGAAAAATCGAATTTAATCTCGTATGGAAGTCAACACAAAGTCAGGCAATGCTAACGAGGTATAAAAATATTGGATTTCTATGGAATTCAATTAAAACAAAAATAGACACACCTCACATGAGATACTGAAACTGAAATGGATGTCATTTTTTTTTTTTTTTTTTTTGTTAATGCTTTCCACAATTAGCTATGTCACGGTATTTTGGAAATCGCTTTCATGCGACGGCGACGTTTTATTTTGTTTCATTTCTACTTGATTATGTAGGTATGTACTATGACAAATCGGCGATAGCTGCCTTTGAAGCGAATACTATTTGCCTGCATCTAGTCCTATTGATGGGCATTATTTTGAAAAAGGGTTCAGCGATAAAATTGACCGAAAATTTGTCATTGTAAGTCTGTTAAAACAGAGAAAAAAGTCCCAATATGACTAATGAGTTAATTGCTATCGAGTTCCTGAAATAAGATCCCGACAGAACAGCATAATATATCCTGCAACCCCCCTGCATGTAGACTTTGGAATGAGTGTGAAAAGCCCGAAAAATACGGCCTTTTTGAAATTGTTCATTTACGGGCTTCTGTATTAGAGGCTTAAACTACGGGCTTTTGTAATACGGGCTAAGGTTTTACGCTCAAACATATCGTTCCGTGTAGTGTTAAACACTAAAAAAAAAGGCATATATGGCACTGGGGCTATGACTATGATGCTAATCTCTAACAAGCTGTCACAAAAAGTCTGTCAACACCATTGGCACAGCGATCACCTGGTAATTTAAATCAGTCATTCGGTCGTGACATTCACGTCGTGTCAATCGCGTGACAGATTTACAGCTTTAGGACAGAATCTGATGACAGGAATAACATAATAGCAAAGATAATATAATTCTATTGTATATACTTGTAAATGTCTACTTAATTTAATAAATAAAAAAAAAAAAAAAAAAAAATTACGGTGATCAATTGATAGGCCAAAAAAATTAAAAAAAAAAATTGTAAAAAGCAATAAAAGGCCTGGCGAAGCCGGCGGGGGTTCAGTTGTGTATAATATGTACCTAACAGGAATCAAAACTGACTAGGGATTCAAATTCAAATCCTTTTTTTTTTAATACTATGGCTCAGCTTGGCATGCTGTCATAAAAAAGGAGCAATTTTATGATTCTACCTCTTTCGCATAAGCACAGCTAACAAATAGCCGACCGACGATTTTCTGACTTGTGCTTGTAATTTTTTCCTTCTTACTCGTACTCCTACATACAAAAAAAAAAAAATAAGTGAGTGAGATAATAATATAAGAAAAGAATACAACAAACCGATTTTAATGCTATCAATTTAAGTGCGTGTGCGATTTTTCATTAAGGACAACGAGAAGCATAGCCTGAAACGAAGAGTGATACTCATACACGATCCATGGATGTGCACTCGCATAGGTATGACGTCAAAATTCACATGAAACGCAGCACATCTGACTTCGTCGAAGGACAAATGCCGATTAATTAAATGAAGAACTGCAAATGCAAATGCATGCAGTGTTTATATTTATAAGTAGTGTGCGTGAGGCTGGACTCTGGCTGGAGTCAGTTCAGTAGCAGAGATGATAATATATTTCATATGTAGTAGATCCACTTCATTTTCTAAATATTGTTCATCTGCTACGTAGCAAATTATTTCTACTTCGTTTATTTATGGTTCAAAATATCATTTAAAATAGACAATATTGACCAATTTGACTCTAAATACATCAACAATGACGAAAAAATCAACGAAATATAAATATCAGGAAAAAATGTATCATTTAATGCACTATAGAATATCATTTATGTGCATCTGTCACACTACACATCCATCTATAGATCCCATTATCCCATTGAAGACCTAACTTTATCATTTTGAGCATTTCGCCAAATGTCTGCTTCGTTTTTTGTAAATCTACTTCGTTTTTTTTCGGGCAATTTACTACCTTTTTTGGGTTCAGCATTATCATCTCTGTTCAGTAGTCAGTGTTAATGTAGTAGTAGTAGTGTTGTTCAGCTTCGGTTTCATTTTTTCTCAGCGGTATAAGCTTTTTCGAAAAGCTCCTTAAGGTATCGAATTTTGATTTCATATGACAACAATTCCCATTTCAATGCGTCATCTAGGTGTTTTATTATCTTTGATAATAGCTTAAGATTTGCAGTAACTGGCTTTGCGTATAGTTCTCGAAATGCCAACCGAACTTACGGCACCACTATGTTTGAAGACTTTGAGAAGGGCTCTGACTCTGCCAGCCGCGAATGCATCTGCAAATTTTTAGATAGGAGAGGGGTTCCCCCGAAGATTGTCCTATCACGCCGAAAGATGTTGTGTTCTGATCATAAAACTCTGGCAAACATAAGTAGTATACCAAAACTGATACATTCAAAGTATTTCATTGGGTTTGTATGTATGTGTATAAACTCAATGGTTTTACCCAACAATTCTTACAAAAACCTTTCTTTGAAAAACACACGTGATGACTTTTAAACAGCGAATGCAGCCAGGCAGAAAGAGCCCTTTAACCCGGACAATGAAAGACAAGACAAGATTACATTTGCTCGACCTATGTTAAGTTATAGGTTAGTGAGTTGGCAAGACAGGAGGAACCTGTACCTATCACATATAGATAAATGTGGATCCATTTATGACTCTCACACTATGGGAACTATGAAAACCCGAGGCATTAACAAAGTTTCGTAGGTCGTGCATTCAGCTCTCGGAAAGTTCTTCTGAGTGCTCGAAAAAGTAACTATCAAGGATTCTATTTCTTATGTGGCAGAGAGCTGTGGCAGTTAGAAAGAAAGTATGGGGTGTCGCTTTATACGTGGATATATGCCTGTTCGGTTTCACCGCACGGTAGGCACACCCACAGTGAGTCCTGAGAAAGACGTGGACCCACGCCCCAGAGCAGCTAGGCAAGCCTAACTAAATCTGGTTCAATTACCTCGGCTGATTGGTCGGACAGCCTCGGTCTCCTTGGTAGGAGCGAGATCTATCTTCCATCTCTTTGTTCTAATGAACACATATGGTCCCGCATTTGGGATTAAACCACAACCCCCACGATGATCCTTCCTCAATGGATGGGCTGCATCCGTTATGATGCAGGGGCTCCCCAAACCCCCGAGGTATCAGTGATATTTTAAAAGCCACTGGTAAACGCTTCCGCAACCCGAAGGTCACTTCTATTTTGGACTTCCTTTACCAATAGTCCGAGATAGCACCCTCTATATATAGCATTTGCTATATATGTCCTTGCGTTCAAATATATACAGTAAACTGCATACGTTCTTGCGTTCAAAAATATGTTAGGTAAAGAGTAGTTTGAACTCCCATAATACTAGCGAAGCCAATTTCAACTCATACACCTTTTTTGCTCTTGCACTGTACAATCTCGTGAAGCCACAATAGAAGCAACACTCAATTTAGGCAGTGCCCCAATGTCTGAGACTACAGTGGGATCATTTCTGTTGCCGATCGATTTCATTGCCGCTTGACTGTCAATGAAAAAGTATTGCCATCACTGCAACGTGTTTAGCAGCTCTCTTCTCTCTGAGTACCTCAGCTTGGAATACGCTGCTGTATAGTCATAGTCAGGAAGTCTGCGATTGAACTGGAAGTCCGTGACTTTTTGAGTAAAAATTCGCGCCAACGCCGACCTCCATATCTTTAAGCCATCCGTATAGATGAGTATGGTTGATCCGATGGATATCTTTTGATCTTCGTACCATTCGTCCCTACTGGGGAAACACGTGGTAAATCGTCTTGTGAAATTTAGAAGCGGGGCACTTGCATACATTACTTTCAGAGATATCGATCTAAATAAAGTGAGGATATCAAGATAGTAACCCAAGGCTAACAAGGCTGCTATAGACAGTAAGCGGCCGACCAAGTGACCAAGAACTCAACAAACTTTTGATATCATTGACTTGTTGATTTCGTACAATTCTTTCAAGTTTTATGTTTAAGAGGTCACATGGCAGCGCCTCCTTGCGGCCATATGCCGCCTAGAGCAGGTACATGTGCCTTAATGATCAGGCATTTCTGATCTTATTTTGTCATCGATGTTGGCTGAGTGCTGTATACATATGAATAGAGTAGACTAGAGTCAACATTTCAATGGCCAAAATGTAGTACATAACTCCAGTAACTGAATTTATAAGAACGTAGGTTGAGTCTGTAGAAATTCTAACATACCCACAGATGGGAGGTGTATACTGCACACTAAGTAGTACTACTCGCACTATCTCAAACAATATTTGGCCTAGAATTATGTGCACTCGAAGCACCTATCACGACATACAAATCAACTGCTTCAACTGCTTCAATGATTCCTTTGATGGTATAAGACATCTAAGACATCTTATATTAACAAAGATTTCTTATTTCATAACTCTCTCTGGACCAAAGCACAAAGGCTCTCGACACATCATTACAACTTCAAACAAATGTCTTTCAAATATCTACTCCTTGTCAACACTGTCTTCGTCAGTTTACATTAGCTTGTAAGATCTTAACAGAAACGACAAAATGTCTATAATACTACTCTGTTCTTTGATTAAAGGTCCACGTTACAAAGGAAGTCGTAAAAAGAGTATACCACGACGAACTGCATGAGTAGCACAAACACAAATCAATCGATATTTCGCCATCATTCATCAGCAGAGTGAAAAAGGAGGACTTTTGGCCATTAGATGATAACAAACAGGTCACATCCTTCGGCCAGCTTCAATCCTTTTAGACTTTTCTAGCAATCAAAAGCGAAAATATCACCATCATTATATACGTATGCGTATATATAGGTACCTATGTATAGGTATACTCTTTAGTGGTAACGATGGTCGTCTCTTTGGGTGCCTCCTCTCAGTTTTATTAAGTTTTTGTCGGAACGTTTCCTGCTTCGTTAGCTATTTTTACTACTCTCCTTGTTTTTTTTTTTTTGATTCTGTCCGTAACTTCTTAGTGCCCGTCTCAAATCCTTTTGACTCGTTCACGTTACTTTTCGTAATCCATGTCTGGGGATACACTGTGTACAAATAAATTTATTTTCATCCAATTCGATTGAAGCGGACAAAGCAGGAACAACAAAAGAGGACACTATATATACGGATGTATAAGGTATATCTATAGTAAGATGGTGGTTGCAGAAAGGACACGACAAGATGAAATACTCTCCTGTGAAAGCCGGAGATCCGTTCTTACTTTTGCTCCATTATCCCCATCAATTCGAAAGGATAAAGTTTGCTACCTACTTTTCAAATGGAGTCTCAGCAGTACCATACCCATAACCCCTACTGCAGGTCCTATAGTTGAAATAACGGTTTTGACTTATTCGTAATTCATTTTTATTTTTATTCGCAACGGCATCGAGCTGGAGCTTGTCGGTTGTGCGGTACCCTGAAACGTATCCGCGCAGATAAATATAGGAAATGAATAGGAAAAAGGATATTTGAATGGAAAGTTACTTTTTTTAATCAACTTGCTAAGTGAGGTTTTTTTATATAAACTTTTATCTACCTACTCTTGATTTTGATTTATTAAACTTTACTCTTGATTTTGATTTATTAACTTTTCTATTGGAGAAAAGAAAAGCTGAATTCGTAAAGTTGCGGATCTTATAATGTGGTGCTTTAAAGTCGTACTATTTATTGAAGGTCGGGGAATATTTATAGGGTTTCCATATTATCTACTTTAGTGGGAGAAGATTGTTGAAATATAGACGTCCGGTTTGTTAGAGGGGGTTTGGCTTCAAAGGAAGACGTACCAATTTTTTCCGCATATGATAGGTATGCATCCCCCTCTATATTCCTATAGCCCGTGCCAGGGAACCCACTCAACTCAGACGAAAATTTATATTTGTTGACTGATTGCCGCTTTGTTCAGGAAGGGTCTAAATGCCTCCTTGATTGGCAGAACTTCTGCAATGGGCTCGATTCTAATGTCTAGAATTTTCCAGGCTGAGAGCCCAGTGAAAATATAGCTCTGTTGCAAACAGTCGCCCTCTGAATCATTAAGCATTAGGGTGGGTCATCGATGTATGAACAAATTTTTTTTTATTTTTTTTTGGATTGGAATAGTGATAAAAGTTTGATCCATATCCAAGGGATATAAAAAGCAAAACAAATATTTTTTAAAAAGCTTCCTTCTACCCACGCATTGATTTTGAAAATGTGTGTTTTCCCCAATATTTCGATATTTTTCAACAAAGGCCAATTTATTTTGAAAACTTTCTTACTAGTCGTAAGCGGCTCTACAGTTCGAAGTGAACCAAGGCTTTAACTTCTCCAGTTAGCACAGTCTTTGGCTAACTATTTTCAGTTGCGTACTCGAAGTTGGTTGAGGTCCCCTTCAACTTGTGCGCGCCACCTAAGGCGAGGTCTTCCTCTACTGCACTGTTTCTTTGCTACATGTCCCAGCCATCTTAAAAGAACTGATGTGCAATTTTTGACTAGGTCGATGTCGCTGAACTGCTCGTAAAATTTGTCGATGAGTCCTCTCCTCCATAGACCGTCAATGTAGACGGGATCGAAAATCTAAAGAATATCTAATCTTACCGACCGAGGATAGCTTCACCCGCTTTAGTCAGATTACAATCTTCAGCGTCATAAAGCAGGACTAGGATAATAAAGGTCTTATATATGAGTAGAATCTCCTTAGTTCTTCGGAATTACGCACTTGCTTCTCAGCTCAAACAGAGGTTGGCAAGTGTTATCCATCGTTTAACTTCTTTTGAGACGTTGTTATGAGGTCTGTTAGAACAGCCGAGCTACTCGTACCTATACACAGTCTCTCACTACCTCAAAGTTATAGCTGTCAATTGTAAGGTTTTTTCCGATCCGTTGATAACAGCATATACTTGGTTTTGCTCTCGTTGACGGCTAGACCCATTTTAGCCACCTCCGTTTCTGTACTAGATAACGTACTAGTGACAACTCACTGTGTCAATATCATCGGCGTATGTTCGTAATTCGACAGACTTTTGAAAGATCGTATCTGGGGTGTTGGCCTGTGAGATGTGTCTCGGACAATTCTTTCAATGATGTTGAAGAAGTCTCATGGCAGAGCGTCAACTTGTCTAAATCCACCTTGAGCAGCGAGCTTTCTCCGTCATCACCCTATACAAACGATCGAGTTTTGGAGGAATACCAAAACTATACATGACAGGCTCTGTATAGCTCGTCTCTATATTGATGAAAAGGTGGTGAGTATCGAATTGGTCTTCTTGGGTTTTTTCCAGGATCTCCTTAAGTGTGATCTCCTTGATCGACGGTAGACTTTACTGGCCTAAAACCACACTGATAGGGACCAATCAGATCGCCACGCAGGCCGTCTATATTGAATGGTACGTTCTACCTAAAAGCGGGATTCTGGCCTTCGTCGACATTTTTTTGCTCGTATATAGAGCTTGGGAGCAGTTATAGTCCTCTTTCTCACCGCCGCTTTGTCTTGTTTTGATGCGTTTGCTACTGTAGTCAGCGTTGTCACTGAATGACCTATAAATATTGAGATATGGAGTAGGAAATGGATGTTTATTGCCAGACTTGCCAACTCTACTACCAAATTATGTTCTCCTTGCCTATACTACCGTTTAAACTTATAATATTAACCTCAATTTTCTGGTATTGCTCGAATTTTTTTTCGAGGAGCTCTTATAGACACTTTCTTTGGTAGCGTGGTCCTTTTTTTCAGTGGCGGGCGATACGAGCGCATATGGGGCTGATGTTCGCGAGTTTAGCCTTGATGCGGATAATCATAAGTCGTTCACTAACGTGACGATAGCTCTACACTTTTTGCCTAAGTCTGCCGCGTATGACAAACCCACATCCAAATACACGTTCGTATGCTATTGCTCGGCTGCACGTTCCCAGCTAACTGTATTCATGTTCAGATACGAAGATTATTGTCCTTATTTCGATTTGCAGGTTCGTCAACAGTAAATAAATACTATGAATGCTTACATTTTTAGGTACGTTTTAATTTATTTAGCAAACAATTCTCGGATTCTAATAAAGTCAACATATTTGTGTCAGATTTCACAAAATATATCCTCATATTCAAATGAAATGCGCGGGTAGACCGACAGAAAAAAAAATAAATAAAAATATGTACACGCATTTTAAAGCTTGGGGTCACATTCGGTTTCTATTCCAAAACGATCGGACGAAATTTAATTTTTCGACCCACCCTAATAAGCATGTATACCTACATAATGCACGATTCTGTTTAAACTAACAATTCCTTTCATATCTACTAGTGGAACCAAACTCTCAAAAGTCTAAAAGAAAACACCTTTCAGTCAAAGCAAAACCAGCCGGATCCAATCCAAATCCATATCTACCATGTGAGTAATCTGATTTCAGTAGTAAGCAGATCGTTCCAAGAACCGAAGATACTGAAAACTTCACTTGATAGCTATCATTGAAATGCATCATTGAAAATTTTGATTTCCGATTCAAAGACGATTAATCAGACAATATTGGCTTTAGTTGGTATCAAAATAAGGTTTACCGGACAGGAATTATTCAATGATTGCTACAACCGACTTGACAATACATCGGAAATTCGCACCGGTGCGAATATCCGACAATATATCGGAAATTCGCACCCGGTGAATATATTTTAAAAGGCACCGAAAATTCGAATTTTCAACGAGAATATAAAGAGAAACAGTCAATCTCTAAATGCAATTTTCAAAACAAAAAAAGGTGCAATTTAATAAAATTATAGCTTTTTGGAAAGATAGATATATTTAGATAAAGAAAGATACAGAAGATTATTTATTTCAATTCATCCATTCATGTCCAAAAAAGCGTTGTGACAATGTCCTTTGCCTACCAACAGGTTCTTGATGGAGTATACATCCTATATAATCATTTACTTCTTCTTCAATGATATCTTCCTTTTCGATTTATCGATAACGCTTCTACAAAATGAGCATTCAAACCGAATAATTGTGGTACTTCTCTTCTTTGTCGTAAATCTGCATCCCATCGATGTCTTCTCGAAAACATGGTATTCTACAAAGGTCGAGCTCAGCTCCCTTTGTGATAGAAGCTCTTGATTTGTAATTTTCTTATTTGTTAGAAAGTTGTTGGTTTTGAACATGTTTATTTCGTTTTCCATTGCAGTAAAATAATGAATTTATTAATATTAAAAAAGAAGAATAAAATCATGATTGCTTATTGAAAAAACAAAAGCACTCAAGAATCGAATCGCGCGCGCGATTCGATTCTTGAGTGCTTTTGTTTGGGGTGCGAATTTCCGATTTCTTTTAAAGAGTACGGAAATTCGCACCCCGGGTGCGAATTTCCGATTTCAATATTAAAATAAAGAAATTCGCACCTGGTGCGAATTTCCGAAGTATTGTCGGATATTCGCACCCCGCACTTTTAAAGAGTGCGCACCCAGGGTGCGAATTTCTAGTAAATCCAAAATAAAGCTAATCAATTGTGAAATTTTTTTACGAAAGAAATTACTTAATTCTGATTAAAACTTTTCTTTAAATCCACTTTTATTATTTCACTGATCGAAATCGATTTCAATAAACATTCTCGTTTCTCTAATTTGGAACCCATTCGTTTCACTGATGTGTTCGATTCTCATTCTATTCTCTGCTCAAACCTATATTTGTTTGCGGCCAAGTCATACTGAACTGACAGGTCCTTCCACTGACAGGAATTATTCAATGATTGCTACAACCGACTTGTCAAAAAAATTACACCACCATTCCACTGATTTGTTCCAATGATGCATTTCAATGACAGCTATAACTATAACTTATGACATTCCGGAGACAAATTTTGTGTGTCACAACTTTGATTCTACAGTACCTACAAATTTAGTTCAAATTCGTATCTTTTCGATTAGTTTGTGAAATATGTTTAAATCAATTAATAAAAATGTGATTGGGAGATTAGATGTAGCATTTGATAAAAGGTAACTGCAAAACATATTCAAGAAGTTTAGGTTTTGGTCGGGTGAGAAATTGCGTTAATACGAGATGATAGTAGTTAGTAGTATCTGCATTAGAACATATATTTTATTATCATCATAATCATTTTTAACACGTATGTTGATTTTTTAAATAAGCCTCTCACAACTCTTGATCTTCCGCCAGCCGCCAACGACTCCAAATCATCAGGGGCAATCTTCATACAGGTGGAGTAGATATTTGGAATTTAATTTAATGACAAGTGGAATCCTATAGGCATGGAGATGGAAATTTAAAACGCTCCATTTTTAGAAGTAGCTGCCCCTGCCAGCTGCCAGTAGCTCCCGTATTCTGGTATTTCTTACACAATCTCTGAGAGCTACAACAGAAATACAACGAGAAAACCTTTCTTCGGCAGTTGTAGAATGTAGATATTCTCCATCTTATTCTTTCGACCATTTTAGCATATTGGCCGGGGCGGGGGTGAAATGCTTGAATCAAAGAATCGCATACAGTAGGGTAAACACACTTTAAGAACGTTTCCTTTGGAAACTGAAAGAAATGTAGATACCTACTTTGTATATCGCGCCCGAGAACTTTAGCACCCGAATTATAGCACAAAAGAATTTCGTATTCCATGAAATATTGGAAATTAGAGTACATAATTTGTTGCTGAATTTGTGTTCAATGTTATATGTACATACCACGTTTCTTCATAAATAGATATCGGCACGAGTACGATAATTTAGGCGCCAAAAATTGATAACGGTTAACATAAAATAAAAATGAACCAGTAAGACAATTATCTTCGACTATGCCGAAGCTCAAATACCCGGTACTATATTATTGTAAAATAATATATTTGTATGGGAGGTATGGGTAGTTTTTATTCGACCAAGCTCATTTTTTGTCAAAATTTTTTTAAATATTATTAAAACATTATGTGCAAAGTTTAAACTTGCTATCTTTACTGTAGCTATTTAAATTTAATTTCTAACATCAAAAAGCTATATGAATCCGATATTTTTGTATGGGAGGTAGTAGTAGTTTTCATCCGATCTTGCTCATCTTCGAACTTAGCCTCAGTTTGGTGGAAAAAACGTACGTACCAAATTTTAAGTCGATAGCTCTTAAATTACGGCCGTAATAGTGCGGACAGACAGACAGACGGACATTGCTAGATCGACTAAGAAAGTGATGCTGATCAATAATAATATATCGTCGCCTTAGTATTGGAGTGACACATATGCATTTTTGCCATTTTTGAGTTAGGAATGATTTCTAAGAGACAAAAAGGGGATCTTTCGTTTGGTGTAATTAAATCTGTCCTATCTCCATTACTGCCAAAGATATCAGTGTTACAAATGATATAAACGCACTTATGGGAATAAATGGTCAGTATTGGTCTGCCACATAAGTTGTATGTGAAGTTCACATTTTCGTATGAACTTTTCTGAAATTTCTTAAATATTTTAAATGACCTATACATACAATTGAACTAAACTGATGCTTCAATTGCAAACACCAATTCAGTGCTTAAATGATCTAAACATACAATTCTTCCTCAAAAGTGCTTCATATGCACAATAGTCGTTCAGTGTTTAAATGATACATACAAACCAAACTCCAGGTTAAATTTTTGAGCATTAAAAATGATTTCAGTGCATAAGTGATACATACAATACAGTTGGCCCCATAAATGCCTTATAGACAGTTACTGTTGTTCAGTATTTAAGTGATACATACATACAATTCATTTCACAAATCCCTTAAACGCTTTGTAGTTGTATGTATAACTGACACACACCATTATAATTTGGGCCAAAAGTAACACAATTTATCATAATCATGAACAAATTTCAGTGTTATGATCATGAGTGCGGTTGATGTGCAAATACATTATAGCCATTTTTTGCAAAGAATCAAGCCTTATAAGATGTCATTGTAAGTACACTTGAGACTATGAAAAAGTCAAAGAAGTCACTCCAAGGAGAACAACGCGTAAAATGAAAAGAAAGCATTGATAAACTGCTTCATGTTCCATGTGGCACGAAAAATCTGAGATCTGAATAAAAATCGGATGTGCCCAATCGAAAATCACATTAGTCGACGTAGTTTTCATGTTTTGGAAGTTCAATTTATGTTTCATCCTGCATTATATTTAATACAATACATATTTTGTTTTATTTTTTTTTTCTTACCCTCTGAATTAGTGCTTTCAGAGGGTAAGAAAGGAAAAAAAATAATTTATTATAATTTTCCAAAAAGCTGAAATATTGGATTTTTAGATTCCAGTTATAAACAAACGTAGCTATATTACAGAATTATTTTTCTTTGAAACGATAACTTACCTTGTTTTTTACATAAAAAAATAAGTTTAACAAAAAAAACGACAAGAAAAATAAAATAACAGCAGTTCAAAAAAATGCTTTTATTTTAACTTTTGTATGAAAATATGCCACATACGCATTCAAAAATCACAATCTCGTTCCATATTTAAATGCCACATAGGTTGGTCAAAAAGTGCCTCATACCATACAAATACGCATTATTTGAAAAAAAAAAATCATGCCACATATATGCAATTTCCTTTTTTTCAACTTGAGATTACAAAAAAACCAATCGCCCAAATGAAACAAGAACTAAAGTGTAAGTAGAACTCAATAGCCACTAAATTAATAAATTTGTTTCATAGTTGTTTTACTGACGGTTTTTTTTTATTCGTATTCAAACTTTAAACGTCGTTTTCTCGAAACTAGGTTTTTGTTGTTTAGATCACTCCAATACTGAGGTGACGATATACAGTTTGCCATACCTACAACGCCTCCTTATGTGCGTTACAAATGGAATGACAAAGTGAATATACCCTCACCACAGTGTAGTACCGGATATAAATATTAAAAAACAATGGCAACACTTACAATAAAGGACTTTAGGATTTTTGAAAGCCAAGAGTCTGTTCTTTCAAATTAGTTTTAAATCAAGTTATTTTTATTAACAGTTTTTGAAAAAAATGCTTTCAAACTTGAAATTTAAGGAAAATAATTAAAAAAAAAATGTTGTATGCTGATTTTTTCAATATTGAGAATATATGTAGGTACTCAATTTATTTATAGTTTTTACTGCCTTAATCAATTCTTAATCGAACACTGAAAACTAGATTGATTTATGTCCTCTAATTTTTGAGAAAATGGAAAATTACTTTTATATGTCACAACGCTTAGAGTACAAATTGTTACCCTTGCACCTTGACCCCTAATTGGGGTCAGTGTTGGATTTTGGGACGGGTGCAAGGTGGAGTATATGCAAACTTTCTTTAAATTATACCTATTAGTTTACCAAATGTCAACAAGATCCTTCAGTAACAGTCTTTGGCCTAAGAGTTCACATTATAGACACAATTTTGCTGATTTGCACTATAGACAATTTAGAAGAGATTCCTAGCTATGAAAAATGCTACAGTACTTTGTTGTTAGTGTTGCCATTGATTTTTAATATTTTATTTTCATTTTAAGTTTTATTTTTTAAATTACACCTCCCTCCTAAACGGAGTGTGATAGCCCCCCCTACCATAGTAAAAATTGCTTATATTTAACCCCTCTACATAAATCCATCATTAGTTTTCATCGCCAAAATTATTGTACTCACCCCAATTTTTGTCCTTAAATTTCAAGTTTGAAATTATTTTTTTTCAAAAACTATTAACAGAAATAACTTGATTTAAAAATAATAATCAACAACAGATTCCAGGCTTTCAAAAATGATATAGTCTTTTATTATAAGTGTTGCCATTGTTTTTTAATAATGTTTTGTTTTTTTTTTAGACCCCCCCCTCCCATAGTAAAAATGCTTATATTTAACTCCTCTACAAAAAACCGTTATCAATTTTTGGCGCCTTATCGTACTATCCCCTAGATATCTATACCTATAGGCCAGTATTTGAACATTAGATTGAAAAACATTTTTACCATAGGTTACTTTGAGGAACATTTATTTTAAATAAATTTATGTAGAAGAAAAAAAATTAATTTCTTTCACCCAACGAAATCTTGACACCAATTCCCGCAATGGTCCCAGCACATGGGAAGTTTACAGGAGGTACAGAAAAATCTGGTCTTACACATCTTTATGTAATCGTAGAAAATCCAATTTGTTCTCGGTGGATTTTCAGAGTTAACTGGAATAAATGTCAAAGTATCACCTAAAATATCATTAATATTCCTTTTTAGGCATGGCCTCAAAGTTGTTACTTCGCGACTATTATAACCCAACCAAGGCTCTATCAATTTGTGTGATATCTCTTTCATAAATGATCCATTTGTCAATGGTTTTTATTTGTTGCGGCTACAATTATGTACGTGGATGACAAAAAAGTTGATTATAGGCAAATTCAATATGTGAAAAAAGTTACACAGGCCACGTAACTATCAAAAAATTGGAACTCTATTCATAAACATATGTACGTACCTCAGACCCCTTGCACGTAAAATATCGAAAACTAAACTTTTATTCACCAACGAAACTTGAGCGACTCTAGGGAGGGTACGTGTTTGTATCTGTGAGACCCATGTTTATGAATCTAGTTCTAGGGTTAAAAAAAATTTAAAATATTTGAAACAAGGGAGATTTTACTGAAATTTCATTGAAAATTATAAAATGTAGATATCAAATTGAGCCAAAATCAAAAAAAAAAGTATATATGTATCAAATTTGTGCACGGAGACAAAAATGTATCTAATTTGATACAATATTGTATCTTTGTGGCAACGCTAAATTTACTAGCTGTCATTATGACATTAGATAATATGTACATACACTGATGCCAACCCTACAGAATTGTCTGTATATATCTACAGAATTTTTACCTTGCCTACAGAAATACTGAAATCAAACGAAAATATACAGAAATTTCAGATTCCAGTAGAAAAGTGTACATAAAACTATACTGAACAAGACAGCTTAACAGAACTAATACTTTCACCCTAGAATCAATAATAATGCCGTTCAAATGCAAATCCCAAGTTCGAAATTTTATTTTCACCATCTTTCTTGTGACATTTGGCGTGAGTGCGAGAGCACCAATCAGATAAATGTTTCCTCACAAACTATGCATATCAAAAGATTGATATGTATTATATTAAATACTTTAAGATTTAAAAAAGAAAATTGGCGAGAAAAGTGTAAATACATAGAGTAGGTAATGCCTCGCTAATCCGAATCAATTATTGCAAGGGGATATTCGGATCATTAAGTAGATACAGGACGAGAAAGGGAAATAGTATGTTGATGACTTATGCGTTATTCATTCAAAAAATTATAGTAAAAGCCAACATGATTGTGAAAATCAATGCAATGTTGAACGTAATTCTTTATTTATAATTCGGATTACAAAAATCGGAGAATGTTTATTGAATGTTAGGATAAGCGCGATATTCGGATTAAAGGTGATTCGGATTATCGAGACATTACTGTAAATTATAACTAAAAATAAGATGAGTTTAGTGAAGATTGTACCGAACGAACCACTCACAAAAACAAGGAAAATTGCGAGACAGACAAAAATACTCCCAATCTTCCAATTTTGGGAAACTGAAGCCAAATAAAGCGATTTTCAACAAGTCAAATCTACCTACGTTGTTATGCACTCTTCTTAAATACCTCAATTTTGGAACGATATGAATGTGACTGCATTTTTGATAGAGAATGGAGAGTATTTCATATAATGACATTACCATAATCTTCAGC
The DNA here is from genome assembly GCA_955612985.1 of Cheilosia scutellata. Classification (NCBI taxonomy): domain Eukaryota; kingdom Metazoa; phylum Arthropoda; class Insecta; order Diptera; family Syrphidae; genus Cheilosia; species Cheilosia scutellata. Next base: position 63,382,302 of record OY015312.1, on the reverse strand, counting down.
GGATCATGTACAAGTGGCCAATTTTTTCAGATATTTCTATATTCAATTTCGAAAAAGCTGATCCAACTAGCTTGTTACCATTACGTAGTCTCGAAATTTTGCCACATAGCAGTGCAAATGTAGACCGCGTGTTTTAGTGTTAACTTTGTTGGCCACTACTTTTTAAATACTCACTCAAAGTTGATACCAAGAAACACAGTCCGTTAGTCAGTTGGTAATTGCCGCTTTTCTAATCAATGCTATTAAACAATACGTTCATTGTTTGTCAAACAAAATAGCGCCTGTTTCCGACAATTTAAACTTAACGGCATTGTTTTTTTTACAAAAAGGTGCACGAGTATTATCGATTTCAGCGATTAATAAACGATGCTCATCAGGCATTGTAAATACAAGTTTAATACAATTAAAAGTCGAGTTTAATGTCACCCAAAATTCACATTTTAAACACTTTTAATATGTTAAAAAAAAGTCTGGATTTCTACGGAATTTCGTCAAGCATAAATACAGAATTCTACAGATTTTTTATCTTTCATCTAAAGACTTTTGAAAATTAGGGTTGGCATCACTGTGTACATATAAAATTTGAATATTTGTATTTCTTTAGTCCGCTACAATTTTTTTTCCTACGCATTCCTTATCAGCATTCCATATTTAACTGTCAAAATATGCTGTCAGATTTTTACTCAGACTGCCCACTGCTCACTGCTCAGTGCTCAGCTCAGTCAACTTATTCTGAGCTCATAGAGTGCTCTGATTACGATTATGCTCTGAACTAAAAAAGAAACAAAATCGAGAGTTTTAATTTGCCTGAGCCTGAGCTAAAAAAAAACAAATACCAAACTACTTTCAAATCATAAACATATTTATGAAGTGAATAAATTGTTGGAGTGTACGATTGTCATCACAAATTTTTCAATCTGAGTTGGCCTCGACTCCAGAAATGCGTTTCGCCCCGATGTGGTGGGTGGGCTCATCAGTGGTTTGATATGAACAAGCCAGGCCCTGGGCAAAAAAACAAATCCTCTCGGCGATAGTCTTTGAACCAAAGATTGAGGTATGATTCACAGTCACTTGTTGATTGAAAAATCATTAGTCTCGGTGAAAATCGAGCAAACAGTGCGTCTAGATCAGATGTGGTGGTCGTCTACTGATGAGCCCACCCACCACATCGGGGCGAAACGCATTTCTGGAGTCGAGGCCAACTCAGATTGAAAAAACAAATACATTTTTGACAGTTCAGCCTCTCCTCGCAACTAAAAAATAAAAACGTATTTTGACAACCTAATGAAGCCTTGCTTTCGTTTTCGCTAATTTCGCTGACGGATTAGATATATTAACATTTCCCGCTTAATGATAATCTGTCCGTCTTTGAGGAACAGCTGCCAAAAATGGTGACTATTTTATACAGTCCATAACATCGAGTGTAAAGTCTGCTACTCAATTGACAATCAATTGAACATTAAAGCTTAATTATCCCGTAAAACAGTGATAATATAGCCGTAAAAACCACTGCATTAGACATCACTAGAAGCTTTATCCTTGCGAAAATATAGGATACTGCCTTCCATCTTATTAAAATTTCCATTTAATACTCATGTGTTTAAGCATCCATCTACCATTATGCTGAACTATACAACTTTAAGGAACGTTTTGGTCAATTTTTATATTCAATAGCAGTCAAGTTTAAACCACACACATGAATCCACGAACACAAAGCCAAAAAAAAAACAGCCATAAATACACCGCTCAGAGATGGAGTAGGAGGAGCAGGATAACCGGAGAAAAAAATAAAACAGAATAAATGGAGAACCGAAAATGGATCGTGTGTGATTTGCGGACTATAACATCGTCCAAACATGAAAAACTGTAATAAATTGTTGTTTCCTGGAACTGGTTTAAAACTGTGCTCCGTCCGTCTCCATGCCCACGAAATACACGTACAGTATCCGAACATATACGCATAGTCACACATAAAACATGAGCTAATTTTAAATTTATGCTTCTGGAGGAGCAAAGAATTTTCTCCTAGAAGATGATTTTCGAAAAATAATGTACTCGTACATGCACACCAGAAAAATGTCCTTATTCGTGAGCATAAATAAATGAATTAATAAGAAAGGATTCTTCTGGGGTAATGGATAGCTGTGACTGTTGCGAGTGGCTGGTGAATGTCTGGCACGATGATGTGTCATGTCGCAGTGAGAATAACGTCCAAAAATTAAATTGGAACGCGCAACTTGCTCCATTTTCAAAATCATTAATTCTTTAAACTTTCTTGCTGGGCGCGTACGTTGGTTTTAATTTATTTTCGGGTATATGTATACAGTATACTTAATGTGGATATTTTTGTGTCACGAGTCAGGCACACAAAATACTGTTGGAAGTCATACGTATATATGTACCTACTTATCGTATTCAGAGCACGTAGGAAAAGATATGTGCAGTTTTTAATGGGAGGGTTGAGCTCCATTCAAAATCTATTTACTCTTAATTTGGAAAAAATCAAATGCAGTGCTAATATAGAGTAAGATACAATATTAGGAATTTCCTTTGTTCCCTCTAAGTGTGAAAACTACTGGACAGATTTCAATGAAACTATTTTGAAATGTTTTTTAAGACTGCGAGATGGTTTTAGGCTATGTCGTTCATTGCCATGTCCTTTGGGTTGGGACAGTTTTTAAGCAATATGTTTTTTTTTTAACTTCACTGCTTTTTAACTTGTCTATTCTCAAATAATTCTTCATCAATATAAAGGAAATAAGGGGAGCCAATGCTTGCTTAAATATCTTAAGCTATTAACCAACTTTCATGCTGGGTCCTAGGTGGTGTGAATAATTTTGAGTAAAAGAGTAAAATGTTTTCCCAAGATTTTGAAAGGCCCACTCAATTTACGGACAGTAGAAATTGCTTTCGTCATGTCTTGAAATGTTTGAAGAAAACATATGCTAGTACTCAGACTCAGACTCGAGAAAGTGACCAGAAAAATGATGGGCGGAAATTACAGGTAGGAATTTTACGGTTTCTGGAGGTTGCCATTCACACATTTGTAAGCTATATGTATAATGTTCTCCAATAAAGATCCCTGAGGAAGACAGAAACCTCTGTCGAAACGTCGGATGGGAAAACAAATGAACTAATTTGTTTCATTTCCACACACATTGACCAGAAAAGCCGGAAAAAAGGACAGCTGTCCTTTAATATTATTATTAAAATCAAATTGTTCGAGACTTCTACGCTAAAAGGTAGCCATTCACGTCCTCTTTGACAAACTGGAATATTGCTACAGTGTTTCATTTGCAGTCTGGCGTTGAATGAGCGGGGAGAACTGGTTGAACTGGGGATCATTGTGTGTTAAAAGGTACAGGGATTAATTGGGAGGGGGAGTTGTACATTAATCAAATTAGTCAAAGTATAAATTAAGAATACTTTCTTTTTGAATTTAAGTGCATAGTAAAGTAAAATTAAAGTAAAGTAATTGAACTTTTAATGTCAAGTTAACGTAAAGTCTCTAAAATGAATAAATTTGATAATTTTTGAATGTTTAAACACAAAATAAAATGAGTTTTGAATAAGAAGGGTTGAGAGGATGAGGAGGTTTTGAAGGAGAGGATGTTGCAGGGTAAAGAGAGAGATGTCAGATGCCAATAAAGGGGTCACTGAGGCGAGAAGGTGACCAAGGTAGGGTGGGTAAAGATAAATTTCTCGTTAACGTCATATCACCTCGACGTGGAAAGACTGGCATGATTTGACAGTTTTTGTGACGTGCCTGGGTCAAGCTCCCACGCCCTCCGGCGAGCTTATAGAGCGGGTGCAAGCATGCCAGCGAAGACCCAAAGCAAGGCATAGCAGCACGTTACAAAATGTGTCCCCGCTCATTTTGCCTTTGTCGTGATTTTTGTCATAAATGCCGTAGACCATAATGGCCCCTTACTACCATTTTTAAGGGTCTGAGGGCCGGCCGGCCGTATCAATATTCTTCGCATTCTTTCCGGTCATGGGAGTTCCTTCCAAAGAAGTGGGCCTAGATATTTTGGATGTGGTGTCCTTATTTGCAGCAGCTGCAAAGGGCCCTCCCGAAACAGTATTAGTTCTCTACTTGCTGCGAAAGTTGGCGTGTGCTCCTGTAAAAGGAGACCTCGTCGACGGTTTTGGAATCCAAGTCTGAATGTCGTCTATTGTTGTTCTATAGTTCGTAGTGACGGTCGGTTTGTTGTCCTTTTGCAGTGTCCTTCCTCGAAATGTGTTTTGCTGTTTTTGTTTGATTTGTTTTGTATGTCCATGTGTAATTCCCACAAGTAAGCCGGTAAAGTATTGTCCGCCCCAACATAGTTGCTGTAAGGCAGTAAATACGACAGGCCCTTCCATGACACCTGAAGCAGCTCATTAATGACTGACCTTTTACCTCTCCCGCCCATCGTGAAGTAACATATTATACTGATCCGTTTGGTGTCACTATTACAACGCTGAAACAATTTTAAAAATTGGCCTTTCCAGAGATAGGCCCTAGCCCCCATAAATGGGTTAAAATCTCCAGATATGACATCGCTGGATGTGCATATTATGACAATGTAATATGTAATCAACAGCGGCAATGTTTGTCTGAGCAAGAAACTTACCTGATATTATGTATGTACATATATATTTTTGTTCAATTACCTAGAACCTACTATCCACGGTACTAATAAATAATCATTTTTAGCACAAACCTCAGAGAACTAGACCGTCGACTTCCATGCACCTACCCGATTCTCCCCGAAAATCGAAACATACAGGCTCTGCGCGCTACGGACAATCAGCGGCTTCCGAACCATATCAGATGAGTCCGCCTTTTGTTATAGCTGGAATGGTTCCCACCGACATTCTTGCAGACAAAATATTGAGGATATATAACAAAAGAGCCTTAAACCAATACAATGCCAGTGAAATCAAGAGGATTAAAATTGAAGAAAAGGCTGCGTCAATAGCTATGTGCCAAGCTCGCTGGAATAGCACAACGAAAGGCAGATGGACATACAAACTTATACCGACAATCCAGGAATGGATTGAACGTAACCATGGAGACTGTAACTACTACAACCTTACACAGTTCCTGTTAGGCCACGGTAACTATCGCAAGTATCTGCACCGTTTTGGGCACGACCATCTTGCCCCGAATGCGTAAATGAAGATGAAGACACGGAACAGTATTTCATTGCCCACGCTTTATGGTTTATGGCATGGAGAAATACTTTGCCCAGCCCGTCACTAATCATCGACCAAATGTATTGCAGTCTGAAGAGAATTGGGCGGAATTATGTAATTTTATAACCATACTACAAAATTAGCTACGGAGAATAGAACGGCTAAGAAAAGCAACAGCAGAAGCCTCAGAGGCCGCAGAAACACCAGAAGCAGGTGACACAAAACGATTAGCTTGAATGCTAACCAGCCCCGCGAAGTAATACCTAGGCAGTCCCGCGGGGAGAGTGGTTGAAGTGTGTAGGGTGTGGATTAGTATGTTTAGGCGAACTTCCGGCATCGATTATTCGGGTTTGCGAATTGTGAATGTTGGTAGCATGGGCTACCGTATCTTTAGAAGATTACCACATCCATTGGCTCATCAAAAAAAAAAATAAAAAGTGCCGCAAGCGAGGTTGCGCCCACGGTTGGTAAATAAATAAACCTATAACTTAAATCAAACAAGTTTACCTCGATCCACCGTCGAGCTGAATTAGCTTTCTTCAGTTCTAGCTATTAACATGTTTTTGTTGTAGGAATCATTGTGTGTCTAGATAGATATCAGTGAACGAATTAAATAAAATCGATTCTACCACGATCAAACTTTAAGATTTAATTGGATATTCAAAGACTGATTTTTTTGAAAAGTGAAATGTGTAGCTACTTCAAAAAATTTTATTTCAAATGTGCTGTGATTTAGTGCTGCTTAGAATCGATATACCATCTATTTATTGAACTTTGCAGCAAAGTCCATATTTTTCATCAGTGTATATACCGAAAACGTAAACTTGATTATCTGAAAAAAAAAAACTTTACACGGTCATATCTAATTCAAGGCTTTCAAAATCCACCAGCTCACCGCTACAAATGAGTCCAATGAAATAGGAAATAGCCTACCGGCACGTAAAACTATCGTCTTCTGCGACCGGTGCATGAAGAACAGACATGCCCGTCTAAACTTCAGGCTTTGATCCAGCCAGTTCATATGGAAAATCGCTTGTGGTAAGCGATCGCATTCTGCCACAAACGTGTTGACAATGTAAGAGATGGGCATGATCTGAAACATGAGTCCCATGATATAAGTTGCCGAAGAGAGGAGTGTAGACGTGTCGTTGGATATTGTGATATTGATGAGAGTAGCTGCCAGACAAGTTATTGTTATTACGAACTGAATGAAATACGTTAGCGACATGACCGGTGCTACAGCGTTTATTACCCTGCAAGAGTGGCAAAGCCAATTATTTTGTTATCCATCTAATTTTGTGATAAAACTTACTCAGTGATATGACAGTGATCTTGAATGCAAAGAACCAACTCCTTCTGATTGGCTTCCTTTGTACAATTTGGATCTGTTCCAATCCGAAGCACTCTCATGATGAGGATCTTCAAATGGCTACGCAAAATTCCAATATATATGATCGCGTACGTGTCATTGACCATCTGTTGCAGTAACGACGAGTTAATCGCAAAGTTCTCAATTGCGCATGCAATGAAAAAGTTCAGCGATGAAGTGTGCCAATTTAGGAACGGTATATACAGCGAATATGGCGGACGTCCCATGTAAATAGCTCCCAGCAAGGCAATCGTCGTATGGCCATAGTAACAAATGAAGTAAATTATCACTGCGCGCTTACCATAGAGAATAGCACCTTGGGCTTCCCTAATCTCGTCCGGGTGGCGGATGCGAGCATCTAACTTGTCGAAGATTGCCTCAATTTTGTAGAAGTATCGGAGCATGCAAACGACAACAATGAACTTTATTGAACCTCCGTATGTATTGAAGCACACTTGTAGCGATGACAGGAAGTTGTTGATTTGCATTCTGTTCGAGCTGTCGAAATAGCTGAGCGTGTACATCAGTGGGATGATAAGTAGTCTGAAGAAATTCCAGATGAAGGAGTAGATGGCAAAGGGGACTTTGCATCCATTCGGCATAAAGATGCCTAGCATGTGAAATATTTGAAAAAGATGTTTGGAGCCATCTTTGGTTTTTAGTGGATGCGGTGGAATTGCACTATTTTTGCTCATTTTTTTCCACAATTTAATGGAATAGTAAAGACACTTTATATTAGGTAAAGAAAGTAGAGGCCTTCAACTTTCTGTTAATGATCCACCAAATATGCGCGCACGTCTTTTGGAACTAAAGGCTTTGATGGTATGACCAAAACCACATAGCTAATAAATTGAAACTATCAAGACAGTTGCTCTGGTTCTCTTGTTAATTTCTAATGTAATGAGTTCATTTTCGGGTATAAAAATTAAAATTGGCTCAATTATTGATGGGCTCTGAGCACACTCTTCGTTAATGATTAGAAATAATATTGTTCGATACCCATAGACTTACGTAAGCTAATTAGGCAATTAGGGAAACGCAAATGAAAACTCATTTATTTTTTGTTTTCTATTATTATTTCCTTTGTTTTCTCAATATTATTCAATTTGCTGTGGGAGGAGTGTAAATTGTCATTTATCAATTTAAAATGAATAATAATCCAACAATTATCTCTTAAAGTGTATTGTGGCGGCTTCAACAATAATTTACACACCATGCAACACAAAGGAGACAAAACACTATTGCAAAGATTTGTTGCATACATGTCTAAGACAACAGCTGTGCACAGGTATAATGTAGGTCAGTCACTTTTTGAATGATAAGTGTCATCTAAAAGAGTTCTGCTACTACTATTACTATCTTTTCGACAAAAAAAAAGAGGTAGGTACCCAACAAAAATCTAATATTTTTCCAGGAAATCTTAAACCTAAACTTAAACATTTTTTCGAGTTTAACATTAGATTATAATCTTACCCCCACTTCCCGATGTGGAAGAAGTTACATGACATCGTCTTGTCAAAGTTCTTTTTTGACGTCAAAGGTTTCGATTGGATTTTTTCCAACCTAAATGGAGCACCTAATCTTCTTCTGTCGTCATTCTGCATAAAATGACGAATTTGACAATTATGCCAAAAAGTGCGGACATGGCTCTATATAGGTTAGGTTAGTGGGTCCTAAAACCGGGTCAGTTCGTTGACAAATAGTTTAGGCGTTCACAAAGTACGGTAGACAGGATCTTGTATACAGTATTTAGGAAACTGATGACTATGCCTCTAGTTGGCGCAGCTTTGTTGTAGGTATGTTTTGTGCTGAATTTCCATTCATCAGGCACACATTCTAAAGACCATGATGGAATAAGTATAAGGTGGTCTCGTCGGCTGCCGACTCGTTCGTTTTTTGGTCCGCTAACGTACACTTACTACGCTGAATCTTACGCTGAATCTCTCTTTCAAAGAGAAAAACGTATAGTGAACGGACTACTTTTTCCGACGAGACCACCTTATACTTATTCCATCATGCTTCAGACCAAATTTTGAAGAACAATTGGCATATGCTCCTGCCCCACCCAGTCGTCCCTTACTGCCTTAAATAGCTCGGCGCATGGCAGGCTGTCTGATACGGCAGCCTTGTTGATTTGAGTCTAGATACCCCTTCCCTTCATTTAGGTCGGACACAAAAATATTGGCTTTTATCATCCAGATTGAAAGGTTCATTAGGCCTGACAGCGGAATTTTGGTCGTCTTTGCCGTTTATCTGTTTGAAGAAGTGGTCTTTGTAACGATTGACTTGATTCTGCTCTTTCCGTCCGTCCGAATGTTCATAAGCACTTAGGAAATTATACTGTTGCTAAAATTATTCCAGTTACCTAGTTTTTGTTTTGAGAGAAAAAAAAATTAAATTATTTGTCATTCAAATTAAAAAAAATTATAAAACAAACGTCCTTCAAAAAAAATTAAAGGGGCAAACAACAATTGCCTTTTTTCTTGTTTATTGTAATATGTATGTAGTTTTTTTTATCTCATATAGACATTCTTTGACTCTTCGATTCGGAAGCGTTAAAAGCCTTTATTTGTCTGATCTTAATAAAAACAGACAATTAAAGATTAAAAATAAAACTCAATTAGAGAAAATAAAAAAAAAACGTAATTCTAATTGCTGCAGAGCACAAGATAATAAATTAACCAAAATTTTAATAGTGTTAGACTTCAATTTTTTTTTTTAAATTATTATTATTGCTATTTTTATTTCATTCAAGTTTGTGTTGTTGTTATGTTTAATTTTGTGTTGTGTATTTATTAGATATATAATTATTTTAAATTCCTAAAAATACTTTTAAACATAAAAATTTCGTCCGCACGGACATCAACAAAATTCAAGGTACACTTTTGTTTTATATTTATCTTAAAATTAACATTAATACTGAAAATCTTAATTTTTTTATTAACACATTTAAGTTAACACATACAGTTAAATTTTCAATTCTTATTTTTAGTTTTTATTTTTGTTTTATAAATATTTAGTTTTAAATTTAGATAAATATTTATTTTATCATCACAAATTTTTAAATTTGATGGCCTCGACTCCAGTAATGCCTTTTCGCCCCGATGTGGTGGGTGGGCTCATCAGTTTAATCGTTAAAAATGAAGCCATGTTTGTTTTTATAATTAAAATTTGAAATTTAAGTGTTTAAAGATGATGCCTTAATTTTTATTTGATAACCCATAGATGGCGTGGGTAGCGGAGGAGATGCGCTTATCTGATTTAGGGTAGATACTAATATTATCGGCCAATGTATCTACATGGATTTGAAATGTGCTGTCGCCTGAACCAGCCTACCTGAATCAGATTTGCGACCCTTATAAAAAGCATAGTTACATCTTTCCATATCCTCAACACCTTGCTCACCTTTACAGGACTCTGTTCGGGTGTTGTTGCCTTTTCTTTTCACCTTTTGATAAAACTGGTCACTGGTCACTATTTGCGCGGATCGATACTTAGCATATGCTTGCAAAATACACAGCTAGGAATGTCGGATGGGCGGATAAGTTGATCCACAAAATGGTGAACAGTATTTTTATAAAATCCACAACAATAGAAAAATGGGGCCCCATGTTGGACGCTTAGCTTAAGAATTTCCTTAGTTCGCTTGTGATCCACGGATGGACATAAAGCGCCCGGTTCTATTCTATTAAATTTTTAAATAAAAATAAATAGTTGGCTCAGCAGGTTATAGGAACCCTATAGGCCTAAAATATAATTTGTGTTTTTCCGGGGATCTTTCCTGGGACCGTCATTTCTTCGCCCTTTTTCCCAATTAGTCGACGAATTCATTTGCATCAATGTTGCAAGGACCTGCGACTTAGCATAAGCTGAATTTGAACACGTCCATCTCTTCCAGTCTTTAAATGCTTTCAAATAAAATGACAGACTGACGGAAAATTTGTTTCCAGCTGGTGCTCAAAGAATTCGGCTATGAATTCCAAAGTACTATCAGATGTGTTATTCATTTGTATGGGCGCAGTAGCGCAGTGGTTAGTGTGCTGGACTAGTGTACGAGGGATCCCAGGTTCGTTCCCCGGAAAAACACAAATTACATCTTAAGGTTTTTTCTACTGCACCACCTCTCGCGAACGTCTGACAAACATCCGAGAGTATGACTGTCCTGAAAAAAGCTTCTCAATTCAGCCGTTCGGACTCGGCATAACATTGTAGGTCCCTTCCATTCGTTCCAAAAATAGAAACTCACACAAAACGAATGGTTGCGAGAAGCTAGGCCTTGGGTGTCTACCGCCTGTTGCGCCGCCAATTTTTTTTTTTTTTATCAGATGTGTTAAGTGTTCTGGTTTCATGCTACCTTTCAAGGCTTCCAAAATATAAATAGTAGTTGCACTCAATAATCCAATCTTTTCACACAACAGCCATAGCGGATTGTGGTCCTGCAATTCCAATCATGATAATAGATGTACCATCCACCAAAGGATGCAGCAACCATTTTCCATTGTTACTGCCCTACATGCTAAATTCCACCACACCTAACCCAACGCCCTTTGATTGTTACCCTACTTTTGAATTGAAACATGCACACGACCAAATTAGAAGAAATCGCATAGTAACTAAAAAAATCAAAAGAAAAACAAAAAATGCAAAAATGTCCCCATAAAAGGATCACAAATAAAAGCAGAAACAAAGCAAAATTATGTCATCTCTTTGCATGAGAAAAGGCTCTACGTTTGCTTCTTTGTGTATAGGAGCGTCCTTATAGCCGTAATGAAATAATTTATTTCATTTTGAAAAATAAGATGCTAATTGAAATGAAATTGACTTTTCCGCGCATCGTCGTTTTATACCTACAGCCGTTACTCCGGAATCGCGATAAAAGTTGAATTAACATAAATTTTCATTTTTCACTCGTTCGGAGATTTCTTTGTGTGCGCCTTTCGCTTAGATGTCGCATTACACGAGCGTCCTTCAGAGTCCATTACAATTTCAGCGCGCGACATTGCGGACGGCATGGCGCAGAACCAAACAAGGAAGAAGGCAAAACCAAATGAATACAAACTCAAAGTAAAGAAACGACGAAGATGACGGTGATGTTGATGATTATGATGGCAGGATGATAGAGAAAGAGAGATGAACACTAGTGTTTCACTTATCATTTATTCATGAGAAGTACCGTCTGCACTTAAGATATTCAAATTTGGTTCACAGGATAATAGATAAACTGAATGGATGGCAGGCTTGATGAAGATTGGGGGGTCTAAAGCACCATCAAGTATGGAATCAAACACTAAGCACAAAACCACCACCCAACCATTGAAATATATAGTTCCAGTTAGGGTTTTATCCTTTCTTTCGTTTCTCTTTCTTATATATATTTTTTTTTAAGTAGGTAGGTACCTACATATTCTTGAACTCAACCGAAAGGTAGGTATACTGTTCAGGAAGACGGGACCTAAAGCGAAATATCTATTTAAACTAAAAAGATAAAGTGCTCCTCTCGATTTCCATCATCGTGTTTATACTTGAATTTGTGTGCGTGTGTGTGTGTTGAGGGGCCAGCGGGAAAGGACTTCGCCTTAGTGCGCTCTCTGACATGATTACGGACAGAGTCGGAGCGAATGATGGCGATGACGATGACGATGATGACGACGATGACTATGAGAAGGATAATGATGAAAACGATGAAAAGTGGGAATGCATTAAGGACTCGTAGTCATCATCGTCATCCACGACATAGTCGTGTACTTGAACTCGAGCAGTGCTTTGAGTGCCACGACAGAAACCCTAGAAGCCTACTTCAATTGTCAGATGATAATGCAGCCCTGACAGGAATGATTATACTAACAAAGTGGATTTAATTACGTGAAGCAGCTTTTTGTCGTAGGCAATTCAGCCACCATGCAGGGAAGAGACTCCGCTTTAGATAGCGATGTTGTCAGTGCCGTTTAAAAGTGTACATGCTAGGTTGTGTATCACATGATGTGTGTATCGTATAGCCGTATCGTAGAGTGGAGAGCGGTGTATAATCTAATCAAGGGCAGGATGTGTTATTGTGTTTGGCTCTTTGCCGTTTTAATTTATCCGTAGGATAGTGGTATATAGCTGGTGCCATTCTTTGTATTGCCAATTTTATTGGATTTGAGAATGATGTTGTAGGTAGATACTCTTACCTGTCGAGGTAGAATTACAACAAACATATAGGCACTCTTGTGTTCAGAACCAATGGCAATGCTCTCGTCTACGGAGTTGGTTATTGACATTGGTTTTCTCGGTATTATTTTCTGAAAATTGTGCATAGTGGCTATAAAAAGGCATATCAGAGAATGTCTGATAATAATTCAAACGTTCACGGGTACCGACCTAAGAAAATTGCATCTAGACCGGATTGAATCCACTCCAGATGCAATTCAAATTTGTACGTGGTCCGCGCGTGGCTTGAGGAAAGCATTATCGCGAGTCAGGAGATGTGGGAACATGGAGGATTAGTAGAAAGTGCTGAACTTATAAGCGCGAGTGTTGAACACGAAGAAAATAGACACACCATGATGTTCTATCGGATATAGATGATTCAAATGTTGACGACCCTAGCAAACGCATTAAGGACAACGAGCTTCGGATCTGCTCGGAAATATCCGGACCTGAAAACAGGCCACGTGCAGCCGAGCAATTAGTAGAGACCCTGAGCAAGTACAAAGCCGATAACACAGCCACTCAGGAAGTGAGATGGGATGGGGAAAACCATATAAAGGTAAAAAACTGTGTGATCTACCACGGCAATTGCTACATGGAACAAGGTCAGCGTCTATTTGGATGTGGATTTGTGGTCAGAGGAAGGCTCAGGCAAGAAGTCTTGGGCTTCCGTAATATAAGCCCCCAACTGGTCACAATCCGCATCAGGGCCAAATTTAAGAACATTACGCTGATCTGTGTCCACGCTCCCACAGAGGAGAAGGATGACGCAGCCAAAGAAGCGTTCTACGATCTTCTCGAGAAGACGTACGACAAGAGTGCCCAAATAATCGGAAAGCACAGCCTGCACGACAATACCTCCGGAAATGGATTCAGGCTTATCGACTTTGCTGCGGGGCGAAACATAGTCATCACCAGCACACGATTCCCACACCTCAATATACACAAGGGGACATAGCGGTCTCCAGACCAAGCAACGGTAAACCAAATTGACCACGTTGCAGTAGATGCCCGGCATGCCTCCAGTGTCTTGTTCCGAGCGGCCAACATAGACTCGGACCACTACCTGGTAGTAGCCAAAGTACAGATGAGGAAATCCACTACGCAACAACACCCGATGGAAGCTATTAAAAGATTTGACGTCGCAAGACTACGATCACAGAGACCGCCAGAACCTTTGCCGGCCGCGTCTCGCTCAACTTCTCAGCAAGCGCACATCCAGAATTAAGTGCAGAGGACCAGTGGCAACACTGTCAACGCGCCATCAGATTTGCCGCCACCGAAGTGCTGGGTTTCATTAAGCGACCACAACGAAACCCCTGGTTCGATGAGGAGTGTCGGATAGCACATGCAGCCAAGACCCCAGCCTATCAATCGATGCTGCAAACCAAAAGCAGAAGAAGGAAAAACAAAGAGTACGAGAAGCAAGCGGTCGAGTCTATTGAGGGAAGTTATTGCAGGAGCAATGTTCGGATGTTTTACCAGAGGGTAAAAAGATCTGCCCAAGGATACAAGGCCCGAACAGAAGCCTGCTGATATGAGCATGGGAATACGGTGGTAGATCCACAGTCGGTCCTGAGGATTTGGAAAGACCACTTCTGCAGACTGTTAAACGGCGAAGGCGACCAAAATTCCGCTGTCAGACAGAACGATCCATTCATTCCGGACGATGATAGCCAAAATTTCCGTCCACCCGACCAAAATGAGGTAAGGATAGCCATATCCAAACTTAAGTCCAACAAGACGGCTGGAGCAGATGACCTACCGGCCGAGCTGTTTAAAGCGGCGCGGTAGATGACTTGGTAAGGAGCATGCACCAATACTTAACTGCAAAATTTGGTGGGAAGAAGGTATGCCCGATGAATGCAACCACAGCATCTTGAGCCCCATCCACAAGAAGAGAGACACTCTGAACTGCGCCAATTACAAAGGAATAAGTCTCCTTAATGTTACGTACAAGATCCTGTCGGCTGTACCTGTACTGTGTGAACGCCTAAAACTTTTCGCAAATAACCTGATCGGCCCATATCAGTTTTAGGCCCGGAAAGACAACCATCGACCAAATCTTCACACTCCGGCAGATCTTAGAAAAAACCCCAGGAATTCCAGATCGATACACACCAGGGATGGAAAAGTGGATACAATTGTATCTTTTGGATACAATCAGAAATTAAAGTTACACAGTTACAATTCACTTGAAAAAGATACAATTAACAAAACATATTTTTGCTTCAAAAGTTACGCAGTTACAATCCTTCTTTAAAAGATACAATTTCATACCCACGCTACGAATACATCCAGAATTTGTAATAAAGAATATAAAATGTATTCAGCTCGAAGCTTCAAATTCTAACAACTAAGCTAACCAACTAAGAAACAAATTTCATAGGTCATGCGCAGGGACAATGCGAAGCACAGTGCACGCATGCTCTTGACTTCTTGAGTGTTGAGATCTCATTTTCACTCACAGAAGAAAATTTCACAACACTTCTTTACACAACAAAAACGTAGCTTTTCATTCACTGCGGCGGCGTTTATGAGGGCGTGCGTTAACAGAGAGTATGTAGAAACAACGCGCTCATATGATACAAGCTAAAATGCGACTTCAGGCGTACGTAAATATCGACTTTAGATAGTAAATATAGTAAGGTTCAAAGCATAGCCCAGGCAGAACTATACTTTCTGCTTTTACGCGCGTTTGACAGTGTTGACATTTCATTTTCGATTTGACTTGTTCGATTGTATTATGTTTAAAGAAATAGAGTAGGCCCTTCAATGTTGGAGTTCCATAGATTCAGAGAGTACAATTTTCCAGAGAAAGCATCATAAAATTTAGCTAATTCACACAAAACGAAAGGTTGTGATTGTGAGAAGATAATCCTAGGGTACTTATACGGCCCAAGGTAGGTATAATGTATATGTATACTAGGTAATATATTCCGAGAACTCTTTTTCGTTTCTTTCTGCACATGTGTCAAAAAGGCAAGCTTTTTCATAGAGATACGAATAGTCACAATTGCCAGCAAAGTTTATACGTTTATTGTCACAGTCACAATAGATCGCCATTGCAGATGTGATACGGACCTGCTGCACGAACTTTTTATTGTAATATAATATATCACCATTCACCAATCACCTTCACCTCTGCTGGGTGCCGGGGCATAGAGACATTCCGGGTAACTGTAAGGCTGACGAAGTTGCCAAGCTGGGAACTACACTACCTATAGTACCAAGCAAATGTACTTTAGGTATCCCAATCGCTACGTGTAAACTTATAATAAAGCAGGATGCCATCCAAAGAACAAACCTTAGGTGGACATGTGGCATGGCACTCCATTTGGGAGCCTCATACTACAATGATCTAAACGATCTAACAAACCTAGACATTCGTAGTCTCCTTTGTGTGTCGGCAGCCACTTCAACCTAACCTATCACCAATAAATTTTTCAAAATGATAGCCATTAATTTGTTTTATATCAAGAGGGATATTATTTGTTTTTATATCATGAACTAAGAGAAGAGTCTTAATATTCATATAGCTTTAATTGTATACTTTCGCGTTCACCTTGTTTTTGTCGATAAAATAGGTACCCAAAATTATAGGTCGATTTTCATGATTTTGTTAATTTTTCTTTTTTTTGTAATTTGTTAGTTTTTTTTGTGTAGATTAAGAAGTTAAGTTGGTATCGTAAAAAAAATGTGTAGGGTCATTTGCAAAAACTACATTTTTTCAGCATTCAAAGCTAAAATCTAATGAAATATTTTTAGATTTTTAAATTTTTTTCATAAATCCGCCATAAAAACGAACATTTAAAAAAAATCATTGAAGATCGGTCTAATCTTGGATTTTTCATAGCCAAAAAACCAGGTGATCTCGAAACTATACAATTGACCATAAATGTAGATACCAATTTCCAAAACGATGAGGATACACTTCAGCAATAAAAGTTACAATTTCAACGTGTGAAAAGTACAATCTGAAAAGTTCATTTCCCATCACTGATACACACCACCTCTTTATCGACTTAAAGGTCGCCTATGATAGCGTATGTAGGGACGCATTATACAAAGCCATGTTAAATTTCGGCATCCCTGGAAAACTCGTCATCGTGCAGGATGACGATAGAGAAATCTCGCTGCTCCATTAAAGTGGGAAAGAACACCTCGGAATCCTTTGATGTCGAGAAAGGTTTAAGACAAGGTGACGCGCTATAATTCTTTAACAATCTTCAAGCAATTGTACGGAACTCGCAAGCCAACATCATAGGTACAATTTTTCAAAAGTCCGTTCAACTACTTTCATTATGCAGATGATATTGAAATTATTGGGAGAACTCAGAGAGCTGTCAACGGCGCGTATAAATTAAATTAAATTAAAAAAATTATAACTTCGAAGTAGTTAAAAGACTACCTATTAGGGTCTACAATTATCTCACAAAACGACATTGGCGTAGAAATTAAACGAAGAATCACTCTTGCCAATCGCTGTTTCTTCGAGCTAAGAAGGCATCTAAGAAGTAAAGCGCTATATTGTATAAGACCAGGTTGTATCGACGGAGTGTGGAGGAGGAGATTCAACGACGAACTTTACGGGCTATATAGCGACTTTGAACTAGTTAAAAAGCTCAATACAGCGACTGAGATGATTGAGTCACGTAGAGCATATCGACAACAACGCACCAACCCGACGAGTCTTTGAGTCCACCCCTGACGGACAACGAAGCAGAGGAAGTCCCCACCTCAGGTAGCGCGCATACAATTGGAGAGTGACCTCAACCAACTTGGTGTGCGTAACTGGAGGCAGCTAGCGAGGGACCGAGCTGGCTGGAGGGGCTTGTTGGTTGAGGCCGTGGTCCACCCCGGACTGTGAAAGTAAAGTAAGTAATTTTTTGAAGCGACTGCAGACATCTAATCGCTGATTGTCATTGCTTAGTGTTACTTTATCCACATTTTTAGCAATCTGTCCAAAAAACCTAACTTGCATAGCTATAGGAATTAACATTAGATAATAATTAATAATGAACCCAAACAGTAGTCCAAATTGTAAACCAAACTCATCCCCTGGCATGGCACGGCTTCTAAACATTGTCTAAACTCCAAACTAACCCTATCATTATCAGTAAGAGGACAATTGGAATCCTAGCACCATTAATACAAAAATGTGCTATAAATATCATACCTTGAGCATCAAAGTTTCAAACTTGCACGTCTACTCTAAGCAATACAATAATACATGCTCACAACCATATTTCATTTCATTTCATTTATTTTGAGATATCTATACACAGTAAGATATAAAATCTTATAAGCTAGTGATAGGTTATACATTTCAAAAAGAAAGCTTAATACTAAAACAAAGAGAGACTGGATATATGCATAAAAAATATAGCCAAATATAGAAAGAAAAGAGAATAAAAGGAAAAGGAAAAAAAGGAGGAAGGAGAGAAATAGACAGGAAAGGTGAATAGTGAGGTCTAAGAAAGAAGATTAAAGTATGTTAAAGAAAAGAGAAGTGTACTATTTATAAAGTGGCAAAATAATGCCTTAAGTGAGACTTAAATCTTGTTGGATTTGTTATTGTATGACCGGTGATCGGCAGCAACTAGATGTGCTCAGCTCCACATCTCAGAATCGACTGACTTCAGAAATACGGACCCAGGTCTTTTATAGAGAGACAACAGATGTTACTCTTTGGCACGTAATTGACTTGTGTGATCATGTTCTAAGCATAGGTCACTACAGTTATCCTTTTTATATGACGCGGCAAAGAATTCCAGAGACGAGTGGCGTTAATAAAAAACGGATGTCAGGGAGGCGTAACGAGGCTGAATTAATTGATCAGACCTAACCGAAGAAGCCCTCGTCAGTCTTTCGTAAAAATACGGCGGTTGGTGGGTAAGCACTACATCATACAGCAAAGATATCGTACGAAGCTCGAAGTAGCTCTCAAGCAGCATATTGAGGAGTTGAGAAGAAAGATTGGAGACTCTATCATATCGCCGGAGCCCAAAAATATACCGAATGGTACTATTGAAAACAACATTGAGCTTTCTCTTGCACACATAATTACAACTTCAAAAAATTTCACATCCATAGGCCAAAATCGGTAAAATTAAGGACTTCACGAGCATAGCACGCGTTTTGACGGGAGTCAGTATACCGCTGGAAGACCCAAAGAGTGCGTAGTACTCCATATGCCTTCCCAACAGTAACCGTAATGTGCTGGTCCCAGGTGAGGCTGCGGTTGAAAATAACTCCTAAGTTCTTAGCCGATTCGACATAATCAATAACTGAGTTGTTTAAAACGATTCGGGGAAAATAAGATAAGTCGAGTTTTTTTTGGATATAACCAAGCACTTGGACTTCGACGGGTTTATAGCAAGACCATTAAGTTGAGCCCAGTGTGCTACTTTCTCAAGATCCTCATTCACGCAACTAGCACCATGTTCGATGAGACCAAAAGATCACAACTGTAGTACATCTGAACATCGTCTGCATTCATATGTAACGAAAAATTTTTGATGATCGAAGGAATTTCATTAACATATAGAGAGAACAGTAAAGGACCGAGTATGGAACACTGTGGGACACCACTACTGGTTGGAAGAAAATCTGATAGACTGTCTCCTACCTTAACAGTTTGCTTTCTATTTGATAGATATGATGAGATGAGCTTTACAGCATCAGGCGAGAAGTTGTAAGACCGACGAAGTTTATCTGCGAGTTTGGAATGAACCACAGTGTCAAACGCCTTGGAGAAATCAAGGAGAACCAGAAAGCTTACTTTGTCCTCGTCGAGTGCTTGCCGAAGATCCTCTATGTCATTTAACAAAGCAGTAACACAGGTGTGTCCGCGGAAGCCACTCTGTTTAATTGATAAAAGGTTATACGCTTTAATAAAATCGCTCATTTGTTTTTTTTTTAAATTCGTTCAAATACCTTCGAAAGGAAAGGTAAAATAGAAATTGGTCTAAAATATCGCACTTAGCATTTTTGGGTATGGGCAAAATTTTAGCTAATTTCCATTCATCAGGAAATTCTCCAGTAGTTAAAATGGTATTAAATATGTGAGTAATATGTGGAAGAACTACTGGAAGAATCAATTTCAGAAAAGTAGGGTGCATTTCATCGAGCCCAATGGCGCAAGACTTAACCGAAAGTATGCTTTCGACAACGTCTTCACAGCGAACCGCTATAAACCCAAAACTGGAATGTTGAGACTCGAGTTCAATGAAAGTCGAGGGAGCCTCAGGAATACTTAAAGAAGGCTGTAGTGGTAGGGAAACAATCTTTCTGTTTAATGAATCGCCATCAACATTCTCAATGAGATTATATTTGGGCTTACCAAGCACCAGGCTACGTAAGTTATTCCACAACTGTTGAGAGTATTTTTGAATAACGACTCATGCCACACATCCCAAGCCGTTCGACAGGATAAAACGCAATACCAATAAGTTTCTGACACAACACTACACTAGTTTCATTTTACAAGCATTTATTTCATTCTCATTTTTCATCTACTCACCCAGGGACACGTTTTATCTCATTATGCGGCAACAAGTCAGTGGGAGCAATTTTTTTTTAATTAAATTTAATGTAAATTCACTTTAATACAAAATCATTAGCCATGCATTGTGGCAACTCTGTAATGAATGACTCCGAGTTATACTTTTATTTTTTGTAATAAATTATCGCTACTGCTCCTTGTAACCAACCCATCAGCCATCACGTCGGATGACAATGCAGGTCAAGTCCAAGCCCCCTTTCATTCCATCTTTCGCTGGAGCAAATGGATGTACTGTACACAGTGCACTTTGCAATTAAATTTCATGACATATATTGTGCCGGCAAAAGACTGTCGAACGAAATGACCAGACTGATGGTGCTGGTCTGGAGAGGGCTTTTGGTTGGGCGCCAGTTGTGCATCATCAGCAGGTTGGGCGCACCGGACTGTATCCAATATGCAATTTTCATATTATGAGCGTAATCGCTTCTGATAAATGCACTTCGCGTAAATCTCACATTAATTTCATTTGCATGACAATGCGCGATAAGCAGTGGCCGCCCGCAAAATTACCATCACTATACCGAATCACCCGCTTTAGTGCGGATAATGGGCTGGTGTTGGCTGTTGTTGGA
This sequence comes from Cheilosia scutellata, assembly GCA_955612985.1. Taxonomy (NCBI): domain Eukaryota; kingdom Metazoa; phylum Arthropoda; class Insecta; order Diptera; family Syrphidae; genus Cheilosia; species Cheilosia scutellata. Next base: position 63,361,424 of record OY015312.1, on the reverse strand, counting down.
ACTCACGTAATTACTGAAGCCTATTTTATCGGCAATGGTACAACAAAATTCATAGACTAGGTATGAATACCTATAAACAGGGTGGTGAGTACACTTAGCAAATGGGATGTATAGATATGGTTTTTGAAAAAATAAGATCGCTTGCGAGGGGAGCATCTTCTATGAAAGATTATAAAGCCTCACATATTAAAGACCGATGCGTTTATATAGTTAGTGAAACTTGTAGGGTATCTCTCAAACGATGCTGAGGTTCTATTTATTCATCAGGAATACTTTCTTCCGACCAACTCTTGGAGATGAGTTGGTGATGTATGCCCTCCATCAATTCGATTCCCCATGCTTTGACCGTCTGGTTCAGCAGCTTTGTTGAACTACTATTTGGATATTTCGCAGAAGTAGTTTTCCTACGCCGACGACATCGACATAATCGGCAGAACGCAGCGTGATGTCACTGGCGCGTTTGTGAGCATTGAGACGGAAGCGGCGAAGATGGGTTTGGCGGTCAATGAGGGCAAGACAAAGTATATGTTGTCATCAAGAAATTACACCCAACACCGACCGACAGAATGTCACTATAGACAGATATAACTTTGAGGTGGTAAAGGACTTTGTCTACCTAGGCTCCGCTATGAACTCAGACAATGACACCAGCGCTGAGATTAAACGAAGAATAACTCTTACCAATCGCTGTCTCTTTGGGCTAAGAAAGCAATTGAGTAGCAAAGCCCTCTCTCGAAAAACTAAAGTGAGTCTTTATAAGACTAATCATCGCAGTCCTACTTTATGGTGCAGAGGCATGGACTCTATCAAAAGCGGATGAGCTTACTCTTGGTTGCTTTGAGAGGAAAATTCTTCGAGTAATTTTCGGTCCCGTCTGCATAGACGGTGAATAGAGGAGGAGATACAACGAGGAACTGAAATGGTCCAACGACTGCGGTGGTTGGGTTATGTAGAGCGAATGGACGTGAATGCTCCGGCCCTGAAGATCTTCGAATCCACACCTAAAGGACGGCGCAGTAGAGGAAGACCGCGACTCAGGTGGCACACGCAAGTGGAAGGGGATCTTAACCAACTTAGCATGCGAAACTGGAGACAGCTGGCCAAAGATCATGCTGGTCAGAGACGGTTTTTGGTTGAGGCCCAGGTCCACCTCGGACTGTAGCGCCACCTTAAGCAAGTAAGTACATAAATAACGTCCATGTGTCTTGCAATACGCTTGAGGCTTGATTAATGACCAGCTGCAGCTGATGCTGCATGACGATTGCTTGCGACTACGCAAAGGCTATTTTGCCGCTCTGTGGATAGAGCCCCGTTTGTTTATATGAAAGCTCCAAGCAAGTGCACAACAAGCTCAAATGACGAAAGCGTGCGTATGAAACGCAACTACTTGCACTAGAACCTTAATGATGTTGGTTGCATTTGCTATAGCATTTTAGTTTTTTTTTTGTGAAATTAGGAGGTGATTTTGGTTCTACCGTCTACAAATATTTACTAGTCTGACTTGACTAATTTGTTGCGGAACACCTAAAGCGACGAGAATAGGCATAGGTACAAATTCCAGCGTATAATCGAATCATTCCCTTTAAAAATGCATAGGTTAGGTTAGGTTAGGTTGAATAGGGTGTGAGTTCATCACATTGGACTAGGCACCATAGTGGACCCATCGCCTTCCCTGGGGAACCTTAGATAACCTGAAAATTGCTTCAATTTTGTTTGCGAGGCCAACCTCCTCCAAATTGTCGAAGAAGTACCTACCAAGGTATTTCCTCCTGTACCGAGCGATAGCTTGACATTCACAGAGGAGATGTGTTATATCCTCTGTGACCTGTAAGTCTTCGCAATACCTGCATACGTCTGTATCTGTTAGACCTAATCTCATGGCGTGCTTCCTTAAAAGACAGTGCCCAGAGAGTATCCCTATTGCCATTCGTAGCCTTGATCTGCTGAGCTTTAGTAATTCTACAGATTTTTTCCGATCTAGCTTAGGCCACAGAGCTTTTGAGACCCTGTGCCCTACTATTCAACCATCTCTGATCTGCCCTATTTTTAATATTCTCAATAATAATTCTCTTGGCCACGGCCATTGGTGGTCTTATGCCCTCAATTGTTTCATTAGGTGGAAGCCCTGCTCCGGTTTTGGCCAGAACATCAGCCCATTCGTTTCCCTCAATATCGCAGTGTCCAGGTACCCAACATAATCTGACCAGGTGCTCTGCGCATAGTGCTCTGAGCATTATGCAGCTGCTCCTGACTAGTTCAGATGAAGGACTCTAGCGCCTTTAGCGCAACCTGACTATCAATGTAGATAGCGATATTCTTGTTAGATATTGATCCCATATCAAGTAGATCCGCAGCTTTTAGCACGGCCAGAACCTCTGCCTGGAACACACTGCATGTATCCGGAAGTCTTAAGGACACGTGTAGGTCTATATCCCTAGAGTATATACCTGACCCTGTACCCTCCTTAGTTTTTGAGCCATCCGTATATAAATCGAAATTTCATTATCATTCGAAAACTCATTCTTTTGCCAGTCCTCCCAATCTGGGTATTGTACTTCGTACGGTGTGTCGAAGTCAATTTCCCCCAAACTATCATCCGTTTTATCGGGGATGTTGGAGAAGGATTCCATTAGTATGGAGTATGTCCTACCTCTCTGGTTTTGATGAACCCTGCGTTAGTTAGCCGAAGCGCACTGTTACCTGCTTGCATTTTTATTTGTAGGTCCAGAGGTAAAATATACATAAACGCCTCTAGTGCAGCTGTGGGTGTGGTGCGTAAAGCACCAGTGATGGCAGTGCAGGCTGTTCTTTGTACCCTGGTCAGCATAGCCCGTATATATAGCTTATTTGTGGCTTTCCACCAAACAAGAGCCCCATTGGTAAGGATTGGTCTAACCACCATGATGTATAAGTATAACCAATGCATCATTGTTGGACTCAATCCCCACTTTTTTCCTGCTGTTCTCTTACAGACGAAGAGAGGGAAAGCTCCACTCCACCAATCCTAGGTAGTGAAAAAATGCATAAGTATCTACACAATTGATGATGTATTAAATCTCCTTACTTTTTCTAGCAATGTTCCGCTGGTTTCTCCCGAGTCAACATTGGTAGTCTTCAAAATGATTTTCTCAGCCTACCGAATGATAGAATATTAGCTTAGATCTTATTTTAATTTTGGAGCAACAATATTCCTATTCCAGTTGTTATTGTACAGCAATTGGTTCTGCTTCCTTGAACAACCTAAGGGGGCCAGCCATATTATTATAAAACCATCAATTAAATTGACACTGGTAGAACGAATACCTCACCGTTTTCTTTTATTTCTCTAAAATCTACGCCGATGTGTGGGCTATTGGCTTGTCAATTTTAGAATTTTCTGCAGCGAATTTCAACGTATAAAATTGCAAATACATAATTCTAACTTAATTTTTTCAGACTGAGCAATTTTGGTGTTGTGTCATTTGAATAAGTGCCTTCTGGACACCCTGTATCAAAACATCACAATTTGCAAGAGCGGGAAAATGGGAAACCTCTTTTCTCACATGCATGGGTGGGCGATGTTTGTGTTTTTTGGATAGATGAATGAACGCATAAATAAATTGCGATTTCAATATTATTTTGTCTGACTTACGTAATTTTAATTAAAATAATTTTATCCATTAAATTGTCGTTGATGTTTTATTAACATGAATAGAGGAGGCTATCAGCAAACCAACCACTGCCACGACTGTAGCTGTAAATGTCCTATCCACTGGTGTGGCATAGCCATGTAGCCATTGCTATTGTTTTGGAGAGGACAGTAGTTGATGGTCTTATAAACTGCACTAAATTAATGTTAGAAATAATGGGAAATGTCCGTCAATACTCGTATTATGTAACTTTTACATATCGCTCTGTTGGTGGTTAGTGACACAAAGTTGTTCGCAATTACAGAAGTTGTCAGTATAAAAGTGCACTGCGTTTGTCTCATCATCATTAAAATCAGTTTGCCATTCATCACTATGCGACAAATATGTACGTGTACGTGTCCTTTATTTAGCAATTAGAAATGTAGGTTATGAAGGTCTTAATACTGTCGATAGTTGTTTTGAACGACAAAAAGAAAGGAGTAATTATAATGATAATGAGTAACGAAACCAAACATAGGATATATTGAAAAACCTATACACGCTTGATGAGACCTTTCTTTTAATTAACTACATACATTCCAACTAGATACTACAGCTCATTTACGAAACAGCTGAACTTCAGTCCAAAACAGAACAACAAAAAAATGCTTGGCATTTAGCCAAGTTGACACAAATGACATAAATGTCCTGATTCATTAAACTCAAACGTCAGCTTGTGACGGCTACGCTGGTTACAAGACTTGTAAAAAACCTTCAAAACTAATAACAGAGGAATTGTTCAATTCATTCCAGGGCATTAAGGATGACACATCCTTCAACTTAAGCAGGGCGGAAAAAAGTCCCACGGTAGAAGAAGTCACTTTTGCGATCAAATCGCTAAAAGCTGGCAAATCTGCCGGAGTGGATGACATCCGGCCAGATGCCTATGCTCAACGCATTAGGTGAAGAGGGAGTTAAATGGCTCTCTCGTGTCATTAAAGTGACCTGGGATTGCAATGAAACTCTCAGCGATTGGCAGATTGGAGATATTGCTCCAGTTATAGGGTTATATCACTTTTAAGTCTCCCCGCGGAAAAGTATTTGCAAGGTGCTGGAAGGTTGCAGAGATCTGGTTAAGTCATGATTAGAAGATGAGCAGTGCGGTTTTCGTCCGGTCAGAAGCACCAGGGGCATGTACCACGAAACAACAACAACAAGTATTGTGGAATGGGAGCATTTTAACATATTCCTTCGATAAATTGCTATACTGTTTAATAAAACTTGTTGTTTCGTGGTACTGGCCCCAGGTATTCACTCTCAAAATTGTACTTGAGAAGACTTGGGAGTATGCTACACCTGTTTAAGCATGTTTCATAGATTTGGAGAAAGCATACGACAGAGTCTCTCGAGGTAAACTCTGGAATGTATTACAGGAGTATGAAGTTGACGGTTTTCTCTTGAGAGCTGTTCAATCTCATTACACAAACTGTACAAGTTGTGTTCGGGTAAACAGCTGGCGTTAAATCAATACCACCTTTCAGCGTGGGCGTTGGACTTCGCCAGGGGTGCGTTTTGTCTCCTCTCATCTTCATTACTGATATGGAGTGGATGCTACTGTGCAGTCTTGGCCAAGAACGTTTCGAATTGGGAGATCTGAGGATAAGTCATTTGCTCTTCGCTGATGACTTGGTCATCCTTGGGTCCTACAAGACTGAACTTCAATGCGCACTCGATCGATTTGTAGCCGTTTGTGTTGAAGCTGAGATGAAAGTAAACGTGAAAGTAAAAGTGACGGTCGTCTCAAGAACGCCTGTTCAATGCATTCTGCATGTTAGTGGAGTGTGGTGGAGTCCCATTGAAACAGGTTGGACAAGTTTAAGTATCTGAGGGTTCTATTCACGAGTGGTGGAAGGAGCAATGCTGAGTTTTCCTGAGGATTGGTCAGGTTGGGTGGTAGGAGGACAGAACTAGGTGTCAAAGCTAAGTTGTCAGTTTTTAATTCAGTGTTTGTTCCAACTCTTACCTATGGTCATGAGGCTTGGGTAATGACCGAAATAATAAAATCGCGGATACAAGCTGCCGAAATGAGGTTCTTCCCTTGTATTGCTGGTGTGACCCGTAGAGATCGTATTAGAAACACCGGAATACATGGGGCTCTCAATGTCGACCATCTACTTCTCCGGACGGAGCGGTCCAAGCTTCGGTGGTTTGGGTTTGGTAATGTTAAACGCATGTCCCCACCCAGAATCCCATCAAGACGTGCTATGGAATCCGTACCATCGGGCAGGCGTCCTCTAGATAGACCCAGGTTGAGATGGTTAGATCCTGTCCATAATTTCTCTACTACCCGTAGGGGGATTGCCCTTGATGACTTTAAGGTCGATAGCGGGGAATCGACAGCTATGGAGGGTCCACTTATGCAACCTAAACCCGCGATCCACTTAATGGTTTACCGGGCCATTTGATAATGAATGAATGAATGAACTAACTACGGATATCGCTTATTTGAATATGAATTTGTCATACGTGGCAATCTTAGGCAAAAAGTCTTTCGTGCTTTCGGCATTTTAAGTTAAATTTTCCAACATTATAGCCTATAAATATTATATGCACATCTAAGTATTTAATTAAATCTGTCCGCAATTGGAACCAATTAATTTTTAACTTTCTCGTATAAGTAGTAAGAGAAAGATATTGTTTGCGTACAAAATTTCGAACTCGAGATTTTGATCAATTCTGATACTACGATGATAGGTACGCTGACCATCCGTCCTTTATTTAAAAGGACAGTCCTTTCTTTTTTACCCCTGTCCTGTATTTTTTTTATTTTTAATAAAGGACGGATTTTGTCCTTTATTTTTGAAACTGTCCTTTAAAACACTGAGAAAATATTGTGTAGCATTCATTGTTGGGCTATTGAACTCTACGAAGTATCGGAACATAAACTATAATTTGACGAAACTCATGTCAACAATATATTTGCTAAAAGAATTCTACATTTTCCGACCGAAAAAAGACCGATTTTTAAATGGCGTAGAGTAGAACTCTTCGAGAAATATCGTAAATTAATAAAATAGTTATCCTCATTTTGGAAATTTTGCCTGGGACCCGTGAGTTATTAGCGACGGGCCGAACAAAAATGTTCCTTTTGCATAAGTAACATTTTTGTTCGTCCTATCGCGCGTAGCAAAACACACTAACTTTTGTAACGGGGATGGAGGCAAAGCCACAGATAATCGCTAGTTTACTGTAAAAAGATATTATATTAGTGCTAATAAATTAACAGTCGAATTTTTAATTTGTTTACGGACGGGTAAAGAAACACATGCCGCGCGCCGTCAGATTTCATAAGTAACGTAAACAAAACAGCAACATTTTGTCGAACAATGTTCGTTTGCATAGTAACATTTAAATAAAAAAGCGACATCTATCGCCTTTTTGTCATATATATTATCAAATATTCGTACCTATTTGACACCAAGCTCGTTTAGTAAAGTAATCACAAAAAATGTTTTTAATACAAAGTTCTTGGAAACAGTAAAGAAATATCCCTAATAACTATAAATGTTTGGCAATACTGTAGGTTCGAAGTGAGAATAGGTTAAAATTATGTTGCGTATTGCTTGACAGTTGCTTTGCTTAGTTGGTTATTGCTTGCTGCCTCAATGTGAATGCCGCTTAAGGAAATCTAATAAGGTATACGGCTATAAGTGAATGTCAATCGAATAAATTTTTGTTTTAATAGAACTAATTATTATTAATGTTAATGTTTTTTGCTATCTTATTATTGTTTTTTTTTTTCAGTAAATAACTAGCTACCAACTGTTTTTAAGCTCAAAAATGATTGTCCTTTATTTTCCTTCGACAAATATGGTCACCGTAATGATAGGGGAACTCAAAAAGTGGGTCTCGCAATTCTGTCCGTATGTCTGTCTGTCCCACCCCTGGGGAATCCAAACGCTTGGACGGATTTGTTTCAAACTTCGTATTTAGAGTTTGTCGGCTTCCCGCTAGGACGCGTTTTTATTTCATGCTAGCCCTAATATTAACGGTTTTTAACAAAAACATATTTTTAAGATAGGTACTATCGTCATTCTTAACTGGATAGAAAACTCAGTTTTTTCTAAAAAGACTGCGTCCTTGTATATCCAACCAAATCCCTAATAATAGTACTTTTAAAAACTGCTCATATCTCGAAAACGCCATTTTCGATTATGATAAAAATGTCATCAGGTAATGCTTAAATCCATAGTAATACCGTTTGCTCAGTTTTGGGCTAAATAGTTGCAAAACAGTGTTTTCTGAACCACCACAATCACGAAAAATGGTACGTATGTACTTCAAAAACTGCTCATATCTCGAAAACGCCATTTTCGATTTGGATGAAAATGTAACTGCTAGGTAATGTTTTGTTTATATCCTGAAGAATACGTCTTACTCAGTTTTCAGCTAAACAGTTTTGAATCCAAAGTTATAACATTTTTCAGCCTCCTTCAAGTGTCAGTTCGGGGTGAAATTTGAAAGTAAGTAATAAGGTGTTGTAGTTAATACGTATATTTATGTATGAATTTATGTATTTCGTTTTTAATTAACAAGGCTTCAGTTACTAAACCTGAGTACATCTTGAGTGGGTATGATTTTAAACGTAAAAATTGCTGAAATGACTCTGAGATTCTGCGAGATTCGCAATAAACGGGAAAGTTTCGTGCGACCCAGTTGTGCACATTTTTTTGTTTTTGTTAGGTAATCTCAAATCAAAATCCACATCCACAATATTTCTTAGCCAATTTTTTATTTCATGGCATTCTTTCCACAACCAGTAGAAACATTTTGACGTAAAATGCTACCTTAGAGGTGAATACAATTTTGGCAGAGGTGGAAAAACTTCGCACAACTTTGAGAATATACATGTTTTTTTCGTATGCGAAATTTCAGGCGGATTTGCTCGTATACGAGTTACTTTATGCGGGATTTGAGAATTGACCCCCAGACCAAACCAGCAGCACTACTTAATAAGAAGAGCTGGATTATCATTCTCACAGTAGTTTTTATCCTCAGGCTGAGTGCACCTACATGGCTGATGATTGGGATCTGGTTTGACCTTTCTTTGTTTTTCCTTTCACGGCTACATGCACTCCCCAATCTCAATTCAATATTCCCTTGCACCAATGCTGTTCGACTCGGAAATCTCGTTTCTATAATTTCCTTCTTTACGCAATAATCATGAATAGGAGTATATCTCTCCTTAAATTGCATGTACAAATAAATTCAATTGCTGACCCCCTCTTCTCGTGTATTGCACAATCAAGGAGAATGCCTCAATTTGCATACAGTTTTGGAAATATTAATATTTCATATCGGTCCTGCACATACTATACTCATCCCCCGGGCACAGGTCCATGTTAGATAAATGTTCAGCCGCAGACTAGGCCTACACAAGGAAGCTCGTCATATAGGCAATAGGCCTCAAACAACCGTCCAAACCAGAATGCACTTATCTCACACATGTATAGGTAGATTATGTATAGCATAATAGATCCAGATATACATACAAATGATTTTGAGCAAATGTACCCACAGATAAAGTCCGAAAATATATAAAACGGGCAGCATAGAGAAGAGTCCTCGTCCATTCATTAGCAATATGTGAGGTCCACCAGAGCAAATATGATGAGTTATCGATTTTGTTATTACAGTTCGTGCGTATTGTGGGAAAAAGGAGTTGATAATGGAATTTCAAATTGCAATGTTTTCAAGGAACTGTCAGCCGTATACAGTGATTCAGTAATGGCTTTAAGTCTTTTGCAGATTCGTATGTGATGTGTGTCTCACATAATAATTTTTATCGTCCTAGCTATAGTTTCACAAACTCACAATGGAGAAATTTCCCCTATAAAGTTAGCTATTGTGTTGTGACCTATATTTAATTTAACGTTAGCATTATTATTAGATAGGCCGTGTAACCGTGTAAAAAAAATCCCTACAAAGGACTTAATATGGGTAAATTTGTAGAATAAAGAAATTCTGAAAGCACTGAGCGTAATGCCATATATTCATTATCCTTTTTCGAATTACTACATTTTTGTATGCGGATAAGTAGGTAGGTATTTGTATCTCTGTCACTATAGATATACAACACAACTGCTAATGGATCCTGTGAAAAATACTCTACATCTACTTTTGTCGTAGAATAATTAATGGCATAAAAGGGTATCTATATGTGTACCTACAAGGCTTTTTGTGGTCGCTTAATCCCTTTTAATCTCTTATTGAGGAACTTTTTGATAGACTTAACGTCATGCGGGTTTGTACTACTCTTTTTCGCCTATGCGGGGAACGTCCGGGTTAGTTTTTCTAGGTTTTCCGGGTTTTTCATTATTCATGAAATGCAATATTTGTCTCATATTTTTTTATAAGTTAGGTATTATCAATAGAAAAAATGTTTCGAGAGTTATTCCAAAGAAACAAAGATCAAAGAAACAAAAATAATTCAACGAAGTAGGTAAATTCGAAATGAAATGAGCTTTAAAATTGTCAAGTGTCTCGAATGCCAAATAAAAGGCAAATGTGACTTCAAAGAACACATTAAATTAGCAAAACATTCCACGAATTTACGTGCAAATCAAAAACGACATCGTTACCAAGTTTACATTCGTTTGTTGTTAACAGACTGGTGACTCAGAAATATTTAGAACTCTGATGCTTCTATGCAACAATAGCTTCTTATCACAACAGTAATCTTTCAACTCTTTTGATTGGAAAATCAAATTAAATTAAAAATTATTTTCTAACTGTGCAATTACTAAGGCTACAGCGATCTTTTCTGTATCAGAGGTGTTGTGGCCTTGTGGGATTTAAAAACGCTTGCTTACATCAATGTTCAAACAGATGCAAGTATAGCAGTGATGGGAAATGAACTTTTCAGATTGTACTTTTCACAAGTTGAAATTGTAACTTTTAGGACTCAAGTGTATCCTCATCGTTTTGGAAATTGGTAGCTACATTTATGGGCATTTTTTGGCTATGAAAAATCCAAGATTAGACCGATCTTCAATGATTTTTTGTTTTAAATGTTCGTTTTTATAGCGGATTTATGAAAAAAATTTAGAAATCTAAAAATATCAATATTTCATTAGATTTTAGCTTTGAATGCTGAAAAAAATTTAGTTTTTGCAAATGACCCTCTACAATTTTTTTACGATACCAACTTAACTTCTTAATCTACACAAAAAACTAACAAATTACAAAAAAAGAAAAATTAAAATCAAAATCATGAAAATCGACCTAATTTTGGATACCTATTTTATCGACAAAAACAAGGTGAACGCGAAAGTATACAATTAAAGTATTAAAGCTATATGAATATCAAGACTCTTCTCTTAGTTCATGATATAAAAACAAATAATGGCCCTCTTTGCCCTTGATATAAAACAAATGGCTATCATTTTGAAAAATTTATTGGTGATATACCTATCAAATTACAATAAAATAAATAAAAAGTTCGTGCAGCAGGTCCGTATCACCATCTGCAATGGCGGTCTGGCAATTGTGACTATTCGTATCGCTATGAAAAAGCTTGCGTTTTTGACAGATGTGCAGAAAGAAACGAAAAAGAGTTCTCGGAATATATTACCTGGTATGCATTATACCTACGTATAAGTAGGTACCCTAGGGATGTCTTCTCACAATCACAACCTTTCGTTTTGTGTCAATTAGCTAAATTTTATGATGCTTTCTCTGGAAAATTATACTCTCTGAATCTATGGAACTCCAACACTGAAGGGCTCTCTTTCTTTAAACATAATACAATCGAACAAGTCAAATCGAAAATGAAATGTCAACATTGTCAACCGCGCGTAAAAGCAGAAAGTATAGGTCTGCTAACTGCTTGGGCGATGCTTTGAACTTTACTATATTTAGTTATTTACTACATAAAATCGATATTTACGCCTGAAGTCGCATTTTAGCTTGTATCATATGAACGCGTTGTTTCTACATAATCTGTTAACGCACGCCCTCATAAACTCCGCAGTGAATGAAAAGCTAGGTTTTTGTTGTGTAAAGATGTGTTGTGAAATTTTCTTCTGCGAGTGAAAATGAGATCTCAACACTCAAGAAGCCAAGAGCATGCGTGCACTGTGCTTCGCAGTGCCCCTGCGCATGACTTATGAAAATTGTTTCTTAGTTGGTTATAGCCAAATGTTAGAATTTGAAGCTTCAAGCTGAATGCATTTTATATTCTTTATTACAAATTCTGGATGTATTCGTAGCGTGGGTATGAAATTGTATCTTCTAAAGAAGGATTGTAACTGCGTATCTTTTGAAGCAAAAATATGTTTTGTTAATTGTATCTTTTTCGAGTGAATTGTAACTGTGTAACTTTAATTTCTGATTGTATCCACCTTTCCATCCCTGAAGTATAGTCATTTAGCCTTGCACAAAATTACAATTGGGTCAATATTTCAAAATATTAATATTTTGCGGTCAGGCACTTATAGGCTAAAAAACATTATTTTTTTTAAATATTCGTCTGAGACACGCTTCTGCAGAAACTCTTTCAACATGTATAGATACACATAAAAAAATAAAAATAAAAATGCATAGTAATGCCGAAATTTTAACTTAAACACCCAAAATGTCATTATCATTACCATGGCATGTCCTAAGTTGTACCTTCATTCAACAAATGTATTTTATTTGTAAAATGTAAGTCGGTTTGCTATTTTTATTGATGAATCCTTGAAGAAGAAAGGACAATGAGGACTGGGGCCCAGTCAATTTATTTTAAGGAAATTTAAAAATTACGTGGAAGGTATTTAGTGATTGTCCCCAAAAAAATTGTCATTCCCGTGACAAAAAGTAAATATTTAAAAAAATTGAATTAACGGCCGCAAACTAGGCGGCGGATTTCACATTAATAACGGGACATATTGATTGTTTTTGGAACATTTCGCAATAAGCCCATATATATATCAGAAGTGATTTTTCTTTCATGTGGTTAAGGCGTTTCATGTTTTCGTTATCCAAAGTTGTCATTACCGTGGTTAGTGTTTTTGAATGTAATAATGTATCTAATAATTAAATCAAATATTTTTTCCAATGCATGCCTTTTTTATGTACTTAATTAATTGTATGCGTTTTTAGGAAAATATTCAGTAAAGTTCGGTTTTATTTTAGAGAAATACCTTTCGATATCATTTCCATGTCGTCATTTCCATGGTTCCCGTGGCATACACGGTAATGACAATTTGGGCACGGAAATGACATACTCAATCATATTGCAAAAAATGTTCAAATATTTTCACTTTTTATTTCAAATTGATATAAAAGGTCATCTGTGCTTATCTTGACGCCTCGCAAAATTGTAAATAAAAAAACCGAAAATGTCTCGTCCCTACCAAGATAGGATTTTGTCATTTCCATGTTAGTTCTGTCATTCCCGTGAAAAAAAATATTTAAAATTAACAAAATTTGGTGGCCCATTGGCTTAAAATATTTAATAATGTTTCTTAAATACAGAGTAACCAAAAAAATATTAAATTTGATTATTTTAGTAAATGTCCATTTCGAGGTCCAAAATATTAATGTTTTGAAATATTGACCCAATTATGATTTTAAAAACGGTGTAACAAATTTTGGCACAAAGGATTAGTCTATAAGGTGCAACCATATCTTCCGAAACAACAATCAGAAATATACTAGACTAGAGTTTAGAATTAAGCAAGAAGATGAGTACTCCGCATTAAAATATATAAAGTCGGGAGTACCACAAGGGAGTGTGTTATGACCTGTACTTTTCTTTAATACACTATCGATACCGACCTACCACAAAATGACGAAACTACTGTTGCCACATTTGCAGACGATACCTACTGCACTTCACCAATAAAAACGTACGTCCAAACAAGTCCAAAGGGGTCAAATGGCAGCTCCGAGGCGGCCAATTGACATCGCCAAGACGACTGATAAAACGATTTGGGAATTTGGTGCGCAAAAGACCGATTGTGGCATGGCGCGCCATCCTGCATGAACAAGAGGTCGTCCAAATCCATGTCTTCAATTTCAGTAAACAAAAGTCGGTTAACATGGCTCTGTAATGCCCACCGTTGACCGAAACGTTGTAGCCATAGTAGAAGAAAAAACTGACACTCTCTGCTGTAGATACATTGGCTTCTCGACAATAATGTGCTGGTTTTCCTAGCCCCAGATGCTGCAATTTTGTTTATTAACGTAGCCGTCGAGTTGAAAATGCGCCTCGTCAGAAAAGATGATATTGCGCCCAAAATCGTTGCCCAATTCAAGCTTTTCTTGTAAGCGTATAATCCGAGATCTTTGTGCAGAATTCTCCTCAGGCTAGTGCGTGAAATGCTGAGCTGTTGAAATCGATGGCGAATTGTTGTTCGTGAATTGAGTCTCACGATCTCGGCTGAGCCACATTCTCGTCTGTGGAAGGGGAGCATGAGTGTTGCCCACTAGCATACCAGTCTCACGAACTTTTTGCACAAACTTGCGTACAGCAGGCGCGGTGTGTGCTTCATATCGGCCAAAACTTATTTTTCTTTTCAAAAAAACGCACTTTTTGGGCTATACAGCGCACCAGTGATACTGATGGGCGACATAAGTCGCTAAATGGCGACTTTTCTACTGTCGGGACGCGTGGGACCACAATTGGAAATAAGCGTTTTTTGGATCCCTTTCACAAATACAGGCGACATTACATACATAGTAGTAAATAAATAAATAAATAGTTGGAGCAACACGGGTGAAGACGAATGGAAGAGAAGGGACCTACAATTTTATGCCGCGTCCGAATGGCCAAATTGAAAATATTTTTCAGGACAGTTATACTCTCGGATATTTGTCAGACGTTTGCGAGAGGTGCAGAGAGGCGCAGTGGAAAACCATTTTTGTTTGGGGGTCAATTGAGGTCAATTTACCAAATTTCAAAGCAAAAGCTAGTATAGTGTTGTAAATTACTTGTATGGGTCGTGCCATTCCGTGATTTCCAATCCCACCCTATTCCAATTTGTATGGACAATGCACATCAATGTTAACAATCTTATAACTTTTGAAATTATTTTTTTTTGTTTTGTATGGGAGCTGCCACGCCCCTTCATCCAATTTTTAGCAAATCTCACAGAAACGCCTTCGAGCCAATAACAAAGATTTTCTCAACAGTTGAGCTCGATCTATTAAGTGGTTTTTTGAGATTTACTTCGTCGAAAGATTTTCTTAAAATTTGAGCTCAATAATATATATTCTGTGGTTTTCGAGATATGTATAAGATTTTTACGAAATATTTGTATGGGAAGTGCCACGCCCCTTTCTCCAATTTTATGCTTTGTTCCAATAACAAAGAGTCTCCCAAAGTTCAATCGGTTTGGCGGTTTTCGAGCTCTGCGATGGATGGGTATTGGGGTTTTCCGAATTTTCTAAAGCAGTTTTTTTTTTTTTTTTTCGTTAAATTGGGTGGGACGCATTTTTCTTGGAAATAAGTTTTCAATATTTCCCAACGTTGTTCAAGCGTAAAGCGACCGCGGAGGTACTGACTTTCTGTCAAGATTTCGAACGGGAAACAGCTGCCAGTGTCAAAATAACCTATAATTTAAAAAGAAACCACTAGATGGCCCACCCGTTATTAGATCCATGCGTGTACGTAGGACGAACTCACATGGCGAACATATTTTGCATGACTTGTATGCAGTGATCAAGCCAGGCCGATGATAACACTTCTCCTTGTTTTCTAAAATTTTCCACGCAATTAAAAAATTAGCTCTTTTTCGAAACCCCGTCAATTGGATTCCGTTCCCTCACATTCATACTCACAATCGTCCTAATAGAGTTGTATTTACGCTCCTTCACAAATATTTCTGTGAAGTAAATTATTAAAAAAAAAAAAACAGACCACAACCCTAAATTAACCCCAAATACCTTAGGACTTACCTATCATGGCAGTCCAAAGCTCTAAAGTAAACTTTGTAAAATGACTTACCTCATCTACGCACCGTCTTAGAAAGAAATAGAAACCAGTTGAAAACAAACCCCAAGTTCACTAAGTTAAACAGATAATGTCGGAAACTTATTCCGGCAATTTTGCCTATACAAATAGATCATCATTGTCTACGGGATACACTCCGCCAGTTCCAGTTTCATTCCGCCATTCATCTCACATTTGAATATAATTTAACTTCATAGCAGAATTTAGTCTCACCCTCACCGCTCACCCTCTGCATCGGCTAGCTAACTTTGTGCGCACCCATTTATGAGAAAGGACTAACTGCTATAAACCCGTTACCCGTAAAACTCAAACTTTTCCTTTCGAGTATAAATCAAACCTCCCATCCGGCGGGCGCTTGCATTCATCTCCCTTTGGCTTCCCTGCCGCTCTGTCGAGATGGGGCCGTGTTCAAGCGAAAGGAAAACTCAATTCGTAAAGTTTGCTCTTCTCTGTTTCCGCTCGGTCCCTTTAGAATGAAGGAGTCGAGCGGAAAGGGCATGAACTTCCGCTTTACATTAATAACTGTATTCAGTTGTTGCGTTATCCTAAAATTATACAACCATTTATTTTAAACTTATCATGTTATTCAGTTGGCTGGCTCACTTCGACTGGTGGCAGTGAAACTTTGCCATGTTCTCAACAAGTGGTTTTGTCATCGATGCACAATGTGAATATAGGTGGAGGGTCTGGGGCGGTACAAGGACGAATTTCTGTCGTTGTCGTCATCATCGTCGTCGTCGTCGTCTCGGTGCATAGTGTTGCAAAAGTTTTGTATTCTACGGTCGGTGGTGGGATCGCAAATACTCAACAAGCTTTGAATTGGGTGCACACATTGTGTATCCTGGTTGTGTGGATTCTGCCATGCAAATTGGGTCTCCGGCTGGAATGGCACACCGCACGGTGTGGAATACACCGATTGCAAAAAGTTAGCAGTGAAAATGGAAAAAGTTGTTTTGTTTTTTGTTTAATGATTTTTAATTGAATAAAGTTTGGAAAATACATAAACAAGTGGCCAGGATCAGGATGTGTGCGGTGTTGATGTTTCAATTCGTTTTAGAGATACTCAATTGAAATTAATTGCAATAAATTTACTGAGTGGCTTTTATTGCTTAATTGGCAGCAGTGGTACTTTGTGAAGTTTGAGCTTGTAGTTTCGCAGTTTCTAGCAGCGCATTTAGCTCAACACACTTCTATGTTATCTGGAGACGGGAGTTGCTCCCCTTTTCTTGGGCACTCTAAAACTTCATCTCGATTATGTAGTTCGAGTCATGCAGATGGAACAAGGAAGGATACCAAAGGTAGTTCTTTCTCAAATGCTGCAGCACGGGGGAAAATGCGTTAAAGACTGGAAGGTGCTAGCGTCCGATTGCGGTTTTGAACTAAGAGTCGCACCACATGAGCATCCGATTACGCTGAAGCAAAAATTTAACATCTTGCTGGAGAAGATAGGTCATAAAATTTATGACAGATATGAAAACCAGGCACAATCGTCACTATACAGCCTATATTACAGCAAATTAAGTCATCACTTACGAGACAAGACGTATTTTCTGGAAAATTTTTCAACAGATAAACTGAGCACTATCTTCCAAATAAGAGGGGAGCTGATTAAATTGAATTTTGTACCGCATCGCCCGGATCTACCAATTTTGTGTAGCCTGTGCAATCTCAGAGAACGAGAGGAGGTTCCACTTTATTGCGATTTGCCCTATATTAAAAGAGTTCCGAAAAATGTTCTTCGGATTGCACGTGCTCGAGCTAGAGGAAACCTTGAGCATACTAAACGGGGTCGGGGACCGAGGATGGGAGATACTTTATAACTACGCTGTAAATGCACTACGCTACAGAAAATGTATAATCGAAGAATACTTTTAAAAACAAACCAGTAAACATTTCAACACAACAAAAGAAACCTTAAAATTTATTTATTAATTTATTTGTCAATCTGGTAGACGGCTTCGAGCCAACCCATATACTGACTAAGTATCTATTTAAATGAATTGTTTTTGTTTCTGAAATAAAGTCATTATTAACATTAACATTAACACTTCTATGTTAATAGATTTGTAAGACCGAAATGAAAAAAAAATATATACATACGAGGCAAACAGCTAGTAAAATTAAACGAATTAAAAAAATTATGTTAAGCAACTTTTTTACGTACGATCAACAAAAGTTATAGTAAAAGCCATTTTTTATCAGACAAAAATGGTCAAAAAGACTAGACCTGAGCTAACAACCATGGATTTTGTCTTCTGGGGTACTTGCTGTCTTGCTATCAAAGAAAAACTTTATTTTAGAGAAATATCGAGTCTTTTTTGACCATTTTTGTCCGACAAAAAATGTCTTTTACTATAACTTTTGTTGATCGTACGTAAAAAAGTTGCTTAACATAATTTTAGGAAATTTCTAAAGGACACAAATTTCATAAAAAAATAAAAATTTATTTATAAATTTTATCCTCGTCTCGTTTTCATTATCAACTATTAGTTTCCTGTCCTGTCATCCTGGCATCTATGATCTATCAGAAATATGTAAATCAACCTTGTTGTGACTGTGGTTAGCAAAAGAATAACTTTTTTTTTCATACCATCAGACAGGCGTCCTATAGGTAAGGTAGTGGTAGACCCAGAATGAGACGGGTAGCATGACGTAATCTTGAATGTCAAAAATCTCGAAGACTAAAAATCTCGAAAAGTTTTTTTTTTTTAATCTCGAATGCAAAAATTTCGAATGTACACAAATCTCGAAAGACTATACATATCTTGAAAAAATCACGAAAATAAAAAGTAAATTGGCGTTTTTTTTTGGGATCCCATAATATAAATTTTGCATATACCTAAACTTACACCTACTCTACTCCAAATTCTACAGTGACCACAAGCAGGGCGGTTGTAGGGGGTAGCATGTCCCCCCATACGTATCTCACTTTTTAATACCATTTTTAGATTTGTTAAAATTGTTACCATTGTCTCAAAAATTAATATTAATTCGAGATTTTTCTTATTCGAGATTATGCTTTCTAGATTTTTTTAATTCGAGATTTTTGCTTCCGAAAAATTATTTTTTTTTTTTTTTTTTTTTTTTTGAGATATCGTGGTAAACCCGGGTGGGTAGATCAAGTCCTTCTATAAGAAAACTCGAAAACTTTGTGCTCAATCGACCAACTACTTTTCGAAGTGTCAAAGAGTTTGTTTTTTATATGAGAGGTACCATACACTCCTTTTTCGTATACATACATATTTATCAAACTTTACAGGAAAACTTCCTGGGCCAATAATTAAGATTGTCTGAAAATTTGAAATCAATCGGTTTAGTTGTTTTCCGGATATAAGATTTCGAATGTTTTGTTTTTGTTTTTGTTTGTATCGAGGGTGCTACTTTTAGGCCTCCCCTAAGTCACCTTAGTTACCTATAGTGTTACAATTGCAACGCCGAAGAACTTAAAATTAATGGAAGCAGTTAATATCTATCACCTCAGCATAGCTGCTGTATTTGATAAAACCATCAATTGAAGAGATAAATGATTTTAAATAAATATGTACTAATTAAAATATTTTGCAACCAAGTCATTCAATTTGCAAATTCAAATATGGTTGACTCACTTCCTCCAATTGCACAGCACAAATCATTTGCAAAATTGAGATTTTTATGATATTGAATGGAATTTCCGAAGTCTCTTTCCTTCTTTTGTTATTTGTTATGGAATAGTTTTGGCGTAACTCCTTACGGAAGTCTCTTTTCTTCTTCTGGAGTTTGTTGTTGAGAAGTCTAGCGTAAGGCCTTATGCCCTTACAGTGTCAAATTTTCAAACTCCTGTAAGAAGTAGGTATTAGTAGGTAATCGGAAAAGAAAATCGGATAAATGGTTCTTGAATTATGAAAGAAGAAAAAAATAGGCAGATGTTGCATTTTATAGAGAAGAGTGTACTATGATGGTTGCACCTTCGCTCGAGTATAGGTATACCTAATAATACCCTTAAGTTATGATTGCAATGGTGAAAGAATTTCTAAAAAATGCCGAGTAGTTAGTAGTTAAAAATAGACACCTCTCTTCTGCCCCTTCTTAAGTAAAGGTTAAACTTTTATTCATCCGAAAAGACAACGCGTTTCAATTCATTGCACCAAGCGACATGTTCTCTTGCAAAATGCATTCAATACTCCTTGTGTACTTTGCCTCAAAACCGGTTTCTTTTTAAGTTTTCTTCTCTGTATAGTATAACTTCTTCGTATTATCCTTCGGACCGTTACTATGCTGGCTGCCAGATTGTGGGAAATTTCCCTTTGTGAGGGAATATTTGTACTCGAAATGAGCTAAAAGGGAAAAAGGGATACTTTCTGTTTTCAAGAACAAACAAAAGGGAATTTTTGTTCTTTGAAACTTTACTTTAATTTTCGTGTTCAACTTCAGTAAGACAATTTATTTTATACACCTGACTGCGTCCATGAACAAGCGCTTGTATTGAGTATTGACACAAAAAGAAAGAAGTCCTGGGGCCAAATAACGCATATAATGTTGTTTCGTCTTCTCTCGTACATAGCCTGCTCTCTGGTGAGTTGGCTAGATTTATTTACCTTAGGTAGTTGTAACCCATGATGTCCTATAAGGAATCCTATGCATGGTTTCTGATATCATTTCTGCTATGGGCAGGGCATTGTTAAACCTGGGATATTCTCCCATTATGAGATACATTTTGTATGTTCCCAGCATGTTATGGCTAAGTTTTTAGCCAATTTGAGGGTATATCAGAAAGATTCCGGTCCCGCGAAAGGGGTTTTTGAGCATATTCTGGCCAATTCGTCTGCTTTTCGTTTCCTTCGAAGAATTCATGGCCAGGAGACCATTTCTTCGTTGACGAGCGTAGATTGCAGCCACAACATGGATTTATTTGACTTTTTAGAAAACAAATTTGTACATCAGTCTTTATGCGAAAAGTAGTTGGAACAATTTTATCATAAACCCTAATAAATATTCATAATATATAAACACAAACAAGTTGTAAATAAATAATTGACAGACAAGAATCTTAGAAATCAGTATCACAGGGATTTTATTGTCAGACTGATACCTATACTCCTTTATCTGTCGGATAGCGTTCTGTGTCACGTAATATTATCCGAAACTTTTTCCGGAACCTTTGAAGCTGGTCCTAAGTCTTTGAAGGGTGTTTAAATAGGCATAGTGTAACACTGCTTTGGATCCAATGTAATGTAGGTGAGCTAAGGGCCTAGCTGCTTGACTGTCCTGGAATATATAGATGTGAACGTTGAGTCTATTTTTTATACACTAAGGTTTTCCCCCATAGTTATTGCAGTGGCGGATCCAGGGGTATGGTCATGGGGGTCATGACCATACCCAAAACTCCAGAGAAAAAAAGATTACATAATTGAAAAGAACTCCTGAAGTCTCCTGAATGTCGCGTATAAGATCTTGTCGGCTGTATTGTGTGGTGAACGCCTAAAACCATTCGCCAACAACCTGATCGGCCCATATCAGTGTGGTTTTAGACCAGGAAAAAACCTTGGAAAAACCCAGGAATTTCAGATCGATACACACCATCTATTTATCGACTTTAAAGTCGATATGATAGCGTATATAGGGACATGTCAAGTTTTGGTATCCCCGCCAAACTCGTCTGTCTGTGCAAGATGACGATGACGATGACGATGAAGATGAGAAGTCTCGCTACTCCGTCAAAGTCGGCAAGAACACCACCGCGCCATTTGATGTCAAAAAAGGTTTGAGACAAGGCGAAGCGATATCATGTATGTACTTTCTTTAACATCGTTCTTGAGGCAATTGTACGAAATTCACAAGCCAACACCAGAGGTTCAATTTTTCAAAAGTCCGTTGAACTACTTGCCTATGCTGATGATATTGACATTATTGGGAGAAGGCGGCGAGCTGTCAGTGGCGCATTTGCAAGCATCAAAACGGAGGCGGCGAAGATGGGTCTGGCCGTTAATGAGGACAAAACGAAGTATTATGCTGTCAACGAGAAAAAACTCTCAACATCGGCGACTCGGAAAAAACGTCACGATGGACAGATATAACTTCTAAGTAGTGAAAGACTTTGTCTACCTGCGCTCCACTATCACTTTGCAAAATGACTTCGGCGCAGAGATCAATCGAAGAATCACTCTTGCCTATCGCTGTTTCTTCGGGCTAAAAAAGCATCTAAGTAGTAAAGCCCTCTCTCATAGAACCAAGGAGATAACTAAATAAGACTTTAATCATCCCGGTCCTGCTGAATGATGCAGAAGCATGGACCCTGTCAAAAGCGGATGAAAACCTTCTGGGATGCTTTGGGAGAAAGATTCTTCGAGTGATATTCGGTCCAGTGGGTGACGATGGAGTGTGGAGAAGAAGATTCAATGACGAACTATACGGACTATACAGCGACGCTGACCTGGTCAAAAAGCTAAGAATACAACGCCTGAGATTGCTGGGGACACATTGGATTTTTTTAACCCCAAATTGTCGATTAACGAAGCCATCAAGATGAAAATGAGCTTCATCACTGAAGATGATTTTGTTGGAAAATTCCGGAATGCGGACTGTAGCTGACAAATCTTCATTAAAAATATTGCTCAACAATGAAAATGCGTTGTTCTTTCCTATAGCGCTCCATTTTTACTAACCCCGAACTGTCAGCTGTCACTTTGTTATCTTCTGGTCCGTTGCATCACTGTACTATTGAATGGCGCAAAATTCAAATGTTGCGTGAATTATATGCGACACCCTTTAGATATGCAAGTTTTATGTAGGTATATCTATTTTCAAAAATATTTTTTATTGGTTCGGCCAACGTGACCATACCCAAACAGAATTCCTGGGATTTTTTTGGCACTTGCGTGGGAATTCTTATGACAAAACACTGGCAGCACTGGCTGATACTCCGCTTTTGGCCCTTATTTTAGTCGTTGGTAGAGTAAAATTTGAGGAAAGCCGTAGAATTAACCGCTTTTCTCGCAATGTTGTTGCTCTCCCGAACGTCCTTTTTGATTTTTCTCATAGTGTTGTGGACTCCTGCAACGAAATATTCGCAGTGGCCTCATCCTAGTTGCGCATTTTTTATACGCTTTTTAGGGAGTTCATTTTTTGATCTACGAAAATTCCAGCCGTAGTTTTTTATTTACCCTTTAATTTTATGCCATCCTGTACCTGTTAACAGATATTAAAAGTTTCCGGTTACAAAATTTCCAACAGCCATAAAGAGCGAAAATCGATTGCAAAATGTATGGCCTCATCCTAGTTGTCGCCAGTGTATCTAGTCAGTGGATTTTGTTCGATTCACCAAAGTCCATCGCTCCCCAAGTTGGAATATCTATCGTCCTCATTAATTATTATTTGAATCGAATGGTAGGTATTCGGATAGATAATTTCAGTATCGCATGTCTAGCAAACCACAATTTCAGTCTATATACATGTAGTAGATATACTATAGGGAGTTAGTTGAGAGGTAGGTACATAACCAACCCCGAAGAGGATGACGAATTTAATTACTGGTTCAGTACATTTAGTTTCCCAGTTTCATTTTGAAATTTCAAGAAGATTTAACTGATACTTTAGGACTGTTTGGGATCTTCAACCTGCCTGACGTTTTAGAGTTTCTTCGTCTAAATTCAATTAGGTAACCCGATAAGACTGCCTTGAAAGCTCGACCTTAAGAAACCCAAATGACAAGTGGCCACCTCTCTATCTGTTAAAAGTCTCCAATACGACAGCTTAACTCAACGAAGTGCAAGAGATTAATGACATAATTTTGAATAACTCCCAGCTCACGCCCATATTTAGTCCTTGTGCAGATTATTAAAAGAACACTTAAGAGTCAATGTCCCCTCAGTCCTGAATTTAACTTCAAAGTGATTCAACCCCACCACGAAACTTTCTTCCAGGCACTCACTGATTTACAAGTGTGAAGGCTGCCAGTACATTACAGTATTACAGACGTCTGGCTCAAAATACAAACTGCATTCATTACCACACCTAAGGGGCAATTGAAGCTGACAAAGCTACTGGATATCTGGATGCATGACTGCCTTCCAATTCGAATCAGGCGCGCATAAATAAAAATGCAAAAATAAAGTCAAAATAATTAAAACACCTCCTAAGGCAACCTGCAGCCAGTCACAACTGTGAAAGCAAGCGCCCAGATTACACCGTTATTGTTTTACTGTTTTAATCACTTTCCTTTTTTTTCACCATCAACAGGGGATGAAATAAAAAAAAAACACCATCATCAACCGCATCGCCACCCGAAAACAATTAAAGGCAAACGTCCTGTCGCCTGCCTGGCATAACCACAAACGCGACAAAGTGGAAGGGGACTGGCATTCAACCCACAGACAGTCTGTATCCGGTAATCCCGATTTTTCTCTCAAACTGTTGACTGTGAGGTGAGGGTGGGGCGGCAATACGAGGGCGCGATACACCAAGCAAAATCGCATAACTAATTATTATTTCAAGCTAAAGTGAGTTCAAACAATATTGCGAAAGGATATTCTGTAAATCGTTTGTACACAGCTTAAAGCAGAAATAATAGTCCGCTTCGTGTGGGCGGATGAGATGTCGCGCTTCCTCCCCGAAGCAGACATGCACAGTGCACACCGAGCAGAGCTATATGTAACCAAAACCCGTGCGGGACCATTTGTGCGGATTGTTCTAATAGATCGTTAATGTGGTTCATCGTTTGCTCGTTAAAACGTCGAACAGAAAATTAAATAATAAAGCAAAATACGGCGAAAAGTTGTTTGGTAGATAGAAACGCGAAGCTCCCGGGTGAATTTGTACTCAACCCACAAGGGCAGAACTTTCCATCACTGAGCGTGTACGTGACTTATTCCGCTTCGAAAACTGCGCGCAATTAACGGAATCACTTAGCTACCGTTGCTGTGCCGCGGAGTATAAGGACAGTATAGGCGTACTTTGGTGAGTTTATTTGCCCTCTGTCACCCTAATTGCACTGAGGTTGTTTTTTTTTTTATATAATTTTAAGTAATTAAGGATTTTCAAGGATTGTGAAGGATCTTTCTGGGATTTCTCTTGGGGGAGATTGAGGAACAAATTTAACAACATGATGTTGGCATTTTTGATGTTGTGCTTTAATTTTGAATTATTCATGCCTGGAATTAGTTCGAGATTAGTGATGAGTCACGAGAATTACCGTACTGTTGTTCAGTTTAGTCCTGACATGACAACAGATGGACACTATGCAATCGGGTAAGCAAATGATGCAGAAGAAATCAATCAAATGTTGATTGGTCCCATGGAAATCTCTTTTACCGTATAGAAATTGGAAAATATTTGGACTACTAGGACGAGGATGAACTATTTAGCAAACGACATAATGACCAATGGTCGATTCATATACCTACACATTAGTGTGGGTCGACATCTTTTTTTTAATTATGGTTTCGAATACTTGCGATAAAAAGTTGCCAATTGGGGTCTATAAAACATGTGTTGAAATATTTTTAAAATCTATGGAGGGTAACTGCCTCCGGATTACCATCAAACTTCGCATCTGTTGATAGTAGGTAGAATAAAAAAATATTTTTGTATTTTATTTTGTACAATTTTATAACAATAATGTATGTATATATGTATGTATTAGAGACATTAGCACAGGCCTCGGCCCTCATTGAAGCTAAGCTCTGGGCCTCCGGGTATCGTAGAATAGCACCAATACAAATGGACAAACTAAACCCGTAAATAAACTGATTGAATAATTACAGAGACGTAAATATTCAAGGTTCTTACATATTACCGTTTGAACTGAGTTTTGGAACTTTCTCCTGAGGGATCTTTTTTTTTTTTTTTTTTAGATAGATATGATATTTATTTCTTATAATTATAAAATACTTTGGCTTTCTTTTCTTAATTTATACAAGTATGTATGTACTTAGAAAAAACTATAAGAAAAATTACAGTAGTTAACGGATATAAGAAAACCTCATATAAGAAAAAATCGCTTATAAGAAACACAAAGAAATGCACCGTGTCTTTTTCCATATAAATCCGTGTAAATTAAAACGGATAAAAGAAAAACTCTTAAAAGAAAAAAACGGATATAATAAACTATATTTCGAGCACAGAAATAAAAAAATATATGAAAAAAGAAACGTTTATAAGAAAGTTCGATTTCTGTCTGTTATTAACACTAATCAATGTCGCATTAGATGACACAATTTCTCAAAGTACAAAGCCAGGTAGGAACGAAGCCATAAATGGATTTTTTGTGTTGAAGCAATATTTGGGTATTGTCAACGACCAATTGCAAATTATTTAAGAACTTCTTTTTAATACATACACGGGAAAGTTACTTATTCGGATTTGTTTCAAACTTCGTATTTAAAGTTTGTGTTTTTTTTTTGTGCTAGGTCTTATATTGACGTTACTTCCAATATAAAAATGTTAAATAATTTATACTTTTTCGAAAACGGCTCTAACGATTGGAACAAAAAATATAGTAAAGTGAATGTGGACATGCTTAACATGACTGCATATCCAGTTTTTCGCTGAAAAGTCCAACAATGTTACTTCTGAAAATGTTCTCTTTCCCGAGAACGGTATATACGATTTTAACAAAAACTATTTTTTTAGGTGTATGCACAATCGTCGTTCTTAACTTGAAAATCAGTTTTCCTCTAAAATGACTGCGTCCTTCGATACACACCCAAATTGCTAATAATGGTACCTACTTTAAAAACTGGTCATATCTATAAAACACCATTTTCGATTTGGATAAAAACCCACGTAACCCTTATATCCTGAAGAATACCTTGTACTTAGTTTTCAGCTAAACAGTTGAAGAACAGTGCTTTTCGAACCCAAAATTGTTATATTTTTTGCATAATTTTACAAAAAACCGCTCTAAATATTTTGATCGAAATACATAGGTATTTAAGACAACATAAGCATTCTAAACAAGATCATGTACTTAGTTTTTCTCAAAATTGCAAATAAAGCCGTTTTATAAATCTTTCTCAAAAATTACTGCAATTTTTTCATATTATTATATATAACACCATACTTATTTTCTTATTTCATAAGCTTAAAATTTGTTTTTATATTGCTTATAAGAAATTAGTGTTCTTTTATCCGTGCTACTGATATAAGAAATTATTTTTCTTATATCCGTTCTTTGCTTATAAGAAAAAAACTGATATAAGAAACAAATCATTGGGATTTTTTGAATTTCTTATATCCGTTATCTACTGTAGTGACATTTTTATTTTTATATACAGGTGTAATAAAAATAGAGTTAAATGCCACTTCGATTGGCGTATACAATACAAATTAAATTTATTTGGGTGGGGTGACCCATTAAGAAAAACTTCCGTAAAAAACTTAAATGGATTATGAGCTAAAAAATAAATAATTAATTATAAACCAAAGATACTGAAACAAAAAGCAATATACCTACACAAATATAAGAAGCAAATAAAAATTAAATTGAACTAAGGTTAAACCAGAATATCGGAAATGATAGATTCTAAACCGGTATAGTCAAATCGGGAGAGCCAAATTTTAACTTCCTTTATAAATGTTCCAGGCGTTGATAATGCCCTGATGGATTTCGGGAGTTTATTAAACAATCGATAAGACAAAATAGAAAAAAAATGACGACATGCAGTGGTGCGGAAATTGGGAACAGATAACACATTTGAGAAGTTTACACGTAAATCATAATTAGACATTAAACGAAAATTGCGATGATCAGACTTCATGAAAATCGTTTTTAGTACCTTGAATTGAAACAATATAAATGACGCACAGGAATAATATTCAGGTCACAGAACATAGGATAGCTAGGATGTATGCGAGGTTTACGACAAATTAGTCTTAGGATATACTTCTGCAAGATCAGCAGCGGATGTATTTTATTTTGGTATACGCCTCCCCAACAAGCAATCCCATATTGTAGCTTGGAATGGAAAATTCCGTAATATATTACCTTAAGAAGCTTAGTGGAGCATATATTACGCAAATAATAAAAATATCTGAGTGTACATCGCAAATACTTTTTTAATGTAACCGTATGATACGAAAAACTCATTCTAGAGTCAAGGCTGAGTCCCAAGTACTTAAATTTATCTACGGTTTCAATTAAAAAGCATTTATCACTACAGATTAGACTATTACTGTAAGTTTGAGAGTAAGAACTGGACGTGCAATTGCAGTTAGTCAGTTTGTATCTTTGACACTCAGCTGCGTGGAAATACACATTCGCTTCAAATTTGGCCGAGTTAGATAAGTTGAAGAACATTATTTTAGTTTTAGAGCTAATAACTAAGTGATGTTCAGCAAACCAGTGTCTCAAAAGATTTAGATCCCAATTTACATCAGACACCAAGTCCAAGGGACTGTTTGAACCATAAGAGAAACCTATATCATCCGCAAAGGCAGTAGGTGATCCTTTGAAATCAAGAGAAAACAATGAATTGATATAGACTAAAAACATAATGGGACCCAAAACAGAGCCTTGAGGTACACCGATATTGAAGAACTTGATTTCGCTCCTGACTTCATCAATTTTTACAGGTCGCATGTTTTCAAGATACGACCTAAACCAACTTAGTATAAAACCACGGAATCCGGATTTTTCCAGTTTTCTCAACAGAATTTTATGGTCAACCATATCAAAAGCTTTGGTTACATCAATAAATAAACCCGCCGTGCATTTTTTTTTTCATCAAGATGTGACATTATTTGAGAACAAAACTGCAACAGTGCATCTTCCGTCGACTTTCCTTTTTGAAATCCAAATTGAACTGGATTAAACAACTTGGTTTTAGTTAGAAAGGCCACTATCCTATTTTTCATTAGCTTTTCGAAAATTTTGCTGAAGACTGGAAGAAGTTAAATTGGCCTATAATTGCAGATTTCAGCAGAAGAACCTTTTTTGAGCAATGGAGTAACATCAGCACATTTTAGATCATCAGGAAAGACTCCAGCAAACACGCAACGGTTATAAGTACTGCCAATACATCCACAATGAAACATGCAATTTGTTTTAGGGCAAAACTCGAGATGCCATCAGCTCCACAAGAATTCGATTTATTTAAAGTACCAATGGCTCTAAGGATCTTATCAAAGTAACGCTGGACCTTTGACGATGTTATTATCTGGTGGCACCCAGGTGTAACCCAATTGTCGTGGATCTGCATCTGATTCCCATTGTGTTGGCGAAATACTCTTGAAGCCGAGGCGTTCGCGAACCGATGTGACGATGTTACACATTTTCGGTAAAGTTTCTAAACTTAAAATAAACATGTCTAACTAAATTACCTTTTCAGTATCTTCGTACATATATTTGATAAAAAAGCACTCTTCTTGAATCTGTAATTGTATAATGGTTACATCTTGATCGTTCACCAACAGTTCGAACTTTGCACTGTTCTGCCAACTTGGCTCTTCTCTAATTCGTCCTAATTTTGTGTCTATCTTCAGTATACTAAAGGGGCTGGCAAATATTAATAACTATTTACCTAAGTATTGATTAAATTGATTTGATGATTTTCTTTTTGTTTAATTTTTTCTTATTTTGTTTTTTTATTTTTGATTTTATAAACTCAATACAATATTTTATAACAATAATATGTACTAATTTCAATTCTTCATATTACATATTTGGACTTTTCGGCAAGATACAGGAAATAGTTAGTATTGAAATATATATAGGTCAGTTAGAGTTTCTTTCCACTAGCAAAATTTTGTTTGATATTTCATCCTGTAAGTGGTCAAATTGTATTTGTCCAAGCGATAGAAATGACCCTTAAATTGAACAAAAGTTTCTTGTTCAAAAATATGATAATATGCAAGACAGAGGTATTCAGCACAAGGACCATTAATAAAAGCCTAAAAAGAAAACTTAACAGGGAAAAATCAAAAATTTTTTCCAAAGAAGAAGAATTTAATCGACTTCTATTTCATTCATTAACACATCATCTTCGGCCTCCACATATGGGGTATCTTAAACTGCAGTTTCGACTAATATCCGCTGTAAGCCACAGCCATCCGCTGCAATTAATTACTCCGCATAGTCTCAAGCCTGCGGCTGAAACAGGGTGCCAGACAGAGCAGCCCAGGAATCTAAAATTACCAAGACTATACTTATTATTGACAAGAGGAAGGGAATCTTTCTAGAAAGCTAGAAAGATTATAAAGAGACAGGCTTTATAATAAACTGTTCAATTAAGTTTTTGAGTGTTTTTGCGAAAACCGAGTTTTCGACTCGGTTTGTATGGGTTATAACATAAGAGTCTCAGTTCTGCCTAACACTGTATTTGCATAGAATTGTATCAGGGATTATGACTAGCATTTGTCCCAAAGACCTAGTTGAAAATTCATCCGGAAAAATGCCACCTGCTAGGTGGCTTACGCGAGCTAATCGGGCTCTTCGCCTAGTATATTGCAACACCAGCTCTTGAGGACAAACTAATAACTTTGGCAACCTATGTCATCAAAGTGTATGCTCCAACTTGGCTCTGTTTATTAAAAGCCACTGAACTTGCGAAAATGGAGGTAGAAATTTATGGCAATTTATCTTGACATTTCGTTACCTATTTTCCGAATTTAAGGCTTTTATTGGTCGCTTGATAAAACGCAACAGTTTCTTTGCGGAAAATCTATTCCTAGCAATGTTATCTGACTCCAAAAAACATATCAGAGAATTGGCGCTGCGTCAGCGTCGTATTTTGAAATATAATCCGTTAAGAAAAACATAATCAGCGTGTGAAGGATATGTACTTATACACATGTAAGTATAAGAAGGACGGCCCACATAGCTAGTTGATCAACTCTTTGGGTAAGGTATCTATATGACCCTAGATCTAGCTTCCCACAAACATTCGTTTGAGTAAATTTAAACTACTTAACTGGTAAAACAGTGAGTCACATCAATTTAAAACGAACCTTTACGCCTTAAGCTGCAAGTACACGGTATGTACCAAGCCACATACGTATGTAGCACTGACGACATTTTTACGTCAGCGAATGGTCCCAATGGCTACATGCCGTACACAAGCTCTCTCTGTGCACTCTATTTCGACGTCAGAGCTACATACCTATACGTATGTGGCTTGCTACATGCAACATGCGTCATGCTTAGCACCTTTAGAGATGTTGTTTACCTATAACAGGCTCTCGACTTTGCCAGAGATATCGATTGCAGACTTTCGTCATGTCCGATCCGGGTCCGGGCACATTGATTTCAGTTGTGTAGACCAAACAAGTTCTATGAAACGGAGGTTCCGTCTTCATTGTCCACTCGAACCTGCCGCAGCCATGTTCTGAAACTTTCGCAACGAGCAAATTTTTCAACACTATGAAAATGATGGAACGTGTATTTTAATTCAATTTATAACGTTCGCGTTTCGTCGAAAAATTTCTCAATGTGAGAGTGCATGGCTGCAGCTATTGCTGCAATGCGACAATCCTCTTGACTGAGCCAACGTATGTAGTTAACTTGTTTTGGCTTTTTAGATAACAGAAAATCTTCTGCACAGCTTATGAAGCTCACGGTTGAATATTCTCTTCATACGCCTTTACCGCAAATAAGATAAAAAAATAAGTCGAAACATTTTTCTTTCAAAGGAGGCCAGTATTAGCCCACCATTTTTCCGGCCAGCACTCAAAGGTAAATAAATATAAAGTAAAAAACGCCTTTCGTGTAGTATCGGCAACGTCAAAGTCAAATAAATAAAAAAAATAGAAAATAAATTGTTACTTGATCGGCAGGCACAGCAGAGAGCAGGCGTAATAGGATATAGGATTTTACATTTCGATTTGCCAATACCTATAGTACTCAATAAAGTGAAAATGACTGAGTGTGTTACCCGTTAGGTTCAAAGCTTTGTTTTCCCTCGAAGAAGATTTCTTTCGCCAGAAAGTTCATCTGAGAATCTTAGATGATAAACCATTTCTTGTAAAATGGCTGACGACGCGGTGTCACAGAGTCTCCGCTCTCCGTCTGTCAAATGTAACAACATGTGTTTCCAAGTTGCAATAGAATGGCTTAAACATTAATTCTGTTTCTTTTTGTCGCACTCATTCCTCAAAATCTGTAGGTATCAAAACACAGCATCTAATAGAGAAATGAAAATGCACTTATCACTTAACACACTTTCGAAAAGCTTTATTTGCTAAAAAAAAAATATCTGAAAGGCTACCTCGGCATCTCCTATACACACTCTCAGAGACAATGGGGTCGTTTAATGCGCTTTTGCCTAGCTAGTCAACAGCCTCTGATTGGTCGATTTGACTGCAAATCTAGGCAAGTTCCGTGAGGTTGGTCAGCTGTGGGGACTGGAAAGTTAGGCAAGAATTTCTGCCTAAGCCCTTAGTCGATTTAAGAAATGTCATAAACAGCTAATTGAAAACGAAGAAATTTTCACTCCATGGTTGAACTTTGCTAAGACTTGTAGATAAGTGGTTTTAATATTATTGTTAGGAAAAATAAGAAAATATGAAATTTCAAGTTACTATTGACGGTGATCTGTAGGTCATCGATTATAGCGATGAAACGTACAATAAATTTACTACGGGTAATAAAATCAACACATACGTAGGTGTGATAATAATTAAATAAAATGAAATAGGTATTGGTTAAGTAGATATTGGTACTTGCATAAAACCATCCATAGAATTATTAATTTTACACTTCAATAATTTTATATTTTTCTTTAGTAGGTAGCCAATGTGTTGATCAGTTGATGTAAAAACAGCAAGTGAATGCTCAATTCTTAACACATGTGAAGAATTTGACATTTAACTTAGGTACTAGGCAATTTTCCGTTCAATGATAAACAGTCACCTAAATATTTAGGTGCCTAACCACATTGAACGTGGCCAATGCCGATGTTTTCGACAGATATTCCTATTCGTTTACTGGTTATCCACTGAACCGATCTGCTCGATTTTGACAACCAATCTATAGATCTATGTATCTATACGCTATTTTATTTCTTTATAACATTTTAATAATTCGCCAAATTCGTCATATTACATTTGACATATTTCATTTACATCAAGGTTATATGGACTTTGCAATAGCTTGCGGTACCTCACTATTTTGCAAATTTAGTCGACATACATAATATACAGCAGCTTGGATTTATAACCACTTGCTTAAGATATACGAAAGTGTATATTGTATCTTGTACCTACGTATGGTACCTATCTCAACTCCACTTTTGCAATCAGAAAGATACTCGTAAATCCTGCCCTATGTCGGAGTCGGACGGGTAAGTATCTTGTATTCTTGTGTCGTTTTCCAAATTCCAAGTATATTCCTACTCAAAGTATGTGCAGTTTTACCTCTGTATCCTGTTCAGTTCATCCCTGGCATTGGGATGAGCACATCACAGCGAACTGTGCACATTATGTTAAGTTAAATATACATTAATTTAAGTATTCAAAGAATCAGTAACAGTAGAACTGCAGGTATTTTTTAGAGTGACAGAAAATGTTTGATGTTTGTTAATTTTTTACTTATTTAGATGGCAACTTGCTTAATTAGTGAGCTGTGACATATATATTTCTGCTTATTGCAAGAAAATTCGCAAAGCTTTAAACATGTTAACATTAATATTAAAGTATATATTCAGAGTTTTGTCGTTTGGTTTCATTTGAATATTTAAATTGTAGATTATATTAACCTAATGTATTGCTTAAGAAAAATGCTACCAATAACATATTTAATGCTTTATGTATGAAGCTGCAATCTATTATATTCTTACTGTCAAAGCAATAGGCAAGTTAATTAAATTGCTGTCAAATACTTATTGCTGGACTTTGAAATATATTTAAGTAAGATCTTCTAAGAAAGTACGAAACCACGCATAAACCTACTATAGTGTGACCACCTGTACGTAAATGACACGTACAGTACGTAAATTTGGAGTCATGTACCGTGTACCGAAGTGATAGCTCAAAATCACGAAATGTATTTACGTATAAATTGAAGCGACAAATTATTGTTGTACGCAAAATGTACACAAACGACAGGAAAAGAACAAAGAAAAAAGTTCTGTTTGCTTTTCGAAGCTCAACGATAATTCGATAGTTTTTATTTGATAGTTACCATCACTAGAAATAGATAGTTCCCCCCAATACTTCGCTGGATTGATATTTGTGGAATACTTTTATTATGTACTCTCGAATTGCATTCTTTTTTGATAATTTAAACAAAATCATTCCGTTGAAATGCCGCGAAAACGTGGTGCAAATGTTTTGAACGAAAAATTGCATGAAGAATTAGCATTTATAAAGAAAGCGAAGTCCGAAAGTGACGTCAATTGTGAAGTGTGCAACACGGGTTTTAGTATTGTGCATAGTATCCGGCGAGATATTGAGTCGCATATAAAGTCAAAAAATTACCGCGATGCGGATGCATTGCAAGCTGCCTCGTCCAGCCACACACTCATGAGATTTTTTAAAAGTTCCACTTTGGACGTTTCATGTGTCAAATTCCAATCACAGTTTTCGTTCGGTCGATTGTGTTTCTAAAATCATTCGGAGTTGTTTCGCAATTGTCAAATTCACTTGTGCGCGAACGAAATGCGAAGCCATCGTAACCGGATTGTTCGCACCGTGTGTATTGTGAGAGCTGCAAAAAGATTTGAACTTTTGAACGACTGTCATTTCTTCACGATATTGACGGACGCGTCTAATCATTTAAGCACAAAAATGTTTCCCGTATTATTTCGCTTCTTTTCGGAAAAGGAAGGCGTCAAAGTCAAAATGATCGATTTGGTAGATGATCGTGGAGAAACTTACGAAATAGTGAGTTAAATGCCGCAATGAGCAAATTCAACATAAACAAGAAACTGGTAGCCTTCTGTGGAGGCAACGCGGCGTGTAATTTTGGCAACTTTAAGCGAAGCGGCAAAAATAATGTGTTCCACAAACTAAAGGAGCTTTACCCTGGATTGATTGGCGTTGGACGTGCAGCGCACATAGTTCAAAACACATTAAACAACGTATGCCTTTCGATGTGGAGATGATTGTCGTAAAAATGTATTCGCACTTCTATTTGTTCACCGTGCGTGTCGCGAAATTCTAAGATGTGGTGTATATCGGTGGATGTGGAGTATAAAAAATTGCTGGGATACAATAAATTTTGTTTTCTTTGCTTGTTTCCATCAGTCGAATCAATTTTGCGAATTTTTGACGGCCTCAAAGAGTAGTTTCTTTAAAAACCTACCTCCCCAAATGCTTTTTTCGAGGATCCAATGGCTAAGATGTGACTGCTTTTCCTTCAATCAAAAATGAATTGATTACACAGGGCGATACTTTTGAAAAATTGGTCACAATATCGTCTAATAAACTGAATTAATTTTTTTTTCCAAAATTGCGTTAATTTTGTAGTGAATGCGATAATGAAATTTTGTGTACGTAAATAAGCTCTTGGAAAGGTGGTCACACTGACCTACTACATACATATATTTATTAGGTTATTAGATACTAAATTATTAGTATTTTTGAAAATGCGTAGACAACGTGACTGGCTGACGGGTAGACGTGAGAGGAAACGAAATAGAAATGGCCAATACCTATGATGCTCATCTCCTTCGGCGTTTTTAACGTAAAAATTGTTGGTTAGAAAATTGTGATTCAGTCATCTTAGACGAAGATATTGCCTTAGGTGGGGCGTATATAAAAGGTGTCCCATAATTCACGCAAAATTTGAATTTTGAAAATAGTACAGTGATGCCAACAGAAAAAATGTGCACGACTGGGTCGCACGAAACTTTCTCGTTTATTGCGAATCTCGCAGAATCTCAGAGTTATTTCAGCAAATTTTACGTTCAAAATCATACCCACTTAAGATGTACTCAGGTTTAGTAACTCAACTCTTGTTAATTAAAATATAAAAAGTAATACATACTACATAAACATACGTATTAACTACAACACTTTATTACTTACTTTCAAATTTCACCCCGAACAACTGACACGTAAAGGAGACAAGTAGGCGATGAATTTCGTATTCCCATTTTTGATTATTTAAAAAAGTGGTCTCAATTGTCGGAATTTGAGTAGTCATTTTTGAGAAATATTCATAAAACGGCTATATTCGAGTTTTCTGAGAAAAACTAAGTACGTGATCATGTTTAGAATGCTTATGTTGTCCTAAATATGTATTTTGATCAAAATCGTTAGAGCGGTTTTTTGTAAAATTATGCTGACAAATGTTACAAATTTGGATTCGAAAAGCACTGTTATTAAACTGTTTAGCGCAAAACTGAGTACGACGTATTATTCAGGATATAAACATTACCTAGCAGTTACATTTTCATTCAAATTGAAAATGGCGTTTTCGAGATATGAGCAGTTTTTAAAGTACCATTTTTAGCGATTGGGGTGGAAATCGAAGGACGCATTCATGGTTCAAAAAACACTGTTTTGCAACTGTTTAGCTCAAAACTGACCAAATGATATTACTATGGATTTAAGCATTACCTGAAAGTAACATTTTTATCATAATCGAAAATGGCGTTTTTTAAAGTACTATTATTAGGGATTTGGGTGGATATCAAATGACGCAGTCTTTTTAGGGAAAAACTGAGTTTGCTATCAAGTTAAGAATGACAATAGTACATTAAAAATAAGTTTTTTTTAAATCGTTTTTACCGTTTTCGAGAAAAAGCCAATTTTCAAAACTGCCGTTGCTGGACTTTTTAGCGAAAAACTGGGTATGCAGTCATGTTAAGCATGCTTACATTAACTCAACTATCAATTTTGGTTCAAATCGTTAGAGCCGTTTTCGAAAAAATCTAAATTTAGACATATTTCGTAATATTTCGTAAAACTTGTATATGGGAGGTACCGTTAATATTAGGGCTAGCATAAAAAAAAAAAACGTCCCTAGCGGGAAACCCACAAACTCTAAATACGAAGTTTGAAGCAAATCCGTCCAAGCGTTTAGATTCCCCAGGGGTGGGACAGACAGACATACGGACGGACAGAATTGCGAGACCCACTTTTTTGAGTTCCCCTATCATCGTAATATCAGAATTGATCAAAATCTCGAGTTCGAAATTTTGTACGAAAACAATATCTTTCTCTTACTACGTACCTATACGAGACATTTAAAAAAGATAACAATGTGAAAGTTCGGGGTTAGGAAAAATGGAGCGCTATACGAAAGAACAACACATTTTCATTGTTGAGCAATACTTTAACAAGTAAAAGTGTTATCATCGGTGTTGAGAATCACGGCAACATCGGCGACATTGGCGCTATTGAGCAGTAGATGGCGCACACTTATAATTACCTACTTGAATTGATTCACTTGAAATGTCAAAAAAAAATGTTTTTTTCTATTAAAGCAGCGAAAGCGCATGGTCATAAGTTAACCTTTTGAAATTTAAAATATATAATTCTGCTAAATAGCTTCTAAAAATAACATTGTTTAATCCAAAGACGAAACTAAACGTAAGAATTATCATATTAGAAACAAAAAGATATTGAATTTATGTAACTTCTTAGGAAATTTTAGCATTTAATAAAGTGCTCAAAATTCGGAAATTTATATACTTCATTTGGATCTAACAATCGGCTTGGCCGATGCTTTGATACCCTCCACTGCATAAAAGTCATGTAAAATGTTTGCCATGCCATATTGGTTTGGTATAGGAGGCACCAGAACTACTTAACCGACATAGACAATTTTCAATACCAACCTTACGACGCGACGGTACAAAGAAGAGCACTCACAAAATTTTATTCGCCTAAGTCGATTCGTTTGGACGCTATCGTGATTTCATCAGACAGAGAGACACATGGGTCTAATAGTGGTTTTGTATGGGAGGTACCAGAACTACATGACCGACATTGCCCGTTTTCATTACCAACCTAACGACGGTAAAAAGAAGTCCTCTCACAAAATTTCATTCACCTAGGTTGATTCGTTTGTCCGTTCTGACGGACGGACAGACAGACAGACGGACATGGCTAAATCGATTCAGAATGTGATCCTGATTCAGAATATATATACTTTATGGGGTCTCCGGTGAATCCTTCTTGGCGTTAGGGATGCCAGACGTCCCGCTCAGTGCGGGACTGTCCCGCTTTGAGGCCTTTGTCCTGCAAGTGTCCCGCAATGAAAATTGTCCCGCAAAATGTCCCGCAATGAAAATTTGTCCCGTAAAATGCCCCGCCTTTCAACTTGTCGCCCTATTATCACTTCATTTTTGTATATAAATCGTTAGTTTCTACTATTCCTTTTGAAGAATTAATTTTCGTTATATTTTTATATCACAATGTATAATCTTAATATAAAATATTTATTATTATTTATATTAAGATATGTTCCTTCTCGAATTTTGCTTTTTAAACATGTACCTTATCGGGAAAATCCGAAAACTAAATACGTTGTAAGCATTTGCCTAGAAAAAGTCACATACACTCGGCGCCACTTGAATAGCACACCCCGTATGTCGGTTTTCTATCGCCCTGGTCCCAAACCAAGCATGCTAGAGACTTGTTTTTTTTTAATTAAAATTCATTTAATTGTTGTGATTTGAAGATTTAAAACTAAAACTTTAAGTATTAACAAAACATTATTAACTAAAAACCGGCAAAATGTGGGGTCCTAATTTTGCGCCACATGAACACTTAAACGAAAAAACATTTTAGAGTATTCTGCTTCCTTTTAACGCAAACATTACTTAAATTCAAGGTAATTGGAGTATTTTATATTTAATAAAAAAAAATTAATTGTGTTTTGAGCTACCTTTCTGCTCCAAAATTCACACCTCCCCGGTTTGAAAGGGATGCATACAAATTGGCTCTAGGCTAATTTGATGATTTGGGTTAGTTTAGATATAATCGAATATTGTTATCCCGATCCATAGATTTGATGTGTCAACCATGCCCAAATATTTTCGATCATATTCAAATCCGGTGAGTAGGCCGGTCAGGTCAGCTTAATAGCTCCACATTTTGGCTCTCTATATACGTTTTAACAAACACCGGGTTGTTGGCGGATTATCATGTTGATAAATCCAAGGCAGAGGTCCAAAAAGGTTATGAAAGTATGGAAATGCCTCTTTCAATATGCCATTGCAAGACAACGGATTCATTGTGGTTGACAAAAATTGTAATTTGTTGCAGGTGCCATAATACGAAACGGCCCCCACACCTTCAACTCTGCTATGCAGTCGGTCCAAATGATTAGTCTCTTTGCGGAGGTTATGGAAATAGTCCCGGGCTTCCAAATTCAATTCTTTTCGTCTGAGAAGACCGGACAATGCTTCTACTAAGTCCAGGTCACATGTGCCGGACAAAAACGGAAGCGTAGCGCTTGTCGAACCGTGTTAAGGGGTGACTTCTTCTTGATTTGTTGCCTTTTTATATGCTTAGCATTCCAAATAACACAACGCACAGTTGTGAGACTTGTGTAAAATGTACAAATATGAATTAAAAGACTTTTACTTAAACCAAATATTGCTTATTACAACAAATAAAATGTAAACTAAAATAAAAACGTATTTTTCACTTCAAATGCAAAAATGTCCCGCCAGCTAATTTTTCAGATCTGGCATCCCTACTTGGCGTTACAAATGTAATGACAAAGTGAATATACCTTCCTGTGGAGGGTATAAAAATAATGAAGGTTTGTCAGCTACAGTCCGCAATTTTCGAGTGATTTAAAACCATCAACTGTGAAAAGAATAATTGAAAAATTCAGGGAGACTGGATCAATTAGTGATCTTAAACAATCTGGGTGTCCTGTCCCAAGTCGTTCAACAGAAAACATCGAAGCAGTTCGCCAGAGTATTGCTGACAGTCCAGGAACATAAATTCGGCACCGTAGTCAAGAAATGAGCATTTCGAGAAGCTCTCTACAGCGAATTCTCGACAAAGACTTGAAACTTCATGCTTACAAAGTTCAATTGACTCAAGAACTGAAGACTACTTGACCATGTAGCGCTAAGAGCGTTCGTTGAATGTATTTTGGAACAACAACAAGCGGATGCTGATTTTTCGAACAAAATCATCTTCAGCGATGAAGCTCATTTTCATTTTGATGGCTTGATTAGATTAATCGTCAAAATTGTCGCAGTTGGGGTTCAGAAAACCTACGAATAATTGTTGAGAAACAAATTCATCCAAAACGCGTGACTGTTTGGTGCGGAGATTTTGGGATGGAGGTACTATCGGACCATTCTTCTTCGAAAATACGACTGGTGTTTGTTGTCGTGACATGATAACCCAGTTTTTAGTGCTTAAATTACAAGATATGGGTGTGACCAATATGTGGTTTCAACAAGACGGTGACACATGCCATACAGCCAGAGAAACCATTTAATTACTGCATGAATCATTCCCTAATCGTGTAATCGGCCGTTTTTGCGATCAGAATTGGTCATCCAGATCTTGCTATTTAACGCCATTGGACTTTTTTTTTAGATTTTTTGAAGTCAAAGGTCTATCTATGTAAACAAGCCCACGAGGTGTATTAATGAAATTCAGCCACATTTATGCGAAACGGTCATAGAAAATTTCTATAAAAGAGTACGTACTTGTCAGCAAAGCTGTGGCGGCCATTTACCCGATGTGCTATTTTCCATACATAACCCCATTCTGTGTACCTACTCCATTAATCAATAAAAAATTTAAGCTTTCTAATTAAAAATCCGTATTTTCTATCAAAATTATATTTTGCGTGAATTATGGGACATCCTTTATGTATAAGGGGACCTCAAACGCTCAAACCAGTTCTGCCAGTGTTTTGTCATAAGAATTCCCACGCAAGTTCCAAAAAAATCCCTTTTTTCCCTCGCCTGGCTCGAAAAAGTACCTCAGATTTTCCCACACATATTTTACGAAAGAAAAACAAAAAATTAACGAAACAAAAAAACAGTCTCAATAACTATGGGGAAAACCTTAGTGTATTACTGGCAAAGCTCCACGCTACACTAAAGAATGAGCCAACCACATCAAAAAAAATTAGCATCAAAGCCGTTCACATCTATATATTCCCGGACAGTCAAGCATCAATAAAGGCCCTTATCCTTAACTCACCTATCATTGGATCCAAATCAGTAACACACTATGACTATTTCAACACCCTTCAAAGGCTAAGGGCCAGCTTCAAAGGTTCCGGAAAAAGTTTCGGATAATATCATCCGACACATAACGCTATCCGACAGATAATGGAGTGTGGCAATAAAATCTCTGTGATACTAGTTTCTAAGATTCTTGTCTGTCAATTATTTATGTAGATACATATCGCTCATTTACTAGAAGACTGTCATAACTCAAAAAACGCGATTTTTGAGTTAATGATGCAGAAATATTCGTTTTATGATGCTTCATTATTGTGTAAAAGTTTCGTATTAATATCCTGTATACCTTCCGCGTTAGAAGAGAATATGCCGTTATTTCATTTCATATATCCTAACATTTTTTACTCATAAGAGCGACATATCTCAGTTTGCTACAGTCGTCATCGTGTGTTAGTTGGTTTGCTTTTCTAAAAAACTGGCATATTTTGTGTTGTGACATTATTCGTTAAAATGTTATGATATTTGTAATGTAGATAAATTTCATATAAAGTGCATTATTTCGTGTTGTGACTGATTTGTTGAAATATTTAACTTGAATCAAACTCCATATACTGCAACATGTGACGTTCTTGATGAAAAAAATACTTTCGTCAACTGAAGTATTTCTTCTTATGACGTTATTTTTGTAAAAAAGACTGGCTGTTTAGAAGTCAGCCGTTTATATTATAAGACAATGTGTCGTTGTTGAAGATAATTTTGTCGATGGAAACTCTCAATAGATCTCAATAACTCAAAATGAGACGAAATTGTTGATAAAAATTATAAATTTTTAGAAATAATACACAATGGCCACCGCACACGGAATGATTTCTGCCGGCATAATAAATTGTATACAGGAACTCTTTTTCATTGGAGTGCATTTTTTTCTTCGAAATGTAAGAATAGAATAGGAACTATTAATTAAATATGAAATAAATGATAAATATTTTAATTCATTCATTTTCTATGGCCCGCTTATCCATTAAGTGGGTCGCGGGTGTAGGTTGCTGAAGTGGACCCTCCATACCTTTGTCTATGGTTTCGTTATCTAATTTGTCTTCAGTTCGATCAATACCACCTTGAGTTTGAACAGAATACTTCTTTTTCGAATCACAGCGTGTCCGGCTTCGTTTTTTATCCAATGATATCTATAAGGCGATGTACGACATGTTCAAGTTGATCTTAGTCTTGCAATTTTTCGTACGTCCACGTTCACGTCTTATTCATGGAAGCAAACACTCGAC
Source organism: Cheilosia scutellata (assembly GCA_955612985.1). Taxonomy (NCBI): domain Eukaryota; kingdom Metazoa; phylum Arthropoda; class Insecta; order Diptera; family Syrphidae; genus Cheilosia; species Cheilosia scutellata. Next base: position 63,319,513 of record OY015312.1, on the reverse strand, counting down.
CGTGCGTCGATCAATAGAATTTTTCAAGTTTATTCAAATGGGAATAAAACAGTATGATTACACGATAAAACAGGGTTTTTCTCATAAACACAGGAGTAATTTTTCTACAGGATTTTCATTGAAATTGGCATGGTTATCCATACACAAAACAAAGGAGACTCTGTGCATTCCTTAATTGAGAGGGAACGGAACGAATGCTTAAAAGTGGTCCCATTTATACTCCCGAATTATTTTTTTCAATAATCCGATCGGCGAAAAAAACAGGAGATCCATTTATTGTAAAATAGCTTTGTTTTGAGAATTTTTTTGATTTAAAAATGCTGGCAAATGACATTGCTCCGTTAAATATGGTAGAGCTGAAACGTTCACAAGTAAAAATACTTAAAATTTAATGAGAATCACCAAATTCAGTTTTTTACAAATCTGCATACACTAAAGAGCAATTCAAGTAGGGTAGTGTACTCAAAAAAAGAAGTTACGCTGAAGATATTTTCTTGTTATTGAATTATTATTTTTATTAATTAAATACTAGAAGTAAAGGGTGTTTTTCTAGAGTTTTGGTTCTTAAATTGGCAACTCTGTTTCTACAGATTGTCAAATGGCAGTTGAAAGTTGATTTGTGGTAAGTACGTTTTGCCATTTTACGATGAATGAACTCCAGAACAACGAGTGCAAATTGTGCAAACTTATTTTGAAAACCATGGTTCGGTTCGCCCGAAATTTAAAAAGTAATGGCAAAAAATTATTAGCTATTAAATAAAGCTAATATCATAGACATTAATATTAGCTGGAAGTATTTTATTCCATATTGTATTTGTATACCTCTAAAAAAAACTCCCTTTATATTAAGTTCAAAAAGTTCAAATTATAAGACTTTGAAAATGAAATGACTAAGTACAAAACTATTGTTTTTTTTCTCAATAATAACGACATATTCGAACTTATGACACTCCTATGAATATAATTTTTGCAACAATAACGTCACAATTCGAAGTAGGGAATATTTTCGTTCAGGTAAAAACCATAAAAGACTAGTTGTTGTCGATTTACCTTTATGGATATATTAAATTTATAAAAGTTTACTAGTTAATTTCGAAATTATAAGATTTCTTCAGATTTCTGCAAGGCGGTAGTCAATTGAAAACTTTAAACATGTTTTCTGCAAAATCGAGTTTTTTGAGTTATGACAGTCTTCAAGTAAATGAGCGATATGTACAACTTGCTTGTAATAGTGTTAATATATTATGAATATTTATTAGTGTTCATGATAAAATTTTTCCAACTACTTTTTACATGGAGACTGATGTAGAAATTTGTTTTCTAAAAATTCAAATTAATGTTGTGGCTGCAATCTACGCTCGTCAACGAAAAACTCTGAAACTATATTTTTTTTAGCACTTCAAATAAATATTTGCTTGGGTTTTAACAGGCACTTGAACCGCCTGATAGACTATACTATTGACTTTATCTGTTAGATATCATAACCCGAAACCTTTGCAATTTATAGTGGGTTCCTGGCCATGAAGGCTTCAAAGGAAACGAAAAGCAGACGAATTGGCCAGAATAGGCTCCGAAACCCCTTTCACGGGACTTGAACCTTTCTGATATACCCCCAAATTGGCTAAAAACTTAGCCATAAAAAGCTGGGAACATACAAAATGTATCTCATATTGGGAGAATATCCCAGGTTTAACAAGGCCCATATCAGACATGATATTAGAAACCTTGTATAGGATTCCTCACAGGACATCATGTGTTACAATACTACCTAAGCTAAATAAATCCAGCCAACTTAGCGGAGACCAGGCTATGTATGGAAGAAGACGAAACAACGTTATATGCGAATTTGGACGGAAGATCTTCTACAGAGACCAACTGGACCCCAAAGAGATGAAAAATCCTCTGCAGCAGTATCATAAACTTTACAAAAAAAGTGGAGAGCCTAACCCTATTTCTCATGTATGGTACAATATCTAGATCTTAATCAGGTCGACGTGCCGCTTTTATCGGCTAGGATAAGATAGTCAGTCTTCATTAGTTATGTATTGCAAAAAACAGGGGTGGGATCCTGTAAAATAAGAAATGGAAACCGTTTTCGTTTTCACTAAACAGTAAACATGGCTCTATCATATCTGTGGCAATAGACTTAGACGATATCATTCGGTCGTTTTCATTTTACGTTATTTGGCCCCAGGTCTTCTTTCTTTTTGTGTCAATACAAGCGCTTGTTCATGAAAGCAGTCAGGTGTATAAAATAAATTGTCTTCCTGAAGTTGAACAAGCAAATTAAAGTATAGTTGCAAAAAACAAAATTTCCCTTTTGTTTGTTCTGGAAAACAGAAAGTTTCCCTTTTTCCCTTTTAGCTCATTTCGAGTACAAAAATTCCCACAAAAAGGGAAATTTCCCACAATCTGGGCAGCACTGGCTCAAACTACTTGAAGTGAAGTAGTTAGACAAAGACCACGCTTATAAAGATAGGTGTTCGTTTGGGTTCCAAGTCAGGGTCTCATTTCAAAACATTCAAACATTTTTACCAAAAGTGACTGTGTAGTGTGTATATACGAATTGCTATTGTAGTTCTCTCAACAATAATTCGTGATGGATTTTTGTTGGTTACTTGATGTAAGGGAATGCGGTCGGCAAAAAATCTGGCTATCTCTTGTGACCGCAGCCATTTTATTGTCATCCAATGCCTTCCTCCACACTGCATCGATACAAACTTGACCATGTAGGTATCAATCAATGAATCTTTTTTTTTAAAGCGTCCCAAAACGTTTTTATCGGCTTTCGACAAAAACCATTCTTCTGCACTAAAGAGCAGAACAGGAATACAAGTCCTTCGTAGTACATATCTACTAGTAACCATCATATAATACACATAATTACCATTTATACAGTCTTATTGTTTTGATTAAGAAGTTCCATTATCTGAGCTCTGATGGCCACAAACTATACCAGCCGTGAACAAAATCATAAAAATCCAATCAAGCCAAATCAATGGGAAAGTTTTTGTCAGATTTATTGCCATCAAAGTTTTCGGAAAGAACTTCTCCAGTTTTTCCCCCATCTCATTGCCGGCTGACTAAGTTAAGTAGCCGGAAAATATAACTTTAACTTATCTAAGGGTTGCGTATACTATCGAATTCTTCTATATTTTATTTCTATGGACTTAGTTTATGGTGATAGCATCAACTACATGGTCATTAAAGTGACTGCCCTATGAGTAACTTTGCCATGATAATTCAACTTTGCCTTAAGTTGGTCGTTTTCATCGTAATGCTTTTGTTAGTCTTCATTATTATTCGCATTCCGCCTTCTTTATGTTCGAGTAGAATGATGCCCGAAATAAGAAAATTTATAAAATCTCACGCTGTTGGTGCTCTCCTATTTAGCTCCATCATTATGTTACGGTTGATGGTATAATGAAAGATACTTTACATTTGTGTAGGTATACATTAGCGGCGAAATGTATTACTTCAGTTTGTATCTGAATGCGATAAAATCATGATTTTCCTCTCGTTTTCCGTATTAGGATTTACGACAGTGTATTGAAAGCTGATATTATAATGCCATGACTTGGGGATTATTGCGTACCAGTTATGGTGAAGTTCTCAATTGAATTAAATGTAGTTATCTATTTTTTTTTTGGATGTCAGTTTAAACAGAAATTATGTTGTATAGTTGCATATTACCAAAAAATAGGCTGGTCTTTAAATTACCTAAATATAGTTAAAGAATAGGAAGCCAATTATTCGCGAAGATATTTGCTGATATTTCCGAAGGAATCCATGCAAGGTGCTTGTAGTCAATTCGTGTTTAACTTGAGCATACAGAGACGAGCGGCTAATAGAAGATCCTTCACTGACATTCAGCCTACAGCATAGAAGACTAGTCGCTGAGCTATGCGCCAAATGAACAAGACACACAACGAATGCACAAAGCACATCACCTATCAGTGCACTTAACAATGGTGACAACATGACTTTTCCAAAACTCCTTTGGCTAAAAAACAAGCAAACATTCGAACTCGGTTCCTGGGGACATAATTCCAGAGAACTACAGCTTACAAGAATTTAAGTTCAGACCAAACATCTCTGGAGCGCTAGATATATCATATCACGCTTGTTAGAAGTTCGCGAGAGGTGGCGTAGTGAGAAAAAAACTTAAACCGGAGATCGAGCCGGAAACTACTACTAACTGCGCCCACCTACAGATATGTAGTTGAATAGCCAAATAAGTGCAACGTTTATGCCATTGGAGTATGCCAAAAGTTGAGGACGAGAGACTAGAAGAATGTACCAATGCATACAGTATACGAAGGAGTGCCTTGATATGTGGTAGTGATACCTTAGGTGATAACATGAAGAGTTTGGGAAGGATAGGAGCATGAATCAAATAAACACAAGATAACCAACGACAAGCGGCTTATATGTATTTTCTCACGTTCTCTTTGCATAAATAATTATGTGCAAAAGCTGCATATGACACCTTTGAGCGGAAAAAATAGAGAGATGTCACACAAGACATAGAGTTAAAAAGAATATCAATACCAATCAATACCAATATTCAAAGAATATCTATAAAAGACCATAACAAGGGAACATTATAGACCTACAGCCGGTGTTGAGAATTCAAAAGGAATACTTCTACAGAATGTTAAACGAGAATGACTACCAAGATCTCGCTGTCGGACAGTATCAGCCGTGGAGCACTGACGATGATAGGCAAATGCCAACCTGACCTCAAATGAAGTAGGGTAGTTGTTTTTGATTGGGTCGAAGTTTGATGATGAATTTGATAAGAAGTTTAATAAAAAGGTGACACATATTGTATACTTTCATCCAAGCAAAGCTATAAGCTCATATCCCCTTAATTAGCAGCGAAATCTTGATGTCTTCAAAAAATAAAATCTCGACGTTGTTCTTCAGGACCTGAAAAAATTAGAGAGGATCATTGACCCCCAAGGGACATGCGTCCTTTTAATACAGGATGTATGGACCAGTGCTCTGCCTTGGCTATTCAACAAACCTATACTCTAGCTAGAGGTACAACGCGGTAAGTGAAGACCTTACTTAACTCTATTTTCATACCCATGACAGACAGGCTATTTTGATGAGCAACGAAATAAAAAACGCCCAAAACTCCAGCGGTGTAAGCGTACAGTGAAAAGTTGGGGTTAAAATAAATTGTTAAAGGCTTCCTCAGCTACGCAGGCGAAGACCTGATGGTGAATCGAACCTGGGATCTTAAAGGTGCCTGTCCATTTGAGAGTAAAAATGCTGCGAGCAGCTCTCAAGCAGCTCTCGATAGCAAACTCGCAAGTGGACATAGTCTTGAGAGTAGTTCGCGGAGAGTTAACTTTTTACTCTCGAGATTCGAGCCTTTTGAAAGTCACTCGCAAGTGGACACATGTTTTGATCACTATCGGAGATTAGCTCTCAAAATTCCAACACGGTTCGTATTTTGCGAGTAGCTGTCGAGAGTCGACATGGCAGAACAATGGATATCGGAGGAAATAAATCAACTCATAGCGTTACCAATACACACTCACGTACTGGTATGGCTTCCCTTCACGCTGGTTGGAACATAGTTAGAATACATTTTAACTAGTAAAATAAATATCAAGTGGACACGGTTATGAGAGTACTCTCAGGGAATCTACTCTCAAAATGTTATCGAAGAACTCGCGAGATTAAAATTTCGAAATTATTACTCTCAAATGGACAGCCACCCGAGAGTAACTCTCGAGAGTTTACTAGTGAAAGGTGCCTGTCCATTTGAGAGTAAAAATGCTGCGAGCAGCTCTAAAGCAGCTCTCGGGAGCAAACTCGCAAGTGGACATAGTCTTGAGAGTAGTTCGCGGAGAGTTAACTTTTTACTCTCAAGATTCGAGCCTTTTGAAAGTCACTCGGAAGTGGGCACATGTTTTTATCACAATCGGAGATCAGCTCTCAAAATTCCAACACGGTTCGTATTTTGCGAGTAGCTATCGAGAGTCGACATGGCAGAAAAAAATCGACATCGGAGGAAAAAAATCGACTCATAATGCTACCAATACACGCTTACGTACTGGTATATGGTTTCCCTAATTTGGTAACCTTTTTATAAATAGCGGGCCCAACAGATTGAATTATATTTTCTTTTGCACTTGTTGTCAAATGGCCATGAATTCCTCCTGATGAGCATCTTCAATTTGAAGAGTATACTCTGCACCGAGTTGACGACGACGATCTACCCGTGGTTTATTCAGCATTTCTTTTCTTTCTCTTTTTTCTTTTTGAAGAACAGTGCCAATAATATTGAAGCAACTGCAGGTTGCAGGTTGCAATTCCATGATCCCACCAACGTGATTAAACCAAAGTGATTTATATATTACGAAATATCAAGTGGACATTGTTATGAGAGCACTTTCAGGTATAAAACTCTCAAAATTCTATCAAAGAACTCTCGATATTAAAATCTCGCAAATATTAGTCTCAAATGGATAGCCACCCGAGAGTAACTCTCGAGTGTTTACTAGCGATAGCGACAGTACTCTCAAATGGACAGGCAACAGGCACCTTTAAGGCTTTTTCCACAGCGCCACCACTCGCGAACGTCTGACAAATATCAGAGAGTATAACTGTCTTGAAAAAACTTCTGAATTCAGTCGATCGAACTCGGCTTGTAGGTCTATTCGTCCTAAAAATAAAAATGCTAGGCCGAGAGTGCCTACTGAAAAATAAATCCTGTGAAATGAAAAATTTTCTTAGATTTTTCCTGTTCTTCGTTGAAAAATATGTGGCATTGTGGTTACCTACTCCTAAATCATAAATAGATGCAATTCGTTATGAGCCTTTACCACTTTGAGCTCAAGGAGGTACTCGTTTATGTATTGGCAGTTATGGCACATTGATTCATTTAATTGGTACTTGAACTGAATAAATGTCCAATTAGAATATTTATTAATTCGGATTATCATTTTCCGTTGCGAATACAGTGGACCGGATGCCCTTTATAAATCCGCTGAATGCAATTTTCTATGCGATTAATTAGATCCAACTCATCGTTTCAATCATATGGTAGAAATTCAGGTTAGTCGTCGAGTATTACCAACTATATAATATGGGAATTTACGAAATACATACTTAAAAATGCTTTTTCATTCCGCATTTTCATAACTGTGATTATATCGATGAACCAGTCTCATTTCAATGTGATTCAATTTATGACTTGTAGTAAAGATATGTCATTAAATCAAAGGACATACGGTAGTGCCCCAGCCAAGTTCTCTAGTAAAGTGACTTACCCTCTTTAGGAACAAACTCAGGCTGTTTTCGACCCACCTCTAACCTCGGAACCAATTGAGCCAAAAACTTCAAACTCAAAATATTTGCCAAGCTCATTAAACAGGTCCACCTCACCAAAATTCAGCTCTATAGCATTAGTGGTTCTTAAAGTAACAAAAAAAATGTGTGTAACTAGTCAGCAACGAAAAGTAGGTAATGAGATCTAAATGTACGCCAAGTTCTTAGTTTAAGTAGGTTAAATGTTAAAAAAATTGGTAGGTATTACTTGGCAAGTTTTCGATTATAACTTCATTATAGTGGGAGCAGTAGCGTAGTGGCTACTGTGCTAGAGATCCCAGATTCGATCGAAAAAACACAAATTACATCTTAAGGTTTTTTCTACTGCGCCAAGTCTCGCGAACGTCTAACAAACGACCGACAGTATGACTGTTCTGAAAAAGCTTCCCAATTCAGCCGTTCCGATTCGGCATAAAGTTGTAGGTCTCTTCCATTCGTCCCAAATATAGAAAACTCACACAAACGAATAGTTGCGAGAAGCTAGGCCTAGGGTATCTACCCGCCTACCCGTTCCCGTCGACATTCTTGCAGACGAAATGTTAAGGATATATAACAAAAGAGTCTTAAACCAATACGATGCCAGTGAAATCAAGAGGATTAAAACTGAAGAAAAGGCTGCGTCAATAGCTATGTGGCAAGCTCGCTGGAATAGCACATTGAAAGGCAGATGGACATACAAACTTATACCGTCAATCCAGGAATGGATAGAACGTAACCATGGAGACTGTAACTACAACCTTACACAGTTCCTGGGCACGACAGCTCACCATCTTGCCCCGAATGCGTAAATGAAGATGAAGACACAGAGCACGCAGTATTTTATTGCCCACGCTTCATGGCATGGAGAAATACTTTGCCCAGTCCGTCACTAATCATCGACCACATGTTGCAGTCTGAAGAGAATTGGGCGGAATTATGCAATTTTATAACCATCGTACAAAACGAGCTACGGAGAATAGAAAGGCTAAGAAAAGCCACAGGAGAAGCCTCAGAGGCCATAGAAACACCAGAAGCAGGTGACACAACACGAATAGCTTGAATGCTAACCAACCCCGCGAAGTAATACCTAACGGCAGTCCCGCGGGGAGAGTGGTTGAAGTGTGTGGGGTGTGGATTAGTACGTTTAGGCGCACTCCCGGCATCGATTATTCGGGTTTGCGAATCGTGCATGTTGGTAGCACGGGCTACCGCATCTTTAGAAGATTACCACATCCATTGGCGCATCCAAAAAAAAAAAAAAAAAAAAGGGTATCTACCCGCCTGTCGCGCCACCTATTTATTTATTTATTTTTTTTTTAACTTCATTACCTATATTTTACAACACATGTACCCGCCCGGCTTTGCCCATACACAGAAATTGTATTGCTTATAGATCTTAAATAAATAATGTTCTTTCGTAAAATGCGAAAAATGAGAATAAATCGATTGTTTGGAAAAGAATCATTTAAATCGGCCCCGCGGTTATCGAGTTATAACGTCATCGAGTTTCACCCCATAGAAGATGTTTTTTGTATGGGCGGTGACACGCCCTTTTATTCAATTTTTACCAATCTTACAGCAACACTCCTAAGCCAATACCTAAGATTATCTGTAAGTTTCAACTCAATCGATTCGGCGGTTTTCGAGATATTTTTTTATGGGCGGTGGCCTGCCTCTTTGTCCAATTTTTACCAATCTTCATAGCAACACTCTTGGGCCAATACCTAAGATTGTCTGTAAGTTTCAACTCAATCCATTCGGTGGTTTTAGAGATATACGATTTTGAATGTTTTATTTTGTATGGGCGGTGCCACGCCCCTTTGCCCATTTTTTACCAAACTTCACAGAAACCGTATATGGACCAATACCAAAGATGTGTGAAAGTTTGGTTAAAAACGGTTAATGCGTTAAGGCGTGAATCGACGACAAACATTTTAGGGCTCAATTTTTATATACGAGTATATAGATTAGAATTTGAAAACTTGACCTCTGGTACAGTGGCTCGGACAGTGATGCCATCATTGACATACTATACATGGACTGCTAGCAGCCAATTTTTCGTTGAAACAAACATAAGCACTAGCTCTTTTGCTTCACGGCGGAGAGAAACGAAAACAATCAAATGTCATCGGGCAATTCGTGCGATTTTGTTTGAATGCTGAGTGTGCCATCTGTTATAGGACATTCAAAATAATTTGAATAAGTCGTTATTTTGTCTGTTGCAATTTTTCTACAATGGTTGGAACTGTGTTCTATGTAAAAAATAGCAATGGCGCGCAGAGAGTTGAAAAAAAAAAACGTTAGATGGCGGACCCTTTAGATACCCAACCTTGCACCTACTCCAAATCCTACAGTGACCACAAGCAGGGGGTTGCATACTTATCTCACTTTTTAACACCATTTTTAGGTGTCGCGGCGACAGAATTAAAAAAACACCAAATCTAAAAATGGCTCTGTAAATTTCGAAACAAAGGAAGATTAAAGTTAATAAATCAACATCAAGCGTGATGCATTCGATCAGTGAATTGTCTTCTTTTCCCACCAATCGCATTTGCATGATGTGTGCATTAACTCAGCCGGAGTTCAACTTGCGACTTGCGAGGCCATGTACCTCGCGTATATAATCCTAGCAGGCGAAATCAAACCATTCCGCATTTCAAGTAAATCTTTCGTCACTCGCTGCGATTGAAAACATCCCTTGCCGTCCCCTGACGCTAACGCTGACATACTTCATTTTTATCTCATAAAGTGGTTTTTCACCATATGTGCTCACTTCCTATAATATCCTTTTTAATTTCTTCCATTTGCACTCCTTCAACCGCACACCCAAGCCCACCCCCTGTTAAATTACTGCCTCAATATTTGCATTTGCGAGGAAGCATGCGGCTTAAGTACACAAGGGAAGCTGCAACCCAACACATCTACATGGAGTTATACTTTTTTTTTGTAGCCTTATTAAGTTATATATATATCGTCAGCTATGAATCGAGTCTGGATGCTGCCTTTCTTCCTCTGACTTCGGCTCTGTCGCCGCCTATTCAATGGCTGTGTATAGTCAAGCCAACTTGGTTGTTGGATTCTGCCTATATCTTTTGGCATTTGCCACTTCTTCGAACCGACGACAACCAGAACCGAGGAGTGTATTTTTGGTTTGGTCGACACGCCACTACCACTACCACTATGGAACCATCATTGCTAGTCCTGTTAAAGGGAATCATTACGAATGGGGGGCGGGTGCGCGCTGGTGAATCCAGCTCCAGTGTAAGAAGTGCATGCAACATGCACATTAATTTTTATTTCCTTTGGAGAAAGGAGAGAGTGGGCCAGGAAACAGGGCATAAAATGTTTGAAGTGCACAAATGGAAAACCAACGAAAATGAGAAAACTAAAAGGAAGAAATCAGGACTCGGTTGCAGTAGCAGTAGTAGACTCACAAAATCCCAATTAAGTTGCCACTCGCAAGTGGAACTGGATACAGTGCTTTTATTCCTTCTCGCAGGAAGAACAGTTCAATTCAATGCTCAAAGTTGCTGAATGCTGATACGAATGGTGAGGGAAGGCGAAGGGCGAGTGGTTGGTTCTACTTCTCACATTAATTTGAAAATAAAGTGAATGAGTGTTCCGCAGATATCCATCCCACTGCAGTGTCTATTTGCTTTACGCTATTTGACGGGGTTGTTGGGGTTGCATTTGCACTTCATTACCGGGAGAGATGCTCTCCGCATATTCTTTGCCTTCGTGTGCGGTGCTCCATTCAGATATAATTTCGTTAAAAGGTTTTAGATGTGATACTCTACTGTCTATCTCTAAATATACATGAGCCAGATAGCACGCAGAAAGAAACTAAACAAGAAAAAAAAAATTTAATATGGGTATAGAGGAAAGCAAATGTTTATTCAGGTCCTTTCAGTCTGGACTTGGGGCTCTCTCCACTGCCAATCTACTTGCTCGATATATAGTATAGTAGCCCTGACAGAGAGTAGTCCGTTTTGTTTCTTTGCCTATTATCGGCACTTCTGCTGGAAGAAAGGGAAGAATTAAAAAATGAAAAAAGAATTTTTTGCCTCGTCCTCTACACATGAATTGGTGAAACATTGAACTAATTTAGTTGAATGGTTTCTTGCTGCACTCGTGTCGTATCTGTTGTCTCGCTTCCAAGCCATTAAAGGAATTCCCTCTGTGAACAACATAGTTTTTATAAGTGAGCGTTAAGAGTGTTTTTATTTCTTTTCCTACTCCTACATCCTTTCAGCAGATTGTGTTCTCCCATTATTTGTATGCATTTTTAATTGAAAAAAAAACGCTTTAATTTTTGCCTTTAAAGATATTGGCAGGAGATCGTGGACAGATTGCCGATTTATTGGCAAAGGTTTACGGACACTTGTTGATGTGCACTTGTAATAAGTAGTACATTTGAGTTGATGGTGATTTATTGAATTAAGTATTTATAAATAAAATATATGCAATGTAACGCAACATTTTTGCGTAGGGCTTTGGTAGGGGGCCCTTGGCCAATCCTAAGACTATAAAATTTTTTTTTTTAGAAACAATGGTTCTGAGTTATGAGTTGAAAGAACTCTCGTTCTATGAATCCCATATCGCTGGGAGCACCAGCTACGTCATCTCTAACAATAAAACATGGGCACGTCGTAATATTCGTTCTGTCCTCTCGACCTTACCTACTGTCTGTGAATTGCCCTACGAACTAAGTCCCACGTGGAACTAACTCCGACGTACTAACTCTCACACAATTTGGGATTTAGTTCATATGAACCAACTTCCACGATTTTCAGGACCCAAGATCCAACTCTAGAATGAACTAAGTCCCAAAACGAGAATGAAATACTCCTACTCCAAATCTAACAGTGATCCCAAGCAGGGGTGCCAACTATAGGGGCATCAGTCTCTTTGCCTATAAGATTCTATCTGCCTGGTAAGTATTCGAACCGACCGAATATTCGAACTACGCAAATCCTGGAAAAAAACAAGAAGTTCAAATGGATATCTACCCACTGACCGTCTATTTATCGATTTTAAGGCCGAATTTATGACAATGACAGCAGTCTATATAGTTTTTTGGCATCCCTGCCAAACTTATCAGATTGTTCTGAATAACGATGGAGAACGGTCCCTCCATAAAGTTCGGAAACAATCTCACCGAGTCCTTTGATGTCAAAAAACCGGCTAAGTGCAAGTGACATTCGCGCACCGAAGGTTCCGTACGTTAGTTCATAATAATAATAATAGGCATGCATTCAGTGGCGGACTAAGGGGGACGGGGGGGGGGGGGGGGCGGTCTATATCGAACTATGTATTTCTATATACCTTGGGTTTGATGTCAATGACATCGACCGAGATATGCACAACAAAAAATATTCACCATGCTCTCCCATCAAAGATCAAACCTCACAAAAGGTATTTCTCCTCAAGCACATCTCAGATCTTATATGCAAAAATCCTATATGAATTATGTCTCTCACTTAAGATCCGCCTCCTATCCAACAAAAATAATTTTCTCCCACAGCAACGGCAACCACCACTGCCAGGCCAGCCACGACATTCCAGATTCAACTCATATCCAACACAAAATCTCCCCATGCAATCCAACAACGCATAATGCATCGAGACGAAAAACACACAAGCCACACCCTTTTCGGAGTAATTCTCTCGGTTTGCTTGCGCGTGAGCAGTGTGACCCAGTGTTGCCAGAAATTTTCTAAGAGAATATGCCAAATTAAGAAAAAAATATGCTAAATTGTATGGAGGAATTAAGCAAAATATGCTAACGTTTAAAAACAACTTTTTTATTACAAAAAAAAAGGAATAAATATAAACACAACATGATGTCTATCTATAATAAGGAACAAAAAGGGAATTCAGTATTTTGTAATGAAATTTAGATTTAGTTATTCAAAAGCACGTCAATTAGGTAGATACAGAACTAAAACTAAAGTCCGTATATGACTCTACATTATTCTCTCAATTTGTCTTCATCTTTATCACATTAAATCATCTTAAAAAATCAGCTGCTTGTAAAAGAGACAAAAAGTGTAGGTATGTATTATGAAAGGGGTAGCAATTGTTTGCAAAGGAACACAAATTTTCAAACGAATTTATTTTCAAAAAGTTAGACTTCAAAGTAACGGGAGGAGAAATGGCAAATAATGTTAAAATGTCAAACAAAAAAAAAACTCCCAGGTGAAAAATTATAATTTGAATACATTTTCAATGCATTTTTTTATATATACATTAATTAAGTTGTTGTATACGCAATCACACCTATCGGGAATTTTCTTTCTAATTTTTCGCACTGTTCTAGTTTCATTTTAAACGCCTGAAATATGCAAACAAAAAATCTAGTCATACGGGCTTAAGGTCATCATCTTCCCGTCTTCGTCATTGTACTGATATTTTGCCGAGTCTTTATTTTTTATTCAACAATTTTCTTGTAGTACCTAACAATTAAAAAACTGTCAGACACTTGACAATTGACAGCTGATTTGAAATTTGTCGACCTATTTGGCATTTTGGTATTATGCGTGCTATTACTATTCCCATTTATGTTTTGATTTCATTAAAATAAGTTACATTAATACCGAATAAATTTCATCCCTGGATGATTCAGCTAATATTGGTAATAAATTAGAAAATTCTTCGCGTTTATCACACATTTGAAATACCTTCCTACTTTTTTACTACTGCAATTATTAATTATTGTTGTAGTGGTCTGAAGCCCCTAAGGAACTAAAGCCCATCACCAATAATTGAAAAACAAAACCGTCACATCGTATACTTTAATTTATGGAAAAGAAAATGCATTTGTTATTTTGCATATACCATATAGTTTAGGTACTATAAAAGCGTTCCGTAACTTTTTCGTAAATTTCTCTCACAGTGAGAGAATAATTCTACCCCAGCACCGTCATTTTGAGAGTCTTTTCCATTTTTACTGCAAAAGTAAAGAAATAGACCTCTAGGTACTATTGAGAAGCTTTGATTTCATTCAATTGAATAATTGACATTCATATATTCAGTAATGCCAAATACAGAAAATTTTGATGGATACATATACAACGAATATGTTCATGATGGGTATTGATTTTTTTTATGTTGAATGTTGAAAATATGCTAGATTGCATATAGCATATTTTATTTATACTAATATGCAATTTAAGGTTTAAATATGCTAGATCTAGCATAAAAAATGCTAAAATGGCACCACTGGTGTGACCATCAGCTTCTCTCAAAAATATTCCACTGGCACTTACTCTGAAAAGTGGAATATTTATATAAATTTACATTCCACTTCAGCATTTTCTTTTGTAATACAAATAAAACGTATTGTCTTACATGAATACAAAACAAATAAACTTTTATTTCAAACATAGTTAAAAAAAAAATATTAGGTAGGTATAGGTACCCCTTTTGAAAAAATTTAAAACTATGTATAATTTTTGCAAAAAAAATATTATTTAATTATTATTATTAGATATTAAAACAAATAAAAGAGTTAGTACCTATGTACTGTGTACCTGACACGCATGATTGTGTCTAATATTGGTTTTGTATGGGAGCTGCCAGAACTACTTCACATAGTGCATTTTCAATACCAACCTGACGACGGTAAAAAGAAGTCCTGTCACAAAATTTCATTCGCCTAATGCTGGGTTTCCACTTGTCGATTTGAAATTGACAAATGACGTATTTTTATGCCAATTAAAAAATTGGCAAGTGGAAATAGCAAAAAATAGCTTGTCAATGAATTGACTAACAGCGTTTGTCAATAACTGACGAAGAAACCACTGGACAAGTGGAAATAGCTGAATTGTCAAACAAAATGTCACTTTGTCTATAATTGACAGTGAAAATTAATTGGCATCGAGTTCATAAGTTGGTCAATCAACTGACAAACTATTTTTTGACAATAATTGACATAAGTGGAAATAAACTGACGTTGGTGTTGTTCAATGACATAAACGCGAGAGCTGTCAAACTTTGTCAATCAACCGACATGTGGAAACTCACCTTAAGTCGATTCGTTTGGACGCTATCGTGCTTTCAAGAATGGGATCCTGATTAAAAATGGGATCTCAGGTGAATCCTTCTTGGCGTTACAAATGTAATGACAAAGTGAATATATCTTCCTGTGGAGGGTATAAAAACTACAGCACAGGCTGTGCAAAACGAACACGTGTGTGGAAAAAAACCCGGTAGCTATGTTATTACTGTACTTCGGTATTCAGCTCGGTAACAGCTTTTTCGCGCATGTTTCCACGGTGATATGAAACAGACTATATATGTATGGGCAAATAAGCATAAATAGTGTTACCAGAGCTCAAAACTTCGTGAATTTTGCGATTTAAAAGTAATAAATTCAACTTCAGTTAAGAATTGAATTCTAATTTACGGAGAATATTTTGTTATCTAAAAACTCCGTTTGGAGAACAAAATATTCCACTTTTATATGCGAATATTTTTTGGCAAAAATATATTCTCTCCAGCTTAAAAATATTCCACAAGTGGAATATTATATTCCACTGTGGTCACACTGCGCGTGAGGTAGATCGTGTCAGCGTTCCCACTTTCACTACGATCGTAATGTTTCACTACGATTTTGCCTTAGTTCGGCAAAATCATTACGTCACTACGAAATATTTGGAAACACTACGATTTTCCGTTCGACCTCGTATCCATATATTTCTTGTATAAAATTAAGTAATAATATTGATTTCTAAAATGCTTTCCCTTGTTGTCTGAACGCATTCACAACAGGGCGATTAATTTAACTAATTCACTTTTCAGCGCAATAATGGTGGTTACAAGGGGTCGATTTCCGTTTTGTGACTGTGAAGTGATAAATAATTTAATTTAATTTGTAATTTTCGAGCTTTTCAAGGTAGAATACTTTTCATTGACCAAATTGGGGCTATTCTCCAGATACTATTCGATTAAATATGTACATATTTTGGGTTTCTGAATCCCTTTCCGCGCTTATTTTTCGTTTCCATTGTGAGTCATAGAGCCTTGTCTATGTTTTTCACACTTCTTCACAAATGAGACGGCTGTGATAAAAAAAAAATTATCATATGAAAAAAATCTGACATTTGCTTTCATTTTTTCATAGACCGAGAATCGAATTAAGCGCGAACTTGTGAGAACCCTTCTCACTTCACAGTAAGTAGCATAGAACGAGAATAGTTCCCCAGTTAAGTCGTACTTGGCTTAAAACTAAAACATTATGGAGATTACAATAATTTTTCATATTTCACTACGATTTAGCTCGAAACACTACGTTTTCTTCATATCGGCACTACGCTTTCGTAAATTTGAAGTGGGAACGCTTCGTGTTCAACCAAACCCCAATATGGCAATATGGTAATGGTATGTGTTGCGTATAGCCGTGTGGGTGTGGTGAGGTGACATTGACAATGGGGTATGAGCAGGGTTCCCAGGTCTTAAGAAAAAAATCCCCTTTTCTTAACACCAAAATGACTTTTTTTCCCCTTTGAAAATCAAAAAAATCCCTTTTTTGTCCCTGAAGAAAAAATCTTTCCGTAGCCAGCTTTTGAACTCGGGCAATGCTTCCTATTGCGTGAGATATTTTTTTTTTGTTGGTTCTTCCTTCATTTTAAAATCCTAAATAAAATGAGAATTATTTTCACTTACCCATTAAGTTGTGCCACCGTTGTTTAGAAATTCGCGTAATATTTTGAATCTAAACATAGTGCAAGGACACACTATGTGATGGGCCACGCATGCCTTCCCATGAAAGTCGTGTCGTTAGGTTAGTTGAGAAAATCGCTTCTCTCTTTTCTTACTTACTTACTTAAGGTGGCGCTACAGTCCGGGGTGGACCTGGGCCTCAACCAACAAGCGTCTCCAGCCAGCACGATCTTTGGCCAGCTGCCTCCAGTTTCGCACGCTAAGTTGGTTGAGGTCCCCTTCCACTTGCGTGCGCCACCTGAGTCGCGGTCTTCCTCTACTGCGCCGTCCCTCGGGTGTGGATTCGAAGATCTTCCGGGCCGGAGCATTCACGTCCATTCGCTCTACATGACCCAGCCACCGCAGTCGTTGGACCTTCACTCTTCTGGCTAGGTCGATGTCGCTGTACAGCCCGTACAGTTCGTCGTTGTATCTCCTCCTCCATTCACCGTCTATGCAGACGGGACCGAAAATTACTCGAAGAATTTTCCTCTCGAAGCAGCCAAGAGTAGCCTCATCCACTTTTGATAGAGTCCATGCCTCTGCACCATAAAGTAGGACAGGGATGATTAGGGTCTTATAAAGGGTCACTTTAGTTGTTCGAGAGAGGGCTTTGCTACTCAATTGCTTTCTTAGCCCAAAGAAACAGCGATTGGCAAGAGTTATTCTTCGTTTAATCTCAGCGCTGGTGTCATTGTCTGAGTTTATAGCGGAGCCTAGGTAGACAAAGTCCTTTACCACTTCAAAGTTATATCTGTCTATAGTGACGTTCTGTCCAAGACGTCGGTGTTGGGTGTCCTTTCTTGATGACAGCATATACTTTGTCTTGCCCTCATTGACCGCCAAACCCATTTTCGCCGCTTCCGTCTCAATGCCCACGAACGCGCCAGTGACATCACGCTGCGTTCTGCCGATTATGTCGATGTCGTCGGCGTAGGCGAGTAGGTGGACGGACTTTTGAAAGATAGTGCCTCTGGTGTTAGCGTTTGAGTTTTGCACTATTCTTTCAAGAACGATGTTGAAGAAGTCACATGACAGCGCATCGCCTTGTCTAAATCCTTTTTTGACATCGAAGGTCTCGGTGAGTTCTTTACCGACCTTGATGGAGCAGCGTGCATTCTCCATTGTCATCCTGCACAGACGGACGAGTTTGGCAGGGATGCCAAAACTAGACATTGCTCTGTATAGCTCGTCTCTATAAATGCTGTCATAGGCGGCCTTAAAATCGATGAAAAGATGGTGGGTATCGATTTGGACTTCCTGGGTTTTTTCCAAGATCTGCCGCAGTGTGAATATTTGGTCGATGGTAGACTTTCCTGGCCTGAAGCCACACTGATAGGGACCAATCAGGTTGTTGACGAAAGGCTTCAGGCGTTCACACAACACGGCAGATAGGATCTTGTAGGCGATGTTAAGAAGACTAATCCCTCTGTAGTTGGCGCAGTTCAGAGGGTCTCCTTTCTTGAGGATCGGGCAAACAATGCTGAGGTTCCATTCATCGGGCATACTTTCCTCCGACCATATTTTACAGATGAGTTGGTGCATGCTCCTAACCAAGTCATCGCCTGCCGCTTTGAATAGTTCGGCGGTTAGGCCATCTGCTCCAGCGGCTTTGTTGGACTTAAGCTTAGATATAGCTATCTTGACTTCGTCCAGGTCGGGTGGGCGGAATTGTTGGTCTTCATCGTCCAGGTTGAATGGTTCATTCTGCCTGACAGCGGGATTTAGTTCGTCATCGCCGTTAAACAGTCTGCAGAAGTAATTCTTCCATATCCTCAGCATCGACTGCGATTCTACTATGATGTTCCCTTGTTCGTCCTTGCAGGCTTCGGTTCGGGCTCTGTAGCCTTGGCAGGTTCTTTTTACCCTTTGGTAAAACTTCCGAACCTCATTCCTGCTGTAGCATCTCTCTATTTCCTCGATCGCGCGCTTCTCGTGCTCTTTCTTTTTTCTCCTGAGAAGCCGGTGTTCATCTCTTCTTTTCTGCGCGTAGAGCTCACGAGCAGCTCTGGTCCTTCTTTGCAGCGCCGCTTTGTATGCCTCTTGTTTCGCTGCATGTGCTTGCCGGCACTCGTCGTCGAACCAGGGGTTTCGTTGTGGTGGTCGTGTGAAACCAAGCACATCAGAGGCGGCGTCTCTGATGGCTTTTTGGCAATGTTGCCACTGGTCTTCGATGCTTGATGCTGGCTGCATAGAACCTCTTGAGAGATTGAGAGAGACTCGATCGGAGAAGGATCTGGTGACCTCTTGCGATTTTAGCCGTCCGACGTCAAACTTCCTCACAGTATTTACTTGTATTGGCGGTGTTCGGGATATCCGAAGGCGTACCTTGGCTACAACAAGGTAGTGGTCCGAGTCAATGTTGGCCCCTCGGAACGTTCGGACATCCATAATACTGGAGGAGTGCCTTGCGTCGATCGCAATGTGGTCAATCTGGTTGACGGTTGATTGATCGGGAGATCTCCATGTGCCTTTATGAATATCGAGATGCGGGAACCGCGTACTTGCTATGACACCATTTCGCCCCGCCGCGAAGTCGATCAGCCTAAATCCGTTATCGGAGGTGGTGTCGTGTAGGCTGTACCTTCCGACAGTACTACCAAAGATGCCCTCTCTTCCTATCTTTGCATTAAAATCACCTAGGACAATTTTAATGTCATAGTTAGGGCACTGCTCGTATGTCTTGTCCAAGAGCTCGTAGAACCTCTCTTTGGTGTCGTCGTCTTTCTCTTCCGTGGGGGCATGGGCGCATATTAGGCTAATGTTGGCGAATTTAGCCTTGATGCGGATTGTCGCGAGGCGCTCGTTCACACAGCTGAAACTTAAGACTTCTTGCCTAAGTCTGCCTCCAACGACGAAACCACATCCAAATAAGCGCTGTTTTTGCTGCCGATAGCAATCGCCATAATAGATGTCGCAGTTTTTCATCCTCTTCTTGCCCGGTCCATCCCATCGCACTTCTTGGATGGCGGTTAGGTCTGCTTTATAGCAGTTCAGGGCCTCCGCTAGTTGTTCGGCTGCACGTGGTCTGTTAAGGGACCTAACATTCCAAGTGCAGATCCGAAATTCGTTGTCCTTTATTCGTTTGCCAGGTTCGTCAACAGTAAAATCATCCGTATCCGAGGCTTGTTGTTGTTTCGGAACTATTGTTGTTTTCCGCAGTCGGGCAGTTACCCCGGCGTACAACCCCCAACCTGGAGGGCCAGGCCCTTTGTTGGACCCCTTGGACGAAAGGGGCCGGATTCCTCCGGTGTCAGTAACCCACTTCGGGGATGTGAGAGCTGCCGTTGGCCCATAAAGGGTTCATCCGCCACCATCTCTGTTTCAGGACCCTGACTAGTCCTGAAAAATCCTCACTGACCTCAGCTCCAAATATGTCGAAGTAGCTCAGGTAAGGTATCTGCCAAATTGACTGTTGTCGTCACCGTTGATTCAGTCTAGTGAATTCATCCGCCGTACGTCCTCTTTCTGAGGGGCTCATGTAAGACTTCTGAGACTCGTTCAGTCAGTCATTCCGACAGAGCATTATAGTGTTGCTATTTTCTTCGTGTTCAACACTCGCGCTTATAAGTTTAGCAAGCCAAGCCCGGAAGGGCGAGGCCAGTACCCGGTGGTTACCACGCGGAGGTAAAATAAGCACAATTGATGTGTATGAAAAAGTTACAACAGCTGGGCACCGCCAAGTTGATGCCAGTCAGCGCCTACCCGATTCATACACACCCAACCACCTCTCTTTTCTCTCTTTTCTACTCACTCAAAATCTACCTGTCTTTGACACGACGTTCATGGTAAGTAGTGTATGGCCAGGCCATGGTAATAGTTTTATGAAATGTCAAAAGAATGAATGCATTCAGAAAACAAACAAAAAAGTGAGATGTTGCATGGACACGTTTCTTGAGGATGGTTGTTTTTGTAGGTTGTTAACATTTATTTATTCAAAAAAATTCCCTTACAAACTGTTTTTGATAGGATTTTAAGATTTTTCCCCTTTTTGGATTTGTTTCCCCGTTTTTATCCCTGTCCCCTTTTTTTCCCCTTTCAAAATGGCGATTTTCCCCTCAACCTGGAAACACTGGGTATGAGATGGGTATGGATAGGGATTGGAATGGAAGTTCCAATTGTGGCGTATTTTATGTGGTGATTGAGTTTTTTGTAAATATCTTCTAAAATATTAACTTTTCAACAAAACAGTCTTCAGGACATATCTATATGTATATGTATATGTACTTGTATTTTTTGTAAATCTAAAAATAAAGAGTTTTTTGTGCGAATGAACATATTTTTTCCACGAAATTAAGAATAACTCCAAAGCCAGCCAATGTATTGTTAATATTGGTATTTGTGGATTAACTAGAGGTTATACCTGATACTGTGTGCAAATTCCAGCCTTCTACGTCAATTAGTTCTTGAGATAGACCTAGGTACAAAATGTTCTTAATTTATTCGGACAGACATTGTAGTGAAAGCAATAAGGTTTCTTTCTCCATATGGAAACGGAACCTTAAAAAGTGTGGTTCTCACTACGCATATAAAAATAAAGTTAAATTTAGTTGACATTTTTTCACCGTTCTACAGATGCCGCTTCCTCTATATCCTGAAACATCTATAAAGTCCGTTTCATCACTGATGGGCGGCTATTTTCATATGCGATTGAGAAATTACGCTTACACATCAATGCCCTAACCCTAGTCAACTACAATGTTTACAAACAATAACAGTGTTGGGCAATGTAACCGTGTGTTACAGCTGCGAATTATTTTCCCAATTAATGAATGTTATCTGTGCAAGAGCCGGATGCATCCAAATTCACAGAAATGCAAACATTTCCGTCTGATTGATTTCAATGGAAAGGAATACATAATGAATTAGCCAGAAATCAAGGGACAGCGCTTTCTGTTTACATAAGCTTATAAAAGCATTGCAGCAGCATCAGCAAAATCATGAGTGACTATCAGCCACATCAGAACTTCAGGCTTCAATCAACAAAATTTACCTCTCCGTTCGTTTTGCCTGCTGCTCACCCGCACACCCCCATGGAAGTCATCAACTGAATTTAAGTTATGATATGATGACTGTGCGAATGGCCGACTTACCTTGTCAACCACTATACGGCCTTTGCCCAGATTCATGCAACGAAAGCAGTAGTATATTCTTCATACTGTACAATTTCCCAGGATACTACTGATTATGTGCCACTGCCGCACGTACTTTAGCAAAGTGTATGATGCCTCCTCAACAACTGATGCGATGGCCTGCTGAACTACTACAACAGCAGCAGTTAATATAATTGGACTGACGGATAAATTCGGAATGAGCACGAGAAAGAGCAAACATAAGGATGTGAAGTGGATACTGTATGTGTGCATAGTAGACTACTCCACAGTCCACACCCGAACCCGACCTCTGTTCGAAAAGTGGTGGATTACAGAGAAATAAGGTGATGGTCAGGAAATGGGGAGTGGATGTCAAGCCCCATCATTCAATTGGAATGTTCCATCATGTCCTAGATAAGCACACCAATACACTCGCACACAATGCACGTAGTCTAATCAACTATTCAGGCCCGAATTTCAGTTTTCATCAGTGCCAAGATAGATTTGGATAATATTCATGAGTCATGACCCAGCCATAGATGTACAGTTGGATTGGTCGGTGAAGTGTTTATTGAAATGAAATTGGAATCATCCTGGTATCGTGTATTTGCTTAATTCACATAGGTCAGCCACAAGAGAATGGATTCAGACTCAGTATTTGAATTCGGTGACCTATTTGCTGATGCAATGTAAATTTGTTTCGTCATATTGATGAAATTGAATTTGCCAATGGCATGTGAAAAATGCGGTCTAGCATTAGAAGTTTAGGTAACTGAAACGGAAGGGAGATTGGGATGCTAATGCTTTCATATCTCAGCTTGAGCAAAGGAAATTATTTCAAGTTGCAGATGAAAGCATTTACATAATTCCGAGATGGAAACTGTTAGGCCAGGGACTAACTTCCTGGCCGGAATGGACAGATAGATACTCAATTTTAACTAAACATTTACATTCGACTTTGTTATTACAAATTGCACAAAACATATGCACAAGTCTGAAATAATGCGCAGTACAACCTCAAACAGTATTTTTTAATTGAATTTGCAGTTGTCATTGTTAGACAGTTTATAATAATACGATAACGGAAAAGTGAACAAGAATACTTTCACACAATAAATTAGGTGAATAAAAGCATGCTTTTTAATAATTGGTCTTTTTGCAAAGCGTTTGGGCACGTTTTCTTGAGTGGAATATAAAGGACGGGCCGATTTTGACATTCAATTCAAATCAAATCAATTCAAATCAATTCAAATATTGCACTTGATAAGAGAAGTTCCTCAAACTCTAATCTTAAGAAATATAAAATTAATTGAAACTCAATATTTTAACAAAACTCAAGCAAAAATAAAAAAAAAATTTTTAAAATTAGCATAGGTATTTAGATAATTTTTATTATCTTGCTCAGTATTTTTGTTTTCCAAAATTTGGAAGGAAAACTCTCCTTTTTGACGAAATTTAGATGGGATGATTACGTAACGTATACGTCAACAAAATGCAAGATCTGCAGGAAAACACGAGGCAGTTACTTCCGCGCCGCGCACAAGAACTCGGCCTTTCGCAGGCATTAATTTCGTCGTAACTTGGCCTCACTTCCGTATATAAAATCCAACTGGCCAAGAGCTTGAGGAAAACAACTCTATACAATGCCGTATAGGCTCGTGACTGGGGTTCTAGAGCAGTTGGACTCAGCAAGACCATCAGCGACGAGGCTCATTTTTGGATAAACGGATACCTACATTAAGAGCAAAAGTGCGGATTGGAGAAAATGTCAATCCACGCGAGATCCACCAAGCGGCAATCACTCCGCAGAAAGTGACAATTTGGTGTGGATCGTGGGCCGACAACATTATCGGTTCGTGCCTCCGCAAAAACGATGCTCGCGTTGCCATAACAATCTACCGATCGATGACAACCAATTTGATTTGGCCTAAATGACACAAACCGAACATTCATACTAATATAATGATTACTACACTACAGTTCAAACTTGGTTACTACTGAATTATATGACTCACGCTCAGTCGATTAGCCTGAATCCATTACCGGAGGTATCGTCTCCTATAGCTTGCGCCTTCCGAGTGTATAGTCAAAGATACTCTCCTTTCTAATTCTGGTGATAACTTCCCCAAAAACAATCTTGACATCGTTCTTCGGGGACTTATATTAGGTGAGTCTTCTCGAAAAGTTCGTAGAATCTCAATGCTTCGTGCGTCATTCTTCTCTTCGGTGGGTGCGTGATTTTTCAAATGTTGCTCTGATGCGGATTGTGATCATATATTATGAAAGAATGAATAGCTGATACTTAATTCTACTGAGTTGTGAGAAGACTTCTGCTCCCGTTTCATTTTCCGCCTTTGAGCCATCTGTGACTGGTAAACTGGGTGACATTCGTTACCAAAAATTTAAAGCATCCTATACTTATACGAAATTATTCAACTTTTTGAAAAGCTTATGATATTGTTAACATTATTAAAGCTTGCACAATTTTAGAAATTCTACATATTTTTTTTTAATTCATTAAAACAAACTAAATAAAATTTTAACAAATTCAATAAAATAAATAAAAATAAAACTCAATTCTAACTTAAAGTATTAAATAAAAATAAAATAAATGCGCTGATTAAATTATTGACTCTACTTATTAGTCGTTTAACCGTATATTTTTTTAAATATGTTTTTTTTTTTTTTTTTTTTTTTTGAATATAGCGGTACCTACCTAAATTTCTGAGCAGGACATATTTCTAAAATTGTATTCTTTCTTGCTCTACAAATATTTTTAGGTTACAAAATTAGTCAAACAATTTATTTTCGTTTAATTTGACACCTTTGTTTCGCAAATAAAGGGACGAATTTTCAATATCGATCCAGTTGGGAATTTTGTTTAAATCCATCAATGTAAAATATTCAAACTCATCCAGAGATTCGGCCCACCTCCGAAGATATTTTAAACAGCTTAAATAAACCTCTTTTTTTCCACATTTAAGGCATCATTTTCATATCTGCATTTAACTACAAATTTAAGTCGTGTTCAGTTCATACCAGAAAGATGGACAATTACTGAATTGGTGTTGAAAAAAAGTTTTGTTTTATATTTGTGCGGTGTCGAAAAATTCCGTAAATTGAGAAATCCCAAAAAGAGGACAAATAGCATATTTTTTCAAAAAGATACCGGAAATTTTTTTTTAGGATAAAAAGAGAACGTCTGGTCAGCCTACACATATAGAGCCATTGTAGTCTCTAGATTGTTTCTTACCTGTAAGTCCAATAGTATTTCTAATGTTTTCAAAAGAAATGAAGAGACACTTATTGGCCTGTAACCTATGAATATTGCTTGAAGCCATGGAATAGTCGTTTCGGTCTTTTTTTTTAACAGGACTGGTATAATATAATTAATCTCCTTAATAGTCATTATACTTATACAAAAACATTCAATGAGATACTTAGATTCAACAACTGCAAGCAAATAATATCAAAACATACGCGAATAACTGAATCCTCTCGAACATTGGTGGACTTTGTTATATCTCCTGCTGAAAAAAGTGTTTGGGCGGATACAAATCCGGACTTTAAAATAAGTGATCATGAGTCAATAGTGGTGAAAGTTGATGTGCGCAAGAAAAAAGTGGACAAAAATCAAATAGTTGCTAAGGTACCTATTTAAATATAAAACAAACGAATTTAGAGCATTAATATGTAACAGATGCTCATGGATGAACAACATAAGTGATTTTCATGAACTTTCGACTTCCTTAGAGGATAGCCTACAATTTTGTGTCGAACAAATGACAGTAACAAAAAAAGTTTATAAATGCAGTAATAAATGGTTCACACAAGAATTAAATAATCTAAAACAAAAGAAAATACAGTGTTTCCAACGTGCGAGTGTGTTAAATAGACCGATGGACTGGACGGCTTATAGATTGGCTCGCAATGCTTATAAAAACAATTTACAAATTGCAAAAAAAAAATACGTGTGTAATAAAATAAGCTCTTGTGATAGTCAGAAGACGATGTGGAGGACGTTAAAACGCCTCGTTTTGAACGAAGGGAAAAAAGATATTAATGAAGAACAGTTTGGAGTTACCTTAGAGAACGATAGTCTGATTATTGCTAATAAATTTAATTCGTATTTTATAGAAAGTGTCAATGGCATAAGTAACTCCATTTTGTCTAGTAATCGTGCAGCCGTTTGTGATAATGTCTTGGAATGTCAATCGACTTTCTCATTTAGTGCAATAACCTGTGCCCAATTAATGTCCACATGTAAAAAGATGAATAAGAAATCGGCATTTCGCCTTAATATAAAAATATTTATTGAATGTTTCGATATCGTCGTCGGCCCAATTATCGTAAGAATAATAAACAATTCATTTAGTCTGGGAGAATTTCCAAAAAATTTAAAAGAAACTATCTATTGTTGTACCAAGACCAAAAGAAAGCAATACTAAAATCTGTGATAAGCTTAGACCAATAAATATGTTGCTAATGTTAGAAAAAATAATCGAAAAATGTGCGTATGAACAATTTTATAAATTTGTGTGTGATAATGAAATTTTAATTGAAAATCAGTCCGGTTTCCGGCATAAACGCTTTTGTGAAACGTCCCTTAACTGGCTTATAATGACTTTAAAGCAACTCCGACGCGATAAAAAAATAATAATAGCAGTTTTTCTCGATTTTCAAAGAGCTTTCGAAACGGTTGACAGAAATATTTGATTAAAAAAGTTGTTCAAATATGGTGTTAAGGGAACTGAACTTCACTTGTTCAAATCCTATTTAAATGATCGAACTCAACGAACAAATGTGAACAGTGCAATATCAAGTGTTAAATGTAAAAAGTTTGGCGTCCCTCAAGGTACAATAATCGGTCCCCTTCTGTTCTTACTCTATATAAACGATATTTGTGGTGTTGTTTGTAACTAAAAGTAAAGTCTCTTTGTTTGCCGATGATGCTCTTTTATTTGTGAGTGGTAATGACCTAAATGTAGTAAAACGTGATATTCAATGTGATCTCGACAATTTGTTTCAATGGCTGCAAGTGAATAAACTGAAAATTAATATAAATAAAACGAAATGCATGGTAATAAATAATGATACAGTGGTAGACTTGAGAATAGATGGTGTACAAATCGAACAATTGCACGAGATAAAATACCTAGGCGTAGTCCTAGACAATAAATTGACATTTAACACCCATATGATATATATTACCAAAAAAATCTCTAAAAAAATTGCTTTTCTTAGAAGAATAAGAAAAAATATATCAACAATGTGCGCGATAAATATTTATAACACGATTATAAAACCCCATTTCGAATTTTGTTCAAACTTCAAATACTCCAGAATAAAGTTATGCGCATCATCCTTAAATGCAGTATTTAGGTATACACCTATCGAATGGATGCTGTCTTGTTTGCAGTGATTAAATATTAAACAACGTATCATAATATAATGTCATAGTTTTTGTTTATAAAATGAAGTATAACATGGTCCCTAAGTACTTGTCATCAAATTTAATATACACGCAAGATGTTCAGCCTTACGGTTTAAGAAATAATTCTTATTTTAGATTAGAACTATATAGAGATTCCCGAACTCAAAATATGTTATTTTATAAAGGATTAAAACTTTTTAATGAATTGCCTATATAGAAATTAAAAACGAAACTCTTTTTGCACGCTTTAAGCGTTTATTAGTACTGCATATAATACAGTTTCTTAATTAGATTCCAGTAGAATTATTACTTTTCTTGTTTTAAAATGTAAATGTAAACAAACAAATGTGTAAATATTTTTTTTAAGTACCTATATGAATTATTGTAATAGTAATCTTTACTAAATAAAATACTACTACTACTAATACCATCCGGTTCCGCAGACCTATAGGGTTGGAAGGATTTTAGAGCACATGTTATTCTATCTCTGCTATTAGATATGTACGTACAATTCATAATGCTTACAATTCCTCTTCTCGAAGTAAAGGGGGATTATTAATAGGAATGAAAAGCTGAAATTATAGGCAGGTACTTACTTACGCCAATATGCATTAAAACGTAAGAGTAAAACAAATTTACGAATTTATACCTGTATCCAAGAAATTCGTACCAATACGAATGAATTCTGTTACAGCTGGCAAATACTTTCTAAGTTCATCTGGCAAAAAACTACATGAACTTACACTTAAACATTTCATATATCTTCGCTTGAGGGATATGTACCTATGATGTGAAACAAAAATTTGCATTTCCATATCGTTTTGACCAAGGATTTGAAACAAAATCCAAAAGAGAAAAAAATATAGAAATCATCACACGCACGAGGCATACATCCGCACTCGCCCACTCTATAATGATTACTCAGATCCTATCTCTTAGTTCAGTTGACTAATGGATTCTTATTATGGGAAATCTGTGGAAATATATTAACTCGTGTTCGTTGGATATTTTATTACGCATTCCCGAATTCAATTTGATTTTGTAAACGTGCGCTGTCGACCTTCCCGCAATCCCGCTGAAACACACACATACACATAAAATGGTATAGAAGAGGTGCCAACTTCCTGGCAAAGGCAACGGATTGCATGGAACAGAACAGGGAAGACGTAGGGGTAAGTACACGGAATTCAACTGTCGTGTACAATGTCTGCCTAATGTGTCACGTTTCTCGTCAGTAAATTGCAATAAAGGCTGACATTTCGTGCGACAAGTCTCTGTCTAATAGAAAAAAGCAATTTCTTTTCTCTCTAGCACCGTGTCCCCCATTTAGTTTTTTTTTTTTTTGCCATCGCTTCTTTAATATATCCTGGAACCGCAATCGTCATCATCATCGTATCTGGCGGGGTATGTTTTTCAACAAACCCCGTACAGCTACCACCAATCGGACCCAACATTAAACACGTATAGTTGCGTCCTCACAATATAGCTGAGCCGAAGGACACGAGGATGCGTTAAAATGTCCGTGAAATATTTGATTTAGGATGAACCGAGAAGAAGAAAAAACTCAGAGGTCGCTCTAACTATAACAGACTATAGCTTTGCTATAGCTTTGTATAGAAGTGTAATGCCGATGGTTTGTGTACCGTATAGGTTCCGTTTCGTATTCGTTTGATTCTAGTGTTTGATGGCGATATATAGTAAAGATTTTTCTGCTTAAGCGTTGATGGAAAATGTTTTCCTTTTTCGTTAGCATTAATCCGCAATGGACATAAAGCTAAGTCACGTGTGCCGATTGAAAGTGGTATGCGGTAAGCTCGGGGGATTAATTAACTTGCTATCTTCTGCGAAACAAATCAGTTCGGTTTGGTTTCACTTTAATCCTATCTATATCTGTAGACGTCAAATTACGTTTTGTACGTGCCTTATATAGAGCTGATGTTGCTACATAAACATAAGGAATGGCAGGGAAAACTCTCTCAATACGACACCGACACCGCATCCGCACATAAAAATCAATTTTGTTAACGGTTTTGGTGACTAATTGCATTGAAAAAGCACATAAGTAAACCTAATACATTTGTGAGTGGTGTTGCATCTGAAATTTGCATGCTTTCTTTTAAGAAAATCTTACACGAAAATCTTGGGAATTGAGAAAAACCCTTATTGACAGAGGTGGCTATCAAAAGTAAAAGACAATAATCATGTACTAGGAGAAATTAAACAACGCACTAGGTATCAGGTTAGGTTAGGTTAGTGGGCTGGCGGGGAGTACCCACTCCGTGTCACGCTCAGGTCAATCAATACTGACCCATTGTGATGGGTCCACAAAAGCACCCGCACAGTACCTATGCAATGCATACGAGTATAAATATCTACCAAATAAATAAAGCTTGAAAAATTCTTGTTTTTTTATTATTTACGTCTTAAATCAAATAATGCTATGTAGATGAAATTTGGTGAGGTGGACCTTTTTAATGAGTTTGGTAAATCTTTCAAGTTTGAACTTATTGGCTTAACTGGTTCCGAAGTTAGAGGGGGGTCGAAAACAGCCTGAGTTTGTTCCTGTAAGAAGGGGAAGTGCCTTTACTAGAGAACTTGGCTGCGGCACTACCGTGCCCTTTGATTATCACTATATTATTATATACAGTGGTGGAAAACTAATTAGAAACAAATAATTTTTTCTGAGGATTTAATTACCGCTGGTTTATTTATCAACAATTTCGATACGACCTTAGTAAACATAAATAATAGCGTATTAATAGTAATAAAAATGGGAAATTTTATTACTTTATTTATTAATCAAATAAAGAAATAAAGAAGAAATAGAAACAAATTCAAAAAAAAAGAGCAGAAGGTATGTTTCTGTGTGGAATTATAATTAGAAACAAAAAATGTAATTATAATTTAAATTCAAAAATAAATATAAAAAATTAAGTTTTTGAGTCCAACTCTTAATAATTATAAAAATTGATCAATATTTTGTGGGAAATCCACTATTTGCAATGACAGCAGCAAACCGGTTTGGTAAAATGGCTACCAACTTTAGACATCTCTTAACGGGGATATTTCTCCAAGCTTGTTGTTTCTGAACAATTCGCGAATTTTTTTCGATGTTTTCGTTCCCAAACTTCTTTCCAGATCAGCCCACAAATTCTCAATTGGATTGAGGTCGGGACTTTGCTGGCCATCTCAAAACATCTATTTTTTCTTCCGGAAACCAACTCTTCACAAGCCGAGAAGTGAGCTTAGGATCATTGTCTTGTTGGAAAATTTAAGACACTTGCAAATGGTCAAAAGCATATGGCTCCATAACATTTGCTAGTATATCCATGCACATGCTGATCCATTCGTCCAGCAACACGCACAATAGGACCAGTACCGCGCCAGGAAAAGGCTCCCCAAACCATCACATTTCCACCACCATGCTTGAACATTTTTATGGTGTACTTGGGGTTGAGTTCCTGATTTTTTGGCGCCTTACACATTTTTTCTATTGAATCCAAACATATTAAATTTTGATTCATCACTCCAAATCACTTTTTTTCGGAAAGAGAGGGACTTAATTCCAACCGACATTTTACATTTTGTTTTGAAACGTGTGGGTGTGATGCACCCCCGCAGACCTGCTTCTAATAGTTGGTTCCTGACGGTTTTGCATGTGATTTCCTGACTTAGTTGTCCCGATACATTTGACAGAATTTCTTTACTGGTAAGAAAAGGATGTGTCTTACTCAAACGGAAAATGAGTCTGTCTTCTTTAGCGGTTTTTTTTCTTGCCCTTTTATTTTTCTTTTATGGGGTTTTCTATACTACCTGTAACCTGTATCATTGAAAACTTTTATTGCGCCATAGACCATCTTTTTGGAGCATTCCAGGTCCTGGCGATGGATTCCATAGATGCTCCTGCCGTACAGGGTGTCCCAGTTAAGAAGGACAATCCTTTAAGGGAAGATTCCTGAAGTTATGCCGAAAAGACTCAATATTTCTCTTTTTCTTTGATAGCAAGTACCCCAGCAGAAAAAATCCATGGTTGTTAACTCAGATCTAGTCTTTTTTACCATTTTTGTCTGACAAAAAGTGGCTTTTACTATAACTTCTGTTGATCGTACATAAAAAAGTTACTTAACATAATTTTTAGGAAATTTCACAAGGATAAAAATTTCATAAAAAAAATGAAAATTTATAAAGTCAAAATTTTGAGAAAAAGTCGTTTTAAGTTAAAAATTGTAACAAAAATTTTCAAAATTTTGAGTTTAAGGAGCCAGAACTTTTTTGTAGCTGCCCAGATGTAGCCGAAGTGCTTAAGACTATTTTTGTAGCTATAATAGTTTAGAAGTTATAGCGATTTTAGTCGTAACACCTCCAAATTAGAGGTCACCTACTTTGATAGGCTATAACGGGAAATACGATGAAAATAGACCCCCCCCCTGCCATACAATTTTTTGTTCGGCAGAGCTCCAGGAATCACCCCTTAAAGGATTATACTTCTTAACTGGGACACCCTGTATATATACATATATATCGCTCATTTACTTGAAGACTGTCATAACTCAAAAAACTCGATTTTGCAGAAAACATGTTTAAAGTTTTCAATTGACTACCGCCTTGCAGAAATCTGAAGAAATCTTATAATTTCGAAATTAACTAGTAAACTTTTATAAATTTAATATATCCATAAAGGTAAATCGACAACAACTAGTCTTTTATGGTTTTTACCTGAACGAAAATATTCCCTACTTCGAATTGTGACGTTATTGTTGCAAAAATTATATTCATAGGAGTGTCATAAGTTCGAATATGTCGTTATTATTGAGAAAAAAAACAATAGTTTTGTACTTAGTCATTTCATTTTCAAAGTCTTATAATTTGAACTTTTTGAACTTAATATAAAGGGAGTTTTTTTTAGAGGTATACAAATACAATATGGAATAAAATACTTCCAGCTAATATTAATGTCTATGATATTAGCTTTATTTAATAGCTAATAATTTTTTGCCATTACTTTTTAAATTTCGGGCGAACCGAACCATGGTTTTCAAAATAAGTTTGCACAATTTGCACTCGTTGTTCTGGAGTTCATTCATCGTAAAATGGCAAAACGTACTTACCACAAATCAACTTTCAACTGCCATTTGACAATCTGTAGAAACAGAGTTGCCAATTTAAGAACCAAAACTCTAGAAAAACACCCTTTACTTCTAGTATTTAATTAATAAAAATAATAATTCAATAACAAGAAAATATCTTCAGCGTAACTTCTTTTTTTGAGTACACTACCCTACTTGAATTGCTCTTTAGTGTATGCAGATTTGTAAAAAACTGAATTTGGTGATTCTCATTAAATTTTAAGTATTTTTACTTGTGAACGTTTCAGCTCTACCATATTTAACGGAGCAATGTCATTTGCCAGCATTTTTAAATCAAAAAAATTCTCAAAACAAAGCTATTTTACAATAAATGGATCTCCTGTTTTTTTCGCCGATCGGATTATTGAAAAAAATAATTCGGGAGTATAAATGGGACCACTTTTAAGCATTCGTTCCGTTCCCTCTCAATTAAGGAATGCACAGAGTCTCCTTTGTTTTGTGTATGGATAACCATGCCAATTTCAATGAAAATCCTGTAGAAAAATTACTCCTGTGTTTATGAGAAAAACCCTGTTTTATCGTGTAATCATACTGTTTTATTCCCATTTGAATAAACTTGAAAAATTCTATTGATCGACGCACGGTCGAGTGTTTGCTTCCATGAATAAGACGTGAACGTGGACGTACGAAAAATTGCAAGACTAAGATCAACTTGAACATGTCGTACATCGCCTTATAGATATCATTGGATAAAAAACGAAGCCGGACACGCTGTGATTCGAAAAAGAAGTATTCTGTTCAAACTCAAGGTGGTATTGATCGAACTGAAGACAAATTAGATAACGAAACCATAGACAAAGGTATGGAGGGTCCACTTCAGCAACCTACACCCGCGACCCACTTAATGGATAAGCGGGCCATAGAAAATGAATGAATTAAAATATTTATCATTTATTTCATATTTAATTAATAGTTCCTATTCTATTCTTACATTTCGAAGAAAAAAATGCACTCCAATGAAAAAGAGTTCCTGTATACAATTTATTATGCCGGCAGAAATCATTCCGTGTGCGGTGGCCATTGTGTATTATTTCTAAAAATTTATAATTTTTATCAACAATTTCGTCTCATTTTGAGTTATTGAGATCTATTGAGAGTTTCCATCGACAAAATTATCTTCAACAACGACACATTGTCTTATAATATAAACGGCTGACTTCTAAACAGCCAGTCTTTTTTACAAAAATAACGTCATAAGAAGAAATACTTCAGTTGACGAAAGTATTTTTTTCATCAAGAACGTCACATGTTGCAGTATATGGAGTTTGATTCAAGTTAAATATTTCAACAAATCAGTCACAACACGAAATAATGCACTTTATATGAAATTTATCTACATTACAAATATCATAACATTTTAACGAATAATGTCACAACACAAAATATGCCAGTTTTTTAGAAAAGCAAACCAACTAACACACGATGACGACTGTAGCAAACTGAGATATGTCGCTCTTATGAGTAAAAAATGTTAGGATATATGAAATGAAATAACGGCATATTCTCTTCTAACGCGGAAGGTATACAGGATATTAATACGAAACTTTTACACAATAATGAAGCATCATAAAACGAATATTTCTGCATCATTAACTCAAAAATCGCGTTTTTTGAGTTATGACAGTCTTCTAGTAAATGAGCGATATATTTTCTCCACCCGTGCCATCTGTTGATTAATAGGGAAACAATTTTCTGAAGAAAAAAATGGGTTTGTTCGGTTCATTTGGGCACTGGAGGCGCTGAAAAAACTGGTCAATGTTAGGCGACCCGGTCAAAGTTACGCAAGTTGAGAGCGTCATCAAGTTTCACCCCATAGAAGATGCTTTTTGTGTGGGAGGTACCATGCCCCTTTGTCCAATTTTGACCAATCACGGGAAAGCTCCCGGGTCAATACCTAAGATTGTCTATAAATTTGAGCTCAATCGGTTCGGTGATTTTTGAGATATAAGATTTTGAATGTTTTTTTTTGTATTGGCGGTGCCACGCCCCTTTGTCCAATATATTGTTTACAAAATACGCACCAAAATAGGTATTTTTTCGTTCGTATTTTGAGAATGAAAGTTGTCTAATTTGTTATACCTACCTGCGGCTGCAACTTGTGAACCTCTTTGCGTTCAGATAGTAGGTACTAGGTATATTGAACTGCCCTTGGTTCAGGTTTAAGCTGTCATAAATAAAGTTCATAAGACATAAGACGAATATTCAACAAGGGTATTCAATTCATGCAACGTCGTAAGTTTACCATTTGCGTAAAATGGTAAGTTTACAACAAACGTTTCATGAAATTGGGGCAATTTGCTGATTGTGGTAAATGGTGGTAAACCAATCAGCTGTTTCACATGAGAGGGAACGAACGAATTGATAAAATGCAAACAAACCACCTTTGATACAATTATAAAGAGAAAATTGCACATTTTACTATTCCAAGTGTAGGATAATTATAGTTAGTCCATCAAATTGCATTAAGAAAACAAGTTTTAAAAGGGTTTAAATAACGCAATTTACAATACAAATATTTTTGCCGCGAAAACTCCCTTTGTTTGGTATTGGAAATTTCGTTATTTAACCTCTTTTAAAACTTGTTTTCTTAATACAATTTGATGGACTAACTAATTATGCTACACTTGAAATAGTAAAATGTGCAATTTCTATTTATAAATGCATCAAAAGTATTATAAATGCATGCAAAGTAATTTTTATCTGATTTCGCGCCTTTATTTCAAGTGTGAAATGTCATAATAACCTCGTCGTAAGTTTACCATCTCGGTTTTCCACACAAATTCGCGTAGTAATGTCGTTTTCGATTGGTAATCCAGAAGCGTCCGTAAGAACTCTCCGCGATTCTGGATTCAAATCCAGAAGCAAATTTCTCTTCTTTTCAGTAGAAGAACTGTCAGTTGAGTGCCAATCGAACGCTTTCAGAAGTGTTCGGATTGCTTCTGGACGGTTCTGGATTACCAATCGAAAACGACATAAGTTTACCATCTCGTCGTAAATGATTTTCCATACAAATTTTGACAGTTCATTTACCACGTGTCGTAAACTTACGACGTTTACGACGAGTTTACGACGTTGCATGAATACCCCTAATATCAAATTTAAAAATATAAACATCACTACTGATAAATCAACAAAACTAAATGATAAATCCGTGACGCGTAAGTATCTACACCACAAACACCACAATAGGTATAATGTTTGACCTACACAAATAGGAGAGTTTTGTTTTCCTCTTTTGGAAACCGATTACACGTCTTATCAGCGACTTATCGCCATTCACAAAAAAACAACAACTGATTGTCAAGTGGAGAGCGATAATGGCTCTACCAATTTTCAAAAAATGCAATTTAAAAGCATTAAGCAATCGGCCGTCAACCATAAACGACTGTTTATAGTGAATTCAGTTTTTAGAATAATAGACTTGGTGGTGTTTTAAAATGAGTGCGATTTTGAAGATCGGATTTCTCGGAGGCGGTAAAATTGCACAAGCAATGGCTAAGGGATTCATCGCGTCTGGTGGGTGTTGCTTTTTTGTGCTTTAAACAATAAAAGTTATTTAGATAAGGCAATTTTAAAATAATCATAAACATAATCAATGTAAACTTTCCAAAATTTATTGTTTGCAGAGTGATAAGAAGGTCTCTCTTAAAATTATGTGTGTTGTTGATCAAACGAATTCAAATACAGTGCCAGTGCACTGCAACGCAAAACCGCAATTTTTTTACAGTGAACGTCAAAAGTAAGTGAACACCAATGCTGATTTCAGTTGTCTTTGGAGGACTATAAAATAGCTTATGCCGTTGAAATGAAATACGTTGTGTTATTGTTATTTCATTATTAAACTTAAAGGGGCATTGGAGTCCTCTCACTTTTGACGTCTACTGTATCTACTGTGCGAATATGGGGATGCATCGCAGATAATTCCTTTGAAAATATTCTCGCAAAACTGAATCTTGGGTTGTCCAATATCTGCGACTCTTATGGAGGATTGTGTCGACCGTAAGTAAAATAAGGTTGGCGTAGCGTACAGTAAGCTTGTCGAACTGAAGCACGATTTTCGAATGAACAATCTACAAGGGTAGTTCTGGAGTAGGTAATTGTATTCTCACCTACTATCTTGCTTAGCTAGAGTACGGGGTGGACCTGCGCCTCAACCAACAAGCGTCTTCAGCCAGGTGCCTCCTGAGTCGCGGTCATCCCTTACTGCGCCGTTCGTCGGGTGTGGATTCGAAGATCTTCCGGGCGGAAACAGCACCCTGCACCCTCAGTCGTTGGACCTTCACTATTCTGGCTAGGTCGATGTCGCTGTGCAACCCGTATAGTTCGTCTTTGTATCTACTCCTCCATTTACCCGAAACAAAAAAAGGTTAACCTCATCCGCTTTTGATATAATCCTAGCCTTAGCGCCATAGAGAAGGACTGGGACGATTAGGGTCTTATAAAGGGTCACTTTAGTTGTTCGAGAGAGAGCTTTGCTACTCAATTGCTTTCTTAGCCCAAAGAAACAGCGATTGACAAGAGTTATTCTTGGTTTAATCTCAGCGCTGGTGTCATTGTTTGAGTTCATAGCGGGGCCTAGGTAGACCATGTCCCTAAGCACCGAAAGGTTATATTTGCCTATGGTGACATTCTATACAAGACGTCAGTGTTGGGTGTCCTTTCGTCTTGCCCTCATCATTAACCGCCAAACCCATCATTGCCGAGCTACGAGGAAATGGACGGTCTTTTAAAAGATCGTGCCTATGGTGTAGGCACTATTCTTTCAAGAACGATGTTAAAGAAGTCACATGACAGCGCATTGCCTTTGGGCGCCTTTAAAATCGATGAAAAGGTAGTGGGTATCGACGGTATCGAAATTCTTGGGTTTTCTCAGTGTGAAATTGGTCGATGGTGGACTTTCCAGGCCTGAAGCCACACTGATATGGGCCGATCAGGTTGCTGACGAACGGCTTCAGGCGTTCACACAACTATAAGATATTGCAGAAGACCTAGTACCTACCTCTCTAGTTGGCGCAGTTCAGAGTGTCTCTTTTCTTGAACTTCGGTCTTTGGTTAACTCTTTTTCTGCAGCGCTACTTAGTAGGCGATCGAAAGACTCTGCCATTATTGGGCGCGTTAATTTTGACTAAGTTTGGAGATACATGCAGTACAGTCTGAAATTAAAAGAGCTGCGTACCGCTCGGCTAAAGGAATTCCCTTAAATTTAGCTAAGTTAAATTTTGGATAGAATTTTGTATGGGAGCTAAAATTTTGCTCTAGCGGCGGCGTACCAAGCTTTTACGTTAAATCTTAAAATAACAAAATTTCTTTGTTGTTATGTCGTCTGAGGTATATGGCGTCGAAGTATCATTCGTACCTTGACCTACAACAAGGTCGTGATCGTGATTCTATGTTGGTAACTCGGAACGTTCGGATATCTGAGATATTGTTTTTTAATCTGGTGACAGCCATATTTCTTTATGAATAAAAAACGTCATGTTCCGCAAAAATGTCAAAGAAACCACTAATTCTGATAAGGTATCATTAAATAAGGCTAGGTATGATTTTGGTCTTAGAGCGCCACTTGACCTAAATTCAATACTAGCCTAGCCTAGAAAGCTAAAGGTCTTCCTGGTGGGTAGAAAGCAATGATCGTCAAGATTTCCAATACATTTCTACCCCTTTACAAGATTTCCAATAAAGGACACCTTGTGAAAGGGTAGAAATGTATTTGTTTTTTCCATGTTCAAGGCATCGTTAGTAGCTAAAATCATAGCAGACAAAAGGCTATATACAATAGGTTTCAGGCGATCTGAAACTAAGGACCTTACGCCCCATCAATATCAGTGCGTCAGATATTTCCAAATTTAGTAACAACGGTTCTTTGCCTAAGTATAGGGTTTCCCCTTGACAATTTCTGTTTGTCTCATATTCCAACTAAAAGTGATTCAGGCTCACGTCGTGTATCTCCCTACCTATGCAAAAATATGGAGGCAGTAAAGGCTATAATTGACAACCGACTATTTATATCCCCTTTACCAATCCCTGCCACAAGACACTTATTTACAGACGCAAGGATATAATTTAGGTATGTACTTACATTAAAATTCTTCTTTATGTTTCAGGTCTCACAAAAGCTGAGTCAATTACAGCCAGTGTTCACCCTGCGGACACTATCAGTCTCGAATCATTCAAGGTAATAATCTACTGTTAATATTTTCCATTTGAAGTATCCAATAATAATAACAAAAATTTATCGTTAAGAAACTTGGAGCTACAACGATTACAGAGAACCAACCAGTCGTCACGAACTCAGATGTGGTATTTGTTTCCGTTAAACCAAACGTAGTAGTACAAGTCTTAAATGAAATAAAGCCAAATAGCGATGGAAAACTTTTCCTATCCGTGGCAATGGGCATCACTATCGACACAATTGAAAAGGTAGGATTATTACATAAACAACGATTATGCCTCGATGCTCAATCTGAAATTGAATTTTAGAGTCTTTCTTCCGCATCCCGTGTGATCCGAGTGATGCCAAACACACCCGCCTTAGTACGATCTGGTTGTTCAGTCTTTGTTCGAGGATCGAAGGCTACAGACGCAGATGCCAAGACCGCAACCAGCTTGCTACAGGCAATTGGTACATGTGAAGAAGTTACAGAAAGCCTATTAGATCCCATAACAGCTCTAAGTGGTAGTGGACCTGCTTATGTTTTCGTGATGATTGAAGCTCTCGCTGATGGTGCGGTACGAATGGGTGTACCTCGTGATATGGCTTACCGACTGGCTTCCCAAACTGTTTTGGGCTCTGGCCAGCTAGTAAGAGATTCTAAAATTCATCCAGGTCAGCTGAAGGATGATGTAACTAGTCCAGCTGGGAATACGGCTGCTGGATTGCGACACTTGGAACTATCAGGTTTGTCGACACAATAATAACAATGATCACAAAATTTGTATACTATTCGAACTGTTTGCAGGTTTTCGGGCAGCAGTCGCTGGAGCTGTTGAAGCCTCCACTTTAAGGTGTAAAGAAATATCAGGGAAATGATTGTGCAAGAAATGTGATACAAGAAAATGGGTTGACTAAGAAAGACATCAGATAATTAAGTTCATTTATTGCGTTTATAGCATTTTTAAGTGATGTAAAATGTTTTAAACAGTTTAATTAAAAAATTATATCCGATTGTTCAGTGCCTAGTTACATATATCATGTTTTATTTAATCTAAGAATTTAATTTAAGAATAACTAGAAGCAAAAACCCTCTGATTCATATGAAATCGGATAACTTCCCTGAGTTATTAAGAAAATATCTTATCTACATCGACATACTCGCTACGAAGATGCAAAGGATTTACGAACTGGATAGAGATCATTAATACGATGAGAGTACAAGAAGAAGATAAGGCAATATGTATCTGTAACATGTGGTATAGTACCTATAACTTATAACACGACAAATCCAGATGAACGCTCCAGCTGATCCCCACTATCGAATAATGGACAAAGAGCATACTCGCTAACTGCAATTACTACCTCGCGCAGATCCTGGCCGGAAACGGTTGCTATCGAAAATATCTTTGCAAATTTGGACACGATAGTCCGCCCTTTACCGTAAATGTGCAGAGGAAATAGAGCTCAAGTTCACAGCTTCTAAAAAGCCTTAAATTCAGAAGTGACGACTCCTACCGTAGAACCAAATGAGAAGAGTTGAAAAACTAAAAGAGGCTATGTGTGTGATTCAGATGAGAAAGCTAGCCCTCGATTACCGTTGTCGTTTCCGACTCAAAAATACACGACTCTTCCAAATCTATGTTACACTTGTCGTTTTTACACGACAAAGGTCGGATGAAAATGTCAAATGCCTTTTTTGTAGATACCTTTGATAGTTTTGTAGTCGTGTCACACGACTTTATTTTAATTACCTAATAAAAAGCGACACGACTAATGCCCTAAAAAACGGCCTTTTTTGTCGTTTGAAATTTCGCTTCCGACAGGTAGTCGGGTGGTTCAATTAGGGTGTGTTTGCACGTTTGTATTCGGTTTTTTTAAACAGAATTTATTTCTTTTTACATAATGAAAGAACGCACACAAACATGCAGGCGTTCGTTTTTGGTGGAAAAATTTGCTGTTAATTTTCATTTTAAAAACTTCATTTTAACTGCGTACGTCCGATGGATAAAAAAAAATATGGAAACAATTTAAAATAACAAATAAAATGCAATCAGAAGTTCTTACTTCATTAATGAAGAAGAATATTCATCTGGCTAAAGGATTCAAGGGGTTAACTATAAGATAGATTTTGATCGTTCTTGTAATTGTGTTGCTACAACGATAAATAGCTTTCGCCCTCCGACAAGAGATGGCAAGGGTTGGCAAAAGGTACTAATTTTGATTGTTGTTTTGTTTAGGTTATGTATGCAAAAACTAGTGCAGAACAAAAAGGAGTCTCGCTTGAGCAACCGGAGGAGGCAACTTTAAACAGGCGATACCTTCGCGAATGTGCTCCCGTTCGAAAAAATCTTTAATCCGAAAGGTGTGGCAATAGGGACTTCGAATACTTCAATAGTTCAGGCACAATCGCCTGATTGTAATACGAACTATCCATCGACAAAGCAGGCAGTTTCCACGCTAATCCCATCACAATGGGATGATGTCCCTGAAACGTCAGCCATCTATCTCCTTACAAACTCGCCAACACCATCCACTTCCTTGTCCCATCAGGCTGGGCATACTCCTGCACAAAATGAATTATCTCTTATTTGTGATCGTGTTAAAATAATGATTTAAAAATAAAAATTTAAATTTTCCAATCTATACTTAAGAGAGATTTTGTGTGGTAGAGACAATTATTTAATGTTCAGCGGATCTCTATCCCTTGAATGCAAGGCAAGGACTTGGCGCCAAGTGAAACATCATGGACTTACGTACAGTGAGCGTCGAAAGTGAGAAAACACGATGCTTCTTTGAGTTTTCTTTATGGTCTCGAAACAAGTCTAAAAAAAACAACAATTTGTACGATTACGAAACAAAAATAATTAAACATAGAGTAACGACTACAATTTTTGACCCAACTATTGACACCCCATCATTCAACAGTGATTTTCTCAATAACCTTTTGTTCGAATAAGTCAATTTATTTTTTATTTTGAATTTGAACATT
Source organism: Cheilosia scutellata (assembly GCA_955612985.1). NCBI lineage: Eukaryota > Metazoa > Arthropoda > Insecta > Diptera > Syrphidae > Cheilosia > Cheilosia scutellata. Next base: position 63,277,668 of record OY015312.1, on the reverse strand, counting down.
TTTCTCATATTTCTGTGTCTTTAGTTTGGAGACATTCCTTTCCAGTTCTGTTTTATAAGTGAAAGTAAAATCACGTGCGACAAAAAAATCAAAACTTCAAAATTTTGGTTAAGGACGTATAATTTTGTAAGTTTTTTTTCACTACTTCCTTTTATATTTTTTAATGAAAACTTTCTTTATTTTCTTTAAAAATGCATTAAATAAGTCGTTTGTAGATATATTTTGTTAAAAAAGTTATTGTTTTATTAATAAAAGGGGTGCTAATAATTGGGTTAAAAAAAACCTGGGGTTTAATTATTGGCAGGGGGTGCCAATAATTACATCCTATGTAGCTACAATTATTGGCACTGCCAATAGTTGTACTTTTGTGAGTGCCCATAGTTGTATCATGCAACTGTTATTCATTGATTTTTGTGGTAAATGCTTTATTCTGCACCAATTTCAGGTTTTTTTTTTTCAGAGCAAAAAGATCTAACATCTTATATGATATTCATACATAATATTGCTTAACGGTAAATTTAGGTTGCCTTTTTTTAAAAAATACAAATATTAAAAACAAATTTTTGTTTGTTTCCTTTACAAAATACTAATTTTATAACTCTTATTTAAATTAATTAAATTTCCAACGAAGAGAATAATATTTTTTGTTTATTTGCCTTTGAAAAACATTTGTCTATATTTTTTATTTATATCTACATATCTTTTATTTTATAATTTTAAATAAAACATTTTGAAAGCATATGTAAATAAAATAATATATAAAACATGATGTTTTTCTGTTTAAAGAGTGCCAATAATTGTAGTTTTTGGGGGTGCCAATAATTATGTCAGGGTGCCAATAATTGTGGTTTTTTGTAAGCTTTTACTAAATTGGCATTTTAAATATTTTTTCAATAACTAAACCGTTATTTATAAAACTTAATCAACGTGGAATTTAATAATTTATACTTCTGTATACAACAGATTCAAATAACTCTATAAACGAAAATGTTATAGTTGATCAAAGTTGAAATTTCCTTAGGGGTGCCAATAATTATTGTAGTCGTTACGCTATTTCATGTCGACAGCAAAAAATACTTCCTAAATATTTAAAATAAATTGTATCCAAACTCCAAAGACAGACCTTTCACGCTCACTATATTTGTTATCAGGGAGTTTTTCACTAAATTCAAAAATAAAAATTAAGAGGTAGCATGAATTATTCCAAATTGGCATTTTAGCAATACTATTTTGACTTCGTCTAGAAAGCCCCTAGCGACATCCAAAAAGTCTTGAATCTTCATATTTGTATTCACGTTGTAATATCCTACCTTCGGTGCGGTTGTATTAATTATTCAAAATTGATATTTTTATCGCACTTCCGCCGCGTTTGCCAGGGCTTTGGCTACACCTAAAACGTCTTGGAAACATGTATTTGTACTGATCTATACTGATGATTTGTATTGTTCCAGTTTTGAATCACAACTGTTTTTTAATATACAGTTACACGTTTTAGCTGCCATTACGCGCTGCCAGACAGGCATACTTGAAACCTCGGCCATCAGAGCAACATATTTACGTAAAATTCATCCGGTTGCCTACCACGTCCAAAACGGCATATAGAAGGCCACATACGTAACGTAGGTATTTTCTTTTTTAAACTTTTCGATGCCGAAATTTCTAATTTTAAATTAAATTAAATTAAATCCATTTATTTGCATGTATTCCTATACATAATTGTACAATGAATTCAAATAAAATAGTACCTAAGCTTAGGTTAAAAGGAAGAAAGAAAAATATAGTCTTGGAATAAAAGTGACGTCTCACACCACTCGCACAAGGCTTAAAAAGTTTATACCAAAGATATAGTACCTATGTACAAAATTTTCGTCATTTTATTACATTGAAGGCGGTGGTGGAGGTGGTGGTTGCACTAGTCCCGGTACTCCTGGAGGCAACGCTGGTGGCGGAGCACATGGAGGTGGAGGAGGCGCAACACCAGGGGGTGGTGGTGGTAAAAATCCACTCGATCCATTTTGACCCCAGCCAAATGGAGGCATCAGACCAGGGGGTGGCGGAGCTGCCCAAGGTGGAAGCGGAGTGTTCGATGTGCCCGGTGGAGGAGGAAGTAGCGATGGCATCGGACCGGTTCCTGGAGGTGGTGGAGGTAGTGGTGAGCTTCCGGGAATGGGAGGGTTTCCGCTTTCACCACCTGGTGGTGGAGGCTGCACCGGCGGTATCCATGGCATCATAGGGGGCGGCGGCGGCGGTGGTCCTGGTGGTAACGGCTGCGAAACAACGGGCGGAGGCTGCATCAAAGGTGGCAACGACATCGTACCATTTGAAACCCAGGATGGTGGCGCCATTGGTGGCGGCTGCACTGGAGGGTGAGACATCAGTGGCGGTGGTGCAGCAATTGCTTTCGGCTGTGATGGTTTCGAATCGAAGAGGCTGTAGCCACGATTAAGATGTGCCTGAGCCAGAGGATCTGCTGCAGGCTTTTGTGATGGTGGTGGTCCTTCACCTAGTTCGGCCATCAAACTCATATACTCTTCATCGATTTTGGCTTGGGAATCATCTGACGGTGGCCCACCCTGTCCTGGCCGCTTGCTGCGACAATCTTTGGATATATGTCCAGCACCTCCGCATGAGGAGCATACGATGCTGTTGGTTACATTCGGTTTATCAGGACAAAGCCAGCTCTTGTGTTCGGTAGAACCACAATTTGTGCAGCGCGGACAATCGGTCTCGCGTAGGGTACCATTGAGCTGGGCTAACTCACGCAGTTGCATGCGACGAAGATCGTTGTGTCCTTCGGGCACTTCAATTCCCTGTCGTATGACATCTTTTATTTTATCCACTGCTTTCTTGACAGCCTCTGGATTGGAGGCCGTGATGAACGCATGCAATGGCTCATCTTCTCCAGGCAGTGGTTGGCCATCTTTTCTACCGACTTTACCCTCTTTCACTGAGCCCTTGCCTCGGATAATAATCTTCGCTCCAGTTTCCTTTTCCATTGCTTTCAAAGTGTTACCACGCGGTCCGATCAGCAGGCCGACAAAATTAATGTCTGGATGTTGCTCTTGCGGAATGAGAACCTTATCGCTGACACGGATTACTGGTGGCCTACAAAAGAAACTGTCAATATGAAATCAAAATAAAAGCAGACAGCACTCACTTGTAATCAGCCGGTGGCTTAAAGTCCGGATTCACGCTCTGCATGCGCATGATGAGTTGATGACGTTGTTCCTCTAAGCGCTTTCTAAAGCGAAACTCTCGGGTGTTCAACCGCTTGCCATCAGAACTGTAAATTGGCTCTGGCGATGGGGATCTGTGAAGAAAACAAAATGCAATTTTAAGCAAACAAACTCAAGGACATCATATCTGCATTGCAGAGGCTCTTGTATGACCATCTAACAAGCGATATGACTTTTATTGTTCGATCTTAAAACTAAAATCATTTCGAAAATAAAATTTTAACACAGCGGAGGCCGTGTACTGAACTTGAGAGTTTTGGTTTTGCTGAAAGAAGTTTAGTTTGGATTAGGGTTAGCATTATTTCCATAAACAACAAACAAAATTTGTTATTATTAGTGAGAGCTTCGTGTGGATCGTGTCGACCGAGGCAGTTGATGATGATTCCAGTCAGCCGTGGCTCTGGATTGCAAGTTCCATTTTCGAACACTGCCATGTAAAAGAAAGAATTCGTTCTGAGCAAGTTTTATTTAATTAGTGCTTGAGATTAACTTTTTTTTTAATTAAACACGACGTAGCTCTGTTCAATATTACGAAGGTGCGCTGAGTGTGATTACAAATTTCTATGGGCGGTGGAAGACAAACCTTTAAAGGCAGTCTCAGTAAAAACTGACACATGCTGCTGGAATTTATGTAAATAATAAGAGTTTCACTATGTAGGGCTACAACCCAACGGATTCTGATTTAAAGATACGCGAAGTTAAGAACGGGTGGCTGTCAGGACACTGACCATTGGTATACTATTAGATATCACAAAGAGATATAAATTGATCTAAGGGGTGAAGCCCTGTCAAATTTCTAAACATTTGGATTTCTTGTAAACAAAGAAGTTCACTGACGTCAACCAAATATCGAGAAGTGGCAAGAAAATTGGAAATTACTGTTGGCCTATATTATGAAAAATGTTAACTTACCAGAAGTAACAAAAACCCATTGTACAGTGATATCCACTCACAGAAAAAAAAACTAGGGAGGAGTGCATTCCCAATAAACGTCAAAATGACAATTTTTGTTGGCCCTGACTATGTCAAGATTGCAGACCGAGGAGAAAAATTCTTAAATCTGGCAAACTCCTCATGCAAGGTTATTTTTTCGTTTTACCTTATCTCAGAACAAAATCCCAGCGGGCGGCTTTTGGTTATACACAACAAGAGCAGTGTATGACTGCCTCATTGTAGCAAGGAATAAAAAGAAAATCCTTAAAGTTTTAAGACAAAGGGAAACTTCTAACTTCGTGACGAGGAAAATATACGGCTGCGTTCTAGCTCTAGCATTGCATCACATGCCGAACCCAATCCATCTCTGCTTTAGAATCAAAAGGAAGGCCTTAAAATCAAGCAGTATGACAGTCATCATCAAAATGCTTAGCTTACCCGAATACAGAGATTCTGAAAGAACGTTATGCGAACAAAGCGCAAAAACGAATAAAGTAAAGAATGGCATTAGCATCAACAACGTAACTAAATGGACATTTAATGTTCGAGAGATCAAAAAACTTTGTAAAGAACAACAAAATGCAACGGTTGGTAAACTATCAATAAATTCATCGCTCAGTTTACGCAGGTGGTATTCGCTTGGACAATTGAAGGCGAATGGAAGTACAGATTCACTCTCTGTCAGGGGAAAATAATAAAATATCGAATTGGCCAACAGAATTCAAATGTTCAAACAAATCACTTAAATGAATATTATAAGGAATGATGGATGTTGTTCGAAATAGCTACATAGAGTGAGCGTCAAAAGTAAGTGAAGAAAAAATGCTATTTTTATTTTTCCTTGGAGTTTGGATAAAATTTTTTTTAAATATCTGTAAAGCATCCTTTGCTGTCGAAATGCGATGTTTTGTTGTTATTTCGTTATTAAACTTCTTGCAAATTGTTGGTTTTTTAGACTTGTTTCAAGACTCTAAAGAAAACTCAAAAGAGCATCGCTGTTCACTCACTTTTGACGCTCAATGTACATGTAATTCCAACCGAAGTGTTTGTAAAGGCGTAATTATTTGCATGTTGTCTCTAATGCTTTTTATGACAATTAAGATTAGGAGCGCATTTTCACGACACATCTTGTTATTGTTCAGTAATAACAATTGCCCCATCGCGCCTACAACCTAAAAAAATGTCTCTCGTACTTTCGAATGTGTGAAGTACGTATACTCTAAAAACTGCGTTTAAGCCTCAAATATGTAATTCATCAGTAGACAACCACCACAAATGCTCTTAAAACACTATTCACTTGAAGACCAAGGAGACTATGATTTTCATCACTATATGTAACTGCGGTAGGGTACTTTTTGAAGCACAAAGTCACACCTGTGATCTTTTTCGACCAGATTTCAGATTTTCGGTGTACATTTCAGTTGGTTTCCGAGGATTTCAATTCCGTTGTTTATCACAGGAGTGAATATCATTGCCACTAGCCGTGGCATCATTAAACAGATTCAAATTTGCGGAACATCACATATTTGCTATATTTATTGCAACCTCCTCACGTAATACTGAACAAGCTGTTTATGCGATGCTGAAAGAAAATCATACGAGCATTAAAATATTAAGTGATTAATTTGCTTCACATTACGACACTTTGGTCTTCTATCTGATGCACCATCGATCGAACATCTTGGCTACAACAGTTGAACAGTAGTTGATGATGTGCCGTGGATCGTCCCCGCCAGTCGCCTCAATTTAAGCACATCCGCTGCAGCTGAGGATAACAAGAAGAGATGCAAATTATTCAAACCTTTCTTCTGGATTTTGTGGTATTCCTAATTCCCCGGTCCGCAGCTTTCGACTGATCTCCTCGATTTGCAATTGAACTGTAAGAAATTTTGGTTAAAAAGAAAGAAATCGAGGCAAGCCTCGATGTTAGTGGAATTCTTTTTTCTAAAAACAAAGAAATGTGTATTATCATTAATCAAAATTATTATTCTTTGTTCGAGATATCTATGTGTATTATGTCATAATAGCATTTTGGGGTAAGATTGAATGTGATTGCAAACAGTTGTTGTTAATAAAAAATATCAGATTTCTGAGATAGCAGCAACAAACAATACTACGGTATACATTTTGTTTTTGTTTCGTTCTCGGATGCAGATACTTACATACTTCACTTCAAAATAAACAAACGAAACAAAAATTAATAATAAAAACAAAGTTTAAATTATGAATTCATAATAAAAAGAACACAAACACAAGTAGGTATATGGTAAGGCGCTCTACGATCTGCTGAAAATATTTTTCATTAGTTTTTTTAAACAGTGATAAGTGAGTTGGTCTCTCACGCGAATGCTCTACTATATCGAATCTGAGTGGAGGAGGAATAAATTTTATGTTAATTAGTTTTACATTAATATATAATTTTGTGTAAAAAACTAGAGAAAGAAGAAATGTTTCAGTTGTGTGTTTAATTAGTTAGACTTTTTTTATGAGATTCGAGAATCTGCACATCTCACTGGCTTGTTTTGGGGCTTTAATCGGATCATTCCTATGAAGAAATTGATTTTGATTAGCAAATTTGTTTACACAAAAAAAAAAAAAACATATCGATTATTCTAGGTTATTTGAGAAACTCGTGTGCCCTGTCTTTTATTATCCTCTCTCACTCTCTCTTCCCTGATTTTCTTTTGGTGATATCCTCTCGGTCAGCGGGACCTAAGATGCATTTGATTCTTTGTTTTGTTTTTTCTTTTTGACCATGCTTACATTGACGACGACGGTTGTATTACAACTTACTTACTATGTGAATCTTATAGGTAGGGGTATTTGTTTTAGCAAGCGGATTAAATTTACCTAAATATGCCTCCTGTTGGGTTGGATCCAGGGTGGAGGGCAAAATGGTCGGCATTCCCGGGATAAAGGTCTTGTCATTCTCAGTTCCTCCCCAGCGTGATTTCTTCTTGCGTTTCTTATCATTTCCGTCCACTGAAAGAATGTAAACATTATATTATTTTATAAACAATAAACGGATTGTAATTAATTGATATCTTTCTCTCACAAAGTGTGACTTCGGACAGAACTTTAGAACGAACTTTTTGCGAACTAGTGTCTGCTAAGTTGACTACGACTTTTACGCATATCTTGAATCTGTCGATATAACTACATACTTATATCCGTAAACTAACTCTAAAGTTGCCTTCAATTCCTGAGTACCACATCAGGTGTCAGATATGACTAGGCACAAGAATCCATACCAGCCACTGCCGTATCAAAAAGCACCAGATAGCTATTCGTACCTAACCAATGTACGTGCATTGAAGGCGAAGAAACAGCAGACAGGCAGACGGACATGTCTAAATCGATTCAGAATATACATGTATACTTTAAGGGGTATCCGATGACTCCTTCTTGGCGTTACAAATGTAATGACAAAGTGAATATGTACACACCTTCCCGTGGAGGGTAAGCGAACATTGAACACAAACGAACAAGGCTATAGGCCCAACAAAACAACCACTGCTAAATTGTGATTTCCAACTATCCAAGTTACGATACTGCGAAAAGTGGACGCTTTGGCAGGGATAGGATAATCAACGTATATATGGAAGGGTGTGCCTAAGAGAAAAACTTTACTCTCTCCATATCATTTAGAAGTACAAGCCAACTACTATCAGCTAGGTTCCAGAAATCGAGTGAATTCGTTTTCAGTGTTCTGGATTTCGAGCGATTCGGAAACCCCGAGATGTTTTCGAAATCACAATTTCACTTTGTCTCAATTCCGAAAATTTTGAAATCGAAATCAAATACAGTGAAATGTAGAACACAAAAATTCATTTCCGGTTTCATTTCGAGTTAAAGTGAAATGTGGAACCTAGCAGTATACAATGGTACAATGGTTAAGAAGTTTTAATACGATGATTAAAGTAATGATCATCTTATCCAAAATATAAACAAACATATAATACTTACTTGACGATGTCTCCGAAGGGCAATTACTTAAAGAATCATTGCTGTTCGTGCAACTAAACAGTGCAGCAAAGTTTTTTGTCGAATTTGTGCTATTCATTAGATCCTGAATAGTCTGAGTTAGGTCAAACCTAGATTCTCTGGCTTCTTCCTTAATAATGTCCAGCTTTGAATTTCTATCATAGCGATCTCGCTCACGATCGCGATCACGTTCCCGTTCGCGGTCTGCTGTGCCACCACGATCTCTGCGGTCACGATGACTACTTCGATCATCACGTTCGCGATCATAACGTCTACTACTTCCACGGTCACGATCACGATCACGATCCCGGCTTCTGGATTTGCTGGAGCGACGTCGTTCTCGGCTGCGGCTTCGCTTTCGAGAATAATCACGGTCATGTGTTCTAGAGCTGCTCCTTCGTCGCTCACGTTCCCTTTCGCGTTCGCGTTCCTTCTCGCGATCACGTTCTCTTTCCCGTTCACGTTCCCTTTCTCTATCGCGTTCACGTTCCCTCTCCCTTTCCTTGTCTTTTTCAGCCTTACGCCTACGTTCACGATCCGCATCACGATCACGGCTTTCGCGATGACGATCACGGTCACCGTCGCGATCTCGGCTACCACGATGGCGGTCCCGGTCGCGGTCACGATCCCTTTCACGATCGCGTTCTTTATCACGACTCCTGCTGCGATCTCTATTGAATAAATGCTAAACTTGTATGGATTTTCAATTATGTGACTAAAACACTACTAACCTTTTTCTCTTGTCCTTATCGCGGTCCCTTCCTCGTTCTTTTTCACGATCTGCAGATTTGGACCGGGCAGCGTTATCCTTATGTTCCTTTAGGTCATGGTCATTTTCTTTATGCTTATCGCTCATCTTTTTTAAAATAATATTTATTATTATTTTTTGTTCTCCCTTTTATAGAATTCACAAAATTAATTGAAAACGTTTGCACTTAGTTGATGAATTTCGATTGAAGGAAAAATGGCCGACGCGACAAGACTGTGAAAATTTTTGACAGTTTCAAAAAAAAAAAAATAATTAATGAGTGCATTCAGTATAATTTGGTTTGATATTGCATTCAGTAAAAACGCTTTTTAAAATAAAAAAAAATACATATTTTAATATTTTTATAAAATGTTGGTGTGTGAATTATTGGGCTAAATATTTTTTTTTATTTGCTGATGTGCAGACTCTTTTGTCCAAAGAAAATAGTATTGGCTTCCATAAAATGTACGAGCATTTAAGGCTGCAATTTTTCTAAAAATATATGTTGCAATTATTTTCTCGTTACCCGTTTTTATATCATGTGTGAAATGTTACAATAGGCGTATTTTTTTGGCAATCTATAGCTAGCTCACTTTTACTTTTACATGCAAAACCAAAAGTGGGTATAAAAGTGGCTATAATTAACGCAGTAATAAAGTGGAGATAGGAAAGTTGAAAAATTTTATTCATAGATGGCGGTGTTGTAAATAAGGAGGAATTATTTTTCTTTCTTGAACGTTGAGAGCGGCTATTTGTCACTAATGGGTTGTGTTCGTTGATTGTTGTCTGAATTGGTAAATATTTTGCAATTCTCTGATTGGTTGAAATGCATTTATACTTTTAAATACTTCATATTCTTACATAATATTATTTAAAATACGATTGAAAATGCTACATAAACTTTGTTGAAAAATAAATATTAATATGTACTTACTGAAATTTGTTGTGTTCAAGGTAACAAAATGCAACGTGAACATTCAATAGATGTAATAGACGCGATTCCTTTTTGAATATGTTATGGCCACCTGCAATGTAAAATAAACTGAATGTCTTGTCTAGTAATACAAAATGCGAATCGTTGTAGTTTTGCTACCCATTACCACTGTTCGAAATTATGGGATGTCATCCAACGATTTGTATATGCGAACACTCCAAATAATTAGGCTCCACTAGCCATTGTCACTATCAGTCACAGGCGACGCAGGAATCCAAAAAAATAAAACAAATAATGCATTAGGATAGGTAGGTAGCAAGAAAAAAAAATGTTTAACACAAACGTTGCTCACCTGAACTGCAGCCATGGAGAGTCGGCGATGATTGGATATCCGCGTTATCTGTAAAGTAAGAAAAGAAAGGCAGGTATCTGAAATAAAAGAAAAAGAATTAGAAATCAGGTAGCCGAAGAATTATAGCCAAAAATAATAATATAATAATAAACCAAAATAAACGTTTACGAGCACACTAGCTGTCGGCACAGTTTGTTTTGACAACAAAAAAATAGATACCAATTCATGCAAGGTCTGTATGGAGGGGTTGACAGTTGACAGTATTCGGACTGTTCGGAACAAAAGGTGCGTTCACCATCGTAGGCTAAATTGCTGTAGCAAATACAGCAACCCTAAAATATTTGCTGAGAGCAGCGGGATTTTTGAATCTGTGGCGGGCTCTGATTGGTACTATCCTGAATCGGATGATGGAACCTTGGCCACTAGCGGGAGGATTGGTTTGTTGTTGGTAGTTCCAACTGAGGAATGGTCGGATGCTTCTGCTCTAAGGCAACTAACGTCATTGTGCGTTCAGTTGTCGGGCCGGTACCATACCAGTGGCTGCTGGAAAATTAGAACAAAAATTAGAACAAGACAGTATAGTGTCCCTGCACATAGAAAAAACATTTTTTTTGCGTAAAACTACAAAACAATAGTTTTTTTTAAAAGAAAAGTCCTAATGTATATTAGGCAGTGTTAAAAAAAAAAAAGAACAAAAAATAAAAAGATACAATAAAAGTGTAGTACACACTACTTGTGACTTGTGGTACAGTGGCACGTACAGTCGACGTTGAAGAAACCTAATCTGCTTCCGCATGACCTGGAAAGAAAAAGGAAATTTTTATAAGTAATATAAAAAAAATTAAAAGCTGTGAGTTTTGTGTAAAATTAGTGTTAGTTTTAGTCTTAAATTAAAAGTGACATTTTTATATATAGGTATCATAACCAGCAATAGCTGAAGGTCGGTTGGCGGTCATTGACTTGACAGTATACCGAAGTTGAAGGAAAAAGTCAAGGCCGCCAACAATTTTTTTGTATGCCTCGCCAATAAACGTGTATTCCACGCCACCAATTTCGTAGGCTGAGGGCTTATCCGGAAAGAAAATTAAACTGAACGCAACAGGGTGCGTAAAATCAGCAGCACCCTAAAACGCGCCCTAAGCAGCGCTCCAGGGCTGCAAATTCCGGCTATCCGTGATTAGTTTTAAGTTTTTTTTTTGTTGTAAAGTAGTTATAAGTGTCAGAAGCGTGACCGAGATTTTTTTTGTTGTTCCATTCATCCTTAAACTATAATTTTCGATTATTAAGTGAACTCCTTGAGAGCAAGAATTGCTTCCCCTTTTTTTTATGTCAATTTGTTTATTTATTTTTATTCATTCGTTACATTCGGGTCGGGTGCAACTCATCCGGTGGCAAGTCATCCGGAGACAAGTAACACCACCTACATCTTAACTTTGCAACGACAGCGAATATTCGCATCACTCACCTTTAGTGGAACGTGTCGCAGTCGAGCGTGTTTATTGTTGGGGGGGCTGGCTTAAGTTATTATAAATGGATGCTCTTGTTGAACTTGGAATGTTTTGTTGTTGTAGGAGGTAGGTACTAGGTAATCGTTGGTACTATGGATAAGGGTGGGGTGGGAAATGTTTCATGTTAAGAAATAAGAAATATCATATAGCATGAATGATTTTAATAGATATATGTTGGCAGTGTTGCCAGCAATTTTCTAACGGAATTATGCCAAATTAAAAAATTAATATGCTTAATTAGCTATATGCGCTATTTATTTTTGTGAAACACTATTTGTAAATGGCTTACAAAATCGTTTATGGATATTATTTATAAATTGTACGTACACACATGGATGTATTCATATTATGGTAAATGTGATTTGGAGATTGTAATATTGATACCTAATAGAGATTTTAATTAAACCAAAGAGGAGAAATCCCGTGGCTGGGAAATGTCAAATATAATGTCGAGGAGTTTGATGTACCTAGTATTGTCACTAGATTGAAAGGAAAAAACAAAGGTAGATTTAAAAAAATAAGAAGGTAATTAGGTATAATAAGGTATGTATACGTATTTACTATTTTCAATTTAAATATCAATATACCTACTTTGGAAAATAGTTCTTGGGTAGGTAGTATTATATAAGACAAAAACCTTGAGCATGTTAACACAATTAATAGCTAGCTATGTCCGATAATTACTGACTAGAGAAACTTTGTTTAAATCTTTCATTTTAGAAGAAATGATACTACTTTTAACTGGGTTTGAATAAAATCTTTTTTGGCTTTCCAGATACATATTTATTTTTTTAAATTTTTGACTATTTGGTTGCTTCTGCGAATGAAGTTACCGTCCGGGTATTAAAAACATTTTACACGATTTATGTATCGCTTGGGATTCTCAAACAATTTGTTTCGGCGAACAATTTCTTCTTCCTAAAAATGTTAATGACGGCACATAATCATGAAAAAATCCGTTAAAGTGCGTTTGCTTTAATTTTCTCATTGAAGCCTAGTACGTCGCTGTTGTGGAACGAAATTCCATACAAAAGTGACACAACGAAATCATGAACGAACAATTTTGCTCTCTTTTTTGTTTTGTAGTATATGCTGCTGCTGCGAAATGATGGCGAAAAGTGGGTAATTGTAGTAGATTGCTTGGTACAATTCTCCACTCTTTTTTCGCACACAATTTATTGTCGGGGACATTAATTTCTAGCAAACATTTGGCATTTTTTTTTTGTTTTTTGTTTTTTTAATCTCATGAAGTGGACTATCTATATTGAATTCTTATGTTCCGAAGAATTGGAGCAGCAATATCAGGAAGATGACCCACCACCATTAGCACAGTAGATACCATCAGTGCAGCAAAAGCGAAGAATTAAAAGAAAATCCGATTTACATCAGAAGAGAAGAACAAATTGGTTTTGCTTATAAGGCTGCAGTTATAGCCATCAGAAAAATCCATCCGTAAAAACAAGAAACAGAACAAAACTGACACATTTAGCCATAGCATATCATAGGAATTCAGTGGAATACTTCGTGAAACTGGTTGAGAAGTTGAACAGAAAAAGTTTTTCGTACGGAAAAATAAAGAAATTCTTTTTTTAGAAAATTTAAAGATCAATCGCTTAATTTTTTTTGACGAATTAGTTTTATAATTCAAAAGCAACATTTTAAGACCAAGATTGATTTCAACGATTGAGTTTAAGTGCTCCAAAAAAGTAAAACAATTTTTTTACGGATGCATTTTCCTGATAGCTATAACAGCAGCCTAAAATCCAATGAACCAATTTGGAAGCTGGAAGCTGTCACTTGAGTAGCAGCTGATGGAATTCTCCACAAATTATTTTCCGCTGTCTTTTCGCACACGTTTCGCAATTGGAGACCACCGAAAAATTAAATTTCACAACCGCAGCCGCAGCGTACTAGGCCTGAGATATAAACAGAGAGAAAATTATGTTTAATATTAGAATGACCAAACGTGGTAGAATTTTTGGGTGCAGTGGTAAATTGGAAAAATATTTTTCTCTCTAAGGGTGCTGGATTACAGTGAGTTCCCCGTGCCTCTCACTCTTAGGGTGCTGGATTATAGTGAGTTCCCCGTGCCTCTCACTCTTAGGGTGCTGGATTATAGTGAGTTCCCCGTGCCTCTCACTCGTGGGGTGCTGGATTATAGTGAGTTCCCCGTGCCTCTCACTCTTAGGGTGCTGGATTATAGTGAGTTCCCCGTGCCTCTCACTCTTAGGGTGCTGGATTATAGTGAGTTCCCCGTGCCTCTCACTCTTAGGGTGCTGGATTATAGTGAGTGAAGATTTTTAACACGCAATTACAACAACTACGAACTGTTTGACACTTTCGAGACTCTATATAGTTGTTGTAATTGCGTGTTAAAAATCCTACTTTACTTTACTTCACTGAGATAGATGTGGAAAAAAACTGACCTTATTTAACTAAAAAACTCTTTTCCCAATATTGTAACAGGAATAATTAAATCCAAAAACACCCACACTCGACATTAAATAATTTCACAAACCCCAGCCGTATGTCCTACATATTGGTTTTAGTGATAAGGAAACTCTGGAAAACTATTCAAAATATATCGCCTGTAGGCTAAATAAAACAAAATAGAAATATGTCTGGCAAAAGAAGTGTATTTTTCTGGGCTTTCAAAAATGACTTTAAGCATTCAAAGCACTGTAAATATACATTCAATAAAAATAACTGTATTGTCTTTAAAATAAAGAACAAATATGTAAAAACAGCAAAATTTATATCAACAAAACTGTAACGATTCGGTTTTGCAAATTTTTCACTAATTAAAATCATGACTTTGATTTTTTGCTGTTTACAATAAAAGAAATTAACTAGGTACCTACCTAATTGAAATCGAATTTTTGGAACACATCCATCAGCAAATCAAAATCCCATCAGCTGATCGAAACTCACCATAAAAAACACGACTGTCATTAATTTATTTACTTTTATTCGATTTCTTGTGGAAGTTTTAAATTTGTGCCTGAAAAATCTTTCGATGACTCCCAATTCATTAAGGTATGTTATTCTTTGAGTTTGAATATTAATAGCAATGTTCTTGATTAGTGCATCATTGCAGAAATCACCAAGTAGAACGATGTGCCAGTGGGACCAAAGAAAACCCGTCCTCTAACTATCGGCGAAATTTCTCAATTCGACGCAGTTGTGTTTCTTTCAGCACAATTCAGTCTCGGGCTGCTTATTTTGATGGAACTGAATTTACAGTCGATCATCCTCGGTGCTTGTTCCTTGAGCTTGGTCATCACATATCCGCTAATGAAGCGCATAACTTATTGGCCACAGCTGATGCTCGGGATGGTGTTCAATTGGGGTGCCCTGCCCTCTTGGATTGGTGTGCAACGCAAGAAGCTGTGAGCTGTGAGACTACATGAAGAGCTTGAACCATATTTTGGAAATTAAACCTTCCGTGATTTATCCTGGTCATGGGAACATTATCAATGTATGATTAAGGCCCTATTAAAAAAAAAAAAGATTCTTATACTTTTCTCTTTCCAGGATCCAGTTGATAAAATCCGGTATTACATTGACCATCGCAGCAAAACAGAAAATCAAATCATTCAATACTTTAAAGCTAACTCCGATGACGACCAGACTGCAATGGAAATAGTGAAAGCCATATACAAGGAGACACCTGAGGCTCTTTGGCCAGCGGCTGCCTTTAATGTTGGACACCATCTTAGGAAATTGAAAAGAGAGGGGCTGTTGCATACTCCCGATTCTGTCAACCATCCGGAAGCGCGATGGAGAATAGTCACGAATAGAAATAATTCACTAACGCAAAAGCTTAAGTGTAAGGTTTTTATTTCTTAAATAAATAGTATTTCTATTCCCCTTCGTATGTATGTTATCGTAAGATCCTTAAATCAGTGCACTTCTTCAAATCAAATGTCAATATGTATTTTAAACAATATTTTAAAATTTCATCGTACCCAGTGCGTTTCATATGTAGGTACTCTAAATCGGACACATTTTTGTCAATCCTGAGACACTCAGAAGAGCTATCAGATTCATTTTGGTATCTCTGAGTTCGTCTCACTGTGCACTATTCGGATATGTAGCGCAATTTGTATTTTACACAATATTTTAAAATTTCATCGTACCCAGTGCGTTTCATATGTAGGTACTCTAAATCGGACACATTTTTGTCAATCCTGAGACACTCAGAAGAGCTATCAGATTCATTTTGGTATCTCTGAGTTCGTCTCACTGTGCACTATTCGGATATGTAGCGCAATTTGTATTTTACACAATATTTTAAAATTTCATCGTACCCAGTGCGTTTCATATGTAGGTACTCTAAATCGGACACATTTTTGTCAATCCTGAGACACTCAGAAGAGCTATCAGATTCATTTTGGTATCTCTGAGTTCGTCTCACTGTGCACTATTCGGATATGTAGCGCAATTTGTATTTTACACAATATTTTAAAATTTCATCGTACCCAGTGCGTTTCATATGTAGGTACTCTAAATCGGACACATTTTTGTCAATCCTGAGACGCTCAGAAGAGCTATCAGATTCATTTTGGTATCTCTGAGTTCGTCTCACTGTGCACTATTCGGATATGTAGCGCAATTTGTATTTTACACAATATTTTAAAATTTCATCGTACCCAGTGCGTTTCATATGTAGGTACTCTAAATCGGACACATTTTTGTCAATCCTGAGACACTCAGAAGAGCTATCAGATTCATTTTGGTATCTCTGAGTTCGTCTCACTGTGCACTATTCGGATATGTAGCGCAATTTGTATTTTACACAATATTTTAAAATTTCATCGTACCCAGTGCGTTTCATATGTAGGTACTCTAAATCGGACACATTTTTGTCAATCCTGAGACACTCAGAAGAGCTATCAGATTCATTTTGGTATCTCTGAGTTCGTCTCACTGTGCACTATTCGGATATGTAGCGCAATTTGTATTTTACACAATATTTTAAAATTTCATCGTACCCAGTGCGTTTCATATGTAGGTACTCTAAATCGGACACATTTTTGTCAATCCTGAGACACTCAGAAGAGCTATCAGATTCATTTTGGTATCTCTGAGTTCGTCTCACTGTGCACTATTCGGATATGTAGCGCAATTTGTATTTTACACAATATTTTAAAATTTCATCGTACCCAGTGCGTTTCATATGTAGGTACTCTAAATCGGACACATTTTTGTCAATCCTGAGACACTCAGAAGAGCTATCAGATTCATTTTGGTATCTCTGAGTTCGTCCCACTGTGCACTATTCGGATATGTAGCGCAATATGTATTTTATACAATATTGCAAAATTTCATCGTACCCATTTAGATTTTAAGGAACATTTCAATTATAATACTTTTCTCTTAATTTTTTTTTTTTTAATACACAGCCTACGTAACGATTTTCGCTATGTTCTAATAAAACTAATATGGGGAGCAAAAAGGCCGAGGATACTGCTGCCAAATGGGGCCATGCTACATTCTCAGAGGATTCCGATGGCAAAGTTGCATCCAAATTTATGCGGCTAATGGGCATTAAATCAACACCTAAGCCAGGAGAGAGTGGACCGAGTACCAGTCCTGTAGAAAAACTGGTTCAGATGTAAAGTCAAGACAAGCTATGTTTTCCAACATGGAGCAGCAATATGAGGTCGCCAGACAGGTCACACATACCATGCGGGGTGTCGGACTGGGCTTTGGCTCCCAATCCCGACAGTATTAGATCTATAAGTGGTTGCAAAGTAAGGAATTTGTATTGCAAACAAAGTGTTAATAAAGAAGTTGTGTGTATGAAGTATTTTGAAAATTTTTTTTTTATTCTTTCGGTTTATTCACTCTTCTGATCACAATTCGCTATGTTTGGTTGGATGTGAGATGACCTCATCGTCACTGACATTTGAGTGACCATCGTGTTCGCTGTTTTCGTGGTTCGCTTCCTTAGTTTGTGGGTTGTTACACAAATCAATGACTTTCATTGAATGTAACATTGCAACGCTTTTATTGTTCTAAAGATCAGCGTTTTACATGTACATTTATATAAAAGCATATTCATACTTAAATTTGTATAAAAACAAGATACATTTTCTATATTAATCTGTACAGCAATATTATGTGCTTCGGAAATAAATCATTTAGTGCGATACTGCGATGTTTGAGAATTTGTCTTTGGTGGTATCTGAATAGATATAATCTGGTTCGAAGTCTAGATGTTAACGTCTAACGATTTTGTATGTTTGTATTAGACAAACAATTTGCGAGTATTTTGGTATTGCGATTGTCGATTAAGTTAAAAATGTTTCGATTAAGAAATTGTTAGTCAGCCTATTTTAGAAAAGAAGAAAACAAAGTGATATTAGTTTTGACTTCCCAAATCGGCAGGATAATGCAACTTAAAGCTTGAACATCGCGAAAGAGAATCGGTGGCAGCACGAAAATTGTCGGCGCTTTGAACTGATCCCTGTAGGGCTGCTTGGCTTTTCCAATGAAACCACTCTCAGTCATAAGATTTCATATTCCAGTGCAATAGCCTGTTTCAACATGGTGTACGCAAGTCTTCTGGGGGTTGGCAAAAGCAGCCTTACCATCAACAGCAACGTAGGCACGATCGCCAATATTCTCTTTGCGAATTTCTCCGCTACGGTACATGTAAGGAGTATCCTTGCTTTTGAGAGCGCGTTCTGGTCATTGCCAACTCCGTCGACGTCACAACGAGCAAGGGTGTTGGATGACATTAAAACAATGTCCCGCTGGTACAATTTTGTATTTGGTGATGTATGTAGCTATTAGTGGCCGAGTCCACTATGGAAAGCGACTTTGTGAAGGAGCTCAACAGCGCGAACCTGTAAACAAAACAAGATTAATCAGCATGAGCTCACAATTCACAAGAGCATGTCAATCTCACCTGTGGTGGTATAGCGGCAAAAGTTAAGTCCTATTGCAAAGCAATATAACATTTAAGAACTTCGCAACATACAAAAATTCTGGAGTCTATCCCATTGCCGGTATTTTCTACTGCTGAAAACCTACGATATTTGGATGCAAGAGTTTTCTAAATACAAGCGATTATTTAGAAATCATTCACAAAGTTAATCAAATATGTACTTATAGGGCCCATACACGACACAGACTCGTCGCTGCAGACCTTAAGTCTGTGCAAACATGCCTTCGCCACACACGGTGCAGACAATCTGCACAGACATTAGTTTGTATCGTTTCGTCGTGGTCGTCGGGTCGGAAAAATGGCGAATACTGCCTGCCGACTTCCTCAAATTTTGCCGAATGGATGATTGAAATTTAATGAAGCTGCTACAAAAAATATGTCCATTAATAAATAAACAAAAAACTTTAACGAGGAAACAGATTTCTTCAAGGGAGAGGCTTTCAATTATGTTTACGCCGTGAATTTTCTCGCTCGTCTGTGCAAAATTCACCATACACGACACAGACATGTCGTTGCAGACCAAGAAAAATTCAAAAAATTTTGAATTCACGCAGACGGTCGCTGCAAACAGTCGACATGGATACACACGACACAGACGATCTGCGCAAACATTTGCACAACAACAAAATATATTGGTCTGCAGCGACGTGTCTGTGTCGTGTATGGGCCCTATTACACAAGGTTTTTTGTTTATTGACAGCTGACAGGTTGCTGACAGGTATTTCACCTCCCTCCTTTTAATATTTATGTTTTTTGCTTATTCACACGTATTCACAGATAGAAAAAGAGGCGGAGTTACTTATTTCAAAACTGGCTCTATGGATGAGGGTTACCGTTGGGGTACCTTAATGTCAATTAGACAGCCTTACGAGAACTCGGATACCATGACACCTCTTTTTAAAAATAGCCGATTTTGGATACCTTTTTGGAAATTAGGAACTTTTGGACACTATTTGTAATAAAAATTTATAATTTATTCAAAACATTATCTCTACCCAGCCTGTTATCAATCATTCAAAATAATTAGGTATATCTAGATATTTCTATAAATTTCATACTATCCTTTGACATAATTTGTATCTTTGTACCTACTATTTGATTCAGTCAAATAAATGTTCTTTGTTCACACACATAGCGAAGGTCTGCATGGATGTACCATGCAATTTATTTTCATTTTAATGTCGTTTTGTTTTAGTATAAATTTGTATGGTACACTTTTTTACCTCGTGGAAACCTTTTTGGACACTTTACAAAAATTTCGAAGGTAACCCTGCCTAGAATCCAACAATCTGATTTGTCAAGAGCACTAGGTTCCATCAAACTGTTTTTGTATTGTACCTTCTTGTGGAACAATGGAAAAATGCGTTCGATAATGGTTTCATTCCTGCTTAATTTATTTGGTTGTGGTACAGGAACTAGTCCTCATCTTGGACAAATTTTGGAAAAGTTGCATGTGATTAATACCTAGATGACGCTTTTGGCCCTGTCTAATGTCAGCAGATGACAGCGCACACGCAGCTGTTCTATCACTGAAGAATTTGAATTCCATAACTTATTTTCCCTGAAAACATGGTCACTGATAATTTGTATGGCAAATAAATTATTCTAAGTGAATTTGCACCCAAATTATATTTAAATTCTTCCATCAGATTCCTCCCAAAGGCTTTTAAATGCTTATTAAAAGCAAAAAACGAAACACAATTTATGAAATCATTAAATTGTCAGCTGTTGTGTCAAATTAATTCGAAAAATCAGTGTGGCCATAGCATAAATTAAAATCCTTTTTCACTACTATTTACAAAGCACTTCCTACGATTTAGAATACCTTTGTATTAATTTCGAGAATTGATAGTTATTCTAATAATAAATCCATTTCAGTTATAAAATATTAAGAACACAGTTTACCTATTAGACGTTTTTGAATTACTCGTAGGCTTACCTACACTTTGCTCCGATAATGATTTAATTATGTTGCTTAACGATACAATATTCTTATATATCGTGTACATTCAAGTGGTTTTTGTATTTTTCAGGCTCAGAAATAATTTGCATGTGTTATCCCAGCAAAACAAATTAGGAAACATTTTATATTACAATTTATGAATTTACTAATTGGAATCGGTTAATGAATTGTCTAAATTGTATGCTTCGAGTCCTATCAAATGTCAGTGTGAATGGTTTTCCAAACAGTATTGTGAAATAAATGGAAAGCTTAGTTTCCAATCTTTTCTTAATTTTCATCAAGATTAAAAAAGAATGAATAATAGGTTCGTTCGGGTACTTTTTTGCAAACGTAAAATTATTAAAAAATTTTAACAAGAAACTGTGCGAATGTGACCACGTAGGTACTGACTAAATTGAATTTAGTATAGTAAAATAAATTTCGCCTCTTTTAATATCTTCGTAGGTTTTTACTCGCCGAATTTCGACTTACCTACTGAAAAATTAAAGCCGACAACTAAGTGACAGCTCAAAAGTTTGACAAATAAAACACTATTTAGTTTCGACTTTAACAATGTCGGTGGAAGAAGTTGTAATTGAATGTTCTCCTAGAACATATTAGCGCATTCAAAATGGTAAGTTTAGTAGGTATAATGCAATTCCAAATTATTTTGTAGGCACTGCATTATTTTACAATAATGTCAAAATGACATTTCTTAAACTTTTTGTAAGAAAACCGGTCAGGTACTTCTTCTGAAATTGATAGATTTCTCTGTCGATTTTTGAGATTTGAAATTTTTCATTTTTCTATGCTGAAATTATACGAACGAATCTAATATAACTATTTAAACATATTTTTCAGTAAACACTCTTAAGTCTTTTCAATTTCGAAAATATTAGATACCTAAGTGAACTAAAACAAGGCTCCCTAAAACATAACTCAGCTTTTATAGGTAGGTATTTATCAAATACAACTAAATTAAATTTGTCAGCAATGAAGTGCTTATTTCATACCCGATGTCGCATTTTATTATCTGAAGGCAATATAAAAATTAATGGGCCTTACCAACAAACAATCACTAAACTCGTTTATAACTAATTTCGAAACTAACTTTAGTTTCGACTTTAACTTTTGAGCTACCAATAACCAAATTAATCGAACGTTTTACTAAAAATGACTTTAGTACAAATTCTAGTACAACATCAGTCAAAGATAGTACGATTTTCGCAAAACTGACATTTTATTCGAGCGCAAATCAAAATTTCAATCAAATAATAATTTCAGATTTTTCCTTTTCCTTCGTTTTTTTGATGAAACTTTTTGTTTTGTGAAATTTCATCAATAGTTTCATACAATTTGTTTGTAACAGGAGTCAGGGCGCAGATAAAATGGACTACATATTATTTGAAAATAAAATAATATTGAAATTAAATGCACAAAGCACATTTCGTTGTTTGAATAATTCTCCATCTGCAATACTTTGAAAAAGACGAAAAATTGTCTGTAGGTAAAACCAAAATCACAAACACAAAAAAGAGAAAAGAAAACGCCTTTGATAAACGAATATTTACCATTTTTTTATTAACACAAAACCAATTAACACAAGCCAACACGATCTATGCAATTTTAAAGATAATTATGAATAAATTCTGATGGAATCACTGCTACCTAAAGAATTTCAAATGAAAATTAAAAATATGTGATGGAAAACTGGCATTCCTCCTAAATGACACTACTGCGATGACATTTATACTTAAACTATGAGTTAGACTCGACTTTCTGAGAATCGAAAGTTACAGTCTCGATTAGCTTAAAGTCGAAAATAAATTGGTTGTTGGTACACAATATTATTTAGTTTCGACTTTGCTTAAAAGTCGAGTCTAAATTTGATTGTTAGTAAGGCACAATATAAATGGATCTAATTCAATACTAAATTTATTATTATACGCTGGGAGCAAATGCTACCTATAAATATTAAAAAATGTTTCTCCCACATTTTTTCAGGTTCTTAATAAGAGTCGTCGTTGAAATGCCTATTTTTGTTTTTTAATGTGGAAGAATTCAATTTCAAATATAGATACAATAAATAAATCAAAAAGTATAACTTAACATCTGGCATCGCTGCAAAAGCCCATAAACTCCTTCGAACACACGCCCACACAATGTGAGTGTAGTGAATAGGATTAATCTGGAAACCGACAATCTGAATTGTCAACAGTGCTGCAATATAAGGTTGCATCAAGCAGTTGTGTGTATTGTTCCTTCCAGTGGAATGATAAAAAAATGCGTTCGAAATTTATTTGGTTGTGGTACAGGGAATAGTCCTCATCTTGGACAAATTTTGAAAAGTTGGATGTGTTTAATACCTAGATGACGCTTCTGCCTTTGTCTTATGTCAGAAGATGACAGCGCACCCGCAACTCTTCTGTCACTGTAGAATTCGAATTCAATAACTTGTTTTCCCTGAAAACAAGCCCTCTGATAATTTGTATGCCAAATAAATTATTCTAAGTGAATTTACACCCAAATTGCATTTAGATTCGCCCATAATATTCCTCTCAAAGGCTTTTAAATGCTTATTAAAAGCAAAAACCGAAACACAATTTACGAAATTACCAAATTGTCAGCTGTTGTGTCAAATTAATTCGAAAAATCAGTGTGGCCATAGTATAAAACTCGAATCCATTTTCAGTACTATTTACAAAACACTTTCTACGATTTAAAATACATTTGTATTAATTTCGAGAATTGATAGTTATTCTAATAAAATCCATTTCAGATTATAAAATAATAAGAACACAGTTTATTAGAAGTTTTTGAATTGTTCGTAGGCCACCTTAAACTTAGCACAGATAAAGATTCAATTATATATAGTGTTTAACGATTCGAAACGTTTATTTTTTTTTTGCTGTGTGTCACATTAGATTGATCGAAACGACAAAAATATAGTTTCGAGAAAATAATGTATGAATGTGAATTTAACGAAACGTTTACAACCAAAATAAAAACAACGGCTTAAGATAGTGCCAACGGAATATATTTCAATTTTATTATTTATTTAAATTGATAATTTTAAACTACATTTATGTTGTATAATTTGTTTAATGAGTGGATTTGATTGGTAGATATGTGGCGCTTATCACCAACCTTGGTGTCATTTAAACACTGAACTCAGTTGCATGAAGAATGTCGAAGTCCAATTGTACATAATATGGAGCATTTAAAGATTAATACAAAATGTTTTATACAAAAATATGGTCTTGCTACATAGACTAATACTGAGCGTGCGTATATGCAATTTCATAATACTGATAGCTTTTGAAATAATAGATTACTTCAACTGATATTGCTTTTTTCACGTAAAACGTTTAAAGTTTATTTATATCACTCTAATATACTGAGGTATATATTTTTTATATATTTTTATACTTTTCAATTCGACCTTAAGGATTAAAGTTAGCTTTAAGATAGCGATTACCAACAGAAAATTAGAAAACGTTACACAAGACAAAAAAAATGGTTGCTAACATTTTCAAATACATACAAATAAGTACCTAGGTATGCATCTATATATAATAAAAAATAAATGAATGCGTTATTTATAACTATGTAACTTATTTTAACCAAAAATAAGTCGTGTTATTTTTCCTAATATGAGTTGTTTAATATTTACTTTTTTTTTGATTCTAGCTCTAGTTTACTTTTTTAGTCATTTATGTAACATCCTAGTCAAACATTTCCAAATGATTCCTAAACGAACAAATCCAATATTAATCATGGAAAAATAATTATCTTCAAGGAACAGAAAATGTCGGCAAAAATGGCCCTCGCCAACCAAACCCTAACCACGAGTTTAACTGGTCAACTTTATTTAAAATGTTTGATGTCTTTATTATAAATAAATGGAAAAATATACCCATTTAAGTTTCCGTTTAGAAGTTATTTAACAATATTTAAATTTGGATATGAACAGTTTTAGGTACTTTTTTTTAAAACTCTCTGTTTTTCCTTTCGATCTACCGAATTTTTTCAATTATGTATAAGTGGCAACACTTGTGTTTCAAACTCCTCGACATTACATTTGACGTTTCAAAGCCACGGGTTTTCCCCTTTTAATTAAAATCTTTATTATAATTTTTTCAATCTCCATTTATGTATCATACCTTTTCACTTTTGCATGTGTGTGTATGTGTTCATAAATGAACGATTTTGTACCCCATTTCCCAATAGCGTCTCCCAAAAAAAAATAGCCACACCCCATCGAACCACTACAACTCGAACAATAAAGGTGAGTGATTTGAAGGGTAGCGTTTATGTCGTGAATTGAAACATAGGTGGCTTTTTGGTTTCTGTCTTGGGTCGGATGACTGGCTACCGGATGAGTTGCGATGACCCCGTTACATTCTGATTTCGTTCTGCTTGTGGTTGCGATATTTCTTTTTGTCTACCCCTCACCGAAACCTAGATGGAGCTCTATGTAGGTAGGAATTCGGAAAATTTAGCGAGGGCACAGGGTGTGTTACAGGCGAGAACCCAATTACGAAAGTAAAGATTTTGGTTTTTTTTGTAGTTTTTTTTTATGAAGTTGTTTTCAGAGGGTTCATTCGATTTTTTTTTGCTTCTTTGTTAAATATTGTTTTTTTTGTTGTTATTAAGTTTATAATAGTTTGCTATAATTTAGTTTATAAGTGCATAGTGTCATATTTATTTATTTATTTTTTTTTTTACGATGAATGGTTCCTGAAAGTTTTTACTTGGAAGCTAAATATCCAATTCGAAAAATTGAATAAATGTCTGGTCACGTAATCAACCAGTTCGTTTTTTTTTTGTGTACAAATGAGTACATGATGAATGATTAAGTAGATTTTTTCCAGGGGGTGAAGTAAGGTAAGCTACAATTTCTCTCGGCGGATGACGTGAGCGGCATGGACATATGCTTCAATGGGGAAGTCTGGCCAAGGATTTCCAGGTTGGGTGGGTATTGGCCGCGCTCATAACACCAAGGAGCGCCTCTCAAAGTGGCAACTGTCCGTCCGATGTCGTTAGGGAACAATTTTTGCTCGGCACGATTTATGTGTTGTAATTAGGTATGTTGATTTTCGGAAACAAGAATCCCCCCAATTCTGACGAGCTCAGCCGTGCAGAGCCAGCGTGCCACGTTTCCGGAAGTCAACACTCTCTCCCATTTTCCAAACTTCCTTATCCATTATCCTCATCCGGTTATCCTACCTTTTTTTGAATCCCAACTACCTCTCCAGTCCTCATCCTGCCTACATTACAAATGGCGCCCAACGTTTGTTTGTCCTTGTCTTCAGTCCTTAATGTTGTATAAGTCCACAATTGTGTTTGTGGTCAACACCAAGGAACCCATAAGTCTTCATTCGAGAAGTCTCTGACATGTCAGATGAATTGCGATGAGTTCGCTGGTGTTGACAACAAAAACAATTGGAATCTGTTCGTGTTACGTCTCTTCTACTTCTATCTCTTTTACATTACCATTTTACTTTCCTATCACAAATTTCACCTTTCATTTTCATCTTGTATTGTCTTCTTAGCTTCATGTGTACAGTGGCCGTGTTCGATGAGAATCATCGAAACATGTAGCATTGTCACATCCTTTAGGTTCTACTTAGTGTGTTGTGTCTTCTTCTCCAAGTCTTCCAGCAAAGTCCTCAGGATAGACTGGAATTGCGGGAGCAGAAGAGAACAACGGTGTGAGTCCTTGTTACTTTATGTGAACTATTTACCACTTTGAGAGAAAAACAACATTTAGTCCGTCCGCAGTCCAAAAATATTTTATGTCCATAGCCAACTCAAGTCATCCTAGGCCACGTCAACAAAATGCCGCCGAGGACAGCTACCTGAAACACCCCCGATATAACTCATACAAATCCAAAACCCAATTGATTTTGAATTTCATTTATTTATTTGATAATATATTCAAATTACTACATACATACTAATCTAACATAACTCACAGCAAAACACATACTTATCTAGTAAATATACACCTTTTCTTCGCCAATTGCGAATGTTATTACTGTTGTGTGATAGTTATACATACAACAATACACAATCATACACATATACTTATTATTATTATATATATAGCTTTACTAAATTTTCTTCATTTTTTTATAATACCTATACATAACGAATACCTTTTCTTGTTCTTTATATATATTTATCAGCCATAACCTTTTGTTTTTTTTTATATCGATTACCTAGATATAGCAATACTTATAGATAGGTGATTTAAAGAAACTTACGTTAAGGTCCTTGAGTTCGAATCCGAATTTTTCGTTCAGCGTTTTTTTTTTGTCTTTCAAGTCCATTTCAGTTCGTATCGCTCTTATTGTCGGTTACCATAAATCATCGTATAGTCCCATTTTCAGTATGAACTCTGCGGAAAGAGAAAAACAGTATAGGTTAAGAAGAGAAAGTCTATTTGATGAAAATAGGATGCTTACTAGGTCTAGTTCACTACAACAAAAACAGTCAACTGGTGCGATGCAGAGGGTACAGCACACCCCGATAGCTGGCGGAAGACCATCCCAAGGGCCTCCCGCTAGTGACACCGGTGTTCCACCACTCGACCCAAATCAGAGCGGCGCTACGGCGTTGGATCCTTTGCAGACCGCTCCCCAATATAGCTACAGCAATTTAGGTGCATTGCCAAAAGTGCAACGCACGCCAAATAATAGTAGGGATTCTGTCCGAATGCCTACCGATAGCCATGTAGATGTACGTCGGGAAACACCAACACCTGACTTTGCCCACAGCCATTCGTCCAGTTCCGATTCGATTCAAGCGCCCCCATACAGTAGCCTGAGCAATTTAGGAGCAGTTAGGTCGCAAAACCCGAGTGCTGGAGCTGTAGTAGACCTAGAGAGAGGTAAAGAAAAATCAATTAATCAGCAAACCAATGAGCAAATAAACAAGGTACAGAATGACTTGAAAGCATACGTTAACCTAGCCTTAGTCAACGCCTTTTCGTCATTGAAGGAATCGCTAAAGGGAGAGATCTCTGAAGATTTAAAAACAGAGATGCGAAATAGCTTTTTAGGGTTCACCAGTGAAATAAATCACCTTTTCCGTCAAAATCCCCCAATAGAAGAGAGAGCAAACGTTCTAACTCAGACAGCAAATCCACAACAGCCGATAATTCATCCACAGCCTTCAGTCCTACAGCAACCATACGTTCCACCACAACAACCTGTTCGTCAAATGCAGTCCCAGTTGGACGCAGCCTCACGGACATTTGTTCCTGTAGGGCAGAATAGGCAAAACAATAATCATTATAGGTCAAGCCAAGGTCATCGACAAGAACATGCTCGAAATCCTCAGAGTGTATACCACCATAGTCCACCACTTCAGTTCAGTCAAACAGGTCTTCGTCAAGGAGGTCCAATAAAAATTGATAAGTGGGGCCTCAATTTTGAAGGAAAGTCGGAGGGTATTGATGTCGAGGATTTTATCTTTCGACTTGAGACGCTCCAAGGCCAGTACGACTGCCCCTGGGCAGAAATTATGAGGGACTTCCATCTCCTCCTCTCAGGTGCTGCTTATGAATGGTATTGGCAATACCAGCGCTCCAATTATCGTCCAGATTGGCCAACACTGCGAGACGCATTGAAGCGACAGTTTCGGAATTCGAAATCCGATTTCGAAATCATTCGCGACATCTTGGACCGTAGGCAGGGCACCTGGGAGTCGAGCGACGATTATTTTACGGCCATCCAAAAGTTGAGGTCTCAGCTTCGAGTCCAGATGCCAGAAGTTGATCTGGTACGAATCCTAAAACGTAACCTGAGCGAGAGGATCGGGAAGTTAGTCTACCCAATAAACATATTCACAGTGGAACAACTGAAAGACGTATGTAGAGATGCGGAGAATGCGTTTCCCAACAGGGATCCGCCAAAACAGCATCGTCATCAGCCAAAGTTTATGGTAAATGAGCTGGACTATGGTGAAGATCCTTTTCAGCAGGAGGAACAGTTTGCGGCAATGCAATTTCATGGTCCTCGACCGAATCCTTCACGGAGACAGGTTGACCCGCGAGTGTGGAGATGTTGGAACTGTAGGGCTGAAGGACACAGTTATATGGAATGTCCGTCCGCAGTACGCAACATTTTTTGCTACCGATGCGGCCAAGAAGGCGTAATAACACCTAAGTGTCGGCGTTGTAACCCGGAAAACCGGTCGACGAACGCGATGTCAGTGGGGGAGTCGCGTTCGACTCAAACCCACGAATAAAAACAGCCATTGATTGCGAGTCACAGACGGAAGGGGGAGAAATGCATCGACCAGCTGAAGATGCCAATAAAATAACAATCTTGAAAAGAGAAGAAAGAGAGAAAGTAGATACAGAAAGTAATAGATTAGAAATTAGACCACTACACATAAGAATTAGGGATTATAATTTAGTTAGGGATAGAATATTTAGGGAAAACAAGAAGAGCATCACAAAACAAATTACTAAAACTAGGAATAGATATCAGATACGGAAAGGAATTAGGAAAGCGGTGGCGTCTACTCAGATGAGTACATCAGCTGATCCCAGACCGTATGCACGAATAAAAATATTAGATAGAGATATATATGGCTTATTAGACAGTGGAGCCAGCATTAGCATTTTAGGCAAAAACTGCATACCTTTTGTAGATTCATTGAACATACCCATTATTAAGTCCACATCCAATGTCAAAACTGCGGATGGCAAGAATCAGCCAATTTTAGGAAGAATCCAAGTGCCGGTGACCTATAACGAACAAAAACAAACAATTACTTTTTATATAGTGCCAAATTTAGACCAAGAACTATACCTAGGGGTGGATTTTTGGAAAGCGTTCCAAATAGCTCCACAGGTTATTAGTGCGATAAGCATGCCAGAGTCAGCTGATGTAAACTTACCGGAAGTAGAGTCTCACGAATTAACTCCTGCACAGGCGTCTGTGCTGGAAGCGGTCAAGGAGAGGTTCCTATGTTTTACCAAGCATGGGTTGGGCAAAACACACGTCGAGGAGCATGTCATTGATACCGGAGATGCGGCCCCAGTTAAGCAGCGTCACTACCCTGTGTCTCCAGCGATACAAGCCCTTTTGTATGACGAGATAGACCGAATGTTGAGGCTCGGCGTTATTGAGGAGAGTGAGAGTCCGTGGTGTTCGCCGATGGTTCTCATACGAAAACCGGGAAAGAATCGTGCTTGTTTAGATTCGCGAGCACTGAACACGTTGACCAAAAAAGACGCGTATCCTCTCCCCCATATCGAAGGGCTTCTCAGTCGGCTACCCGACACCTACTATATTAGTAGTGTCGATCTCAAAGACGCATTTTGGCAAATACCGCTGGAGAAACAGAGTAGGGAAAAAACTGCGTTTGCGGTTCCGGGGAGACCCTTGTACCAGTTTAGAGTCATGCCTTTTGGGTTGTGCAACGCAGCCCAACGGATGTGTCGACTAATGGACAAGGTAATTCCTGCACGATTAAGGGACCGCGTTTTCGTCTATCTCGATGATCTGCTCGTCATTGCCCCGGACTTCGAAACCCATGTAGCGCTGCTAGGCGAGGTTGCTGAGTGCCTGAGGAACGCCAATCTCACCATCAACGTAAGCAAATCCAGGTTTTGCTTCAAAGAACTGAAGTACTTGGGTTTCATCGTCGGTGGTGGGAAATTGAAAACCGATCCTGAGAAAGTCAAGGCCATCTCAGATTTTCCGGTTCCCAAAAACCAAAAACAGGTGCGAAGGTTCCTCGGTCTAGCAGGTTGGTACAGAAGGTTCATTAGGGATTTCTCTACCGTGACTGCTCCCATCACAGACACCCTGAAAAAGAAAAATGAAAAGTTTACGATGACAAAAGAAGCTCTCAACGCATTCGAGAAGCTCAAATGCGCCCTAACAACTGCGCCAGTGCTCATTCACCCAGACTTTACCAAAAGGTTCTACATCCAGTGTGACGCCTCTGATTCTGGAATTGGTGCAGTTTTGTTCCAAAAGAACGAAAAGGAAGAAGAAGCACCAATATCCTATTTTTCGCAAAAACTAAATGCTGCACAGAAGAATTACAGCGTCACCGAAAAAGAATGCATGGCTGCTGTAATGGCCATCCAAAGATTTCGCCCATATGTGGAGGGGATGGACTTTACAGTCATAACCGACCATTCCAGCTTACGGTGGCTGATGGGTCTTAAAGACCTTAGTGGCAGGTTGGCACGATGGAGCCTCAAGTTACAAGCCTTTACTTTTAACATTGAACACAGGAAAGGCTCATTAAACGTAGTACCTGACACTTTGTCTAGAATTTATGTTGAAAGTGTCGATGTCCAACATGTTGTGCCGTTAATTGATTTGGATTCAGAGGAGTTCTTATCTGAGGAATATCGTAGCCTAATTGCTACAATTAATACGCACCCAGAAGAACTCCCCGATCTAAAAGTAGACGATAATTTTGTGTACAAGCGTTCGCTACCACCAGCAGGAGACGAAACAGTAGAGCACACATGGAGGTTGTGGGTCCCTGTCGGCTTAACTGAGGAGCTCATCGCCAAAGCTCATGACCCCCCGAATGTAGCTCACGGTGGGATTTCGAAAACGCTGCACAGAATTCGGCAGTACTTCTACTGGCCGAATATGACGGTGCAAATTCGTCGGTACGTGTCCAACTGTTCAGTGTGCAAACAGTGCAAATCGTCAAACCAGGTATTACGTCCTCCAATTAAGAACACCTTCAGTACCAGTCGTCCATTTAAAAAAATCTATATTGATTTTCTAGGTCCCTATCCCCGTTCGAAATCTGGTAATTGTTATGTGCTTGTTGTCCTCGATCATTTGTCAAAATTTGTTTTGTTGAAGGCCTTAAGAAATGCCAGTGCCATAAATGTCGTCAAGTACCTTCAAAATGATGTCTTTAACATGTTTGGTGTCCCAGCAGTCATCCACTCGGACAATGGCCGACAGTTTCTGTCGAAGGAGTTTCAAATTCTGCTTGAAAAGTATGGAGTACGTCATTTTAGGACAGCAGGTTATTCGCCACAGTCAAACGCATCCGAAAGGGTGAACAGGACACTGCTCGCAGCCATAAGATCATATATTAAAGAAGACCAACGTAATTGGGATCTACACCTGAGCGATATTGCGTGTGCATTAAGAAGCTCCATCCATACATCAACTGGAGTGTCACCATATTTCGCTCTCTTCGGGATGAACATGGTGACGCACGCAAGTTGCTATGCACTGATGCGCAAACTTAACGCGGTGGAGGACAGCGAACTCCTAACACTCTCTCGGCAGACTCGCCTACAATGTCTACACGATAAAATAAAAGAAAATATAGCGAAAGCAAACGAAAACTCGGCAAAAAAATACAATATCCGATCAAGAAACGTTAACTTTACGCCCGGGCAAGAGGTTTTCCGAAGAAATTTTGTCCTCAGTGACACTTCGAAGTACCTCGCCGCAAAACTCTGCCCGAAATTTGTCAAATGTAGGATAGTCAAAGCAATAGGGAACAGCATGTATGAATTAGAAAACCTAGCAGGTAAACGAATAGGTATATTCCATGCAAAAGACCTAAAACAATAAACAATACCTGGTGCTGATCTAAACTGTGATATATATGTATGTGCTATCCATCTTCATGTCTATTTATTACCCTAGGTATATTATCAATTGCCTAATGTATGCATATTATCTACCTATTTGCTCTTCCGTACCTGAATACATACACCATTCAAACTGTGATATACATGTCACGACTGATGAGTGTGGTTATGTCCCTATAGTTTATATTATTTGTTATTTATTCACCTTAGGTTACTCATAGTTATTTATTTATTTATTCATATATTATTTATTTATTCATTTATTCATCTATTGATGGTTATTTATTAATTTATTTATTAGTTCATAGTAATTCATTTTGGTTTGGTTCTCATTTCTCTGTTTATTTATTTATATGTCATATTAATTAATTTATCTAGTACGAATTTATATTATATATTGGTGTTATTTGTTAACTTATTTATTTATTTATATTTTGGTGTCAGACTACATATTTATTTATCTATTTCTTGTTAATTTATTTATTTATGTTCCTTGTCCTACGTAGTACTTGAACGTTCATGTACATACCTATCTACCTAAGATCCTATTTATTTATAATTAATTATGTCTATCTCTATGTTAATTTATTCCTGATTGTATCTTATAATGATATCCTTATGGATGCTCATATGTTATCTATGTATACAGTGTAATCAAAGTATATTTATAGCTATTAATCAAACACAAATTCAATTCCTACGATACATTACGTATACGTATCTATAGATATATATTTGGATGTACATACATAGCACTACTCTACAAAATCTACTCACAGCATATTTATGCCCGGCGTACATAGTGTGGGTTCTTCACCACGTCACACACAGCACTTCCTTTATTCCAGGCAGTTGTCCTTTGTCACTGTCCTTGTAGTCGATGTTCTCCACCAAGTCCAGAGTTTTGTTATGGCCACCTGCAATGTAAAATAAACTGAATGTCTTGTCTAGTAATACAAAATGCGAATCGTTGTAGTTTTGCTACCCATTACCACTGTTCGAAATTATGGGATGTCATCCAACGATTTGTATATGCGAACACTCCAAATAATTAGGCTCCACTAGCCATTGTCACTATCAGTCACAGGCGACGCAGGAATCCAAAAAAATAAAACAAATAATGCATTAGGATAGGTAGGTAGCAAGAAAAAAAAATGTTTAACACAAACGTTGCTCACCTGAACTGCAGCCATGGAGAGTCGGCGATGATTGGATATCCGCGTTATCTGTAAAGTAAGAAAAGAAAGGCAGGTATCTGAAATAAAAGAAAAAGAATTAGAAATCAGGTAGCCGAAGAATTATAGCCAAAAATAATAATATAATAATAAACCAAAATAAACGTTTACGAGCACACTAGCTGTCGGCACAGTTTGTTTTGACAACAAAAAAATAGATACCAATTCATGCAAGGTCTGTATGGAGGGGTTGACAGTTGACAGTATTCGGACTGTTCGGAACAAAAGGTGCGTTCACCATCGTAGGCTAAATTGCTGTAGCAAATACAGCAACCCTAAAATATTTGCTGAGAGCAGCGGGATTTTTGAATCTGTGGCGGGCTCTGATTGGTACTATCCTGAATCGGATGATGGAACCTTGGCCACTAGCGGGAGGATTGGTTTGTTGTTGGTAGTTCCAACTGAGGAATGGTCGGATGCTTCTGCTCTAAGGCAACTAACGTCATTGTGCGTTCAGTTGTCGGGCCGGTACCATACCAGTGGCTGCTGGAAAATTAGAACAAAAATTAGAACAAGACAGTATAGTGTCCCTGCACATAGAAAAAACATTTTTTTTGCGTAAAACTACAAAACAATAGTTTTTTTTAAAAGAAAAGTCCTAATGTATATTAGGCAGTGTTAAAAAAAAAAAAGAACAAAAAATAAAAAGATACAATAAAAGTGTAGTACACACTACTTGTGACTTGTGGTACAGTGGCACGTACAGTCGACGTTGAAGAAACCTAATCTGCTTCCGCATGACCTGGAAAGAAAAAGGAAATTTTTATAAGTAATATAAAAAAAATTAAAAGCTGTGAGTTTTGTGTAAAATTAGTGTTAGTTTTAGTCTTAAATTAAAAGTGACATTTTTATATATAGGTATCATAACCAGCAATAGCTGAAGGTCGGTTGGCGGTCATTGACTTGACAGTATACCGAAGTTGAAGGAAAAAGTCAAGGCCGCCAACAATTTTTTTGTATGCCTCGCCAATAAACGTGTATTCCACGCCACCAATTTCGTAGGCTGAGGGCTTATCCGGAAAGAAAATTAAACTGAACGCAACAGGGTGCGTAAAATCAGCAGCACCCTAAAACGCGCCCTAAGCAGCGCTCCAGGGCTGCAAATTCCGGCTATCCGTGATTAGTTTTAAGTTTTTTTTTTGTTGTAAAGTAGTTATAAGTGTCAGAAGCGTGACCGAGATTTTTTTTGTTGTTCCATTCATCCTTAAACTATAATTTTCGATTATTAAGTGAACTCCTTGAGAGCAAGAATTGCTTCCCCTTTTTTTTATGTCAATTTGTTTATTTATTTTTATTCATTCGTT
The DNA here is from genome assembly GCA_955612985.1 of Cheilosia scutellata. Classification (NCBI taxonomy): domain Eukaryota; kingdom Metazoa; phylum Arthropoda; class Insecta; order Diptera; family Syrphidae; genus Cheilosia; species Cheilosia scutellata. The sequence goes on along the minus strand of OY015312.1, from coordinate 63,242,932 downwards.
ACATTCTGATTTCGTTCTGCTTGTGGTTGCGATATTTCTTTTTGTCTACCCCTCACCGAAACCTAGATGGAGCTCTATGTAGGTAGGAATTCGGAAAATTTAGCGAGGGCACAGGGTGTGTTACAGGCGAGAACCCAATTACGAAAGTAAAGATTTTGGTTTTTTTTGTAGTTTTTTTTTATGAAGTTGTTTTCAGAGGGTTCATTCGATTTTTTTTTGCTTCTTTGTTAAATATTGTTTTTTTTGTTGTTATTAAGTTTATAATAGTTTGCTATAATTTAGTTTATAAGTGCATAGTGTCATATTTATTTATTTATTTTTTTTTTTACGATGAATGGTTCCTGAAAGTTTTTACTTGGAAGCTAAATATCCAATTCGAAAAATTGAATAAATGTCTGGTCACGTAATCAACCAGTTCGTTTTTTTTTTGTGTACAAATGAGTACATGATGAATGATTAAGTAGATTTTTTCCAGGGGGTGAAGTAAGGTAAGCTACAATTTCTCTCGGCGGATGACGTGAGCGGCATGGACATATGCTTCAATGGGGAAGTCTGGCCAAGGATTTCCAGGTTGGGTGGGTATTGGCCGCGCTCATAACACCAAGGAGCGCCTCTCAAAGTGGCAACTGTCCGTCCGATGTCGTTAGGGAACAATTTTTGCTCGGCACGATTTATGTGTTGTAATTAGGTATGTTGATTTTCGGAAACAAGAATCCCCCCAATTCTGACGAGCTCAGCCGTGCAGAGCCAGCGTGCCACGTTTCCGGAAGTCAACACTCTCTCCCATTTTCCAAACTTCCTTATCCATTATCCTCATCCGGTTATCCTACCTTTTTTTGAATCCCAACTACCTCTCCAGTCCTCATCCTGCCTACATTACAAATATTTTAAAGATAATCACTCCTGTGCTGAATTCCGACCGAAATTGAATTCGTGCGGATTTCGAGTTTTCTGTGTGATCAGTTCGCTTAATACATATTTAGTTTTTTTTTACAGTAGCTGACTTGATTTGTTTCAATTAAGAAATAGGTAATTGGAAAACAGAAGTCAATGCGACTTAAGGTAATCAAAAATGCATGTTTGGTACACCGAAAATTCGAAATCCGCACGAATTCAATTTCACCCGGAATTGAGCACAGGGGTTGATGTATGCACATAATTTCACCGCATTTTCCCGTAAACAAGGCGTATTAAATTTTGATGCTCATATTAGATCAACAAAATAGACAACAACATTTTTCAAGCTATTTTTGTTTTGTTTTATTCCACCTTCAAACAAAATATTTTTTAAAAAGGTTAAGTAATTTAATTTCATAAGATGATGGATTTTATTGTTTTAAAAATTATAAACATCTGTCTAGAACCGGATATATGTCTTGGCAGCGCAGATAGTCGCAGTAGCACCCAGCAAAAAAACATCTGCACCATCACCATTAGGGGTCGTAAACTAATTAATTAAAACCCAGCGAAAGACAATACCTACGATCAACACGCATTTGCACGTTTTCCTGAATTCTGCCAGCAGTATGAATACGGCTGGAATTTCGAAATACAGTTCATTCAGTATTAGTTAACAAACCTTTGTAGTCGATACAATTTAAGAGCGATTTTCAGTTTCTCCAATGAGTATCAATTTTTTGAACATACCCTTTTCCAACTAATATGTCAAGTTGAAAACACGCGTACCAACTTCCAAATAAAAATAAAGTGTGCTAAAGTGAGCTAGGGATGTTTTTTTGAGACTCGAAAGTGAGTATAGTAAAGAGTCTCAAAAAAATACGCCTAATGCCGTAAGTTCACCACGTTTTCCACCGGAGATTAACTCCGAGATTAGTTTTATCATACAAAAATAATTAAACTCATAAAAAGGACATTAAAAATGGACAATGAAAATTGAAACACTTCAGGATTAATTTTAAACCTCTTGCACTTAATCTCAGGGTTAGCGTTCGGTTTAAACATAGCATTAACAACTTAATTTACGACCCCAATAAATTTTCCACAATTGTCCACACAAATTTTGTCAGTTCATCTAACATTTTTCGTAAGTTTACGACGTTGTATTAAAAGTGAGAGAAAAGACAAAAAAAATTCACAAGAAGTTGTTTCTTAGAATTATTGGTCTGGTTGCGATCACACCACTTGATGCAGGAGAAATATTTTTGCATGACGTACCGTTTTAAAAATTAGAAGTGACCGATCGACTTTTCTCAATTTATGTTTCAAAACGAAATTGCGTAGGAGGCGATAGTGAAATTAAGCGCCTCTCCAATGTTTCTCGCCAAATTTTGACAGTGCAACCTAATCTTTTTACAAATGCTGGCTTCTTTTTGAAGTCGTCCTAGACTGTCCAGTGTCCATTGTCCAACGCATAGAATTTGAAAAAAAAAAAAAAAATGCTATACCTACCTCATTCGAGAAGCGTGGAATTGTTTGGTCATTATACTTAGGACAACTGCTCGAGCTAAATTTTGTCTCCTATACAAAATGACGATGCGTTTTTTCAATGAATACTTCGACGAAGAATGAGATTAAATTAAAGACCTTGAAACGAAAAAAAAACACCAAAAAGTAAATGGAAAGAAAAGGACAGCAGATCGCGAATTTCACCCATCAGTTTATTCCAGCAATCTCTAATTTGAGGTTTTAATGATGTGGATTTTTTTTTGTAAATACTTGACCCTATAACGCTTCAACAGCGCCCGAGATGCTTCCAGATGTATGTTAGTTCTGCACTTAAATTGCTGCAAATTGTAGTCTTCAGGAAATATATCCCCAGGAAGCGAGTTCCAGAGTTTGCTTGTCCTGTAACTTTAACAATTCACGCCAAGGGTTTTTCCATTTGCAGAAAAAAGTTTGAAATTACAAATTTCGTCATTTAATCTACGTTTAAACTTGTTTTTTAATAATTTTTGATAGATAGTTCAATTATTGTAGATACTTTTGGAATATTAATATGTTCAATTTTCTGTTTATAAAGTACCATTCACATAAAAGCAATTTTCTATTTATAAATACTTAAAAAGTGTTTGTTCATTGTATAAATTCGTTCGTGTTTTAATTGGAAGATCTATAACCATAATCGATCGTCCTATCTCCTAAACTCGGAATATTTGAATTGAGAAAATAGCATCGCTAATTTTTATGTAGACTACATACCACTGCCTGAATGCTGTAATTTCGATTTCTGTACTGAACACGACACAGCGAATATGATATATCTACTGCTTGACGGAGTGTCAAATTCAGCGAAAATGATGTCCACGTGCGAAAATAGTCTGACAGCCGCAATTTGTTTTTCATTTTAGCCGCAGTAGAAGAAGCGCATTTTGGTTTTCGTTTAAATCCTTAAAAATAAACATAAATAAAATGGTTAAAGCAAAGAAAAATAAAAAAGCTAGCTCCGATGCTGTTCACGCAAAAAAATCGTTTAGTGCACCAGCTTCCACCGCTGGCTTTGGTGGTGGTACAAAAAAGATAAATCCATTCGAGGTTCATATAAATAAGGAAAAGTTTAAAATTCTGGGACGAACATGTAAGCATGACAAGGGTTTACCTGGTGTATCACGTGCCAAGGCTGTGCAAAAAAGGAAACAAACCCTTGGAAAGGAATTTATGCAGAAAAATAAGACCAACGAGTTCAAGGACCGACGTATTGGACGCAATTCAGAAGTCATCAACGATGAGCTACTCAATGCACGATTTGTTGCCGAGAAAATGTCTCAATTCAAGAAAGTCAGTCGATTTAACTTGAATGACGATGAGGTGCTGACACATCGTGGTCAAACGTTGGAAGAAATAGAGCAGTTTCACGATAATGGTTCGGACGATGGAGAAGAGGATGCTGATGAGCTAGATGGTAAGTTGAAGGTATATGTGCACTCTTAATATATTTCTAATAAATTACTGAATTTTATAGCGAACTTTACGGAAGTGGCACACTTTGGTGGCGATGACAATAAGCAAGATCGCAAGGCAGCCATAGAGGAGATGATTGTCGAGACAAAGAGGCGCAAAGCAGAATCAGCCAAAGAAAAGGACGCAATTTTCGAGTTAACTAACAAACTGGACAGCAACTACAAGGATATAATATCACTTGTGGGGAAATTATCTAAACCCGAGGACATCGTTAAACCAGCACCAGATGATTACGACAGAGCGTTGCGCGAAATGATATTCGAACCTCGTGGTGCTGTTAGCGATCGCTTGAAGTCGGAGGAAGAACTCGCACAGGAGGAGAAGGAAAGGCTAGATCGACTAGAGAATGAGCGGCTGGCGAGAATGAGAGGAGAAGAGGAAAACACAAGCCAAAAGCCGAAACATCGATCAGCCGATGATTTGGATGACGGGTATTTTGCTGGATCCGATGGAGAGGAACCTGGCACACTTGCATATGATTTAAATGGTTAGTACATGTACCAATCAAACCCCCACACCTTTGTTTGCCTAACATCTAACCAAGACACTTGCTCAACTCAGTATTTACCTTTTTATTGTTTTCCTTTTAGGTGACTCACTCGACAAAGGATCCAAAAAGGCTGTTGATAATGACGACGAGAGTGGTACTGAGGAGCCAAGTGGAGAAAACAGCAATGATGAAGAGGACTCTTCGGAGGTCGACGGAGAGGAAAGTGAAGAAGAAGAAACTGACGACGAAGGCGAAGAAGAAGGAGAAGAAGAAAATGAAAGTGAAGAAGATGCCTTGAGTGATCTCAAAGAAACAGACGATGAATCTGAAGAATCCACCGAACAACCAATCAAATGTAAACCCCAACAACAAATCAAAAAAGGGAAAGAAGCCCCGAAAAACCTCCAGGCCAACAGTAAACTTCCCTTTACCATAGAAATGCCGTCGACATACGAAGAACTTAGGCAAATTATCAACAAACACACACCAGAAGACCAAGGCATACTTGTCGAACGGATAATAAAGTGCAACCATCCCAAACTGGAGCACAGCAACAAAGAGAAAATCACAAAATTGTTTGCATTCCTTCTGCAATACGTAAACGACCTATTCGTAGATGCGTCAACTGAAGATGTAACCACTTCTTTCCGCATTCTCGACAGACTGAATCCCCATCTTTATGACCTAATCCACATGAATCCAGAGAAAGCATCAGCCTGTCTGCTGGAAGTTATTCAAGAAAAATACTCCGAATTTAAGCGGAACACCAAGGCCTACCCATCAATCGACACACTTGTCTTCTTTAAGATCGTCTCCAATCTTTATACGACTTCAGATTTTCGCCACAACGTTGTGACGCCCTGCTATATATTCATAAGTCACATATTATCCCAAGCGCGCGTACGAACACGTCAAGACATCGCCATGGGTCTTTTCTTAGTCACTCTTTTGCTGGAGTACTCGCAGTCCTCTCATCGATTCATTCCCTCCGCTTTCAACTTCCTTCTGGGCGTCATATACTTGTCGCTGCCAAAGAGACCAATCGAAACGCTGAAAATTGTTCCACCATTTATGACGACTGGGCCTCTGAACCGACTTCTAGCGATTTCACAGAAACCAAATGAGGAATTGCGTAAAGAAGATGCCCTCCTCAAAGCAGACGATCTCGTCACGACAACGCTTTCCGTTGACTTTAAAATTCGGGCTCTCAATACAGCATTGGGTCTAACTAACGACGCCATGGATGTTGTCGCAGACAACATCGGATCAAACTACTTAGCTGAGCCTTTCCTTGTTCTGATGGAGCGAATCGATTTGGATGTATATCCAGAGTTCGTGCGCATCAATTACGAACAAACGAAGTCAAAACTCCAGTCTGTGGATAGTAAGCCACTTACAAAGCTCGTTCCACCCGAGAAGAAACCCAAAGCTCTGCGGCTTTTCGAACCCCGCATCGAAAAGGTCTACGACGACAAGCGACGACCGAAGATCTCCAAGGCGAAGGAAGAGAAAGTGAAGCTGATCCATAAAATCAAACGAGAGACAAAAGGCGCAGTCCGGGAGATTCGCAGAGACACCGAATTTCTGCAGAAGATTCGGATCAATCAACAGATACAGAGGTAAAAATACAGCAGAACTTGGCTGTGTGAACGAAGAGATTTTTAATATGTTTTTAATTTTTTTTTTCTTTTCCAGCGATCGTGAGCGCAAAGAAAAAGTCAAACGTATCTACATGGAGGCATCGATACAACAAGGCGAACTCAATGAACTTTCCAGAAAGAAAAAGAAAATGTAGACGTGCATTGAACGAATGTTTTTGGATTTTGTTCAAATGTATAAAGCTTTTAGAGAATATATTTAAAGTATGTATTTACAACAAATGCAGTGGGTCGGCTTGTTATTGTGTGACCTGTTTGGAGTTGTTACCACTACCCACATGGACTGCAGTTTATTAGAGATGATACTTCTTAGCAGTCCTATGATTGTTTGTTTTTATTTCACACTGCAGCAAAAGGTAACATCTATTTCGATTGTGGAAAACCTAATCGAAACCCTGTATTCGACACATGCCTCTATAACTACCCGCAGTCTGTTTTTGTGGTATACAAAGCAGGATCCTTAAGTGAAGAGCATATCTCACCAGTTTCCAAATTCCGTATTGTTGTCACCACGTTGTCACTGTTGATATTTTAATGTCCTGGGCATTGGGGCTTTTGTTGTCCGTGTCCCCGGACATTCGCATAGTCGTTTCTTGCTGTTCTAAGTCGAGTCTGCACATACCAGTGCCACTTCTACCGATTTTCTAGTTTTATCACTTTGGCTCATGGAGAGTATTTGAAGGTTAAAATAAATAAATAAATAGGTGGCGCAACAGGCGGTAGACACCCTAGGCCTAGCTCCTCGCAACCATTCGTTTGTGTGAGTTTCTATTTTTGGGACGAATGGAAGGGACCTACAATTTTATGCCGATTCCGAACGGCTGAATTGAGAAGCTTTTTCAGGACAGTTATACTCTCGGATGTTTGTCAGACGTTCGCGAGAGGTGGCGCAGTAGAAAAAAGCACTAAGATGTAATTTGTGTTTTTCCGGGGATCGAACCTGGGATCCCTCGCACAGCAGTCCAGCACACTAACCACTGCGCTACTGCGCCCATTTGAAGGTTACGTTGTTTTATTATTTTATTATTAATACTACAGCTGACGAATTTTTTGGCCTGTCGCATAGCCTGTGTGGAGTTTCAATTCGATAGCCTTATTTGGAGGTTCCAAAAGTCGAGATCTGCCTCTATGTCGCTGGTTGGCTGGCCACAAGAAGGTTCTGGGCCAATGAAAGGAACTAGCTTGGCAGTTCATTCGTTGCCTTCGAGTCCCTCGAGACCTGGAACACATTAAATATTGACAGATAGTTCCAGACGTTTCTAGCAGTGACCTTCCAAGATACCGTCTCATGCATTTTCTGCCACAGAATTCAATTTCATAAACTTCAGCTTTTCCCAGCCATTGACATTGTTTTTTTTATGTTAGGGTCTTCATGTGACCATTTAGATCTCCTGGTTTGAATTTTTGGACGATGAGATGCTTAAGCGCATGCTGCAACTGGGGGTCTAGCACGTAACTTGATACAATCGAGTTCAGTCGATACAATCGAGCTCTGGCAGCACCTAATTTGTCTCAATCGATTATTCTCGATTGATTATCCTCGATTGAGACAAATTAGGTGCTGCCGGAGCTCGATTGTATCGACTGAACTCGATTGTATCAAGTTACGTGCTAGACCCCCTGTATTCTTATGTCGTATGTGTAAGTATTATCACGTATGTCTGGAAGAAGATTGAGGAGTTCCTCCAAGTCTAAGGGTACAGTAGGGCAGTAGGGCTACCTGTGATATCAGTGCATGCCAGTCTTTGTACTCTTTGAAGTGCGTTTGTTGAATAAATAATAATAATTGGCACGATGATAGAGATGTAGGTCCAATATATCATTTTTAAACCAAGACCAAAATAGTGATGTCTTCACTGGACTGACCTCTTCAACTATGAAAATCGTATATATGACAAATCTACACGCATTGTCGTTGTCGGTCCCTAAATATAATGACAAGATCTACAACAGGCCATTGATTTGACACAAAGTCTGAAAGAAGAGAGAGCAGTCTGTTCAATAACGAAACTGTTCTGTTTACTGAGTTCCATCAATTTCCTTGCAAGACTGTATAGATACCTCGAACAGCACCTTCATGCCCCTATTGTGTAAAACAACTTCAACTACATTTACTAGCATTTTTTCAGCCTTTGCAGAAAATCCAATTGCTGTGCATGATGATTCTTGATTCTATGATAGATTAAAGGCCTGTCAATCCAGTAATCCTCTGCGTCATCATGTACGCGAGTTTCCTTCTTTCACGCAAACCATTTCAATGCTTGTCACTAAACCGGTAGAGGTAGATTAAACACACACAACTAATACTCTCAGTTACGAAGAATTTTATTCGAAAATAAACAAACAAAAAATTAACAACAAAGTGCTGTCCAACTCAGTGCTTAACCATGTTTTGAGAAATATTCTTTCGAGTCATTCACATCAGGCTTAATAGTGTCTGGATTTGAATCCGGATTCCAATTCGCTGGACAAACTTCACCGTGTTTCTCTACGAACTGGAAACCTTTGATCAACCGCAAACACTCATCAACTGACCTACCCACTGGCAGATCATTTACAGAGTATTGACGCAAAACCCCATTAGAATCGATGATGAATGTACCGCGTAGTGCGATTCCATCCTTCTCCAATAGGACACCATAGTCGGAAGCAATTTGCTTTGTAATGTCAGAGAGCAGTGGATAATTCAATTTACCCAATCCTCCAGCTTTACGCTCAGTATTGCACCAAGCCAAGTGGCTGAAATGCGAATCAACTGAAACGCCAACAACTTCTGTATTCAGATCCTTGAACTCTTTAATGCGATCACTGAATGCGATGATTTCAGTTGGACAAACAAATGTGCTGCAAAGAGATACAAGTTAAATTCGGTGTACATATTCGAATTCGACATGGAATAAAAACGGTGTACGTACAAATCGAGTGGATAGAAGAAGAGCACCAAGTACTTTCCTCTATAGTCCGACAGCTTAATCTCTTTGAAGTCGCCGCTAACAACTGCCAAACCTTTAAAATCTGGCGCAGGTTGTTGAACTTTTACGGCACACAGTGGAATTGCTATGAGGATGGCATATTTTGTTTGTTAATTAAATGAGGTAAAACTTGGTCCATAGGTAGAACTTACATTTGTGGAACAGTCTGGCAGTGAGTTTAGATTGTCCTTGGAATTCTTTTACCAGGAGAGGAGCCTAGAAGCCATAAAAACAGTAACACAAATTACGTAAGAGGAGGTACCTATCGCATGTTATTGAATTACCAAATGAATTTGACACTTACATTGCGAGCGAGGACACGACCAATAAACGACATGTTAAAGTTTCTTTTAAATTATTTGGAACTAATTTATATTTGTATTTGCTGCGAAATGCAATTTGATGAAACTATCGTTGAAGACGATGTGAAATGCCGGCTATCTATCAATTGATCAAGGAAGTCCAAATTGGAATTTCGCAGTTTTGTTTTTCGAGAAACGTCAATCGTTTGACATTTCTTCAATAAACAAACGAGTAGTGATGTGCGAGTTTCTATATTTGATGGTAGTTATCGATACATCAATTAATATCGAAATAAATCGACGGTTATTTTGCATAATTTTATGTGAAAAAATTATGTAAATGCGTTACGTGTTTGATGAAGTCTAAAGTGAGCCCCCTCAAAAGGTCAACGGTCGTACTGCGGAGCAATTTATTTACAAGATTGAATCATCGGTGTCGTCAGCAGTCTCAATGGCAGATAGTCCAGCTCTAGCTGCGTTTCTTTCGTCCTCACTTTAGAGAATACCTCTTGTTATGATGATCCCGTATAGCAAAATAAGGAGCCTATCTTAAGGAGACCGAAGATTCTTGCGATCGAAACAATATCCGCAGTTTTTATAAGAAAGCCAAGCAAATAAATCTAGTCATAGAAGAAAAGGGAAGCCCAGCCCGGAAGCTACTTTTAGGTACCTACCATGTAGATGTAGAGAGAGTGACAACAAAAGAACTCACGTCCAGTCAATGAAGAACCAGTTTCATATAGAAGAGGTCGGCTTAGTTAAAAAAAATCAATGAACAATAAGGCCGCCGACTCTGATGCTTTACCGAGACATATCGACAGGCCACTGAGCGAATACGTTCCCCAAGATAAACGTATCGCGATCGTCCTGCATTTTGTTTAGGAAATAGAAAGATACGCACAGTTGACTCTGTATTTTATGATCCATCTGTCGTCTCACTCACTCACCGAACAAATGATTGGAGTACTCTAGATCAGTGTTTTTCAAACTGTGGGTCGCGACCCCTTTGGGGGTCGCCAAGAGTTTCTTAGTGGGTCGCTCTCGCAAGCCGGTGAGATTAATAAACAAAAGTCCTGTGCCAAAAAACAAATAATAAAACACAAAAATTGTTAGTGCGACATAATGTGAACGCAGGGAAAATAACCAAACATTTTTGCTTGTAAAGACTCTGACCCTAAAGGAAGTTTTGCGAGGGATCCTCTGATTTTGTCTTTTGTATAATGTTTTCTTCTCTCCCTTGGAGGCTCTTATTCAAGATGTTTAAGTAGTCAAAAAGATCTGCGAGAAATGATTATTTTAAAAGCCAGGTGGGATCAGAAAAATGATTCGAATTTCCAGATTTTGAATCTTGTAAGAACATAAATAATTCAGCTTTTAATTCCAGAACTCGTGTTAATACCTTTCATTTTGACAGCCATCTGACCTCTGTCTGATAAAGGCGATTTTGATGGAGTGAACCCATTTCATCACAATGGTCTTAAACAGCCAACTTTGCAAGGCCTTGAGCCTTACCAATAATCAGTCTTCAACTTAAATATTTTGATGGTCACAATGGATAATTTTATATGGAAATTTTCGCCATTGTGACTTCGCCTGCCTTTAGTTATAGAGTTCAGAACTCTAATCACATCTTTAAGCACATCATTTAATTCAGAAGTAACACCTTATGGATGCCAGAAATTGTCGATGAGGAAAGCAGTGTGTCCGTATGAAACCTTTGGCATTATTAATTTTAATTTTGCAATGAGTCCACTTTTGTTACCCGTTAAAGCTTTAGCACCATCTACAAATAGCAAAACATTTAGTCCAATCAATCTCGTAGTCGCGATAGCTTTCTAAAAACATGTCGTACAAACAGTGGCCAGTAGTGGCCCAAAACCACAACGCCCAAATTTAAAAATGTCATAACGCCCAAAAACCACCACATCGCCCAAAATGTAAAGGTATAAAGCGTCGCAAAGCCCAAATAGAATGACATATTGCCCAAAGTAACGCATACACTCCAAATCTGACAGTAAACCCAAGCAGGAGGGTTGCAGGGGGGCAGCATGCCTCCCCATACGTATTTTGTTTGTTTGTTTTTGGGCGTTATGCATTTTTTTGGGCGTTAGTAAAAATAATGCCATTACGCCCAAAATCAATGTCACATCACCCAAATTTACGTAAATTTTACAACAACAAATTGCCTAGCAATGTTTTGGGCATTATGACATTTTTCAATTTGGGCGTTATACTTTTGGGCGATAAGACCTAACGCCGCCAGTAGTATTAGCAGGAAGAGCTTTGCAAAATAAAATTTCTTCTTCAATAAATAAATAAAACCTTATGTAATTAGACCGGGTTTGGAAGGGGATCAGTGTATGTAGCTTTTTGAATAACTGACACATTATAAGGTGGGGGTCGCCAAAATGTTTTTACTAACAAAGGGGTCGCTTACTCAAAAAGTTTGAAAAACACTGCTCTAGATTATCGACAAATGGAGCAAGAACTGGTGGTGGTGAACACCTTGGAATCATTGAATTGGGACTTCAATGAAAGAATCAAAAAACCAAGAATCTTTTGGAAATCCTGGGACCATCATCCAAAATGTAACTCTGGATGTACACGACTATGTATAGTAAGGCCAATACTGACAAATGACAGTCTCGTATGGTGGCATGCGCGTGCTTAACCTTACTTACTTACTTCAGCCCAGTGATGCCAACTCAGTCATAATTATATGCCTTTTAGGCATAATTCCAATGCTTGAGGCTTTGAGGAATAATTTTTAGAAAAAGGCATACTTTTTTGTGAAGTTTTTTTTTATAATCAATCCGTAAAAATAAACCTGGTACTTTGATCAAAGTCGCTTCACTAATTTTCTATTTAGCACTGTGCGTCGTGCTTATTTTCCAATTCTCTACTAGACTTACTCACTAAACCCAAACAAGAAATGTGGTATGGTAATTATGGTATATAAGGTACGAATTTGTATCGTACATAAACGTATGAATACTGGTCGTGCGAATTAAGTGCGAACACCGAATACGATTTTCTCTTTAAATAGGGAGGAAATGTCTGCCACAAAACTATCGTCCAATAGCGTTACTTTCAATGCTCTCAAAAGTAATGGAAAAGGCAATAAATGTCGAAATAATCAAATATCTAAAAGGCCACCGATTAATAAGCGACAGGCAATACGGATTTCGGACCTGTCGTTCCACTGGAGACCTGTTATGGACGCAAGCAATTGAACAACACGGCGAATCCAGAGCCCTAGCCTTGGACATTTCAAAGGCATTTGACCAAGTCTGGCATAGAGCCCTATTAAGCAAATTAGTGTCTTATGGATTACCACAACAACTCTGCGGATGGATGCAAAATTTTCTTCTGGAAAGATCGATCCAAGTTGTTGTAGATGGTGTATCATCTAATTCGTTTGCTATCAATGCAGGAGTGCCTCAAGGATCTATTCTTTCTCCAACTCTATTTCTTCTCCACATCAACGATTTGCTTGGATCGACAAATAATAATATCTACAGCTTTGCTGATGACAGCACTCTTATATCCTCCATCTCGAATAGTGGACCTATGAATGCGGTTACATCACATAGTCAGAGATGTGAACAAATTAGTTCTCTAAATGATGATCTGGGCAAAATCTTGCAGTGGGGAAAAGACAACTTGGTTGTATTTAATGCAAACAAGACACAGCTCACAACATTTTCTAGGATAAATGCATCAACAGTTCCTCAGATCCAAATGGATGACCATCCAATCCATCCCAAGGATTCAATGCACCTTCTAGCAGTCACAGTCAATTCAGGAATCACATGGCAGTACCACATATCCTATATCGCAAGATCGGCGTCCGCTAAGTTGAGCTACCTATATAGAGCACGGAGGTACTTTAGCCCAAAGCAACTTCTCTTTCTCTACAAAGCTCAGGTTAGAATAGGCCTGGAATATTGTTCCCATATACCTATGGAGCTCGGCACTAAAACATTAACTTAACCTACTTGACAGCATTCAGAGACGAGCAGTTAGACTTATTGGAGACCCTTCACTCACATCGAATCTACAACCGTTGGTGCACAGAAGACAAGTCGCTGACCTATTCTTGTTCTATAGGTACTTCCATGCCAGATGTTCCGTGGAACTCAAAGACGTTATCCCTCGCAACTTTTGGGCGCCCCACAAGACAGGCTGCTAATGCTCATGACCATACAGTGCACTTGACAACCGCGAGGACATCAACTTTCCAAAACTCCTTCTGTTACGGACAAGCAAACTTTGAAACTCGCTTCCTGGAGATTTATTTCATACAATTTGCAGCAATTTAAGTGCAGATCTAACATACATCTGCAAGCATCTCGGGGCGCTTTTAAAAAAAAAAGCTTCGATTTTGTGCCTGATGAATAATATATCTTGAAGATAATTTTCTTCTAACTCGGGCTGCGGCGGCGTCGTCACGATCGTAGAACCAAATAAAAGGAGATGAATTCAGTGAATTTCATCATATTATGGAAGACTTACTCTATATAATGACCCCATCCTGTCCGTACCCCGTGTTCCATACCCTCTTTTTTGACCGTATACCAAGTTAATATATTTTCAATGTTTCATTTCAACGCACGAAAGTGTTTAAAAATTCACACAAGTTCGGATTGTTTTCGGACGTCGGAACCAGTGGCGTAACTATAACATCTGAGGCCCGTGGCAAATTCTTTGGATGGGGCCCTCCAAGTAAAAATCGTAACGTTGTAATTTAATTTTAATAAACCACTTAAGTAGTTAACCAACACTATTAATAATATTGTATGCATTTTAGTTAAATATCTAATGAATTTTATTTTCAAGAGCATAGGTTTATACATACATATTTATAATGAAATAACAGTTTAATTTTTCAATAGAATAGCCAAGTTACGTAGCCTGTCTTGTCCCATATACTTTATTAAATAGGTTTTTATTAATTTTAGTTTTAAAAATGATCGTTCAGCACTAGCTATAGTCATAGGAATTGTAACAAATAACATTAACACAGTACGTACTTCAGGAAAGCTGCATGACATAAAATGATTCTTTATTAATAAATCATCAAGTTCTCTAATACACGAAGACTTTTCTATTTCGTCTCTGAAAATGGACCGAAAACTGAGAATTTACCTGGCAAGTGATTAAGATATGTCGTTTTTATATACACTCCGCGCCACTTGAATAGCACACCCCCTAAGGTCGGTTTTCTATGGCCCACTGGTCCCAAACCAAGCATGCTAGAGACTTAATTTTTGTTTTTAAATTAAATTTCAATTAATTGTTGTGATTTGACCAGAAGGAAGATTTGAAACTAAAGCTTTAAGTATGTATTAACAAAAAATTTTTAACTAAAAACCGGCAAAACGTGGACTCATATTATTCTTTGATAGATTTTTTTTTGTTAAAAAATGTGTGGAGAAAAAGCTTAACACCGAGGCGGAAAAAGGACAAATCAAAGCTTAAAGGACGCTCGCCTATTTATTGCCAATTTAGCTAAGAAAATCGAGAGGAGCCGTTATATGCATATTTTTAAGTAATGAGTCTAACTATGGATATAAACGTGAAAGGCCGCATGCATAGTGTGCTTACAACTGCGGAAAGGCGACTTATATTAGGAAAAGCGTCAAATTCTCACGACTCTTTTCCAAAAATCAGGAAAAAATGTGGTATCAAAGCAAGTCTCACAACTATTCGTCGTATTATTTCGAATGCCAAGGATATAAAAAGACTAAAAATCAAGAAAAAGACACCCCTTAACCGGGTCGAAAAGTGCAACGCCTTCGATTTTGTGGCCTGGACTTCGTAGTAGCACCGTGTGGTCTTTTTCGACGAAAAAAAATTAATTTGGAAGGGCCCGATGGCTATAGCTAGGTACTATTTCCATAACCTCCGCAAAGAAACTCATCATTTGGACCGGCTGCATAGCAGAGTTGAAGTTGAAGGTGTAATGGTGTGGGGGCCGTTTCGTATTATGGCAGCCGAAAATTAAAATTTTTGTTAACCACAATGAATGCGTTGTCTTACTGATAGCTTTAACATATTTTCATAACCTTTTTGGACATCTGCGATGGCTCTAACAACATGATAAAGCGCCAATACATACAGCCCGGGTTGTTAGCACGTATTTATAGAGCCAAAATGCGGAGCTATTAATGCTGACCGGACTACTCACCGGATTTTAATATCATCGAAAATGTTTGGCAATGGTTGATACGTCAAGTTTGTGGATCGGGACAACATTATTCGACTGTATCTCTAAACTAGTCCAAACCATCGAATTAGCTTGGAGCTCGATTTCGGTAAATTATTTGGCCAATGTGTATGCATCCCTTACAAATCGGAGAGGTGTGAATTTTGGAGCAGAAGGTGGCTCAAAACACAATTGAAAATTTTTTTTAAATTTAAAATACTCCAATTACCTTTTGGAAACCAATTTGAAACAATTTCATTCATTGGAAGGAAACGCGATTTCAGTTGATTAATAATGATGTCCAATACTAGATAAAATATGTTCACTTTGAACAAATCTTGGAGACTCTCATCTTCACAAAGTTCATCAAAATGGCGTTTTACCTTCCTCTGACGAGTTTTAGAAAATTCAGGGTTGATGGACCATTTTTCTGCTACACTATTTGCTTCCATTTTTAAATTTACAAATTCATGTCTATACCTTTCCAATTCTTCTAGACACATTTTCAAACGTTTTAAGGCATTTGCAAGATCGATGGCTATAGACTGAAGTGCTTTAGAGCTTATCATTTTTTTGAAATACTTAGGTACAACATTTTTGCAAACATTTTACGTTATTTCTGAGCTCGCGGCCTCTTGGGCCGGGGCCCTCTCGGGTCGGGGGCCCGTGGCATTTTGCCAGCCCTGCCACCCTATAGTTACGCCACTGGTCGGAACTACACGTACGTATAGGTACGAATAACTCGCATCCAATGTGCGGTGCGGGCTCCCAGAAAGTCGGGATCGTTTTTCCGATTTCGTACTCGTATACCTGATCGCCAAATTCGTACGAAAACGCCTCCAATGTGCGGCATAGTTTTTATTTCTTAACTATGTGCCTACTAATAAAAGTTTAACACATAAATTGAAATTTATTTTTCTTTTTTACAAAAAGGCATAATTTTTTCGGAATGAGGCATAAAAACTTAGATCCGGGTTGGCAAAGCTGCTTCAGCCTTCCATCCTCTGCGATCTCGGGGACGCTGCTTCCATCAGTTGCAGTTGGACAGCATTAGTCTTTTGGTCATTCCACTGATAATCCCGTCTTTTACTCATGCGATTTAGGGTGAGTATATGGATCAGGGAACGCAGGGAACGCCATGCTTGCAAAAAACTGCAACCAACAAAACTAATATTAATTAACTCTTCTTCATCCATTTACAAACAAAAGTGTTAACTTTTTCTCAGCAAAATCCTGACAAACAACATAACAACTGTGTACCGCAATAAGTACTTTTATCCTTGCTCCTCCCGATTTCTATTCTTAAGACAAAGTCTTTCGTATTAATTTTCATTACACTCGACGAATGAACCTTCGCAAGCAGTTATTACTTTATTATTTCTGACAGCTTATAGACGTGTTATAATAAGATCCAATAAAAAAATAAAATGCAATTCAATCTCTAGCGAGGCCAATGGAGTTGTACTGTTGTAGCTTCTCTAACCGAACACAGAAGCATCAGAGTCTGGTGCGGTCTGGCCCAGGGGAACATGGATCCGGGGATGCAATATCATCGACTTTATGTTCACCATCGCCATATTGTTAGAGTTGATTCCATTTCAGCGGTTATCCTAGGTGGTGTAATAAAATCAATTCAATTATTTTTTTCTAAGGGTTGTTTTGTACACAAACTTGCACAAGTGTGTATCAACATCACACACACACACACTCGCTCCGTTATATCTGCACAAGTTAATACTCGTACTTTGGGTTTCCCAATTTATTTTGGTTGACAGTCAATTTCTTGGCTAAATCCTTTTTTATGTCGGCAATAAAAGGACGAAATGACTATGGGCTATATGTATATAGATATTTAACTGGAGAGGGAATATTCTGCTGAGATGAAGTGCTAAATTTCCTTTTTGTCTCTTAACTGAGAATGTTCGAAATAGTAGGTAATGGTGTATGAAGATGATTTTTAACTGTGAAATTGTGCTTTAAATTTTAGAGACCTTTATATTGGAGATAGGTGGATGGGACTACAGGTAGGTGAGTCTAATACTAAGACAAATTTCATACATGGCGCTAGGGCCTATTACAACTGCCTATTTGGGAATCCTCAAAATGGACGCCACCTTTATACAAAGGGCAGAACCAAGGTGGTCATAATAACCCACTAGGATGGCCAACGGGCATGCCGGCAAGACATCCAAATCGATGGCGCTTTAAGCCTCACAAGTGTGGAAAGATCAAGTAAATCTAGGCCATATAATTGTGATCATGATGTAAAAATCGTATAAAACCGAACTGATGCTTTTCACCTCCAAAGTCAAAAAGCAATAGTTTAACCTTTTGTCACCTAAACGGCAAAGGCCAGTAGTCTCAATTATCCTCAAAACAAAATTACTACAATTTAATTGGTCGCATAATCCATTTTCAATACTCTCCCTTTGATCCAGTGCTATGTATCTCTGAGTAATCCAGTATCCCAAACAACTCGTAAAGAAAACATTGCATATAGCTTTCTACGTCTTTATGTAGGTAATCAAAGTTTGGAAAAAGATTGGGCAATGAAAATGTACCTTTATTGATGTGTAAGTCCGTGTTACAATCAATCCTCATAAGGCGTATTTTTTTGGGAATCTATAGCTAGCTCACTTTTACTTTTACATGCAAAACTGGTATACTCACTTTTTGTTTTGTTATACTCACTTTTGGTTTTACATGCAAAACGGTTATACTCACTTATGGTTTTGTTATACTCACTTCCCAAAAAAAATACGCCTATAATCAAACTCAACAAGGTTTCTCTATCAATAGAACTCGTACCACCGTCAAGGTCAACGGGCTATTACTCAAAAAATATTTTGCAGAAAATCTACCTACAAAAACTGTACAAAATTAAGTTGAGTAGTATTTAAAATATTTAAGATTATTTCAGTAGAAAGATATACATACCCTATACATATCTCTGTATTTTAGATTGTGTGATGGCTTTCCTTTGTAATATTATGACGAAATAAAAATCTATCTATCTATCTATCTATCTAAGTTGACACGTTTTACGGCGCGTTTTTAGATGCATCAGGCATTTTTGGTCCTTTTTGTGGCTTGAGGTTGTTTTGGACCGATTTTGGGGTGTTATCCGGTTGGTATTTGGTTTGGGACAATTTTTGGTATTTCTTTTTGGGACTTTTCAGTACGCTTTCTTTTGGACGACTTAGGAGCCGATTTTCGTAGCGTTTTCTGGTTGGTTTTTTTTTTACCTTCTTTAGGTGCGTTCTCGGGGCAATATTTTTTGGCGTTTATTGAGTCTTGTTTTGTCATTTCTTGGTACTATACTTTTTTAGGGTATTCTTCGGATTGATATTCGAGGCGTTTCTTGGGGCGTTGTTCGGGCTGATTTTCGATTTCGATTTGTTTTTGGCAAACATTTTTTTTTCAAGCCTTTTCGGACCAATTTTGGTGCGTTTTTTGGGCTTTTTTGTGCGATTTTAGGGACGCTTTTTGTGATTTCTTAGAGCGATTTTAGTTTTTTTTATTTTAGTTTTTCATGGCGTCTTTTGGATAGGTAGTGTTTTTTAAATCTTTTCATGACGTTAAGGCCGTTTGTCGGTGTATTATCTGGCATTTTTTTTGGTGCGTTTCGGAACATTTTACCGGATACCTACGTTTTTTTTTTGGAGATTTTCGATTTCGGATTTTTTTGTACGTTTCCCAGGACGTTTTGCAGAACGATTTTTCGGAGCCTTTTTTAAATAAATTATTTGGAGCCATTTTTTAAAGGAATTTTTGGTGCGTTTTTTTTTAATTTCGGAAGCGTTTTTAGTGCAATTTTTTGAGTTTTTTTTTTTTTTTGATTTTTCGGGAGTTTTTGGTTTTATTCAGGGCTTTTTTGGTGCAATTTTTGGGTGATTGTTTGAGACGTTTTTTTGGGCGTTCTTTGTGTCGTTTTTGGTTAGTTTTTCGGTTCGCTTTTTGGAGTATTCAGAACACATTTCGAAATCGAAGGCGATGATTGATTAGGAAACCACAAACGTATTTACTATAAATGGTAATCCAACCCTCTACGATATTTAAAAAATCCGCTCTATGCCACACCCGGAGTTGAAGAACACTAGGGGGTAAACAAAGTTTAAAGATTCAACATAAATTAAATATGTATCACAATTTAAATTCAACTATGTAATTAAAATTTTCCAAAACAAAACTCCATTCACATACATATCTCGAAAGCTATTTATTTAAATTCGCAAAATCATAAAACTGCTCTCATACCCCGTCGAATCTTTTCAAAAGTGTCTGGTGTTAGGCATACCTATACTTACTCTTCTCCGGTTTGTGTGTCTTCAAGTGTGACTTCATTTTCCGACACAATATTCAGAAAATAATATGTGTGTGTATCTCCCTAAAAATACCAACTTCCGAAAATCCTATTATCCCAGCAACACTCGTATGTATGTGCCCTGCGTCGATTATACCGACCGACTTCCCCCTACAACCGCCTCATTCCAGTGGATTTTCCTCTCTTTCACTATACTTAGAGCAATTAGGCAATTCCCATGTTTGCAATTATCCTCTCTACCCAACTCCGCAGTCCGCACAGCAAAACTGTTTATCACAGCTCTCTATATATATAGGATAGAGCGCCGCCAGCCCCACTTCGTGCACCAATTTACCCAACTGAAATGTTAGGATTGCGGAGACGGTGTATGTGTGTGGAGCAAATTTCCTCATTAGCTTACAACTTAATGGCGAAACCAGAAAACTTCCAAGTTCCAATGAGTGCTCGACACTCAACACGAGTTGTGTATCTTATATCCTATACAGCAGAACCGTCATAATTCATTTTGCCTGTCCTCTCCGCTGTGCATCTACAACCTCTAAATCTAAGCGAAGCTACTAAATGTATCCGCCAAAAATTTTAATCTCAACCCACAAGCTTAAAGTTCACTTCACCCCCATTAGCAGCAGCACTACCCGCACCACCTCCACCACTAACAGACAAAGAAGGGAAAAAAGAAACTTTCCTAACGAAGGCAAAATCTTTACGCCACCAATTTTCGTATAACCACCCACATAACATTTTGCAGGCCCTTTTCGTCTTCCCGCCTGCCTAGTATCTAGTTGGTGGAAAATGCTGCTTCATCGTTTGCCTTGTTTTCATTGTAGTAAATTTGCTACTTAATTTATTCCATCCACATTAATTGCCATTCCCACTTTGCTCAACGTTCGCAATTACCACCACCGCCACCGACGAAGCCAGAAGGTTGGAATCTCTTTCCTGATTAATAGACTTCACTTAAGCCACCCCCTCAGTCATTATCATTATCCACCCAAATCAAGGCACCCCCTTGCGAAAAGCATCATTCGCGCGCACCGAAAATCTCTCTAGATGTTGATAACGGTATTATAGAGCAATGTCGTCGTAGTCGACGTCGTTCTCGACGCTCGTCGTTTGTGTGGTTGAGGAGAGGTTGAACTTCGTCTCTCTCTCTTTTCGAGTAGCTTTGGATTTTGGTGCTTATGCTTGGTCGTCCTTAGAAGATTTTTTGGGGGCATGTTTAAACGTAATCACAGCGCTAAGCAGACATAACCTAAACCTACACACTCATACGTATGTGTATAGGACGTAAGTGTTTCTAGAACGAGAATATAGAGGCATGCCACACGTAGATACGAATGTGCGGGTGCGTGAGAGCTGCTTAAGCAATTAGCTGGCGAAAAAAGTTTCCGGGAGCGTATGCTCTGGCACATGTTATATTCGATGGAATCAGGAGGAGTTAGGGTGCGGTTGGTGAACTTTTGGAGAATGTGTGTGCTTTTTGCGGATTTGACAAATGACGGAACATTTTTCTATCTGTGGACACCTACTCGCCTACATACGTATATGAATATATTATGTACCCACATATATACAAATTCGGAGCGAACCTATTTTGCCTTCGCAATCTGTACTGAATATGAGTCTCAAATCATCTATCCTTTATTTATAACGCACTTTAAAAAAATAATAAAATCTTGGAAAGATGAATGACATTATACTATGATGAAAGTGGAGAGCATTGAGTGGGGCCGTGGGGTATCTCCCGAGTTCCTTTAGAAATCAAACACATCCGGTAAAAAAAAACTTGGCGCTTTGAATGCTATGCTTTGTATTCTAAGTCCAAACTTCAGCCCCATAAAACAGGACTGGGAAGATCCAGGTCTTATAGAGAACCTTCTTGGTTGTTCGGGATAGGGCTCTATTACTCAATTACCTTCTTCTTCAAAGAAACAACGATTGGCAAGAGTCATAAATGCAAGCAAGCGTACCTACACCAAGCTGCAAACGACGAAAGCGTGCGTATGAAGCGCAGCTACGTGGACAGTAGGCCTTACACTCCGGTCCGAAAAGTATTTGAATTTAATCCGTAGGTATAGGGCTTAAGGCGACCTAAACCAACTTGGAGTTCGCAATTGAAGGCGATAGCCAAAGACCGCGCTAATTGCAAAGGCTTTTGATTGATGCTCAGGCCCATCTCGGACTATTGCGCCAGCCATAAATGTACGAACAAGTAGAAATATGGTAGGTTAAGAAGTCTAGCGTGTAAGTTCATCACAGAAGACTATTATTCACCATATCGGTCCCATTGCCATTCCTTGGGAATGACTTAATTTCCCTATACAGAATATTTAATTTTGTCTGAGGTGCCAACCTTCAATAAATTTTCAAGGAGTACGAGTACCTATCTTCCAAGATGCTTCTCTCTGTTCCGAGCAATATAGCTTGACATTCACAGAGACGATGAGTAATAGGTATCCTCATCTCAATACAGAAATGACGACAGCATTTCACCAGGCATGCCGGAAAAATAAAAAAAGAAGGCAATCTACTTACCCCTTTGTGGAATAAAAAACTAGCCAAACTTTGAACAGAGACAAGAAAGCTCTTTAACCAGGCCAAACGCAATGGTGAATGGGAAGGGGAACTATACAGAAATACACTCACCATGCAGAACCAAGAAATTAGAAGAGAGAATCGTGGAAAAACTTCTGACATACAATCGATGACACCAGAAGTTGCGCACGCATTCAGGAATTACTCTCTAAGGAGCACACTAATCGTATTGGTTCAATGATAAAACCTGATAGCACATACGCCGAAAATGGGCTACAGACGCTCTAGCTCTTAGCCGAAACATATTTCCCAGACTTTATAATTCCAGAATCCCCCAAAAAAACAGACCACTCAGAGAGGACTAGAATAGATCAAAGGAAATTTTTCATGAATGCAAACTAGTTTGGACAATCAACTCATTCCAAAGCCCCTGGAGATGATGGAATATTTACGAGTCTACTATAAAAGGGCATCCCGCATCCTATTCAGGGCTAGCTACGCGCCCTGGGGATACATAACTAAAAAGTGGAAGGAGGTAGTTGTCAAATATATACTCAAATTCATATACGACCTAAACGCAAAATAGTTGGTCTATTTTTGAATAAACAGATTAATCTTGTTTCATACTTAAATTTTTTGTGGTTGTAAATAGCTAGTTATTTATTTAAAAATGTGTGCCATGTAATACAGTAATTATTCTTAGTAAATTAGGCTAAATGAAACAAAATTTAAAAAAGCCACCGTTACGATTTTCTCTATTATCTCAAACAAAGATAGGTGCATAAGAGTTGGTGCAAATGCAAAATTCTTGGTCTATTACTATTTAAATAGTGTTTTGGTGAACCGTTATGAAAAAAATGACATAAACCCTATTAGTTGTTGAATGATCTCTGTTTTTATGCAAGTAGGCATCAGTTTCATGTTCACCATGGCGAGTGGCGTTGCATTATTACGAGTCCTAAAAGAATCGATAATTAAGGCATTTAAAACGGGATTGTCGAGTTATAAAATTGCTCAGAACGCTCATCAGTTCAGAACATTATTACAAAATTCAAAAAATTGGAAAATGTTGAGACAAGTAAGAAAACTGCGCGTCCACCGATAGCAATACCTCGTTATTGCCGGGTTTTAAAGTAATAAAAGAAAATTGGCGCAAAACTGCTGCAGCAATAACTGTCCAATGGAGAGAAGAAATTCAAAAAAGCATTTCGATCGACCCTCGTAAGCGGACGATGAAAAAAATGGGATATAAATTTTATAAGGTTTTTCGAATTTTACAAAACATAAAGCTTCTCAATTCATTAAAAACACAGGCAAAAGAAAAACTACTTTTGATACCTAAGCAGAAGAAAAAACGATTTGAGTGGGCCAAACAACGCAAAAACTGGACTTTAAGTCAATGGCGGTCTGTTATTTGTAGTGATTAGTCCAGATTCGAAGTCTGCGTTGGTGACGAACGCATACGTGTGGTAAGAAATTCAATATAAGCCTTTCACAAAGACTGCCTGAAGCAACAGACAAGTTCCCAGCACCTCTAATGGTATGGGGATGCACGTCTGGGCGTGGCATGGACAATTTACATTTTGTCAATGGACTGGTCAATGCTGCCAAGTACCAAGACATTTTAGAAGAAGAGCTTCTTTCATCAATAACTCGTCTTCAACCAAGTGAGGGAAACTATATTTCCCAACAGGACGGTGCTTCTTGCCATTCTGCTAGATCGACAATGGCGTGGTTAACTGCTGAAAGAATTCCTTTAGTGTAATGGCCTTCCAGCAGCCCTGACCTTTCACCAATCGAAACCGTTTGGCATAAAATGAAGCAAAAACTGTGACAAGAACCAGCTCGGACACTTCCAAAATTAAGGGACAAGATAACAAATAGCTGGGACTCTTTCGGCTCCGAAGAGTGTCAAAAATTAGTTGACACTATGCCACGGCACTTAGAAGCTGTTATCAATGCCAGAGGTGCAGTAATACAGTGGTAAAATGAAAATAAAGACTGGTAGACTAACTATTTTGCGTCGTAAAAAGTCTTCAATAAGTTATTCAGTTTTATAAGCTCACTCCATAACATTATTTCAATGAAGTCGCCTTCTTTTTATCACCTTTATCGTCTATTAAGAATAAATAAATCTTTATAATAATCAACAAAAAATTGTGGTCTAGTTGAAAAGAATTCAAAAATCAGCAAATGTTTTTATTTTATCTTCGGTAGACCAACTATTTTGCGTTTGGGCTCGTATACCAATCAGTCTCATTTTCCTTTTTCCACAAGACTATGGAAAAAATCCTGGACAGACATATCAGAGACGGGGCACTTCAAACGAGTCCCCTTCACAAATATCAATATGCCAACCAACTCGGGAAATCGACCTCATACGTCATACGTAACGTGACCAACTGTTTGACAGGTCAGCGCTGTAAAACCGAGACCGAAAAACTGTATAAAAACTGTACCATTTTAACAGGGAATTATATGTTTTTTTTAAACTATTCAAATAACATTTTTCTAATATTTCTAAGACAAGGCGCGCATTGAAGTGGTGTGGCAGTGGCGTGGTGACCAAGTGGCAGGTGGCATATAGGAGTGGTTTGCCGATGAAATGGCGGCGAAGTGGTATGCAAGTGATTGAATGCACACTGAAGAGGCAAACAACGTAGGTATGGTGCTACCGATTCATCAGTTCTTAAAAAATGTCGTCATAATGTCGCTTCTACAACTGCCACTTGGACACCACGCCACTGACACACCACTTCGATGCGCACTTTGTCTTATAATACTCGCCGAAACCAAAACACAAAATACAAATTAAAATTCAAAGAAAAAGATTGTTATATGAAAACAGTGGATCCTGTTCACTAATGAAAGTATATTTTCAGAATAGTGAAGAAGTAAAGGAAACGAATTTATTTGTAGATGTATATATGTATGTGTTTTCGGCGATTTTATTATGTTAAATTCGCTGCGTTTTCTATTTAAAGTTGCCTAATATTTTTTCATGTGGGAAAACTGTATAAATGCTGTATTCTCATGTTTTCGCTGTATATGGTTTTCTGACAATTTCGCGCTGTATCGACTGACTGAAAAACTGTAGTATACAGCGAAAAACTGTACAGTTGGTCACTTTAGTCATACGTCTTGCAAAATATTACCTCAGGAAGTGAAAAATCTCTCAGAGACAAAGAGGTAGCGGTCGGTTGTTTCCTTGATATAGAAGAGCATTTGACAATACACAATTGTCACAAATATATAGAGGTATCCAAAACATTGACGACACTACATGTAAATGAATAAAATGCATATGCTAGAGGACAAAACAATAAAAACCTCATTGGGCAGCAATAAACTCAGTATGATAGCTACGAAAGGATGCCCCTAGGGCGGAGTACTCTCACCCCTACTATGGTCCATGGTATAGTAAATGAACTACTGATAATTCTTAGTAATGACGGTTTCTATGTCCAAGGATTTGCAGACGACATAGCTATCCTAATCAGAAGATACAATCTCGAATCACCTCCAGAGGGCACTAAACCTAGTTGCTGAATGGTGCACAAAAGTTGGCTTCAAAGTCAATCCTAAGAAAAGCACCATAGTTGCATTCACCAAGAGAAGAAAGCGATAAAGACTTAGAAGCTAGGAAATAATAGAATTCTCAACGGAAGTCAAATATCTACGAATCATACTGGATGAAAAACTTACATGGAACTCTCACCTTACCAAGATTATCGACAAGGCCAGGATATCCCTATGGACCAGCAAAAGTCTAAAATCTGAGGACTTAACCCCAAAATGACACTGTGAATGTACAGGTACACGGCAATAACAAGAGCAATCATCACGTATGCAGCCGGCGTTTGGTGGTACAAAGCAACGCATAGGTCAGCACAGGCTAAACTCAACAAGACTATCATGTGTCTGTGCAACTGGAGCAATGAAAACTGGCTACCACAAACAAAGTCCACCTGATATGGGTGCCAGGGCACAGCGGATATGAAGGTAACGAAAAAGAGGACGAATTAGTCAGAAAAGGATCCGAATCCCAATTCATGATGCCAAGACCATTCTGCGGGCTACCAATTATCACTATAAAAAGTAGTGTGAAAACCAGGTTAGAAGAAAAGAAGTTCCATTTCATTTCAAAACACGCCAACGTTATCTATGTAAATTCTGCCTCGAAGCAGCGGACATATAGCTGCCAGCTTACCCAAAGAGCTAGCCACCTTTATAGCAAACTGCGGCATCATGGATGAGCTTTAAATGGAGGACATCACAATAGGCTCACTTGTGGCCGCATCAGTTTAACTGAAAGCTTAACTGATAGCTCAACTGAAACTGAAATTGAAATGATCGTCTAAATAGGGCTTTAGATACATGGTGGTCTTATGCTCCCAATGGTTTCATTTTGTGGAAGTTCTGCCTAACATACTATGGTAAATAGGTAATGAAAAGAAAAGGACACCAAATGCGACACTGACGAGGTATACTGATGCTACAAATGATGCTTGAAAATGATGTCTCACTCACAATAGAGCTGCAAGTTGTTTATAGAGGCTCTATCTAGGTTGTATTTTGGGAACAAATATATCAGCCGGGACTGCATTATATGGTGGATGTGCTCCTTCCACCAAGTCTTGTTCTTATGGGAAACATATTCTTCACGAGCTGTGCCCGGAATTTTGTTCGCAGCCTGCCATTTGCATAGTTTTTCTTTCCTAATAAACTGAGTACCTACTCCAAGAGGAAAGCAATTTTTACTCACACTAAATTCAATGTTTCTTCCAAACACCTAAGTCTAAAACTCGGGCTAAAGCCTTCCCAGAGTCCTAAGAAGCATTTTCAAGAAAAACTTTCATCGAAATCTTTCCACTTTTCATTTCAACCGCGAAAATTATTTCGTGAATAGATTTCAAGTAATTTTTTTTTTTTTTTTTTCAGTTTCCCTCAATGATTCCCATTGAAATCAAATTGGAAAGTCTCTTGCCAATCTGACAAACAATACGGCTACGGCCTACGTCTAGACGCCAAGCGCGCAGATTAATTTCTTGTAATTTTCAAAAGATTAACCGAAATCCATTTTTCTCGGTGCACAACAAAGAATCGAAATATTATAATAAATATTGTATCCTTTCGCATGAATGCAAAGATAGGATCGGCGTGTTTACATCCTTTGCTACTACACATGCTTGTACACACCTCATCTCCCGAAAATCGTCTGCAAGACAGACATCAAAACGGAATCAAACGAACAAACTCACCGCCCTTTTGTTGAATGAATCCGAAAGGATACTTGATCCCTTAAACATCTCATACATGCTCCTGTAGGTTGTATGAATGTATATGCGCTTGCTTTATACGCGCATGGGAGAAAATCCTATTACGACAATTTCAAGGTGGTCTAATTGAAACATACCCGTACGCAGCCATTGTGTTGTGTCCAAACAGTGCGGCATCTTCTTTCGTTATTGTATCCAACTGTGTGAAAGCGGATCATTGTCGTTTTGCGATGCACGTTGATCACCGCAGGATACTTTAAGTGAAAATAAACAATTTTATCAAATTAATTGGGACCAACCTCCGTGATTCGAATTCACACACACAAAAGGATGCCATCAATGCGAGGGTAGCCGGGATAATTTAAATAAACTCGTATACACTTCAATTTAATTCAAAACCCTTTGTGATGTCTGGATGTGTATTGCACACCACCCAATCGAAGCGTAATCTGATTTCACTTAAAAAGTTCCACCGCGCTCAATCAAAGAGTAACATAACGTTTGGCTGTATGTATACAATGTACATGAGAGCATTAGGCAGGATATCCATATGTTCGTTGCGTTGGGCTGCAAACCCCTTGACAACATAACAAAACTATATAAAAATCAAAACAGGGTGCAATGGCATAATGGCATTAGGACACTTAGATCAGACATCCTCGACACGGCATGTGCCGTTTGTTCATATATTGTGGCATCGGTATGGAACAGGATAACGATGTGATTATTCTCATCGGGCTTATGATAAATAGGGTTGGTGAGAGCCAAATGCTTGTCCATATTCATATATGAGCTTGACAGGAATGCACGTATTGACGACCTATGAAAAATTGAAGAGGTAGGTCCATGCACCCTTCCTTTATGACTGATCGATGCTGTTTGGCTTTATTGTAATTGAATCCTTTTATTTGTTTATACGTGCATATAATGAGTGCAGTGAAACGCAAGGATTTGTTATAACAAGTTCAGTCTTCAATGGTTTTTCGCAGCCAATTAGTAGCGGATTTAAGTGATAAGGAAGCGAGAATGAGTAGTTTTCTAAATGAATCAAATTAAACTAAAATCTCGTTCACACGGCAGAGGTGACCAGGTAAAGAAAAGTTATCTAGTTTATTTTTATCCCAGCAGGGATTCTTATTTAGACTGATTGAGACACGATATACGGGCTTCCGCGACTTCAAAGCCTCAGCGACACCAATCTCAAAGGGGAGCCTGACACGGAAGTATGGTAACCAACACAAAGAAGCCGTATACAACTTCGAAACAAGAAGATCAGATGGAAAAGCAACGTCGAGTCGAACTAAAATCATAGATTGATTAGTAGGTAATCAAAGTAAGGGCAGTTGGGTAGGGCTGTACGTGTAGACACAGCTAGGTGAATATAATGTCTCCAGTTAAAGCTGTGAACAAATATTTGGCGACAAATTACCTCTAAATTGCAGGAAATTAAAGGGGGCTGAGTCAATTTTGCGAAAGAGACAATATTCTTTGTCTATAAGTTTTTGCTGACAGCCTAAAAAAAGACTTGAGACTCGATTTCAACAACAGAACGTCCGCAATTTAAATTATCTCCCGCGTGTACATACTACTTGAATCGAGTTCCATTCCCACATTACTATATTGAATGTTGAGGATTGTAGACAAGAATATGGTCAACCCGATCACAATGAACTATGGATAGTCATATAAGTATACCTTCACGCTGCGATATGGATATGCGGAAGACATGCTTTCCAAGATACATACAACCAAGCAGAGGGCTTCGTACGAGCTAAAATAAATGGAATTCATTTTTACAGCTGCTACGCTCGACCCAGCTGGACGCCGAATAAATACCAGTCGATGTTAGACATCCTGGTACAAGATGCTTCCGGGAGGGTTCCAGTCATTATTGCCGGCGACTTTAACGCGTGGGCAACAGAGTGGGGTAGCAGACTCACCAATGCCAGAGGACGTACACTTTTGGAAACATTTGCACCCCTAAACATAAGCATAGCAAATAACGGTCGGGCTTTTACATTTCGGAAAGCAGGAAAAGGCTCGATAATAGATATCACATTCGTAAGTACCTCTCTTCTACGGAACGTGAAATGGCGGGTCAGCGAAGATTATACGCAAAGCGACCATCAGGCAATAATACTTGAAATTACTGAAAGGAGAAAAGTTCAACAATCTAAGCTAGTATTGGGGCCAAAATGGAAGGACACACTCTTTGACGAGGATATGTTTGAGGAAGCGATGAGCACCGGCAACCAATGGAACAATGGAACTGCAACTGCAGAGACCCTTTCGCTTCAACTAATCCGCACCATCACCACAGCGTGTGATGCAGCAATGCCCAGGAGAGTAGGGAGTAAAAGGGCCCAACCGTGCTACTGGTGGAATGAGGAGATAAAAACACTCAGAGCAGCGTGTCTAAAAGCGCGACGCAGAGTCCAACGATCCAGGGGGAGACCCAACTTCCAACAACTCTTGGAGAGCTTTAGAACCGCGAGGCATGCGCTTAAAAACACCATCAAAGAAAGCAAGACAAAATGTTTTAAACGTATATGTGACGAAGCTGATATCAACCCCTGGGGAACAGCATATAGAATGATTATGAAAAAGCTGAAGGGTAATAGGTCCCCTCAAATAACATGTCCAGTTATGTTGAAAGCTATTGTCGAGCACTTGTTCCCGCAAAGGATGACGACTGCATGTAATATAATTAGAACAAATACAGCGGAGGATACACCAATTATTACTCAGGACGAGCTCTTTCAGGCGTGCAGAAAGATAGGCGATAAGAAAGCCCCTGGACCCGATGGCATCCCAAATAAAGCACTGAAAGTCGCTGTTCAAAAACGGCCGGAGCTTTTTGTAAAAACAATGCAAAAGTGCCTAGACGAAGGTATTTTCCCTGATCCGTGGAAACTGCAACATTTAGTATTGCTACCAAAAGGGAACAAACCGCCTGGAGAACCATCTTCATACCGTCCAATATGTCTACTGGACACAATGGGAAAGATCCTTGAGCGTATAATATACAACAGATTGCTCACTGTCGCAGAGGAAAAAGGAGCATTGTCAGACTACCAGTTCGGATTTAGGAAATCGCGATCTACCGTAGACGCCATAAAATCGGTAGTCGATATAGCTGCTAAAGCGATAGAAGGAGAAAGATGGCGATTTGGAACCAAAGAATATTGTGCTGTAGTAACGCTGGATATAAAAAACGCTTTTAATTCGGCTAATTGGACATTCATTAGGAGATCACTAGCCAGAATGGATACACCATAATATAATAAATAAATAGGCGGCGCGACAGGCGGTAGACACCCAAGGCCTAGCTTCTCGCAACCATTCGTTTTGTGTGAGTTTCTATTTTTGGGACGAATGGAAGGGACCTACAATTTTATGCCGAGTCCGAACGGCTGAATTGAGAAGCTTTTTCAGGACAGTCATACTCTCGGATGTTTGTCAGACGTTCGCGAGAGGTGGCGCAGTAGAAAAAACCTTAAGCTGTAATTTGTGTTTTTCCGGGGATCGAACCTGGGATCCCTCGCACAGTAGTCCAGCACACTAACCACTGCGCTACTGCGCCCACATGGATACACCATACTACCTGAAAAAAATAGTTACAAACTACTTCACCAACAGGAAGCTCAGGTACGAAACTGAGGAGGGAGTGAAGTACTACAATGTATCTGCGGGGGTTCCACAAGGATCGGTTCTGGGTCCCCTCTTATGGAACATAATGTACGATGGAGTCTTTCGACTATCACTACCTAAAGGAGTCCAACTCATCGGGTTCGCTGACGACATCGCTGTTGTTACCGTAGCAAAACAAATACGGGAAATAGAATCAGCTACCAACGAAGCCATCGTAAGAATCAAAGAGTGGCTAGTATCAGCAGGTCTGGAATTAGCCGACCATAAAACCGAAGCAGTTCTTATATCTAGCCGGAAGGCGGTAGAGCACATAACCATTCAGGTTGGAAGCCAATCAATAAGATCAAAGGAATCAATCAAATACCTTGGAGTTATGCTTGACAATAGGCTAAAGTTTAAAGAACACGTTCACTATGTGAGCAGAAAAGCGTCATTATTGCAGGCAGCACTCTCTCGAATGTTGCCGAACATCGGAGGTCCGGGATATGCAAGAAGAATTCTCCTATCCAGGGTGGTTAGTTCAGTGTTGCTATATGCCGCACCAGTTTGGGCAGGTGCCCTAGCAATAAAAGAGACAAGGAGGAAACTAACATCATCATATAGACTTTGTGCATTAAGAACGATTAGCGGCTTTCGAACTATTTCGGACGAAGCAGCTTTTGTTATAGCAGGAATGATTCCTATCGACATCCTCGCAGATGAAATGCAGCGTATTTACACCAGAAGAGTGTTAAGTCAGCAAGAGGTTGGTGACATAAAATCAATAAAGAAAGAAGAGAGATCAGCTTCAATAGCTATGTGGCAAGCTAGATGGGACAATACTACAAAAGGCAGATGGACCTATAAGTTGATTCCTATCATCGAAGTGTGGACAAACCGAGCACACGGCAGCTGCAGCTACCACCTTACGCAGTTCCTGTCTGGACACGGCGGCTATCGGAAATACTTGCACCGATTTGGACACGATAGCTCACCCCTTTGTCCAGTATGCTCAGAAGAAGAAGAAGATACCGAACACGCTGTGTTCTATTGCGAACGCTTCCAACAATGGAGAAATAACGTACCCAGTCCCCCACTAATTATAAACGAGATGGTGAACTCGGAGGATACCTGGACGGAAATCAGCACACTAGTTATTAGTGTACAAAATGAGCTGCGACGAATAGAAAAAAGAAGGAGAGAAGAAACAACAAACACTGTGACTAGAGCATAAATAGCTAACCAGCCCCGCGAAGTAATACCTAACGGCAGTCCCGCGGGGAGAGTGGTTGAAGGACGTAGGGTGTGGATTAGTACGTAAGGCGCACTCCTGGCATCGATTATTCGGGTTTGCGAATCGTGCATGTTGGTAGCACGGGCTACCGCATCTTTAGAAGATTACCACATCCATTGGCGCAACCAAAAAAAAAAAAAGTCATATAAGTATACCTAAATCCTGATAGAGAGGATTGGCAAAAGAATCAAGCTTCGAACGAAACGAAACTGCACGTATGGCAATGAAACTTCCGAACACATGCAGTGTGTTCCGGGGAGAGGTTCTGAAGCTGCGGAACTACTTGAAATGGGATCAAATCCAACAAGAATATCGCCATCTACATTGATAGTCAGGCTGCGCTAAAGGTGCTAGAGGCTTACATCATCAAATCAATCTCAACAATTTAGAGTAGTTTGGCTTCTCAAACAAAATTTAAACCATTTTTAGGTTCTGTAGGGAATTGGTGTAGATATAGGTTCTTATCATAAATGTTATACACATAGGGATGCCGATGGGCATGCTATAGTTACGCTGACCATCCGTCCTTTAGGACTGTCCTTTCTTTTTAACCTCTGTCCTGTATTTTTTTATTTTCAATAAAGGAAGGATTTTGTCCAAAGTAATCACTAGAAGCGATTTGGAGAAATTCGAACTCCAAAAGGGGAAAAGTTTGTATAGGAAAATTATGTAATATTTTTGATGCGATTGACTTCAAACTCGTTTGTGTACCTACTCTATGTATATAAGAAATACCAACATAAAATAGTTCTCCTGATTTTGGAAATTTTGCCTAGGGCCCGAGTTATTAGTGACTGATGGAAAAGGAGGATTCAGTCTGCATTAGGAACTTTTTTGTTCATCATATCAAGCGAGTATTATATTATTATTATATAGATTTCGAGGGATATTCGAATCAGACCACCATTATCGAGTCTCATTTCGTCAATCTACCACTATAAACCTTACCCAGAGAGACTCTCTGGAATTCTCCAGAATTCTTCCCTGGGTTCGATTCCTAGTGTTGATGTTAACGCTAGCAACTGTTTATGTGAAGTCTCTACCCAATGTTGTCCCAAGATCCTTATTCTTTTGTCAGCCAAAGCTGTGCCGCTGTCTCAGATTCCTCCAGGCATAGCTTACAAGTATCATCCTCTCTAAGTCACATCTTCCTTAAATTATACCCGAAATTACCATGACCTGTAGTTAACCCCACCACCCATTTCAATGTGCCTCGACTCATGCTTGGAACCCTTCCTTGAGTGGAGCAGGTCGGCAATTTTATTGCGATTTTAGCTTGTCTATTGTTTGTTCCACTGTTGCCCACCTTTTCAAGTGTTTTGCTGTGATCTACTTGTGAATCAGGTGTTCTACCATTCCTCTACCAATTGAAGAGAATGGTTCTGGTCCCAGCAACTTTCCTGTTTTGCAAGGGAGTCCGCCTTTTCGTTGCCGTCGATCCCTATGTGTCCTCGTACCCAAGACAGTGTTACCTGATTTTTAGATGAACACTTATTGAGCTTGAATACACATTCCAGTGCCAATGTTGTTGTGATGGTTGTCTGTTCCATGCATCTAGTCACCGCCTGATTGTCCAGTGCTATGAGGATATTTCTTCCATCCACCTGACTCTCAAGCAAGTAGTCCAACGCATGCAGCAAAGCAATCATTTCAGCCTGGTATACTGAAGTGTGTTTCCCGAGGCTATTGTGACGGGCTAGTTCCAGATCTTCTGAAAAGATACCGGTCCCTGCTCCGCCATCCACCATGGATCCATCTGTGAAACTCACGGTTTCACCATTCCTCTTTTCTGGAAGTAATCCATTCTCAATACGAGTTTTGTGCTAAAAATGTCAGGCAATAATGTTGCTTCGATGTGAAAATAGATTAAAATAAAGCTGCTTATTGACAGTTCCTAGTTGGTTAGTTGCTAATATATACGGCTATATAAGTGAATGTCAAACCAATATTTTTTTTTATAGAACTATTTACTATGTATTAGTAATGTTCATTTTTTTTGCTATCTTATTATTATTAATTTATTTATTTATTTATTTATTTTTTTTTTTTTTCAATAAATACCAACGGTTTGTAAGTAGAAATATTATTGTCCGTTATTTTCCTTTGACAAATATGGTCACCGTAGCTATAGTACCTAGTCAATTGCGATGAACTCACATAGAATCTTATGAATTGCTCTAACAAAATCGGCATATTTTTCTACAATATCGTCTCATTGGAGAATCTTCTTCCATGGAAAACAAAGTTGCTATACGAAACAACGATAAGTATCGGATATGGATGAAGCAAATAGCTTGATGACATCGAACCTCTGTAGTCGTTAAGTAAACCGCGTGCAACTGATCAACTAATGGAGTCCTGACTTTGGAGAAAATACAATAGGGATGCGAAACGTCAGCTAGCGCATGATTCCCATACTTCGATACGCACAAGGGACCTTGACGTACTCCAGATCAACAAACCACTATATAATTGAATTTACCATGTGTTACTATAGACGCTATAGACAAGCCTTCAGTATTTTTGACAATATACTTTCGACGTTGGACGCCTTAGCACACCCTGGAGTAGCCAGAGCCTACAGCGAGCGCCTGAGCATGAAACTCTCCTCTGTGCACTCACCTATCACAGACGCCAACAATCAGTGGTGCCAGTACCGCGACATCATCAAGGAGGTAGCTGAAACCACTGTAGGGTACAGGCTCTGATGGTTTACCAGCGGAGCTCTTTAAATACGGTGGTGATGTTTTGGTAGGGAGCATGCACCGAATCATCAACCAAGTATGGGTGGAAGAAAACATGCCCGATGACTGGACTATCAGCTCCATATGCCCCATCTACAAAAAGGGCGATCCTATGTCTTGCAAGAACTATCGAGGCATATCCCTGCTTAATGTCGCATACAAGATCCTATCCAACGTACTGTGTGAACGTCTTAAACCGTTCTGCAACACACTAATCGGCACGTACCAGTGTGGCTTCCGGCCCGGCAGATCGACTATAGACCAAATTTTCACACTGCGGCAAATCCTGGAAAAGACCAACGAATTTCAAGTCGAAACTCACCACCTATTCATCGACTTCAAAGCCACGTATGACAGCATACATCGCCAGGAGCTCTATATGGCGATGGCCGAATTCGGAATCCCGACAAAACTGATTCAGCTGTGTCGCGTGATGCTGGAAAACACGCGCTGCAACGTGCAGTTTGGAAGCAGCTCCTCCGATCTATTTCAAACTTGCACCGGATTTCGGCAAGGAGTGCGTAGGGCAGGTTCAACACGGAACGCACTATCTTCAACAGATCCGTACAGCTACTGGGCTATGCGGAAGATATTGACATCATCGGTCGCTCCCAGCGTGCCGTGGTAGAAGCGTTCACGGCGATTGAAGAACAGGCGAAATTCGTTGGCCTTGAAGTAAATGAGGACAAGACTAAGTACATGCTATCAACAAACAAACAAGCATCTGTCCACCGCCTAGGACAAAACGTCGCTATTGATAGTAACAACTTCGAGGTAGTTAAGGAGTTCACCTACCTCGGAGTAAACATGAACTCCACGAATGACACCCTAGTGGAGATCCGGCGAAGAATTACCCTAGGAAACCGTTGCTACTTCGGATTGGCAAAACAACTGGGTTCAAAACTCCTAACTCGAAGGACGAAATGTGTGCTCTACAAAACCCTTATCCTGCCAGTTCTGCTTTATGGCGCGGAGTGCTGGACGATAAGCAAGAAGGGAGAGCTGATACTGGGCTCCTTCGAAAGCAAAATACTTCGGCGGATTTTTGGTCCTGTGTGCGAGGAGGGCGAATGGAGGAGAAGATACAACCGCGAACTCTATGAGCTGTACCAAGATGTGGATGTAGTCCAAAAAGCCAAAACACGTCGACTGGATTGGCTCGGCCATATCGAGCGAATGGACAATAATGCTCCAGCTAAGAGGATCTTCGAATACCAGCCCCCAGGTTCGAGAAGACAAGGAAGACCGAAGACCGAACCTCCGTTTCAAAGACCAAGCCATCGCGGATGCCAGAGCGCTTGGTCTGGACAACTGGAAGCAGCGTGCTCGGGATCGTAGAGGATGGAAGGCTGCAGTGTCTCAGGCAGAGACTCTTCACGGGTCGGGAGCCCGATAAGTAGAAGTAAGTATACTTAGTGGATTTCCGCGTCAATCATGTTACAACATCCGATAGATGGTAGGTATAACAACATTTAACGCGTGAAGGCTAGTATCGCATGAGACCGCTAGAACCCTCGCCGACCGCGTTTCACCTAACTTCTGAACAAGTATACGCATTGGCATTAAATACAGAGGTTGAAAACGTGTCATCCGAAATACCGCCATCTATGTGAATTTCGCTAGGCGAACACAATGAAACGTCTGGTTTGAGGAGTCAGGAACGAGATCTATCAATCGATGCTTCTGACCAAATCCAGAGCTGCACACGAGCTCCAAGAGCAAGCGAAAGGAACGAATACCAATGTCTGAAAGAAAAAAAAAAGAAAATACAAATATATTGGGGATGCCAATATTCCAATGTTCATGTTCTTCTAGACTAGAGAGTAATACGACCTTCCGAGGTATCCAAGTCACGAACAGAAGCCTGCAGAGATAAGCTTCAGAATACGGTTGTGAATTATTAGTCAGTGCTGAGGATTTTAAAAGAACATTTCTGCAGAATGTTTAATGGCGACTGCAAACAATCAACTGCAGCTGCAGGACTGAATCATTTTTTCAAACGGTACACTGACAGTCAAAACTTGAAACCCGTCTGACTAATAGAATGTGAAGATAGCGATATCTAAACGGACGGTCTTCATAACCGGTCGCGCTATTCAAACCAGAGGGAGATTACGTGTTAAAGATTGGGCCTTCTGTGTTATACTGGTCATGCTCCCAAATGTTTCCAGAAAGCCACACTTAGGCCAAAAAGAAAAATGGATTGGTTAAAGTGGCAGAACAATAATGGACCTATTTTCGCCTCACTGCACCTCATCGAGGACCACCCCAAAACAACCAACGAAAGTGTGGTCAATGAAACCTTAATATCGAAGGTACACTGAGGTCAGAGCCCCGAGTAAAGAGAAATGAGTCTCTGTAATGTCGCGTCTTATGTCTTTCGGCTATACCTCCTATATGAACAGAATACCTATGAAATTGGATTGTAGAATAAAAGGCTTAATTTTCTTAATACGTTATAATTATGTTTTATTAGACTGCTGGTTGGAGATGGAATGAATGATTTTTACATTTTATGATTGACAATTAAAAGTGACAATTACATATGTACAATTGACAACTTGACTTTGACATTGGAAGTAACAACAATAAATAATGGGCAAATTACATTGACTTTGTATAACAGTTGCAATTTAATATAAACGATTAATAATAACGATTAACAATAACGAATAAAGTTGCAACATTCTCCCCGCCTGTGAACGATATGTTCGCAATTAAGCTTCAGTGACGTCACGTTAAGATGCTCGCCTCAATGCCAGTCCTGGTTTTATCTTCAGCATAATGTTCATCTTGTAAGCGTCTGTTTATTTGCTCCAACTCACATGGAAATAGAGAAAACATTATAATTGAGGAATTGAAACATGTAAATGACAATGACTGATTACGGAGACTAGATCAACGAGAATAACAAAATATACATTTATCTCTCTTTCTCCCATAGCACACAATCGCTGACAAAAAGTGCAAACCTCTTGCAGTAACTTGAGTTTCGTAGAATTGTTGACAATTTTCGTCGCGTTCGGTGAATTAATTCGAATTTTTATTTTATCTTAAGTGCGTGTAAGTTTAATAAAATGTATTAAAATGAATATTTCGTGTGTGCTGAGTAAAATTCAGGTGAGTTTTTATTATTATATTGAATGTTTATACGAAAAAATTGTGTTTTAAATTTCTCAAAATAGTCCATTTGATTACATTGGTTTGTGTGTGTGTCCTTTTATCAATGGGATTTTCATTTCGTTGTCTCCTCTGTTTCGCGTTCTTCTTGTCGATCGATTTGCTGCTTTACCTAAAGTTGATGTCGCTGGGGGTGCGGGGTAATTGTGTGTGCAGTTTCTACGGTGTATTGTTTTTCGATATTTTGATTAGCGGACTGTATTACGTGTTATTATATATATTTTTTTTTTGTATTTGCGAGTATTTGTTGATGCATGTTGCTATAGTAGATGTTGCTAGTTAAATGTTGTTTGGTGAATAGGTGTTGTGATTGATAATTTTTGTGCAAGGTGTTTTTGATTTTGAATTTTAGTTGAGTAGTGTCGAAATATTATGACTTAAATGTTGAGTGGTTGTTAATTTAAAGCATGAGTGATCGCTTAAAAATTGTTTTTGTTGTCAATGCAATTGGTTTTAATATATAAATATGATTTTGATTGCAATATTGAATGCGTTTGATGAATGTGGCGTCGTATTAATGTTTAATAGTGCAATTATGATGCCAAGTGAGTTTTATTGAGTCCGATACCATTTGAATGCTTGAGTGAGCTTTGTTAAATATAATATAATATCGTTTGAATGCTTAAGTGAGCGTTGATAAATCTAATGTGACATCGTATTAATGTTTAAAGTGTGAGTATGATGTCGAGTGAGTAAAAATTTGGAGTTCGATATTATTTGAATGCTTGAGTGAGGTTTTTGTTAAATGTAATATAATATCGGTTGAGTGTTTGAGTGAGCGTTATCATGAGTGTAGTGTGATATCGTTTAGGTGCTTGAGTGAGCGTTGTAATGAGTGTAGTACGATATCGTTAAGTGCTTGATTATATTTTTGATTAGTAGGTATAGTGCGAAGAGTTTTGGTAATAGATCTAGTATTGAGTGCGTTTGTGAATTTTTGTAATGATTATTATTGTCATTTTAAGATGGTCGTGAATGAATTTGTATGAATGAGTGCATTGAATTGATAATGTTTTTGAATGAATACTAGATATTTGGTGATTGTTAAATAGTTGAGTGTTCTACAGAAGGTACTTTTGTTAGATGATAAACGAAATATTTTGGTGATGAGTCCTTTAGATTCTCCTGTTTGTTTTCTAAGTTGTTCGTCCCTGTGTGTAATCCAGCTATGTGGCCAAGTAACCATTTTGAGGGTGGTAAACGTAGGATTAAGTAGATTTTTAGACGAGCCAAATATTCTCCGCTCCGCTGCTTCCATATGTGAACAGCGGCTTTAATACTCTTCCATTTTTCCATGTATGATGCGTTGCCTGTTGTTGTGTCCTTAGTTTTGAACTGAGCTGAGGAGCCTGTTAAAGTGTGTGCAGGTGTAAGTGCTGAATAATACACAACATTTTCGATGAGCGGACATAGAGGTCTCAAATTGAGACACGATTCCCTTTTTACTGGAAACGTGCTGAGCTCCTCGATAGTCAGAGATTCGGTTTTGAGGAATCTCTTCAAATGAAATTTGAAAGATTTCACTCCTGCTTCCCATGGCCCTTCGGAACGAGGAGAAGTAGGAGGAATAAATTTCCATTTTGATTCGATATTTGTTGTTTTTGTGGCTTTCTCAGTGCAGTTAGTGTTTGCATACGAAATTGCAAAAGACTGTATTCGACCTTGTGGATGAAAAATGTTGGCAATTGATGAAAGAATGGTTCGCTTTATTGTTTCAGAAGTTTTAGTGTGGACCTGTTGAAAAGAAAATAAGTAGCTAAAGAGGCCGACGTATGTATCTTCGCGAATAATTTGTTTTGCAGGTGGGTAAATCTCCCCTTCGTCATCAGGTAACTTGTTTGGAGTGCTAGTTGCCAAATATGGAGTTTTCAACCGATACATTTGCATGGGATTCATTTTGTTGTTACACCACACAATTAGCTGATAGTAAGTAGATTCTTTACTGATCTTAATTTGATAATTTGTATTATTCTCTTGCGTTTCAGCTCCGACTACAAATTTTTGATTGAAGGAAGAAGCGTCAGTGGTTTTAAAGGCGGATTGGAAAACCATATATTTTGATGGCGTTATGTACCCTTTGAACATAGCATAGTGCGGTACAACAATTTTAAGTAATTCATATCGGCTGACATTTAATCTAATCATTTGATGCAACTGTGAGTATTCGGCTATATTATTCTTTGTCTCTGTGTGTAGCGTTGGTTTGCTTTTGAATGCTACTTCTAGTTGGTACAAACTTTGTAATGCTCTGTGCTGGATTGCTCCTAGTGCCGGGTGAATAACGTTCCTAAATGGTAAGGAAACCCCAAAACGTCCTCCTAGCAGACGTCTAGCGCGTGACTGGTAGTGTTCTTCACATGCCGCGTTGTCTTCTGTATCGCGTTCCTTGAACGGATACTCCTCGATTTCCCAATGTTTCCGACGCAATGTATCTCC
This sequence comes from Cheilosia scutellata, assembly GCA_955612985.1. Lineage (NCBI taxonomy): Eukaryota > Metazoa > Arthropoda > Insecta > Diptera > Syrphidae > Cheilosia > Cheilosia scutellata. The sequence continues at coordinate 63,201,962 of OY015312.1, read as the reverse complement.
ATCAAAGGCCTGTAGATGAACACGAACTGTTTCAATCGGGGCTCTACCTAGAACAATCCAGCCCAGTCGAGTGTTTTGAGCAATGGGGGCTACAGACTCATCTCCTCTAACTATTTCGGGTAAAACTATATCGCAGAAGATGTCGTTACCTAGTAGCAAATCGACATGGCTGGGCTTATAAAACGTAGGATCGGCTAATTTCAAATCTTGAATGTGACTCCAATTGCTGGGAATCAATTCATCGTTCGGTAGCAGACCTGTCAAATTCTTGAAAATTAGCGCTCTTACTTCGGTAACAAAATCGGTTTGTGCTGATTTTAGAGTCAAGTGCACATAGTTCTGACATGACCCATTTTTGGTGTTGCCCAACCCAGTGACTTCAGTAAAGGTGCGACATTTTTGTAACCTTAGTTGTTGTGCAGCTGCTTCGGTGATGAATGTTGCCTCTGACCCTGGGTCTATTAACGCCCTTAATTTGTGATAGTCTCCGGTTGAAGATTTTATCATCACGATGGCTGTTGCTAGTAACACTTGTGTGTTCCTGTGGCCGGAAATATGATAGCTGCGAGCAGACAAACTTGTACTAGCTTGGTCATGTGATGGGCTGAAAGGTGGTGCGCTTGGGTTTACTTGTGTTGAGAGTTGGTATGGCTGGGTTTGAGAATTGGATACACAAGACTGTACATCAAAATTTGAGTGTGATTGAGCGGGTGCAGGATGTGAAATTGTTTGTGGTATGCTGTTAGACTTAGTACTTTGACTGTGTGTGGCAGGATTTTGTTCATTGGAGTAGTGTAGGAGCGAATGATGTTTTTGTTTGCAGTAATAGCACCGATTTTGACTTGGGCAATGTTGTGTTTTGTGGTTGTAAGCCAAACAGTTTTCGCAAACACCCAGCCGTTCTACCATATTTATCCTAGCACTGACATCCAATTTCAAAAAGCCATAGCAGGAGCGAAGCGAGTGTTGACCCTTCCGACAAACAGAACAATTGTACCTTTCTTTATTAAAAGAGTTGACATGCATGACCCTCTTTATCTTATTTTGATCCTTTTGGAAAGATGTCTTTGAGTTGAGCTTTCGTTGACACACAACTTCCAAAGAGCGAAAACGGGTTTCCAAAAATATAGAAAATTCCTTGAATGTGGGCAATTCCTTATTCATTCCCAACTTTTCTTCCCACATTTGTTGTGTAGACGCAGGTAACTTTTGAAGAAGCATGAAGATGATGACGGTATCCCAATGATCGATTGGAACACCTAAACCCTTCAGCGAATGCAGCACCTCTGTTGATTTATCCAACAGACCCTTAATTGAATCTGCGGTTTCTAGATGGATTGTTGGCTGTTCGAAAAATGTTTTCAACTGCGTACTAACCAAAATGCGCTTGTGATCATAACGTGTAGTTAGTATTGACCATGCTTGATCATAATTGTCATTGTTGACCTCTAGGTAATCTAATAATGATGCAGCATTATCTTTTAAACACGATTTTAAATATGTAAATTTTTCGATTTTAGACAATGACGAATTATCATGGATCATTGAGACGAACAGATCATGAAACGGACGCCAGTTATTATAGTCGCCGGAGAAAATTGGAGGAGTAATGGATGGAAGTCTAATTTCATGGCTGTATGAAGATTTAGCGGCACTGCTTGAATTAGATTCCTGATTTTTCCCTGTTTTCTCAACTCGCGAATTTTCATGAACACCTTCTATCCTATCTAGTTCATTCAAAAGCACTGTTTTATACATAAAGTAAGTTTCCATAACTTCATCGTATAATTCCTCACTTTCCCTTGAAATATCTTCATTATCCTCAGTATTCATGTCATCATAATGATCACAAACTTTCCTTAAATTGTCTTCTAACGAGTTTAATCTACTAATCAAATAGTTTTTAGTTTTAATATCAGCACTCACTTTCCCAAAGCTTATGCTTTCCTTTCCAATTAAATTGCACAACTTCTTAAATATTTTTAGCGAAATAGCACTTATTTTTGATAAATTATGTTGAAATTATATGGACGAGCAATAAAATGTAAGTAAAATTGCACTCACTTTGATTCCTTTGATTTACTGTTGATTTTTGTTTTCAGGTACTGTGGACTCCAATGGCACAATGACGACACTCAAAACTGTTACGGACTGGAAATGTGTTAACATCAACGGTGCAAGACAACGGCACAGACTTCAACGGTACAAGACTCCAACGATGATGATGAACGGTGCGTGAATCCAACGGGACGATATTCCAACGGGACGGTATTCCAACGGACAAGACTCCAAACGACGTAAGTATACGCAGCACAATATAACGTATATATATTTGACGATTATTACGTATGCATTGAACATTAACGACGTACTCACATGAATATTGTTTAAATTCCTTTGTTGGCAGGTACTCGGACTCAACTTGGATATTAATTCCAAAAGAACAGGATTACAACACCAAATGCACAGATCCAACGTAGCGGGACGATACTGCAACTGCAACGGGATGAAAATCCAACGACGAATTACTGCAACTTGATGATACTCCAACAGCAATGAGCACAATTCGGCAGACAAAATTAATCAAAATCACTCGCAAAATTACTATATTCGTTTAAGAGTAAATCTGGCTCGCAGCGACCAAATGTTGGATTGTAGAATAAAAGGCTTAATTTTCTTAATACGTTATAATTATGTTTTATTAGATTGCTGGTTGGAGATGGAATGAATGATTTTTACATTTTATGATTGACAATTAAAAGTGACAATTACATATGTACAATTGACAACTTGACTTTGACATTGGAAGTAACAACAATAAATAATGGGCAAATTACATTGACTTTGTATAACAGTTGCAATTTAATATAAACGATTAATAATAACGATTAACAATAACGAATAAAGTTGCAACACATCAGTCGACCATGTCAGTGTAGTTTAAAGCCATCAGGGAAGGCTACCACCTCTGATTGAGTACCGGATAGAATATTCCGTCAAGCGTCGTCCTTTTCCTCTATAAGCATGCATTAGGCTAATTTTGGCGAACGTACCTAAGTCCAGCTCCAGACCTTTAGTTCTTTATAGCAATCACCGTAATAAATGTCATCGTCTTTTATCTGACACATCCGTTCATACTTTTTACATATGTCTGCCTTACAGTCTCTGCTTATTCGAATCGAATGCAAGTGGTCCGAGTGTTGATCCGAAGGTTTCGAACTCATATTTTCGTGGACCACCCGTCGAGGAGAAGGAACCGGTTTCCCAGCATTAGCAACCCACTGAATGAGAATATATGAAGGCTTGTATTGGCCGGTTAAGGGTTCCTCCCCCATACCCAGTCTCCTCCAATACTCTGGCTTCTCCAATACTCGGGTTGGAGATAACCATAGATCTGATATCAAAGCACCTCTTCTAAGGATACAAAAAAACATAATTCGACCAGACGTTGATTCCATCTGGAATCGTCGGCGTCGCGCTGCCGCCAGAGAACAAGGGGATGTACCTTTATTGAGTGAGACTATATAGGTTTGTTTCCTAATTTTACATTTTTAAGCCGGGCTACAAGCCGTATAGGTGAGAGTGGGAGTTGGGGATAGAGTGAGAATGTTTTTCTTGCATAGCTCCCCCTTAACAGTCCCAAAAATAACTTACTTACTTACTTATCGGGCTCCCGACGCGTGAAGAGTCTCTGCCTGAGACACTGCAGCCTTCCATCCTCTACGATCCCGGGCACGCTGCTTCCAGTTGTCGAGACCAAGCGCTCTGGCATCCGCGATGGCTTGGTCTTTGAAACGGAGGTTCGGTCTTCCTTGTCTTCTCGAACCTGGGGGCTGGGATTCGAAGATCCTCTTAGCTGGAGCATTATTGTCCATTCGCTCGATATGGCCGAGCCAATCCAGTAGACGTGTTTTGGCTTTTTGGACTACATCCACATCTTGGTACAGCTCATAGAGTTCGCGGTTGTATCTTCTCCTCCATTCGCCCTCCTCGCACACAGGACCAAAAATCCGCCGAAGTATTTTTCTTTCGAAGGAGCCCAGTATCAGCTCTCCCTTCTTGCTTATCGTCCAGCACTCGGCGTCATAAAGCAGAACTGGCAGGTTGAGGGTTTTGTAGAGCACACATTTCGTCCTTCGAGTTAGGAGTTTTGAACCCAGTTGTTTTGCCAAACCGAAGTAGCAACGGTTTCCTAGCGTAATTCTTCGCCGGATCTCCACTAGGGTGTCATTCGTGGAGTTCATGTTTACTCCGAGGTAGGTGAACTCCTTAACTACCTCGAAGTTGTTGCTATCAATAGTGGCGTTTTGTCCTAGGCGGTGGACAGATGCTTGTTTGTTTGTTGATAGCATGTACTTAGTCTTGTCCTCATTTACTTCAAGGCCAACGGATTTCGCCTGTTCTTCAATCGCCGTGAACGCTTCTACCACGGCACGCTGGGAGCGACCGATGATGTCAATATCGTCCGCATAGCCCAGCAGTTGGACGGATCTGTTGAAGATAGTGCCTTCAGTGTTGACACCTGCCCTGCGCACTATCTGCTCCAGTACGAGATTGAAGAAGTCGCATGACAGCGCGTCTCCTTGCCGAAATCCGGTGCAAGTTTGAAATAGAAAAATAACAAGAACCCTTAATAAATTTCAATACAGTTTCTACATGCACCAGTTTTTCTGACTGCTCTGTCTTTTCCAACGGTCCCTCTTTTTTCAGCTATATATAGTCGTATCGAATGTCAGCTGGACTAAATTGATCTACTTTATTGTAAATAGTTTCCAATTTATTTTAATTGATTCTATTTACTATGATTTGCAATAGTACCACAAATTGCGCTATTAGTTGTTATCGTGATGTCGCGAAATGCATACAGTAACAAAATGTTGATGTATAGTTGTTTGGGTGGTTGTAAATTTCGCTTGATTTGTCCGCCATTCTGAAGTTACTATTTGCAATACAATTCGACTTAATTAAATAAAATTGATTCGCGTCAAGCACACACATAGAAAGCAAAAAAAAAACCCAATCCGCATCAAAGAACCCACGCGCGTTAATTACAAAAGTAATTTTGTTAATGGCATCGAAATAAAAGCGAATACCATCCTCAAAGGTCCTCACGGTTGTATATCGTATATCTATCTATTGCTGCTGATGCTTTTCGCTGAAAGATGCTTGCCAGATAACGCACTAAGTTTTCTCACTTTCTATAGAGCGCGTAGGTACCTCATCATCACTCATCGTAGTATTCGCTATTCAAATGAAACACGAAAGTGGATTATTTTTCGGGATATTTTTTTTAGCTTGATATATGTACGTTTGTGACTATATGCGGTATTGAAAAGTTTAAATCGACACGGCTCCATTGGAAAATGGTTTTAACTAATTATCTACCTGGGTCGTTATTTCGCCTCATTGTTTTGTTGTGACCATTAATTTATTAAAATACACGGCACGGCACACCTCTGCTGTGCCGAAACATCAAAGGCTGAGAAGTCCACTTTGACCTCAGCTAATTGAATGCATCCAAACATTAACCTTTTCCGACAAGTGTGCGCCTATCAGGATTTTTGATCCAATTTTACAAAATGCCACCGCACTGTGTTTTCGATGGTGGTGGTGCAAAAATTATGATTTGTAAATAAATAGAAATCTTGATGTTGCCAGGCTTCTTAGTGCCTTTGCCTTACCCTTTGGCAGATGATCCGGGTAGGATTAGGATTGTTAATATTGGATTCGCTTATGGTGTCTATTGGATAAGTAACAAGATTTACAGTTGCATATAAGTACGCCTGGCGCCAAGCTATTGAAGCGGAAAATTTCCCATAAATCGCAGACGAATTATGAAATGAGCCAATGCGCTCGTTCGTGTACTTTAAGTGAAGGAATTTTCTGGAGTAAATTGTTTGCACCTCAATTATATGCTTAGATTTCTATCGGAGGATTTTAATTTGCTGCTGACCGGTAACAGTTGCTTTTTGCATACCTAACCTAAGTGCATACGTGGCTTTCGGATAGCTATCAATTTGAAATGAATATTTTTGTAAGTGGAAATTAAATGTTCAATTTCAGACAATTTCTAGGGCCAGGTCAAAAAAACTAATAATCTGTAAAAAGTTTGATTATGAAGTAAGAATAATTAAACATATTTCATGTCAACAGAAAAAAATACTTTATAAATATTTAACAAAAATAGTATCCAAACTACAAAGACAAATGAAAACCGCATTGATGTTCACTCACTTTTGACGCTCATACTGTATGTTGGGAGACGACTAGATATGATTGTTCCAAGTATGGACAAAGCAGAAGGTATTATAAGTTTAAAATTGGTTCTAGAAACTGCAGAAAAAATACGACGGATTGAAAATTAACTAAAAAAAAAAAATGCAAATTATTGAAGTATCCAACTATACTGTACTGGATACATACATTTTAGAAAATGTATGTGTACTGGCAAGATCCAGTACAGAATTTTCCACAGCCGTCCAATATCAAGCAGATGCTAATTTTCTTGAGGATCAGTGGATTGTTTTAGAAAATGTATTTCTAGATTCTCAATAATTGCAAAACCACTTACAAATTGCTTATCAAAGGACCAACCTTCGCTTTTGGAATCGAACAAAAGCAAGCAGCGGCGCATCTGAAAAATTTGTTATCATCCAGTCCAGTTCAACGAATTTTCGACCCACATTCGACTCACCGAGTTGAATACGGATGCATGCATTGATGTCTTTGGTGCAGTCCTGTTGCATCAAAAGGCAGGAGAGAGATTTACATCCTGTCCACTTAATGAGCAAGAAGACATCGCCTGCGGAACGAAATTATCACAGTTTCCAGCTGGAATTCCTAGCAGTCAGGATGCATCTGCTTGGAACGAAGTTCAAACTGATTACTGACTGAAATGCCTTTAGAAAAATATCTACTAACAGAAACGAATCCGTCCGCAAAAATTGCTAGGTGGGCAATGCTGTGGAGAAATATGAATGAATACACAGTGGATCATCGAAGCGGGATAAGGATGAAGCATTATTGATGCATTGTCAAGAAATCCGATAATGTTTGCTGAATCAGTTTTAACAAAGCTCATCAAGGATCGTCAAGCTGCAGATGACTCCATCAATGCTATTAAACCTGCATTGAAGTCTCAGAAGGATTTAGGAATGGGCTGGGCATTTTCAATTAAATGATATTTTATATAAACAGGTCAGAGGAGAATGTTTGTTAGTCGTACCTATACCTGACATAATGCAAGCGGAGGTGATACGCAAGATTGGATTCACACATTGGCTCCAAAAAAGTATGAAATGGATTATCGAGAATACTTTATTAAGAATCAGCGCAAAAAAGAATGCAGCAGAGGTGCTGAGCAAATTAAAAATTCAGCAATCAGATTTTGGAAATCCAGAAAAAATTCTTTCAGATCGAGGAACGACGTTAATGAGTCTTACGACTCCGAAAATATTACACTGCATATTATTACCACAGACGTCCCGCTTTTCAACGACCCGGACATGTTGAAAGGGTTCACAAAATAGTTGTGCCCAGCCCATGCTGAATAAGTTCTCAGAGGGAAATCGGGATCATTGGTATAAGTTTGTTGACAAAATATAATGTGTTTTGAATTTAACATTCCAACGAACATTTTGACTTAGACGGGCTTAAGCGGAGGTGTCTGTTGCGCTGGGAGATACTGACTGGTCGAGATTGACGTGCGCATGTCTGCACTGATGATGCATCCTCTATCTGGGATGCAATATACATATCATCGTGAAAAGTCCTGTGAGACTACGCTTTAAATCCTCTTGCTTGAAAAAGAACTCAATGCGCATTTGATAGAAAAGAACATGCCCATGGGCATTGTTATCGCATCAGATAGCTTTAGACATGTTGGATGAATGGTGCACTAGGAATGAGCTTTCGGTTAATCCGTTTAAAACTGACTGGTGAATGTGACCGGTTTGACATAGCCAGTGCTAGCGTTACTATCGACATTTCCGATGTAGCTATATTATCTAGAAGTGACCCAAGATATGAAACTTCCTTGAACCTTCAAGGAGCTCTCACAGCTCTTGCCGTTTAAGTATGTACATACGTGACTGCCTCCTGCACTAAACTTCAAAGTACCCCTGTCTCTACACTTATCTTATGACCCTGGTTAAGGGATGTGCCGTCTGATGCAATGGCACTGGAACTTCAGCTGCTATTCAAGTTTAAAGTCGACTTTTCTTGCGTTCACGACTGGCTCCGGCTAGAGTCTGAGTCTGAACTGGGTTGAAGTCGAATGTTTACGGATGGCTCCAAAACAAATCAAGTGTCCAGTGTTGGTGTCTTCGTGGAAACGGACCATACTAGAGTTCACTACACGCATACATCTGCTCTTCAAGCGGAGATCTATGGTATCCTATATATCGTATTGTTAGGAATACGTCGAAGTATCAGCTTCTATTACGATAGTTAAGCTGCATTTAACACCTTGGAACTCTTAGCCCTATAACCCGTGCCAAAATAGATCAGGAATGTAGGACATTTTGAACTCAGTTGCATAGGGCTGAACTTTTTAACTTTACTAAGGATGGTTTCTCTACACAAGAACCTGCGTTGGGCCTCCTTGCGCCCTCGGTAAGGGGTTCCATTATGTCAGGGCTTTGTAGGATTTATGTATACTCCAGGGATTGCCAATCTTTTTTCATTACTGCGACTCCCTAGAGAGGTTGAACTATTTTTGCGACGCCCTTCTAAAAGCACAGCCATGTATGAATAGAGAGAAGCTGATCTTATTGAAGATTCATACTAAATTGTTTTTCAATAAGGACGGGTCGACGTTGAAATATCGTCGTCCCATATCTATATTTTGGTATTATCCTGCTCTTGCTGGTCATGAATATCACTATCATATGCACTGACCCATATGCAAGCCAGTTCTAAGGTACCTAAATACAATCGAGTAGATTGCGTTTATTGTAAAATCAGCAAGTGTAGTTCCTTAGACTGTGTTGTAAAAACGGCATGTCAATCAATTCTAAAACTCATTTACAAACCACACCAAGAACACCAAGAAAGTTAATACCACTACCGTTCTCAAAGAAGTTCACAAATTAATTTTATTTCCACTTTCCACGCAAAGTCTTTTGATGGCGTATTCCATTACTCAGCACTTCGTCTTGAGTGCGGTCGGGGAACAATCAAGTAGCAAAAAAGTGGAGTTTCAATTGTTATTGTTAAAAAACGAAAAGAATACACGAAAGATATCTAAGAAATGCAAACAATCCTAATCCAAGCGTATTTCGCACAATTCATCAATTGTTTTCTATATTACAGTTACACCAACATGTAAGAGTGTATCGCGTACTCGCACATAAAATATAAAATTACAAAATGTCAGTCGAAGAATGGCGGAGGTACCTTCACTACATTACATGGCACAACAAAGCTCACAACTCAACTTATCCCTATCACTTTTGTCCATTTCTCAGAATTAACTGCAAGCACTTTTCCATCCTTTTTATATCTACGGGAATTAGACAAACTGAAGGCGGCTAATAAAAACATGATACCATTGTTCGGCTGCCACTGCCATTATATGCGAATCCTTTGTATTGACACCGACAACAAACGTTACCCGGTTTATATATCGCTATCACCACCGACATTGTTTATCGAAGCAAAACAAGCGAAAGAAGTGAAAGGCGGTACAAATAAAATAAATATAGCTATCGAGCGGTTTTCCATTTAAAGCGAATCCATGCAGATAATCGGCTGAAGTAGCGTTGATTTTCCAGTTGACTTTCCCCGCAAAACGACCGTTTTCCTCGCTTTTGTGTGTTAGAAAGGACACTGGGTCGGTTTATCTGTATTATCGATTGCTCAGGTATAATCATCAGGAGCTGTTCAATCTAACGAAGTTCAATATTAGAAAAGGTATTAATTTTGCCTTGAGAAAAGTATTGATAAAATAAAAAAAACTGCAAAAATGTAGACATATACTCCCAGGTAATCTTTCTCACAAATTGTTAGTCAAATTCGGCAAAGTCTATATACTAATAACTGTTCAATGACTGTTTAGGCATTTAGGCGCCCACTAGGTTCTTATTGTTGGTATGTCCCCAAATCGGATTCTAAGACGCTACGGAATCCGTACCATTAGGTAGGCGTCCTCTAGGAAGGAAATGGTTGAGATGGCTAGATCCAGTCCGAAATCTCTAACCTATGCAGTATGCTTCTATGGAGATTGATCTTAATGATTTCCAGTACATGGCAAGAGATCGAGAGAATTTCGTGCGATAAACGGTGGGCTATATTGCCATCGCCATTTATTTATTTTCCGGTCCCGCTCCTGCTTTCGCGTTTCGCGTTGGTTTGAGCAGACTTTTACTGTGGTTTTTGGTTTAATCATTTTAGGCGTCAACACAGTTGGATACGCCGATGACTTGGTCAGTGGCGGACTAAGGGGGGGGGGGCGTTCCGCCCGGGTGGCAGACTAATAGGGGGTGCCATCAGTAACAGCAAAATAACTATTTTACACACATTACACAAAATAAAAACACAAATAAAATAATAAATTGGTTTCCCAAATACCCACGTGCGCATGACTTAGTTTCCGACCTATTCCCTGAAGACAGGAAAGACTGTCAAAGAACTTATCGACGATATATTAAAGCAACTCAATGAAGATAGTCTTGACTTGACATTAACCTTTGTAGGGGAATCAGTCAAGAGACTTGTAGAGACTAGATGGAGCGCTCATCACGAAGCTGTTAAGTCGTAAGAATAAAAACTGGCATTTGCTTTGAGTAAAAGGTTGTAGCAAAGTAAAAGCACTTTGCAATTGCTTCGATTTTGACATTTATTCTGAGTAAAAGCAATTGCTACATTTTAGTCATACGACCCATTGAAGGAAAATTTCGTGAAGATAATTGCAACTCTTGAACGCCTTTGTGATCCTTCTGGTACGATATTTTGGAAGAAGTTGATGCAGCACAGAAATACTTGCAAAAATCCGGGCTCACGTTAGTAAAAAGTGTATTAAATCTTGAGGCGCTCGCGAGTTTTCTTCATGATTATCGTGATGAAACAATGAAAGAGGCCATAATATATGTACGTAAGAGAACAATGTACTGGCTAGAATTTCAATTGAAAGGCGGGGAAGAAGAAAAACGAAGAAAATTATGCCAGGCGAAAAGGTTCAAGATGCTGGTTTGACGTTGGAATAGGAAACACGAAGATCCATTTTAGAATGCCGGGATACATTTTGCACTGAACTTTTTCATCGGTCTAAGGCCATGGAAGACATTGCGTTAGACATTCTCAGCTCTTCCACCAAAAATATTGGTGTATCATATTGGAAATCGGGCGAATACAGCGTCAAATGGTAGCTTCAAAAGTAAATTTAAAAGATGCAGAAATTAGGAATGACTTTAAATTTTTAAGCTTTATTGTTAAGTGGGACTTTTCAGACTCGTTACCGAGTCTGTCATTGGCGATGAGAGTTTATTTAACAATTGGCGTCACAGTGGCATCGCATGAACGATATTTAATTTTTAAAATTAAAATTTATCAAGACTTATCTAAGATCAACAATGAGGCAAAATAGGTTGACTAATCTGGCTATACTGTCAATCGAAAAGGAGCACACAAAAAATGTTGATTTTAATGTTTTAATCGAAACATTCAATGCAATAAAAGCTCGAAAGCACCTTTAAATAAAATCTTTGTTCGTGTTTTTTTCTTAAAATTTTGAAGGGGTGTAAGCTTGCTTTACCGCCCCGGGTGCCACTGCCTCTTAGTCCGCCCCTGGACTTAGGTTAGGTTAGGTTAGGTTGAATAGGGTGTGAGTTCATCACATAGGACTAGGCACCATATTGGACCCATCGCCATCTCTGGGGAACCTTAACGGTCAAAAAACCTAAACCACTTCGCCCAAACAATTAATTTCCCTACAGAATCTGAAAATTGTTGCAATTTTGTTTCCGAGGCCAACCTCCTCCAAGTTATCAAAGAAGTACCTGCCAAGGTATTTCCTCCTGTACCGTGCAATAGCTTGACATTCACAGAGGAGATGAGTTATATCCTCTGCGACATGTAAGTCTTCGCAATACCTGCATATGTCCGTATCTGTTAGACCTATTCTCTTAGCGTGCTTCCTTAGAAGACAGTGCCCCTGGACTTGGTCACCATTATTATAGGCACAAAGTGGCAAACGAAGTCATATCACGTATAGACTGGTATGTAGCAAAGGAAAAGCTTTTTATTAACTAAAACTATGACAGCCCTCATAGTTCCACACACTGGATCTATACACAATAATAATCAGCGCCATAATAAGATACGCTTCTTTAGTAAGATGGAAGCCACCCAAGAGACTATCGTATTAAAGCTCAAAGATTAACATTTTATTGAATCCCTGGACCTGTTCGGAGCTAGGCAAAACTGCCCCAATGGAGCTACAGAAGCTTTAATACATACGTGTAACCCCTCTCTACATATCGTCTAGGTATATGTAGAAAAATGAGTTTAAAATATGTTTGGCCGTTTATATCTCGAGTTTGGCAACACCGAATTTGATGATTCTTCTTTTTCTGGAAAAGTATTCTTTTGTAGCAGGTTTGTAGGTAAAAAATATTGGACAAAGGGGCGTGGCACCTCCCATACAAAAACACGGTATATCTCGAAAACCACAAAACCGATTGAGCTCAAATTTTGAGGAGTTTGGTCAAAATTGGACAAAGGGGCATGGCACCGCCTATACAAAAAAATAGGCGAATAGGAATTTGAGCAAAATTCGTTGGGCAATAAGCGGTTTCACGCAATTCAAGTCTCCTGTACCGGATAGCATAATACCGGCCGAACTTCAGCGGAATGTTGAACTTACTTCCATAGATAACTGTAGTATTCAAAAGTTGCCTAAATTGGACTCAAATTCCCAAGTCATGGACGATAGGAAATGTGGTTTTCATACCCAAGGCTGGTAAAAGCTCGCATGTTAACCCCAAAGAACTTAGATAACGTTGTCATCATCTCTACTGAAAAGTCTAGAGAAATTGATAGAAACCCACCTACGCTGCAGTGTTAATCCAAATCTTCTACCAGCCACTCAATGTGAGTATAGTAAAGGGAAATCGGTTGAAACGGCCCTTCTTTTACTCACAAGTATTGACTATTGATTGCAAAGGATATATAGTACTTTGATATAGCTTGCATATTGAAGGAGCGTTTAACATCGTCGAACCAAAGGCATTTATTAATGGTGCATACTGACGAAATTGAGACTTCGATTAGCGCATAGTTAGGGAAAGTAGATAATTGGCGGTTTAAAATGTACCCAACATAATTAGCACTATGATGGGCCATAGACTCGTGTGATGATTGTTGAGGATGTAATAAAGTCGGTACCTTATATCCTACCTGTGGAGTTGAGAAAAGGATTAAGATCTTGTATTTCTTTACCATGGATGTCGCCCAGGTCGGTTCAGTGCGCGCAATCTGGCTATTGATAGTCCCGGCAGTGGGGGTTGAATTGGATACCTAATTCGTATCCCACATGGTCCCCATATGGTCCACCAATGTCCGTGATTCTGGCTATATCTAGGGGGATTCTATTCACCACGTCCATTGTTCTATTTTTATCGTTAGGAAGGTCATATATGATGTATATCTTGATATGACGCAGTTGATTAACCCTCTCCATCGGAAGTTGCTTTGCAGGAAGTATGAACGAATTTGTCACTTAGCTGCGAATGTGGACCCTTGCCATGAGTGAGCCGTGAAAAACGGAGCCCTGCATAGCAAGCTCATCTGAACGCTCGTCACTATGCCCACGAAACCAAAGAAGTATGTCCCTGAAACGTTCTCATAGACGGGCAAGCTCGTTCCGGCACTATCTACTGCACCAACTTTGAGGATATGGTAATCGAGACTATAGCTTCAATGGCGGATTGGCTATCTATGTGAGGATAGCAATGTTTGGCTTGTGCGTTGTAGCATGCCGTAGTTCCATGCAGGCCTCTCGGATACCCAATGGTTGCAGCAAGCGGTATGATATTGATATTTTCGATGACTTCGAGTAGACGCACCACAGTTCAGAATAGATCACTGTGTCGAACCGTACAGTTTCATCAACTCTAAGATGAGCAAGGCTTTGGGTCGGTCAGTATAGATACACCACAAGGTATAGGTTCCCAAATTCTTTGGAACCTAGTAGTGAATGAACTACTTCTAATACTTCTAATTGCCCACGGACGTTGATAACGATGTCTAAGAGGGACGGAGCTAAGCTCTCTAAATGGACCACAAAATGTGGTGTTGGGTGAATCGTGATTCCCAAGAAATTACGAAATTCCCAACTTTGATGCACCAAAATTAAACGACTCGCTTTTGGTACTCACCAATACGAGAAAGTACTTATGTCTCATTCTGGGCCACAGACTGAGCTGTTATCTCACTATACAGCAACGAGTGCACTGCTGCAAAAAAAGCTTTTGGAAACAAATGGGAACTTTAGCCTCGAATAACATACCTACTGGACCTATATAGTATATATCCGTCATCACATCTATAGGTAGCCGAATATTTGCATAGGTTAGACTAAGTATAAGCAATCTTATTACGTCTATACCAATCTTAAGTAAAAATAAAAAATTTAAATCGCTCTATCTTTATTACTAGAACTGCCATTGTGTCTAGTTAGTCTGTTCCGCTGCAAGAAAAAAAAAAGTCCGAAAGGCGATTTTCCCTTTAAATCCGATAGTGATCCAGATTTGTAAGATTTCTCTCATTCGTTTGACAATCTATTAGGAGTGGCTTTCGACAGTTTTCATCTTTTCTTTTTTTCTTACTCTCATCTTTCCGATTGTCATCGATTTATATCTGGGGTTTTCAATTGTGACAAGGATTACACTTGAGGTGCGATATTACATCAACAATTGGCCTTTTGTTACCTCTTCGTTGCTGCATGGGTTTAGCAATTGTTTTCCAAATGCCCAACAGCAGTCTGCATTGTTCTTTATTTTTAAGCCAGCTTAGTGACATTTCCCATAACTGAGGGCACTTACATACCTTACATACACTACACCTATACGCACTTTATCAACGATCATTTGGGAAACGCCTTAGGTTTTCGATAAAAAGTGTCCTTATGACGATAAACATTAGATGGAGGGACAGATAAACACTGTGAGCTAATTGAAAGTTGAAGAAGGTAAATGTGTCTTATAATTGAATAATAATATTGCAGACAAAGAAATTTGATATCTTAATAGCATTCAAAGGATGTCAGTTTCCTTTCCTGTGTTTGGTGTATGTAAGAAGAAATCTCAAATCAAGAAGCAATCATAATGACTAATAGCTCTTATTCGAAGTGTAAGCGATGAAATGACATCAATTTTAGAAACTAAAGGGTATTAAGGGGGCTGTTTTTAAAGACCTGTTGAATTTTATATTGAAGTAGATAGATAGTTTTATTTCGTATCAAAATTTACAATAGGTTTTGTTACCGCACATTTTACAATACAGAGATATGATAAATTATATCTTTCTTCTGAAACATTGTACATTAGGCTAATGTTAGAAATCACATTGAACAAAAAATATTAAATTATTCTGAAGGAAAATATTGAAGTAAAACAAACACAAGTTGAGGAAATTAGTCAATATTGATTCGATAGATGATCTGATACCATTTAAGGCAGTACATCACACAAATAGACTGCTCGGTTTTGACTTTCTAAGTCTAAAACTGTTTTTGGCTTATCTATATAGAACATAGACCAACAGCTTGAAGTACTCCTTCACTACTGCTTCATTCAATAAATCGGTGATTGAAACAAAATGTGTCACAACACGATCGCACTCTTAAACAAAAGTTTCTATACTATACACTACAGGGCTTAATTTTTTGTCCAATTTTGACCAACCTTGACAGGAGCACTCCAGGGCCAATATGATACCTAAGAATATCTGTGAGTTTGATTGAGCTCAATCGATTCGGAGGTTTTCGAGATACATATAAGATTTTTAATGTTTTTTTTGTATGGGCGGTGCCACGCCCCTTTGTCGAATTTCCACCAAACTTCACAGAATAGCCTTCGTTCTGAAAACACAGATTTTCTTACAGAATTTGAGCTCAATCGGTTTTATGGTTTTCGAGATATACCTAGGTACTATGTTTTTTGTATGCACCTCGCACCACGCCCCTTTGTCAACATTTTCTTGGGTATTCTTCTTGTTTGGCCGGAGACCATTCCGAATTGGTGCGTATCATCGAAATCGGTCCAGGCGTTCTTGAGTTATAAGCGTAGTAAATAACGGCCTTCTCTTTTATATAATTTAGATCTTTTATAGGGTTGTTTAGTCTATGTACCAGGCCAATTGATCACAGACAACCCTATATATTCGTAAACGGTAAGTCGTAATCTTTCATTTGGTGTATGTTTCATTCTTTTGTTTTATGCCTATGGTCAATCGAAAAAAATGGGTCACTTAAAATAGGGTTGTCAGGGCTTTGTGGGCAGTTGGTGCCTGACAACCCAATTGTTTTGAAGAGCATTCAAAGCCCTCTATCGAATGGATATACGTTTATTCTATTGTTTTATGCCTATGAATATCACAAAAAAATGGTACCGGAAGTAGCCCATTTATTCCTCCCCTGGCAAAAATTCCCGACAACCCTGGGCGTTTTTTCTAAGTCTAATAGCAAGCTTTAATTTTTTACTAAACTCACATCTACTATTGTTTTATCCCTTAGGATATCATGCGGTCGGCTCTTGGACAATCGCCACAATTGGAACTTCCATTCCAATCCCAATGCATACCCATCTCATATTGTCAATGTCACCACACCCAACCCACGCGGCCATACGTATTTTACGCATACCATATTGGTGTTTCGTTGTTCGTTGAACACCACGAGCAAGCAAACCGAGAGAAATACTCCGAAAAGGGTGTGGCTTGCAGTGTTATTATAAAGATTTTTTCTAGATCTTACAACTTTCGATTTCATATCTTATTTAATCTTAAATGACAGTTATACCTATACCTAAAGAAATTTTGAATAATGTATCATATTTCCTAGTCAAAAACTAGGTGCACAGGCAGCGTTTTTGAAGGTATTTTAGATATGCTCTGTTTTTGAATCTACCAGTTTTGAAAACTCAGTTGGAACCGTATATTTAATATTTATATGCAAAATTTCATAAAAATCATAAAACCGTTTTTGAGACATGGATAGGTAATCCTATTTTGAATGCAGACCGATTTTTATCAACATCTTTCCCCGATTTCGATATCTGAAAAAAAAAATTTGATGGGAATATAGCTATTATGTAAAGCAGCCATTAAGTCAATTAGACCGATAAGTCGAAGTATTAATATTTTGAGTTCAGGAGAGCTGTAATCCCATTAAAGAGTGAATTTAAAAAATCTTAAGAAAAGTACTTTCGCACATGTATATTTTGTTTATCGCGACATTTGAAAGAAACCACTTTTAGAAGCCAATCTGAGATTCCAAATTGCTTTCAATTATTTCTCACTGCTCTAAAACACGAGGCTGTGCAAAGCTCGCTAACTATTTACTTTGCAAGTTCTACTGTACTGAGTAAAATGGTGAAGCCCTAGTCGTTTGCAGCTTTATTGCAACTGCTTAAATCATATTGAAACCGAATTGTGAAATGTACTCCACAAATATTCAACTTCACACTACACCATAAAAGGGACTCTGCAGAATTAAAAATAAATACAATTATTTAAAACGTTCAGAATAGCCGATTTCAACAGATTATCGGTGTAATTTGAAAACTAAAATTACAATCAATGCCATTAATGTTTGGCAACCAATTTTGAGCGCTAAGACTGTATGCTAAATTGAATTGGACGCGTAATGAGCAATCTGAGAAAATTGGTATCTTCAATTCCAAAAATATGGAGAATAGAATATGAAGAATATATTCGAAGTGAGATTTTTTAATTAAATTTTTATTTTAAAGCTGATATCTTAACAAATCCTTTTAAAATTCTACAAATCTTAAAAAATGCATTAAAATTGAGTGAATATCTTCTCATCTGGAGACTACCTCAATATCTTAAAAAATAAGATAATTAAGATCATTATAACAACGCTGGTGGCTTGTGTGTTTATCGCTCTCGATGCATTATGCGTTGTTTTGTTGGATTGCATGGGGAGATTTCGTGTTGGATATGAATGAGTGGAATGTCGTGCCTCGTTGGGCTGGCCTGGCAAAGGTGGTTGCTGTGGGAGAAAATTATTTTTGTTGGATAGGAGGCGGATCTCAAGTGAGAGACATAATTTATATAGGATTTTTGCATATGAGATGTGCTAGAGGAGAAATACCTTTTGTGAGGTTTGATGGGACCAGTGTTACCGATGGGCGACATAAGTCGCCAAATGGCGACTTTTCTTCTGTCGGGGCGCGTGGCGAACACAATTCGAAATAAGCGTTTTTTGGATCCCTTTCACAAATTCTATAATTACCTATGTGTGAAAATGGAGATGTACCTATGCAAAAATGTATCAACTTGATTTTTGAGCTACAAATTTTGCTTTTTTTTTACCTAATTAAAAAGTATATTATGCTCCTACTCTGTTGATGAAAGTAAAATCTAGCGCAATCTAGCGCCTTTTGTGAATTGTTTTATCTCCGAGTGGTTAAAGCGACCTGGCAGCACTGCTCCTGATTAAAGACCAACAAAACAAAAGAAGAATCATCCAAATCGATTTAGCCATTTTTGAGTTTTTGCGAGACTAACGCACACGCTACATAGAAGAACTCTCTACATGAACTGTTATTTTTTCTTTATTTGTTTTTTTTTTTTACTTAACATTTATTTCATTTAGAAAATAAATTCTCTTTTTTTAATAAACTATATATGTAATATAAAGCTGAAAGACGTTTTTTTTCGTTAAATTGGGTGGGACGCATTTTTTGGGGACATTTTCAAATTGTCCATCGGTAACGCTGGATGGGACTAGGAGATCTTGGTGAATATTTTTTGTTGTGCATCTCCGACGATTTCATGGAGGATGGAGGTGGAGGGTTGTGCTCTGGCCTCTCTCCCCACGATCATCGCATTGTTTTGGTTTCATATTCGTTGAATCGTGAATCGTGATCGTGAATGCATTTTTGTTGCACGTTCATTTGTATTATTACGAGTTGGGTGGGGCCGATGATTTTGCAATGAAATATCTTTCTCGCATTTTTAGATTTTAGGGGGTAGGTCAGTAAAGGTAGGTATATGTATAATGTATATAGGTACTACATAGTCAGTTTGTGGTTAGTTTTCGAAGATCCAAGTAGGCATAGGCCGAAACTGACGAGTGACGACGACCGACGCACGTTAGGAAACAATACCTTAACTATGCATGCATATGTTCAAGCGGCCTTGCAAGCTCTCTCGTCCAACACGATGGACTCAAAGACAGTAAAGTGCTGCTACGATGCCTTGCAAGTCCTATCCAAATATAACAAGGTTAAACTTGGTTGGGTACCTGGGGCCTGTACCACAAAACTACAAGTATTGTACAACAGGCGATAACAACAGGTTTTCTGGTACAAAAACCATTGTTAATTGTTAAAATTCCCCTGTTGTACAATACTTGTAGTTTTTTGGTACAGGCCCCTGGTCATCAAGGTATTGAGGGCAACGAATCGGCGGACCAACTAGCTAGGGCTGGTTCCGAATCCGCGTTCTGTGGACCAGAACCTTATTGCAGCGTCAATTGGACTACTGCTCTGGGTATAATTAACAACTGGGAACATCAACTCCGTCTATGCCACTGGGAAAATGTCCCGGGTCTTAGACAATCCAAAAGTTTAATTAAACCTTACTCCTATAAGGAAATCATCAACTTAAATAAGGATAGTATTAGAAGGCTGGTGGGCTTTCTCACAGGCCATTGTGGCTTGAGATATCATCTTAACAAAATGAATTTGTACCCAGAGACAGAATGCAGGTTCTGTCTTGAGGATGAAAAATCCTCCGAACACATTCTCTGTGATTGCCCGGCACTTCATTGGTTAAGAAAACGTGTCTTCAACAGGGAGACACGTACACCAGCAGAGCTTAGGAACTCCGCTACTAAGAACATATTGGCCTTTGTTAAGGAGGTCACACGTCTCTTAGAATAACTAAATCCCTTACATACAATAGATCTTTCTAGGTCGCAGTGTCAGCCAAATGGGCAGGGAATGTAATAAAAAAAAAATGCATGCATATTATATATTATGAACTAACGTACGGAACCTTCGGTGCGGGAGTGACACTTGCACTTGGCCGTTTTTTGTATATTTATGCCTTCTTTAATTTCTGTGACAAGTTCTTACTGGCTGAAGTATAAGTAGGTATATATTCTGAATCAGGATGAAATTCTGAATCGATTTAGCCATGTCTGTTCGCCTGTCCGTCTGTTGAAAACACGATAGCGTCCAAACGAATCAACTTAGGCGAATGCAATTTTGTTAGAGGTCTTAGTTTTACAGTGCGTCGTCACTACAAAGAAAAACGAACTTGGTCAACAGAAAAATCTCATTAGAAATCTTCATTTATTTCCTGTAGTTTTCTATTTTATGGCTTTAAAAAATTAACTGAAGGTTTTGTTTACCTACTACATCTTCCCTTCGACATTTTTATATTTTTCGACTACCTACGACCATTGAATATTATTCACGCCACGCCACTAGGCTATACCTTCAAGCTTCAAATCGGATGTGTTCCTCTTCAATGGGCTATTAATAACTTAATGGAGTTGCCATTCTTTTGCAAAATGTTTTACCATTGTACATAATTATGTCTTCTGTGTCCAGATTGTGACATCTTGATTTTTTGCATTTTTGTTGGTAGACTATAAAGCCTACGATTTGTTTGAATCCACATAACATACGTTTTTAATTCCAAATCTAACGAGAAGTTTAAACCCCTATGTGTTCCTTTAAATCGCTGCAGAAAATTATTAAGTTTAAATGAATACCCTTATTATAATACTAATTATCTACTGTGCAAAGTGGAATCCGTTAAAAAAAAATCTGCATAAATATGCGTGCAATTAGTGTAAATCGCATTGCCATTAAGCGTGGTTGAATCCTTTAAAAGTACTATACAAATTTCGATCCCATCATCCTGCAATGCAATCGACTCTGCAGTGCACCGCGAACCGTTCGATTTAATAAGAATGGACTGCTTCCGATTTTTCACAGCACGAGGTGGAAATTAAAAAGCGCTTTTCAGCATTAATAACGATTTATTAATAAAAAAATACCCCCGAAGCTATAGGCGAGTACTACTTCTGCCTTGTTCAATATTAAATGGTCATTCAGAATTTCCGCGGCTGCGGGAACCTCTCCGCTCTTCTACTCATTTTCCGTTTCCCATATATCTGACTGGGTAATTTATTAAAATTAATTGTAATTGCGAATTTCGATACGAATGAGTGTGTTGCGTGGTAATCGTTGCACAGTGTGCCCAGCAAACGGTGTGGGTTTTGCACGATTTATGCTAAATGCGAAAATAATTTTCCAATAAATAGTTTATTGCGAATGAGTTTATGCAATAAATAAATGACAATACGTAATTACTATAGCTATACTATACGGATTTATTTAGTTGTATCATTTTGGAAATTAAACAAGTGCGGATCTGTGCTAATTGCTAAATTGTAGAGAGTGTTGTGTCAATATTAGCTTGTTTAATAATTATAGGTTTTGATAAAGGTAATTAAGTAGACCTTGACAAGTTTGGAAGATATCGAGGACCGCACTCAATTAAAGGATGAAAGCCAAGGCGAAAAAAACTTCAAACCTTTGTAGACCTATGTTTAGGGTTGCCAGTTCTCCCGATATTCCGGGATTCTCCCGGTTTTTTTACTAATCTCCCGGTCTCTCTAATTCTATGAAATCTCCTGAATTTCCAATATTTCATTTTAATTTTCTTAAAAAAACAACCTACGAACAATTAAGAAAAAAGGTTTTTTTTACTAAGAAATATAATCAGCACTTAATGTATACAATGGATTTGGGATCACTCTTTTTGTTTTTGAACTGCCACACTGACATTGACAGTTCCCAAATCGAAAATCGTAGGAAATAACTATCTCAAAATTGCTAATAATTGTATTTCTTTCGCAGCGGATAATGCTTCGGTTAATCATGAAATCAATAAATCGATTTTCATATACCGAAAATCCAAAAGCAAATTGCAATTGTCACATGAAATGCAACTAAATTCTGTATTATGATGTGGAGACTCTTGTGTTAAAAGTTTATTCCGAATTTTCCAACAGCACTAAAAGAATACGAGCTCTCAAAAATGAGTTCGAGAGGTTCGAAATGGAGTATATGAAAACACTATACAAACATTCGTATTCATTTCTTAAATTATTTATTCTTGACTTGAAACATTTTTGGTATATGAAAATACTTCGGCATGATCCAACACGTTTGCTGTCACTTGGTAGTGTTCTTGATAGGCTGATTGTTATTGGGCCACTGGTTCGGTCTTATTTTCAAGAGCTTAGTGGAAACAATAGTCATCCAGCTGTTTAGCAATTTGTTTATGAGAGTAATGCACCGAATAATGACGCAAAACTTGAAATATTTTTGTACTTCTTAAGTCATAACATCAATATATTAAAAAAAATTTAAAAGATTTTAACTTTAGGAGGTTGTTATTTAACCAATAAAGCTGTATCAGAATTAAAGACTGACATAAAATTAGTAGAATTAAGTAACAATTTTTTTGGAGCAAAAACTGATAAGTGCAAGAAAAACAAGTCAAACAAAAATGCCATTGCCATAATTTAGAACATTTAAAAACCAGTAAGACAATTATCTTCGACTATGCTGAAGCTCAAATACCCGGTACTATTATTATTGTAAAAAATATTTTAGTATTAAAAAATTATATAAGGGTCCGCCAAATAACTTTTTTTTTTTGAAAATGCTATAAAAAAAAACTACTGAATATTTTCTCAAATTTATTTCTTTATTTGAAAGTACAATCCTTCCGGTTAATAATGGAAAATAATTTCATTCAAATGGCTGCCTCGGCTGGCCATGCAGTAGCCTACACGATCGGTCCAATTTTTAAGCACATTATCGATTGTGTGCAGCTGTATTTCACCAATGGCTTCACGAATATTGTCCTTTAAGACGTCAATTGTCTCTGGAATGTCGGCGTAACACTTATCTTCTACGGCACCCCACAAATAATAGTCCAACGTTGTCAAATCGCAGCTCCGCGGTGGCCAAACGACATCAGCTCTGCGGCTGATAATGCGATCTTCAAAAACAGGGCGCAAAACATCGAGTGTAGCTTCGGCTGTGTGGCACGTAGCGCCGTCCTGTTGAAACCAAATGTTGCCAATATCCTCCTCTTCAATTTTTGTGAACAAAAATTCCTTCAACATGGCCCGATAACGATCGCCATTGACTGTAACGACCACTCCTTGCTCATTTTCGAACAAAAATGGCCCAATTATGCCTCTGGACCAAAATCCGCACCAAACAGTGACTCGTTTTGGGTATATCGGCTTTTCAATGTATGCGTGCGGGTTTTCTGTGCCCCAAATGCGACAATTTTGCTTGTTTACATACCCGCTGACGGTGCTTTTCTTCTTCCAAAATCCGTACGCAATTTTCGCACACATTCTGCAACTTTACCATGATTTTGAAAGTAATGACGCAATATTTCCCAGCGTTGTTCAAGCGTATACACAACCATATTCGTTCAGCGGAAGGATAAAACTAATTATCTGTCAAATCAGACATGAGCTAAGTGTTACCATTCGCGAAATAAGCACTAGTTGAAAAAAAAAAAAAACGTTAGATGGCGGACCCTTTATTTGTATA
Source organism: Cheilosia scutellata (assembly GCA_955612985.1). NCBI lineage: Eukaryota > Metazoa > Arthropoda > Insecta > Diptera > Syrphidae > Cheilosia > Cheilosia scutellata. The sequence continues at coordinate 63,178,119 of OY015312.1, read as the reverse complement.
GGAAGTATGGGTAGTTTTTATACGACCAAGCTAATTTTTTGTCAAAAATTTTTAAATATTATTAAAACAATATGTGCAAAGTTTAAATTTGCTATCTTTACTGTAGCTATTTACATTTAATTTTTAACATCAAAAAGCTATATAAATCCGATATTTTTGTATGGGAGGTAGTAGTAGTTTTCATCCGATCTTGCTCATCTTCGAACTTAGCCTCACTTTGGTGGATAAAAGCTTACGTACCAAATCAATAGCTCTTAAATTACGGCCGTAATCGTTCGGACAGACGGACAGACAGACGGACATCGCTAGATCGACTAAGAAAGTGATGCTGATCAATAATAAATATAGTTTGTCATACCTATACAACGCCTCCTTATGTGCGTTACAAATGGAATGTCAAAGTGAATATACCCTCACCACATTGTGGTACCGGGTAGATATAAATATATTATTTTGAAAGAAGTGTTTTCAAACATCTCTATATTTTCGAGTTTAAGAATATTCAAAATTATTTTTTATTCGAAAATGTGAAAAATGTTGTGGAACCCCTTCACATATCTGGTGACCTTGATTCTTTGTTATGATGAAGTAAATAATGTAATTCGAAGTAGTAGAATGGAAGTAGAGAATATGCTCTCAGAGGAAAACAGAGGAAGCCTGTAAAGTTCGTTCGTTTATATACTGCATCGATAAAAACTGGCCGAATATCACTCGAAGGATCTTTCTCTCAAAGTCTTAAGAAATTTGTATCCACTTTCGACAAAATCCATGAACCACCATACAGCAGAACCGGGAGGATCAAGGTTTTGTATAACATCTCCTTACAGTTCTATGAGAGAGGACTTTACTTTTTAGATGCCTTCATAGCCCTAAGAAACAGCTATTGGCAAAAGTGATTCTCCGCTCGATCTTTGTAGTAGAGCTATGGTTGACAAAGTCCTTGACTATTTGAAGTTATATCTGTCTATTCTGACATTGTACCCAACTCTCCAATGCTGAATGGCCTTTTTCGTTAACATTAAGACTCTTCGCCGCCTCCGTTTCAATACTTTCGAACGCTCTACTGATAGTTTGCTGCGTTCTCCTGATAATGTCAATAGCAGAAGCATAGGTAAGTATATTTAGAAAAATTGTACGTCTAATGTTGAGTTTAGTAGGGATGCGGATAATTAAATTTAACATGGGTTTGTAAATTTCGTCCCTATATACACTATCGTAGGCGACTTGAAAGTCGCTATAAAGGTGGTGTGCATCTATCCAGAATTCTTTATCAGAAGTTCTACAACAACAACAAAGGACTGCTAATCTGCTATCTGCTAATTATTATAGTCAATTTTTGTATTTTAATTTGTTTATCCGGTCCACAAGAAAGGAGACCCTTTAAACTGAGCTATAAATATAGTCTCCTTAACATCACAAACAGACCCTGCCTGGCGTACTCCGTGAAACCATTTATTAACGAACGGATTGGCCCCTAGGTCCTGTAAGTCCACAACCGAACAAATATTCACACTACGGGAGATCCTGCAAAAAATTAGGCAGTAGATCGATACTCATCGAATGACGATTGAGAACACTCGATGTTCTATTAAGGCCGGAAATAATCTCAACGAGACCTTTGATATCAGAAAAAGATTTAGACAAGGTGATGTGCTGTCATGTATATATGACTTCATTAACATTATACTTTACAAAATTGTAAGCAAACGCAAGAGGCACTATTTTTCACAAGTATTTTAAATTTATAATTGCATACGCGAATGACATTGACAGAACTCACTTGCGCATTTTTAAATATTGGGACAGAAGCGGCAAAAATGAAATTTATAGTGAACAAGGGTCAAACCAAGTAGATATATAGGTGTATATGCTGCCAAAAAGGAAAAGGGACACAGATGACACAAAATCGACGATTCGGGCGGAACTTCAATTTGAGGTAGAAATAGCGAGGGACTTTATCTACTTCGGTTCCGCTATAAACTCTAAAAATTACATCAGAAATCATGAAAGGAATTACTCTTGCCAATCGTAGTATCTTTGGCCTAAGAAGGCAATTGAGTAGTAAACCCTTTTCGATTTTAAACCATTTCACCATTTCAAACCAATTTCAATTAATGACACAGACATTGAGTATCTACTCCAACGAAGTGAAATATCTTGGAGTAATCCTCAAAATTCAAAATTCAAAAAGCAACCAAAGCTTTGTGGGCTTGCCGTAGCATGTATGGTAGAACCTGGGGGATCTCTCCAAAGATCACAACTGGATCTACACGATCATGGTCAGGCCCATTACAACATACGCTTCAATAGTATGGTAAATTAAATAAGGTACAACGGCTTGCCTGTCTGGGCACTTCCGGAGCCATGCGTACCTGTGTCCCACTGCGGCTAGAGAAGCCTTAATAGGACTAACGCCCCTCCACATCTATATAAAAAAAAAAGTCGCAATACGGATTTCAGCAAGTTTGACACAAGCGGAAGAGTTAATTAGCGAACACCCAGAACTTTCCAAACATCCACAACTTGACATGATCTGTGCGGTTACAGACCGCTTACCAAAGCCACTATGCTTCAACAAAAGATTCTCCACGGAGATCACAACCAGGGATGCATGGGTTAGCAAAAACTGCCAAAACGTCCTAAAGTGGTATACGGATGGTTCCAAATCGGACTCGGGGGTAGGAGCTGGTATCCATGGACCAAATCGGAACGTCTCAATACCTATGGGAAAAAGTCCCAGTGTATTTCAAGCAGAGCTCCATGCCAAAAGAATGCGCAAACCTTATATACAATTCAGGTATTAAAGTCGCTAACATCCATATATTCACGGACAGTCAAGCAGCTTTAAAAGCCCTTAGCTCATACATTATTGACTCCAAATCAGTATACTCACTGCTCCAATTCCCTCCAAATACTTAGTTCCAGAAAAAAAAAAAAAACAAGTAAAAGTGTTAACATCGGCTTGGCCGATGCTTTGATACCCTCCACTGCATAAAAGTCATGCAAAATGTTTTCCATGCAAGTTAGTATGTATAGGTACTACACGCATTGTGTCTAATATTCGTTTTGTATGGGAGGTACCAGAACTACTTGACCGACATAGCCCATTTTCAATACCAAGCTGACGATGGTAAAAAGAAGTCCTCTCAATTTCATTCTCCTAGGTCGATTCGTTTGGACGCTATCGTGTTTTCAACAGACAGACAGACAGACGGACAGACAGACAGACGGACATGCCTAAATCGATTCAGAATGTGATATTGATTCAGAATATATATACTTTATTGGGTCCCCGGTGAATCTTTCTTGGCGTTACAAATGTAATGACAAAGTGAATATACACTCAAAGAAAAACATGTGTAAAATTTACCTAAATCGAGTGCTAACTTGCATAAGCCCTAAGGCCGTTTTGAGCTTACTTAGTTTTAAGGCAAGATGGGTTAAATTGCTTAGGTAAATACACTGCCACATTATCAGTGTAGAACTGCCTTAGATATAGCTTGAATTATCCATGTTTGCCGAAGGCAATATTTCCTAGGACTAAGGCAATTTTTGCCAATATTTTTAGCCAATAACTGTGTTGAATTGCCTTAACTACTAAGGTCATAACAAAATGTTTTTGCCTTAGAAATTGCCTAATTTTTGCAAGATTGCTAAAGCAAATTTCGATTATCTATACTAAGGTGTTCATTTGCTAGCCTATAAGTGTGGTGAATTATTGACTGCCCGCCTGGTTATTAGGAATATGCTTTTAACCATTATGCTAATTGAAAGTCAAATTATTTATTTTATTATATTATATTTTCTTATGTACATATTTGTATATACCGGACAGTTTCACAATTTTTTTTTACGACTTGCATCATTGTTTTCGTTGACCATATTTCACTGTTTCATTCAAATATCCCAGCAGTCACCAGTTTCATCCGAAGATTCTGTAATAAAAAATTAATTTGTTCAAACATAAATTTCTTTGTCCTCGATATTAATAAACAAAAACATACCTTCATTATTACATTCCTCGACAACATTCGTGTTGAGTTTCTTTTTTTTTTCTAGAACATCAATCTTCATCTTTGGGGACATTTTGGTTTTTCCTACAACAAAAAAGTTATTGATAATGAACGAGGGATGTTGTTTTTTATCAGCAGTTACAGTCCATAATAGAAACTATTGACACTATTGTTAAAACTCACCTTATTATTGTAATCTGCAAGCCAGAACGCAGTTTGAATTTTGTATACTTAACAAAAACTGCCGCTGTTTTGTCTAAACATTTAGGCACACAATTAACAATTGCTTTACGGAAATTGCAAATAGATTGACTAATTTTTGGACGCGAATTCAACTAGCTATACCCTAAGGCAAATTTACACAATTTAAGGCAATTAAAGGGGTGTCTTTCTAGATTTAAGGCAAAACTCCTTTAGGCCTAAGGTAAAGTTAAACCGCTACCGAAATTTTTAAGAAAAGTTACCTAAGACCTAAGGCAAAATGACTTAGTTTACCTAGCAATCAAAGGCAAAGTTAAGAAAAGAACATATTATTTCTTGGTTAAAACTACTAAGCAGTTTAAGGCAATGCAGCCTATTTTCCATTAGTTAGGTCGTATACAAGTGTGCTTAGTTTTAAGTAGAAATATGCTTGTCTAATAACATCCATACAAAAAACTTTACCTAATGCGGTTAAGGCAATATTACACAGGATTTTTCTCTGAGTGTATCTTCCTGTGGAGGTTATAAAAAAAACCGATTATGGTAGGTCCCCGGGCATAAAGGGATTGAAGGAAATGAAAAAACTGATGAACTAACCAGAAAAGGCACGGAAACCCCTTTCATTGGACCCTTTTCCTAAATTCGGCTTTATTTCCCATTATGAAAGCGAAATAACGCCGAATTTTGAGATTCGGCCTTATTTCACTTTTAAATGTAAAAGCATCGAATTTCTTTCAAATTTCACTCAAGGGTAGATTTATGTTTCATAGGAATAATGTAGTTCCATTGGACACTTAAGTGTTATCTACTTATCTTATCTGGTGGGCTCAGTAGCGCATTGGTTAGTGTGCTAGACTACTGTGCGAGGGATCGCAGGTTCGATCCCCGGAAAAACACAAATTACATCTTAAGGTTTTTTCTACTGCGCCACCTCTCGCGAACGTCTGACAAACATCCGAGAGTATAACTGTCTTGAAAAAGCTTCTCAATTCAGCCGTTCGGAATCGGCATAATGGTCCCTTCCATTCGTCCCAAAAATAGAAACTCACACACACAATCGAATGGTTGCGAGAAGCTATGCCTAGTCTACCGCCTATTGCGCCACATATTTTTTTTTTTTATTTACTTATCTTATCTTTGACAGGTGGCCGTGGCAAGCTAACTCCGCTGCCAACGATTTGACAAGTTCGGTTGTTTTTGTTTTCAAGTTCATTTAAATAAAATATTTTCTTTTTTTCTAAAGTTAGGCGTCATTTTTCGTTTGTGTGTTTGATTTGCATAGAGCCGAAGAATTTCGGATTTTCCAATATTCTGCCTTGAACAATTTTCGACTAGCTTATACTTCTTCATACAAAAAAAAAAAAAAAACATAAAGAAAACATCTGCATTGTTTCAGAAAGTAGAGCATTCTTCAATTGTCTTTGAGGAGGGCTCCTAAGTGGCTGGCATTAACCCAACGTACTCGTGCGTAGCTCAGATGTTTTGCCAACAAAATCCTTCAAATCTTCTTAAACTCATAACTATAACGCATGCGTGCATATCCAAATTGTTTGTGTGTTTGCTCCACATTAAAACAAGAAACATAGAAGATATTCGCACAATGAAACAATAGAAAACCGGACTAAATTGTATTTTGTTTTTGTTTTTTTTTTTGGCAAAATTCCCCGAAGGAACAACAGCCTCATCCCGGAGTGCGGCAAACGTAGAAGAAGAAGCCGATTTAAGGAATTAATGGATTAGCATTCATATGCCAAACAAACGCCGCACATGAGAGATACAATGTCTTTGTGCGTGCAAATCTATATGCGATATATTGAATTCAGGTGCAGCGTAGCGTAAATGAACTCGCACGAGATAAAACCCTGGATGGCATACCATCTTGGTATAATATCTCATTACTATTGTTCGCTATCGGTAAATATTTAGCCATTAACAACAGATACATAAGGACATTGCGTGCATGCACGAGTATGTGTCTCTTAGTGAGGCGTGTTAACAGAAGCACTTTTGTCCGGTGAGTTCTTAAGTTTTGGGACTGTGAGCAACACACATGTACCACTTGCAAGGACTATGCGGAGAAGAGATCTCCGAGGGCATTAAGGGCTGGACCACATAAGCGCATTTTTCAATTTTACAATTGCGAACACTGCTGCTGGTATAAAGTGTCCTTTCGCAAGATGTTGTCCCTCAATAGAGCTACCTTTTTTTATCTTCATACGAACAAGGTGCGCAATCATATGTGAGTGCGATATGAAGATGGTGATGCTGATACAGAGTTTGTACAGTTGTTCCGAAGCGAAGAAGATGTGCGGTGAAAAAGATGCCGAGTAGATTAAATTGTCGGCACGTTGTGTTTGTACTTGAGGTTAGTGCTTTGTGCATTTCATGCTGTGGGAAATACTTCTGTGTTCTGTTGTTGTGTGGCTGTGCCATGAGTGTAGTGTGAAGATACATTTTTTGTACAGTGCTTTTGTGCAGTAGCAGGTCCTTTGGGGGAGGCATAGATATAGCTTCTAATGGAATGACATCAAATGTTTGATTTATTTTTCATTTTTGACCTGAATATCGATGAGTAGAATAAAAAAGAAAAAGAAACAAACAAAGTTCAGTGCATTGTTGCATCACGAAGAATGGAAACTTACTTTCCTTATATGATTCGCTACTGCCTCTGCCTCCGAAGGCTGTTGTCGAACTCATGGATTATTGTGATTCTCTGGTAATGAGTAAATTTCTTATATATGGGCGGTTGCTAATGCTCAAAATATAGTCTAACACAGCAGCATCCATATCCATATCCATACTAATATGTAATATTTTTATATGTATTGTATATGTATATGTAATAAATTTATATAAAATGCAACGTCCGTCCGGCGTTACCGATGGACAATTTGAAAATGGCTCCAAAAAATATCGCCCGAGCCAAAAAATGCGTCCCACCCAATTTAACGAAAAAAAAACTTCTTTCCAGGTTTAAATTATATACAGTTTATTAAAAAATAAAGAGAATTTATTTTCTAAATGAAATAAATTTTAAGTAAAAAAAAAAACAAATAAAGAAAAAATAACAGTTCATGTAGAGAGTTCTTCTATGTAGCGTGTGCGTTAGTCTCGCAAAAACTCATGAATGGCTAAATCGATTTGGATGATTCTTCTTTTGCTTTGTTGGACTTTAATCAGGGGTGGCTTAGAAAATTCGGAAAACCCCAAATGAAAAACCGATTGATCTCAATTTTAGGAGAATCTTTGTTACTGACCCAAAGGAGTTTTTGTGAAGTTTGGTGAATATTGAACAAAGGAGCGTGGCACTTCTCATAAAAAAAATTCGTAAAAATCTTATATCTCGAAAACCACATAATAGATTGAGGTCAAATCTTAAGAAAATCCTTCGACGTCATATATCTCAAAACCACCGAATAGATTGAGCTCAAATATTGAGAAATTTTTTGTTATTGGCCTGAAGGTGTTTCTGTGAGATTTGGTAAAAATTGGATGAGAGGCGTGGCACCTCCCATACAAAAAAACTGGATTTCAAAAGTTATAAGACTGTTAATATTGATGCGCATTGTCAATACAAATTAGATTAGGGTGTGATTGGAAATTAGCTTTGAAATTTGGTAAATTGACCTCAATTTTTATATGTAAATAAAAGACATTGAATGCATTTGAATACGAACGAGTTTCATTGAATCACCAATTGAAACTTAAACTGTAGACAGTGCGGCCAATATTGCCGATCTCAATGAACTGGAGTTGGAAGGTTGATTGGGATTCATAATCGCAGAGATAAGTTTTAGGTGTTACGAAGTTCACCGGGTCATCTAGTAGATATGCAAACATGCGAAGAGTTATTAAAGAAGAAAACACACGCAAATATATGTATTTTTTTTTTTTTTCAAAATTGTTGGGTGTTATTTGAGAAATAAATTGAAGTTTTGAAAATGCGTCCCAATGTCGCCTGAATTTGTGAAAGGGGTCCAAAAAACGCTTATTTCGAATTGTGGTCGCCACGCGTCCTGACTGAAGAAAAGTCGCCATTTGGCGTCCGTCCGTTCGTGTCTCCATACCGCGAGAACCATTGGTCCGATTTTCATGATTTTTTTTTTTTTTCAGAATTAGTTCATTGTTCAGGAGTAAAGGGGTAGGGGGGAGTAAGGGGAGTCTCAAGAACCGTTGGCCGTATGAGCTTGAAAGTTTCTATGTTAATAGATAAGTCAAAATTATTACATGTCTCATTCATCGGTTTCCAAAATCCGTCCTATCGTCCTTCTATATCAACCTTACTACGCTTAACAACTTTAGATTCGAAAAGCATAGTTACTAAATTGTTTAGCTGAAAACTGAGTACGACGTATTCTTCAGGATATAAACATTACCTAGCAGTTACATTTTCATCCAAATCGAAAATGGCGTTTTCGAGATATGAGCAGTTTTTAAAGTACCATTTTTAGCGATTGGGGTGGAAATCGAAGGACGCATTTATGGTTCAAAAAACACTGTTTTGGAACTGTTTAAATCAAAACTGAGCAAATTGTATTACTATGAATTTAAGCACTACCTGCCAGTTGCATTTTTATCATAACCGAAAATGGCGTTTTTGCGATATGAGCAGTTTTTTAAAGTACTATTATTAGGGATTTGGGTGGATATCAAAGGACGCAGTCTTTTTAGAGAAAAACTGTGTTTGTTTAAGTTAAAGTTTTTGTTAAAATCGTTTATACCGTTTTCGAGAAAAAGTCAATTTTCAAAAGTAGGTACCGTTGCTGGATTTTTTTTAGCGAAAAACTGAGTATGCAGTCATGTTAACCATGCCTACATTAACTCAACTATCAATTTTGGTTCAAATCGTTAGAACAGTTTCCGAAAAAATCTAAATTGTTTAATATTTCGTAAAATTTGTAAGTATATTGGAAGTACCGTTAATATTAGGGCTAGCATAAAAAAAATGCCTCCTAGCGGGAAGCCCACAAACTCTAAATACGAATTTTGAAACAAATCCGTCCAAGCGTTTAGATTTCCCAGCTATGGGACAGACAGACGTAAGGACGGACAGAATTGCGAGACCCACTTTTTTTGAGTTAGCCTATGATCGTAATATCAGAATTGATCAAAATCTCGAAACAATATCTTCTTCTTACGTATAGGAGTTAAAAACGAACCCTGGAAAGGAAATAACACCCAAAAATGACGAAAAGTTTTGAAACAACAAATTGTACGGGGGTGTTTTTTTTGCGTTATTTACAATTTTTAATTTTTTTTTATTTCCAAATTTGGGCGTTATTTCCTAACGCATTTACTATCATCTGACATGTGCATTAAAATAGTCAGTTTTCAGCCAACCCAAGGAAGGAGGTTATTCAATATTCTCCTGCGCAGTTCTTCAAAATCAAGTTGCTAGATCTTTGGTTGTAGATGCGGGCCGCCATGATAGGGTAGGGGTTAGGGAAGCTGTCCCCACCGTGATGGTCTGTATCCACTGTGCTAAAAATAACCACTATCCAGATCTCCGATGAAATAAACTATCTGTGAGTGAACTTAGATAAGACATCTCTTTGTGCAAAGTGGGACAAGTCAAAGACATCCAAGACGTGAAGCTTTTCAATGAATAGATTCCTTTGGATCAATACGACTATGATAATACTTTTTATTGCCTATATGCGTAGGTTGTTTGTTAGAGACTTCTTTTGGATAAGTAGCTATGTGACTTCATGCACTAACCCGTAAATAACGGTCTGTCTCGGGTTTAATGTCTATACTATAGTAAAGTAACTAAGTGTCTTGGGCTTTTGGTATCAACCGCACTGGAATTTATATCATCTTGCGCGACTCTTTTATTGTGAGCCTGGTGCAAATTTAAGATCAAGACTAGCCTCAGCGGGACTCTAAGACTGAATTGGAACGTAGTGGAAGCTTCACGAATAGTTCCAGTTAAGGATCCTATGCTGTTTTCTTCATAGAAACCAACAACACTATAGACCTCACTAACCGTTAGGCAAGCATAGTTAACAGTTGCGTTGGTTGCCGAATTTATTGTTAGGAATAGGTAGAGAGGTCGGAGTATATGTGTCTGTAGCGACCAGTCAAGCTACGCTTAACCCCGTTCCCGAGAATCTTTGAAGTTGGGTTAAAAGCTGGACTTTTTTTCTCTTTTCTTGGTTCCGGGTCACACTGGGATTTGGAAGTGAGATTTCCGATGAGATTGTTAAGCAAGGCTTAGATTATGATTTCTCATTGCATTGTTATTGTCCTGCCTGTATCGTTATCATTTTACGAATATAGTCCAGTATTTCATTTCAATCCGGTAAAGACAGCTCATGGTCATGATACGTTCTTAATTCGCCGAATTGAACGTTTTTTTTTTCGTCAAGTACGGCGGCGCCGTTTTTTTGATACCTCGACTTTTGAGCGCCTACCTTCTACAACGGTTTGGGGCCATCGTTGTTAGAGAGTTGCTTGCATTTAGGTGGATCCATGGTGTGTCCCGATCATTGCTCATGTTATGGTGTTTTGGTCGTATCGAACGGGCTTAAAAGTAGTGATACACTCACTGATGAGTGACATAAATAGTGAGGATCTACATAAACTAATAATTCCGTATGAAGTCGACGAAACTTACCAAAATGTGCTTACCTATAAATTTTCAGATAATAAGGACCCAATATCAATTGTTAGTTATGCTTCCTGGAAATCTGTTCCCACGGAATGTGCCTTTTTTCAAAAAGTGCGTGCTCGTAAATGTATCTTTTTTTTCGGTAAGTATCGCATTATCCACAGCCCCATTTAACCGTAGAAGGCACATGAAGATAACAATACATATATGAGATATCCATTACATACGTATATTATATACATTGTTGTACTCATCCCAGTTTGTAGGTATACCTATACATATTTGGAAAAAAATATCCCATTTATTCGAACGTGGCTACGTTTGTGTTTTCGTTATTTTCGCCAATTTCGTTTCATTGCTTTCAGGATAAACAAAGAGGCTATTAAGGATAACTACTCTGCTACACTTGCACAATCAAGCCAGAGAATTAGTCACTGGAGAGAGATATTTTTTTTTGTTCTTATTTCGAATGAAATGGTCGAAATAATGAAGAGCAGGATGATGACGATGATGATGTCTCTTGGTTTCCTATTCGATTGGGGACGAGAGTGGAAGGCTTTTTATGGTCGCTTACAGCTTTTGTTTGAATAAATATTTTTTTATTTTGTATAGGTAGATACTTACCTATTATGTATTTTGTTTTGTTTTTCCGAATATATGCTCCTACTGCGGGGAATATAACCAACGGCTATAATGTGCTGAAGTGTTTTGAAAGGAGAGTGCCATTAATTGTCTGTCATTCCCATTAAATGTTATGGCTATACAAATTGCCATATTAACTGAAAACATTCAGAAAGCTACACGTTTCGTCGGTATAGTAAATATTTATATGTGTACCTACATACTCGTGTTTTTGTTTTAACAAGACTAGAATAGGTAGATTTGGGGATCATGACGTTAACTAGAACGACTAAAATCTAGAATGGTCAAAATCTCGAAAATGAATTTGATAAATCTCGAATGCAAAAATCTCGAATGGGTCTAAATCTAGAAAGTACAAAAATCTCGAAAGACTCTATCTCGAAAAAAATCTCAAAAACAAAAAGTAAATTCGAGATTTTTTCTTTGCGCCCATCCCATAGCCAGACAGTAAGCCCAAGCAGGGGGGTTGCAGGGGGGCAGCATGCCCCTCATACGCATCGAGATTTTTTTTTCGAAATTTTTGTCATTCGAGATTATGCTTTCTAGATTTTTTTTCGAGATTTTTTAAATTCGAAATTTTTTTTTCGAGATTTTTACATTCGAGATTTTTGCTTTCGAGATTTTTTTTTCGAGATATCGGGGTAGACCCGTAGATTTGTATAGAAACCTCGAATCTTTGCCAAGTTTGACGACCAAACCAAAACGATATCAGATAAATGGTTACATTTCGATAGCCGTATTATATTTTTCCAATATTTCAGATATTACGGTGGTCAGTTTAGACGCGGATTTTCACCAAAGTCACCTATTTTGTTGAGGACCCTACACACAAAATAAGAACAGCGACTCTCAGATATGCACGTATAGAAGGTAGTACTTGGGGACACTTAATGGGTTGCCTACTTCAGCGAAAAAATTAAATGAGTGCCATCCAAAAGGGGTGCGAAGCGTTGGACCGGGTTAAAATAGTATGAAAAACTGAGCTTAAACCGTGTTAATTTTTTTAAATGCTTCTGGTGTTATATTGGTGTAAGTTACAGTTCTCTGGAATTAATAATATGTTGTCGCCAAAACGTGAGTTCCAAAGTTTGCCTGATGCCCCGTAGCATATTTGGAAAAAAAGATGTCCTTGCGGTTGTTAAGTGTACTGATTGTCTGTCTAGAAGGGTGCTGATATACATAAATGTCGCAATTGTAGGAATAATATCTTTAAATTCCTCATAATATCTGCCATGAGAATACCTATGGAAAAGGGGTATAGTATATACCTATAGATCAGCGAATATATAGTCCTCTATATATATATACCTATAGTCCAGAAATGGCGACTATAATGGATGTGGATCTGCCATTGGGTGTAGACATTAAAGACATTAAAGCGAACGCCTTTCGACAATTCACATCAAGACTTAATTTGCCAAAATAAGCTTTAGTTGTGCTCACTGCATCCGTGAACGGATAAAGGCAAATGACATCACGACATAAACCAGGAATCGTATGGCTGTTCCCTTATCTATATACGAACCAGATTGATCGACGACACTGCCAGGGTACGCGTAGGCTTGAGAATATATTAAGGTGTAGAGCGACAGGAAAATATGTTAGGAACGTTTGAAACCGAAAGGCTGGCGATCGCAAAAGACTGCCATAACGATAGCAGTCCCATGGGCCATGCCACCAGAGTCAATTTTAGAACGCTAATAGTAACGTTGCCTTGCCAGTAAGCCATGAGAATGAGAAGTGGGAAAGTGGAGCGAGGGTCCTATGGTTTGATGACGAATACCTGTGATCTCATGCAACCAAGCAATTAGAGGCATATCTCGCAGTACTGACTTTAGGATCAAAGCCGAGGGAAGCTGCTTTGTGTAGAGAACAGAATTTCTGCAAAGAAAAAAGTGGATAATGAGATGTCACTTCAGAAATTAAGTTAAATAATGTTTTACCAAAAGTACATGCAAAGACGAACAAGTGAACCTTTTATAGTAGAGTCACAGTCGGTGCTGGGAAGACAATATATGCCGAATATTAAGAGATGAGTGTGACTAAGATCCCGCTGTCAGGCAGTATGAGCCACTTCACATTGAGAATAATAAACAAAAATGCCGTCAACCAAAATAAAGTGATGGTAGCTTTATCTGAGCTTAAATCCAAGAGAGTTGCGAGCTGAAGGCTTGTCCCCCGAATTTTCCAAAGGTTAAGAAAACTATTTGGTATAAGAAGCATCCACCAACTTTGTATAATTTGGTCAAATGGAAGAATGCCCGATGAAGTGAGTTTCAGCATTGCTTGCCTGGTTCCGAAGAAAAGAAAATCGAGCATTTGTGCCTTGGATAAGGTTAAGGACCTCTCGTTGCTCCATAAAGATAAGTAAGAACACTGAGCCATTTCGATGGATGACTGGGACATATATAAATCGGATATGAACATCAATGCTTCGGCCCGGAGAATACATAGTTAGCTCTACCCCAGAGCGACAACGTGGTAGAGCAAGACCTTACATAAGTCGAATTATATGATAACATGACGTCCGCAAATGGAGATAGCTAGCTGGCCCTATATCGAGCTGGATGGACAAGCATTTTGTTTGAGGGAAAAGGTTCGCCGCGGACTGTATAGCGCCATCAAAAGTGAAAGAAATACAGAATTTTGTTATTTTTATCAATGGCGGTCTTAAGGAAGAAGAAAAGGTCAAGTCTCCCAAACAAATTAGTAAATAAAATATTTAAATGCCTGCCGATTCCAAAAGAAGTACCGGTCAATACTTGTTTTTTTTTTTGCTAAAAAAAAGGTACACCCTGTACCTGCCTCCAAGAATTTGTAACACGCAATAATGTTACTTCTTGGCTTGTTATTGTGCTCCAAACTTAATTTGTTCCTGCGGCCCCTTTTTTCTCGTTATCCAACCATAAAACTAAAGATCCTACGTTACGCACAAAGTCGGTAAAAGTAGTGTGAATTGAAAAGCCAATTCTTTGAAGCCATTTTCCGCATGCTATGTGGCTGGGGGCGACATTTTAGGTGTGGCTGCTAATTGGTATTTCGCTTGCTATAACGCATAAATCCATCCAACCACGAAGTGCATTTAATTTGCGGGTGGCTGTCCGGCACGGCCGATGGTGAATATATAATAAAATTTATTTTTATGTTTATTATCCAGATAAGGATAGCCATATAGCTACCAACAGCACCATCAAACTACCCCTCGTCGCAGTGTATAATGGTTACGACAACGGCGAGTCCTGGCATACCATCCACTCCACCCTCCTCCAGCACCACAACATCGCTCTATTATGTGAGTCAGTATGGCTTATATTGTGTGACGTTGTATCTACTATCTAAAATGTATCAAATACACGCAATAAAAATAAAATGGAAAATATCCAATTTGTTTAAATAAAGACGAATGCCGGCATCACGTCACACATGCCAGGGGGATTTAGTACACGTATACACATAAGAGCGATGTTTGTTGTTTGCTAAGTGCTGATGTGTGTGTGCATTCCATATGACAATGGTGAATGGTTAGTATATGTTTTAAATTAAAAGGTTTTCCAGTTTAACACAAAAGGTAAGCTCATAAATTTCCATAATCTTCCGTGTGTGTTAAGGGATTGCGGTGAGGACTGAAGAGGGTTTCTTTTGATGTGTTTTGTGCTTCGGGAACTTCTTCAAGAATGAAGGAAATATCGAAAATCGAAAGACTTATAGCGCACGGAATGGTGTTTGTATATATTTTTGCATATTTTCGACTGGTCGGAGAATAATAAATAAATCGAATTGGACAGGAGCTCTTGAGGGAGTATCGACTGGTTCGGATAGTTACTGTGGGTATACGATTAGTTCACCTATCATGAATATGAATATCAAGAAACGAATAAAGTGTGAAGTGTTAAACACTAAATTATTAAAAATGTACGTGCCCTCTAATCCAAAATGGGTTGCGCCCCCTATGTATGGTATAGGTGGGCTCACCGATCTATTCTTGTTTTGAAAATAATGTTTAATTCAGAAGCTAAGCCACAGGCAAATAAATCCTGTATACGATTTGTGTACAAATTCGCATTAGGTTTATGATTTACAGTCACTGTTTGATTGCTTAAATCTTTACAATTAGTGCGTCTAGAGCAGATGAGGTGGCTTGTCTATACTGGATGTGGATGAGCCCACGTATAATACAGTAATATAAATTTATACTAAGAGCTTTAAACATACCCAAAAATGCTGATTAGAATGTTAGGTTAGGTTGAATAGGGTGTGAGTTCAACACATTGGCACCATATTGGGCCCATCGCCATCCCTGGGGAACCTTAACCTAAACCACTTCGCTCAAACAGGTCATTTTCCTATACAAAACCTGAAAATTGTTTCAATTTTTTTTTCGAGGCCAACCTCCTCCAAATTGTCGAAGATGTATTTCCTCCTGTACCGAGCAATAGCTTGACATTAACAGAGGAGATGAGTTATATCTTCTGTGACATGTAAGTCTTCGCAATACCTGCATGTGTCCGCATCTGTTAAACCTAACCTCATACCCAAGCAGAAATCGTTGTTAAAAGTTCCTGCGCTGTTACCACAATTCAGAAAGTTTACCAATTTGGTCAAAGTGTGTTTAGATTTATCAAAGTGCAATCTGTTTCTCAGGAGGGAACCGTGATCAAGTGGGGAATTAGTTTGACTTACTTATATGATCATTCTGTGATATACACATTATGGTATAATCGGCTATGATTTGCAACCGAAACGTAACCGATTTTTGGGGTGCTTAATCAGTCACCGTTTGGAAAATATTTACAGTAAAGCAACCACACATTGCGGTCACAAAGTATTGCATGTAACACACAAAGCGAGATGTCAAATTTGTATTAATGTGTATGTAAGTTCATTCACACAAATAAAATATAATAAAATCTATACACAAATACAACTAGATAGGTACAAATAAAATGTAAACACATGGAATAAATTGGCATACCTCTAAACGAACATAATGAAAAATGGGTATGCAATTAATGATTATAAATTGTATTTCTTCTTATCCGTAGCCCAAATATTAAAACGGAAGTCAGTTTTACCACGAATATGAATAAGTTGCAGTGGGAAAAACTCGCGCGCTCAATAAATATTGAGTATTTAGATATTCAATTTTATTTTCAAATAATTCTATTACTTCCATGGACATCGAAAATTATCTTCAAAAGCTTTAAAAATTATTTGAAAGCATTATAAGATATATTTCAAGGGTTATATACATTTATATAGTTATAAAGAATAAAAAAATTGCGAATTTCAATTGTGAAATTATTTTATTTAAAATGGATGCCCAATACGTAAGATTGAAAATGGCGATTAGTTGGCGTATTAGTGCATAGGCATTGCATTTGGTAGGGGCAAAGGGTGTATATGTGCTCCCCAATATATTGATGAAGTTGTTGTTTGCACTTTTAAGTTGCAATTAGTCAATATTTATTTAAATCATTCACCTAATATTTAATAAGTCTGAAAATTAGGGAATTGGTAAAAAAATGTTCGTTGAAATAAGAATTTAAAGTGGATTTAAAAAAAATTAATTGCTCTTTTTTTGGTAGGTACTGAAAGGTTTACTTACTTATAAAAGCGTGGCTTCATTAATACTATATTATGAAATTAAACTGATAGATATCTATACCTACCTATGTTTTTTAACATTATAAAAAAACACCCTAAATTTTGGACTATTATTCTGCATGTAGTAGCCAGGTGGTAGATTTCTCGCGCTATAATATTACTGATTTTTCTTGTAATTTATACTACTACTATATTTTATTTACAGCGTCAACCTTGTGTAGGAATTATATATTTTTACTCTAAAAGCGCTGCATGCTACAACTAAATTTGCACTATTATATTCGGACAGTAAAGGCAAATTGCAGATGCATTTAGAATATGTTCCCACATTTTTTTAATTAGATTGTTAAAACCATAATTATTTTATGGGAAGATAGTGTCAATAGAATAGAATTACCAGTAGCACAATATGAGGTACCTAATTTCCATATTTTATCGACTTCTTTAACTTAAACGAGGTACAATTTTTTTTTATTCTATATGCCCCTTTACACTCTACGCCTAATGAACAATACAATATGTCATGTGAGGTACATTATCCGTTCATGTACGCAGAAATTGCATTATACGTGCATAAATATCCTCCTCAGTTCATACTTTGTACTGATACAATACCTGGTACAATATAGTAATGGTGGAAATAACATTTGACTACTTTGTGTAGATATTAATGCGTAAAATTTTGTAGGCAATATGTTTGGAGATTGTGTGCAAATAAAAACCAAAAGCGACTAATGTATTTTATGGTGATATTCCACGGTCACAATTCAGACTGTGAGTCGTCTATTCGTGTAGTTGAGTAGTAGTAACATGAAATAGCAACTCTGCTGGTTTTGTGACTTTAGTTCTGTCACTATTCAGTAGTTTTATAGACACAAAACTTACTGAAGTGTTACTTTGAAGGACTTTTGTCTCTTTAAGGCACGTAATAGTTACAAAAAAGTCAAACTATCTCCGTATTCATAGCAATGCCTGTATCTACTCAAAACCAAGTCAAATATACCATACGGTGACTATAATTTAAAATAAATGCGCATCGAAGTCACAAATTTCTACTTGGGTATAGCGTGCTTCCTTAGAAGAAAGTGCCCGGAGAGTATCCCTATTGCTATTCGTAGCTTTGATCTACTGAGCTTTAATAATTCTACAGATTTTTTCCGATCTAGCTTAGGCCACAGACCCTTTGAGACCCTGGTGCCGTACTATATCCGACCCTCTTTGATCTGCCCTATTTTTAATTTCCTCGAGAATAATTCTCTTGGCCACGGCTATTGGTGGTCTTATGCCCTCAATAGTTTCATTTTGTGGAAGCTCTGCTCCGTTTTTGGCCAGAACATCAGCCCTTTCGTTACCCTCAATATCACAGTGTCCGGGTACCCAACACAATCTGACCTGGTTCTACGACAGCTCCTGGCTAGTTCAGATTTGATGATGAAGGATTCTAGAGCCTTTAGCGCAGCATGATCATCAAGGTAGATAGCGATATTCTCGTTGGATATTGATCCCATACCAAGTAGATCCGCAGCTTTGAGCACGGCCAGAACCTCTGCCTATGGAACACACTGTATGTATCCGTAAGTCTTAATTTATCTATATCCCTAGAGTATATACCTCCCTCTGTGTCTGTACCCTCCTTAGTTTTGGAACTATCCGTATAAATCGAAATTTCATTATCATTCGAAACCGCATTCGTTTGCCAGTCTTCCCTATCTGGGTATAGTATTTCGTACGGTGTGTCGAAGTCAATTTCATCTAGACTTTCATCCGTTTTATCAGGGATGTTGGAGACGGATTCGCTTAGTATGGTGCTATGTCTAGAATATTGATGAATACCAAAGTGGGCTGCTTATGACAATGACAATAATGACAGACAATAATGACAAACTTTAGATTACAAAACTCTTTCAAAGCACAACTCATCTCAGCTGCCAGCAGAACTGGAGATGATCTACAAAGATGACAAAATGGAACCAGCCCTGGTGAGCACAAAATCTCATAGAAAATGGTCAAACTATGTGATAGCTTCATAGATAGGACTTGTATATATGTATAGCATTCTATCGGCGGAAACTTTCCACACGATTGGAAAAAAAGCAAGTCTTAAGCCGATCCCGTAAAGCGCATAAAACCACAAATTTTAGTTAATATCGCTTAACTTATCTTCTCGCCATTCCCTGCTACATTTTTGAAAAAAATTATAGCAAGACGTAGCCGACTAGGCTAATGGAAAATAATTGTACTTATCTATCAACATTTTTTCCAGTTTAAATTTCAGAAAAGCCCCCCTTTAAGGTTCAGGGGAAGTCGTATCCAAAAATCCCTTCTTTATAATAATTGTCATCGGAACTGAGCCAGCATGCAAAATATCAAAAATCTTAAGATTAGAGAGGATGTGTCGAAATGGTTTGGCTTGCAAAATTTGAGCACAAAAATATGTCAAAAAATATGTAAAATCCCATGAAAACATAAATGTCCTTCTTTAGCGCTCCAGCTCGTCAGAAGTTGGTTGTACTCTAATAAAATTATCATAAAGCATGGATACGTGGGAAATGTGGAATCAGTGGTGATGATGCTGCAGACCAAGTCGCGAAAGCCACTGCCAAGTGCCAACTATCGCAAGCATAACGCTTAAGTCGGGCAGGATTGGAATTGATTAGGTGACTTCCCATATTCGGGTGCGAATAACTATGATAGCTTTATAATTAAATAAATAGATGTGGCGCAACAGGTCCGTAGGTATAGGACCTACAATTTAATGCCGAGTCCAAGCAGCTGAATTGAGAAGCTTTTCCATGACCATGACATCCATGATCCATACTCTCGGATGTTTGCCAGGCGTTCGCTAGGGGTGCGCATATGACATTCCACTATAAACCAACGCAGCGCTGCCAGAAATGTATTTTCGTGTTCAGTAGTAGTCACCACGAACTAAGCTCACAAAGTTACAGCCTTGCTAAATTGACTTCAGAAAAAAACGTTGCTAGCTCTTAGTCTATTACTACAGAACAATGCCACGTCTTCGAAGAGGAAATATCGGTCGAGGTACACGGAGAGCAGTATCAGCCCGGATACATCGATTAAGTGGAACGGATGCAAACGTACGTGAAACTCAAAAGCAGCTCAACGAAATTGATGAACGCACTAATAGCAGGCAAAACAACGTTTGCCGGGTCCGCTAGTCTTTATATATATAATTCTTCTGTCCGTGTGTACATATGTATGTATATGTACAAAGCTATGAGTACACGACATGCCAAACACGACATACGCATGCCACTCTGACGTCACGATAATTACTCGGCATATTGTTGAATATGTCACACGGCATGCACGTTTTGTTTCAAAGTTGGCATAAGTATTCGTATGTCGACGGTGTCTGGCATGTGATTTCTTTTTTGATTTGTTGACATTAATTGACATACGATTTTTCACTAATTTTTTTTCGGTGAAAACGTGCGTTTTATGTTTAAAAAAAATGTTGCGAATCAATTCCGATATGGCTATTTTGGCAGCAAAATAATTCAAGCTTGCAAAATCGAAACGTTGAAATTAAAAACAAAATTAATTAAATTCACCCAAACTACATATTTAAAAACAAAGATGTCGTGTGGCAAATTTACATGCCATTCTGAGTCGGACATATGGGTGACAGACGCATGCCAACATAATATGTCAGCGTCAATAATATGTCGAGTACACGATATGCACCCTTTTATGACATATTCTGACGTCGAATTGACGTCAGACTGGCATGCGTATGTCGTGTTTGGCATGTCGTGTAACACTTTTTCGCGTCGATGAATTTTTGAAGGAAGTTAGTTTCAACGAAAAGCTGTTTTCTGTGACACTTATAGGCCACAGCGCACTCTATGTCAAAATTTAGCTAGGATTGTAGCTAATATTTGTAGAGAAAAATTGGAGAGCATACGTGATGATATTTGAAAGCCTGAGGGCTGCGCGAGCGAAGCCGCGGGTAGAAACTAGTTTCAAATAATAAACACTAAAAAAAAATTAATAAATAAAATTTCAAATAATAAAACGGCCGCAGAATAATTGACGGAAAATGAAAATGTAAGATCGTGCAAAACAACGTTTGCTAGTATAGATATATGTACCTAATATGTGAAGTCAGTTCATGAACTTAGGTAGATACTTGTATCTGATCTCGGTTAAGACTTGTCAGGTTGTTTTTTCGATGCCATGAAATAAATACTTAGGTATGCAACAGACCAAAACGTAATTTTGGACTTTATTGCACTTTTGAAATTGCAATAAAGTCCAAAATGAGAAAATATTTTCCACTGATAGTGGTCTTATTTATTTGTATTTTTTTTTCATTTCATATAATGTTTGTTATAATAAATACTCAGTCCATATTTTTAAAAGAAAAAAACCTTGCGCAACCACTCCAAATCCTACAGTGACCCCCAAGCAGGGGTGTTGCATACATATTCTACTGTTTATGCATTGTGGATATACAATATACTTAAAACAGTGAGATATATATGGGGGGTATGTTGCCCCCCTTCAACCCCCCTGCTTGGGGTCACTGTAGGATTTGGAGTGGGTGCGAGATTTTTTGTATGTACTAAATTTCGGAACTTAAATTTTTTTCAATTCTCCCCATATATTTGTGGTTTGAATTTTATTTCGACTTTATTGCACTTTTAAAAATGATAAAAATCGTTTTGCCATAAGACTTTATTTCATGGCACCGTTTTTTCTTGTAGATGTTGGTGTACCCCGAACTTGTCATCTTTAACATTTTCGGATCCTAGTTCCCGAATGTTGCAGAAACAGTTTAGTTTGCTTCTGTCAGTCTCCATGTTTTGTTGATTTTATGCCTAACATCTTGCTTCTTGGTTTGTGTCGTTTGTAGGAGATAATTCGCATGTGATACGATTGAGAGAGAGAGAGAGAGTTACACTCCATATAGTGATCTGAAATGCACGGTACCGTATCACTGACCAAATTAATTTCTCATATCGTCGTCTGGGTTGGGTACCCGCACTTAATTTAAAACATATTACAATACATACCTATTCCTATATCTCGCCATCATTTATTGCATCGCCTTCAAACCCATTCTTTCGGCAACCCCACTCCAACACAAGGCAAACAATGTTCATACAAGTTTCTTCTCCTTTGTAACTCCCACAATACTCGTCTGTCGATTATGCTTGCACAAAAGCTTGTTACAAATTTCCATTGCAGAACATCGTTCTTCCGACAAATAAAACAAAAACACACCCATACACACTTACTCTCAATAAGCCAACAGGACAAAAAAAGAAGAGTGCATTAACTCGAAGTGAATTGCTTTCAACTTTCAACAACTACCTACCTACCTACTTGTCTTGTGCATCCTTCTAGTCGATGGAAATGACGTGCTCTCAACGACCTAAGCTCAATATGACTTGGACGACTACAAAATGCAAGGATGTAGCATGTAGGTATGCAGTACACACAATGCGTAACTACCCCCCTCATGCAACATGCTGATGCTACTGCCCACTGGCACTACACAGCTCAAGCCAGCCAACTCTCAAAGGGGATCTTCCCATTCTCATAGTATCTAGGTAGAATGAGAAATTCCCCAACTATACCGCTACCACTACCACCCTCCACTTACACCAGCCATTATTTAAAGAAAAGATAACATAAATGTTTTTCAGGTTAAACACGATACGATGATCGCTTTTCTCTTTAGATTTCGCACGTTTCGTTTATTTTTGTGCGCTCTCCCTGTGTGACCGTTTGCTAGAGTGGTCACAACGATATCTATATCATATATGGGGTCTATACTCCACTCTGACTGTGACTGTGACGATAATATCCTTTAAACAGGATAAAAGAAATTGCGCATGAATACACTTTTGAATTGCTTTTTCTCTTGCACTTGCTACATCCTCTATATATGCTGAGAAATGTGCAAATCGTTGGGGGCTGGTGTTGGAAAAAAAATGTTCTTTGATTTGCACCTTCTTTGAAGGGGGGGGTTGACGACTATGGTCCTTTTTTCATCCTGCGTCGATGTAATGCTCACTATATAGAAATTTGCGGGGTAAAATGAACTCTCGTCTGGTATCTAGGAAACCGCCTCCTTTAGACCCGGATTGGCTGACAGTGGAAAAACTAAAACACACCCCTAACACACAATGCCGGAGAGTGTTGGCACACACAATCAAGAGTCAAGTGATTGCCACAGCAAAAAAAAAAAAAAAAACAAGTCAACAAAAGGATACGATCTCTTTCGTTTGTCTGGCTTGTTTTTGTTTTTGCGTTGTGGCTTCAAATAAAAGCGAAAGCAGTTTAAAACTCCAACCCCTTCTTGAGATGAGACTGAGAGATGAGTACTGGCCGTCTGCCTCTGTGTGAGTCGGTAGGGGTGAAGGCAAAAAAAATGGCTGCTGCTTTACCAATCCTAACCCCTCACAGCAGTTTCAAATTCCATTTCATATCATTCCATGGTTGCGTTGCCGGTGTGTGTTCAAAGAATGAATTTCCTTCATCCAAATATAGGGGTGAGTTTGAGTTCTGCCTGCGTTCTCCTAATTCTCTCTCTCGCAGGATATAGATTTCGTTTGGTCTTTAAATATTCATTTTTACTACCTACCGACCGAGACTGGTGGTTGAGTTTGATTGCCAGACAACGAGGACACATTTGTGAATTCTTCTCACCAGCAAGTACGTTGTTTTCATTGTTGGATTCGCATTTCACTGTGTGTATGCGAGCGGAGGGGTGAAATTCTATCATCGTCGTCGGTATAGTTTATTTCATCTCAAACTGTTCTTCTTGAAGGAATTTTTATTTATTCTTCATCTGGCCGTTTGTGTCTGTCTCCTTCATTTGACTTTCATCGGAGTGTTGCTGTCCCTTTCGCATTCACTCATTGGGGGGTGATTTTTCTGTGTGAATAATTTTTTCCAGTTTCTCTTTGTTTTTGTTTTTTTTTTTTCTGTTTTCACCCTCCATCCACACTCAGTGTGGTTTTCATCCCTTAAACGTATGTGTATTTTTGTTTTGCTCTTATTTACAATATCTTCTGTGGATTTTTGTTGTTTGCCTTTCGTTCGGGTGCCTCTGCCTATATGAGAGGGTGAATATGGCTCTTCTAGTTTGAAATAAAGAACACACGGGGGTTAATCATTTTCACGTCGGTAGTCGCACTGAATATACCATTTTAAATGCGATACGTTGTTGATACGGTGCACATGTTTCGCGCGGTCCTCGTTTAAATTTACGAACCACCGATAAAGGCAACTTAACTCTAAACAAAGTGTTTCGGCTCCAATTTGGATTATCTAGAAGTATTTGCGAACAGAATAAGGACTTTTTGTGAACTGTGTGTTGTGATTACGTTTTAGAGTGAAATTTCGTGGAAATAATACAAAAACAAAAAAAAAAGAATTATGCAAACCATCGGCTAAGCTTAGCCATCAAAATTTAAGTGATCCCTCGACAAAAAATTAAATAATAAAAAAAAAATAAACCCTCTCGCCATGTCATCATCCGAAGCCGATGTCGACATTAGTGTAGTGTCCAGTCCGGAACCAAGTCCTCAAGGTTGCGGCAACGAAAGTCCCTGTCGATCGAACATGAGGCCGTCGGCGACTTCATCGCCCGTCAGTAGCAGTAGTCACAATACAATAACACCCGCTCAACATCCGTCGGTGACAGCAGTGGTCCATCATCCGCTGCATCATCATCTGACCAGCTTAAGTCATCCTGCGCTGCATCATCCAGGTCTAATAGTTAGTCACAGTAGTTTCAACCATCTCCACAACCAGCCACATCCGCATGCGCATCAGCAAATGCATCACCATCATGGCCAGCATTTGACGGCAGCAGCTGCGGCGGCGGCAGTTGCGGCGGTAGCAGCTAGCGCCGAAGCGCGATTAAGTCCCTCATCAACTCAATCTATGTCAGTGTCAGCGTCACAACCGAAATCGTCGCCACAGTCTCCAGTGGCGGGGAGCACCGACGAGCGGGATTCAAATAGCAATAACTGTAATATTAACAAGAATAACTGCAACGATTCGAATGGTAAATCAATGACAGGCAATGGATATACGAGTTTTTCCATCTCAAGTATCCTCAGTCGTAATGAGCCAACCAAAAAGCCTAATAACACACTCAATAACAACAATAACAATTCATCTCTGATTACACCGATACCACAATTGCCACAGCCCGGCGCTGGAGGACCTCAGGATGCGGCTATGTTGTCCAGGTATGTCAAATACGAATAGTTTTTCCCATTTCTAAAGTGAACGCTCTAGTTCTCAAAATTGAAGGAGGATTATCCTTCGTTTATCCTTTTTGTGTTTTTTCCTAACTGGGTTCCTGA
Organism: Cheilosia scutellata; assembly: GCA_955612985.1. Classification (NCBI taxonomy): domain Eukaryota; kingdom Metazoa; phylum Arthropoda; class Insecta; order Diptera; family Syrphidae; genus Cheilosia; species Cheilosia scutellata. Next base: position 63,152,698 of record OY015312.1, on the reverse strand, counting down.
AATTGAATAGATGGGAAACAAGTGCACAAGCTGAGTGGTTTTGCGATATTCATAAGTCAAGTGTTGATGGTTTGGGTGTAGGTGCGTGTCGTCCTTTTGTGTGCGGATGCCTTTTGTTTCGGAAGGTGACGCAAATCAGTTTATTATAAATTTTACGATTGGAAACAAGGTTGTAGCTGGCATAACTGAAACGCCAAGCAGCCGCAAAAGTTCCAGTTGAGGGGTTACGAAATTGTTGCGAAGTTTTATGGGTAGGTAAGGTATGGTTTGAGAAACTATTATACGATTCATGCAACCGTTCATTTGGATAATATTTAAAACGGCTCTAGTTAATCCTCTCAGATAATTTTCGTCATTCTAGTACCCAATTGTGTTTTTTTTTTTGTAATTGCAGGCCAGGTTCTGTTTCAAATTACTTGAAACTAAACCAAGGTAGGAAAACTGGGACTTTCTTAGCAAGTTCGTCGTGAACTGATTTGGTGCCCACTGTTTGCATTGGCTGACTCTCTGCGGACCAGTCTGAGATGAGCCTTCAATTGGCTGAACCTCGGTCGCAATAATTTTTTTGTGCCCCCGGCAATTTTAGAGAATACCTAAACTGCATTTAAGTAGTTGGAGGATAGTTGGAAATGAAGTGCGGCCTATTTGTTATACGCCAGGTCATAGTAGCTGCTTCCATCGGGATCCCTATACATTATCTCCTTTTCCAAAATCCCTTATTGGACTTAATCTAATTGGAATTAAGATCTAATTTTTTTTCTCTTTTTCCAAAATCTTCCGGGACGAAATCCTCTATGCCAAAATCTTCCATTTACAAACATACTTATTAAATCCCTCGTTAAAATCCCCTGTTCCGTTTTTTAAATCCGTTTTTTAAACGCGTAGTTTTGGCAGTAAAATTAAGCAAACAACATAATATAAACTTTGCATATACCCAATTTCGCACATATACCGCAAATCTGACAGTAAACCCAAGCAGGAGGGTTGCAGGGGGCAGCATGCCCCCCTCATACGTATCTCACTGTGTCGCGCGACAGAATTAATAACACCAAATTTAAAAATGGAAGATTTTGTCCCGTGGGGACTTTCTCTCAGGGTCTTTTGGAGTAAAGGATTCCAGCACAGGGCATTATGGAATAGAGGATTTTGGAAAGGGGATTTTGGAAAAGGGATTTTGGTAAACGGAGATATCATCACCGACCCTTCCATCAGTAGTTGTCAGTAGCCATCAGTGTCGTCAATTTCTTGTTAGGATAGATTTTTGTAAAGCTCCGTGACGCTTGCTTCAAATTGGGCTTTAAAATAAGCTCAGTCAATAGCTCAGCCAACTGAATTTGGATCAGTTGAAATACCTAGAATTTCAGCAGGAGTAGTGGTTCGAAATGCCTCGCTGATGCATAAACAAGCTGATCCTTAAACTTAGGTATCATGATCTATCGGTAGGTATGTATAAGTATATCCAAGGCAGACCATCTTAGGCAACCGCACTGAAAAATTAGGCAAACCCGCGAGATGAATAATAATTAGTGTAACAAGTTTTGCTTCATGGAAAGAGGTAGGTATATAGGTATTGCAAAATCACGAAACTTCAAATATGTATTGGCAACTAATAATTTGGGGAAAAAGATGGCTTACTCAGTTGTATCTACTTATATACTTCACATGGATTCCAAATGACGTTTACGGATAGAAAATTAAGAGAGAAAACGGCGGATTTCATAGAATCCTTTGAGTCCGTTGCGGCAAAAAATACCTACAACGCGGTAATGTATTCCACGGAAAAAACAGTCCCATAAAATCTGCCCCATATTTGTTCTACAAAATATTTTTTGCACCATAATTTAAGAGTCAGAATGTTTTGGTATTAAATTGTCACCGACCGGCGGCGTTTCAAGTGTTCCACGTTTCACCAATAAATGTACTTTATCTTAATTTGTAAAAACTGTCAACGTCCACAAAGCGGACACAAAAGCAGAAAACAAACACAAACACTGGTACCTTATCTGTCGCGTTTGCCAAATGTATTGTTTATGGGTCACTTTCCATAAGATGGCGTCTCTTCTATCGACCTGTCAATTGAATACGTTGACACAATGGACACCATGGATTCTATGGATTGGACCCTTAAGTATACCTTACTGTTGATAGAAACTATTGATTATTATTGCGATAAAATATTCCGTGGTACTAATAATCATTTTTAGTGTGCAGGCTAAATTTTACGAAGTCACAATGGCGAAAATTTCAATATAAAATTATCCATTGTGACCGTCAAAATATTTAAGTTGAAGATTAAAAATGATTATTGGTAAGGCCCATTGTCTTTAGGCGGTGGTATTTAACCTAGAGAAGAAGACTGAACAAACGACTCAAACAAATCTAGCATGCTTAGAACTTAGCTTGCTTAGATCGATCTGATGTATGTATTCAGGATCACTGGCTATAATTGTTGTATTTCTTAAGTCTACTTTTTGTCAATCTGCTTTATTTTTTTGTATTCACAGTCGGTTAGCTGTCAAAATATGCTGTGATATGATTTTTACTCATTCTTGACTTATTCAGTCAATTCAATCTGATCATGCGCCGATGCTGAATGAAAAAAGAACCATACCTAAGTTCCGAGATCTTATGTGTCAAAACTAAAAAAAAAGAAAGACGATCTTTATTTTGATAATTCAAGCTCTGTTCTGAATTTAAAAAATACGTCATGTCGGTAGTGCCAGTGGAGCGAGGCTATCTTTTCTTCGCGAACCAGTAGATTGTATAGATTTGACTATGACCGACAGTAGGCAGAGAAACAACACACAGCCACATCATTATCGGCAGTAGCAATCGAATAAATTGCTACAACAACATATCCGAGTGTACCTCTTTTTGGCGTTAATTTGTACGTATACGCTGTTTTCTCTGAGCCAGCCTATAGCCCACACTAAGCTCTGAACTGTGTCTAAGGCAAACAATAGGGCAGTTCTCGAAAACCCATCTCTTTCACAGATCTATACTATCTTTTTCGTTTATATAGCTGATTCTATTGGCATGTCCTATAATTTTAACTATTCAGCTTTTTCCAATACGCTTCATAAAGTCTAAATAGAAATTCTGCTGCCTTGTTTTCCTACAAGTGTTTTTTTTTAGCTATCACTACTTTATAAGTCTAGACTGAACCTGAACATTAATGTCAAAGAACTGCCCAAATACAGAACGGTTTGAAGATAAACCTATACATTGGGAGACCTATCACTATATATCAGTAGTCTAAAAAAAACATCCTTTACACCAAGAGCTTAGAAGCTCCCAAAGGGCAACGTAGTGAAACTACAGGTCAATCTGAAGTCAAGTCCTTTACTTTAGACTTTAAGGACTATGGGGACATGCATCACGCTTATCTGACTAATTTAAGAATTTTCCCATACAAACTTTGATCCTCCCTTTCCACGTTTGGGGTTCGAATTCGATTCTCCAAATCGCTTTTAAGAGCTCACTTTGCCCATACAAAGAAAATTATTGTTTCAAAATATGTGTTTCCTAGCTCTTACCGTTTGGGCTGGATAGGACAAATATATATGATATTTCATCGAAAAGTTCTACGCCATTTAAAAATAAGTCGGGTTTTTTCTGAGAAACAAATGGTAGACTTTTCCCAATATAAGATCTCAAGGATTTTTACTTCTGAAAATTTAGAATTATATTGGCAAATGCATTGTTGACATGAGTTTTTCAAATTATATATAGTTTATGTTCCGATACTTCACAATTTTTTCTCAGTGTTTTAAAGGACAGTTTCAAAAATAAAGGACAAAATCCGTCCTTTATTAAAAAGAAAAAAATACAGGACAGGGGTAAAAAAGAAAGGACTGTCCTTTTACATAAAGGAGGGATGGTCAGCGTATATATAGGTATAGTTACTCGCTTAGATAGTACTATAGTTTATTTAAATCAACTTTCGTCAAAATTTGCACTCGGGCACTGTATTAGCCCAGTGCCCGAGTCAGCTATAAAGCCCCACTTAGACATCAGTTGACTTATCAGTTCAGTTGTCAATAGAGTTTAAAAAGGCAGTGTATTTCGACGTCAGTCCGGTATTCAGTTGATCTTTCATCTTATACTAGTGAGCAGTCGATGGTTAGAAGATGTATCTACAGTGAGCGTCAACTGAGTGAACATCAATTCTGTTTTCATTTGTCTTTGGAGTTTGAAAACTATTCTTTTTAAATATCTATAAAGTATTTTTTGTCAAAATGAATTACGTTTTGTTATTGTTATTTCGTTATCAAACTTTTTACAGATTGCTGATTTTTAAGAACTTTTTCAATACCCTATAGAACATAAATATCACTTTTGACGCCCACTGTTTACTAAAACTGAAAACTGAACGGGAAGACCAATCTCCCAACTCTGAATATTTTGAGGAATATTTATGAAATTTTATCGCATACTTTTCAGTCTTTTTTTTATGCGTGCATGTAGATGGAGTTAATTTACCAATTGCATTTGGGTTGGTGATGAAATCTCCTTTTCCAAAATCCCCTTTCCAAAATCCCCTTTCCAAAATCCCCTGTGCTGAAATCCTTTACTCCAAAAGACCATAAAAAAACCCAAGAGGACAAAATCAGCCATTTTTAAATTTGGTGTTATTAATTCTGTCGCCGCGACACCTAAAACCGACGTTATGGGGGGCATGCTGCCCCCTGCAACCCCTCTGCTTGTGGTCACTGTAGGATTTCGTCCTGGGAGATTTTGAAAAAGAGAAGAAAAAAAAGAGAGATTATGTCCAATAATTGATTTTGGAAAAAGGGATAACGTAGGGAACCCATTGCATTTAATATATTCAAAAACGCTACCGATATGATTATAAGTCTAGCATTTGTTACATTTATAGAAATTTAATAAAAATTGCTTAACCAAAATCATAAATTTACATAAAATAGCAAGCGAATTAAATAATAATTTCTGTAAATTGTTTTGTGTAGCGTTAGAGTATAAAAAACTATTATATTTGGACTAATGTTAATGTGCCTTACCAATAATCATTTTTAAACTTCAACTTAAATATTTTGACGGCCACAATAAGCAGTAAAATTAAGCAAACAACATAATATAAACTTTGCATATATGTATCTAATTTCGCAAATATACCGCAAATCTGACAGTAAACCCAAGCAGTGGGGTTGCAGAGGGGCAGGCCGCCCCCCCCCCCCATACGTTTCTCACTCTGTCGCGCGACAGAATTAATAACACCAAATTTAAAAATGGGAGATTTTGTCCCGTGGGGACTTTCTCTCAAGGTCTTTTGGAGTAAGGGATTCCAGCACAGGGGAGTATGGAATAGAGGATTTTGGAATAGAGGATTTTGGAAAAGGAGATATCATCACCAACCTTTAGCTAGGTACTCTCCAATTTCCCCCCAAACGATCGTTAAACTTGTAACTTCATTTTGAAATCAGAGAGCGATTTTTATAGAGTGTCGCTCCATCTTTTTAAATGTTCGCTTAATTTTAACTTCCACGTTCAGAAAAAAAAAAAATTTATATAAAACCGCCTAGTTCGAGTACAGTACACTAATAAAATTCTCAGTTTGTTGTATAATTTTATGTCCATTTTGCCTATATTTTCAAAATTAGATTCTTACTTCATGAAAGTCTCCTCGAAATACAATATGTAGGTACATTCTTTTAAAATATTCCTTTTCCTAGATAAGTTTAATAAAATATAGCAGGTAATGGAAAATCATTTTTGTTTCTTAAACACTTTCCTTTGGAAAATTTTTAGAAATTGAAGTTGCACTCAAAATGTAAATAACAACAAGTTTAAAAGCCTTCTATATTTTATCCATATTGACAAATTCACATAGAAAATTCCAAAAGACAAAGACGGCAACTTATACAATACACATTTCCCAGAGGGTCAAATTATAGCCCCCAAAATTGTTACCAGATACTTTTGAGACGAGATTTTATTATTTGCTTTTCTCACAAGTTTTTAGTTTACTTTTAATCCGATTTAAATTCACTTTGTCGCACATTTTCGTATGGGATTCGTCTATGGAAATGACTTTCCCACCCAAAGTATCTAAACGCATTTCAATTCTTATTTGGCGACTCGGTGCAATAGTGAAATCAAAGTCACTTGGTTTTTTTTTAAGCTCCCTTCTGTGTTAACTAAAATTGGATCAATTTCACCCCATTCTTGGGGTCATTCGCATGAACTTCGTTGGAAAGTTTCTCACGAAAGCAAAAAAAAAAAAAATAAATAAATGCGACAGGCTAATAGGTAGGACATAACATTGTGTATTTTAGTTGGCACTTTTTAACCCCCAAAATGCACCCACCCTGACCTATTCGGTCACCATAATATGGCGGGGGAGAATCGATACGATTGTGGGCCACCCTGACTCACCTTGTATCGGTGTAAGATTGCATTTAAAACATATTTCTTTTGTGTCTTATTCGCATTATTATTCCAAATGTTACACACATGTAATATGATTCGATGCGACATAAGTTGACACTTTATACAGCCATGTTTTATGCAGACATAATCTATAAATAATTGTATGTACATTTTACATGTGACGGCAAAGGTGGTTGCAATTGCAACGTTGCAAGCGTTTTGCAAAACGAATTAAAACAAGGGTAATGGAGCGTATACAAGAAATGCATTCAAACAAATTGTAAACTATCCAGATTTTGTGTTTCGGTATGTGGAAAAATGTGCTTTGTATAAGTCGGATGGTGAAAGGGTTAAACTTAATGCATATCATTTAAAAAAAAAAATGATTCATTAAAAAAAGAGCGAAAAAAGAAAAAAACAAAATCCAAGGATCCGCGGGAAAACTACCAAGAAATGGACTAGGAATAATCACTTCATTCTTTGATACAATCGAAGGCACCAGAGTTAGTAGTTTGGGACAATTACAACGTCTTGCAGGTGTGTGTATCTTCTCATATTGCTTAGCTTTCACATTTTTATTATGTAAATCGATAATTTAGCTCAATGCAGCTAACAATGTACATTGTGCGTAACGCTTAGTGCATTAACACGACGTTATTTCCGCTGAGCATTTGGACTTTACTGAACGACCATCTATACATTTGAAGGACATTTTCACAGAAGCTCTACGATAACTGATATCTATAGTGTGGTGGTGATTTTGTAAAAGTGAGAGTGAATTCCTTTCGTCAGTCTACCAGGAAGTACTTAGTTCAGGGGTTCCCAAATTTTTTCATACTGCGACTCACTAGAGAGATTGTAATATTTTTGCGACGCCCTTCTAAAAGCTACAGATATATGAATAAAAGCTGATCTTACTGAAGATTCATTAAATTTTTCAATAAGGATGGGTCGACGTTGAAATATCGTCGTCCCATATTTATGGTAATCTTGCTTGTTAACATAACCGCATTCATCTAAAAATGCGCCGCGTCAAAGATGATTTTTCGGTTCCTCTTCCAAACGTTCCGAAGCCAAATCAGCGAACAAACAACTTTTCCTATGTTCATTAACTTTGAGCTCCTGGATTAGTTGGATCTAGAACGGGCGTAAGCCCAAGTCCCGATGCGAAAGGAATCTGCGAAAGGCTGGGGCCAGATTATGTAAGACGAAAACGATCGAACGTTTTCGTTTCGACAATAGCAGTCTCCGTCTATTTCCACAGATATGATAGACAGGTTTAGTGAAAACGAAAACGTTCGATCGTTTTCGTCTTACATAATCTGGCCCCTGATTTTTTGTGCACGGCGAGAAATTGACTGCCACGGGATCTCCTGTACACTCTTTAATGGACCAGGGCAATGCTACCGACGAATCTGGCTGGCAACGACCTGTACCAATTGAAAAGCCCTTATTTAATTTTGAGTGCCAGGGCAAATATAAGAGTGCCAGCCACGAAGCAAGTCTGACTGGAAATGCGGCAAACACAAACGCGCTTAATCTTCGACTGCAATGTAACTATTGGATTTCGCTTCGACCTTGCTTTTGGTATTCGTAAAGAGAAACGTAATACTTTTCCTTTGTTCGGAGTCTTAGAGCAGTGAAAAAATAAAACTTGCGACACCCTTAGAATAGCCCAGGGGTCTGTATAGATGCGCGCTCATTGTGATCTCTTTTAGTCATGACTAGAGGTGTGAATGGATTCTATATCGAAACAATTAGGTACCTTAAAAGTTTATAACAGGGATGAACTTGAACTTAACTAAGGCAAACAGACTTCTTATCTACCCCACAGGTTCTGAACCTGAAATCTTAGACCCTGGAGCATTGGCTTTATTTGCATCGTTGCAACACTTTGCCGGACGTGGAGACGGACGACTTCCTACAAGATTCTTTGTGTGAAGACGAACTTCTTCTTTTCTAATTTGGGGGAGGTACCTACCTACAATTTTATTCCGAGTCCAAAGGACTGAATTGAGAAGTTTTTTCATGAGGATTATAGATACTCTCGAATGTTTGTCAGACGTTTGCGAGATGTGGCACAGCGGAAAAACCTTACTATGGATCGAACCTCGATCAGTAGTCCAGCACACTAACCACTGAGTACCCAGAGCCCACTCCCGGTTAAAATTATAAATACTTTTTCAATGACTGGTGTATAATTAGCGAGTTGACTTGCATAACCAATATTAACCATACTGGCGAAAATCAGGAAAATACCGATACCTAGCTATAATAGTCGGCCGCTGCTGTAAAAATATTTTTTTATTATAGATATAAGACGGTATCGATGAATGACTTTAATTTTATTATACTTTGATCTCCCTCAGTGGACTTAGTACACGCCTACACGGGGACTTATTTACCTGCACCAATTTTATTCACAAAAGACCACCAAAAATTTCAAAATATTGAAAAAGAAGATTATTTCGACAATGTTCCTCGAAATCCAAACTAAATTGTTGGTATCTCTGAGTTCATTGAAGAATGCTCCAAAAGATAGGATATCCTGTTGCGAATTTATGCTTTTATTTTAAAAAAAATTGTAGTACCAAATACGTTATAACATTGGTTATATTTATTTGGCAGAAAAAAACAAAAGTCGATATGGGTTTGGTATTACAAAATTTTAAAATATAAATGTAAATGCAAAATAGAATAAGTTATATCATTTTGAAGAGCGAAACTAACGTCCAAGGGCCCAACGAAAAACAAAAACAAACTAGAAAGAGGGAAATTGTCTTTTGGACGACAGTTTGGAAGATAAAAGTGCTGCCAAATTTGCATTAAATTCGCAATGAATTAAATTTATTAAGGTTGAAATTACACTTTGCTGCAAGTGTGAGATATTTTAGGTCTTTAAAAAATATAGGAGTACCTACGAATGTGAAAGGATGAGGAATGCGGGAGTACGGAGGTGTTGATAGTACCTAGTACAATACTCGACAACGCTGGTCATTGACAATATTTTTACTTACCATACATTGGGATAAACGACCAGTTCTGTAGTTCTGCATTTCTACAGAAAATATTGCCAAAACTAGTATGTGCTTCCAACGTCAACCCTATTGCAGACCAAAAAACCGCAAGGCAATAACTTAAAACGATGCACACCATTCAAATGCCCATGATTGCTGGCATTTATGAAATTTCATAAATCCCCACTTGTCAGTGTCTATATTGACGGTTTGTGAAAACCCCATTTAAATGCGGGCGGCGGCGATTACCCCCTTTCAACCGCTACCGTTTGTCGCATGCAATACCTACTCATTCTGGAAACACGGTCAAGAGAAAAAGCATACACAAGCGTACAAAAATAAAATCAAACCAATAACAAGCCACGAGCCAAGAAAAGGTGGCAATGAACGACGTATACAGACAACACTGTCAAGAACATTCATATGGTTTCCATAATTCCTCCCGCTCATGTTCGGATTACAGATGAACACGAACACACCATTCAATTGCACCCGTTCAATGGCAGAGAAGGAACACTAAGTTTTACTTTTAATAAACAAAAAAGATGCGACATCAACAACTAACAAAAAAAAACCGCCAACAAGTCAGCAGGTAGCTCATTAACAGCTTGCTCTTGAAATCTGTCACATTTTCAATGGTATAATCCCCCTAACCGCACCAAAATATTTTCACTCGAAAATAATGCTAATAATCCTGCTTAATCGGTCCGTGTTATGCTTACCCATTGACTCAATATCCTGGGCGAACAATACAAACGGACAAAGAACAAAAAAAAAATCCACTCTAGCTCTCAACGGTGGCCTCAATATTATGATCCGTACGTATACGTACTTATGTCACCACAATATGGGTCCCTCATCCGAAACATTTTGCAGATAAGTGCTTCGAACAAGGATATGTCATAGGCAATTGAGAGTTTGCACGCATATTTATGACAAGGATTCATTTTTATGCATGAGTGCACAATGTATATGCGCGCAACAAATCTTTTGAATTCAATGAGCCGCATAAAGAGCGGTGAACAGAGCGAGTTCAGTCTCGATTTAAATAAATAATCCCCTTCCTTCAAAATAAAAATTCAAATCGCTTCTGTCGTTGGAGTATAGATCGGCCCATCAGACATGCCAACCATTAGAAGCCAATTTCGCCTTAATCTGCAACAAAATGCCAGACATTTTTAGTCCTCCCCCCAAAAGGAAATTTTAAATTGCTACCCATCTCAGCTTTCATTTTAAATACTCAAATGTCAGCAATAAATCTGGCAAAATAAAATATAATTCGCCTTCATCCACCTCCCTCAACAAAGCGAAGCCACATCCGCCCTATGGCACTGTGCATCCTTACATTTCTCTTCCATTAAGGTAAATTTGACATTTTATCAAGAAACTCCTTCGGCTAATCGATATGACATCATGCTACTTAAGAAAATCGGCTAAGTCCTTAAATTTTACTTAGGATGCCGTCCTTAGTCGTCAACTTTGATGGGATTGCCATCACTGTGAGAGGGGAGAACTGTTCATGTATATGGATAGGATGTCATTGCTCCAATTGGGGGGTCCTTTATTTCGAGTTTATTTATTTATACACAGACTTGTTCATCCTGGATCGTTTTTTATCCCTAATTATGTTTATTATTCATTTCCTTTTTGGCCAAGTAAGTGCGGGATGGAATCATTTTTTTTTTTTCATTGCGAATACACAACATTATGACGACACTGACAAGGATGAACAAATAAAAATTAGAATACCTTGCGGTTATAAATCGGTTTTACAGGGGTTTGAACTTGGAATGTTGTTCTAGGGATTGTTTACAGCCGCAAACACTTTTCCTTTTATCTTGTTAGCAATGTAGATGGTAATTTGTCAAATCTACCTGGGGAGAGTGTATAATTTTTCAAAGGTCCACCTTTTGAATGAATTATAAGATCGGCAGTTTAAAAAAAAAAAATTTCTTTGCAATGGATTTGATAGAAGCGAGCGTAGGTATATTGTACAAGTGGTGAGATTACTTTAAACTGTGATTAACAAACTTTATTTTACGCAAATTGTATACGCAGCTAATTTCAGTACCTAAAAAGATGCCTATGGTCTTTTTAAGGTCCCAGGCTATCTTTTTGCTAAATTATATTAGGATTTGTTCAGTGAGGTTTATTCGTAAGAAGGTAACAAACAGACAGACGGAATAGTTATAAAGTAGCGAAGTTAAAAGTAGGTAAATGATTTTAATCCAGGTAAAAAAACCCGCTTAAGGTGCTATTTTTAACCAAGTAAATTTAACCGTTTAAACTTTTAACAGCGAACACTTATTTATATTTTACCGAACATTTTTTAGTCGAGTTATTTTTATTCCAACAAAAAGTCGACTTACTCGTTACTTTGTTCTTGATATTTTGCGTTACCCGCCTAATGGGACCATTCTCTGGAGATAAATACAATATATAATATTGGTTTTCCATTTGATAAAAAAACCAGTAAGACAATTATCTTCGACTATGCCGAAGCTCAAATACCCGGTACTATATTATTGTAAAATAAAAAAAATATTTTAGTATTAAAAAATTATATATTTGTATGGGAGGTATGGGTACTTTTTATTCGACCAAGCTCATTTTTTGTCAAAAATTTTTAAATATTATTAAAACAATATGTGCAAAGTTTAAACTTGCTATCTTTACTGTAGCTATTTAAATTTAATTTTTAACATAAAAAGCTATATAAATCTGATATTTTTGTATGGGAGGTAGTAGTAGTTTTCATCCGATCTTGCTCATCTTCGAACTTAGCCTCAGTTTGGTGGATAAAAGCTTACATACCAAATTTCAAGTCGATAGCTCTTAAATTACGGCCATAATCGTGCGGACAGACAGACGGACAGACGGACAGACAGACGGACATCGCTAGATCGACTAAGAAAGTGATGCTGATCAATAATATATATAGTTTGTCATACCTACAACGCCTCCTTATGGGCGTTACAAATGGAATGACAAAGTGAATATACCCTCATCACAGTGTGGTACCGGGTATAAAAAATAAATAAATAGTTGGCGCAACAGGCGAGTCTACACCCTAGGCTTAGCTTCTCACAACCAATTCTCGTTTATACTCTCGGATGTTTGTCAGACGTTCGCGAGAGGTTACGCAGTAGAAACAACCTTAATGTAATTTGTATTTTTCCGGGGATGGAACCTCCTGGGACCTCTCGCACAGTAGTTCAGCTCACTAACCACTGCGCTACTGCTTCTACTTTCCATTTCCCATTTGATGGCTCCTTTAATACAGCTGTTATTTTGACAGCTGTCAAAACCGCATCTGACTTCAGTTTAAAGTTTGTTATTTCACAATACTTCTATAGATCGTTTAACCACTGAACAACATGTATGAAGATTTTGAATATTAAAAGTTCAGTCTGAAGCAGCCATATAACAGGTGTCCCCATAATTCACACAAAATGTAATTTTGATAGAAAATACAGATTTTTAATTAGAAAGCTTAAATTTTTTATTGATTCATAGAGTAGGTATACAGATTGGGGTTATGTATGGAATAGCACATCGGAGAAATGGCCTCCACGGCTTTGCTGGCAAGTAGGTACTCTTTTATTGAAATTTTCCATGACCGTTTTGCATAAATGTAGCTGAATTGCATTAATACACCTCCCAATTTCCTCTTCCTCTGCTTCTCGAAATGCCCAATTATTGACTATATGGTGCCGAATTTATATTCCTGGTCTGTCAGCAATACTCTCGCAAACTGCTTCGATGTTTTCTGTAGAACGACTTGTGACAGGACACCCAGCGTTTAAGATCACTGTACTATTAAATGCCGCGTAAATTTTGCGTAAATTATGGGACACCCTTTATTATGGAACTGCCTGCAACTATGCATATATCGTTAGCCAGCTCACAAACAGAGGTCACCTCATTTGGGTCCTACGAAACACCTTTGACACAGGCAATGAAATTGCAAAAAAAAAAGAATCTGAAAGAATTGGGGTGGAGCCCACAAACCAGAGAGAATAGACCACCAGCTCCGCCCAAAAATGAGAGATCCATAGAGCCAGTTTCAAAAAGTTATTAGGTGGTTAAGTATGTGTGCCATGCTAAAGTAAATGGAGGGCGAATTGGTCACGCATGCACTGGCACCTAATAACATTTACAGTTATTTCTGTGGTACAACACGTATTCACAGATACAAAAAGAGGCGTCGCTACTCATTTCAAAACTGGCTCTATGGAATTCTCTTTTTTGCCCGAAGCTGGTGGTCTATTCTCTCTGGTTTGTGGTGTAGCCCAGTCGTTCATGTGTCCATGCTCTTAAATAGTAATGACATAAAATCTTTCTTAACCGTGTCAATTCCTGACATGCTGAGTTGTTATAAAAATTGACTCATCAAGTCGTCATATACGAGCGTGGTCGTACTATACAAGCGTGGTCAACGTCGATTGATCCGATCGCAAAGTGTCAATCGTTTGGTCATGTAGGACTTTGTCTCCCAAAATCTATGACATGCTCGCTTTGTGACAAATCTAAATGACAGAGTAGAGTGACCGCCACATCGAATACACAACATGACACCGGTGAAGCAATTAACACGATTGTCTTTTTCAAAATAAAGGTAACTGTCAAGCGGTGTGACACGACGCAGCTTTATAAAGGCCAATATAGGTACTATGGTCATTATCATGATTTGTATTTTATTTAATTTTAAAATTTTGTATACCTCGTAAACAAACGCTTTTCTGAAAATGCGTCACTTTTAAAAAATCGATAGATATAACTATTTCAATTACACAACCGAGTGATGCAAAGCAGTGGAGAGAGAGCTTCACCCTTTGTTGTACACTAGCGCCTTGGTTTGACAACGTCAGATATTGCCCTAAAGTTGTGGGTGGGCAAAATCTGACTTCATATTAATGCCAGCTGGTCAAAAATGGACACCATTTATTTCATGAGCGTAAAAGTAGGTAGCTTAAGTTCAGTTGAAAAATCGCAGATTGGAAACATTTTTCCATGAAAAACTAAATTTAGGGACTTACTTAAATAATAGGCGCGTTTTTTTTAGTCGTCAACGACTTTCGGATATCATTTCGCCTGGAAGCAGGCACCGCATGAGGCGGTTTTTATGCTTAAATTGCATATATTAATTTTCTATTTGTAAAGCATCATTCACATTGAATTGTCAAAGTTTATTCGCAATACACATCACTTAATTCGCCATAAACAAACAAGCGAATAAAATATTCGTTTGAACTTAACCTCAAATTAGACATTGCGGGTAGAAACTGATGGCTGAAATTCGCGAACTGCTTCGACCTAGAAACCAAGGTCCTGCAAACCGCTGTTACGGCTGGAACTTGCTGTTGCTGCAGAGCTTGCCAACAATAAACAAAGCATCTGAAACTAAAATGTATTTCTTATCACTTGTAAACTATTTTATTATGCATATATGTAGCTAACTTTTTCTCGTCTTTTATCAATTTAAAAACTAATTGACTGCCTGCAAATTTTTTTGGTGAAGACTGAAAAAAAAAAACAACTGAAAAGTCAAATGTCAACTAGCATTTTGTTTTTTTTTTTTGTTAACTAGCATAGTGCTGCCAAGTCACATTTTATCTAAGCCTATATATATGATTGCAAAAAAAAAAAAAACGCCTAATATTTTTTATGGAGAATTGAAGACGGAATTTCGAAGGAATCAAAGAACCAATAAAATCCTCATTTTGGCTTCACAACGAGTGATGCTTATCACTCGTGAAGGCAACCACTTCAACGATTGTGGATAGCTGAAAATTAATTTCCCGCAAAAGATTGCCTAATAAGATTATAGACCCAGCTACAAAGGACACATATTGCATTAATCCTTTGCTGGCACTTTGATCACATGATTTTCCATCAACGTCCTTTTGTGTATTGCACCCTTCAGTTTGTGTTTCTAGATAAATGTAGGTACATACTTAGTTCCATTTAATTCAGTGATTTCCGAAAATTGTTTCCCTCTTTCTCAGTGATATTGAGTTACATCATGATTTCCCAATTTGTTTCCTTTCTATTACCCGATTAATATAATGTGCAATGGGTATGAGCTCTGAGCACATCGTACTTATTGAATAAAGGACGAAACCATTCGCCGTTAAATGATAAACACTGTCCATTCGCATTCATTTTCAATGGAAATCCCGTAATCATTTGTAGAACTAGGACCTTTGAATTAAATCCTTAAAGAGGTGTATGAAGTAAAAGGGAAGAAAATTTAAGTCGCCATTTTGGCATTTCTTAATGTGTGCATAAATAGCGGCAAAAAGGACATTTATTCCGTTCGTTTAGCTCGTAATCAAAAATTCCGATAACGTCGCATTCGCTGAACACGCATTCTCCTGTCAAAATACACGCCACAGGACTGTCGACGATGCGAGATCGTTAATCACAAGGATCTCAGACAAAAAAAAAAACAAACGTGTGCACACATTAAATATTAAAATTAAATTGGTACCTATCATCCCCTTTCAGGATTGCCACAATCTGATAAGGATCATCAAGAAGGCGTGCGCGCACAATAAAGCGCCAATCTCCCAGTGAAACAGTGTTGCGCAGGAGAGACTCATGGTTGTTGTTGTCGTTGCCGAAAAGTTAATTACCATGTTGGCACATTGGAACGCAGCGTTGACTGGCCGAGTGGCCGCGTGTAAGCGAGCGAGTGAGTTTGATCCTTATCGCGGGTGCGTTTGCTCTGTCGCTGTCCAGTTGGTTAATGAGAGGATACGTGTCTTTTTGTTTTTTGTTCTTCATCCACCGCTGCT
The DNA here is from genome assembly GCA_955612985.1 of Cheilosia scutellata. NCBI lineage: Eukaryota > Metazoa > Arthropoda > Insecta > Diptera > Syrphidae > Cheilosia > Cheilosia scutellata. The sequence continues at coordinate 63,136,491 of OY015312.1, read as the reverse complement.
CACATTAGATAGTGGATTAAGGAAAAACATTTTTGGGTAAAACGGTGTGTACCTTCTCGTTTTGTGACCCATTCAGGTTCGTTAATCGCTTGACGTAATTTGATCTTTGATTAAGGAGGCCTATGCAATGTAATGGTTTCAGCGCGTGCATCGAGGGCGGATGGACAGACGGATGGAGTTTTATTTTTTGAGGTCAGTCCCAGTCCATGATTATGAAAATGATGATGATGATGATGACGTGATGAGGGTGAAAAATGCGATAATTGCGCGCCGCATATATGCGATAAGTATTTTTTCAGGGCAGGGTGTGTAATTCAATCCGCAAATGAAATTGTTTACTTTGTGACGGGGCCGAGTGCTGCCACAAATGTTTATTAATGATGAGGCGACAGCAGAACATTTTTGTTGTTCCGGCTATTGATCGATGGAATGAATGAATAAGGGGGAAGGGATGGTTTTTATTATTTCTCAATTTTTGCTAATTGAAACAATTTTGCAAAGGGACGGGTGTTCGATTGTTAATTGATAGTTTTTTCGATATAATTATGGCTAACGATGGTAACTGATTTATTTATTACTTACATTTTATTGCAATGAGGGTCGCGCGGGTTATTTTTCGCGGTTAAGCATCAAAATGCGTTCCACTTTGGCATGATTTATTAAATCATCCATTAACCACGAGGAATATACCATTTTCAGGGGTATCTATACTTAATTGGGTATGTTTCACTATGAACGTATTTTTTTTAGATACTACCTACTACTACCTACAACTACCGCGGAGTTGAATTTTAAGCATCTCTGTCCTTTATTAAAACTCGTTACCCAAACAACAAATCAATACATGTAGGCTGTAAGTACTTGGTACAGTAGCTAACAAAAAATTAGGCACGTCTTTCCAACTGAGTGATAACAGCTTCAAATTTCATTTTCCATTGAAGTCAGGGTCAACTAAAAAAATTTTCCAGATACAATAACCCCGTTTTTGTGGATTCGGTTTACCACATTGAAGGCGTTTTTCAGGACTCTTTCAATCAATCCAATAAGTAGGTACTTATATAAGGGGCACAATAATTGACCATATTAACAAACTGGTGGGAGAAAGTTAATGGACACATTTTAAATACGTGAACCAAGTACGGACGCGGACGGACTTTTTTTTAAGCAGATCAACCATGTTCATATCGGGTCTCTTTTCGTCTCTCTTGATAGTGAGTGATGCCGAAAATCTAATTCAATTCGTTTCTCTTGAGAGATCCAATTTTCTATGACCCTGCCACATATCATGCGAATTATCGGGCTATGTTGACTTTGAGGCCAGTGGTCGTTTGCATCTTCTTATAGTTTGAACCTGCGACTTAAGGAAAAACCAACAAGATCGCAAGATCTCGCTGCGATTGGACCCCGTTGAACTGTTTCTTGTGGTTTTTTCTCGGTGCGATTAGACCCCGATTCTTTTAACACTGAACCAAATCCAAAATATATTGTGAATAGGTCATTAATGTACGTAAGTGTAGAGCTTTTATACCTATAAACTATATACTATATGTGTCCGACTTATTTTAGGAACTTTCCGACTATATAGAAATCACGAAAATCACTTATCAGGCTATGTTGATCACTTTGTCTAATTTTGACCAATTTTCCCAGGAACCGCAATTTTTTTAGGAACTGGCCAATATCTAAAATTGCTTGACGATGCCGACCGTCCTTCTTAAAATTGAATCGAAACTCCCAAAGTTTTAAGGGGGATCATGTCGTAATCTCGAATCACAAAAATCTCGAAGGCTAAAAATATCGAAAAGTTTTTTTTTTTTTAATCTCGAATGCAAAAATTTCGAATGTACAAAAATCTCGAATGTACAAAAATCTCGAAAATAAGAAGTACCTAAATTCGAGATTTTTTTTTGCACCCACCCCATCGAAACAGTAAACCCAAGCAGGGGGTTGCAGGGGGGCAGCATGCCCCCCCATACGCATCTCACTTTTTAACACCATTTTTAATATTAATTCGAAATTTTTTTTTCGGGATTTTTTAAATTCAGGATTTTTTTTCGAGATTTCTACATTCGAGATTTTTATACATACATACATACATACATTTTCAATAGCCCGCTTATCCATTAAGTGGGTCGCGGGTGTAGGTTGCTCAAGTGAACCCTCCAAAGCTCTCGCTCTTCCGTCATCGACTCCAAATCATCAAGGGCAATCCCCATACGGGTAGAGGAGAGATTATGAATTTGATCTAACCATCTCATCCTGCATTGAACAGACGTTCTGGAGACGACCATTACTTCAGATTTGTTCACGTTAACCTTCATTTCAGCTTCAACACAAACGGCTACAAACCGATCGAGTGCGCGCTGAAGTTCAGTCTGAAAGGACCCAAGGATGACCAAGATTTTTATTTTCGAGATTTTTTTTACGAGATATCGTGGTAGTGGTAGACCCGTTTTTCGGAGTTCAGTCGTCAAATTCACCGATGCCGGCCGACCTTTTTCAAATCGAATCGAAGCTCGCTAAATTTTAAGGTGTTCAGTCGGCAAATTCACGGATGCCATGCCGGCCGTCCTTTTTAAAATCGAAGCTCGGAGAAGGTAGGTACATAAAGATATAAACCACTATAAATTGACATTTCCGAACGGTGGAACCTTTGAAAATGCCGACTTGTATACATTTCCAAGTTTGAAAACCTATACTTAGTGAAAATTCAAACTCACTTCTTATTTTTTAACATTTTGTTCTGAGCTAATTTTTGAAAATTGCTCGTTTTTTGCCGATATTTTTTAGTTGCTTAAGTTACTAAATATAGCTTCCTTGATTTGCCGACTCTGGAAAATCGTGAGGGTGTCACATCCCAATCGCTTTGCCCCTGCCCTTTCATTATTTATAAATGTTGTTGGCACCATCATGAAGCAAATGAGAGCCCGAATCCAGGCAGCTTAAACAAGATCCTAGGTTGGGGCTCAGCTTACCAATGGTCTGACTTTTGGTTGTTTGCCTGACCTGCCCAGTGCCCAATGCCAAAATGGTAACATGTGTCTCTACCGTAGCCACCGGAAGTTAACTGATATTTCGATTCATGTTACTCTAACAGTTTTGCTTTGTGTTCCCAAATAAAAGATATCTATAGACTCACTTTAATCATTTATTCATATAAAACTCAGTATACGAATCGAGTTGAGTATACGAATACCTCATCAATTTACCGTTTATCATCCCCACTGACCTTTCGAATAAAATTACACAATTAAAAGAAAAACTTCTAATTCATCCTGTTTACGTCAGCACACAACTAAGAAGTATCAAAAGATGATTTTCAACCCTCTGTTCTTCGTATTCCCTGGGTTATCCACCATTCCTCGTTCAAAAACAATATTTTGCTCTCTTCATTGGAAAATAAAAATAAGGAACAACAACAAAAAAATAAACCATAGCTACCATCTTAAGCGATTCTTGGGAGAATCAAACTTCGAAAAACACCCTTCTTCATCTTTGCACACTTCAAGTGTACCTAACCTTCTTATAGTACCTACCCTTGTCTATATACGATTTTATCCTGCTATTTCTATTGCTACCTCCTTTTTGTTTGAGCTGTTTGATTTAGCACATAAATGTATTAAAAGATGCTTTCAAGTAAATGCTGTTACCATAAGTAATGAGGTTGAACGTTCTTCCGCCGTTCTTCTTCCTTCACAAGGATACTTGTATATATAGGGGAGGTCGACCCTCGAGGTATACCTACACGCATCTGTGGGTATTCCACTAATAGAAGACATATTTATTTAATTTACCTCCATTAGGGTGTGCTCTTGCATTAGTTGTTTGCCAATATAAGAGAGGGTTTGTCTAGAAGTTTGTTACATATAGGTATATAGGGAAGCCTGTGAGTGCGGTCATGGTCGGGGTGTAATCTGTAATGTGTATCGAAGCTGGTTTTATTGAAAGAAAGTTTTTTGAAAATATGGACTGAATGGTTAGAGATTTATTTCTGAAAGAAAACGTATACTGGAAACGATGATTTTTAATTTAAATCTTTTTAATCTTTAATTGCAGATTGGGTTTCATCTCACAATGGGGCGCCTTAGCTGGACGTTATGCTGCCTTGTGTCCGCCTGGATGGCCATGGGCGCCGCAACGAATGCCTTTTCATAGTCCAACTCATGGTAGGTGTTTTGAATTTCATATTAGCTTAGATTATTAAATGTAAATAAATTATGATTCCTTATGAATGCGACACAGAGTTTAGTAAAAGGGTTTATCTTGAATATAAAAGAAAAATAAAATAAAATCTCAATGTTGGAATAGAGTCACTTTGATGTTTACAACAGAGTAGGTGAACTCCAACAGAAAGTTATGTACTAGGCGGTGAACAAATGTTTGTTTGTATATAGGAAGTTTGTGCTGTCGCTTTTTCGTTTCATCAAAGTTTGAAACTATACTGCCCAACGAGAAGTAAGAAGTTTCAATGCAATGATACGAACCGACACTTTTACAGGTTTTATTGTGGGAATAGAAAACACACCACTTGTACTTCTAGAATTAAAATCCAGTTTTACACCCAGTTTACTGGAATTGTTTAGAATTTTGCAAACAGCTATGCACTTCATGGATTAAGGGCTTACAATGTCAGCACTCACCATATCAACACTGGGTGATATGCCACGTAATTCAAGGAAAAGCAAGGCAATATAACTAAGCACAGAAATGAGTCGAAGTATCGTTGCCTTCTCCATAAGCGTCGTGCCGCTAAAGCCTAGCTAATATAATTAGCAAAAGGAAAGTTTCCCTTGAGGACACCAATAAGTTCTGTACAGTGCTTTCTGCTGTTCTGCAATAAGAATGGCTCAGAATTCTTAAGAAGCACATACTGAAGAACCATGTCAAACACAATAATTTTGTTCGTAAAAAGCCCAATCGTCAACGGAGGCTCTGATCGAGAAAGAACGAAAACTAAACGTAGGTTTAGGTCCCGAGAAATTATCCGCAGAGACTTGCCTATCTGGCAGTCTTTTTATATTACCAGTATCTTTTCTAGCAATCTCAGTATGACCCATAGAACCCGACAAATGTAAAAGAGTTCAGCGAACGAATTCAGGATGTTCTTTCATTCCCTGAGTATTTTGGAAAGGCCTTAAGCGCAGAAGCAAATACTCGCACTCCGTTACATATATTTAACAATATATTCGGCAGCCATTAGAATAACATAGATCTCCTTTTGAAAGGGATCATGACGTTAACTAGAACGAATAAAATCTAGAATGGTCAAAATCTCGAAAATGAATTTGATAAATCTCGAATGCAAAAATCTCGAGTGGGTCAAAATCTAGAAAGTACAAAAATCTCGAAAGACTAGGTATCTCCAAAAAAATCTCGAAAACAAAAAGTAAATTCGAGATTTTTTCTTTGCACCCATCCCATAGCTAGACAGTAAACCCAAACAGGGGGGTTGCAGGGGGGCAGCATGGCCCCCCATACGCATCGAGATTTTTTTTTTCGAGATTTTTGTCATTCGAGATTATGCTTTCTAGATTTTTTTTTTGAGATTTTTTAAATTCGAGATTTTTACATTCGAGATTTTTGCTTTCGAGATTTTTTTTTCGACATATCGGGGTAGACCCCTTTTGAAAACCAAAGACGTAGGTAGTTGCCTAACGAGTAGTGAAGTCTATAAGTAGTATTGTCCGTTTTAAGCACGAAAACACCACCATCGGACCCTAAACTAGACCCTAAAGACTTTTCATACTCGATATAGATTCAAAAGCATTCTTACTGAGAGCATTGAACTTGACATGTTTTGCCCAAGCAAGTCTTTAGGCTCGCACCATGATATTTCGATTCATCATCATCGGTTCGAAATCTGGATAGTTACACACTGGCTGAGTCAGATCAGTCACAAAGCTCCGACAAGTAAAGAGAACAACATCAGTTCTTATAGAAATGACCAAGAAAGCGGTTTTCGTTTCGTTTTTACAGAATCCCACCCCAGAAAGCCAACTTGTCGGCTGCCTTTGGATGCCTCCAACAAGAAATTCAGAAATTCTTAACCTAATCCGGTAAGTACTCGGAAGACGACTCTATTTGTTTTGGCAACATATTCCACATTGTATACCTTCGAACTTGTTCTTTGACTAGTTGTGCGAGTTCTCTTCCTGACTACTTACCAACTACTGGAAATCCTGGTCAAAAACATATCTACTATGTCCAGCACTTCGATGAACCAATTTTCTTCGTTATTTCGAAAAGTTTGCCTTGTAGTATTCTATTCAACTGTCAGTTGACTGACTTTAAGAAAAAAACTGCATGTTCTACCTCGACCTGAGAGAGACTGCTTATGGTTAGGTCCCCTTAGTCTATTTTCTCAGGATCTTCCGCCAGTTATATCTATTTAGCTATCAGTAAAATGCATCCGTGAAATAACGAAACAGGACAATAGGAATAATAAATTCATTTTCTAGAAAATTTAGAGAACAATTGCTTAATTTTTTTTTTGACAAACTAACTTTATAATTCAAAAGCAAAATTTTAAGACCAAGATTGAGTTCAACGACTAAGTTTAAGTAGTCCTAAAAAGCAAACTATTTTTTTTGTCGCATTTCACTGATAGCTATATAACCGACCTAAGCTAAGAGTCGTTAATCGGTCTAATAAATCGGTCCTCCATTCAGTTGAATGGACTGCGAAATTATTTTTATTTCTTGAAACGATTTGGTTGCATGAATAAAAGTTCCAAAATATTTAGTTTCAATTTCCAATTAACATTATGACACGAACGTAACTATCCATTGGTCGATTTAACTGTTCATCCAGAAGACTTATATTTGTTCCAATTTGCCTTTGATAGGCTCTATCATTCGGCTGGCTAAAGTTAACATTTGTTACGCTTCTTCGCTTCGTCAACCCAATTTACTGTGATTCATTTGAAACATGATGTACGGTCAATATAGTATACAAGCGCTTAAGCGAAAGTCCAAAGAAAATCCAGCTCGTAATGAAATCTTCAAACGCCACACAAATTTATCAGGAAAACTAAAAAGATTTAACACCCGCTCCCATTTAATGCCAACCCCCTCGTTGCCTCATCTAAGCCAGCGGCTATAGGTGCGGAAGCCTTACAATCCTCATGCCGACAACAACCGGCGAGTTGTTTGCAGCGTTCACCCCGCTGGCTGTTGCACCGCGCACTACCAAACACCGATGACGAATGTAGAAAGTTCAAAACAGCAGCCGAGGCATTTAAACAGTTGAGGTGAAGCCCCATGACCGCCCCTGGGCCACACTATCGTTGTGTAGCTGCCTTTTAACGTAAATTGCATGACATAAAATTATTTGTCACTTGCGCGTATTTATCGCATAAAATGTCAGCTCGAAAAAAAAACCCCAAACCGAATCGAACAAATGCAATTGATCAATGATGGTCTGTTCGAATATAGCGGATAAGTGCAGTCGCTCAGCCTGCGGGAAGGGTTTGTGTTTCTTGAATTACTGACACATACCCTGGGTAACAACGGTATCTCATTTACTTTTAACATGCGCGGCGATGATTTCGGTTGCAAATTACATGCAACAAGGTAGGGGGGCGGCTTCGACGGGGGTGGTGGAACAATGCATTCCAGTGGAAAAGAATTTAATTACAAATTTATTGCCAGAGGGCCAATTAAATGGACTTAAGACGAAGACGAAGGGTGCTGCGAACAAATTAATCTGAGAGAATTAATTGCAGTTGTTGTTTCGGTGGGGGGTGACTTTATAGAAACTGTCGCACTTGCAAATTGTTGTCATAGCTGAGGGTGCTTAACTGCTTAGTTGCAACTGAAATAATGTAGCAAAGCGTGTGAACTTACACTCGCTATAGTAATGAAAGCATTTAGCGGCGAAATTCCTAGGTTAAGCGTTTGCAATTTGTTTGCTAGGTATTTTGCTAACAAATACTTAGACTGGACTTTGGGATTAGTTGGCACAAGTCGCAGGGCATTAGCACAGTTAAATAGTTTACAATTTTACATGCTGCGGTGCGGAAATAGTATTTGTATGGAGGCAGGCAATGTAATGCGTAATCGCATTTGAACTGGGCTCGCAACAAGCCTACCTACTTTGCTTTGACAGTTCACGTGAGAGTAATGCTTTACATAGGCTTGGAGTATAGTATATGGTGCAGTCATGTAGTTGGTGTTGGACACACAAATAGAGCATATTATGCATACGAGTAGGTATCACGCATAATATGCTCTATTTGTTATATCTTTAATCGTGGCTGGGTTAAAAGTCATTCGTTGTGCAACTTAATTGTTAAGTTTGCTGTCATATTCATCTCAATAATAAGCTCTACCAAATGGATGGTTGTAAGAACATAGGTCTTACGTCCCAAATGGATCTTCGACAATTGTTTGTCCAACATCTCTCCAAAAATCAGGATCAAGATCCAGGTAATGACAATCTTCCACTTTTTGAAGAAGCAAATAAAGGTCCTTTATCTTCCCATCCGGTCCGGTGAGATGTCTACGTTTCGGAGCTTGCCAGATGAGCCGAAACAACACAGATCTCTCGGAGAATTCACGATGCAACTTCCTGAGAAGATAAAAAATTCCGGAGGTAAACGATTCTCCCAGTCGGATCTTTGGGCGAAAATACTAAAAAGTTCACCATGTGGTTAATCAACTACATACAAACAAAGAATTTAAGCAAGCCACCGAAGCAAGGAACAAGTCATTTAAGGATTTTCTGTCTCGCAGACATCGGAATAAAAATTATCAATACATATTTACAAATCTTATAAAAAGGTAAAAAATCTATAGACGCAACAAAGACTATTTTTAACGAGAGAATCACTAACAAAATTATTGCATATCATAATGGTTCGTAAGCCTTGAGGTCTTTTGCAAAGGCTATAAGCAGTAACTTCAGTTATTCTTCATTTACACCTTTAGAAAGGAAAGGATGTTTGATCGTTACCATCAGCACCTAAATAAAAAGGCGATATTTGTGCTTCAATGTTTTCGGAGAGTTCTACTAATGATTCTTCCCGGATCTCGGGGGAAGAAGAAAAAATTAAGTTCAACTAATAGTAGATCCTATCGCTGGCGCACAGAGAACTGTAGTAAATAAAATACCTGGGCCCTGTTTCATAAAAATTGACAATTGCGACAGGTGACTGGTGAAAATTTGTAAACTAATTTCTGTTTCATAAATAATTAGACAATTTTGTAGAATTGTCGGAAAATAGCCGACAATTGTCAAGTTTTGGTTTCACAAAAAATTATCATGACAATGAATTGTCAGGAATTTTTCGAGAATTGTCATGAATTCTCTGACAAATTTGTACTGACAATTTTTTTATGGGACATAAAATAAAATTCTACAATTCACAATTTTGTCAGTATGTAATTGACAATTCCGACAGGCGTTTGAGTTTAGGTCAAGTATTGATACTGAAGTGACAAGTATGATTTAAAATGCTAAATATAATTAAGCATTCTTTAAGCGGAAGTGATTAAGAATCTCAATTTCGTGGAGTACGCACTCGACACTCGACAAAGAAAGAATAAATAACAATATTTTATTGCATTAAGTGATTTCAAATTTAAGAAAAATTACATGATCGAAAAACAGCACCGAAGTATATTTTGTTAAAAAAAATTGGTGGACATCTGGAGCATATCGCAAAAAGCAATCACTCTCTTGATAAGACCTACGACAAATTTGTCAAAATATCTATAACTATGAAAAAATGGTCAGGACAAATTTGTCAAAATATGACAATGACAAAATAGTCATGACAAATTTGTCGTTGTATTTAACTGACAATTATGTCACCTGTTAATTTTTATGAAATGAAAACTTGACAGACAAGTGCGACAAATTTGTAGAATTGTCACCTGTCAATGTTTATGAAATAGGGGCCCTATGCTTGAAAAATAATTAATAAAATGCTCTAGACGAAACTCGTTGAACTCCAGCAATAACTACAAAGTTTATTAAAACAACGAACAATGACAGCATGAATATTGCTTACAATAGTTGAATAGGAGACGGAAATTATTTGCTAACCTACATAAACCAACCATTCTCCTGCCCTTGGTAGGTAACGAAGTTTCTAATTTCAAATTCTAACGGATTATTTCAAAAGTTGATTAGAAAAAAGAAAATATTCCTCGAATGTATAACAATATTCCTGGAATGTTTTCTTTTTTCCACTAACCGAAATTTTTTTCGGCTCACTTTATGCGCCTACTTCAATAGGAAGTACATCAGTGTTGGGACTTGAGGGTAGGCAAAAGGTGGTATATTGGGAAACCAAAAAGTGGTAGAAAGTGGTAGATTTTTAAAACATACCATAAATGCTGCTATCATGCTATCATTACCCAAAATAGGATGGATAATTTTTTGCAAACATTCAGAACAAATTTTCTTGAGCTCTATAAACGTCAACTCACAAAGCATCACCGATTTTTTTCCAAAGTTCATTACCAGTACCAATTTTCCAGTGCAAAAAAATCTAAAATTATGCAACCACTCGGTTTCTATTGTGTGGATGATGAAAAATAAGTCTTATAGTGCGTAGGTATTTGTTATTATGCGTTATTGTTCCATTTTTTCCCATCTGAAAAAGTGGTAGATTTGGATTTTCGGTTGGTAGAATTTTGGGTTGAGCAAAAAGTGATAGAAATACCACTTAAGTGGTAAAAGTCCCATCACTGAAGTACATACTTTCTATTTTAACTCAGTCGGTGCGCTTTTAAAAATTGGCATTCTCAGTTTGATTTCTCATATTTGTGCAATGTGTACCTTTTTCTATTCATTAGTTCTGTCGTTCTTTGTTGTAATTTAATCTATACACATGTGGGCTTTGTTTAGTAGCCGCTACTGTGCAAAGCGGCGAATTGAAAAGATACTCAAGCTGTATTAAAAATGAAGAGCTACGCAGCTTGAGCTTGATGAACGTTTTACGAAGGCAGATCGACGACAGCTCTCGCATACGAATGTACAACAAAATTGTTAAAATATTATAGTCATTATTAAAAAATGAAGTATCTAATCTGAATAAAAATTAACAAATAATTTGAATTTTAAGTTCGGAAGTGGTATTTTATTTAATAAAATCCTACACACATTCCGCGGTACTAATAATCATTTGTAGTGTCCAGGCTAACTTTTACGAAGTCACAATGGCGAAAATTTCCATATAAAATTATCCATTGTGACCGTCAAAATATTTAAGTTGAAGACTAAAAATGATTATTGGTAAGGCCCATTATGTCGTATAATAAAACGTAAGGATGCTTTATGTGTGTTACCGGTTGACATGATATGAGAACTAATTGGCATATTTCCGTGAAACTTTTTTTGAAAGTTTTGCTAAAACTCTGACAAGGCTATAGGCTATTTCATTTATGAACAAAAACTGTGTTAGAGCGGAATGACAGAGAAGTATGCGATGTGCATGTTAATGTTAATTTAATCAAAAGCGGCAACGTAAAAGAGTAAATGCGGCTACATCCAGTTTTAAATATAACTGCGACTATCTATACAGTTTTATATATTTTTAAAAATCTGATTTTCAAGCCTTAGACGTTTGTACTTATCCGATTAGAAAATGCATTTAGTTTTAGGTGCAAGGTACCTAAGTCAATAACTCTTGCATCTATCTACAATGAGAATTCACAAGAAACAAGGTTTGATTCAGCATTTTTGAACTAAGTTCTTGTGCATTTAATCGGCTTTAGGCAATAACGCCCAAGGAAATAGCGCCCAGATCGATTTGGGCCTAAAAAAACTCATACAATTTGTACGTATGTATGTACTTCCTTTCCTCGGCTCGTTTTTCTGACAGCAGTAAAGCTCAAGATAGTAAATGGAAATGCATAAACAGTGGACTAAGTATGAGGAGGCATACTGCCCCCCTTCAACCACCATGCTTGGGTTTCCTGTTGGATTTTGGAGTAGGTGGGAGTTTGTACTGCAAAAAAACCTTCAATATATCCAATTTCGCACATACTCCAAATCTGACAGTAACCCAAAGTAGGGGAGTTGCATACCTACGTATACCTAAAACTGCAAATTATTTTTGGGCGTTATTTCAAAATCGATTTGGGCGCTATTTCCTTCCCACTTAATCGATTTTAGGCAAACTCATAAAATGGAAAATTTCTCCAAAAATAGGTGTACTACTCTCCTGCAATTCAGAAGTAAATGAGATTTGCTTCCACCAATTGATTAATTCGATGCCAATTGGATACTACCAACAATATGGATTTCAATTGATAGCATTTGATTTGTTTTGAAATAATTTTCCTTAGACTCTTTATTGATACATAAAACGAGTAGCAATGTGCATAGAATAGTGTATAAATATCCCACAAATATGAGTTCTTTTGGACACCTCCGCCGAAACGTTCAACTTTTTATTAATAAATTCCATTTATTCATTCAACTCAAAGTCATCCCCATGGCCCACACTTCAACAGCTGCGGTTCCATTTGAAGTAGACAAAACAAAGCAAAAAAAAAAATAGATTCAATCATGCGCCTCACTCTACCTATACCACCCCAAAATAAATCAAAGCAAAACGGTTTTTCACGTTCACTATACCTATATACGGCTAATGGAAAATGTTAAAATAAATCAAATGTATCCGCAAATGGACTTAATCCCAAAAAGGGAATCTTTTTCGTCATCATTGGCGGCGATATCTCCCTCTCTCTGTTAGACTAGAGAGCACTTACACGCCCACACAAGAGGAAACAACGAATTTCCACCCACATCATAGAGCGTGCGCATTTCTAAGGATCTCCTATATCACCCCCAAATACAAGCTGTATTCGTTCCCCTTTGCTAATGTTATATTTTTCCTGTTCCATTGCAGACAGTTCATCCACCAACACAACAGAGAATCCATCGCCCTCTCTCAGTCCGCCGCCATCGAACACCAAATCACCCTCGCCGTCGTCTTTGCATCATAATAACAACAACAACAATAGCCATCATCACAATCACTCCAGCTACATCCAGAGTTCCAATGAATCGGATGACGAAAGTCAGGAAATCATCGAAGAAGACGATGGATGCAACACAGATGGCCCATCGGATGGCTCCTCACCGCATGGCGGCGATAGTTCTAACCAAACGAAACGGAAAAAGAAAACCCGTACCGTCTTTTCCAGAGCCCAAGTGTTCCAGCTCGAGTCGACATTTGATATGAAACGCTACCTGAGCTCTTCGGAACGTGCTGGCTTAGCTGCATCGTTGCGCCTTACTGAGACACAGGTGAAAATCTGGTTCCAAAATCGACGAAACAAATGGAAGCGACAGCTCGCCGCTGAACTGGAGGCAGCCAACATAGCCAATATGGCGCATGCGGCACAAAGGCTTGTTCGAGTGCCGGTTCTATATCACGACGGTTCGAGTACGGGCTTTGTGCCCCCACCGCCGCCACATCACCATAGTACGCCAATGTATTACACGCGAAATGGCAGCCCACCTAGACCGCCATTGTCGTCACTTGTATAGGAGGATATAGATGTGGTGGTGGTGGACATGCTCGATGCCAAATCGATTGATAATGGCCGTAAGGACTCGTCGTCATCGATGTCGGCATTGATGTCTTCATATGGTGGGAGTTAAGTTACCACCATCGATTCTGCTGAGAAATTATTTTCCACATACAAAATGCGCACGGGTTTCAACTAAATTACTCGTTACAAACTTAAATAAAATATCTTTGTTCCTATTATGTAAAAAGAAAACAAAAGCCAACAAAAAAAAATCATTCTCTTTCCATGTCCTTACTTCCCCTTTATAAATTGTTCTAAAAGTCCTTAAGCATTCAACAAAATTAACTCTGACTTTCTGTGTAAATGCATTACTCTCTGTCTGAAGAACTAGAAGCTTAACAATAAACAATGCATTCAGATACATGTACAAAGCGTAGTAAACATTTAAATAAAACTATTCGGTTTTTGTATTTGTATAAAAACAAAATAAATTTATATATATAACGAAAATCCAACATGAATGTATGTGTCAAATAAAAACGAGTGTGTAAATGTTCTGTAATTTATTTATATGCCATAACATGGAGTATTATTATATAGATATATATTAAACAAAAAAAAAAATGTATTTAACTGTAATTTATATTTACCATCTAAGCATTTAACAAATTAATCGTAATTTTTGTAGCTGTAAAGAAAATACTAGTTTTAAAATTAATATACCAACAAAAAGCCAAAAATTATAATTATTACAATTAATCTGTATAAAGAATATTATAAAAAATAGATAAATTATATTATATATTGTATTTGAAAAGAAAAGATAACAAAACAACAAAAAAAAAAAACAAAATACTGAAAAATATATACACTGCTTTAGTTATTCATTAAAAAAAGAAACAATTTCTGTTTTATTTAGAGTGAGAAGGGTATATTACCAGAGACAACTACTGTCTTCTAGTCTATAAATGTGTGAACGGGTGTTTGTTGCTGATAGGCACACAATCAGCTCAACCTATTTTTTTTACCAGGTCAATGTCGGCGACAATTTGTCGATGAATCTTTATCCGTTTTAAATGCAGCCCAAGATTCAACGCAATGCAGCAGGAATGGAATGATCAAGGACTTAGATAGGACAGAATCTTTTATGTTGTTCCAGATTAGGCGCTACTAATCAATTACCTCCTCAGTCCAAATATTGAAAAGAGGTATTCTTCTGAGATGTTATCTATTCAGAGTTTATACCCGATCCGATGTATAGACAAAGTCCCATACAGTACTACTTTAAAGTTATATCAGTCGATTGTGACGTTTTGTTCAATTCACCGACGTTTTTTATTTTTGCCAGCATGTAGGTATACTTGGGTTTTCTTCGTTAAACGTAAAGCCGATTTTAGCTTCCTCCGTTTGTATACTAGCAATCGCACGGCAAATACCTTAATGGAGGTGCAAGGGTTCTCCATCGTCATGACGAGTTTGGCAGGGATGCCAAAACTAGACTTGGCTCTATAAAAGGTCGTCATATATGCGGCCTTAAAATCGATAAACAGATGGTGGGTCTTGATAGACTTCGTTTTCTCACGGATCTGCCGTAGTACATATTTGGTCGGTTGTGGACTAAGCCTGAACTGGTATAGGGATCAACACAGTGCAACACAGTGAAGTTTAGAGGATCTCCTTTCCTGAGGACAGGACAAACGTTGCTGAGATTCCAATCATCAGGGATAATTTCTTTCGATTCTTGGTGGAAGTGAGTTGGTGTATGCACTCCAACCGGTCGTACCCTGCGGCCCATCTGCCATCTGCTCCAGAAGTCTTGTTGGACTTGAGTATAGATATCGCTATTCTCACTTCGGTTTGGTCGGGTGGACTTCAGTTTTTCATTGTCGAGATTGAATAATGATTCGTCTTGCTGGAGAGTTTCAGTCGTCTTCGCAGTTTAACAGTTAGCAGAAGTGGCTTTTACTACATGGTATCCTGGTTCATCTCCATATACCTACAGGTATCTATTCGAGTCTTGATGCATTAACGCGTTCTTTGTACATATACGTTTTGGTAAAGCTGCAGAAATGTTCTCCTGAAGTAGCACTTCTCTATTTGCTCGGTTGCGCGCTTCTCTTTGTCCTCCTGAGAAGACGCTGTTTTTTCGAGTGGGGGTGGTATTTTTATACCCGGTACCACACTGTGGTGAGGGTATATTCACTTTGTCATTCCATTTGTAACGCCCATAAGGAGGCGGTGTAGGTATGACAAACTATTTACATAATTATTGATCAGCATCACTTTCTTAGTCGATCTAGTGATGTCCGTCTGTCTGTCTGTCCGTCTGTCCGCACGATTACGGCCGTAATTTAAGAGCTATCGACTAAGCTTTTACGTAAGCTTTTATCCACCAAACTGAGGCTAAGTTCGAAGATGAGCAAGATCGGATGAAAACTACTACTAGCTCCCATACAAAAAAATCAGATTTATATAGCTTTTTATGTTAAAAATTAAATTTAAATAGCTACAGTAAAGATAGCAAGTTTAAACTTTGCACATATTGTTTTAATAATATTTAAAAAAATTTGACAAAAAATAAGCTTGGTCGAATAAAAAATACCCATACCTCCCATACAAAGATATCATTTTTTAATACTAAAATATTTTTTTTATTTTACAATAATATAGTACCGGGTATTTGAGCTTCGGCATAGTCGAAGATAATTGTCTTACTGGTTTAGTCGATGTTTGTAACTTTTTTGAGACAAATGAATATATATATAGGTAAATGATGGTGAACACATAGAAAAGGAAATAAAATTGTTAAGAAAAGTTAAAAAAAAAATCTGAACATCGTTTTATAACGACATGAAACATGAGTCGTATACGACAAACGCCAACGGGAATAGGGGCGATTATATTCCACAGGAGACAGAAGAGGTCCAAGAACAGAGCCTTGTGTGTTACTCCTGCGATAACGTTGTAGTATACTTAACTCCATGGTCAAACTGATACCTTAACTTTATATCGGTAAAGTAATTTTCAACTATGTTCCGCAGGTACACCGGCGCTTCCATTCTGGCCAGCGACATCCTAATGCATGACCTCAGTTCGCCGATTGAAAGGCATTCTTAACGTCCAGCGTATAGTATTTCTCTGTCCCCCTCTCCACCTTTTCCCAGGTATTGCTTCAGCTGCTGTATCTACTACCGCCTTTATGGCATCGACGCACGGTAGAACGCGATTTTCTAAATTCTCTGGCCTTTCCCTAGGTCGCTGGCATCTGCATCGGGCCTCGACCTCGAGGCACTTTGCTCTAAGCGTTCTGATTTCGTCGTTGCACCAGTAACAAGGCCCACCCTGCTAGAAGTGGGGGTGGGCGGGTATTGCTGCGTCTCTGATTGCCTCTTGGCTTCTCGATAAGTTGAGAGATACGGGCTCGGCAAAGGCTCTGACAGTTTGTTGTGATTGTAGCCTTTCAACGTTAAATAATCTTCCCAGCATTTCTCCGTCGTTGCGTCATTTGATATAAATACGCATTCATACCTTGGCTACAACGAGGTATATATCTAGTTGTCAGAATTTATATACTGGAGGAATGGCTTCCGTCGATCCCAACATATGATAATTTTTTGCTGAAGGTTTTATGATCTGGTAAACGTATAAGCCATTCTTTTTTTTTTTTTTTTTAATTATTGAGGTGAAGAAACCGTATGCTTTTACAGTTTGTGTAAAGAGATTGAATGGCTTCCAAGAGAGAAACGTTAATTCCATACTCCTGTAATACACTTCAGAGTTTACCTCGAGGGACTCGGTCGTATGCTTTCTCCAAATCTACGAAGCATTCGTAAACCAGGTGTAGCATACTCCCAAGCCTTCTCAAGCACCATTCTGAGAGTGAATAACTGGTCGGTTGTGCTTCTGCCGGGACGAAAACCGCACTGCTCATCTCCTAATCGTGCCTCGACCACAGCTCTGCAACGCGTTTCCAGCACCTTGGCAAATACTTTACCGGGGAGACTTAAAAGTGATATACCCCTATAATTGGAGCAATCCCTTTTTTTTTAAATACTTCTCTCGGGAATGCGAACCTATAACGCTTCAACAGCGTCGCGAGATGCTTGCAGATGATTATTAGTTCTGCACTTAAATTGCTGCAAATTGTATACTTCTGGAAATATATCCCCAGGAGGAAGCGAGTTCCAAAGTTTGCTCATCCTGTAAGAGAAGGAGTTTTGGAAAGTTGATGTCCTCGCCGTTGTCAAGTGTACTGTATGGTCATGAGCATTAGCAGCCTATCTTGTGGGGCGCCCAAAAGCTGCATTTCGAGGCATAATGTCTTTGAGTTCCTCGGAACATCTACCATGGAAGTACCTATAGAAAAAGCATAGGTCATCAGCGACTTGTCTTCTGTGCACCAATGGTTGAAGATTCGATGTGAGTGTAGGGTCTCCAATAAGTCGAACTGCTCGTCTCTGTATGCTGTCAAGTAGGTTAAGTGAATGTTTTGGGGCCGAGCTCCATATATGGGAACAATATTCCAGGCCTGGTCTAACCTGAGCTTTGTAGAGAAGGAGAAGTTGCTTGGGGCTAAAGTACCTCTTTGCTCTAAATAGGTAGCTCAACTTAGCGGACGCCAATCTTGCGATATTGGAAATGTGGTCCTGCCATGTGATTCCTGAATTGACTGTGACTCCTAGAAGGTGCATTGAGTCCTTGGGATGGTTTGGATGGTCATCCATTTGGATCTGAGGAACTGTTGATGCATTTTTCCTAGAAAATGTTGTGAGCTGTGTCTTGTTTGCATTAAATACAACCAAGTTGTCTTTTCCCCACTGCAAGATTTTGTCCAGTTTCTTGAAATGGGGCACAATCACCCCAATCTGCCAGTCGGTGGGAGTTTCGCCGCATTCCCAGGCCACTTTAATGACACGAGAGAGCCATTTAACTCCCTCTTCACCTAAGGCCTTGACCATTTCTGGGCGGATTTCATCCACTCCGGCAGATTTGCAAGCTTTTAGCGATTTGATCGCAAAAGTGACTTCCTGTTCCTGTACCGTAGGACTATTTGCCGCCCTGCTCAAGGCGATG
This sequence comes from Cheilosia scutellata, assembly GCA_955612985.1. Taxonomy (NCBI): domain Eukaryota; kingdom Metazoa; phylum Arthropoda; class Insecta; order Diptera; family Syrphidae; genus Cheilosia; species Cheilosia scutellata. Next base: position 63,117,928 of record OY015312.1, on the reverse strand, counting down.
GATCTGTCATCCTCAATGCCCTGGATTGGATTGTGCAATTCAGAAAATTGCTCGCTCCATCTGCGCAAGATGTCCTCCTCATTAAAAAGAAGTGTACGTGTACCACCTTTGGTTTTGACTCCTTTAGTAATATTCCACTTCCTTCCTCTAAGACGGCGGATGGTCTGCCAGAACACCTTGCTTGCAGATCTGTGATCACGGTCTAATTTCTCGCCGAACTCCTTCCAAGATTGTTTTTTGGCTGCTTTAACAGCCAATTTGCAAGTTCTTCACGCCTCGATGTACCGGTTTCGAGAAGGTGAGTCTCCCAGTCACGCAGTTCTTTTCTCACCACCAGTCGCCACACCGAGCCGCTTCACTCCGGGGTCACCGTGTTTCCCAATCGCGCTGCCCCATGTCGAGAAATCCACACCCACGTGTGCATTGAAATCACCCATCAGGATATAAGAATCCATATCTTCAACCTTTTCAAGGGCTGCTTTAACTTCATCTAAGAAAGCTGCGTACCCCGACTCCAGATTCGGTGCATACACCTGCACTAGAGCTAGAGTTGATCTTTCAAGCTTAAGCTTTAAGAACGCAACTCTCCCTCCTAACGGTATCCACTCCAATACTCTGCCTGCCAGCCTGGGACTTGTGAGTATCCCCACACCCGCCTGAGCAGACATTGAAGACATTGAAGTTTTTTTTAAAATCGTTTTCACCGTTTTCGAGAAAAAGCCAATTTTCAAAACTGCCGTTGCTGGACTTTTTAGCAAAGCACTGTGTATATGCAGCCATGTTAAGCATGCCTACACTGACTCAACTATCAATTTTGGTTCAAATCGTTAGAGCCGTTTTCGTAAAAATCTAAACTGTTTAATATTCGTAAAATGTTTATATGGGAAGTACTGTTAATATTAGGGCTAGCATAAAAAAACGAAGCCCACAAACTCTAAATACGAAGTTTGAAACAAATCCGTCCAACCGTTTAGATTCCCCAGGGGTGGGACAGACGGAAATCGAAATACGGACGGACAGAATTGCGAGTACAAAGTAAAGAGCTCCCGGAAATTAGGCCAGATTTTTTTTTGGGAAAAATGTCTGAAAATTGTCTATACAAAGTCTGGCCTTTTTTCCTAGGAAGAAATTTTCGAAATTTCAAGTCTTTTTTCCAAAAAAGTTTTCAGAGAGAACATGTTTGGAACAAATTTGGAGTTGGTGCGAGGTTTCTTGTATGTGAATTTCGATAATTTTCAAATAAATAACATTTTCTGACCTTTTTTCCAAAACTAGTTTGGAAATTAGACCAGAATACGAGTTGTCTCTGTTTGTTTTCTACCTTAATTTCCATTTTACTTTCTGGTGCTTTTTCCACATTATGTCTGGCATACGCATAATTTCCTAATTTCTGGAATATTTTCCAAACAAAATTCTGATATTTTTTCCAAATTCGAAAACAAACACATTTTCTGGCATTTTTTCCAAAAAAAAATCTGGCCTAATTTCTTCTGGTGTAATTCCCGGGAGCCTACCGTACCGAGGCACAAAGTTAGAGAGACCAATTTGATATCTTATTGCCAACACTTTACATACGTATACATTATGCACATGCACTTTGTTTTAGTACCCGATGACGTAAGTGGTCTGATAGTCGCCGCTTGGAGTTTGGACTACCTGTCTATATTCATGAAACTTTGGTCAAGTCTGCTCCCAATTGTAAAGCCATGGTATGATGCACACTGCTTTTGCTCTCAGTGGCAAGAAATTTTATCCCTGTCATCTCAACAATTTTATCTGATCAATACGTGAAGTGTTGAATTTATATGATCTCAATTACCACCTAACATTATAATTAATAATCGGTACACATTAACTGTTCCCACTGCAATAAAATACGAAGCAAACAAATCGAACCCCCAGAGCGCACTACACAGAGATCACCTCCATCATCATCGCTGCCAGGTTAAGGTGGCAAAAACATTTTGTTTCTGAACTATACAAATGAACTACAACACGATTATTATACTCCTGCAACCAGGATTAATTAATTCCACTGCACAATGAGGCAAAACATTACACTGTGTCGACTGTATGTCGACTCGACAAGTACTCACAGAAATGCAACACTTTGCGGCGCATAAAATTGCGACACAATGACAGCATTCACACAGCAAAAACGAACGCTAAAAAAAAATTTACAAAAAACATTCAGTTCCAACATTCAGATACAACGTTCAGATACACCAGCTAATTTATTGTCAACTGAGTGGCAATTACAAGTATTCCAGCCTGCGGCTTGTTAATACAATGACGACGGGATAAATAATTACTCACACACAGCATTCAGCACTCGTGCTCGATGTGGCAATTTACACGGGTGGGGGTTGTAAAAAAAAAGAAACCCAAGCAAACACGCACATGCTGCAGAATACGGATTCAATTCACTGCAATGCACTTGCGTCTCCCCAAAGGGGGGGTTGGGTAGTGCTCCGTTAATCGGCATTTAGTACAAATCGCTGATAGTTGAACGGAAACAAACGCATCCGCATTATTATGCACAAGGACTTGCTGTTGCTGGCTGGTTGACTATGCTATGTGTGTTTTTTTGTTCGCCCCCCCCCCCTCCCCCCGATTCTCCCATTCCCTGTGGAATTAAATGTGAAACAAATGCTGGAACACATAAATCGCAAATGAAACGCTAAACGCTTATCCAACAGTCGTCGCTGGCGCTGGGTTGTTCTGGCTTGTTATGGAAATGGAAGGTAATTCTCTCGATTTTTTTCCCGCAAATGAATTTCCATTTAAGCTCACCCACCGCGCCGCAACCGCAGAATGGATGCGCGAGGCGGGTTGCGGAGACGGGCCAGCAATAATAAGAAATGAATATCCTTGCCGCCATTTTATGAATATTTGAGTTGCAATTAATCGTGAAATAAGCGTTTTGTTTTGTTTCCTCTAAATGGAGGAGTAAAGTTGCTTTTTATTGCAACCATTTGGGGGGTGGGCTTGGAGTGAGGTTAGCGTTCTGTTTTCCTCGAAATGGGTTAGTTATAGATTTCCATCACAGACCGTTCGGTTCGGTGTGTGATTGTGTGTGAATCTATATGAGAGGGAGAGGCTGATGCAGGATGCCAGGTTTGCGAATCTCGGTTATTGTTCTCCGATATACTATTGAAAAGCGATCGCGTTTTGGCTTTGCGGGTGGGGATGGTTGTGAATCTCTTCTGCGGCACTATATTATATATCCTGCTTCATAGAAATTCAGTATACGAGTCGACACACTCTTAGAAATGGCTGAATAGTTGGTTGATTGCCTTCATGAACCATAATTTTGCTCGATTGCATACGTGATTGCGAAATGTGAACACAACGTTTGATTTTACACATTTTGTGGTTTTTATTGTGTGCACTTGTCGTCGCGCATATAGCCAGAAGGAATAGGGCGGATGTTGAGTGTTTCTCGGGGAATGGCATAGGTACATATATAGGGATGGGCTGTCGGCGTTTGGTGTTAACTGTATATATGATGATGCAAGTTGGCAGGGCATTGTGGTTTGCAGTCACGGTTTGTATACGAGTTTAGTTTAGATGGAGTGGATGCTGAAATTGTATAGTAGTGCGTTCTAACTTTAGTTTTATGAATGGCGAAATTAACGATATATTATCTACTATGACATCTATTTGTAGTCCCTATTGTACCTAAAGGGTCCGCCATCTAACGTTTTTTTTTTTTTTAACTAGTGCTTATTTCGCGAATGGTAACACTTAGCTCATGTCTGATTTGACAGATAATTAGTTTTATCCTTCCGCTGAACGAATATGGTTGTGTATACGCTTGAACAACACTGGGAAATATTGCGACATTACGGATTTTGGAAGAAGAGAAGCACCGTCAGCTCCGTATGTTCGTTATCTTGTGAAAAAAGTGAAAGAAACTGGCATCCTCATCGATAAACCAAAGCGTGAAAAGCCAAAAACAGTGCGTATACCCAAAACGAGTCACTGTTTGGTGCGGATTTTGGTCCAGAGGCATAATTGGGCCATTTTTCTTCGAAAATGAGCAAGGAGTGGCCGTTACAGTCAATGGCGATCGTTATCGGGCCATGTTGAACGAATTTTTGTTCACAAAAATTGAAGAGGAGGATATTGGCAACATTTGGTTTCAACAGGACGGCGCTACGTGCCACACAGCCGAAGCTACACTCGATGTTTTGCGCCCTGTTTTTGAAGATCGCATTATCAGCCGCAGAGCTGATGTCGTTTGGCCACCGCGGAGCTGCGATTTGACACAGTTGGACTATTATTTGTGGGGTGCCGTAAAAGATAAGTGTTACGCCGACATGCCAGAGACAATTGACGCTTTAAAGGACAATATTCGTGAAGCCATTGGTGAAATACAGCTGCACACAATCGATAATGTGCTTAAAAATTGGACCGATCGTGTAGGCTACTGCATGGCCAGCCGAGGCAGCCATTTGAATGAAATTATTTTCCATTATTAATCGGAAGGATTGTACTTTCAAATAAAAAAAGAAATTTGAGAAAATATAAAGTAGTTTTTTTTTTATAGCATTTTTATTAGAAAGCCAAAAGTAGAATTTTAACAGAAGGAAAACGCTTTTGTTATACAGAAAGTTGAAGGTTTTGGTTTTCTCCATTATGTATTTAGAACCCCGTATCATAACCCACCAAGAATACAAGTCTTTTGTAGACAAATTAAAAAAAAAAAACTAATCAAAAGATCGAAGTCAGCGTCGATCATCGACAATTTTGAGCAACTTCCAGGATAGGAATCACAAAGGAATTTCTTACACTTAGACCTTACCAGTGGCGGACTGGGGGGGGGGGGGGGGGTCGGTTCGCCATAAATGACAGACAAATACGCTATCAATAACAGCAAAATAACTATTTTGCACATTACACAAAATAAAAACACAAATAAAACAATAAAACGAGTTTTGTACTTTATTTCATTTTCAAAAGTCCAAATCAACGATTTTTTGAATGTGATGATCTCAGAAAAAGTTTGTATGGAAAGGAGGAAAAAGTGGCTAAAATAATCATTTTAAGCAATTTTCAAAAAATCATAAAAAATATTACCGAAGAGATTTTTGAATTTTTTTTTTTTTGCAGTTACTATTAGAATTGTTTGAAGAAACTTTTTGCATCAAAACATTTTTTTTTTTGGACCGAGGAAAAAAGTCAAAAAAGTAGACTTTTACAAAAGTTCTAAATTTGCAATTATATAATTTATTTAAATTTAAAGAATTTTCTGTAATATAAAAATTAATATTAATAATAGAAATTATTTCATTATTTATCGAATTAAATATTATAATTAATTTATCTATAAAAAATTTGCCTCTAGGCAGATGTGGTGGTCGTGGTGGTTCGTCTACTGATGATGTGGTGGGTCATTGGGGGGAAACGCATTCTGGAACATATGCCACAAATTATCAATATAATATGTTGACACTCCACTGTAAGTATAAATTCCTTAATCTAGAAGGTGTTTTAAATCATGACGTTTTTATTTTTAAAATCGAATTCTTTATTAAAGTACTGCGTTCATTAGATTGCAAAATTGCGATTTTCATTATCGAGTTCTTCACTTTAACAATTGCGATTTTCATTATGAAAATCAATTCCTCCAATTTGACTACTGAGTTCATCAAATCAACAACGGCGATTTTCTATATGAACATTTATTTGATTCAAATTTAATTGACAACTCAAGTTCATCGTATTGACAACTACGGTTGTTTTGTTGGCTCGAAAATAACAACTTTTTCTTCAATATGATGAACTTTGTTGTTAATATGCCGTACCTTTTTGGTTCAGTGTACGCGCTTGATAGGAGATAAGATGAGGAAAACTACATATTTTATTTATTTCTTATCTATATAATTATATAGTACACAAATCGAGTTTGAAATCGGATTAAAAATAAGAATTTTCCCATCCAAACTTTTCCCTCGTTTGGGGTTCGAATTTCTCCAAATCCCTTTTACATACTTTGTTTCAAAATATGTGTTTCCTAACACTTACCGTTTAGGTTGGGCGTCTACAATAAGTCAGGAAAAATATACCTATGATATTTCATCGAAAATACCATCTCAAGGATTTAAATTTTTTAAAATTTAGAATTCCATTGGCAAATGTATTTTTGACATGAGTTTTGTCAAATTTATGTTGCGATACTTCGTAGAGTTCAATTGCCAAAAAGCTCTACAAAGGAAATAATACTGTCATGCCTTCCAATGAATCATGTTTCACAAAGGCGTAGAAGTCAACATTTGCGGCTCTCTGGTGTGTGGTTTTTAATGACACTTTTGAAAGTTATAAATATTTGCATTTGAATGGTTGCGGAAGAAATTAGTTATTTCACTAATGTCGTTTTCCATTGGGCAAAAAGAAGCGTCCGGGAGCGTCCGGAATCAAGAAAATCACTTCTGAAACCGTTCCATTGGCGCAAAAATACTCTTCTGTTGATTCTGAGGAGAGAATTTCGCTTCTCGATTTCAAGTCAGAATCCACTCGAGGAGCACTTACACAAGTGCATTTTATGTATTTTATACAAGCCAGCTGGCAGCAGCCATACAGTAATTTTTGACGTTTCACCAATACGTGAGTGTAGTCGCCCAGAAGCAGTTTTCTTGTTCCATTGGATTTCAGAATGAGTGAATTCTCGAGTGAAACCAATGGAAAACGACATAACTACACCAATCCAATTGCGAATTGCAGGAGTTGACATGGCATTAGACAGGTTCAAGCGATGGCTTTCACATGTGTACAGTACATACCTAGCGTTTGGATACTGTATACCTACTTGGATAGTCTCCTTATTTTTATAGATTTGAATTTACATATATTAGAAAGTTTTAGTTTTTAGTATTTTGTTTATATTTTCGGGGGGGGCTTCAGCCCCTCAAGACCCCCCCTGGCTACGTGCATGGGTGCGGAATGTAAATTTCAACTTCTTTCTTTTGCCCTGCGATTTCTGTTTGCTTTTGCATGAGGTGAGGTTGAGTTGAGCGCAATTTGAATACCCCTTGGCAATCTTCGTAATGGTTTCCTCGCTTCCGAGTATTCTCCTATACGTCAAAATGTATAGCCGGTATGTTGAATGGCAGAAATAATTATTTATGCGACCTCTTCTAATAACGTGGCGCAAGTTCACGTTTAAATATCTCATATACTATAAATTGTTCATTGTTTCTGTACCTACCCATAACGATGCATTAACCCTTTCTTGGAATAAGCTCTACAGCGCACAGTCCCCTTAAGTTTGACAAGTGATGTTTGACACTATTTCGATTTTAATTATAGACAAATCTAGCAAAATTTTGCCGCATTTCGTTTAGGTATTCAGTCAAAAACTTAAATTTTGTCTCAACTTTATTATATTTATGTATAAACAATGTTAAAAGTTGCGTCCCATTTGTACCAAACGAAGACCTTCTATTGTGGACAGTTTCGCATATGCATAGCATAACCATATTAAAACGCATGATAGCCTTCTTCACCCAACCAATTTCCAGCACCGAAATAAGAACTCTACATCCATGTCATACCTTATGGCTCATTATCTCTAAGCCGGTTAGGCGTAGCCCATATTTCATGCAACTTGAAAGTAAACAGTCAAGTGCCACCACAATCGATGTGAAATCGTCCATTGAGACGTTTTCACCTCCACTCAGTTTTGTCATCATCGGCGGGCGCCATGAACAGATTTAACCAAAAGTGGCTTAAAAATGTTCACGTATATAGTCGCTGTTGCCACTCTATATACGCAGAGGTGTGAATCTTATTACTGTAAAGACATATTAGCACAAAAAAAGCTATGCATGAAAATTGTCAGTCTAAAGAAGAAGGCGTTCACCCATCCGAATCCCAGCGAAGCCCTATAAATCCCCTAATTAGTCTGTCAGTCCATGCAAGTAATCGCGTCAACTATACGAAATGAAAATAAAAATTAAATAAAATGAAAATCTTTCATTTGACAACGGTTTGCAGTTGACACACTTATCTCCGGTGGCACACAAATATTATACAGATTACCCACCCCCATAGATAGTTTTGCGCTGAGCCTTGCTTTTGTTTGGACCTGTTCCGCGAACACTATAGTGAACGCTTTTAATTAGCATATTGGTGTGTTAGAGGTTCGTCCTTCTGGCAGCAGCGACAGAAATTATGTTTAAAAATGCTCTCGTCCTTTTTTTTATTATTAATGTTTTAATTAATCGCGGAAGGGAGAGTAGAACTAGCGTTGTGGATGGGTCCTTTTTCAAGTATACGACTGTGTGTGTGTGTATATAAACGTTTTTCGTTTTAATTAAACCGCATCCATGCGGTACACTCGTATAGGTACAGATATAGCTGTACGTACCCATCTACTACAAATAATAAGTGAAAAGCGGATAAGCATTTGCGCTGCGTGGTGGTGAATGAGTTTTACTTTGACAGTGCCAACATCCTAGAATTAAAATAGCCCTATGTTCATATATTAATTAGCTGTATACTTTAATTGGGGTTAGTGGTTGTTGTTTTGTTCGGCAATGGCTGCGTGTTGTATAATATGTCGGTGGATATAATAATTGCTAGGGGCTAGCAAAGCACCAAACTGACGATGTGTTTATATATGGACACGAGGAAACTTGGTATATAGTCAAAACATCCACTCCACTACTAGTGCGTCTTCGACCGCCTCCAGCATTTCTGTATACAATATGCAGTTTTGCAATACCTATAACACGACCCAGAGGTCCCTTCAATCCATGACAAATACAGCAAGTGGATAAGAAAAGCTGGAAGGAGGGGCCCGTAGGGAGATGTTTCATCCACTAATACCTTTACTATCACTTTCAATATACACACAGAATGGTTTGGACATTCTTTGATTACAACACCTGAGGGCATGTCTTGGGTTCGTTACGAACCATTACCCCATAGCAGTGGTTCCTAATCTTTTCTGATCGCGGAGCACTTTTCTGGAGAGAAATCCCTCGCGGAGCAATTCGTTTCCGTATATACGTATCCCATTTTTAGTAGTTGTGGAAAACGCAATTTTTAACTCATTTTCGAGTTTGCACAGATAATAACAAAACTTTAAAATTACAGTTTCTGAAACTTATAAAAATTGCCAATATTTCCTGGAATAGGCTTCATTTTTCTACAACGGCAGTCAATCTTTTCTGAAGTGTTTCCACTAAAATCCAGCATCTTACACATAAATAAATATTTGGCGCAACAGGTCCCCAAAGGCACGACTAGCTTCTCACAACCATTTGTTTTGTCAGTTTTTATTTTTGGGACGAATGGAAGGATTGACAAGTCCGAACGGCTGATTTGAGAAGCTTTTTCAGGACAGTTAGAGTTTCGGATGTTTGACGGACGTTCGCGAGAGATGGCACAGTGGAAAAAAGCTTGGATGTAATTTGTGTCTTCCGGTGATCGAACCTGGGACTCCTAGCACAGTAGTCCAGCACACTGACCACTAAGCCACTGCGCCCATCCGGCATCCTCATATAGTGCTATATATAGTTCTAGACCTCCTTAATGTTTTCGAAAAGCTCTTCAGCATTTCTTTTTACAAAATTGTAATGGATTTTGTAAGTGCAGTCTTTCGAAATTCCGGTTCCTTCCTTAGGTTTTTGTTGACATAACGTGTTTTTTGTGGAATATGCATCCACGAGGATTTTGTTCTACGACCTAGTACCTAAAAGCCCTGGCCGTTAGTTATTGAAGGATTTTGGGTGCAACAATCTCCCTAATTTGTATGGACATCAAAAATAGATTGGCTCTACTTGTCCGGCAAATCTTTCTTTGGAGTAGGTTTGCGTCCAATCACCTTTCTTTTGCGCTTCTCAAAACTCCCGGTCTTCTTAGAAACGTATTTCTCCGAAAACAAGCTTCGTAAAACAATCAAATCTTTTCGCTATCAACCCCATTGATTGATTCATTTCCATTTTGATAGCTCTGAAGTTCGGGAGTATCTACATTCTACACGACTTATTTTTACGCATTTTTGTACAAGTTAACACATATAAAGTTAACAACATGAAAACATAATTTTCTCACCGACATTATAACACCTGCACGCGCAGTAATCCATAATCTCCAAAAACATGCTCCAGCGACAAATGTGATGACGAGTCGTCTGGAGTCAACATGATACTTCGGTCCCGTGAAATAATGTCGAAGGAAATAAGGTCGAAACGTGTTTATTTCCATTTTGATTGGAAATAATGTCGAATTGCAAAAATATTTTCGTTCGACTTTTGGGATTTAAAAAAAATATATTTCAGCACGCCTACTCTGACAGTAAAAGCAAGCATCAGGAGGGTTGTAGGGGCCAGAATGCCCCCCAAACATGTTTCACTGCTTATGGGGTTTATTTTTTTTCAATTTTCGACATAATTTCTCTTTTTTAGACCTTATTACCATTTTGCTATGGAAATAAAAGCGACCACAAAACATTCGACATTATTTCCAATCAAAATGGAAATGAACACGATTCGACCTTATTTCCTTCGACTTTATTTCACGGCACCTGATACTTCTTTGCAGTTCCCACATCCGATGCCACATTCCTGCACGTACGCCGCACTATAGGTTAAGCTAATTTTTATGTTTAGATTTAAGTCAGTTGTAAAATTGTATTGATGGAATAAAGAGGCTTCACGTCAAAAATATATTTTTTTAATAAAAGTAAATTAATTATAATTTAACTTACAGTGCAATCAGTATACAAATTTCATTGCTGCGAACAAAATGACAAAGTGCTCCAAGTGCTTAAGACGTAGTTTTACTCATAGGTTAGCTTAGGTTTAGTTTAGGTGAGATAGGTTTAGGTTCGCGTGACCTTCCCGTTCTGCCAGTGTATGGTGTGAACTGTGTGTTTGTGCAAGCGGCATGAGCAATATCAAACAATTTTGATATTTTCTTGTTTGTGCATGCAAGCATGTGTGGTGTGTGTGCTACATTTGCCCAGTCAAGGGATGATTTTGTTAGAAGCGGACGTCTGGAGGTCCTCGAACGTTTGCCCACTTGCCAAAAAACGGAGTGTCAATGACAGTCGCTCATGTGGAGAAATAGGTTCTCGTAGTAGTGTTGTCTTTTTAACTATAATTGGAGTGACTTTATTCAATAATTCCGTATAACTTTGCTTGTTCATCCTCAAGGCACGAGTACGATAACTACGGCGCCAAAAACTGATAACGGTATTTTTTAGAGGGGTTATTTTAATTTAATTTTTTTTAATTACCCCTACCGTCTAACCGGAGCGAGATAGACCCCCCTTCCATAGTAAAAAATGTTTGTATTTAACTCCTCTACATAAATCCGTCAATATTTTTCATCGCCAGAATTATTTTACTCACCCCAATTTTTGTCCTAAAATTTGAAGTTTGAAATTGTTTTTTTTTCAAAAACTATTAACAGCTATAACTTGATTTAAAAATAATATGAAAGAAGAGATTCTGGGCTTTCTAAAATAATATAGTGCTCTATTATAAGTGTTGCCATTGTTTTTTAATGTATTTTTTTTCCATTTAAAGTATCATTTTCTTTAAATTACCCCTCCCGCCTAAACGGAGTAAGATAGACCCCAACTCCCATAGTAAAAAGTGCTTGCATTTAACTCCTCTACAAAATACCGTTATCAATTTTTGGCGCCGTAGTTATCGTACTCTCCCTATCCTAAAGAATTTTGTGTAGTAGCATTGAAGAATCCTCTAGCACTTTTAACAATTTGACATGCCCCAGCTCATTTCTTAGTTTGAGCCATTCTTTGCACCATATTCTTTTCTTGCTAAAGCAATCAAAATTGCCGCAACAGCGGTGTCGGAGCTTGACATTTGTTAAAGTTTTCTGTTGAGCGGTGAACACACGACTGAATAGTGTACAGTTTGCATGCGTAGTGCATGGGGAAAGAGTGTTTGCGCATTTTTGTGCTTGTGCATGCAGGCATGTGTAGTGTATGGGCCCTATTAGGTTAAAAAAGGGGTATGAGAGAGATGTCTCATACGGCACTAGGCACCATAAGGGCCCATCGCGATTCCAGGATGGAACCAATTGCAGTGACCTACAATGGAAAAAACACCTAAACACTTGCCCTTGAGAAAACCCCAATTTCCCTGCAAAAACCAAGGAGCCCCTTTTAGTTGGTATTGTCTATCTCCTCTAGATGTTAGAAGAAGTACCTGCCCAGAAATTTCCTTCTACTGCGACATATTGCCTCACATTCACATAGTATATGTGTTATGTCCTCTTCGGCTTGCAGGTCATCGCAGAATCTACAATTGTCCCAGTCTGCCAGCCCGAGCCTTTTGGCATGTTTTCTAAGAAGACAATGCCCTGATAATATGCCGATCAGTGTCCTGAGCTGTTCCCTGCCTAGTTTCCCTAGATCTTTTACGGTCGTATTGCGGCCAAAGTGCCAATTGGATACTGCGTGACCGGTGAGGCCCTCCCATCTCCGGTCGGCTTCCTTAGTTATTTTATTCCTAATATCGCTTTTTATGATGCAGGGAGGTGGTTTAATATCCACATCTCCTCCATCTAACATTTCCCCGCCTCTTCTCGCAAACTCATCAGCTTGCTCATTTCCAGCTATACCGCAGTGTTCTGGTACCCAGCACAGTCTCACTCGGTTCTGACTGCATAATGTCTTAAGCATTGTGCGACAGGTTCTGACTAATTCAGAATTGATGTTCGTAGATTCCAGTGCCTTGAGTGCAGCCTGGCTATCGATGTAGATGGCTATATCCCTTCCAGATATAGATCTCATCCGCATTAGCTCTGGCGCTTTCAGATCAGCCAGAACTTCTGATTGGGAGACACTGCTTGTATCCGGTAGTCGTATAGACACTTTTAGGTCTGGGTCTACGGAGTAGATTGCAGCACTAGTACCTTCCGCTGTTTTTGAGCCATCTGTATAGACTGCTATTTCGCAATGTTTAATTAATTTATCCCTTTGCCATTCGTCTTGTCTTTCCGGGTATGATACCTCGTACGGAGTGTCGAAGTCGACCAGAGGGTGAATTTCATCGGTTTGCACCTGTACGCCAGGGAGTAGTGTCAGGAGAAAATATAAAATAAGCAGCTATGGAATTCGAGCTCCCGGATTTATTGGAAGACGATGTCGAAATAATTGAAATTATCGAAGTAGGTGTTCCCCGCCAAATATACGACAGAAAGGAGTAGATACTTTTATAGCTTCGATGAACTATCGTTCTACAAGCGATTCCGTCTGACTAAAGAAATGACTCTCTTTGTTCTAGAACAGATCGTGGCCCAATTAGAGTGCCCTTTTAATAGGTAGCTACAAATATATTTTTATTAATTCTAAATTTACAATTAATATTAATTTATTTTGACAATTGTTAAAAACAATTCGATAGCACCAATAAATCAACTATTGGTAGCACTACGCTTCTTTGCGACTGGGTGTCATCTCTTAAGCATTGCTGATTTTGGAGGAATGCATGTTTCCACAGTTTCAAGAATCGTTTTGAGAGTTTCTACGTCAATAGCTGCCCTATTCAAACAATACGTTAAATTTCCCATCACATCAGCTGAAATTTCAAGAGCAAAAATAGAATTTTATAATATAGCTTCTTTTCCATCTGTAGGTAATTGGCGCAATGGATGGAACTAATATTAAAATTCAATCTCCTGGTATGACTTAGCCAAACGCATTTGACTCTTTTAAAAATGATTATGTAATATTAAATTGTATGTATCAGGTGGATCAAATGCAGAAGTCTTTCGGAATAGAAAATGTTACTTTTCAATTAGGACGTTCATATGCGAATATGGTTTTTACCGATGTTTTAGTTTTTTTAGTTTTAAAGACTTTTTTATTGAAATATATTAGAAAACGTAGTAATACAATGTTTCAATGAAATTTAAAGCACAAAGTCATATAGTTTGGCTTAAAGCCGTCTACTAGATTGACAAATCTTTTGTATTAATTAACATGATTTTAAAAATAAGATTACTTAAACTTAATAAGTATGAATAAAAATTAAAAATCCTCTTCTCTGATTCGCTTTCTGTACTCAAGAGCGGTTTTAGTATACATATAAAGAACACTCCATGCTCCATCCACGTTCACCATTCAGAATACGCTTAAGCTCATCTGCTCCAAGCGTCCTTACTCCAAAGTGCATTCTCCGAAATTCGCTGAGTATGGGACACACAGCAATAAAATGATATATGTCCTCCCTTTCATTCCGGTTGCAGAGATCACAAATTATAGGAAGCTCTGGTCTATGGGGCACGTAGTTTAACTCCAGCAATTCGCCTCTTATCATGAAGATGGTTCTCATCATTTCTGACTTATTCCTATCTAGAAAGTATGTATTTTCCTGCAGATCGTATCTTATCGTGCTGTAGTACATCCTGTGCTGAGAAGATTAAGCTTCACTTACATTGTTATTGTACAGGTAAGGTGCTGCTTTTGCGATGATGATGACGATTTTTCAGAGAAGCAGCGCCTTCACTAGGATAGAAATTAAAGTCACATCCATAGCAGTTCGCCAATTCTTGCCATTCTTTGTCACAATATCCGTTAGTAGCTATCATGTGTTTCAGAACAATTTTCGGTAAGCGTTCTTCTTTCATGTCCATAACTTTCAGTATGTAGTCAAAGTGAAGCTTTAGGGTTACTAATATTAGGGGTGAACAACCTGTCTCGAGGTATATCATATAGTTTGGCGCGCTGTGAGGCAATCTAAATATGCGCTTTATACAGAATCTTTGGAACTTTACTACTGTGTTTGAGCTCGTATATCCCCAAGCTTGCGCAGCGTACAGAAGAATAGTCTGGGCAGTCGATCGGATGATTTTTTGTTTAGAGCTATGTGTTACATATTTGCTTTGCATACAAGTACTCCAAACTGAAATGATTGCTCGCTTTGCTTCGGCCAGTTTCGTTTTCAGATGCCTTTTAATATTTAGATTAGCGGTAAACAGAACACCCAGATACTTGTACTCACGTACAACTTCGATTGGTTGTCTTTGGTATGTTCAGGTTTCATTTCTTGCAAATCGCCCACCACCATTTCTAAATACCAAAATATTTGTCTTTTCAAGGTTTACCTACAGTTAGATTCCAGACTTTGCAGTGCGTTTCAAGTTTATTGATCTTAAGTTGCATACTATTAACTGAGTCTGATAGGAAGACAATATCGTCAGCATACATGAGACCTGGTACTGCTACCTGGTTTACCTCAACGCCGCCCGTCATATCGTCGGTTATATCATTGATATACAGTATAAAGAGTAAAGTGCTCAGCACACAAACTTGTTTCACACCCATCATCGTTGGAAACTCTTCTGACAAAAATAGTCCATCCCAAACTGCAGCTGTATTGTTGTCGGGCTCTTATGATATTAACCATGGTTACCGATGTTGTTGCAAGATGGCCCGGGTCGACTCATGTCGCAACTATTTTCAGCAATAGTGCATTGAAAAACATTTTAGAAACACAAAATACTGCTGATTATGTTGTTTTAGGTATTTTTTGTTTTACTATTAATTACTATTAGTATTTTCATAATAGTAACAATTCTTTAGGTGATTCAGCTTATCCTCAAAAAGTATATTTGATGACACCCTTACTTAGCCCACAAACAGCAGCAGAGCAACTTTACAATGAATCTCAAATACACTCCAGGGGTCCAATTGAAAAGGCTTTCGGTATATTAAAAAGACGATTTCCAGTTTTAGCATATGGCTGCCGCTTAAAATTAAACACTGTGTTAACAATAATCGTGGCAACTTGTGTTTTGCTGCATAACATATTACGACAGCATGGTGTACCAGAGGAACCACCAGAGGGCTTGGATTTCGATCGAGAAGAACTTCAGCAAGCCATTAACTCAGGTCAAATTACTGAGGAAAATGACTCCGAGTCTCACGATAGGAACTCAACTACGTTAAACGCAGGAATGCAAAAACGTACAAACTTAATAAATAAATATTTTGGAAGATTGTAAGACTTTAAAATAAACGCTATAACTCAAATTCATCACTTATTATTGAATAAGATTAAAAACTAAAGTAAAATATATTAAAATAAGTACATACATAATTAAATATCAAGCAAATTTCCGATGTTTTTTTAAAAAACAACTGGTTTCGCCCATGTTAAGAGAATTAGTTTTTATTTTCTTTAAAATCTCAGCCTTTATCTCAATATCCAGTTCTAACGACTTCTTACGCAAGTCATGCTCGACTGAATCGGTGTATTTTTTTGTAATGCCTTCTTCTTTTATAGCTTCATACTGAAGCTTCGCCAACTCAATTTTAATTTTTGAGAGCTCTGAGTATTGCTCAGTAATCTTGCTGCTGTTTAAGGTCGAAGCCACTGTTCTACGCCTGCCAGACCATTTCATTGTATTGGAGTTAGAAGCACGAGGACTATTCAAATCCGTATCCTCATACTGTTTCCTGAAGCCTTTCGACATAATGGTGGATGTATCATCTGTTGTTTTTTTGTCAGGCGAGCAAGGTTTTGGCAGAGAGTCATTGACCAGCTTCGTTTTTAGCTTTGAATGAACTGGCATCTTAAGCTGAGCAGGTTTGTAGCTTCCCCAATCCACTGTAGGCTCATCCGCTGTATTCTGAAATAAATACAGACAATTTTTCATTATTTCTTTTGTCTAACAGTCAGTATTTACATATATTATATCGATACTTACATTTGCTATATCATTGTCTTGATTAGTTTCAATTGCATCACTATCAAAGACGTTGATCAAACCGTGGACAGTCTTCGAATTCATTATCGAAACGGCGAGTTCGAAATTTGGATCCCGCACTTTGTATGGTTTGCCGCTGCCAGTTTGCAAAGAAGAACATTTTTCAGCGGCCGCTTCTTTTCTCACGTCTTTTTTGTAGTTGATATAACACTTCTTAAGTGCTTCCGTATTACGGCTGCATGTTCCTCCTGACTGGGAATTGAAATTGCTGGTTATTCTACTCCAAGCTTCTTCCTTTTCCTTCCACGTGGCACCATCAGTTTTTTTAATTTCCACAACGTTTTTTTCATTATATACACATTGCAGAAGTGTATTTTTTTCCGCTGATGAAAAATTAGGATTTCGTGTCCGTTTTTTATCCATTTTTGAGCACAACAAATTCACAAATCACAACTAAAATAAATATTAATTTCTTCTCGAAATTACATTTGAACAAATTTGACAGTATTCTCAATGCCGTTAGGTTGACAGCATTTCAAAAAAAGTGCGTCGTTGCTAGGATACACTTAAATTATTCTTCAGCAAATGGAAATAAGCCTTTTTAATTCTTTCCTCTACATTTGCATTCCAGTTCAGTTTCCTGTCCAGAATAACCCCAAGATACTTTGCCTTGTCTTTGTTTCATTACTTTCAAAAAGTTTCTTCTTTTTTTGATTTTCTTCTGCTCTAATTGGCATGAATAAAAGTTTGTTGAGCAGGTGGTACCTACATAATGAGGGGACAACACCACCCATCCGTCGAACAGAGCCGAGCGATCGCGAGTATGTCACGCCCTCCTGTGGCTCGACCCTAGCTTACAACAAACACTATTTGCTTAAATTCACATTATGTAGATATGACTATAATAAACTAAGATAAACTAAGAACTTGGCGTAGGCGTAGGTACATTTAGATCTCATTACTTTTCGTGTCTGTCTGCGTGTCTGGTCATAGTTACACACTTAATTTTTTTTATATAAGAGAACTTGACTCTTTTTTTACATTTATGTTTTTGGTGTGATTAAATTCAATTTATGAAAGGAAAAAAATTAAGCACTGGCTAAAAAATGTTTACCTTCATTAAATTACACTTTTCTGAAATATCGCCAAGTTTTCCACATCCTCTGGAAGGATGTATCTTCATTCTACATAAATGTATACCTATAGCTATGCGATAGAACATTTTGTTTTATATTTCTGTTTTTATTTTTTCGTCTAACTAAAAAAAAAATCCTTTGAAATTATTGCAATAGCAGACTGCAGACTTTTCGAGAAATCATTTAAATTGCAGAGGTTCCATTCCTTTATACTGCATTGCATACATTGCCCAAGCGCACATGCACACCCACACGCCCATTAAATTATGGCTACGGAACGGTTATGTAAAATAAAAATGTAAAATCCAACCAGTTGACTGCATCCATTATGAAACCGCAAACATATAAATTGGATGCATACCATTGCTAGGAATCCCTTTACATATCCGAGCAGGATTATTATTATTTGTGTTTTTTGCTTCTTTTTTGCACAAATTTCTGTAACGCTCTATACCGTCAAATTCTTATTACGTTAAGTGGATAAAATGGAAAGAAGCCAAATTTTTATCGGGCCAGTAAATCCACTTCTCATGAAAAGCCAAAAATAAAATGAAAAGCAGCAAAATGAATAATTTCAATTTTGGTCCTTGTGCAGAAAGGGGGGAAGGTTGAATTGAATGAGCCTATACATGTTCTCAAATCTGTGGCTCTTTATCTGTAGAGTGGGGGAATGGGTCTCTCCCCATTGACATAATATGAAAATATTACAATGGTGCGCCTTGAAAAAAAAAATGGATTTTGTATAGAAATGGGGACGCTTTACTCCTGCACTGTTACAGGTATAGGCAAGTCGAAATGTGGCATTCCCAACCACTACCAATAAAACGGGAATCAAAATTCTATTGCCAAAATTTAACCCACATGGCTACAAAAGATGGGGAGGACTTTGATTTGAATGTTGACTTTGATGGTTCCGAAATATTCTCCCTGATGTGGAGGGGGTAATGAAGGTTTTTGGGAATAAGGAACCTTGAATTTTCGAACTGTTTATAAAACACATTTTTGGAAAGCTCAACCACCTGCAAAGCAAAGGCTAAAATATTTCTATTGGTTTACTTCACGAGACAACAAAACAAATGTCTCTGCCCTTGTGCTTTACCATATAATATAGAATACTCCATATTATGGAGTGTGGCCGTCAGTGTTGCCATCCTTACGAGTTGTCAAATAAATATGAACACAGAGTTTTTGAACAATAGAGCTTCTCTCATATGCATTTTCAATGGCCCGCTTATCCATTAAGTGGGTCGTGGGTGTAGGTGGACCCTACATAACTCTCAAAAAAGTAGCTCGCTTAATCTACATAGCTAAGCCTATATAGTTTCCCGACAGCTACTGTGAAGATGAAGTTATTTTTTTTTAATTGGATTAGATCAGATAGATTCTCATTTCAGAGACGGTTGCAAAGGTATCGCGAGAAAGAAGCGCTCCCAAATTCAGGCAACGTGTATGGAAGGCCTATATTTTGAGTTAAAGGAAATATCTTCTTCTTTTGCTGATACGAACCTCGAGCTGCTACAAAACAATTTGAATAATGGTACAAACATCTTCAAGTTAGCCGCTCTGAGGAGAAGAAATGTGCAAGAGATTAGTTCGCCGAAGTTCATTAACAAAAAAGTTCGAAGATCCGAGGAAGCCTTCACGTCAAAGAACCAATTCGAACAAATTGATGCACGACCAGATCAATTGGTATTTCCATGATTAAAGGAGGGATCCTACGAACCCTGTCAAAAAGGCAATGCCAATCAGAGGTAAGGTAAAGTCTCTCTTACCTCTGATGCCAATAAACGTTCCTATACATACCTATACATATACATGTACAAGCGCGGGAATGAGGGAGGTTAAAAACTCTTGAATCACACAAATGCAAAAACACCAACATTTGGTTGGCCAGGAAGTGATCCGAAACCGAGAGGCCTGCAGTGCAGATACTTTCTAAGGTCGAATCGGTGAACCACACAGGCAGACTAGTAGCGATGCAATAAAGGTGAAGGGTTTATGATCAATATATACATATACCTAATAACGACCATAACCTCGCCGATCAAAAAAAGGAGAAGAAGTCTTCATAAAGACTATAACGTTTTAAAAAAAAACGTTGGCACGAGTACGATAACTACGGCGCCAAAAATTGATAACGGTATTTTGTAGAGGGGTTAAATACAAGCATTTTTTACTATGGGAGGGGGGGGTCTATCTGGCTTCGTTTAGGTGGGAGGGGCAATTTAAAACAAATAATACTTAAAGTGAAAAAAAATTAATTGAAAAACAATGGCAACACTTACAATAAAGGACTTTATGAATTTTGTAAGCCAGGAATCTGTTCTTTGATATTATTTTTAAATCAAGTTATAGCTGTTAATAGTTTTTGAAAAAAATACTTTCAAACTTGAAATTTAAGGAAAAAAATTTAAAAAAAAAAGTTTTATGCTGATTTTTTTCAATATTGAGCAAATAGATACTTAATTTGTTTGTAGTTTTTACTGCCTAAATCAATTCTTAATCGAACACTCAAAACCAGATTGAGTTATGTCTTCTAATTTTTGAGAAAATTGAAAATTACTTTTATATGTCGCTCCGCTTAGGGTACAAATTGCTACCCTTGCGCCTTGAAATGCGTATGGGGGGCCATGCTGCCCCCCTGCAACCCCCCTGCTTGGGGTCACTGTTGGATTTTGGGATGGGTGCAAGGCTGAGTATATGCTAACTTTCTTTAAATTATATAAGTTTACCCAATGTCAACAACATTCTTCAGATACAGTCTCTGGCCAGAAATTTCACATTGGTAGACAAAATTTTGCTGATTTGCATTTTACACAATTTAGAACGGATTCCTGGTTTTGAAAAATACTATAGTTCTTTGTGGTAAGTGTTGCCATTGTTTTTTAATATTTTATTTGAATTTTATTTATAATTTTTTTTTTAATTACCCCTCCCGCCTAACCGGAGCGAGATAGACCCCCCCTCCCATGGTAAAAAATGTTTGTATTTAACTCCTCTACATAAATCCGTCATAAGTTTTCATCGCCAAAATTATTTTACTCACCCCAACATTTGTCCTAAAATTTAAAGTTTGAAATTGTTTTTTTCAAAAACTATTTAAGGGAATAACTTGATTTAAAAATAATATGAAAGAACAGATTCTGGGCTTTCTAAAATGTTATAGTCTTTTATTATAAGTGTTGCCATTGTTTTTTAATGTATTTTTTTCCATTTAAAGTATCATTTTCTTTAAATTGCCCCTCCCGCCTAAACGGAGTAAGATAGACCCCCCACTCCCATATTAAAAAGTGCTTGTATTTAACCCCTCTACAAAATACCGTTATCAATTTTTGGCGCCGTAGTTATCGTACTCTCCCCAAAACGTTTAACGTTTAAACAAAAATTCAGCATAGGTAATTATGTTTAATTTTTATGTTTAAAAAAAGCGAGAACAAGACTGTTTCATGGTACAATACTACAGTCTAATAGTTTATCGAGAGTCTCATATTTCCTTAATCCCCAAACTTCTGCAGCATAAAAATTATGAACTCTGACACAGCCACATACATTTTGAACATGGCTGTTGTGGGCGATGAATTTGGTATACTATAGTGACCCGCTATGGAATCCGTACCATCAGGCAGGCGTCCTATAGGTAGACCTAGGATGAGATGGTTAGATCAAGTCCATAATCTCTCCTCTATCCGTATGGGGATTGCCCTTGATGATTTGGAGTCGATGGCGGAGGTTCGAGAGCTATGGAGGGTCCACTTGAGCAACCTACACCCGCGACCCACTTAATGGACAAGCGGACCATTTCAAAATCAATGAATGAATGAATAGTGACCCGCTAAATGTCCCGCTTTTTTTTAATTTGAAAAAAATGTATGTAGGTACCTTAAATTTTTAAAATTAAGCCTATATAAATACCAGTTTACATATTTGTGCATACAAATTAGCGCATATAAAACAAACGTAAGAGCAGAGGTTAAATGACCAAAAAGAGCCCATGTACCTACCTAAATTATGCATGTTAAATAAATTGTAAATTGTCTGTTTAGTAAGTTTGTAGTCTATCATTTTGAAATCGAAAATAAAATAATTTACTTTAAACAAAAGTTTATTGGACGGATAGTTGAAGGTATCGTATAGGTAATTATAAAACAAATTATTAATTCTTCATTATACACAAATAGAATGGCATCTACTGACTTCAACAACAGCAAACAAAAAATGCTATAAATTGAATATATTTTGTGTCTTCCTGGCACTAATGCGGCCATACAAATTTTTATGTATTCTTGACTATTAAAAAAACTGTCTGTCGAAACTGTTAAGGCAATATTCGTTTTAAAAATACAGTAGCTACAAAAATTATCATCATTTTTATGAAAAAAATTAAAAATAATTGCCGATTATCGGGGTTTAGCTCTTTCTTCATAAAAGCACTCATATTAAAGAAATTCGTAAAATGACCCTTACAAAAAAAAAACAAACAAAAAGCTGAAAACCCACAAAAATAACAAATCCGCCAACCAAAATAATTTATAAACATGAGAAATAAAAATTCGGTAATTTTTATATTATAAAAAACATAAAAAAAATTTTTATGGCCTATTTTTGGCAAAATCCTTTGATTTCTTTTTTTTTAAATGAATTTGGTGATGTCGAATGTCATTTATGACACAACCGATAGCACTTTTTGAAAACATTTGAAGCAATGATAATTTGGTTGCACAGTTTTTATCGGGTCTAAAAAATAAGCCGCGATAGTTATCCAGTTATAGGCCATCAAAGTGGGTGACCTCTATTTGGAGG
The DNA here is from genome assembly GCA_955612985.1 of Cheilosia scutellata. Lineage (NCBI taxonomy): Eukaryota > Metazoa > Arthropoda > Insecta > Diptera > Syrphidae > Cheilosia > Cheilosia scutellata. The sequence goes on along the minus strand of OY015312.1, from coordinate 63,095,300 downwards.
AGTTACCACTTAAAACGCTATAACTTCTAAACTATTATAGGTACAAAAATTGTTTTTTTATATTTTGAAAAGACAATTTAGTAGCGCATACAAGTCTTAAGCACTTCGGGAACATCTGTTCAGCTACAAAAAAGTTATGACTTAACTCACTTAAATTTTAAACTTAAATTTTTTTTGTAAAATTTGTATCCTTGAGAAGTTTCCTACATTTTTACGTATGATCAACAGAACTTGTAGTAAAAGCCTTTTTTGGTATACATTGGTGTGCATTGTCTGAACAAAGCACTTTGGGAAATGTGGGCGACAATAGAAAACGAGGCGTGGCACCTCTACAACAATAGAAATATTTAAAACATTATATCTTGAAATTTGGTAAATGGCGCTCAAATTGGAAACATTTCACAAAATGTAGGCGGGATTGGGTAAAGAGGAGTCCCCTATATGTGTTAAAGTTGCCGAAATTTAGAACATAAAGGTTTATTAAATAAAAAGTGTGGCACCTTAGGACAAAAATGTGAAATTGTGTAAATGAAAATAGTAGGAGATTCAAGGCCACGAGTATCATCTAGGGAAGGCGCCACGCTTATACAGAATCGGGATAATACACCTAGCCACAAGACTTTCATTGCAACGCAACGTTGCGTTGGTTGGTGAGAGTACGCTTTTGCTCAACGCTTATGCCTTCCATAGGGAAATAGTACTTAGCATTTAAGGAGCACTTTCTGAATTAAAAAAAAAGCAGAAGTTGTATTGATTTGAAAACACGTTAACAGACAAATATGAAAGGCTAAACTTTTGGGTCGTCATTTTTCGTCGCACTTCTGCGTGAACAACTTTGAGCTGGCAACCCTTGTCCTAGTTATACAAGAACATAAAATAAAGAATGAAAATCAGTTGGCAAATAATGTTCATTTTATTGTGAAAAATTAGCGTTCCTCAGACTCAGACCCGTTAAGCTTATTTTTATTTTTTTTGCATAATTTACATTCTGCAAATTTACCCCCGAAAACATAAAAGGGATGAAAAGCCTTTTATTTGATAGGATTCTTCTAAAATAGGAAAATATTTTATCTGCTTATGCGAGCAGAATAGGCCAATGTAAGCATGGCATGGTTCTCTATTTTTTGACAGTCATCGTTGCCGGTCCTTGTTGTTTCTGTTTTTTTTTTACGGCTAATGTTGTGGAGTTTTCTTTTCTGTGGTATCGGATGATGCAAACTCGTATCTGAATGTTGGATCATTTTTAAATTGAATCGACAATTAATCTCTTTAGATGTATGTAACCAGTTACTGATGGAAAACTGTGAACTTTATTATACGGTGACTGCTTTAGAGAGCACGGGCAACGCTCATTTGTCATACGCTGCAGAATTAGGCAAGAGTTCTTAAGCTATTGACACGTAAGTGAGTGTTTTATGACTATCCGAATTAAAGGTCATTTGGCAACTTCTGTCCTTAAAGACCGACAGACAAATTGATCATTTTGGCACTCCTCCAGTATTTTAGAGGTCCGAACTTTCCGACCTGCCAAAATAAATAGGGACCATTAGTCATGTTACGAATGCGAATATCTCAGATGCCAGAAAAACGCCAAGTAGCCGCAGCAAAAGACGAGAGAGTATCGTATAAAATACATAAATACATAAAATTCTCTGAAGCGAAAATAACGAAAAGCGCATTATAGAAAGGTGCTACTCCACGATCAATGTTTGGAAGTTTTACCAGAAAATAAAAATATCTTATCAAGTCAATAAGATCCGAACAGCGATCTATAGAGAGATGAGTAAGAAAAGCGGTAAGTTACAGTCGAGTTCAATCTCTGCTAACTGTTAAACGGCGAGGATGACCAAAATTCAGTAGTCATTTAGTCAATCTAAACTAAATATTCCATCTTGACGTTGAAAGCCAAAATTTCACTACTGAAACAAAATGAGAATAGTATCTAATATTTAAACTCAAGTTCTAGAGCAGGTGCGAATCATGCCAAACTCTGAATGACGGTGGAGAACACTCGATGCTCCCTTAAGGTCAAGATGAGAACGGGACCGATTTGGCTCAATTTTTTTTTTTTTCAGTTGTTCGTAATTGCTAGGAGAAGGTTTTTACGAAAAATTCGGGAAATTGGAGTAATCGAAAATTGATTTTTTGTATGGAATTTTGTGTGCAATTATTCCGGAATGGCTTTTCGAATGGAAAAATAGAAAATTTTTAGTGGAAAACTCGGAAAATTCCGAAAAAACGCTAAAAATTTGAATTTTTCTGGCGCTTGACAATGGCCAAATTCCCGTTGATGTTTCTACTTGATTGATATCGTTCCCGGCAAATTGTTACGAGTTCACATCGTCGAAGGAGGAATTCATCACCAAAGTGTTCCCCGGCATTGGACAAAATTACAAAAATCTCAATTGGATCGGTGAACGGGCAATACTAGCAGCGAAGAATAAGGACGTCGATAGCTTGAATTTCATTATTCAAAGTCAAATCGCTGGAGAACTGCATTCGTACAAACCCGTTGACAATGTGACCGACGAGGATGAAGCGACCAACTATCCGATGGAATTTTTGAACTCGCTTGATGTGCCAGGAACTCCACCGCATAATTTACAGCTGAATGTGGTATCGATTATAATCATGTTGCGGAATCTGAATCATCCGAAATTTTGCAACGGTACGCGGTCACGTCCGTCAAGAAACCGATGAACAATGTGATTCAAGCGAAGATCATAGGGCAAATTCAAAGCAGAGGAAGTCCCACGAATTCCGATTATTCCAACTGATCTTCCATTCCAATTCAAGAGGATGCAGTTCCCCGTTCTCGATTTATTGATTGTCATCGCAAGGCCAATCGTTGGATTTTCTCCTTTCTTACAATGCAAAACTTACCGCGCTATACCAAATTTCAACATTCTACCGCAATCGAAAGTGCTACAAAAATAATGATAACTATTTGTCAAACGTGAGCGAATACCAACCACCCTGTATTGAAAATCTGAAGTTTTCGACCTTTCCCAAAGTAGATATGCACCACAGGATCTAGCATTTTGCCAAATTTCACGATTCTAGGATGGAAGAAAGTGCTACATAATTTTGATCATCGACATCTAGGTATGTGAGTGAGTCAGTTACGGTTTTTGTGATTTTTGAAGTCCTGGTATTTTGAGTTTGAGAACCACTAATGCTACAGTTGTGGAATTTGGTGAGGTGGACCTTTATAATGAGCTTGGTAAATGTTATAAGATTAAAGTTTTTGGCTCAATTTCGAAGTTAGAGGGGGGTCAAAAACAGTCTGAGTTTGTTCCTGTAATAAGGTCGTGTGCCTTTACTTGATAACTTGGCTGGGGCACTACCGTGCCCTTTTATATGGCTGTAAGAATAATTCAACTATCAGACATTCTCTTAAATATTTTCCTAGAAATATGACAATTGCTATGCCTAAAGACAGTCTACAGTCCGCACCGCGCCCCAAAGATATTACTGCGGCGTCTGAGAAAGCACCATCACAAATTGGCTACTGCTTACTATTTTCACCCCTATTACGTACCTACTAGCGGCCGGCACGGCGGTGCAATCCCATGTCACGTCAATAAAAGTGTGATTCTACATAATTTCAGCAAATAATTCCATATATACCTAATTCCATATCCACTCCACATGAGTTATCTTGTGACAGATGTTGGTGTCCCTTTGATATTTGCTTTGTTTTCAAAATCCGATCAACACATTTGCTTTGACACCGCAGCCATATAGAGCTTCTTTATATTTCGTCACTTTGTCCTTTCTATCAACGAAATAGGAAGAAATTTAATTTTGAAACTTATACCAGGCACATCCCCATCTGCGAAGATGTATCCTTGTCCCCCCCTTGCAGTTAAATACATTTTCGATTTTCTACAAGGGTGGCGAAGTGTGAAATTGAAGATTAGCAGAGCGGATTTGTTTCTTCAGCGTGTGCGCTCACCAGTTTACCACCCCAATTCCTACAGTCAGTGGTAAGAATAAGTGGGACACCAGTATATAGAAGGCGCATTTAAGTGCGCATTTTTTGATGCGCTAATTACAGATTATGGATACAATAAAACGACACATCTTACTTCTATTATTTCCCAGTGGAATTGGATAGCTCAGTAGAGGACTCGAATTGCTTTATAACTACCTTACCTACATAAGCTGAGTCGTTCTACTTGTGAAATTTGAGCGTAATGTAAAGTAAAGGAATAAGGGGATTTTTGGGGGTCTACCTATACCGTGAAAAGGAGATTGGTGAAGGAATTGTTACTGACAAGGATGTTTTAAATTAAAATACCCTTTTGATGGATTATAATCGAAATTCGAGAGAATGATTGCTTTTAATCTGAGCTATGAATGACTCTAGTCATAAGAATGCCTCTCTTTCTTGTATGTATAGTTTTGCTCGATTTTGTATCACCTGGGTTTTTAATTTTGGGGACTACCACGGTTATTTACGTCTTGTATCTTTTCGCTATTATACGCCTACCCGCCATTTTGAGCGGTTTCTGGCAATATGCCTTAGTTCTCCCCATTTAATTTCCTGACAGCTTTTCAACTGTGCTGCGCAATGTGGTTCTCAGTACGAACCGCTCTTCCATACTGGGTTAACGACTTCCATTGCATAGTTAGCTATCATGGACGTGTCGCCTTTTCGAAAGTTGTGTTCGAAGCTATTTTCACAATCGCATTTTCGTGTTAGAAATGCGATTATATCAGAGAAACGGTTAAAGGTTATCCGATAAGGAAATAACGTTTAACACCGATGCGAAAGTGGAATAAAACAAACGTAGCTTCGCCAATTAAGGTGCTAGTACACGGTATGTAGCACGCCACATATATATGTGTCTCTGACGTAATTTTGACGTCAGCGTATGGTCCCAATGGATAAATGCAGTACACAAGCTCTCTTTGTGCACTCTCTGTTGACGTCAGAGCCACATATAGTATATGTGGTGCGCTACATACCGTGTACTCAGAGGCGTAGCAAGGGTTTGACTTTCATTGAAATGCCGACTTATTTCAGGAACTTGCCGACTGTATAGAAATCATGAAAATCGGCCCAGTGGTTATCGAGTTATATCTAACGTCAACGAGTTTCACTCCATAGAAGATGTTTTTTGTATGGGAGGCGCCACGCCCCTTTATCTAATTTTGACCAATCTTAACAGGAACACCCCTGGGCTCATACCTAAAAGACCATTCACATAAGAGCGACCAACTACCTACGATCGAACGACTATTCGCAAGCTTTGACAGTCCGTTCATGAACACGTTTATAGATCGCGGCAGTTCGCGAATTTCAGCCATCAGTTTCTACCCACAATGTCTAGCTTGAGGTTAAGTTCGAACGAATTTTTAATTTGCTAGTTTGTGGAACGCGTATTAAATGATGTGGATTGCGAATAAACTTTGACAATTCGCGCGGGTGTTTTCGTTCGCGGCAAAAAGTTTGGAATATTTCGATATTTCGTTATTTAAACTGTTTATAAACTTATTTTCTTAATACATTTTGATGAGATAATTAATTATCCTCCTCTTTGCCCAAACACACGTTTGCCGCGAATTGTTAAAGTTCGCATTCCACATCAATAAGCCGCGAACTAGCGAATAACGCATTCCTTCGAATTTAACCTCAAATTAGAAATGCCAACCGTCCTTTTTAAAATCGAATCTAAACTCGCTAAATTTTAAGGATTTCAGTCGGAAAATTCACCGATGCTGACCCGCCCTTTTTAAAATCGAATCTAAACTCGCTAAATTTTAAGGATTTCAGTCGGCAAATTCACCGATGCCGACCATCCTTTTTAAAATCGAATGGAAACTCGCTAAATTTTAAGGATTTCAGTCGTCAAATTCACCGATTTTAAGGAGTTCATCTGGAACCTTTGAAAATGCCGACTTTTGTATACATTTACAAGTTTAAAGACCTATTCCTAATGGAAATCCAAATTAAAGACCTATTGTAAATTGATCGTTGATTTGCCGACTCTTGAAAAGCGTGGGTAGTTGCGACTAAGATTTTGAATGTTTTTTTTTTGTATGGGAGGTGCCACGCCCCTTTGTCCAGTTGACCAATCTTCACAGGAATACTCCTGGGCCAATACTTAAGATTGTCTGTAAATTTAAACTCAATCGATTCGGCCGTTTTCGAGATATACGATTTTGAATGTTTTTTTTTGTATGGGAGGTGCCACGCCCCTTTTTCCAATTTTGATGCAAACTTTAGATAAACTATCTGCACGACCATACGACCAAACCCTAAAAATTTTATCGAATTCGGTTTGAACGTTCGTGAGTTATAAAGTCACAACACACTTGCAACAATTGTTTATATAATATAGATTAGGTAGGTATAGGTAGGTACTTACAGTCAAAATCGGCTATAACGAACTTCAAGCGACTAGCGAATTTGGTCGTTGTAAGCGATATGTCGCTGTAAACGATGTCGTTGTAAACGATTTGTTATTCAATGGGATTATAATGGAGCTCAGCCGGGACCTAAGAATTTGGACGTTATAACCGATATGTCGTTATAAGCGATTTTGACTGTATATCCTGAAAGGCTATTATGTTTTTTATTTTATTTTTCGTCAGCAGCAATTTTCAGTTATTATCACAAAAAAAGTCATGTTTAAAATATTTTAAACCCTTATTTCACGAAACTTCAAGAACGTCACTTAACGCCTTCTTCATCTAATCGCTGCGAATATAACATAGGTATACATATAGTTAAAATGTCCGCCGAGGCTTCTCACAGTTCCGAGACCCAGTGGCATAGTTGAATTTGACGAATGGGATTGCGGATTGGTTATGTTGGCTTTAAGGGCATCGGTTGATTGCGGCTTATTGGCATAGACCATAGAATTTAGAAACCCCTATAAGAAAATGTTTTGCGAGCTTAAATCGCACGATCTTGGTGGCCACGTCACATCGGCGAAAGATAACCATACCCTCGAATCGTTTATGCAGAATGTCCATTGTCTGCTATGTGGCAGACACATGTCGTCTACAGGCATAACGTTTAGTTTGAGCCAAAAGAATTAAAAATTGCTTGCCGTTGATGGTGATGGCCTCACCAACGTCATTTTCAAAAAAGGACGAACTAATGACTTCATCGGCCCCAAAATCCGCATCAAACAGTTACTTTTTGTGGATGCAAGAGTCGATTTTTTTTAAATGTCTTCCCTCAACAGCGACTGTGAATCTAGTGAAAGGTTCCCTTGTTTATTTCTACAGGTATCTATTCAAGTCTTGCTGCCTTAACACGATTCTATGCACCTTTGGGTAAACCTTCGAATATTGCTCCTAATAGAATAGCACTGTCTATTTTCTCGATTATTTTTCTTTTTCTTCCTGATGAGAAGCCAATAAACTTCTCAACGTTGTTGGTCAAATTAGGGGTTTCGTATAGTGGCGGTCGTATTATGAAACCCAGCACACTGCAGAGTCGCGGTATTTCTGAGCCCAGATCAGGTAAAATAAAAACGATCGAACGATATCGTTTCGACAATAGCAGTCTCTGTCTATTGCTATGGCTATGATAGAGAGAGCTTTAGTGAAAACGAATATCGTTCGATCGTTTTCATTTTACGTGATCTGGGCCCTGGTTTTCCATATTAGCTTCGATGGGGTTCAGTTCATCGTAAAATATCGCCGTAAATTCGGTTGGTAAAGATTTTATCGGACTCTTCAATTGAAGCTGTTTTGGACCATACTTTCTCATAGAATCGGCTCATCCTTTTTCGTGGCTTTCTGTACCTATTTCCGCGTACCTACTGTCGGTACGATGAGATCTCCTTTTTGTCACCCTTTTAATTGAATTGAATCCCGACCTGCCAAGTTTTAGAACATTTTAACACCCAACTATTCAAGGATATGCGTATAGCCCGACCCCAAGTGATTATTGCAAACAACTTACCTTTACAATCGGCATTTAAAATCGTCCCACTTTTCTCACATTATGCCCTCGCTGGTTGTAGTCCACACAACATTGCGAAACATTGTCAAATGCAGATCCTTCCCACCATCCCATGAAACCATACTGGCAACCTGTAATTTTCCTCAATTGTGTTACCTACCAGAAGTCCAGCATCGATTAATATAACCCGCCACCCGATGTGCCATAGTTCCATATACCGCTTTTCGACTTAAATGCTATAGTAGATACATCAATATACGGAAGGAACGAAAGGATAAATAAAATATGTTACTCACCATTCAGAGCTGTTTTTACCGAACAACTGGCGGCGGCAGCGACATGATACCCATCACTTCGTTAGAAAACGTTCTTCCTCTCATCCGCCCAACTATATATGCATTGCGATTGAATGAGCTGATGTTGTTGTTTTTTCACCGCCCAATTTTACCCATTTTAACACCATTAACCTTGATTTCTTTTTGAATGCTTTGCAATAACCCGGGGACAATAACCGGTGATGAAATAACAATCCGGTCCCAGGCTCTAATTTGTGTAAAAATGTATACAAGCCAGGGATAACAACGCACGAAAGGAAGAATGAAATAAAAAACGCACAGCGCAAACAATGTCCTCGCTACCCCGGTACAAATGTAAAACGAGCCCAATACCACTAGGAGAATGGTGCTCCCGAGCCCTATACGGACAATGTTCCAAACACATTCGCACACAGAGGCGCTCACGAATCCTAAGATCAACAGGAACACTGCAGCCAGGGAAAACCCAACCGACTATACCACAATGCAGACGAGGAGATTCCTGGTGCTATAATACCATAGTTACGACAACACACAGCTTCCTGCTAAACACCATGTTACAAGTTGGGCTGTAACTCCAGCTAAATGCATTGCAGCTTCAGAGACAACACTCATAGCAAAAGGGACGAATATTTGGCCGCAGGCGTAATGACATCACAAAAGCGCGCAACGGAACAATTTTTATTTTATTTCATTCGTAAGAACGAAGGATACAAAAATCGCGCTTCGTCGTTTACATGGTTGCCGTGTCCTCCTCTGGTCCTGGTTGCACCCAACAAACACAAGCAACAATGGAAAAACATATAGAATTAGATTTTTTTTTTTTTACTCGAGCCAGTTCCGGGGGAGGGTGTCAAATAACTCCCATAACACAAGGATAACAGAGAATGCGACTGGGAAATAAATGTTGTATTCGGGAGGAGCGAGATTGAGTACTCAAATGTCATGGCTAGGAATTATTCGCTTTGGATTCAATTTGAGTCGTTCAGTTTGACAATGGAAATGTCCTGAGGATACGAAATGAACGGAAATCCTATAACTATCGAATAAATTGGTTTTTGTGCCGACAAATTAGCCGGCTAATTGTGCGTATTTTGTTGTCAGTTCGCTTTCAGGTGGTGATTTCGATTACGAATTGTATTCATTAATTTACCAATACAATATTACAGGGAACTGTATAGAGTGTTGTGAAGAAGAAATGTGCCAAGGGGATGTTTTTTACAAAAACCAGTTCTACTTTCTACAAACGGAGCCGGTAGTGACTGCTTGCGCTTCTTTGGTGTTAAAAACTCAGACTTTGATGGATGTAACTTGTTGGATGACGCTTCCACAATACCTATTTGCTTAAGGGACCCTAGGTTAGGTTAGGTTAGGTTAAAATGGCCAAGTACAGAGAAAGTGAAGAATGGTCTCCTCCTCGTTCAAACAGCATCCATACCAAGCCTTGTTGCATACCTGCCTATAAGTGGTGTCCAGTGATGACACGTATTATAGCGTTGAATATTCAACTGCTCTGCTATTTCCCTGAGAGGCGTCTGACAGTCTAGGGCTAAAATCAAGTTAGTAGAGACTGAGAAAACACCAGAACCAACCCCACCCGCAGTGTTTGATCCATCTGTGAAGCATTGAATCGCTTCATCATCCAAGAATGTCCTATTCTTTCTATCGAACTGTATCTGTGGTATAGACATAGAGTAGTCGATGTTTCTTGAACCCTACATTTATTTAGAAGATTTTCGGCATCTTTAGTTGAAACAAGAAATATAAATTTGTATTGCATATTGATAGGCTTACGAGTAGTGTAAGTTTTCGGATTGGTAAAGCAGAGCATTGAACACACTTCGAGCTAGTTGTGGTGCCTCGCAATGGGGATTAGTTGCATTAACATGGACCTAGTGTTCTCAGAAACCGGTAGCATTAGGTAGATAGTGATAGTGAAACCTTTGTCTATCGAATGCATCAGGCTAATGTTAAATGGAGATAGATCCTATCTAGCTGCTATAATGACACTCAAAAAGGCTATTGATCGAACTGCAAGACAAAACGGCGCACGGTGTGCGTTTTATATAAATGCCGAAACAATGTGTAAAATTCATACATGAAATTTTATTTAAATTATAAAGCAAACACATCCACTTTTCTTCAAAACTTTGTAATCTTTTTATTAGCTCTAAGTCTAACAAGCGATCACATTTAAAGTTAACAATGGAATGAACAAAGTAGGAAATTGTATGTTTACAGCGTTGATATTTTGACTGCTTTCCAGTCAAATCTGACTGGATTGATATGCATTAAGTTGAAAGATTTATTAAAATTCAGCCGGCTGGTCTGTTAGCTGGATACGATACCTACGTTTGACTGTTTTGAAATGTTTCGTGTAATTTATTTTCTAGTCAAAAAAAAAATAATTCGTTACAGCACTCTGACAGCGGAAGTATTGCAGAACAAGCTCTTCACCTTAACCTCAACATTTAAAAAAAAAATGGAGGAAAACCGTTTTTTCGGTTTTTATTTGTATACCCTCTACAGGAAGGTATATTCACTTTGTCATTACATTTGTAACGCCAAGAAGGATTCACCGGATAGGGGAGACTGGGGCACATTTGAACACTTTTTGCTTTGAGGTGTCATAAAATCCTATGTGTTTAAATTGTTGGACTGTAAAGTATTCTCACTTTAAGACTTGCAAATAAACTTTGATTTGGATAAATAACTACGTAAATTTAGTAAGGGTGTATAATTTATTTTTATTTTAAAACGAAGTAGGTCCTTACGTTCAAAGGTGCCCCCAATGTGGGGCAGTTTTGAACTAGGCTGGGGCACTTTTGAACGGCAGTATTTATAATTGCTTTTAGCAGCTAATAAGTCACTAATAGGTTTGTATTTTTTTAATAAAATAAATTAATTTCATTTTTTATTACTAAAAACAAAAACGACTTAACAAAAGCAAATTGGAATTTTGAAATTACTGAAATATTTTACAAATGACTGAAGAAACTTTATAAAAACAAAAATTAGTTATTTTACAGAACAGAAATTTTGAAAAATTAAAGACAAAAATCATCATCGCAGCTGTCCTCGATGTTCTCGGAGCGTTAATTGGTGGTGGTAGCTTAGCTTTTAGTTCAATGCCACTTGCCTACCCCTTGTTCAAATGTGCCCCGACTGTTTTGTTCAAACCTGCCCCAATAGGTCAAGCAACAGAAAAATGTGCGTAAATAACTATTTTTTCATATTTGACAAAAAAACGTATCTTTATTCGGTTTCAAATGAAGTTGTGCCTTAAAAATATATTTTACACAAAAATAAAAGCTCACAATAAAATGTGTACACTCTTACAAATAGAAAAATTAAAATATGCAATTTAAGCATAAAAACCTCCTCATGCGGCTACTTCCAAGCGACGACTGAAATATATCCGAAAGTCATTGACGACTAAAGAACACGGTATTACCAAGTTACAATTTTGGTTTATACTTTTTAAATATTTTTTAAATGTTGTTTTATTAGCAGTGTTCAAATGTGCCTCACGTTCAAATGTGCCCCAGTCGCCCCTACCCTATAAAGTATATATGTATATTTTGAATCAGGATCACATTCTGAATCGATTTAGCCATGTCTGTCTGTCAACCTAGGTGAATGACATTTTGTGAAAGGACTTATTTTTAACGTCATCAGGTTGGTATTGAAAATGGGCTATGTCGCTCAAGTAGATCTGGTACCTCCCGTACAAAACCAATCTTAGACACATGCGCGTACCTGTGTGTACAGTAGGTACATACTACCTCACATGGCAAACATTTTGCATGACTTATGTAGTGGAGGGTATCAAAGCATCATATGTAACACTTTTACTTCTCTTTCTTTGACAACAAAATTTCTATAGAAAAGTTTGCACCCCCTTTTTTTTCAACCCTTATAGGACAAATTTTGAAAAACGATGAAGGCATGTAATAACCTACAAACTTTCCAGGTATTGAGAAACGAACAGACAGACTTTGCATTTTATATAGTGAATATAAGTTATCAGGAGGACTGAACTTGGTGTCAACGCTAAGTTGTCAGTCTTTAATTCGGTGTTTGTTCCAACTCTTACCTATGGTCATGAGGTTTGGGTAATGACCGAAAGAATAAGATCGCGAATACAAGCTGCCGAAATGAGATTTCTCCGTTGTATTGCTGGTGTGACTCGTAGAGATTGCATTAGAAATACTAGAATACGTGAGGAACTCCATGTCGAGCAGCTACTTCTCCGGACGGAGCGGTCCATGCTTCGGTGGTTTGGTCATGTTAAACGCATGTCCCCGACCAGGATTCCACGACGTGCTATGGAATCCGTACCATCAGGCAGGCGTCCTCTAGGTAGACCTAGGATGAGATGGTTAGATCAAGTCCATAATCTCTCCTCTACCCGTATGGGGATTGCCCTTGATGATTTAGAGTCGATAGCGGAGGATCGAGAGCTATGGAGGGTCCACTTGAGCAACCTACACCCGCGACCCACTTAATGGACAAGCGGACCATTTAACAAACGAACAAACAAACAAACAAATTAACAAACGAAATTGTCGTGACTCATCAGCAGGGCCGGATTTAGAGGTCTGGAGGCCCTGGGGCAACAAATGAGTGGAGGGCCCCTGGTTTATTATTTTCCAAATATGTAAAATGAAACATTTTTTTCCGTCAAGTGTTTCAATAATTTATTGTGAAACCAAGTAAATTATCTTAACAAACATACATATATAAATATATAAAAAAAAAAAAAAACAAGAAGTATGTATATGAAATTAAATTAAAGCGGTAACATATGAAACCTTGCGAGCTTTTTTCGACGAAAAATCCTTGATGATTTCACTGAAATCCAGTTCCCGGAGTAAATCGCTTTCAATGCTGAGTAGGAATAGCTTTGATAGGCGGTTTTGTCCCTTCGTTGTTCGAAGTCTATATTTTATAATTTTCATTTTCGAAAATGAGCGCTCGCCAGTGCAATTAGACATCATCAAACCCAAATACATTCTGAGTGCAATTTCAATGTTTGGGAATTTAGCTCTAAAATGTTGATCTTCAAGAATGTGATAGTAAAATAGCTCGGTAGATTGGTGTTTTCTATAATCCTTTTTGTACAAGTCGATCAAAGAAAAAGAAATTGAACCAACTGAATACCAAGACTAGGCTCTAAATCATCTTTGTACAGTTCCACGCCAATGCCTCTGCTGCAGCGTGCAAATTTTGCAGCATCTATCTTCTCTATGTGATTGAGAAATCCAAATTTCGAACGTACAGCTTCGTATGCATGCAATCCTTCAGTAAGAGAAGCACATAGCTGATCGACCACTGGGATAAAACGCGGATACTTTGAATTTCTCTTTTTTTGACAGATTTGCGTCTTGTAGTAGTCAACCTCACATTTGTTGTTCTGGTGCGTGATTGTACATATTGGTCAGTATGACATATTTCTTTAGCTGCTTTCTCGTATTTACCAAAATCGTCTCTTTTTGATTCAACGAATTTTAATAATTCTGATGTACGCATTGCAGATTCAAGAACCATTTTCGGGTCCTGCAACATCTTGTTTGTAGCTTCGAAATGCTCTCAATTTCTCCAAAATAAGAGCCTGCATTCCTTTGTATTTCCCACTCATGTAGGTATGCTGCAAACATCATGTCATATGATTGGCCGCGGTAATCCATAATGTCTACTTTATGGTCACCTAAAAATATGGCTTCGCCGGTGTGGCTGCAGTTTGGTAAAAAGGTGAGAAATCTTTCCTTTGGCATCGATCCTTCAATTTATCTAACAACTATAGTTAGTTGATCGCTATGAGATTCGTCTGGAGTAGAATCCACTGACACCGAATAATATTTGTTTTTTTTTTTATTCTGCAAACTATTTCAGTTAGCCATAGCTGATCAGTTCTTCGCAAATCGTGGACGAAACGTAATTGACATGGCCACTTCCTTTAATTGCATGCTCTTTAAAATGGGTTACCACTGTTTTTTACGATATTTTTCAAAACCCTTTGCCAATCTGAGTTGATAAGTTGGCTGTAGCCCCGGCTGCCCTCCCCTAAATCTGGCCCTGCTCATGAGTCATGAGTAATGAATGATAACAACCAACGGTCGATCAACCAGTAAATTCAGAAAATCCAGCGTCTACATCGCATTGGATATCCGATATTGTAAATATAAGTTATTAGGGTACATATTCCTTGTTTAGTTTGTTTTGCTATACATTATATTAATGTAATTATAAAATATATACTTTTTAAACTATCAAAGAATTATATTCTTTCTGTGTTAGCATGTATTGTATGTTTGATTTTTTTATATGTTTATAATAATTATGAACTCGAATTTAAGAGGAGTTAAGACATGAATCGGAAATTTATAAGATCCAGGAAAAAAAATCTTTATACGAACACTGCTTTCCACAGAACATCAGGAATTAAAAATCACGGATAGATACAATCTCCTCAAATTACAGTTGCAGCATTTTCTCATTTATTGGGATTGATAGGATTTGATACCTAAATCATTTCAAAATTGGATAAGTGTACCGAGAATGCGCCAGATCAGACGGAACTTCTTTTAATAGGATTTCATTATTGCTTCCCATTGAATTGTGACACTTCCGAAGGGAAGGAGGTGTTAAGAAACCGGCCCCTAAATAAATGGGCATCCGTTTGCGTGGTGTTTCGGTGACTATTCATTGACAGCATTAAAATTGCAGTTAAGGGTGCGTAAACGATTGTCCTTAATTTCATTTGAAGATTCTCTTTGTGTTGTCCTTTTTTTGTATTTCTGTACAACTACCCTGTATGAATATAGTAATCCTGCTGTCATATTCGAGAGTTTTTGTGTTGATGGGATGCAATACACGGTGTAATGTGAGACGATAGTTTACTTTTTTAATGTTTCGAGGATCCTCAGAGAGTTGTCCGCTGGCACATTACGAAATATACTGTAATGGAGGTCACTGCATTAGAGAGGATGTCCTTTTTATTGACATAAGGGCGTACAGCACAATAATTGCACAACGACCAAACCCAGTACATTATTTTCCAGTTTTTATTTTTTACCGATATTTTTTTTTTCTGTTTTGCAAACATATCCTTGGTCAAGGGTATGGTCGAATGGTAGTACTGGTGCGACGATGGTGCCCGGTTCGTTTTTTATAGCGCACTTAAACAATGCTAAATGGACCCATTATGGTCGAGTTAAATTACGCTTAAACAAAGTTATGATGCTGTTTGTTGTTGGTTTGTCGCTGCTATTAGTGGAAGTGGCTGTGGCTGTGGCAGTGGCTGCGGCTGGGGTGGAACGTTTCGTTCTGACCCTAGTCTAGTGTTTTTGGTTTTATTTTTATTTTAGGTTTTTTATCTATTTTTTGCTTGTCATCTGATGGTTTTATATTTTGCCAACTCGCATGTGGTTTTGTGACATATAATAGACATGTAGGACGTAGGTACTGCTTCTGCTGGTGAGTTGGGTTTTTTGTTTGTTGGGAGTCCTTTTTTATGGTTACGGTGTGATTTTGTCCATTTAACTGAATAGACACAATTGTTGTAGGCAACGATAGAGCAGGGCTGTTAATCATGGCTGACAAGTCCATTTAGTGCAATTTTACTGATTTGACAGTTTCGGTAAATAGTGGCCCTAGTGGACATGCGGATATTGCGCCATTCACGTGCAATACAATTATAGTTGGGAGGACGCACAGACATAATCTTTTATTTCGTTCAAATTGAGTGATTGTACGGACATTTGGTAATCCCATTGAGGGAGTGCAAAATGATCGAATGTATAGTGCGAGGAGACGTCGAATTTTTAGATGATTAATGCCGAAGGGTAACCAAAGCTAATGTGAATAATTTTTTAAAAGGTTTTTCATGTCGATTGGGGTGGCAAGCCGTCAAAAATGTGCAGTGAATGCATTAGCAGAGAGTTAAATTGCAAATTTCTGGTAGTTTTAGGTTCCAGTGTATGGGCATAATCAAATTGGAAATATATCTAGTTGCTACTAGGATTTTATTTTTTTTTTACTTCAAATATCTACCTATTGAAAAAATGTTAGAGTTTTTTTTACTTATTGTAGGGTATATGATATACCAATAATTAAAGAGGTCAATTTGGTAAAAGGAGACATGAATAAGAAATTGAAAGGCAGCTGAAGTACACGCAGAAAAATGAGTCGGTTAAAAACAACCGAATTTCGGTTAATAACAACCGAGCAATACTGTTAATATAGCTCCTACAGAGTTACTTGTTTATAAATAACTGAGTCAACTTGATTAAGGAAAATCGGTTGATAATAACCGATTTAGAAATATCCCAAAATTTCCCCTCCGAAATTGCTGGGTTATAAATAACAATCTAACTCTGTAGAATTTAACCAACTTACTCTGTTGTTATTACCCAACTCACTTGGTTGAAATTAGCCAACCTACTTGGTTGTATTTAAACAACTAACTTTGTTATTATTGGAATTAGAATTTAGAATTCAACCTACTTAATCTGTTGTTATTAACAGAATTACTTGGTAGAATTTAACCAACATATTTTAAAATTCCCAGCCAATTTTTTAGAATTTAACCTATTTAGTGTGTTGTTATTAACCGACTCACTTGGTTGAATTTAACCTATCTAATCTGTTATTATTAACCAACTCACTTGGATTTTTGAATTGAATTTAACCTATTCACTCTGTTATTATTAACCAACTCACTTGGTTGAATTTAACCTATCCAATCTGTTATTATTAACCAACTCACTTGGTTGAATTTAACCTATTAAATCTGTTATTATTAACCAACTCACTTGGTTGAATTTAACCTATTCAATCTGTTATTATTAACCAACTCACTTGGTTGAATTTAACCTATCCAATCTGTTATTATTAACCAACTCACTTGGTTGAATTTAACCTATTCAATCTGTTATTATTAACCAACTCACTTGGTTGAATTTAACCTATTAAATCTGTTATTATTAACCAACTCACTTGGTTGAATTTAACCTATTCACTCTGTTATTATTAACCAACTCACTTGGTTGAATTTAACCTATTCAATCTGTTGTTATTAACCGACTCACTTGGTTGAATTTAACCAATTAAAAGGGTTAAAATTAACCAACATACTATGTTGAATTTAACATAGTATGTTGGTTAATTTTAACCCTTCTAATTGGTTAAATTCAACCAAGTGAGTCGGTTGAAATTAACCAACATACTATGTTGAATTTAACATAGTATGTTGGTTAATATTAACCCTTTTACTTTACTTTCACTTGGTTGATATTAGCTTACCTTCTTGGTTGAATTTAACAATCTTAATTGGTTAAAATTAGCCAACCTTCTTGGTGGCATTTAACCAATTAAGAGGGTTAAAATTAACCAACTTACTTGGTTGAAATGTATCCGACATTCTCTTCACTTCAGTGCATCTGAAAATAAACCATCTAAAAGGGAAAAATAATTTTACCCTAAAATAAAAAAAATTGCTTTTTCATATTAAGTACATAGATTTTTTTATTATAATATTGTGGTAAAATAATAACATAATATTCTATTTATTACATGTATTTATATTTTTTAATGCAAAACTTAATTTTACTTAAAATATATGGGTCATGAATTTCGTCATTTAAAAACAAATGTTTAAAATTGTATATTTTTATACTTATTACTATATACATAATATTATATACATGCATTTTAATCAGCATATTTATGCGTCATGAATTTCGTCATTTAAAAACAAATGTGTAAAATTGTATATTTTATACTTATTAATAAATTAATACACATAATATTATATATAAATTCATTTTAATTAGCAAATTATTTATGAAAACTGAAATTCGAACTCGAAATAGTTATTTACATCCATTATTTAATATATATCTATATTTTTTATAGTGGGCTTCTTAAAATAAAATATTTAAAGCGTTAGGAATTGGCGATAGGAAAAATTCAAGAGGCATAACAATTTGTTGCGATATTAATGGAACTTCTACCTCATATGCATAGTAGTGCTCATCGAAACATTTAGTCTTAAGTACTATACCAACAAAAATCAATTGATTTGAATCATATAAATATATTTTTTCCAATACAAAAAAATCGTACAGATAACAATCTGAACTAAGACTTTTTACTAAGACGGATCCCTTTTTATAAAGTACAGAAGACATGGTCGCCCAATTAACCATAGTCAACGTTTTATTAGGGTCCAGTGATAGCTGTGATCGTATATTATTAAGTTCAGATAACAAGCCATCTTTTTTGGGTCCAACGTCAAGTATATTAGCAAGTTTTCCCCTTAAAAACATTTCATTAAGTTGAAGTTGATGTTTCATTGCTAAGGTTAAAGTGATATTCATTCGGTTACATGATGATCTAGCAGACATTTTGGATTGCCTGTGCTTAGCTTCGAACCTCATTGACCACAAAGATGTTAATGGGCCGTATTTTTTAAAAGCGGTATGGTAGTGAATGAGATTGTGGAACTTTGGCTTAAGAGAGTCCTTGGTAAGTGTAATATATTGCTCATTAAGTTCAGCTATTAATACTTGCAAGAAATCTTCTGTCCCAACAGAAACATTTAAACTAAGAAGTATGTCAACAATTTGTCTTAATTTTATATACATTGCCCAAATAATATTACCCCTCGGCACAAAGTCACCTATAAGTAAACCCAAAAACCGCAAAAGAGTAAGCGTTTCTCCTGAAGATAAACGCACATTTCCCCGCCTAAGATGTTCCCTTTCGATAGAGCAAGGTTTGTTTTTAGTATCAGGGCCATATGAGAAAGCTAATAATTTATCATTGAAAATTGTTAAAGAAAAAAATTTGTGTTTTTCGGTATACTCTGAAAGTATAAAACTCAAAATGTATTTGGCTACACCCTCTAGCATATCATGCATAATATCAGCGCCCACCTGTTGAAACAAGTCGAAGTTTTTTATGCCCAGAAAAACACACTTTTCCTTAATGCCGGTTAAAGATAAATCATTTAAAGCCAGATCTGCTTCATAGCTTTCCATTGTTCGAAGAAGTGTCGTATCTTCATAAAATTGCTTTTTCAATACATCTTTTGTAACTTTGCATACTCTGCAAGAAAAGTTTGCTGAAAAGCTTTGGGTGTAGTTAACTCTTAAGAAATTATGGATTTTTGTAGTAAAATAATCATAGCTTTCAATAAAAAAAAATTACTCAAATATTTATTTTGGAAAAAAAATAATTGAAGTCTGCGGAAAAAAGTGTTGAATCTGCCCCACCCTACCCTACAATAAATTTTTAATATTTTCCAGTAGATAGGTAGGTACATAGTTCCTTTCTTATATTAAAGGCTCTCTTTATTCGGTATTTATAAATAAAAGTTTTTTTTTTGTGAAATCTTGTGAACTTTAATAAGGACTTCCAATTTGGTAAGTACAGATTTTTTCTTAGGTACATCCTTAAAATGCACTAGTTCAATGCACTCTGCATGTTAGTGGAGTCCCATTGAAACAGAATGATGGAGAAGTTTAAGTATCTAGGGGTCTTATTCACGAGTGATGGAAGGAGCAATGCTGAGTTTTGAGTTTTGAGACAACTTATGGTCATCCTGTTATTAGGAGGACTGAACTTGGTGTCAAAGCTAAGTTGTCAGTATTTAATTCGGTGTTTGTTCCAACTCTTACCTATGGTCATCAGGTTTGGCGTTTGGTCATTTGTTTTTGGCGGATACAAGCTGCCGAAATGAGATTTCTCCGTTGTATTGCTGTTGTGACCCGTAGATATCGCATTAGAAATATCAGAATACGTGAGGAACTCAATGTCGAGCAGCTACTTCTCCGGACGGAGCGGTCCATGCTTCGGTGGTTTTTTCATGTTAAACGCATGTCACCGACCAGGATTCCACGACGTGCTATGGAATCCGAACATCGGGGAGGCGTCCTCTAGGTAGACCCGGAATGAGATGGTTAGATCATGTCCATAATCTCTCCTCTAACCGTATGGGGATTGCCCTTGATGATTTGGAGTCGATGGCGGAGGATCGAGAGCTATAGAGGGTCCACTTGAGCAACCTACACCCGCGACCCACTTAATGAATAAGCGGGACATTGAAAATGAATGAAAAATTAATGAATCCTTAAAATAAGTACAACAACTTTTCCTATTTTAAATGGCAATATTAATTTAAGTTTAAATATTCATATTTTTTGCTTATATATTAAAAGGAGGGGTATATCAAGAAAAAGCCATAGTTTCAATTATTGGTAGGGGGTGGTTCATACTGGTTCATATGGGACTACAATTGTTGACACTGCCAATAACTATACCTTCAATGATACCACCGACTGTAGTAAACGACGGTTATTTCTTTCAAGATTTTTGAAAATGCATAAAGAGAAAAAACTTATGATACGGATCGGTGTCAACTAGCTAAATCTAAACTAAAAAAACCTATTTCAAAGAAAGATCTTCGGAAGTTTGCAGCTATTCATCAGTATTCATTCATATAGCTATATTCATCAGCTATTCATCAGTATCGACATGGTGCTATTTTTAAGAAACCCGGTCGGAATAGACGGAGAAATGCATTCACCTATATAGGTATATTTTTTATTTTTTTAATAATAATTTATCAAAGTGCCGCATTTTTTAGTAATTTAAAATAAAGAAGCACTAAATGCATTTTAATAATTCGGTTGTTTGCTTATTTTATAGCAATAGATGCACCGATCCGCAGACACAATTAATAAAAAAAAAACCGGCCAAGTGCAAGTGTCACTCGCGCACCGAAGGTTCCGTATGTTAGTTCATAATAATATGCATGCATAGTTAAGGTATTGTTCCCTAACGTCGGTCGTCGTCACTCGTCAGTTTCGACCTATGCCTACTTGGATCTTCGAAAACTATGTAGTACCTATTTATATACATACCTTTACTGACCTACCCCCTAAAAATGCGAGCAAGATATTTCATTACAAAATCATCGGCCCCACCTAACTCGTAATAATACAAATGAACAGAGAGAGCGCACGTGCAACAAAAATGCATACACGAACACGGTACAACGAATATGAAACAATGCGATGATCGTGGGGAGAGAGGCCAGAGCACAACCCTCCATCAAAGTGTTATTAGGTCTCTCTCTTCATTTTTCCCTCGAAACGTGGTCATTTTCCCCTTTTCACCGAGCTCAAATTCCCTCGAAATTCCCACGATGAATTAAAATGAAAAAAAATAAAAATAATAATAATAAATAAATTTTAACTCATTTTTATTATATTGAAAGAAAATCATAATGGCCGCGTTCCATTGACCGCCAAATGACTAGCGGTATGCCCACAAACCAGTAAGAAACAGACCATCGACTCCTCCCACATAACGGACTTTGCCTACAAGCTGTTGGTACCATAGGATTTATTTATGTGTTGGGCCTGTATAAATTAAAGGGAAGAAATTACGGCACACGCATACGTAGCAAAATCCTATGGTAGTTGCACCTGGCTGTGGTTTATGGCTGTGGGGCTGTGTTCTGCAGGTTTCTTATTTTTTTTCGGTTACACTTCGTTCACACCACAGTTTAGTTTTAGGGAATGTTAAATTGTTTAAACTGTTGATATCAATTAAAATCGGCGATGTAAAGGAATATTCACATGAGAATGAACGAACGAATTGATATTATGCGAACAAACCACTTTTGATGCATTTATATAAACGAATTGCTCATTTTACTATTGCAAGAGTACCTAAGTAGAATAATAAAATAATCCATCAAAATATGGGAAAAACTATTTTCAAAAGAGCATAAACGACGAAATTTCGAACTCCAAACTTTTTGCCTCGAAGAAAAACGCCCTTAGCGCGAATTGTCACAAATTTATTCAAAATTCACAACATTCAAATCCGTTCCACAAACTATCAAATAAAAAATTCGGTTGAACTTAAACTCAAATCAGAGATTGTTAGGTAGTAGAAATTGATGTCTGAACTTCGTGAACTGTTACGACCAAGAAAAGTGTTCATGTGAATGGACCTCGGAATGGACTGCCAAAACCTGTGAATATTCTTTTAACTTTTACCAGGTTCCCACCATCGTGATTTAGCTAAATCCACTTGATTTAGCTAAATCATGTCATTCATTTCGTTAATTATTATACATTTTCATGATTGCTAATTACGTTATACATACGCGTTTTATTTTTAATTGCGTCGCTCTTGTCGCAGCTTTTTATTTAGCAACAAAACTGTTTCGATGAGCTTATGATATTTATATTATATTCATATAAATAAAAAAGGAGTTCTATTCATATTGTCAGGTAATGTTTCCAAAACAAAAGCTGTTAGGACAGTGAACTCAAATTGATTTTGCACCACAAAATATTTTCTTGCTTGCAGATGTATTTCCATCTCTTTTTATTTATACTAAATTTCTACATCTGCTATTTTCTTCTTTCTTTTTGCGCTTGTTCTGCGCCTTTTAATATCTTATTTGGTTCGTAAGTGTTTTATTTTGTCATCCCATCAGAAGCAAGAGAAAGAATTGGCCCGAAAAAGACTTGCTCTTGGTACTTTGGAATGAAGAGCTTCAGGAATTGACGGCAATGTCAAAATAAAAAATGTAAATTCGGTGGAAACGCCTTTCGTGATTTCTTAATAATTTTGTCTTAATCAGGTGGTTATCCTTTACATATTAGTTATTTTTATTTTATTATGGATGAACAAATACTGAAAAAGTTAAAGTTTTTCGTAGACAAATATAAAACACAACCAACTCCCTGAAAAGAAAAAGGACGCGTGAGATTATTCGAAATAATTTGTAAGACAGAAAAAGCAGTATAATAGTTTATGGTGATGCCGTAAGGTATTGTTCTCATGTTAAACTAAACAACAATTCCAACAGTTATCCGTTACCGTTAGTTGTTGGTAGCAATTTTGACAAATTTGCTGGAACGTAAAATAAAATGCCTGAATTTTTTTTTTACATTTTACATTCACTAGGTGATTTGTTGTTGCGATAAAGAAAGTATTAATTTTTGAATATGCGAACAAAATATTATTAACGATATAAATTATATTTTCGCTCAAATTGAATTTAAATCATTCCAACCAACCGTCTACTTGCAATATGATTTTATCTGACATGTAAACAGTGCCTAATTTTAGTTCCCCATAATTCCCACAGTTTCTTAACGCATCTCAACAAATGGCTGCTTACATGTTTTATTTACATTGCCGCCATTAATTTTGACATTTACACGTATTCACAGACAGGGTAATATTTTTCCGGGGAGAATCGGGTAGGTGCACGGGAAGTCGACGGTCTAGTTCTCTGTGGTTTGTGGTCCCTATTAATAGAGTTATCGGAGTTAAGCTCATTAAGAAAAGGTATAAGAAAAAATGTATGTAGAGCTTTTTCAGCCTACTATTGAAGCATCTATGTTGAGGAAAGCCCCAACAGAGCACATACCCCATGTCTTCGCTAAGAGCGATCGACGAAAGCTGCACTGAGACGCACAAAGAAATGCTGGAAATACTGACATAAACTTGTGATGGTACACTCATCATTTATTCATTTCTAATGTCTCGCTTATCCATTTAAACATAGAGGGTCGTGTGTGCAGGTTTTCTCCGTAAATCATGATTTTCCAACACAGACTAACTAAATCGTCAAAGGCAATGACAATCCCCATATAGGTAGAGGAGTGATTATGACCTTGATCTAAACATCACATGCTAGGCCTGACTGATCTGAGGGACTCCATACCGCACGTTTTAAAAATTCCAATTAAGGACACGCTGTTCTTAATTTGTTGTGATTTCTTTCAAAATGTTTAGTTTTTTTTGTAGGTTTGCTGGATGGAAAAATCATCGAAAGACATTGCAGAGCTATGCCGATGGGACTGAATTTCGTCATTCCGAATTGCATTGCACTTAGTCGTTCGACTAATCGGCCGCCGTTTGCCCGATTTATAGTTTTCTGATTGAAAATATTACCTACTTTCTTGGTCTTAGCTAACTCTTATACATCAAGAGGAGCGTTTTACCCGCTTTAACCTCCTGATTACATTGTCAGTATTTAAAAGTCTATCTCTGTAACCGTGTAAATGTTTCCCTTGTCAGCAATGTAAACCAGATTGCTGAATGGGAAACATTCCGGAGGAAATATTATAAATATATAAAATTTGGGGTGTTATTTCCTTTTTTGGAGCCTTATTTCATAATGAAATAACCCCAATTTTCATGTTGGAGTCTTATTTCAAGAAGAAATGAAATAAGACCCCAAACGAAAATTTGAGGCCTTATATCATTTTCGCTTTTGTGGCTTATTTCATTGGGGCCTTATTTCCTGCAGCCCGCTGATTCTAGTGTTCCTTATACGATCTCTGAGAGCCACAAAAGCAATGAAACAAAGGAATATCATTTTGGCAACTTGTATCTATATTATTCTTTCGGTCATTACCAAAAATCGGCCAGCGCCTTGTTGATACTGGGTCAGCTCCTCCAAATAAAAGGGAACGACTTTCAGACGCAGCGGCGGCAGATGTTGAGGGTAGGATTTTGCGGAAGTTCAACCTTCAGTCAGGTCCGCAGAATAGCTGTGCAGTTGGAAGTTCCCAGAACTAGGATTCACAGAACTCTACAGAGTAATAGATTACACCCTTTCCATTTTAACACCGGTTCCAGTGGCTATTGCGAAAACACTCAGAAGATGGACACTTCCTCAAGAATATTCTGTGGACGGACGAAGCGCAATTCACAAGAGATGGGGTCACAAACCACGCTCATTTCCACCATTCGTCAGACCGCAATCCTCATTTAATATGCACAACATGTCAACATGCTTTCAAAGGTGATTTTGATTAAAGCAGCAAAGCAGTCGATCAGGAACCTTTAATGCAGCCTACGATTCAACAACGATCAAAAATGCAGCAAATCGAACGAAAGGGAATCCAAATGAAGTAGCAAATCCAACAAAAATGCAACCATTCATAAAATGTAACAAACGATAAGAGTTTATTTGATACAATTTTACCAAAGATGTTTCCTGCTTGGCAATCCAAATGAGAAGAAGGTACAATTCATAATTACATCGCATGATGACCCAAGTCAATCATGATCATGAGTATGTACATAGAAAAAAAGAGAGCTTTACGAATTACTATTACGGAACATAGATAGGTACATAGAAATTTGGTGCATTGCAGAGTGCAAGCCCGTTAGCAATGTTAAGAGAAAAAAAAGCAAGCAATTTTGGTTAGTAAAGATAATCGAGAACAATAAGAAAAACTATATAGGGTATATCAATAATGTTGAATGGAAAACGAAAATAATAATTAAAGCAAACTATGAACATGATTAATTAAATTGAAAGTAAACAAAGAACAAAAAATAAATAAATATAAAATATTGAATTGAATCTCAAACATCCCGGCGCCCCTGAACGAGTTTCAGGACAATGGTAGGATGGCTAATTTCGATACAGGACGTATAAAGGTACCAGTTGCTGTCTTAACAGTGGCCACACGAACAAGTTGATCAGAACCTGGTGAAACAGACTCAATCCGACCAAGTAACCATTTTGTGGGAGGCAAACTTGGTTCTTTGATGACCACAACATCTCCTGGCTGAATATTGGTTTGTTGCCGCTGCCATTTGGGACGTTCTTGAAGGCTCGTCAGGTATTCGGTATGCCACCTCTTCCAGAAACCTTGTACCATATTTTGTAGGTGATTCCAATGAGAGAGAGGATTCGTCGGCGTATCCAAAAGACCAGGTTCAGGCACCGCTATCATTGGTTCACCTATGAGAAAATGAGATGGTGTTAAAGGATTTAGGTCAACATCAGAGAGACAAAATAATGGTCGGGAGTTTAAAATGGCTTCAATCTGACTGGTTACAGTCGTCAGCTCTTCAAAGGTCAATATTGAGGAGCCAATGACCCGACGAAGGTGAAGCTTTACAGACTTGACACCTGCCTCCCACAGTCCACCAAAGTGAGGGGCGGACGGGGGAATAAAGTGCCAAGCAATACCATCTTTTGCGAGCGATGCAACTATAGCTGAGTTGTGCGTTTGAGATATGACTAACTTATGCATTTCTGAGAGACAACGCCGTGCTCCCTGAAAGTTAGTGCCGTTGTCACTATAGATGTTTCTGCAAAGTCCACGCCGTGAAACAAACCGTCGCAGGGCAGCAAGAAACGCATCAGTAGTTAGATCGCTCACTACTTCCAAATGAATTGCTTTGGTCGAAAGGCAGATGAACAGCGCGATATATGCTTTTAGAAGCTTTGGCTTTCGACCTCGAGAAAGCTTAATTGTCAGCGGTCCAGCGTAGTCGCAACCCGTATCAGTAAACGGTCGATTAGGATGTATGCGTTGAGGGGGTAGGTCTCCCATACGTTGTTCACAAGTTGACTTTCGCTGCATAAAACATGGTTTGCAAGTGTGTATTATCTTCCGAACAAGGTTCCTGCTGCCCATTATCCAATATTGCTGCCGGACGAATGTAAATGTCTCCGACACTCCAGCATGCGCATACCTTAAGTGAATATCCTGTATTATAAGGAGGGAAAGTTTGTTAGACTTCGGAAGTATTATCGGGTGTTTTATATTGTATGGAACAGCAGCGTGTTTTATACGACCTCCGACGCGAAGTAGTCCAACGCTGTCTAAGAACGCGGAGTATCTTAACAGTGATGATTTCGGCGATAGCGTTTTCTTAGTTAACAAATCGTTGATGTCTTTTGTATACGACATAAGTTGCACGTACTTTAGGATGCAGATTTTAGCAGAGTGAATCTCATTAAATTTCAAACCGTGAGACTCGCGAAGTTCTGATTCTGATTCTTTGATTTGACTGTTCGAAATAAAGCGACGGCAAAAAGCAAACACTCTGATCAAACGATGAAAAGACGAGAATTTGTCAATTAGATTTTGAATAATGTCTGTATCACGCGAAGTTATAAAAACAGCTTTCGGTACCCTTCTGGTTTCGACTCTAACTTGTTCACTATCGGCAAGATCAGAATTATTAGACCATGAGGAAATAGGCCAATGTTCTTTGGCTTCTGATAGCCAAGGTGGACCGGTCCACCAAAGAGTATGGTTTATGAGCTGCGAAGGGACAATACCGCGCGAGGCACAATCAGCTGGATTAAATTCTGAGGCAATGTGTCTCCATGAATGAATTGGAACCGTTTCCAAGATAGCTGAAGTGCGGTTAGCTACAAACGTACCCCAGCGACGAGGGGGTGAAGCAAGCCAATGAAGCACTATTTCTGAGTCACACCACGCATAAATTTTAATGTTTGGGTCTAAATTGAACGAAGATTTTACAAGTTTTAAGAGCTTGGACAGAAGTAACGCACCACAAAGTTCTAACCGCGGGATTGAAAGAGGTTTTAAAGGAGCCACCTTTGTTTTCGCCGCGATTATTGTTACCGTTACCTCTCCAGATGCCGATCTCGACCGCGCGTACACAACCGCAGAATATGCCAACGATGAAGCGTCCGAAAATCCATGAAGTTCTATGTCCTCTCCAGAAAACACATTACGCGAAACTCGAATATTTTGAAATAGCGGAAGTTCCTTTCGATAGGTCATCCATTGTTTCGCTATCCTTTCTGGTAGTGGATCATCCCATCCTAGTTTTAGCTCCGATGACCAAAGTTCTTGGAACATGATTTTGAAGAGGATCACAGACGGAGCCAAAAGTCCTAAAGGGTCAAATATTCGGGCGACTTCCGAGAGAAGGTTTCGTCTGGTTAGTGGATTCTTAAGTTCAGGTTGATTGAAACGAAACGAAAAGACATCACTAGATGGGTTCCAAAACATCCCTAAGACCTTGATAAGTGGAGATGAACATTCAGATTCCACAAAGGAATACTCGCAATCCTCCGGAGGTAGGCTAGCGAGAAGAATCCAGCAATTAGAGCTCCATTTTCTTAACTGAATCTTGGCAATCGATAAGAGTTCAACAAGTTCTGACTGCATTTTCAGAAGATCTTCAATAGAATTTGCCCCGGTCATGATGTCATCAACATAGACATCGTTCAGTATAATTCGAGCTGCGATGGGGTATTTCGACCTATAGTCATCAGCTAGTTGTTTTAGGGCTCGAACAGCCAAAAATGGGGCAGATGCTGTACCATAAGTTATGGTTTTAAGCCTATAGTGATTTATGGCTTCGTTAGGTGATGTCCGCCAGACAATACGCTGATAGTCAGTTTCGGGTTCACGAATCAAGATCTGACGGAACATTTTAACTATATCGGCCGCAAAAACAAATCGATGCTGACGAAACCGAAGACAAACACCAATCAGGTCTCGTTGAATTGGAGGGCCTATGTACAAATTATCATTCAGAGACTGCCCAAGTGAGTCATTTACAGAACCATCAAATACAACCCGAAGCTTGGTTGATGAGCTATCGGGTTTGAGCACCGCATGGTGTGGAAGGTAAAAATGTCTACCTTCAGAAGATTTTACCTCATCAGCAGGAATGCGTTCCATGTGGCCAAGAGCCAAATACTCTTCCATAAACTGTCCATATTGTCGCCTCAAATCAGGATTCCTTTGAAACCGACGCTCCATGGAATGCAATCGCGAAACGGCAGCACCCAGAGTATTTCCAAAGGTAGGCGAGGGAGTTTTCAGTAGAAGGGGAACAATATATCTTCCATCTTCTGAGCGAGAAACGGATTCTCGAAAAAGAGATTCAGCAGGATCACTGTCTGTTTGGTCTGTTATTGCAGAAACTTCGTCCAGTTGCCAGAAACGTTGCAGTAGGGAATCAGTATCAACAGCGGAGTGAAGATTACATAATTCGACACTAGAAGGTTCACTATCAAAGAACTCGCCTGTGATGACCCATCCAAAAGACGTATTCTGCGCCAGGGGTTTACCTTTTGGGCCATGAATTTGTTCTGCTTTAAAAATCGACCAAACTCTATCAGCTCCTAACAAAACATCTACTGAACTTGCAACATTAAACTGAGGATCTGCCAGATTCAGGCCTTGGATGTACGATAACGACGAGATATCAAAAGAATAAGCCGGTAAATTCGAAGTTAATTTTCCCAGAATATGCGCATCGCAGCGCAAACGTGTCTCATTATAACGCGAAACTAAACAGATAGAGAGACTTCCATGAGTGTGACCAGCTTCCATTGATGAGAGTCCTAGGATAGGGATTCGGGAATGTTTTCGCTGAAGTCCAATCCGCTGAGCTAATGCCTCCGTAATGAATGAAGTCTGCGATCCTGTATCTAGCAGAACCCGACAATCTATAAGCTGACCCTGACGATCCTGAATTTTAGCTAAGATTGTAGGTAAAATTGTTTGTTTTCGAAGACTTAGGTCGAGAGAATGATTTATTGCTAAGGGAACGACGGAGACAGAGGGGAGATCAGCCGAGGACGGTTGAGGGCTTGAATTGCCTGCTGGTGAAACGATGGATAGTGCCGTAGGCGACTGAGAACCATCAGGTTGGTTGAAGTGGACTAGTGAGTGATGCCGGGATTTACAGATGCGGCAACGAGAATGACTAAAGCATTTGTAAGATGAATGTCCAGATCGAAGGAAATTAAAACACAATGAATTCTCTTTTACAAATGTTCGACGAGATTCAATGCTAAGTCCAATAAACGCAGAACATTGTGGCAGCCTATGGTCAGCTTTGCATTTAGGACATTTAAGGTTCTTTTCACGTGACTCTGCTAAATGCGTTCGAATGGAAACTGGCTGTCTTTTACGGGATGTACCCGAAGTGTTAATAGGCCTACATGACTCAAATGCATCACACCGTAGTTCAAGGAAATCAATTAATTCACGAATCGAACAATCGTCTCGAGTACCTACTTCCTTAGCCCATGCATGTCTTGTTCCTTCATCGAGCTTGTTTAAAAGTAAAAATATAAGCCAAGGATCACGACCGGTTTTCTCTGCTGCTTCAAGACCACGAATGACTTCATCGGCACCGTCCGTTATCTTACGAAGAGTGTCAGAATTGGATGAAGACATAGAAGGCAGCGAAACGAACGATTGAATTAACGAATGCACGAGTAGGTTGACGCGGTTATAACGTTTTTCTAGTTTTTCCCACGCCCCAAAATAATTAGCCTCGGTTGGTGGAATATGGCTGATAAGATCGGCAGCTTCACCTCTCAAGAACGATTTGAGAAGATGAAATTTCTGGGTCGAAGTTAGACTATCAGAATTGTCCACCGAATCGATAAACATGTCGCGGAAGGTCGGCCAATCCTTGTAGTTACCAGAGAACGGAGCTATCGAGATCTGAGGGAGGCTAACATTTTTCGATGACGAACCGGAAGAATTAATCTTGTTAAGAAATGCAGTCTGCTGTTCTGCGAGCTGTTCAACTAAATTTATTTGCTTTCTAGCATGCTGTATTTCACGAAGAGTTTTTGTCATTTTTGCATTCGCCTTAAAATATTTCTCCTCGTAGACCCCAAACTCCTGCTCAAGCGTCACAGCTTCCTCCTCCTTCAACCCTTCCAAGCAAGAGGCATGATAACACGAAAACTCTTTCCAAGCTACTTCTAATTTGGACAACCTAACCTCTAGTATCTCAACATCAATAGTCTTATCTATCGTTTCACAAAAATCCGCTGCACGTGTAATAGCTGCCTTAGCATGACCGCGCATTTGCTGAGAACTCATTTTAATTAAATTTTAATTAACTGTCTGCAGGAATTTAAATCAAAAAATCAGGTGTAATGTCTCGCTAAGAATTAACTCACACCAAAATCTTAAATGAACTATAGTCCAATGTTCTATAATTTAAAGAAAGCGCGGGGTAGTTCAATTATATTTATTAGCGATCACAATCACCTTTGAGCGAGAACATGAATTGACGATTGTCTTAAACACGCGTGATTTTTTGATTAAACGCACAGGTTCACGAAATTCTAATTTAATCCGGCTCGAAGGACCAATGATTTTGATTAAAGCAGCAAAGCAGTCGATCAGGAACCTTTAATGCAGCCTACGATTCAACAACGATCAAAAATGCAGCAAATCGAACGAAAGGGAATCCAAATGAAGTAGCAAATCCAACAAAAATGCAACCATTCATAAAATGTAACAAAAGATAAGAGTTTATTTGATACAATTTTACCAAAGATGTTTCCTGCTTGGCAATCCAAATGAGAAGAAGGTACAATTCATAATTACATCGCATGATGACCCAAGTCAATCATGATCATGAGTATGTACATAGAAAAAAGAGAGCTTTACGAATTACTATTACGGAACATAGATAGGTACATAGAAATTTGGTGCATTGCAGAGTGCAAGCCCGTTAGCAATGTTAAGAGAAAAAAAAGCAAGCAATTTTGGTTAGTAAAGATAATCGAGAACAATAAGAAAAACTATATAGGGTATATCAATAATGTTGAATGGAAAACGAAAATAATAATTAAAGCAAACTATGAACATGATTAATTAAATTGAAAGTAAACAAAGAACAAAAAATAAATAAATATAAAATATTGAATTGAATCTCAAACAAAAGGTAAGAATTTAATTATTGTGAACAACTCAGAATGTGTGCTTATTTCAAAGTAGGGGTTAGCGTACATTTTTGGAAACACTTTTGAACGTGTAGGCCCGCACGTTCTTCCACAACAATTAATTCGCTTTACTACATGGAATTTCTTAAAGAACGATTGCCGGAGCTCCTTGAAGATGTTTCTTTTATTCAGAGAAGGGTGATGCTCTTTCAACAAAATGGAGTACATTGTCGCAGTAGCAGTAGAGAAACGTGGTTTCTCAACCATACTTTAATTTCATCTATACATACATATAATAAAACTGTAGGACTTTTCTTTGTCAGCTAAAAACTCAAAAACTACAGGACAGATTTCGATGAAACTTTTTTAAAATGTTCCTTAAGACTGTGAAACTGCTATAGGCTATGTCGTTTATAGCCACGTCCTTAGGAACAGTTTTTAGCCAAAATGTATTTTCTGAAGTGAAAATATAAACATACACCTTTCTACAAATGGATGTTTATACTTTTGCGATCGTCAAACAAAAACAATACGTATACTATACATTCGAAAAGGGTTGATTTGTTTTCGCAGTGAGTGCTATGGTTAGTTATATAATTATATAGGTATGTATATTATGATCGAGAGACGTATAATACAAAATAGGTTTCATTTCAGAATTTCATTCGATAAGTGGTATGGTAACAATTTAGGGTTGGGGTAGGTAGTTGTTTGGATTCCATAGGAAGAGGGAAACAAAGAAAAGGAAAGGAAATGCAGTATTATAAACAAGTAGCAAGATCACGGAGAGGGAGGGCGATGCAGAGGGTGCACATTATGTATCCAATACATTACATCCATTATCGCATATCGCCACTCAACGCAGTAGGAAGAATTTCATTCTGATTTGACGTACCTATTTTTTGAAGTGAAAATATATACATACACATATACCTTGCTACAAATGGATGTTTGTACTTTTACGATCGTGCGATGCGACAGGACAAACAAAACAACACTATTTGTTTTCGAAGTGGTCAGTTGTATATGTAGGTATGTATGGGATGGGGTGCGTGCGGCAGTATAGCATGGGGTATAGTATTAGGTAGTTGTTCGGATTCCATAGGAAGAGGGAAACAAAGGAAAGGAAATACAGCACTACAAACAAGTAGCATGATCAAGGAGAAGGAGGGCGATGAAGAGGGTGCACATTATATATTACATCCATTACTGATATCGCCACGCCAAAATGGGAAAACGGGGGTGACGCCTCCCATACAAAAAACATCTTTATGATTTTCATGATTCTTTTTTGTTTTTTTCGTATTGCTGTATATTTCAGGTTTAGGCAGAACGAAAATTCCAGAAAATAGATTTATTCTCATTTTTCGCATTTTACTAAAGAACATTATTATATAAGACCTAAGCAATACAATTCCTGTGCACGGGCAAAGCTGGGCGGATACAGCTAGTTATGAAATAAGACCCCAAAAGAAGAAATGAAATAAAACCCCAAACGAAAACGTATGGGGGCATGCTGCCCCCCCCCCCCTCCTACAACCCCCTGCTTGGGTTTACTGTCAGATTTGGGGCCTTATTTCATTTTTTTTTTGGCCTTATTTCATCGCAGTGGGGCCTTATTTCATATTTGAAATTGGAGTACCCCCATGCCCCATCATTCCAGTTTGCTCCATGGCGCAGAAATATGGGCGTTAGTGAAGGTAGATAAAAAATATGAAGACAAACCCTATACAACTATACAAGCTGTACAGCGATTTCGACAGAAAAGTGCCTGAAGAGTTTATGACTTCCACCAAGAGGAGGTTCCCACCAAGACTCTCCACTCGTCTTAGGCGACGCGCTCAAGATGAAAGAGACATCAACAAACTGGCTGTATAGTCCGCCAAATCATATGCTAACTGAAGAGTTATTGGTAAAGTCCAGGCCGACCCAGAACTATAACGACTCTTAAGTAAGTAAGTAAGTTAGAATATGTCCTATAAACGTGGCCATAGTTTAGTCATTGAGAGTCATTGTTTGCGACCCTATTGGCGTAACCTAGCCTTGGCGGAGGACAGTAATACAGAGTAGGTATTGCTGGACCGTAAAAGGAGACGGGTTTTTTGTAGGACTATGAAGCTTACCTCGATCACAGATGCAGTAATTCGGTTCCAGGATTTGGAATCAACCCTGTGGCGATATAGCAGCGCAAGACAGCCCTGGCGATTTCAAAAGTCCACTGTCATATCTTGAATACTACCATTGTATATGAAACTAATAGTACTATCACTTTGGCAAATCGATGGTGATGCCTCTAACGGCGCGAGAGGCTACTAGGCCAAAGAGGGCTGAAAATATTACGCTCTCTTTATTAAACTTAATGGAGATCCACTCACATAATTTACACAGTTCTACTCTAAAATTAAACCAATCGCATGCCAATATGCTATTTCTTTCTCCCTCATTTTGCCAAATACGAAAGCGAAGTGAGTTACTTTGTTGCAATGCGAGTGTACTACCAGGAAGCAGGAACCAACAACCAAGTCCAACGCACCGACACCGATCTGAAGAACAATCGCATTTCATATTCATATCTCAATCTCAGTGCTGCAAAGCCATTTGCTGTGGAAGGTTGTACATGTCTTGTTTCATATTTCACTCAGATTAAAATTTTATTTTCGTATTTTTTTGTTAATTTACTCAATGTACTAAAATTTGAGCCTGAGTGAATAATAAAGCAAGATGTTTAACTCCATAATGATGAATAATGTACCTATGATGTTCCCCATCCCCTATCATCTTCGTCCACGTACCTACAGCATGCATTCTGCTTCAACTCAATAATCCGTTTTTTGTGTGTGTGCTTTATTGATACTCATCGCTCATTTTCAACCATTGTTTTGGTGAAGTGCAGTGGCAGGCTGGCAGCTGGCAGTTGGTTACAGGTGGTGAATTTTACTGTGAATTTTTAATTGTGTTCTTGTTCTGCTTTTGGTTTGTGCTTCTTGGTTTGTTCTTCATCGAATAAAACAATTATACATTTGTATTTTTATATTTCTTATAAATTATAGTTATTTAGCATTATAGAATGGCGAAATGCTCATACAAAGACTGTAATAATATCAAAATTCCATTTTCCTTGTCCTTTTTTAAACTCCCCAATGATCATAGGAGAGATGTTTGGATAAAACATTCACAGTGCATCACATTAAATAAAAATGTCTTTATGTGTGAAAACCATTTTTATAGCAAAGACTTAAAATTAGAAGCACTTCGAAAATGTCTTTCTAAAAATGCAGTTCCAATTTCATCCCCATTAGTTTGCAATTGCTCTAACCTATTCACTGACGATTCTTGCTTAAAAATCATGGATACTAATCGAAAGATTAAACTTGCATCGACGGTCATTTCACACAACTCCAGAACATGCCATAATCCAAACGTTATTCAAGAAACTGGCGAAACTGAAAATGTTGCAATGTGTTCACCTATCAGTTCTGTTAAAAGGGTTGCTAACCCCGTTACATATGTAAGAGATTTCTCTTTACCTCCTCTTAACAATAGCTCCGAAATTTCTCCCTCACAGTTTCCATCTCCCGGTTCACGTTTCGTTCAGAAATCTGAAGTTGGAATAAAAAATGCTGTACCGCGTTACATTTTCGATACACCGAAAAGATTAAAATATGATAAGAAGTATAATTTGGAGAAAAACGTTGACTTGCAATTACAGGAAAAACAAGTCGATGTTAAAACATTTGTTAGCATGCAACTTTTTCATAAGGTAAATGCACGTTGGACAAATGAAGAAAAAGATTTGTGTCTAAAGTTTTTTTATAAGTCTCCTTCATTATATTCCCATATGCTGAACACCGGATTTAGCTTACCATCTGTAAGCACAATATATAGATGGCATTCATCTTTGAGTTTACCGGCTGGGTTCTCTACCCAAATAATTCAGCTTTTGAAAAGTAAGGCCGAAACCATGTCAAATATACAAAAAAGATGTGTTCTGATTTTTGATGAAATGGCAATTAAGCCCGAACTTGATTATAACACGAAAACGGATATGATATACGGGTTTTCGGATTTTGGGGAGCTGGGAAGGCACACGACTGTTGCTTCAAAGGTTATGGTATTCACCCTTAGAGGATTAAATATGAATTGGAAGCAAACCATATCGTATTATATAGGATGCCCAAAGGGTGAGAATATCGCCGAGATATTGAAATTAACAGTAACCAAAACATTAGAATGTGGATTTGCAGTTATTGCTGTATGCTGTGACCAAGGCAGTAATAACAGAAAAGCATATAAATTACTGGGAGCAGCAGAAAATAAGCCGTTTTTTGAAATC
The DNA here is from genome assembly GCA_955612985.1 of Cheilosia scutellata. NCBI lineage: Eukaryota > Metazoa > Arthropoda > Insecta > Diptera > Syrphidae > Cheilosia > Cheilosia scutellata. Next base: position 63,059,196 of record OY015312.1, on the reverse strand, counting down.
TCGGATCAGGTAATATTTCTTTTATATGACTACCCGCATTTATTCAAAAGCGTGCGAAATTGCTTGTTAAAAAATAATATTCGAATAGTTGATGATATCGTTTCTTGGGGAACTCTTGTCAAACTGTTTGAAGAAGATTCCAAGAACATCTTTCAAGTATGCTTCAAACTAACGAAGAGTCATATAAATCCAAACAGTTTTGAAAAATTATCAGTCAAACTGGCTACACAGGTTTTCAGTGCTAACGTAGCTGCTGGAATTTTCAACGCTATCTCAGCAAATTGTTTTGACACCGACACAGATAAAAAAATCGCTACCTCAACTGCACATTTTGCTATTAAGATGAATAATCTTTTTGACAACTTAAATAGCTACAGTCTTAATACATCCAACCCTGATCGTCGACCTGTTTCAGCATATAGTGAAACTCTACAGTCTATTAAAACAGCGAGTTTAGTGCGAGTACGACAAAACCGGTTTGTTGTTGTTTGCACTCTTCAAGTCACTCATAAACTCACTCATTACGCTTTTATTTACTCTATTCAGAAGGAGTGAGCAAATGTTTCTTCTCTCGGGAGAAACGATCGATCACCCCCTAGGCGGCTGAAGACAGAAATAAAAAAATAGCCGTGATGATACTACTATAAGTTTCATATACAATGATACTACCCAATCACACTGCTATATGAAAACATGCTTCAGTTTTGCTGCAACAAATTCCTCTAAACCTTACCCCAACAAATGTCAGATTATCCCCCACATATTCACCCCAGAAGAGATTGAAAGTAATCAACATTTGTATTCATCTGCGCCCTACCTTGGCTTATATCAAAGCAATTCAATTAGAAAATTACATCAAACTACAGCAGAGTAAGCTCATTCGAAGACAAGACATTTATTTATTGCCGTTTGGAAAATTTATCGTGACTTGTGCATTCCCGCGTGCAGAGTTATTCCGCTGTTGCACGGAATCGTTCTTGCATTTGTCTTTGTCTCCCTTGTCGTCCCTGCGCAGCATATGCCACAATAATCGACCACCAAAGGAACATTACAACTGTATAAGTGTGCAGACATTCAGAATATACATCGCGGCCGCCCCCGCGATTGCAATCAAATGATGTACATCATTAGGTTCGTATACACTCGCCCCGACCCCTTTTGCCAATATAGACAAGCCACTGACAATAGGAATCTAGCAGGAGATTACATACCCCATCTGGATTCAAAGCCGCACCATACACTGACAAGACAGCATAACAACATCCCCGAGGGAGTTCGCATTGAATCAAATGCACTCTTAATCCTCGCATGTGTACTCAATTTTCACCCTTAACTGGCGCTCGCGATTATCACCCTTAAATGGTACTTACTTACATTGAACTGGTACTGGCTGCCTGATGCTTTCTCCATTCATGTTCATATGTTCCCTTGTATGGGTTGTTCATTGTGTTTTGATATCAAAAAGATTTGCTCTATTAAATTCATTTGGGCTATTAAAATAGCACCCCATTGCAGTGGCAGGATTGACGAGGCGACATTGGCTGACTTTTATGGACAAAACGGATTCTGGGAGATATTGCTAAGGTATACCGCTCAGGGTAGTTACGACTGACTACGGAGGAGATAATAATCCATGCGAGGAATTGGGAAATGAAATAGACCGGCAGCGGGCAAAATATGTGGTGCGCAAACCGAAACATTAGACGAGGAAAAAGAAATCCTTGGCCGGGTAATTGGTCTGTAATCTTTTTGACAGATTGAATTTCCCTTTTATCCAGATTCTGTTTTGACTGTTGGTTTGGTCCTGCCCAAATGGGGTGATTATGTTGTTAGTTTTCTGGTTGACAGGATGTGAGCTTATGTGGGGTGGGGGGGCAGTTATTTTAGGGTTGTGACTCTGGTACATTGGTTGCGTGTTTTATAGTTTGTAATTGTTTTAAAACTAAAGGAGTAGGTAGCTGTAGGAATTATTATTTGCGTTTGGAATCTGATTCGAGTCAGTGAATGTTAGAATTTTTCGTATCTAAGAGCCTGGGAATTAGAAAGCAGCGTGAACGTGCCAGTAAGGCTGTCAATAAAAAAGTAGTTGAAAGAGAAAAAAAGCTAGGGGTATATAAGTCCGACTTTCACGTGTAGATTAACACCTCTAAGAAAAACCAGGGAACGACAAGCGGAGAGGAGACTTCAAATGCGGAAGTCAAATAGTCCTTCCCAAGCAAAAGGAGGATATTCGATGACTTCGTATAACCAAGTGGGGCGAAGATGTGAAGACTGGTACTTTGCCTACGGAACACCCGGTCTACTACTCAAAGGACGAGCTCCTTGTGGCTGACCTTGGAATATGGGTTAACCGTGCGTCGAGGAGAAGTTAAAAAATGCTCTTTGGAAAAAAATTTCCTCCACAAAGCGTAGTAATCTTTACCGACTCTATGTGGGATAGTGCTAACAAAGCAACCGTACACTTTAAATTACACTTTAACAGTAGTTGAAGGCGAATACTTTATGAGTGATGAAGAAAGGGCCCAAAAGGTCCTTCGGCCAGTATTTTTGCTGAGCACAAAAAGGGTACGTCATAGATTGGAGAAAGTCATAGTGAAGCTCATGCCCAAGGGAGCAGAGACTGAAGAATACCAGCACACCAACAGTTTCGAAACCTAGTGTGATAATGTTGACTTGTTAGAAGAAGAGCACCTCATCACATTGATGAATCTCCGATATGCTATAATGTAATTTGCACCGCTTAAAGCGCCTCCTTGTGGGCATTTTGCTAGCTATGATGCAAAAGGCTCCGGTTATGATCACATACAGGGTCATGAAATTTGTATACGCGGATTGGACACTGTCTAAAGTTAGGCTACATTTACATGGAGGGATGTGCTGATGGTATTTATACCAAAAGCAGGTAAGCCAGGCAACATCAGCCGAAGAATGCAGACTTAAAGCAATTGAAGACCATCACTGCTTATGCGGTTGATCGTTAATGCAGCAATTTTAGTTCAAAAAAAGTGTTAAACACATTTAGTTAAATAATGCATTCGGATCTTAATAAGCTCAGAAAATGCTCTTTCGGGTGTACAGTACAGGGTGGACCTGGGCCTAAACAAACACGCCTCTCCAGTTAACTCGATCTTTAGCTAACCGTCTCCAGTTGCGCACTTCAAGTTGGTTAAGGCCCCCTTCCATTTGTGCGCGCCACCTAAGGCAATGTCTTTCTCTACTGCGTTGTCCCTCCGGGTTGGAATCGAAGACTCTTCGGGCCGGAGCGTTGGTGTCCATTCACTCTACATGTCCTAGCCATCTTAGTCGACTGATACGTACTTTTGTGACCAGGTCGATGTCGCTGTACAGGTCGCTGTTCAATATCCTCTTCCAAAGTTCGTCAACGAAAACGGGACCGAAAATCACTCGAAGAATTTCGCATTCGAAGCGACCACGGATAACGTCCATGATTCTGCGCCATAAAGCAGGACTGGGATGATAAGTGTCTAATATAGAGTCGCCTTGGTGTTTCTTGCGAGTTTCGCACAATTTTCTCAAGAATGATGTTGAAAAAGTCACATGACATGAGCGCATCACCTTGTCCAAATCCTTTTTTGACATCAAAGGTCTCGATGAGATTGTTTCCGACCTTTACGGAGCAGCGAGCGTTCTCCATCGTCATTATGCACAATCTGACAAGTTTGGCAGGGATGCCAAAACTAGACATGGCTTTGTATAGCTCGTTTCTATAAATGCTGTCATTATGCGGCTTTAAAATCGATAAATATATGGTGACTATCGATTTGGACTTCTTGAATTTGGTCGGTTGTGGACTTACCGGGCCTAAAACCGCACTGATGATAAGGTCCAATCAGTTCGTTGACAAATGGTTTCATGCGCTCACACAGTATGGCAGACAGGGTATTGTAAGCGATGTTGAGGAGACTGATGCCTCTATAGTTGGCGCAATTTAGAGGGTCTTCTTTCTTATGGATCGGGCAAACAATGCTGAGACTCCACTCATCAGGCATACCTACTTTCCTCTGACCAAATTTTAGAAACGAGTTGGTGTATGCTCTCTACCAAGTCATCTCCCGTTGCCTTAAAAAACCCGGCCGATAAACCGTCCGGTCCTGCAGCTTTGTTGGACTTCAGCTTGGATATTGCTATCCTTACCTCATTTTGGTCAGGTGGACGGAAGTCTTGGTTTTCATCGCCCAGGTTGAATGGTTCATTCTGCATGTCAGCGGAATTTATGTCGTCTTCGCCGTTTAACAGTCTGCAGAAATGGTTTTCCATGTACTCAGCACCGACTGTGACTCCACTACAAGGTTTCCTTGTTCGGGTCTTGTTCCCGTGACACGGTCTTTTTATCTTTTGGTAAAACTTCCGAACATTGTTCCTGGAGCGATCGCGCGCTTCTCATGCTCTTTCTTTTTCCTCCGGTGAAGCCGGTGTTTTTCCCTACTTTTTTGCTCGTAGAGCTTACGAGCTGCTCTCGTCCTTTTCTACAGCGCCGCTTTGCAGGCCAGTTGCTTTGCTGCATGTGCTTGCCTAGCACATCAGTTGCGGCTTTTGTGATGGCTTCTTGGGATCGATGCCACTGGTCGTCTTATGGGGCCCTTGTTTATTGGAAGGCCACACAAAGGATAATGTAGATAAAGATACTTGAGTCTTTTATACAGTGGTGGAAAACTAATTAGAAACAAATAATTTTTTCTGAGGATTTAATTACCGCTGGTTTATTTATCAACAATTTCGATACGACCTTAGTAAACATAAATAATAGCGTATTAATAGTAATAAAAATGGGAATCAAATAAAGAAATAGAAACAAATTTAAAAAAAAGAGCAGAAGGTATGTTTCTGCGTTGAATTATAAATAGAACCAAAAAATGTAATTATAATTTAAATTCAAAAATAAATATAAAAAATTAATTTTTTGATTCCAACTCTTAATAATTATAAAATTTGATTAATATTTTGTGGGATATCCACTATTTGCAATGACAGCAGCACACTGGTTTGGTAAAATGGCTACCAACTTTTGACATCTCTTAACGGGGATATTTCTCCAAGCTTGTTCAATGTTTCTGAACAATTCGCAATTTTTTTCGATGTTTTCGTTCCCAAACTTCTTTCCAGATCAGTCCACAAATTCTCAATTGGATTGAGGTCGGGACTTTGCGCTGGCTATCTCAAAACATCCATTTTTTCTTCCGGAAACTAACTCTTCACAAGCCGTGAAGTGAGTTTAGGATCATTGTCTTGTTGGAAAATTTAAGACACTGGCAAATGGTCAAAAGCATATGGCTCCATAACATTTGCTAGTATGTCCTTATACACATGCTGGTCCATTCGTCTAGCAACACGCACAATAGGACCAACACCGCGCCAGGAAAAGCCTCCCCAATCACATTTCCACCACCATGCTTGAACATTTTTATGGTGTACTTGGGGTTGAGTTCCTGATTTTTTGGCGCCTTACACATTTTTTTCTATTGGATCCAAACATATTAAATTTGGATTCATCACTCCAAAGCACTTTTTTCAGAAAGAGAAGGGTTTAAGTGCATATTCCTTCGAAAATTCCAACCGACATTTTACAATTTGTTTTGAAACGTGTGGCTTTTTACGTGTGATGCACCCCCACAGACCTGCTTCTAATAGTCGGTTCCTGACGGTTGTTTTTCTTGCCCTGTTTTTTTGGGATTTTCTATACTACCTGTATCATTGAAAACTTTTAATGCGCCATAGACAATCTTTTTGGAGCACTCCAGGTCCTGGCGATGGAATCCATAGATGCTCCTGCCGTACAGTATTTTTGGATGATCAATTGTCTTAGTTCCGGTGTGCAGCTCTTGTTTTTTCCCATTTTACTAAACTAAATTATATTACTAAGATGTATTAACAGGAAAAATATGCAGAGTCAAACTTTTACCGTAATAAAAACAAAGTATTCAAAATTTGTATGCGATGTTTCTAATTAAATTTCCACAGAATTTCTTATATGTATCGATCTTAACACTTAGTAAACTTTGTCCACCAAATACTTCGCGAGAAATTTTAACGGAACTACTTAATGTACAAAAAATACGCAAGGCTTCTGCAAAACAACGGCACTTAACAAGTCCATATATATTGTATGAAACTTGTGTAAAGAAAGACACAATGACAACTCCATGTCTATTTTTTCATTGTTTCTAATTAGGCTTCCACCACTGTATATACTTTACCTCTGGATTTACAAATAAATTACAGGCAGGTAATACGGTAATACATAGCACCACAGATACTATAATTCCACTCTATTATCTGTGATAGCACGCTTCGGCTCACTAACGAACCGCTACTTGGAACCAGCTATACAGCACATGACTTTTTTCTCAAGGAATCATTTTTAAATTCATGACAAAGTCTTGGTGCACTTGACTTCGACACTCCATTATGAAGCACTATACCCTTATAGAGACGATTGGTGAAGAAATAAAGTTTCGAACGCAAATGAAGTTTCGGTTTATATGGATGATTCCAAAAGTAGTTAGGGCAAGGTTTTTGAGGCACATCAAGTAGATATCCTGGTCGTTATCAAAGCTGCGGAACTACATGAGATGCGATCAATATCCACAAAGAATATTGATAGTCAAGATATACTAAGGCTTTAGAACTAGTCACGTCAGTAGTAGCCGAACGATGCTCAGAGAATTATGCAACCATGTCAGATAACTTTGGTTACCTAGACACTGTAATATTGAGGGTATCGAAAAAGCCGAAGTTCTACTCAAAAAAATCAGCGAAGCTCCCACAAAGTGAAATAATTGAAGCCATAAGACCCCAATATTCGTGGCTAAAATAAGTAGGTATTCTCCATAAAACCGTCAATACGGCAGAAACCTAAAACGCGGTCTCATTTAGATGGGCACATAGGCTATGTGGCCTGATTTATAGATCGGAGGAAATCAGGAGAATTGATAAAACTCCGCGGATCATAGTTAAGAATTGTGTGATCTTTGAACATTGCCTTACTGAACAACACCTTGAAAGAAACTTCTTCCACAACTCCTGTCTTGCAGTATTGGACTATAAAATAATCTGTCTCAGACTTTAAAGTAAAACACTAAACAGTAAACATATACCTCCAACCGTTCTGTTTAAACATTAAGTGGGTATTCCATCAACGCCACTGATTAACTGAGACTGGCCCAGTTCACAGCAATCCAATTATTACATTTAATCAAACGTCCGAAATAAGTTTGTCCAACAAGAACTCATCATCATCTTCATCATCATCGCTTGATATTCTAGAAAGATTTTTTGCTTTTAGCAAGTTTTTTGTTAATAGAAGTAATTAAACTTCACTCCGACAATTACGAAATTAACAAATCAAAAGGGGCTGGTGGCCGTGCCACTCGACTTTCCGGCAATCCACCCTCTCATGTATCTATAGAAAAACTTCCAGTATCCTAATTGAGTTGTAATTTGTGTAAACATCAGAATTGACTTAACGCTAATAATGAACGAGCTGCTGGTGCTATACCTACCCCCCGAACTGTTGTAGTCATCGTTGTGAATAAAATTATCTAAGTGGGTTGACGATGACGACTACGACCCTTCGTACAGGGGATGGTGATGTTTTGTATCTGCAGATACACAACAAACGTTAAAAGGAAAACCTGCTCAAGAGTTGGATGGTCGGAGGGTTGCAGGGTGAACGCATCCCCCATCCTCATCACACAGTGTGTTCATCAATGTTAATAGCTCTTTATGCCCTGTGTATATATCTATCTATCTTCATGCGATAGCTATAGATACAGATACATATTTGTAAGCTACCCCCTGGTATATATGGCACTTTGAAGAGTGCCAAACCTCAAATATCGTAATTTTCCAGAAGTTCAACCCTCCCATACAGCCAGCAGGAGCAGAATGTGGTGCGCATCTGTTTCGAAGAATACCAATGCGTACCTTATGCGTTAGTGCGAACACAATACTTTCTCTATCTATAGTCTGCTCGGAACAGGGCAAGTTCTCGTTCTCGGTATCAGAGTATCAGACTATCAGCAGGAGAAATCAAATATTATTCTCCGATGAACAGGGAGTTCATATTTTTCATTGCCAGGCTTTTATTGTTGTTTTGGTTGGTTAGTCCAATATGGGGTCGATTTGCACCCAATGCCAGGGAGTTGAGGGTATTTTACGCAATGTTTAGGTTTATAAATGCTTTTCTTCCATTTCGTTTGTTGCAATCTAATGGCATGCCCATGGGATATTCCATTCCTACTTAACATGGAGTGGAGGTGAAGACGTATCCATGTGCAAAGGAGAAAATCGTTGTGGTTGTAACCCAAATTAAATAGTATTTCAACGTTTTGTGCCATCGATTTTGAGTGGAGGAGAACGGTGGTGTGGATGCTAACAAATTGAGGATGCAATTACTATGTTTAGCTGCATAGAGTAATCCGATTGCATTGCATTTAAAAAACCTATTTGGAATATGTATTTGGGAGTTGTTTCAAAACCAACTTTTTGTATTGTTTTGTTGGCAAAATATTGCTTAACATAGTGAATGGACAAGTGGATAGTGGAGCTTCTATAGAAGGGGCGGCTTCAATTATGATAGAAAATACGAGATAGTATTGTAGAGATTAGAGACAAAGAAATTGTGAACTACAAGGATCTCTTCAATGAGCTATACAGGGTGTCCCAGTTAAGAAGTATAATCCTTTAAGGGAAGATTCCTGAAGTTCTGCCGCTCAAAAAATTGTATGGCAGGGGCAATTTTTTCATCGTATTTTCCGTTATAGCCCATCAAAGTATAGGTGACCTATAATTTGGAGGTGTTACAACTTAAAACGCTATAACTTCTAAACTATTATAGGTACAAAAACATAGTTTAGAAGTTATAGCGTTATAGCGTTTTAAGTCGTAACACCTCCAAATTAGAGGTCACCTACTTTGATGTTCTATAGCGGAAAATACGATGAAAAAATAGCCCCTGTCATACAATTTTTTGTTCGGCAGAACTCCAGGGATCACCCCTTAAAGGATTATACTTCTTAACTGGGACACCCTGTATCTCTTAAGCGAGCATACATACTTTTAGTATTTTTCACCTAAAAAAGTGGGCAAAAGGTCACGTTGAAATTTGGTGAAACGGATGTCTAATAATTGTCACTCCTCAAACAACATTCAAAGTTTCAAACGATTTCGTGAGTTGTGAAAAATTTTAAAAAGGTTCCCCTCCCCTAAAAGGGCAGAGGGGTCATATCCATAAATCTCTTCTTAGTGCACGTCTTCACACCAAAGGGAATAAATCTCAAAGTTTCATGACAATTGACAAAAAATGTACAAGTTGGCCTACGATATCTGGGGCCTATAACACAACATTACAAGATTCGACAAGTCTAAATTTACTTGTCTAACTATATTCTTATCCGACAAGTACAAATTAATTCTGTAACAGAACGTGTAAACCGTTGCACTTTTCAAATGAATTAAATTTCCTTGACTTGTCGCCATTCTTCGACAAGTGTTTAACAGGTGAAAATGGCAAAACGAAAAAAATTCTATCTTAACTAAAATAAGAGAGGAAAAGATATCCTTTTTGGTGCTTTCAGTGATGTCCTAACAAAAGAAAATAAATGTGCAAAATGGAAGGAAATACACAGCCTTGCAAAAATCCTAAACGTAGTTCCGCAAAATAAGAATTGTACGCACTTACACTCCGTGCCACTTGATTAGGAACAGGCAGTTTTTTGTTTTAGTTTGACGATATTTTTCAAACCCTTTGCTAATCTGGGAAAAACCAATTGCAGAAGGAATGAGGGATATATTATGTTTATATTGTAAAAAGAAAAATGGGATTAAGTTGATAAATGCAACTTTTATGACACTTTTCCCAAAAGGGTTATAAAATTGACCTGTTTTTTTTTCGTGCCACTTGATTGGGAACAGTAGCTAAATCTACCTGTTACCATGATTTAAATCAAATAAAACTATACTTTGAGTATTAGGGAGCTTAGTTTAAGTAAAAACTTCATACAATCCACAACTATGGGTAAAGGAAAGACATTAACCAAGGAGGAAATAGGCCAAATTCGAGGTTACCGGGCACAAGGACAATCCATACGTTTCATAGCCAGCAAGATTGGAAGAGGCGCCACTGTTGTTAACAGCTTTATTAAGGACCCTGAGAACTATGGAAAAAACCGCAAAGGAAGGGTCAGCAAAGCAATAACATGTCAGGAAAGGCGGGCGATACTGAGATCTGCTTCAAGTTCAAGGCTCTCAAGGCTATAGAAAAAATTAAGAGGAAACCACAATTGAATGCGGCACGTAAGATCCACCGCCTTGAGTTTGCAACAAGTGTGACAGGTGGAATCGAGAGTCATGCGACAGCTGTTTGGGACCTGTTAAACTGCCGTTAAACAGCTGTATCCATCAGGTTGGGCCAAATTAACAGCTGTCGCATGACTCTCGATTCCACCTGTCACACTTGTTGCAAACTCAAGGCGGTGGATCTAATCAAGTGGCACGGAGTGTATATATGTTTGGAAAAATGATAAGAAAAGCTCAATTATAAGTACTAACTGCATAAGTAACATTAGAATTATTACGTTAATTACACAAAATAAGTCTTAGGCATTACATTAAAAATGCACTTGTCAGCTTTTGGCAATATTCAAATCACCTCCTCATTGAACCACAGTTCTACAAGTGTTTCTTGACACTTGTCGAGTTCTGTTACAGAAAGAGGGGAATTATATAATTTCCTACTTGTCATCTTTCATCGCGACAATTGTCGAAGTGTTCAAGGACTAACGACAAGTCCTTACACAAGTGTTACACAATTTTTTTACAAGTTGTCGAAATTCACTTGTCCTACAACTACTTGTCGCGTTGTGATACAGGCCCCTGGTGGCGAAGAAAAGAACCCTATCAGATATATACAGGAATCTGTCATCGGTAAGCGGTACGTGTATTTTTGTGCATGTAATTTATTTGTTTTATAAATGAAAAACTATTTTAATTGATGTAAACGCCTTTTCGGTCTAAAATTATTGAAGTATTCTTTATGAAAAATAACATAACCCCGACCCCGTGTCCATAAAGGGATCATGACGTATAATCTCGAATGACAAAAATCTCGAAGGCTAAAAATCCCGAAACGTTTTTTTTTTAATCTCGAATACAAAAATTTCGAATGTACAAAAATCTCGAAAGACTATACATATACATATATCGAAAAAATCTCGAAAATAAAAAGTAAATTCGAAATTTTTTTTTTTGCACCCACCCCATATCCAAACAGTAAACCCAAGCAGGGGGTTGCAGAGGGGCAGCATGCCCCCCATACGTATCTCACTTTTTAACACCATTTTTAATATTATTATTTCGAGATTTTTGTTATTCGAGATTATGCTTTCTAGTTTTTTTTTTTTTTTTGATACCTATATATCTGGGGGTAGACTTGTCCATAAAATATGTTTAAATCGTTTAAAAGTGGAATGAAAAACTTGTTTTGGTTTCGTGTAAACAAATTTGTTTTTTTTTTAATTAGACTCTTTTTTAACTATTTAAAGTTTTTTTTTTTATGTATCTCAAATAATTCTATGTGATTCGTGTTCTATGTGCTAGAAATATTGCAGAAAGTCAAATAAAATATTTCTATCACGTCAAAATTTTATGATATAACTATCAATATTTATTTTCTTACTTTTTTAACAATTTCTAATTTCTATATTTAAATTCATTTATTTTGGACTAAAAAAAATTCCTTCTTCACTTTTTTTCGTTTTTTTGATGGTACTCTGTGGTTGGGGTTTCCCTAATTATTAACCAACAGTAGTCTACCAGCATCGCAGGGTTCCATTGTCCTTGATATAGTTTTTCAATGACAGCTACATCTTGGTGGAATCGCTCTCCGTTTTCATCACTCATAGCTCCCATATTTTCGGAAAAAAAAAAATCTAAGTGCAGAAAATGTATTTTCAAAGACATGTTGCATTTCATTTTATAAAAAGCTTGCAAAATTTTGTCAACAAGGTCAACATTTTGCGGGGACTTATGATTCCCTAAAAAGTTTTCAGTGACTGCAACAAACGATGTCCAAGCTTCCTCTACATCATTTAAGTATGAAGTGAATTCACTGACGTAAGAAATTAAAAAAAGGCAAAACTAAGCCTATTTTTAAGCCTTATAATAACACCGTACTACCAGAAACATTTGGCAACGAACGCCTGCGATTGTCCCTTAGAAAGCTTTAAAAGAGCTGAAGAGAGGACATGGGCAGAGACAAGTGGAGTCCAGTTAAAATACGTCTTGCCATTGCCATCGACTGCAATATTTGAAGGCAATTTGAAGTTTTAAGCGCCATTTACTAGTACATTAAAAAATTCAAAATATTTAAAATATCTCCATAGTAAATTGCACAGAATACAACCCTAAAATGTACCTACATCTAACCATAAATAAGTTTAAAAATATGAATTTTTCGGAATCAAATATTCTACCAGTTTTAGACGTAGTGTAGGGAAAATAATATTTTTGTAGTAATAGGAGTGAGTGTGCCTACGAAACAGCTACTACTACTTTTTACGATATTTTTTGGTGTTGACTAGTGTTATTGTTAATATTCCATTCATCGTGCAGCATTATCTCAAATACCAGCTAACCAAGATTTATCTCAGACTTTGTCGATAGCCATCTGCGATATTACAGAATATTTTAGCGGCATAAAACGCTCCATTCGCAAAGGGGGAGAGCTCGTCAAGGCTGGTTGGAACTATGCTATGGGTGTGATACTAGAGTTGCTTTGGTGTACAGTGCAATGAGACGCCCGATGCAACACGTTTTCTTTATTTTCCGTTATTGTAAACTAGTTAGGAATTGTGCAGACACAAGTGTAGTGTCTATGGGTCGCTTTATGAATCATGTCCCCGAGACTCACTACCGCGTTAGTGGTCCAAAAGGGGACGGTCGGTGCCGTGGGGCCCGATCGTTACGCGTATAGGTATAGCGATTGAGCCATTGTTAAGGTAGTCTTATAGTACATTTACACCGCACCTAAATTCAACATTTCAGCAGACAACATTTCGAAATCCAATTTTGCGTTCCCACTGCAACTTCAACATTTCAAATGACAGCTAGTATGTGAATTGATTACTGATTGATGTTTTTATGTTTTGAAATCAGAAGTGGTTTGTACCTAAAGAATAAATTTTATAATTATATTAATCTAAACATGGGTATAACGTATAAGGGATAATTCATGAGAATCAATTCTGGTACTAGCTCTCATTTGAAATGTTGAAGTTTCAATGGGAACGCAAAATTGGATTTCGAAATGTTGTCTGCTGAAATGTTGAATTTAGGTGCGGTGTAAATGTAGGTACTATAAACGTACTATTAAGTTGTAGTTATATAAGCATTTACGAAATAAATTTGGACTTTTGATCCAATGTTAGGTTGTTTATTTTTTTTGGTGAAGCTAGTCCTAAGGTGCCTTACAATACGGACCTGTTGGGCAAACTATTTCTTTATTTTGTGTCTTTTTGAAAGTAAGATAGAGGGCAGCCATCTTGGGTGTGGAATTAGGTACATATGACGGCGACAGAGTAGAAGGATGTTCAAAAATTAAAATTCTGTTTTCTGTTAACATTTAAAGGAATTAAAGTATTTCTTATAATATGCTCTCATTGAAAAAGAATTATATATTTTTCTAAAAACTCGGAAACCTGAAATTCAAAATAAAAATCAAAATCTACTCCAAAAACATAGGACATACTCATGTAATATAGTTGATACATTTAAGCTAAATAAGTAAACCTATCACCGAACTAATGTGTTCACTTTCAAATTTAAAAAAAAAAAAACGTTAAAAATGCGAATACACAATATTTTTATCACCTTTCCATTTCGAATTGTAAATTGGTAAGTCAAACGAGTCCTCTGGCATATTAACACTCTCTCCCAGAAGTTGCGTTTAAATGTTTTTATCATTTTATTATTATTTTCCATTAAAAACTTTAAACGACCTCCGGATCCTTGCCCCCGTTTCGGAAGTATCGCGTATATCTGTTAGGTCCTTAAGGATTAAATGTAATTACTCCAATTATGCCATCTGTGACAATTACAGAACATGGAATTTATCTTAGGAAATTTCCCACTTGAGTTTCCACCCCATCAATTTTAGAATCGTAATTCGGTTGTGCTTATGTGATTTATACGTTTTATTGTGTTTGTGTGTGTGTTTTGGTTGTTGTGCGGCGCGCAGTTTGTGGTTGAGGTGCGATGGTTGATCTATTTCCTGTATTTTGTTGAGGGTGAAAATGAAAAAGCGGCGAAATGAAATGAGTGACAATCTCTTAATCTGGCTAAAAGACGTTGACGATTCTTTATAGGTAACGTATCTCTGGAGAAAGAATTAATTTCAAATAACGTCCCTGAGGATGTTCACCCGTATGTCGTCATATTTTTATTATTATTCGCGTTTGAGCAGTTATTATAGGATATCATATGAAGTGAAGGTGGTTATTTTTTTAAAGATTATGTTGCTTCTGAAATCTTCATCAACTATATAAGTTACGTTTTCATTTAGGCCCCCTCGTTCAACTGACCTCCTTATAGTGGTGAAAATGTGGATAAAACGCCTGCTTACATCTGCAGCTAGTTGGGGAGGTAAATCTAGATATCTAGAATTGGGCTCTCGTCAACAAAGCAAACAGCTTTGAAATTTGTGGAAGCTTTTTTTTTTAAGACTGACGGATTAAGTCTCAGAACATAGAAGTCCCTTCAGAAAGTGGACATACGGCGGATAATGCCCCGTTCACAATGGGGGCGTGATAACTAGACGAGAGCGAGGCGAGAATCGCTCTCGCCTCGTTCTCGCTTTAACCTCGTCCGGCAATTCACAATGGAACGTGGTACGTCGGCGAGTTTTTTTGACAACGAATAGAGGGACCACTGAAACTACAAAACCATATTGCCACTTCGATTTTTTTTACAAAACAGAGTTGCGCTTTTATTGCTTTTTTTTACCACTATTGCATGCAGTTTGAATATTCTAAAATCAAAACATCCAATTCGCAGTTTTTAGGCGTCGCTTATATAACTATCAGTAAAATGCAACCGAAAACAATTCTGTTGCTTTTTTTGAGCACTTAACTTTAATGATTGAACTCAATCTTAATCTTAAAATGTTGATTATGAATTATAAAGATAGTTAAAAAAAAAATTAAGCAATTGTTGTCTAAGGTTGAAAACTCACCGGATAAAGCAAAACGTGTTTTTTTGTTTCGTGAAACAAGACCATATTGTTTCTTATGAGCCAACACACACCAAAGCAAATGAAACAAAACACATGTTTTTGTTTTTAAGTTTGAAAATGTATGTAGTGCTTCGGTGGTGGTTGTCGAAAATACATGACATGAAAGCATAACACACACCGAATGCAACAAAACTGTTTCGAACCAGTGTCGTTGACGATAATTGCCAACTGTCTTAGAGCGCAACATACACCAAACATAACAGAACATAAAAACGAAAGCAGAACAGAAAAACATGTTTCGTTGCCGATAGTTAACCTGTTGTTTTTGCGAAACAAAATTTACATGTCGTTGTTTTTAAAATGTAGGTAGATAAATAAGATTTGCACAACTTCATTGTCTGAGTCCGACCAACACTAAAAGCAAGTCGTAAATTCCACACCAAACGAAACAAGAAAACAAAACGTTTTGTTTTGCTACATTCTGTTTCGCTTGGTGTGTGTTCAAATAAAAAAAAGTTTTTTTGACTTTCGAATCAAAAACGTGTTGTTTAATCTAGTCTACATTTTCTAGAAAATGATTTATTAATTTTTTCGTACGTACAACTTTTTCTGTTGAACTTCTTAGTCCATTCCAGAACAAGTTCCAATGAATTCCTATGATTCCTAATAAAATTTGATCAAGAAAATGACCCCCAATAACCAAGAAATCAAAAAGAAACACACTCAAAATATATATGTTTTCGGGGCAGTGTTTCTTTAAAGAAATACGAAATTCCCCTTTTCACCGTCATTCATTATTATGGGAAAATAAGTTCTAACATTATCGCTGACTTATTTAAAAATTTCTCAGAATAATCAAACCGTATCAAAATATACTTGGGAGCTGAGGTTAGTGAGGCTTTTTGGGGACTAGTCAGGGTATTGAAACAGAGAGATGATGGCGGATGAACCGTTTATTGGCAAACGGCTACTCTCACATCCCCGAAAGTGAGTTACTGGACACTCGAATATCCGGACCCTTTGTCCAAGTTGTTCAGCAAACGAAATGGCCCCCAGATTGTGGGTTGTGCGTCAGGGTAAATTCCCTACCACGGAAAACAGCATTTGTTAGGATTATATCCTAACAGAGAGAGGCCTCGGATATGGATGATTCAGATGTTGACTACCCTAGAAAACGAATTAAGCACAAAGATCTCCAGAACTGTATGTGGCATGCCCGGACTTTAAACAGAGGCCATGTGCTAGCAATCGCTGTTTCTTCGAGCTACGATGTCACTTAAGAAGTTAAGGGTAAAACCCTTCCTTATAGAAGAAAGAGGATATTGTAGTTACAAACCCTACACATCCCAATTCTGTTATGCTGTGCAGAAGCTTGGACTGAGATCTTTTGACAGCAATTACATATAAAATATTTACCATCAGTTAAACAAAAACCAAAACTGATATAGGTAGGTAAGTAGGTTTTCAACCGCAAAAACCATTACCACTGCGAATGAATACACTTTCACAAACATTATGAACATTTGGCAAATAATTTCCGAATGGTAATTTAATTCCACAATTTCGTAGAATGTATAATTATGTGCTGTCAAAAGAGTGGGCGCGTAGCATGAGGAAACCCCGAACCATAACTGCATAATAACGATGAAAACGCTAACGATAGCCTTTTCATTTTTATCGAAGCAAAGGACCAGCAAAATTATGAAAAAGAGAGCATTTTGTGAACAGTATGAAAAACATCCATCCATGTAGATAAATGCAGATCCTTGATTATAACGAATGATGATTGGATTTCCAGTGTGTCATCTATGATGCAGAGCTGTTTAAGTTTTTCCCTCTTTATACTTCCCAAAATATGTGGCATCATATTTCAACTTTCTAACAAAATATGTGCTTACTTGGTCGTTCAATATAGACTCTTTTAATGGTTGTTGAATGTATTTAATTAACGAAACGGACACAGTTTCTCGAAAATGTTTGATCAAATGTGTATGTTTATTTGTCTATAAGACACAACAATTTATAACTGGCTTTTTATTTAAAAGATAGGAAGCAACAAATTAATATAAAGGGCTGTTTTATTGAACTATGTAACATAATGCTTGGTGTTCCGCAAGGTTAATTACTGGGTCCATTGCTGTTTTAGATTTTTATTAATTCCATATTTAAGCAGAATTTCAAGGGCATAATAACAGCCTTTGTTGATGACAAAGCCTTCTTCTATAGTTGGAATTCTCTGCTCAACCTAATTTCTGACATCAACTCAGACCAGTGTTGTCAGCTTTTCTAAGGGGTATGGAAAAAATCTTGTAGCCAAAAATAGCCCAACACGAATTTGAGGAATAAAAATGCGCACTTATTTGTTTAATTGTTTACGCACATTTATTTCGATTAAATTGATTGAATTCAAAATTAACAAAAAATAACTTTTAGCTTCTTCATTCTATTTATATACGAACTCGTAATTGGAAATTAAAGTAATAAAAACAAAAAATATATATTTATGTGTTATGTTAACAAAACATAAAATAATTCCAATAAAAATACAAAAAAACAATTAAAATATCAGTCTCTTCGTGAAAATTGCGCATTAAGGTTTTATTAGAAACATTGAAACAACAACAACCTAACGTTTTAAATAAAAGAGTAGAACAGACTAAAAATAATAAATAATAAAACTGTAGGTATTCATAAGAAAAATATTAAAAAAAAATAAATAAATAGGTGGCGCAACAGGCGGTAGACACCCAAGGCCTAGCATCTCGCAACCATTCGTTTTGTGTGAGTTTCTATTTTTAGAACGAATGGAAGGGACCTACAATTTTATGCCGAGTCCGAACGGCTGAATTGAGAAGCTTTTTCAGGACAGTCATACTCTCGGATGATTGTCATACGTTCGCGAGACGTGGCGTAGTAGAAAAAACCTTAAGATGTAATTTGTGATAAGAAAAATATTGGTTTTTTATTTTACATTAATTCATTGGAACATATTAAAAGAAAAATAATTTACAAATATATAAGATAAACATTTGGTGAAAGTAATCAGTTAATAAACTCAAACGACTCAATTAAAAATCGCAAGTTTCCTCCAAAATTTCTTCCATTGTGGAGGCTGATTCTTCGGTTGTTTCTGAAGTCAAATTTGCATAAATGTTAACATTGAATAAATCTACAATGTTGTACCTACCAGTGGCGTGGCGTCCATATAACCCGATTCCTACCGGGTTACCTTTTAAAAGTTTCAGTTCAGCTACACAACAATGTTTACTTAAAAACGAGCAACATAAAACCCACGGGATAAACTTAATAATATGTATCTATTTATCTGCGCAAGCTACATACCCCACCCCACCAACTTAATTGAGCATTAGACACACGGAAACACACACCCTTCGCTTCGCCATCATTATCATTAGTATTAGAGAACTGCCCACACTCTCTGAGCATAGCCCAAAGCTAAAATAACCCGAAATATGTCGGGTACGGGTTATAAAATCTCTCAGTGGATAGAACAAATTTGTCTCCTTTCTCTTTTGTACACTTGCGATTATCTGAGTTTGATCCTCTCTGTTCAACGCCCGCTTTCTTATGCAATAAAATAACACGCTTTTCTCCGAGTTATTTGGTGAATTTTGTAAGTATCTTTTAAAAAATAAACAAACTGATGTGTTTATAAAGTTTATAAACAAGTCGCTAAGTGAGAAATCAAGTGTTTTGAGTCTTGGCTGTCTATGATCTTCGTAGGTACCTAAATACGTTTGAAGAAATGTTTCAAAGATTAAGTAGATGATTTTGCTGGACCTCCACAAAACTCCACAAAAATTATTTTTTGGATTTATTGAACAAATCGAAATATGAAAGTTGTGCACTATTGAATCAAGATGAACAAATATCTTCATTAATTTAATTTCTTCCTGGAGTTTTCGATTTTATGGCTTTGAACAATTAACTAAGGTTTTGTAGGTTTTGTATGCCACATATATTTCCCCCTTCGGGTAGGGGTTAGAATATACCCGAGGTAGGCATGCCTGTCGTAAGAGGCGACTAAAATCCAACCAAGGGTTTGAGGCAACGGCTAGCCTATCCTCAGTAAATCCCTCCCACAGGAGCCAGTGGTAAACACTCAAAAAACGTTATGAATGGAGAAACAAAAGGAATTGATTACTCTAGGTGGTAATGGCAATAGCCAAAATCCACCCGTAGTCTTCTCGACTACGGCCGGGACACGGATTCTGGAGGTCCCAACATTCATACCTGAATTCACAAGCGACTCATGCGGCTCTATGTCTGATTCATTCGGCAAATTGAGCATGAGACAAGCTGTGGCTCACTGCACTGCCACTGACGGTCAGACCCGGGACACCTTGGTTGAACGGGCTCCTGAAGAGGCGGTCCTTGAGCTGTGCCTGTCTAAGGGACAGCGGAAAAGGAAAAGGAAGAAGCTGAGGGATCTGCGGCGCAAAGAAGCTGCACCTGCTGAAGGCGCAAGCACATCCGTCAGCTCTTCGGCGGCGCCTTTGAAAAGGAACCGGTCGGTGGAAGTCTCACCAACTGAAGCCAACCAACCCCTTGGATCTGACGCTGCCTCCTCTTCTGCCTACCCGAAAAGCAAGAAGAAGCGACCCAAGCTCGAAAAGAGAATAAACCCCCCCTCAAGTCTGTGAGTCTGTCCGCGTGCGGTCTCCTAATGAAGCCGGTGCTTCTACCAGAAATGGAAGCAGTACTGGCGGAAGGAAACTGGACGTCGCGATCGCACCTACAGGCGAGAGCTCCCGAGGCCCTCCAATCGTTGGAGCTACCCGTGCACTGGTACTGAATGATGCAGGTGCTGAAACCAACCCAGGTTGCAGTACCAGCGGACAGAACTTTGTTGATGCGGATGGCTCTGTCGGTCAGAGTGCTTCTTTCGAACGCAGAACAGCTAAGGTGCGGGACAAGAGGCCATCCTACAAAGATGCCGCTGTCTCCTCTCTAGCAGTTCGTATAGGGAAAGCAGGCAATGACAATAGCATGAGCGATGCAGAGTGCAAACACTGTAAAGCACATCTTTTGGAGCTTGCCGCGGCAACTAATGCTTGTATCCAGGTTGAGGGATGTGAGTTCAAGGACGGAACCTTCACGGTGAATACCTCCTCGCAGCTTACCTCGAAATGGGTCAGCAACATTGTGCCGAAGATCCCTCCCCACGGGACCACAATTTTTGAGGTCTACAAACCACCCAAGCTCACGCGTGCTGTCTGCTGGATTCCTGGGAAACTGGGGAAATCGGCGGACGTGCTAACGCGTTTGCATGCCCAGAATCCTGGTCTCGACACAAAAGCCTGGATTGTCCGTTCTCACAGGCAGAGTAAAAACCGTCACGATGAAGATGGTAGCTCTCTGGTTGTGAGCATAGACAAGGCTTCTGCCGAGATCATCAAGTCTAGGTACGACATGCGTCCCTATCTGCACCTTGGTAGGATTAATTTCCATTTCAATGTCAAGTAGTGCTAATAGTGGTCGTAACCCAGAGTTTACATCCATTTTGTTCACTCAGATCAACCTACAACACTGTAAGGCTGCTACTGCTCTTTTAAGTAGGAGGCTTGCTGTCAGTAGGACAAAAAACCGCATAACATCCATCCAGGAACCATGGGTGTGGAAAAATCGCATCTGTGGCCTTGGTGAGTTGAGCGGTGCATACCATGTTCTTTACGATGAACTGTCCGAGAGACCTAGGACATGTCTTGTTGTATCGAAATCCCTCACGGCAGTTAAAATCAAACGGTTTTGTGGCCAAGATTTGGTTGCTGCAACTATCACTTACCATGCAAATGGCAATTGGGAAACCTTTGTTGTTGCATCGGCTTACTTCCCCTACGACTCTCTAATTCCTCCACCACCAAAGGCAATTGTTGAGCTCATAGAGTACTGCGAGGTCAAAAAGATTGGTCTTGTCTTATATTGCGATGCTAATGCTCAAAACACTGTTTGGGGCAGCAGCAAATGCAATATACGAGGAGATCGTCTTCTGGATTTCATCCTATCGTCTGACATCACCATCAACAATGTGGGTCGTCGGCCTACATTTGTTACAGCCAGGAGACAGCAAGTAATCGATATTACCCTGTCCAACAGGCATTCCAAGACTATCATCAATTGGAGGGTATCGCCAGATAGCACTTTGTCAGATCACAGATACATCGAATTTCAAATCTACTGTGAAGTTTCACCTTCGCAAGAGAGGAGAAATCCGAGAAAAACGAATTGGGCACGGTTTAAGGAGGAACTTGGCAATTCTGTTAAAGCTCCACTTAAATTAAGGTCAATACAAGGGGTAGAGAGGTCTGCTCAGGATCTGAACAGCGTCCTTATCCGTTGTTTTGAACAAGCGTGTCCGGTTACAAAAAACTCCTGCAGAAAACCGGTACCTTGGTGGAATACCGAACTGCAGCGTATTCGCAGAGAAACCAGGAAGCTCCTAAATCGGTCTTTAAAAACCAACTTAGAAGAAGACTGGAATCTGTATCGATCGAAGCAAAAAGAATTTAAGAGACTGATTTGTAAATCGAAAAATGACTCTTATAGGAAATTTTGTGAGGAGGTCGAATCACTAAGTGCAACCAGTAGACTTGTTAAAGTCCTCAAAAGGGACAGACCAAGTAAACTGGAATCGCTCCAAAAATCTGATGGCACCTACACTGAGACAAAGGCGGAGACTTTCAGTCTTCTGTTGGAGACTCATTTCCCGGGAAATCAGATCACTACGCGCTCTTCAGTGGTACCGGAAACGGTGGCCACCACGGAACGGACAAACACCACGCGGCGTAGCTGGTATATTGCATCCAGAGTGGTGACGGATGACGCTATCAAATATGCAATTGCATCGTTTGAGAGTTTCAAGGCACCTGGTCCGGATGGAATTTACCCGGCTATGCTGAAACAAGGTTTTAGTCAGCTGATGCCGACGTTGAAAAGAATTTTCACCGCTAGCTTGGCCTTTGCCTACATACCTTCTCTTTGGCGTATGGTTAAAGTCGTGTTCATACCAAAAATCGGTAAGACTGACTACACTCTCGCCAAAAGTTTCAGACCCATAAGTCTGTCTTCCTTCCTGCTGAAAAGTTTGGAAAGACTGGTTGAGCTGCACGTGCGCAATGTTGCTCTTCGATCGCATCCTCTTTCTGAGATGCAACATGCTTATCAGCGCGGAAAATCCTGTGAAACTGCGCTTCAGAACCTTGTTGGTAGGATCGAAAGCGCTCTTGATCGGAAGGAGTACGCGTTGGGTATTTTCGTCGATATTGAGGGTGCTTTTGATAATGCGACTTTTGACAGCATGTGTAACGCAGCTAGACATCACGGTATAGATGAAACATTGGTGTTGTGGATTAAAGCAATGCTAATGTACAGGACGTTGATTGCCGAGGCGGATTGTGGCAAATGCGTCATGACAGGGGTAAACAGGGGCTGCCCACAAGGTGGTGTTCTGTCTCCCCTTTTATGGTGTATGGTAGTAGACTCTCTGCTAACGTTACTCAATCTTCCTGGAACCTACACACAAGCCTACGCGGACGATGTCGCCGTTCTGTCTGTCGGCTCGAACCTAAGGACTGTCTGCTCTCAGGCGCAGAGACCCTTGGGCTTGATCGATGATTGGTGCACAAGAAATGGGAACCTCCCCCCCCTTGATATTTTTATCATGGGGTGTACACTGAAAACCATCTCCCGTTTAAAGAGAGGTGGCTTTTGGTACCACGCGCATTGGAATTTTAATGAACTTGTGCGAGAATTATCCTTTGACCCCTGTCTTATGGATATGCCGTCTGATGCAATGACACCAGAAATCCTACTGCGACAAAACTACCACGTCAACTTTCCTCAGGCAACGGAATGGCTTCGGCCGGACTCTGAGCCAGGGAAAGAATGCCATCGTGTATTCACGGATGGCTCTAAAACCGGACAGGGGTCTGGTTCTGGAGTCTTCGTGGAATGCGAGAACATTAGACTACACTACCCTTTAGGTAACCACGCGACTGTCTTCCAGGCGGAGATTTTCGCTATCCTTATGGCTATGCGCTATATTGTGACAAACAGGTGGAGGGCTAAAAGTATATGCGTTTGCAGTGACAGCCAGGCTGCACTAAAAGCGCTGCTTAACCCTCTCACCTCGTCCAAGCTAGTGCTCGAACTCAAGCTTGCTTTGAACTTGGTCGGTAGGCTAAACACGGTCAAACTTGTTTGGGTCCCAGGTCACACTGGTATCCAGGGAAATGAGATCGCTGATGGGCTTGCCAGGCTGGGTTCAGAAGAAGCTCTTTCAGGACCTGAACCCGCGCTGGGTCTGCCTGCATCTGTGGTTGGGTCATCCATCGATATTTGGGTTTCTCGCAAACACGAGCGTCGGTGGCGTGATTGTGCAGGGTGCAGACAGGCCAAGCGACTGCTTCCGGACATCTGCAAAAGGTCCGCGTCCTTTCTTCTGTCTCTCAGGAGAATCGACTGTAGACTGCTTGTGGGCGTCCTTTCGGGCCACCAAGCTTTCGCCAAACACTTAAATGTATTGGGCTTGAGCGACACCACCATCTGTCCTGCTTGTGGAGAGGACGATGATACGGCGGAACACTTCCTCTGTAGTTGTCCTGCCTTTGCTCGCATCAGGTGGCGGATTTTTGGGGCTGACGTGGTGAGTGCCGAACATCTAAGCTCTTCATCACTGAAGCTCCTTCTTATCTTTCTTCGAAAGACGGGAAAACTAAGTACAGCAATGTAAGGTGTCTGTTTGGCAGTACAATGGACCAGTAGTTGTGTCTGAGTGCTCCATCGGATAGTAACAACCTCCGACAAAAAAAAAAAAAAAAAAAAAAAAATGCCACATATACCACATCTTCCCTTTGACATTTTGATATTTTTCGACTTCGACTTACCATTTAAAATTATTCACGCCACGCCACTGGTACACACCATGTTATACAAAAAAAAAAACATTTTGCTGTAAGGGGACATACCTATACTTGGGAAAATAATGAGTTTTCATATTCATGCATAAGTCTTGTGAGCTGATTTTACTACTTAGAAGTGAGGGTGTAACCACAATATCGAAACTGGAGTTGACTCATTCACAATTACAAAAAGTTTCAATTCTATGAGTTCGCCATGAAAAAAAAATATAATGAAAAAATCATTATATTTTTTATATTATTTTTTTATATTTTTTTCATGATGTATGACTTTTTTAAATAAATTTCTAAGGAGCCTAAAAATAGCCCAATTTTAAAATGAAATAGTCCAAATTTGGATAAATCCCAAATCGCAATTTCATGGAGCGAGTGAAAAATCGAAAAATCCGAGTAGCCTAATTGGCGATAAATAGCCCGTGCTGGCAACACTGACTCAGACTTGGATATTCTAAGGCGCTGGTTTGCTATTCATAAAATGGTATTGAACAACAAAACCAAACTAATGTGCTTTAGTCTCTCAGAGTCGCCTACTATAGTGATTTATTTTATCATTCTCCTGGCCTGGCTGTCAAAAATTCAATTTCAATTTAAATGAGAGTATTGCAATTGTTCCTAATGAAGGCTGCTCGCTTCATTGTTTTCAGGTAAATTTTGCCCAGTCCTTTAAATACCTTGGAGTTGTACTTGACAGAAAGATGAACTAGTCCGATCAAACTACCGCACTGAAAAAGTACCTATTGTGTTGCACTAGGCAATTTTATAATCTTAATTTGTACTGCTCTCAAAAATTACTAACTATGATCTAATACGGTATTGTTCACTCAAAGCTTCAATATGGGATAACTTGTTGGAGAGGAACTTATTTGAACAAGATCAATCCGTTTCTTATTTTACAAAAACATGTTGTGCGTATTATTTGTAAGAAAAATCGGTTTCACAAAAGTTTCATTTTGTTCCAGGAACTAAAAGCTCTTCCACTAAGGCATCTCTACTATTTTAAGGTTCTTAAACTATTTTTTATTAGAAGTGGCTATCTTACAGTTAGAAGAAACTCGCTACATAACTTCCGTGTAAATTCCAACAATTTGGTCAATATTCCCGCATACAATAAAATACACTTTACATTTTTTTTTACAAATTGTAGCTCCGTCAATCAATCAATCCGTGGGCGCAGTAGCGCAGTGGTTAGTGTGCTGGGCTGCTGTGCGAGGGATCCCAGGTTCGATCCCCGGAAAAACACAAATTACATCTTAAGGTTTTTTCTATACTGCGCCACCTCTCGCGAACGTCTCACAAACATCCGAGAGTATGACTGTCCTGAAAAAGCTTCTCAATTCAGCCGTTCGGACTCGGCATAAAATTGTAGGTCCCATCCATTCGTTCCAAAAATAGAAACTCACACAAAACGAATGGTTCCGAGAAGCTAGGCCTTGGGTGTCTACCGCCTGTTGCGCCGCCTATTTATTTATTATTTAGCTCCGTCAATTTTTAACAAATTGCCTTTCTCTATCAGAAGTACTATAAGGAAATATTGTCACCATTCCTACACAAAATAAAATCTTGGCTTTTTAATCATGATCATACTCAAATTGAACATATATTATATTCAATTCAAAGTATCAGACCCATAAGTCTGTCTTACTTCCTGCTGAAAAGCTTGGAGAGACTGGTTGAGCTGCACGTGCGCAATGTTGCATCTTTCTGAGATGCAACATGCCTATCAGCGCGGAAAATCCTGTGAAACTGCGCTTCAGAACCTCGTTGGTAGGATCGAAAGTGCTCTTGATCGGAAGGAGTACGCGTTGGGTATTTTCGTCGATATTGAGAGTGCTTTTGACAATGCGACCTTTGAAAGCATTTGAAACGCAGCCATTAGACTTCTTAGTATAGATGAAACATTGATGTTAGGCGTATTTTTTTGGGAATCTATAGCTAGCTCACTTTTACTTTTACATGCAAAAATGGTATACTCACTTTTGGTTTTGTTATACTCACTTTTGGTTTTACATGCAAAACGGTTATACTCACTTTCGGTTTTGTTATACTCACTTCACAAAAAAATACGCCTGTTGTGGATTAAAGCAATGCTAATGCACAGGACGTTGATTTCTAAAGCGGACTGTGGCAAATGCGTCATGACAGGGATAAACAAAGGCTGCCCTCAAGGTGGTATTCTGTCTCCCCTTTTATGGTGCATGGTAGTAGACTCTTTGCTGACGACTCTCAATCTTCCTGGAACCTACACACAAGCCTAAGCCAATGTCGCAGTTCTGTCTGTCGGTTCAGACCTAAGAACTGTCTGCTCCCTGGCGCAGAGATCCTTGGGCTTGATCGATGATTGGTGCACAAGAAATGAGCTTTCAGTGAATCCTCTTAAAACTACGGTTGTTCTCTTCACGAGAAGGAGGAAGTTGGTCTGACTCAACTTGTGCTAAAAGGTGTCATCATCCCGATCTCTGATGAAGTCAAATATCTGGGAGTAATCCTCGTGTAGGGTACCCACAATTAGAACAATCAAAGTAACACAAATACTCACATTACAATAGCAGCAACGCTATCGACAAACGAAGGCGCCAAGCAAAACACAAAACAGATAACGAGTGACCTAATGGCTATGCACTTCACATTGCATAAGCATTGACTCACTCAGGTTCATGTTGTGTAAACAAACGATAATTTACGATACACAAGTGTCATGTATTTTTCTTATGGCGTCGCAAGTGTGAATGAAGGAGTAATCCGACTCTCTCAATTCGGGACAATTATTGGTTTAGATTTTGGAATGCTAAGGAGGGTCAACTAGTATATAAGTAGAACATTTTAGAAAAATAAATCAGATTCATTTTGACTTTCAAACAATTTGTTTCTCACTTTATGGCAAACCCTATGGCGTATTTGAGCCTGCCTTATATACTCTCCGCTTGCTAAACATTTACACTTTAGATCACAGGGTTGATCCCTTACATGGCGATCCTGCCTTTCGAACCATCAAGGACCAATACAAGAGACTTTTGCTTTGAGAAATTTGCTAAATGACCGAAGAATACGTTCCACAGGGTGGAACAAACGCCCCAATATACACACTAGCCCCAATATACACACCAGCTCCAGTATACACAACAGCCCCTAAACCTCTTACCATAGAGGAGTACAAACAACGTCAATTAAAATACAAAGAAACCAAATTGACTGAAATTCCCACAGTCGCCACGAAACCAAAACGAAAAAGAGGAGGTCTTCAATATAGAAACAGAAAAAGATTGGCTTACCTAAGAAGCCTAATCAACGAAGAGACACCACTACCGTGGGACACTGCAAACAAAATATTCAACGAAATTGACCAGATCGAGCCAACAATTCGAAAATACAAGAATGGGAAACAATAATGTCAAAGAAGACGTTGTCATCAATACCAAAGATGAACAAGTTTCAACGACATCTGTAGCTGCAACTACAACAATAATTATAATAATAATAATTTGTATTCTTTATAAAATCAATGAATATTACGAAAATTATGTTAAAACTAAAATAGCTAGGAGTAGTATAAATAATGTATAAGTAAAAATAAAAACATATAAAAAAAAAAAAAAATGTATAAATAGAAAAACTATCAATGGCTAGGGAATATTAGAAATGGAAGGGTACCCTACACTCGATAGAAAACTTCTTTGGTTCAAGCATGTTGAATCGAAAACCGATGGTTTTGTCAACTTTCTGGCAGTGCAAAGGCGTTTTTGGGCTTATCTACGAAAAGGGTCCTTTGGATCTATACGGCAATGGTAAGATCACTTCTCTCATATGCAGCGGTTGTATGGTGGAACAGGCTTTCGCGGAAACGTGTTAGTGCCTCTTTTGCACAAACTTCAAAGAACGGTTTGTTTTGGCTGCACAGGGGCCTTCCCCAGGCTCTGCTCTAGATGCTATGATGAACCTCCCCCCCTTGATATTTTTATCATGGTGTGTACGCTGAAAACCATCTCCTGGTTAAAGAGATGTGGCTTTTGGTACCACGCGCATTGGAATTTTGAAGAATTTGTGCGAGAATTATCCTTTGACCCCTGTCTTATGGATATGCCGTCTAATGCAATGACACCAGAAATCCTATTGCGATAAAATTACCACGTCACTTGGGTATATCGTGAACACGAGTGCCGGTGGTGTGTGCTGTGCTAGGTGTAGAGAGACCAAACGATTCCGTCTGGACATTTGCAAAACGTCCGCGTCCTTCCTTCTGTCTCTCAGGAGAATCGACTCCAGACTGCTTGTGACTTGTGAGCGTCACTTAAATGTGCTTAAATGGGCTTGAGCGACACCGCCATCTGTCCTGCTTGTGGAGAGGACGACTATACAGCGGAACACTTCTTCTGTATAGTTGTCTGGCTCTATGGAATTCTCTTTTATGCCCGAAGCTGGTGGTCTATTCTCTCTGGTTTGTGGAACAGTAGTTGTGCTGAGTGCTCCATAGGATAGTAACAACCTCCGACAAAAAAAAATCGTCAATTCAATACAGTAAAAAAAATATTTTTCCCTTTTCACCCTCCAAAAATAATTAATAATAAACTCTTTTATTCTATTCGTTTTCACCCTGCACACAATTTCAACAAAAATGATTTTTTTATATTTTTGACGGGACACTCGCCCCTAGCTCTTGCTTATAAGCTTAGCTAAAGAGTGTCTTTAACCTTATTTTGCTAGGCCTTACAATAGGCTTTATTTATTAATTTATAATATTTATTCATTAATTTACGCTTTATAAATTAATTTATAATAATGTTTATTATTAATACGATTGTTATAAACAATTAAGGTTTCTCAATTGTATATGTAATGTTAATCATTCCTATTATAATTATAAATTATTAATAATTTCTCTGAATTATTCTTTTCAAATCTTATATATTGTACCTAGCAAGATGAATTAAAAAAAAAATAAAAAAAAAATAAAAAGATAAAATTGTTCACTTGTGCCCAAATTCCATAAATTGTCCGTTCTAAATATACATACCTATTTTTTTTAACATTTAACCTTCTTAAACTATAAACTTGGCGTACATTTAGATTTCATTACTTTTCGTGGCTGAGTAGTTATACACACTTTTTTTTTATATATAACAAAGCTTGGCTGTTTGTTTTTGACATTTATGTTTTCGGTGTGATACATCTTACCGGAGTTCCAAAAGTCGACACCGTAACGTAATAATTGACATAGCAAACAACAGAAGATGGAAAGAGACTTCGGAAATTATATTCAATACCGTTGTTGAAATTCTTATACCTACGATTTCTTTGCCAAAGAGAAGCAATACGCCAGTGAGACTAATAGTACGTTTACAGCGCACCTAAATTCATCATTACGGCTAAATTCAACATTTCAGGCCAAATGTTCAACATTTCGCCATATATTTTCCAGCATTTCGAAATGTTGAATTTCATCGCTGCATTTGTAAGTATGTCAAATCGAACAAACCTCATTTTGATGACAAAAAAAAAACCGCTGTAAAAAAATCAGATGAAGAATTATACCTAACACACGAACTTATACCTAACTATATTCAGGTTTTTATTTTGTAGGCTCTTCCAGTCTTTCGGAATTTCAAAAGTGCTGCATTATAACCTACCACATCGAACTTAACTTTTACACAAATGTTTACTCACCCTTCAGGAATTTTATCTCATATCTACATTCAGTCCATTTGCCCAAAAAGGACTTGACAACGACTATATGAACCTTTACTGTCTACCTACCTCATGATAGACTCCCCTACACCCTTTGTATATCGAATGTGTTACAAAGAAGTCAAAAAAAGATTCGGTTTTGCTTTGCTGATTGCAAATTCCATCTCACGGCTCACAACAGCTCTTATGGTGATACTGTATACCTACACGTTATCCTCGAACCCAAAAGATATACGTTGAACAAAAAAATTCTCCATAAGCTACGGCACACATGTCAATGATAATTCATCATCATATGCAGATTTCGTTGAATTTTGGCGTCCATTTGCGTTTTTGTCGTCGTTTGTGACGAGTATTGATATTCGAACTAATGGCTGACGAAAAAACAGCATAAAGGAGTTAACAGCATCAAGTCGAACCGAACCCATGCGATGTGAGTGCGGATTCCACGCCCATTACAAATCGGATTCTTTTCTTGTCCACATAGTCCTAGCTAGTCCATCTATACAAAGTCTGAGTGCGTTTTTATGAATAGGGCCGTGCATACTATTAGCTCTGGTCACTATATTCCAACCATCGTACATACATGTTGTGCGGTTTCGTTATTAAAAGGAAATTCAATAACTTCAAAGGCATCGAAGTATCTGCGTCAGCATTTCTAAATCTGATTAATGACGTTCAGTTATGTAAGCGAGATTAGTGGAAGGTAGGTTGGTACTACTACCTACCTATTTGTATTTCATACTTTGAGCGCGTTCATTTATTTTTACTAGCAATGGAAACATAAAGGTATAGGATCACCTAGTTGAAAGGATATTTTGATTTAATTACGAGTTAGATTAAAGACTACCTTCTAGATTAGAATTTGCCGCAAATAATTTATTTATCGGGGAATGGAATTTTCTTTTGCATTTTGTTTGGAAAGTTATTTGCGTGGAGGAGAGATATATGGGATCTTTACAAAAAAAAAAGTCCAATATGTAGATATGTCCACCTAAAATTATTTCATCGGAGATACAAAGCAGATAAGGTTTCAATGAATCATTTTTAAAATGAATAGCAAAATTATCATCATATTCAAAAGCATTCAAAATTTATACTACTGCGATATAGATATAGAATAATTTACTTCCGCACAGATAATACTATAACAAACTGAAAGAAAAGAAAGAAAAGAAAATTTTGCAAAAGATACATTCATTGAGGAAAAAAATTGATCATAATGTTACTTGAGCACGATAGTTGGAGACTAAAATAGTTTGATTAAAATGTCCGTCTACTTCCGAGGTGAAGTGAAGATAGCGATATACAAACTTAGATCCAACAAAGCTAGAGAAGAGGCTGTGAATAGAGTCAACAAGAAAGTCAAAAATCTACGAAATCCTCACTCCCCGGCAAATCCATACTACTTATAATATGCAACGTCCGTCTGTTCGTTTCTCCATAACTCGAGAACCATTCGTCCGATTTTCATGTCTTTTTTTCTGATTTATAGATGTGTGGCCAACTTAGTCCGTAGGGTCGGTGAGAATTGCTCAGAAGTAAAGGAGTCGCGGGGAGTAAGGGGGGACTCACGAACCGATAGCGGTATGAACTTGAAAGTTTCTGTGTTGATAGATAAGCAAACATTATTACATGCCTCATTCATCGTTTTTCAAAATTCGTCCTATAAGGGTTGAAAAACTTTTCAAACTAACTTTTCTATTTCTACCTTACTACGCTTAACTCGCCATTATACTCATAAATCTATATATGTCAATATTCAAGATATGCTTTTAATTGTTAGGCAATACTTCACCGAGTATTTTGAGCTAACATTCATCTTTCTGGTCCATCCAGAGGGTGAGATAAAATAAATTGAAAATAGATCTTATTTGGCCAAGTGCGAAAAATTTGCTTTATCGATTGCAGTTGTGCTCAGGGGTAGTTTTATATTACGTTCTAAAAATAGAATGATTACTCGCACCTCGCACGACAAGCATTCAGAATGCACATTGTATATGCGTATGTATGACGCAGTTGAATTTGATGTAGGGAATGGATTATGCATAAAACAAACTATTTATATATGTACGTATGTACATATTCATAAGCAATTTGTGATGAGTAAATAAGTTTGCACAATGGTAAATACCTACATTTGAAATCTGCTGCAATGGAAAGTGTAACGATATGATCGCGTAGTATAAAAATAACCAAATCATACCGAGCGGGCGGAGCGGTAAAAAGGGGGGTCAAAGTTTGTATGGGACATTTTTTAGACATTTAGAATCATAATGCGACAGGGTGCCGGAAGAGGGAAAGAGCAGACGGCCCTTTGCATTCTATCATCCTATAGGATATTATGCCGTTCATGCCGTTCCATAAAGACGGTGCATACAGTCAGGGCCGTAGCTAGAGGGGGGGGGGGGGGGGTTCACAGGGGTGATCCAAAATGAGCCCATTTGGCCATTTACCTAAATGCAAAAAGATTCAAATCAAGCACAGCATTGACCCTTTTCAATTAAAAATACCTATAAGCACCGTTACATACCTACTACACAACAATACCAAAAAAATAAAATACACTCCATTCATTAAACCTCGCTTTAGGACATTCTTGTCAAATTCAGCCTATACGTAATACGATTGGCATTATAAAATCGGTTGGACATTTTTTAAACTATCCGCAAAACGAACACACTTGTTGCAAGAAAACATAAAAAAAATATATCCGGAAACTAAATGGAAGAATTTAACGGCTATGTGTGAAACTCGATGGGCTGAAAATCATGACGGATTATTAAGATTCAAAGAAATTTTTAAAGGCATAGTGGATACCTTGGATGTGTTGAGTATTGATAAGGACTTTGAGACCTCATCTAAAGCTTCTTGTTTTTTTGTGACCTTCTTTCAGCTCTGGACCTAGTGTGAGCTCTCGACCACCTCTCGACCACGTAAAGCTAGTTTCGAAAAATTCGAGAAAATGTTAATTTAGAATTTAATGATATTTTTGATACTGCGCAAGGCATCACTAGACGTCATCGTAATTGTCATAAATGACATTTGACAGATTACAGTGGCCTACTTTGTGCTTACGGAATATTTAAATTACAGTCACCCACAAAAGCTTGCTCATTTATTTTGTTCCTAATTGATGATTTATATTATTTATAATGTCGGATGAACTATTATGTAACTTAAATCGTAAAAAAAATCTGAATTCTATTGCTCGCTTTAAAATTTCCTAAATAAAATATATATAAAATTGTCTGCAAAATATACAAATCAATGCAAGACGCTACCTAATTCGCTATCGTGCAAACGCTATCGCCTTAACGATAGTGCTCTGTCGATTATTATTGAGCTACAAGAAGCAAATGTTGAATCGTCGAAACGATGTCGTCGAGACGATAGAGATTTTAAATGTCACGTGATGCAAGGCTATCGTCGAAACGATATCGTCATGCGATTATTGACTTACTTATTTACTTTTATAAAATAATTCGTTACTTTGTTATGTTGAATATAGCTACTTTTTTTTTAAACTACATATTCCTACTTTTGTTATAATTACTAGTTAATGGGCCTTACCAATAATGATGTAGGTATAGCCTTCAACTTAAATATTTTGACGGGATAATTAACAAGGGATAATTTTATATGGAAATTTTCACAATTGTGACTTCGTAAATTTAGCCTGGACACTAAAAATGATAAATAAAAATGATAAATTTTAAATTTATGATTATTTTATTTTCCTCAATCGCTTCCAAGTTATTTTTTAGATCATATAAGTACCCCCCGAAATATTTGTCTGTCTACGGCCTTGCATACAGTGCAGATTCGCTTATCATCTTAGTGATTTAGTGATTTCCACAGTGACCGTCTTAGTAGCCTGAATCTTTATCCCGACATTAAGGCCATGTTAACCTATAAGCTATTTCAAAGCGCGCACTAAATTCGTCTACATACGTTAATAGAGACAAATCATTCCGCCAACACCTTATTCGTAAAGTAAACTCACGGAGTGCACTTCGTCCACTTTGACAGCCTTCTTCAGTACTATAGTTTTTGAAAACACATTTCTCCCCTTTTAGCTATTGTAGAGACATTATAAAATAAAACAATTTCATGTTATCCCACTCAATCAATCGTAGTTCAAATGCAAATTGATGAACCCATTAATTTCCATTTAACGGTGCTATACGCACTTTACAATGTTATCGAGATCTTCCGTTTCGTTATTCGCCCTCGGCCTAATCCCAATACTCGTTGTTACTGAATCCTTTGACAATATTGTTACATTAATGCCAATGAGCCGTAGTAACATTCATCAAAACCAAAACATTTGACATAAGGCTGTACACCAGACACCCCTGCCAAAGTGTCACATCAATTGTGCCCAGGGTTGAACGGCAAAAGGGCGACAGAGATAACGTTTCTCTTCTTCTTTTTTTTTTTTGTCTTTTTTTGATTGCTTGGCTTTTGTACAATTTTGGATTGGAATTGTTGTTGTCATCCTTATTGGAATTTGGAAATACCAATCTGTCAAAGTTGAAATAGACATCATCATCAGCGCATTCATTTATATACCGAAATGGCAGAAATGCTTTTAGGGTAATCAATCAATTTAATTTACCTACTCCTCTTTGGTAGGTATTGGTGTGACATGCGGCGAGAATCCATCGTTAGTCCTTTACTGGAGCTAATTTAATTCTTCTGGTCTAGGTACACACATGCCCAGATACTTGTACATCAGTTGAAATGGAAATGAAGTGGATGTGGATATATGTATTTTAAAAATGTGTATCTCTTTATTTAGCTTATTTGCTTTTGACATCAATGGCAATTTAATTAATTGGCAAAGATTTGAATAAATTGAATGCTGTAGGTACAAATAATAACTGAAGGCAATTCGAAATGCTCGGCGGTATATTAATATTTTGTGCTTACTAAGAAGGGTATAAGAAGATCAAAATTGTGTGTGAATTATTATTTGAGAGAATTACATTAACAACAACTCGTAGACACAGTCACTTTGGTAGGAATGATAGCTATTTCGAACTACACCACTAATTCATCATCAGACTCCTTTTAAGTGATTGTTTGAATAGTTTTGAATTCTGACAGTCGTTTCTACAGTGGCCGGCATAAGTATTTTGACAAAACTAAAGTTAATTCTGCTCTTAATTTGAACTTACTTCATGTAAATTTTGGCATCAATGGAAAGGTCATTTAAATTCCGTTGGAATGATACACAACTTTCCTTAACCCATTATGTACCCATTGAAAATTTAGAACTTTTGTAAAAGTCTACTTTTTGACTTTTTTCCTCGGTCTAAAAATAAAAATGTTTTGATGCAAAAAGTTTCTTCAAACAATTCTAATAGTGACTGGAAAACATTTTTTTTTCAAAAATCTCTTTGCTAATATTTTTTATGATTTTTTGAATGGGATGATCTCAGGAAATATCCTAAACACGGATATAAGAAAAAAGTTTCTTATAAGAAAAACACGGATATAAGAAACAGAAGTTTCTTATAAAATATGTTCTTTCAGAAAAAAAACGTTCATTTTTAAACAACAAAAATAAATTTACTTTGCAAAATTATTGTAAAATAAAAAATCCATCGTCTCTAAATCTTCAAGGGCATCTTCAATCCCCATACGGGTAGAGGAGGGATTATGAACTTGATATAACCATCTCATACTAGGTCTACCTAGAGGACGCCTGCCTGATGATGGTACGGATTCCATATGCGTTTAACATGACAAACCACCGAAGCATGGACCACTCCGTCCGGAGAAGTAGCTACTCGATATTGAGTTAAAAAAAAAAAATTATATGATATCCATTTCAATCCAAAACTTTCTAATTAATAAAAATCTTTAATGATAAAAGTCACAAAATTCTGTCTTTTATTCTGTTATGATTTATAACAGAATTCATAAAAGATTTTTGCACGCATTCGCTAAAATAAAAATAGGCAACATTTTTGCGCCACTTGAATATAACATGCATTTAGTTTGACCGTTATCATTAGCTCATATTTTTCTTCGACTTTCTTTCGACTATTTAATTAAAAAATAAAATAAAATGGGTGGAGAAAAAACTTTAACCGAGTCGGAAAAAGGACCAATCAAAGTTTAAAGGACGCTCGCCTATTTATTGCCAAATAAGCTGAGAAACTCGAGAGGAGCCGACACGTCATATCCATATTTTTAAGTAATCAGTCTAACTATGGAAAAAACATGAAAGGCCTCATACACATGATTGTGCTTACAAATGTAGAAAGGCGACTTATATTAAAAACAAGTAAAAGGGTGTTCGTCACCCTTTAACCCGGTTCGAAAAGCGCAACGCCTCCATTTCTGTCGCGCACATGTGACCTGGACTTCGTAGTGGCATTGTGTGGTCTTCTCAGACGAAAAAAAAAATAATTTGGAAGGCCCGGATTGCTATAGCTACTATTTCCATAACCTCCACAAAGAGACTAATCATTTGGACCGGCTGCATAACATAGTTGAAGGTGTGATGATGTAAGGGTCGTTTGGTATTATGGCACCTGCAAATTTTTGTCAACCACAATGAATGCGTTGCCTTACAATGGTATATTGAAAGAGGCATTTCCATACTTTTATAACCTTTTTGAACCTCTACCGTGGATTTATCAACATGATAAAGTGTCAATACCTACAGGCCGGGTTGTTAAAACGTATTTATAGAGCCAAATTCTGGAGCTATTAAGCTGACCGGCTTACTCACCGGATTTGAATATCATCGAAAATCTTTGGCAATGGCTGGCACGTCAAGTTTATAGATCGGGCAACAATATTCGACTGTTTCTAAACTAGTCCAAGCCAAGAATTAGCTTGGAGCTAGATTTTGCTAAATTATTTGGGCAATTTATATATTCAGCCCTTCCAAACAGGATGTGTGAATTTTGGAGCAGAAAGGTGGCTCAAAAAACAATTGAAAAATTTTTTATAATTTAAAATACTCCAATTACCTTAAATTTAGGTAAAGTTAGTGTTAAAAAGAAGCAGAATTCTCTAAAATATTTTTTTTTTGTTTAAGTGTTCTATTCAAGTGGCTAAAAATTAGGGCCCCACATTTTGCCGGTTTTTAGCTAATAATTTTTTGTTAATACTTAAAGGTTTAGTTTTAAATATTCCTTCTAGCCAAATCGCAACAATTAAATTAGGTAACTTTAGTTTAAAAAAAATTAAGTCTCTAGCATGCTTGGTTTGAGACCAGTGGGCGATAGAAAACCGACGTGTAGGTATACGTTTCGTATTCATTTAAATATTATTTCGTGACATTTTTGTTTTCAATTCTTTATTTCAATTTCACAAATGAACACAAACACAACTGAACTAACATTTATGGCTTTCCTTTGAGAGTTCAGAAATGCATGTATTTCATAAGGGCGTGTCCGTTCACATTTAAGGAACATTTAATTAAATCGGACTTTTTTTGTGTCATACAAAAGTTTCTTATACACATCATATTTCAGAAGAAAACTGAGAATCGATGTTGTAAAAACAATTCATTATATCAGTGTTTTTCTTATAAGCGTGTTTTTTATAAGGTATGTTTTTTACATTGGTGTAAATGTGCTCATACGCGGTGCTTTTGTTCAGATTTCTTATAAACGTGCTTTTCTTATAAGCGTGTTTCTTTCAAGCGTCATTTACTGCCAGGTCTAAAGTTGCAAGTACACGGCATGTAGCACTGATGTCATTTTTACGTCAGCGCATCATGGACCCAATGGATACATTCCGTGTACAAGCTCTCTTTGTGCACTCTCTGTTGACGTCAGAGCTACATACGTATGTGGCTTGCTACATGCCGTGTACTAGCACCTTAACTCTAAACTCCCAACCCCAACCGCATCGTCATAAAATACAATATCACAAGATCATAAGAATAACTTCAAAACTAGAGGTTATACCTGATACTGTGTGCAAATTTCAGCCTTCTACGTCAATTAGTTCTTGAGATAGACCTAGGTACAAAATTGGCTTAGTTGATTCGGACAGTCATCATAGCGAAACGGAACCTTAAAAAGAACAATTTAGGCCAAAAAAGACCTTTGGAACTTTGGAAAGAAAAGTTTCGGGAATTAACAGAAAAGTCAAAGTAAAACACGTAAAGTTTGGTGGAAACTTTTTTGTTATTTATGTGATTTATAAAGGGTCCGCCATCTAACGTTTTTTTTTTTCAACTAGTGCTTATTTCGCGAATGGTAACACTTAGCTCATGTCTGATTTGACAGATAATTAGTTTTATCCTTCCGCTGAACGAATATGGTTGTTTATACGCTGGGAAATATTGCGACATTACTTTGACAATCATGGTAATGTTGCAGAATGTGTGCGAAAATTGCGTACGGATTTTGGAAGAAGAGAAGCACCGTCAGCTCCGTATGTTCGTTATCTTGTGAAAAAAGTGAAAGAAACTGGCATCCTCATCGATAAACCAAAGCGTGAAAATCCAAAAACAGTGCGTACACCCGAGAAAATTGCTGCTGTGGCAGAAAGTGTGCGTGAAGCGCCATCAACATCAATTCACCGTCGTTCTCAACAATTGAACATTTCGGAGACATCATTGAGACGAATTTTGCATAAAGACCTTGGTATGACGCCATACAAAGTCCAATTGGTTCAGGAGTTGAAGCCAACTGACCATCCAATGCGTTTTCGCTTCGCTAAGTGGGCCTGCGATCGACTTAGAGAAGATGCCGATTTTGCCAAAAAAAATCATCTTTTCAGATGAAGCTCATTTTGATCTTGGCGGGTATGTAAACAAGCAAAATTGTCGCATTTGGGGCACAGAAAACCCGCACGCATACATTGAAAAGCCGATATACCCAAAACGAGTCACTGTTTGGTGCGAATTTTGGTCCAGAGGCATAATTGGGCCATTTTTCTTCGAAAATGAGCAAGGAGTGGCCGTTACAGTCAATGGCGATCGTTATCGGGCCATGTTGAACGAATTTTTGTTCACAAAAATTGAAGAGGAGGATATTGGCAACATTTGGTTTCAACAGGACGGCGCTACGTGCCACACAGCCGAAGCTACACTCGATGTTTTGCACCCTGTTTTTGAAGATCGCATTATCAGCCGCAGAGCTGATGTCGTTTGGCCGCGGAGCAGCGAGTTGACACCGTTGGACTATTATTTGTGGGGTGCCGTAAAAGATAAGTGTTACGCCGACATGCCAGAGACAGAAAGATAAGTGTTACGCCGACATGCCAGAGGACAATATTCGTGAAGCCATTGGTGAAATACAGCTGCACACAATCGATAATGTGCTTAAAAATTGGACCGATCGTGTAGGCTACTGCATGGCCAGCCGAGGCAGCCATTTGAATGAAATTATTTTCCATTATTAACCGGAAGGATTGTACTTTCAAGTAAAAAAAGAAATTTGAGAAAATATGCAGTAGTTTTTTTTATAGCATTTTCAAAAAAAAAAGGTGTTTGGCGGACCCTTTATATAACTTCGGCTTAAGCCCGTTGGTGGGAACATGGTATTTAAGCCAAAGGTAGTAGCTGCTTTAATTATTGGTACCTACTATTAGAAAAAGAAAAGAGAGTAAAAAAGAAATGCTAGATTAAACCATGGATATAATCGTCAACTCGGTGCAGGGTCTACTCTAACAAGAGAGCTTCAAATTGAAGATATGCTTAATAGTTCAGGAATTTTTGCCATTTGACAATAAGTGAATTAGAAAACATAATTCAATCTGTTGTGTCTATGTCTAGTGCTGTGAAATAAAGTCAAAGTCCATTTAAGATTGGGAATAATGTCGAATTATAAAAATGTTTGCGTTCGACTTTATTTCCAATCTGAAATGGAAATAAAGTCGATTCGACCTTATTTATTTCGACTTTATTTCACGGCCCACTATTTTTAAAAAGGATACCAAATTAAGGAAAGCCATATCAGTACGTGAGTGTGTATTTGTAACAATAGAGTTGACTTATTTCTTCCGACACTGTTTTGCATTATTGACTCCCGACAGCTACTCGCAAAATACGAACTCGAACTGTGCTGGAATTTTGAGAGCTAATCTCCGATAGTGATCAAATCATGTGTCCACTTGCGAGTCACTTTCAGAAGGTTCAAAAGTCGAGAGTAAAATGTCCACTTGCGAGCTGCTCGCAGTCGCAGCATACCTTTAGAAATATGGTCAATTGCCACGAAAGTTTTATGTAAGCAGGAATTAAGTCTATCCGGCTTAGCGCATTAAAAGTCGCCTGTGCATTTAGAACCGTTTCGTCGTATTTTTAATGCTACTTATAAATTTACTCGCTGAGGAAATGAAAACGCCAAGAACCGAGTGAGTCCGAAATTGCCTGGTATACGATGATAAAAGAAAGTACAAAATAAATCGCAGTACTTATCTCAAAATGGCAACAACCATGAAACGAAGCTATAGTGCACTGGCCACAATTTTACAAATATACTTGCATGGGCGGATACCACTGACTTCATTTGCAGAGTGCGACGAGCTCTCACTGGCACGTTTGCAAACATTGGGACAGATAGAATCTAGTTCTCGATCTAGTTCTGAATGAATGCAAAACCAATTAAATTCTGTCAACCAGAAAGGACATACAACATCGACGAATTGAATATAGCTCCCATCTATATGTATACAGCTATAATTTTGAAGTACTTATAGGGATTTTATCTTCCTCGGGCCGATATGAGCCCTAAAGAAGGATTCACATCAGAAATCAGGCTATAAGAACTAATTCACTAATGGTTTCATTAGCAAGGCATTTGTCACTATTGCAAAGTTTTTCGACTGTTTTCGGTCCCGTTTGCGTTGGCGGGGCTTGGAGAAGGAAATTTGTCGAGCTTTACAATTGCAAGGTCCGATTTAGTCGTATAAAATCACCTTTAGAACCGGCCCCGAAAAATCTTCGACTAATGCTTAGAGGTGGAAGGAGACTTTAACCAAACTTGGAGTGCGCAACTCAAGGTCTGCAAATGTCCATGTCCATCAAGGTAAATATTTTGCCTCATTGTCATCGTAGGTACCTATACTTAATGCAGTTCCTGTTGCACCGCAACCGTAACTGACAATTATTGGTGTCGTGTGCTAAACTGGAAAAATGAAGCTGCATTGACGATAGTTCAATACAATTAACTTAATCTCTTAATGAGATGTTATTTGACCTAGCAAATGGAGATCGTTATACCTGGTAACTAGCAGCGTCCTTATTTTGTTGTGAAATTCTCATATTACGCCTCTGTGACTATTATACCTGAATCTAATAATTATATGCCGCCATTGTTGTCTGTCGTGTCATTAGCTTTTCCATCAGGACTTCCACAAAAACTATTAGCTAGCTATCTGAAAATAAACACGGCTGTGCCAAAATCCTGTCCACTTGATTGCCCAAAGAAGAGTAACATCGATCAAGGGGATGATATGGCTTCCTCCGTCACAATGGTGAAAAGTAAATAAAATGCTGACTGTATCAATTGCACGTCAATTACCAGATTAGTGAATTGTAGTTCTGCCGAATGTAAACAAAACCACCGCCGGCCGCGCGCCGCTATTATGTATATCAGCTTGTCCTCCTTCAAGTCACGTGCGGTATACGGTCTATGGTCCATGTAATCATGGTGTCCTTAATGTTTGCATTAATAATTATACATATTTCACGGTGGTTGAAGATATACGTGTAAATTTTCGTGTGCGTGTGCAGAGCATCCGTTCACCGAATCATCCCCCTTTGATTATTGGAAACTACCTACCGTTGCAATGTCCGCAGTGCAGTTTTCGTTCCACAGTAAACAATCAGTTAGTAACTGTATAGCGGAGCAGAGGGTGAAGTGAAAACTTTTTGTAATTCAGAACGACCGGTGGTGGTGGGTACTAATTGAAAGCACGTTCTTATGGATACAAATATCTGAAGAGCCTCTTCAAGTTTAATGGGTGATAATAATATCGCAGCGTTGAAATGGCACGTGCCAATTGTAGGCTAAATTCATGTCCTTTTTGTTTTGAGTACTTAATGGAAATATGCTTACAACAAAAGATTTCGTTACAAAATATGTTTTCAGGATTATTTCTGACGTTTTCGTTTGGAGTGCTGCACTTGTGGAAAGTGAAGGGTGCTCGAAAAGGTACCGATACACCAAGTCTTCTGATTGGGAATGGCTGCTATTTGATTATGATCTTAATTGTGGATCAATGAACTTAATGGGTTTACTTTGCGTCATATTTGTTGCAAGTACCTATACCTAACGAACCCACCAAAAGTGTGGGAAAATCAAGTGAAGTGGACTTTTTCCTCTAAAGTGTAGAAGTTAGAATGTAAACGTAGTACAGAAAGACGCACGGTAATAACGAAAAGGAATTATCTAAAGCTCCATTAAATAAAAGGCTTTTCTCTTAGTAGTCCAGCACACTAACCGATGAGATACCTAACCTACTCCGCACGGATAGGGAATTTAACCCTTTCGGTATTTTGATGCCATATGGCAACACGAATATTCATAACACCATTGTACATATATGAAACTAATAGTACTATCACTTTGGCAAATCGATGGTGATGCCTCTAACGGCGCGAGAGGCTACTAGGCCAAAGAGGGCTGAAAATATTACGCTCTCTTTATTAAATTGAATGGAAATCCACTCACATAATTTACACAGTTCTACTCTAAAATTAAACCAATCGCATGCCAATATGCTATTTCTTTCTCCCTCATTTTGCCAAATACGAAAGCGAAGTGAGTTACTTTGTTGCAATGCGAGTGTACTACCAGGAAGCAGGAACCAACAACCAAGTCCAACGCACCGACACCGATCTGAAGAACAATCGCATTTCATATTCATATCTCAATCTCAGTGCTGCAAAGCCATTTGCTGTGGAAGGTTGTACATGTCTTGTTTCATATTTCACTCAGATTAAAATTTTATTTTTGTATTTTTTTGTTAATTTACTCAATGTACTAAAATTTGAGCCTGAGTGAATAATAAAGCAAGATGTTTAACTCCATAATGATGAATAATGTACCTATGATGTTCCCCATCCCCTATCATCTTCGTCCACGTACCTACAGCATGCATTCTGCTTCAACTCAATAATCGGTTTTTTATGTGTGTGCTTTATTCATAATCATCGCTCATTTTTAACCATTGTTTTGGTGAAGTGCAGTGGCAGGCTGGCAGCCAGAGGTAAGGTAGACTGAGATACCCATCTCCGAATCCTCCTGCCGCTGGGCCCCTCAATTTTTAACAGGAATCCGCCATTTTGTTTTCCTATCTGTGTACATCAGTTCCTATCCGTGTAAAAAGATTAGGTGCGAATGTGTTGGTGGAGAGGATTTTTGACGTTTGTCAATACGAATTTCTATGCAACAATACTAGCGCACCTAAACTTTTTGGGAGCGTAAAATTTAGCTTGTAGGCAAATTACTGTAAATAGGTCGAAGATGGGAATCTCAGTCTCTCTTACCTCTGCTGGCAGCTGGCAGTTGGTTACAGGTGGTGAATTTTACTGTGAATTTTTAATTGTGTTCTTGTTCTGCTTTTGGTTTGTGCTTCTTGGTTTGTTCTTCATCGAATAAAACAATTATACATTTGTATTTTTATATTTCTTATAAATTATAGTTATTTAGCATTATAGAATGGCGAAATGCTCATTCAAAGACTGTAATAATATCAAAATTCCATTTTCCTTGTCCTTTTTTAAACTTTTAAATAAACTGGAAGAAAATGGTGGGCCATTATCGGTTACTATTTTTGAGGGAAAACCAAACATTGCAAAATTCGATCGTAATTTTGATATGACATTTTGCGCGTCTGTTTTCTGCATCATAAAAACTTCTAACCACTTAGAAAAATCATCTACCAAAATTAAAAATGTCTGTCCTTGTAAATGGGCAAAATCTAAGTGAATTCTCTCATATGGTAAACTTGTTGCCTTCCATGATGCTAAAGGAACATTTTGTGTCTGATTTTGATGTATCAAACAAATTCTGCATTGCCTAACACAGTCCTCAATATCTTTGTCCAAGTTACTCCACCAAACATACGATCTAGCAAGTTTCTTCATTCTAACTATGCCTACATGGCCTTCATGGACTAATTCAAGCACCTTGTGTTGTAATATATCCGGTATAATCAACCTGTTCCCAAAAAATAGACACCCCTCCTCATATTCCAACTCTTTCTTTTTCTCCAAAAAACTTCGAGGAATCCTACTACAATTGCCCTTCCAACCTCGTTCCATACACTCGACAACTAATTTTAACACTTTATCCTTTTTCGTGTATTTTGCAACTATGGTAATATTTAGTGGAAAGTTATCTTTATCCACAATACTTCCGATAATACCTGACTCAACCATCGAATCGTTTGTTAGCGGAAGCCTTGATAACGCATCTGCATTGGCCAATAATTTTCCTTTCCTATACGTAATTGTATAATCATACATTCCCATGAAAATAATCCACCTTTGAAGCCTTGCTGCGGCCACTGGTGGTGTACATTTGGAAGGGTTGAAAATTTCTTTTAAAGGTTGATGGTCACTCA
Source organism: Cheilosia scutellata (assembly GCA_955612985.1). NCBI lineage: Eukaryota > Metazoa > Arthropoda > Insecta > Diptera > Syrphidae > Cheilosia > Cheilosia scutellata. The sequence continues at coordinate 63,014,781 of OY015312.1, read as the reverse complement.
CTATCGTGAAATGCCTACCATAAACGTATTTATGGAATTTTTTAATAGCAAACACGATAGCCAAAGCTTCACGATGCAGCTGGGAGTAGTTCCTTTGAGCTTTACTCAAAGTCGTACTCGCAAACAGCACCGGTTTTTCCACACCATCGACAAGATGTGACAAAACGGCTCCAACTCCATAGGGACTCGCATCACACGCAATAATTAAAGGTAATTGTTCATCATAATGAGTTAAGAGGTTGCTATTTAATAAATAATTCTTACTCTCATCAAATTCTTTCTGACATTCACTTGTCCAATTAAAAATATTTTCCTTCTTTAATAGTTTATATAGATTTTTAAACTTCGTTGACATATTTGGAATAAATTTACCATAAAAATTGATAAGTCCTAAATATGACTGCAGTTGTTGTAAGTTTTCGGGTTTAGGTGCATCGATAATCGCTTTTACCTTTTCCGGATTGGGTCTAATCCCATTGCTACAAATAATGTGTCCAAGATACTTCACACTTTCTTCGAAGAACTTGCATTTGTTTTCGTTAATGCGGACGTTGTGAGTACTTAATCTTTCTAAAACTGAAAACAAATTATTCTTACAATCTTCAAAATTTTCTCCCCCGATAATGATATCGTCTAAATAACACTGAACGTGCGAAATTCCTGCAAGAATTCTGTCCATTATAGACTGAAATATGGACGGTGCACTACTAACGCCGAATGTTAGTCTTTGAAATTCATACAACCCTTTGTGTGTATTAATTGTGAGTAGTGGTTTCGACGCCTCAGATATTTTTACTTGCTGATATGCCCCAGTCAGGTCAAGTACACAAAAATAGGAACATTTTCCTAACTTAGCAAAAATGTCATCCATTCTCGGTAACGGATAATGATGTTTGTCAATATACCTATTAATTGTGACCTTACAATCAACGCAAAGTCGGATGGTACCATCCGATTTTGCAACAGCTACGATAGGCGAAGCCCACCTGCTTGACATAACTGGCTTTATAATCCCCGAATTAACTAGATTGTCTAATTCCTGATCAACCTTGGGTCGTAAACCGTATGGCACCGTATAGGGTTTAAAAAAAATTGGCTTACTATCTTCTCTTATAAAAATGTCCGCCTCAAAATCGCTTATGGGAGTATTTAAGTTCTTATCAAAAATATTCGGAAACTTCTGTCTACAATATTCAATCTCTCTCAAATTTTCAACCGAATGTAATTGGCCCACATTTTCCCCAAAAATTGATAACTTCCAATTTGGTATCAATACTTCTAACCAATCACGCCCTAATAGGGGCACAAACGAACTTGTCGATTCTATAACCGTGAGATCTAAATTCTCTGCAAAAATTTCATTTAATTTAGCATGCACATTGATAACACCAACAACTTTTACCCGTTCACCCGTAATAACATGCAACTTTTTCACATTTTTCTTTTCATTTCCATATCTCAGTCCCAGCTTTAAAAAATCGTTATAATTTATAATAGTAGAACATGCACCAGTATCTAACTCCATTTTGATATCTTTTCCATTAATTTTAACATTCACATATAATGGTTTTCCATGCTTATATACACTATAAATATGTCCTAACCTTAAATTATTCAAATCATTCACAGCATCGTCATCATCTGATTCGTCCATATGGTTCGCCTTGTATTTGAATTTATGTTTTTTCGCCTTTGTGCATGCAGAAGCGAAATGCCCTTGACCAGAACAGTTATAGCAAATAATAACCCTGCATTCTTTAGCTTTGTGCCCTCCTTTGGAACATCGGAAGCACCGCCCACTGGATTCACTACCTGTTCGTCTACCTTTAGACCAATTTCTAGACAGACTACGAATTCTTTCGAACGATTTACCTGCAACAACCGCTTTTTTTTCACAAACCTCGCCATGCCGCCGTGCCTCTTTTCCCCGACCGCCTTCAATCCTTGCTATGCGTCCTTGATTACTAGAACCCATGTCTCGTACTTCCTTTTCTGCCATTTCAAACGTCAGGGCCTTATTTTTCGCTTTCTCCAGAGTTAGATTGTCCTCATTTAACAAAATTGTTCGAAGTTTGTCATTTCGTAGACCACATACTAATTTGTCCCTTAACGCGTGTTCCAAAAAGTCACCAAAATCACACTCCTGTGCGATTAATTTAATTGAGATAATATACTCAGAAATCGATTCGTGTGGTTGTTGATTTCTAAGAAATAACTTGTACCGCTCTGCAATCACATTTTTCTTTGGCTTAAAATGGTTTTTAAGCTTTTGCAGCATGTCGCTATATTTGAGAGTAGTTGGTTTTATTGGAGATGCCAACGACTTCAAGACTTTATATAACTCGCCGCCACCTAGAGTTATAAAATAATCCACTTTGGTTTGATCGTCTTCAATTTTGTTTAACCTCAGTAGAAGTTCCATTCTGTCTACCCATAACTCAAAATCATCTCCAGGCGTATACGTTTCCACCTGTCCAATCATTGGCCGCTGATTTTCCATAGCCACCTCTATTTTAATTCCGGCTTCCGCTTTTGTGACACCTTCCAACATCAATTATGGTCTTTCGTATCTTAAGTTTATATAAAAAAAACGTAGTGTACTGTACTGGACTTAATAAGAAAATCAACAGTTTATCCTCGTCGCCATTCTGTTATGTATGTTCCTTGACATACCGCCGAAAAGAGAAACACAACTGTCTCGTTGACTTCACGTTTATTTCTGAGCTTCAATGCTCGTTTTTACTTAATCTAACATAATACATAATCTTAAATACTATACCCCTTACTTACTAACTATATAACCTTACTTACTAACAATTTAAGAATATATAGAGAGAGAGTGAACGGTCATAAATGAGTTGTGCTGTGTTCTGACTTTTACATTAAATAGTTACAGCATGTTACAGTCTGTCTAACAACTCCGTATATACAACACCAATGATCATAGGAGAGATGTTTGGATAAAACATTCACAGTGCATCACATTAAATAAAAATGTCTTTATGTGTGAAAACCATTTTTATACCAAAGACTTAAAATTAGAATCACTTCGAAAATGTCTTTCTAAAAATGCAGTTCCAATTTCATCCCCATTAGTTTGCAATTGCCCTAACCTATTCACTGACGATTCTTGCTTAAAAATCATGGATACTAATCGAAAGATTAAACTTGCATCGACGGTCATTTCACACAACTCCAGAACATGCCATAATCCAAACGTTATTCAAGAAACTGGCGAAACTGAAAATGTTGCAATGTGTTCACCTATCAGTTCTGTTAAAAGGGTTGCTAACCCCGTAACATATGTAAGAGATTTCTCTTTACCTCCTCTTAACAATACCTCCGAAATTTCTCCCTCACAGTTTCCATCTCCCGTTCAGAAATCTGAAGTTGGAATAAAAAATGCTGTACCGCGTAACATTTTCGATACACCGAAAAGATTAAAATATGATAAGAAGTATAATTTGGAGAAAAACGTTGACTTTCAATTACAGGAAAAACAAGTCGATGTTAAAACATTTGTTAGCATGCAACTTTTGTGAAATTTGAAGAGTTAGTGAAAAGTGTGGAAACACTTTTTGAAAGGCAGTTCACAGAAGTGCGTCATAAAGAACACCTAATCGAGACTTTGCTGATACCCACATTAAAAATGGCAGCCTGCGAGACCCTAACATGTAACAATAGGTCTGTTTTTTTCCTCATCGATCTCAGTGAAGTAAAGTAAAGTAGGATTTTCAGCATGCAATTACAACAACTGCACCCAATTTGACACCACTGAGATTCACACAAGCTATTCATTTCCAGCAAGACCAACTTTGGAGCATTCTTCAATTCTGAACACCAGGGGAACACATTTGATGTTGCCATTTGGATGTGTTCACAGAGTGCCTCCATTTATGATACATAATATGTGTCGGCTGTGGTGGGTGTAAAATGCATAAAGTGCATAATATTTTAAACAAATTTCAAAATAGCAACTGAATATTACGGAAATTAATAAAATACTAAATGTTTTCTGTTTTTATTTAAGTTGCACTTTGTTAGCAAAATATATAGTTATATATTATATACACCTAGGCTTATAATAATTGAAAATAAGTATGTTATCTTTGATGTTATGTCATTATGGGATACATTTTTTGTAATAGCACATCCTCCCATTTTGTATTCCCTGTTGATTTTTTAACTGAAGTAGATATGTAATGAAGGAATTATTTACATACTCTTTTTTTAAAGGAAAATCATTCGATTTCAGCCATCTGACTTTCGAACTTTTTATTTCGATGGTGATTCCTTTTTTGTTAATTTCTCTGCACATTCTCATTTTCGATTGCATTCAGTTAAATGTTGTGTTTTTTCGACTGAAAATTTGTGGTCTAAATCTTTATTTAAAAAATGTTTACAGTAAAATTTACATGAAACATATAAAATTGGAAGAACATTTGTTCGTTTTATGGACAAAAAATTTCAAATGTAAATAATCGCATTTCGCAATCAAAATGAACAAACCAAGGACAATTTAAAATGCTCATTTATTTAATTTTTATTGCATTTTTCTGTTCAATTTGATTGTTTCTTCCTCCAAGAATATATATTTAAGGCCATCTTTTCTCAAATTAAAGTCAAAGCCAACTGGCAGTCTGACAGTTAAAATATTTATACAGCCGATTTCGAAATAAAAATCATACAATGAAATCATTTGGTAATGAACTTCTTTCCCCCAAAATTTAGATTGTGAGAACTTCATTAGAGTGAAAGTTTTAAATTCGAGGAATACTCGATACGATCGAATCTCAGAATTTGCGTGAATACACTTTTGGTCTCACCTAACAAACACACCCGCATGTGTTTTTTCTTTTTTTTTCTTTGGCAATAATTCGTGATTTTATTTTGACCATACAAGAGAAAAAAAGTAAGCAGAAAAAGTAAATATTCTGTAGAAATTGATAATCATTATTTTTTTTGCGCTAAAAGGTTAATTATTCAGTTTTCTAGAAGGAATTTGATTTTGAAATTGAATTTTTCATTGATGGCCATTTTGACAGCAATGCCAGCTGTTTACTTTTCAGGGGTAAAACCGACTGTTCAGAAAAGTGGTTGGGGACGAGTTGGGGACTGTTTTTTTGCACATTTTCTTACTTTACTTTACTTCACTGAGATAGGTGAGGAAAAAAACAGACCTAGATTTATAGTCAAATTTTCTATAAAAAAAATCAATAAGGATTTCTGTGGAGTTAAAAGTGCGAGGAACTAAGATCCCCACTTTCGTTTTTATTAAGTTTTGTATGTTTATTGAATTATCGATATGTTTTCTGTTTTTTACCCCGTTTATAAACATTGTTACTTTTTCTCATATTTATAACATAAACTTATTTTTTTATTTTACATATTGTACCCCTTAGTCCCTACTAATGGGTGAGGCCTACGGGGGACACCTCGAGAAAAAAAACGCGTTTAATATTGGGTGACGTGGAAAAGCATATTGAAGTTATCTGCATACATCGCTACATTCAAATATATGTGCATATCTGCATTGCATATAAACTATAAACTGCATATAGCTATAAACTCGATATTTTCACCCACCATATATAAACCAAATGTAACCCACCGAGTTATCTGAGGAAAAGATGAGTTACATCATAAAGAAAACGATCACCTCACCTCTACTATTGTACATTGCTAATTATCTTATTTAGTTTAGTGCGAGTACGACAAAACCGGTTTGTTGTTGTTTGCACTCTTCAAGTCACTCATAAACTCACTCATTACGCTTTTATTTACTCTATTCCGAAGGAGTGAGCAAATGTTTCTTCTCTCGGGAGAAACGATCGATCACCCCCTAGGCGGCTGAAGACAGAAATAAAAAAATAGCCGTGATGATACTACTATGAGTTTCATATACAATGATAACACCCATTCTCACTCTCTGAGTATATTTTTTCTATTTTTTTTTCTGATTAACTTCTTAGAGTATCTGCTTAATAATTAGAAGCAAAAAAACTGGGTGATAGTTGTCGTTATTGTGCTTTTAGCTCTCGTGAAAGATCGGTCTGCAATAGAGTTCGAATTTTTTCGTCGGAAGACTATTTTTATTGTTTCTTTTTTACATTGATAATTGTCAAATAGATTATCAATTTCGATTTTATTGGATTGACTAATATCAGGCGGACAATTAAAAAAATAAAATAAACATATAAGTTCCGTCTACTCAATTTGGCACAATTTTCCTTTTCTGTGTTGCCATATGCCATTAATATTATCTAGAGGTGCATTTTAAGGCATCATTTCTATAAAGAGAATAATATATATACCTACATATGTTTAAAAATAAATGTATTTTTATGAATAAATAGTCTTGAATATCATTACTTTTTAATTTGGTTTGAATTTAAAAAAAATGACTTAGATTTTTAGGAATATGTATTCAATTTTTTTTTTAATATTTTTTATTTTTTAATTATTTTTTTATATAAATACATGTGTTTATCTTGGAATATGCTTAGTTTTTAATTTGTAGTACTTGTAGAAAACCGAGTATAAATGCAAGAATTTATTATTTTTTTAGTTTTTATTTTTATACATAGGTATATGAAAATATGTGTTTTTTAAATATTTTCAAAAATCCTTATTTTTTTAAAATACATTTTAATTAAAAAAAAATAATTAAACTTTTTTCTTATCAATTTTGTTTAAAAATTAATATATAAAAATAAGAAACTAAAACAAAAATATTAATTTTGTCATTTATTTTGCTACCACTTGAGACAATTGATGCCATATGGCAACGTTCCCAAAAACCACTTTAAAACCAATATTTACCAAAAATAATGTTACAATGTTTTTTAGTTGGATTCTAAATAGCAACAAAAAGAAATAAAATATTTTTTTAACCTTAGAACAAAAAAGATGTACCGAAAGGGTTAAGAGAAATAATAATAAAAACAAGTAAAAGTGTTATCATCGGCCTTGCGGATGCTTTGATACCCTCCAGTATATAAAAGTAATGCACTGTTTGCCAAGCGAGTTAGGATTTACTGTACACGAATGTGTGTTTTGTATGAGAGGTACCAAAACTACATGATCGACATAGACAATTTTCAATACAGACCTGACGACGGTAAAAAGAAGACTTCTCACAAAATGTTATTCGCCTACTTCGATTCGTTGGAACGCTATCGTGATTTCAACAGACAGACATGGCTAAATCGATTCAGAATGTGATCAGGATTCAGAGTATATATACTTTCAAGGGTTTCCGGTGACTCCTTCTTGGCGTTACAAATGTATAAAATGACGAAGTGAGTATAGGTACATAAAAAAACAATCCGCAAGAGGATTGTAGTTTAAGCTCTTCTTCCCCCTTCTTAAAGCGTGATATAGATATCTGAGATAATTTGCCAAAGCAATCTTCGGCAAGGGACTGATCCTAACCACTAATACACCAATAACGAAGTTAGGAATCTAAAATAATTCTAAATTTAAATTTAAATTCAAAAGACAAATTAATACCGATCTAAGTGAGGCTCTAACGCTCTTTTGAATTTATTGTTCTCTTTAAAATGAATATCAATATCTGATGAGTGCCTATAAGCTTAAGCTAAAATTATTTGACACCTACAGAGGTTTTTTTTTAATGAATGCATTCCACAATAGCGGACAACAGATCTTTTTTTAAATGAATCCTTTGTGCAGCCTGTATTCGAAAAAAAATTTTTTTTGAAATAAAACGGCAATTTGAGACCAATTCTATAAAAATATAGGTTAACACACGAATCGCATCAAAGCCTTCATAATCTCGCATTTATGTACTTAGAGATATTTTCAGTTCAGCGGCAGAAAATGACCTCTTTCCTCTTCTGCACATATGCACATATTGCACATATAGTCGTGTTAAGCAACTTTAATACCAATCACTCCTCAAACACAAAGATATTTTTTTCTGTATTTAAGACAAATGTTTCACGATATGCAACGCACCTCTTTTCTCCTTTGGTTCAGCAACAGAGACAAAAAAAAAAGGATTCCCTTAGGTCTTTCCAATCTAGAGCCAATCTACTAGATCGCTCTACCCGCAATTTCGCAACGCCTTTGTTTTTTATTTCTCGTCTCGTGCAATCATTTTCAGTTTCAGCTCTCTTATCGGGAATTGCTGTAAGGATGCTTTTCAATTCGAAGTCAATTGCACATCGAAGGATAAAGTATAGGGGCAGAGGGAAGCCGACTACATCGTATAGTAAAACTGCATGCGAATGATTTGTGGTGCAATTGTATGTTGGGGAACGTTTACTACGAATAGCTCTATTGTCTTATATTCAATGCTGGGTAAAGTATGTCTTGTTCCACATGATTGCACCACATTTTGAAATGGTCCCATGACAGTCACTAACGTCTCCATTTACTATATATACCATAATCACCAGCCAACGTTTATACTAAGGATGATAGATACACAAATGCAAATATATTGATTTGAAATATTAAATAGCATCAGAGTCGATTCAATCATAGGAAAACATAAACCTGTCACAAAGTGCCTCACTACAAAGAGATAAAGGTGCATTGTTGCAGTCCCTTCACCCACCAAATAAAATATAATACCCCAACCAAGCCTTCTTCTGAAACAAACTCCATCGCTCCAGCTACCCTTTTGATCAAACAACTCTATCATTCGGCGTCGTGTTCGCATATTCTTTGAATCACTTGACTTTATCAAATAACAGCTATATTATAAGGTCCATTACAAATAACTTTTACTTATTAAAAAAAAAACAGGCGGAATCGATGAAATTAAAAATATTTATCTTAAAAAATTGCTTAAAGAAGGGATAACACTTCTTACCCTTATCATCAATGCGTGCTTAAAAATGCAATATTTTCCTGATAAATGGAAAGTAGCAAAGGTTATTCCCATTCCAAAAGCAGGGAAGCCTCCCGATAAAACCGAAAGCTACAGACCAATAAGTTTACTAAGTGCTTTAAGTAAAATCTACGAAAAAGTTGTAAAAGAAAAAATTATTAAAATCATTGAAGATAACCAAATATATCCAAACGAACAGTTCGGATTTAGGCGAAATCACGGGACCTCACATCAAGTTGTTAAAGTTTTGTTTCGAATCGTTGTTTCAAAGTACATGTTAATAGTAGTGTGTCCGACATCGTATATTTTCATGCTGGCGTACCCCAAGGCTCGGTCCTTGGACCAGTTTTATATAACTTATATACGTCCGATTTCCCGACTCTTCCAGAATGTGAAGCAGCCATATATGCTGATGACACGGCAATACTCTCATCGCATGAATTCGGTCTCAATATTGAGACGAATTAAAAAAATGCGACTAAAATATTGCAAGAATACTACTTAAAGTGGAGAATAAAGTTTAATGCCGAAAAGATCCAAGCAATCTTTTTTACACGAAAAAGAAAACCTTGCTTTATATTCCGACTAACCAGCTAATTAACGGACACCCCATTAGATGGGAGCCTTATGTTACACAAAACTGACTTTTAAAGAACACAATATGCGAACCCTTAAAAAAAACGAATATTGCTATCAAAATTGTATATCCATTTATAAATAGAAATTCATTAGGTACTTTGAAACGAAAATAAGATTATAATTTACAAAACCATCATTCAATCAATTCTCTTGTATGGTTGCCAGGTGTGGGGTAAATGTGCTGAATGCAATATAAAAAAATTACAGACAACATCTAATCTGGTCCACTTCACATCTTTTGTTATAAATACTGTTGAAGGCGGATGTCAAGTTGACGCTGTATATGCGGATTTTAGTAAAGCCTTTGACTCTGTAAACCACGTATTACTGATAAGAAAGCTAAAGCAATTTAGATTTCATTCTGCTATGCTGAAATGGCTTTCATATTTTTGATTGAAAGGTTTCAGAAAGTCTGCCTTGATAACAATTACTCAAGATTAATATCTTCCACTTCTGGAGTTCCACAAGGTAGTCATCTTGGCCCGCTCCTTTTTATAATATTTACTGATGATATTTTTCAACAGCTGCAATTTTGCCGCTGTTTAATGTATGCTAACGACCTCAAAATATTTTTTAAAAATTAATTGCTTAAATGACTGTTTAAAGGTCCAGACTGATCTTAACAATTTATTAAGTTGGTGCGTCAATAATTGCTTAAAGTTAAACGTTCGAAAATGCTTTGCTATCTCGTTCATAAGATCCCAAACGCAATATTTGAATACTTATTGTATTGATCGCATGCCATTAATAAGAGTTGACAAAATTAAAGATCTTGGTGTATTCCTTGATACGAAACTAACCTTTGTTACTCATATCAGGTATATAGTCGCTAAGGCTAATTCTCTTGTCGGATTCATCAAAAGAAATGCGAAAGATTTCTCTGATCCTCACACATTTATATCGATTTGTAATGCCCTAGTCAGATCAATACTTGAATACGCCGATGTTGTTTCGAATCCAAACTATTTATCGCATTCGGACCGTATTGAAAGAGTGCAGAGGCGGTATACAAAATACGTCTTCTTTAAAATGCGTTGGGATTTTCAGCCCTCTTATAAAGCCAGATGTCAACTGTTAGGTTTAATGACACTCAAAGCAAGAAGGAATGCACATGACATAATGTTTGCGAGAGACGTACTGTGTTCACATATCGATAGTTGTACACTTTTGTCCATGTTTCCAATTAATGCTCCGGGAAGGGTTTTAAGGGATCATCACTTCTTTTACCAACTGGGGCATAGAACAAATTATGGTCGGAATGAGCCAATTACTAGATGCCTTAATTCATTCAATGTTGTAAGTAGACATATGGATTTTCATATTTCGAAAGAACGCTTTAATTTAGATTGCTTTCAAACTAATTGTCAAAAGTATTATTTATTAGCTAAAAATTATAATTTTTTTTCTCATTAAACTAGATGTATTATTATATGTATATAAATTCGTAATCTGTAAGCTAATAAATAAATAAATATCTCAAAATAAACTACTAAAGATGATGCTTAATCTGCCCTGGCTTCATTCTACTGCAGATCTACATATTAGAACAAATGTTGAGTTGATGTCCAATAGAATATTAAAGCTCAATGACTCCTTTAGGATCACATGCGACATCCCTAATAATCCTCTTATTAATCAATTAAATATAGAATAGCTTAGTTAAACATGGCAATGTCAAATACATTTATCCACTATTATCTGGTAATTGTTAATCTAATATGTTTTTCTGTTAATTTATTTATTTACTTGTGTAATGATTATTGTTAAATTATATATCTGTTATCTGTTAATTTTATTTTTTTTGTTAATTTATTTACACTATCATAATTATTAAATTATTTATTTATTTATTTGTTTATTTATTTATTTACTTATTTGTTTATTTACTTATTCACTTATTTATTTATTATTTTTTTCTTATTTATCTAGTCATTTTATCTTATTTATTTAATTTTATTTGCTTTGTTTAATACACTTATTCTAGTCATATCTATAGAATGGCTTATTCTTGTTATAATCGTATATAATACAAAACTATACCTATACTTATTTATTCCTTATATATATTATTTTTTTTTTTTTGCTTTTATTTCAAATTTAGGTTTTTTTTCGTTGTTTCCTCATGTTCTATTTTGTAATTTTATAGCATCAGCATCACTTAAAAATATATAAATCAATTTTTCAGTAGAAAGATATATTTGTAAATCATATCTCTGTGCGAATAATGTAAATTGTGCGATAGCAAACTGTATTTTATTAACGAAATAAATATATCTATCTATCTATTACAAATAACTTGAAATCAAATTCCTTGATATAGCAATTGGGTCTTTGTGAGGCCTTTGGTGATTGGGTACCTGCAATATACCTACCACTAAACCGACTAAAAAGAATCAAGCTGTGCCAGTCTGCTATTTCGAAAACAAGGACATTCAGACCTATTTTTCTGTCATGCTGCATACCCTGAAGGCCTGAAAGGACTATACTGGGAGCTCATATCAATAGCAACATCTTAAGCGAGTCATATCACAGCAGGTATACGGGTGCATGAAGGGAAAGTCGGTAAATGTAGCTCTGCATAATAATTTAGGGACTATAGAAAGCAGTCTACATTTGGTAAGTTTGATCTTGCAGCTTTCCTGGATGTAGGGTATAGAATATATACCTTCAATAATTTAGAGATTAGCGTACACTAGGTTTCAAACGATTATTACTGAATATGAGAACTTAGAGAAACTGCAACATGCTTGTAACTAGAAAAATTAACTGCTTTTCTGGACAAAGTTTCCTCAGACTGTCGGTACACAAATAAATACACAGGGAAATTCCTATCGCCTATTTTAGGGGGCTCTTTTTATTGTTAGATAATAGTTGCAAGAAACTGTGCTGCATTAAGATAAGTGCCACAGCATTATACAGTATTTAAAACTCCAAAAACGGAACTAGTATTTTTTACCAGAAAGCACAAGATACGGCAATTCATCATTACAATTTTCGATGGAGTAGAGAAGGAAAGGGACAACTTTTTCAGACAACGCACGGTATTCTGGAACTAATCTGGAAGCTCAATGTAATAAAAACTATTCCAAATGCAAAATTGTACTCCCATTAATGTAAGACAATAGTAGCCAAGACTTGAGATCTGGTAACCTGATTTGTCGTGGTAACTATTACAGGTCCGCTCCGCAGTACCCCTCTAACAGCGCTGGACATATATTTGCGTATTAAAAAATTTACGAGACTGACTTATCTACTGAACTTAGAATTTTGAATGTGGAAAACAATTTCCAATGGACTAGGTCAGGCGTTTTCAGATGTGAAATCATCAGAAAGCATTGCTCCAATACGTGAAAGGGTGACCGAGAAGCCAATTGGAAATCAGCTCGTCATAGTTTGCAGGAATTAAAGCTCTCAAGGACCACTTTTAGTCGAATTTTTAGAAAATATTTCAATAAGCACGTTTACAAATTTTAGTGACCGTAGGTAGCTAGTGAAGCCTCTGGACTATGTCCAGAGAGGTACGTTCATGATTACTTTCATATAGTGAAATCATTTTGGACTACCCTTACGATTCTCGCGTAAGGTAAATAACTTTTAACAATAATACTGTCTTACTACTAGTAACTAAGGAAGAGGGACTGTTTCCTATTTTCACAAGTTTATAGCGTCATCCAGTTGGTTGGTTTAAGGTCCTCGATATGAGATACACTTAGAACAAATACAGTCCATTGTGGATTCACTGGAAAGGACATATGGGTCACACTGTCCGGCTGCTAAGACCAATTACTTTTTTTTAATGGAGCTGTAAATGTTCGTCATACTGGACTTCTCTTTCTCCTTCTTCTAAAGTGGTTCTTAGTGCTGAGATATGATGCTTGTTGAACTTGGAAGCTAGGAATTCCTACCCAAAGCGGTCAACCATTATTCCATAAAAGAGGATCAGTTTTACTAACGTAGTGAACAACCAATTTATAATATACGGCTGTGGGCAGAAGAGATGCCCACCGTCATCTTGTTGCAGAACTGGGTACTGGGCAACCATTACTTCTTCACACTTTTGGTAACGTTCATTCTTCAGTGGAGCCTCCAATGTTAATTCAATTTTAGACCAAAGTAGACTAGCGCTAACTCCCCTTAGTGTGGGTAGCGAGAATCTAGTAATTTTGTATTTTCTGATGTGGAAGGGCTTCGACCAGGAAAGGGCGAACATAATGGGAAATGAGTGCTTCCATGAGTAAACTGAACGATTCCTTTTCGGATGCTGCTCACGATCAATCTGGAATCATTAGAGCACTCTGAGGGTATTTTTGAATGTATCTTTCGTATAGTCTATAGCAACTAGAGATGTGTTATCAATGCTCTGGTAAAAGTTGCGCCAAGATCTTACCCTCTTTTAAACCGGGTCAAGCTAAACTTTTCGAGATCTCCCAATGTGCACGATAGGTTATTGAGCTCCGTACCAGGGTGGACGCTTGCCTCTAACCTTGTTGTCATAGCTTTGCAGGATTATCTAAATGCTGTATTAGGGGTAATAACGTCGGCGTTAGTGTTATCTCTTGCAAGGTCCATACTAAGGACGTTGGAGTCTTCTGCCTGGAGTTACGCAGTACTTACATGCCCTACAGCGTGATTATGGGTCTCGTGAACATATTTTTTGTTGTTGTCTTGAAAAGGCGATCTTTCCAACGTAACAAAAATTGGCACAATGGGCGCTAACTACTAATCTATAAGTGAGTCGGGACTATCGTCTTTAGATCACGCATCTACTTAGCTTTCTGCGTATAAGTACTGCGTGCCCTCAGCGTGGGACACTCGTCTATAGGAGTCAACATTTTCCGTAATGTAATCATACCTAGTGACAGATCAGTGTACATCTTATCGATTCAAACCGAAACGAACAGCTCCCCAGTCTTCTATCTCTAACGGAGCAATTTCATCATATGATTAAGCTAAGTACCTTGCCCATCGGGATCACCACTTCGAGCTACCGCTGTTCTCCCCGTGGAACCTTCCACCATTTTCACTCCTCGCCAACCGCACAATAGTCAACGGTAATGTCAAAACCCGCCTTAAAATTATTTTAAGCGTGTGTACTCGAGTGGAATCCGCAAATTGCGAGCAATTTTTCCTCATCATTCCTTCAACCGCTTGTTCAGCGGTCCCATGCCGCAGCTATTTCTCTAAATTGCATCGCCATGTCACCCGCTTCCATCTGCATCATCCGAGAAGCAAACAACAACTTAGCACAATGGCCGAGAGTCTTAAGTGATTGAAATGAATCCATTTGTAAGGGACTCCTTCCAGGTTCTTAAATTGTCTTCGCAGCATCACTGTCATATCATCATCATCATCAACAGCAGCAGCAGCAGCAGCATCAGCGGCAGCATTAACAACGACAGTGTCCTCATCCATTTGGCAAATGCGATGTAAAACGATTGTTGTTTCGCTGCTTGGAAACTCTAATTCTTGGAGGTAAAGTAAGTGAAAAACCACTGCGACCAACACGAAAGCAGAGGTTTTCCTATTATTCGTCCTTTTTGCATGTTATTGTGACGCAAGATGCATTCATCTGCACGGCGACGACCCTTTAAGACTAAGAATCAGCGGCAGCAACAGCAAGGCAAACTCTTATAAGGAGGAAATGGGGGTGCTCTGATGGTGGTAGCGACATAAAACACACATGTATAGCCCATTCTCATTATGCGGCTCTATCCAAGCGGGACATGGCTGGATAATAATGCGGAATGCATCCATGAATGAGAGAATAGTGCGGTTTTAACGCTAGGTATACTGTAGCGTTTTACTCGTTTTAATGGTGGATATCACTTTGAAAATTTTGCCGTTTTTGTGTGGTGCTCATCGCGAAAAGGGCTAAAATCTCCAACGACATGTCTTTTGTAGCCAGTTGGCTAAAAGGAAATGACAGTAAAATGGGAACCGCACTGTTAGTTGTCCGGGATGGGTTTTTGTTTATATGTGCGCGCCACGTTAAGAGCTTCACTGTAGTAATTCGTAAGTTGAAAGGATTTTTGTGACTCGTTGTTTTTATTGTGTGGAGAAGAGAATGTAAAATTTAGTCTAATTGATTGCCTAGGTGCTCCTTTTTGTGAGCCCATAATAATGTTGGCCAAGTTAAAAACAACTTTTTTAAAATCTATACATATAATAAAACTGTAGGCATTTGCTTTGTCAGCTAAAAACTCGAAAACTACTGGAAAGATTTCGATGAAACTTTTTTTAAATGTTCCTTAAGACTGTGAGACTGCTATAGGCTATGTCGTTTATAGCCACGTCCTTAGGAACAGTTTTTAGCTGAAATGTATTTTCTGAAGTGAAAAGATATACACACATATACCTTGCTACAAATGGATGTTCATACTTTTGCGATCGTCAAACAAAAACAATACGTATACTACACATTCGAAAAGGTTTGATTTGTTTTCGCAGTGAGTGCTATGGTCAGTTGTATGTGTAGGTATGTATATTATGATCGTATGTCCAATGCATGCAGGATGAGGATGGGGTGCGTCGTGCGTGCTGCAGTATGGCATGGGGTATATTAATAGTCTTCATTAGAGAAGAGACGTATAATACAAAACATGATTCACAGTCACTTGTTGATTGAAAAATCATTAGTCTCGGTGAAAATCGAGTAAACAGTGCGTCTAGATCAGATGTGGTGGTCGTCTACTGATGAGCCCACCCACCACATCGGGGCGAAACGCATTACTGGAGTCGAGGCCACCTCAAATTTAAAAATTTGTGATGACAATCGTACACTCCAACAATTTATTCATATCATAAATATGTTTATGATTTGAAAATAGTTTGATTGAAAACAGGTTTCATTTCAGAATTTCATTCGATATGTGGTATGGTAACAGTGTAGGGTTGGGGTAGGTAGGTAGTTGTTCGGATTCCATAGGAAGAGGGAAACAAAGAAAAGGAAATACAGCATTACAAACAAGTAGCATGATCAAGGAGAGGGAGGGCGATGCAGAGGGTGCACATTATATATCCAATACATTACATCCATTATCGATATCGGCACGCCAAAATTGGGCAAACGGGGGTGACGCCTCCCATACAATAAACATCTTCTATGATTTTCATGATTCTTTTTCGTATCTTTTAAAAAGTGGTAATATACCGATCAGAAATTCCCAAATGTATAACCTACGTATAAATAATATGAGTTTAGTCATTGCACCATTTGCTCACAGAACACTTTTTTCTCGTTTTTATAGGCATACAGCTGCAAAGTTTTTTAATAAACTGCCCTTTTATATTAGAGAAATACCTTGTTTTTCTGTTTTTATCAGAAAACTAAAAGAATGGTTGTTCACTGTAAGCTATGATAGCATTGAAGCTTTTTTTTTAACATTCTTTTTTGTATAATTTTTTTATTTATCAGCACGAAAAATATCATTGTAATATCATTAAAGTATCTTATATCTAAATTGTTACGTTTTTATATTTTTGCTTTATTTTCTAAATTGTGCATAGATTTCCTGCCTTTAAGTTATATAATGTAATTATTTTTATTTAACCAATACACTGATTGTCACCCCACATCAGATATCATTTGAATTTTTAAAATCTTTGATGTGTCATTCACCACTAACTTTGTAGTTAACGAATGATTACTATTATTCTATGTCACTCATTCATGAATATTGTTAGTAATTTAAGTATGAAATGAAATGAATAAAATCAACTATCTATCTATCTATCTATTGCTGTATATTTTAGGTTTAGGCAGAAAGAAAATTCCAGAAAATAGATTTATTCTCATTTTTCGCATTTTACGAAAGAACATTATTATCTAAGGCCCTAGTTATAGCTATCATTGAAATGCATCATTGGAACAAATCAGTGGAATGGTGGTTTCATATTTTTGACAAGTCGGTTATAGCAATCATTGAAAAATTCCTGTCAGTGTAAGGACCTGTCAGTGACTTTTCAACAAACAAGTCTAGGTTTTGAGGTTAGAGTTGATCATTGAAAGCAAAACTGACAGCTGAGAATAGAATGAAAATCGAACACATCAGTGAAACGATTGGGTTCCAAGTTAGAGAAACGAGAATCAGCTGTTCATTGAAATCGATTTCGATCAGTGAAATAATAAAATTGGATTTAAAGAAAAGTTTTAATCAGAATTAAGTAATTTCTTTCGTACAAGAATTCCACAATTAATTAGCTTTATGTTGATACCAACTAAAGCCAATATTGTTTGATTATTCGTCTTAAAATAGGAAAACTAAATTTTCAATGATGCATTTCAATGATAGCTATAACTAGGGCCTAAGACCTAAGCTATGCAATTCCTGTGCACGGGCAAACCTGGGCGGGTACAGCTAGTCCACAATAAGATGCATTTTGGGATGAATCATTCAGCTTTAGTTCATCTGCTAGATTACATCTGACAGGTTTTACTTCATTGCAAGCAGTACCTACTGTAGATGCAAAAAATGTGGAGAATTCAATTCGCATAGGTTCCTGCCAATATACGATAGTCAAACATTTAGAAATAGAAAAAAAACATGTCTTCCTATTCTTATTTTGCTGCCTTCTGAATTCTGCACAATGGGTTTTGGGCATAAGGATAATTGACTTTGACTGCGGGATGAAATGTAACTATGTACAGCATGAAAGAGATTTCCAGATCCATGTATTATGGTTTTATTATAGTAAGATTAAACAACGTCATTCCAGTGGCTGCTTCGGCTAGCTTCGCAGTAGCTCATTCTGTCACACCAATTTTCCAAGACCTTGTTGATGGTCTCGGGCTTTAGCTCACGGATTGCTTGGATGATATTGGCCTTAAGTGCTTGAATCGTTTCCGGATTGTTGGCATAACATCGGTTCTTCACAGTTCCCCACAAAAACAAGTCCAAATGGGTCAAATCGCAGCTCCAAGGCGGTCAATTGACACCGCCAAGACGGCTTATAACACGATTTGGGTGCGCAAAACATCGATTGGCATGGCGCGCATGAACCAGATGTCGTCCAAATCTATGTCTTCAATTTCAGTAAAAAACCAGTAAGACAATTATCTTCGACTATGCCGAAGCTCAAATACCAGGTACTATATTAGGCGTATTTTTTGGGAAGTGAGTATAACAAAACCAAAAGTGAGTATACCAGTTTTGCATGTAAAAGTAAAAGTGAACTAGCTATAGATTTCCAAAAAATACGCCTATTATTGTAAAATAAAAAAATATTTTAGTATTAAAAAATTATATATTTGTATGGGAGGTATGGGTAGTTTTTATTCGATCAAGCTCCTTTTTTGTCAAAAAATTTTAAATATTATTAAAACAATACGTGCAAAGTTTAAACTTGCTATCTTTACTGTAGCTATTTAAATTTAATTTTTAACATAAAAAGCTATATAAATCTGATACTTTTGTATGGGAGGTAGTAGTAGTTTTCATCCGATCTTGCTCATCTTCGAACTTAGCCTCAGTCTGGTGGATAAAAGCTTACGTACCAAATTTCAAGTCGATAGCTCTTAAATTACGGCCGTAATCGTGCGGACAGACAGACAGACGGACAGACGGACAGACAGACGGACAGACAGACGGACATCGCTAGATCGACTAAGAAAGTGATGCTGATCAATAATATATATAGTTTGTCATACCTACAACAAGGGCTTGGGCAAAATCCTCATACTTCAGTCCTTCTCGTGGGCGCCCGCCTGAAAATGGCTAATCAACTTGTCTGGTTAGTGTCAGCCAAGGGTCTCACTTACATATCAGCCGTACGCTGTAATTCGTTGCAACGTACGACTGATGTGAAAGCGTGAACCATTAGATGAGGTGGGAGACAACCCTAAGGTCGTCTGCTGATGCGACTCATAGCGATTTGAGCTCTACTGGGATTCTCATTGGGTGCTTTTGTAAGGCATAACATGGGAGTTTGTGTGGAGCTTAAGTCCTTGTGTGCCGAATCAGTAAACGGCCCTAAATCAAGGCCGAACCAAGGTGTCATACGACCCGTGCCGAGGGTTAACCTGGCTGGGGGCCATAGCTCAGTCGCTAACGGAGTATCCGGATACCTGGCGACCTCCGGATCAGCTAGCCTTATCTGCGTATTGCGGATCTCTGCGCAGACGGACATTCTTTTCTCCGCTACTCGTGGGACTACTTATGAATTTAAATAAAACAAAAATAACAAAACAACAAAACACAAATGAGACCGGTTCTCCTTTAAAACCGGGCGGTAGCACGGCGATTCAGCTGTCTACCGGGAATGCTCTGAAAGCGCTGGAAAGTAGGAGGATTGTGGATCCACATGGTCCAACTACCTCCAGTAGCCGAGAGGAGCCCAAGGGTACTACTACCCTCCCACGTTCAATCAGGGACTCTTCGGGAACAAGGCCTACCCTTGCTCCCTCAAAAAGAACATATAAAGAACGTCGCACAGCCATCCGCTTTCTGGAGTTCTTTGGTAATATACCGGAGGGCAAAAGAACAGGCAAGATGAACGCCCGTTTAGCATGGGCCCAGAAGATCGTCAGCGAAGAAGCTGGGACGAGCAGCGACTCTACGTCAAAGCGACAGCGATCGTTGGAAGAATCCGTGTCGGAACCAAAAAGGGCCAAGGTACACAACACCAGTACCTCCTCCAGGCCATCCAACCCTATATCGAAGTCCTACAGCGAAGTCCTTAAAGACAAACTAGTGCTGGCGGTCATCGACAGAAGCGACGTTGATGGATCCATCGCACCAGACAAGTGGAAACTAATTCCACCTAAACTTTCATCCGTTTTTCTGGATATTATGAAGGAGAATCCAGGTCCTCCTCCCCGTTGTTGCGATGGTGGCTGGCATCAAGGCCATGTCAAGCTAATCGCCTGCGACGAACAAAGGTCTTACGACTTATATAAAAGTGCTATAAGCAAATTGGGTGAGGTATGGCCAGGCGCTAAGCTCGAGGTTGTTGCGAAGGAAGACATCCTAAGCCGACCGAGAACTCGCGTTTGGATCCCAGCCGAACCCTCCGACACCGAGAAGATCCTCGAGATTATTAAGACCAGTAATCCTGAGCTGCCGACGTATAACTGGAAGGTCGCAAAGCTGGACGAGCCAAGGGGTCTTTACAGATGTGCAATCATTGTCATCAATAAAGAATCTTTGGCTCCTTTGGCGAAGACTGGAGGCGTTATATATTACGGCTTCGATACCATCACCATCAAGGTATACAAAAAGGACGAAGAGTCTGATTTGGGAAAAATGCCCTCCCATCCATTGGACCCCACTCCCGCCCCCACAACCGATAAGACGGAGCCATCTATCTCCTTTCCATCTCTGGAGAGCGATGACTCCCAAACGTCATTCACCGGACAGCATCCGTCTTTAGTCGAGGACGACGTAGTGTCGGACATGGAGACGGATGAGAAGTTCAACCAAATGCGCCCACTACTTTTGAGTGAAGACGAATTACTTAAATCGTCCTCAGACTCGGAAGACCTTAACTCCACCGTGAGGGAGATTTCTCTACCTGATTGTAGCTCCAATGCTGCAGTTGGTCCAGATTAATCTCCATCACTCCATCACGGCATCCGCCGACCTTCTTCTCCGTCTTTCAAAAGATAGGGAAGATATAGTCTTGGTCCAAGAACCTTGGGTTGTTAAAAACTTGGTATGTGGACTCAAGACTCCAAACTACTTCAACCTGTATAAGCCGGCAGTGGGTAAGCCCAGATCGTGCATACTGGTGAAAAGGAACCTAAAAGTAACTTTACTCCCTCATTACAGCGATCGAGACACAACGGCGGCGAGGTTGGAAACACCAGGTGGCTCCTACTACTTCGGCGTATCTCGCCCATGAACATGGACTCTCTTTTTGGGGACAACCTGGAAAGATTGGTCGCTGATGCTGGGAGGCAGAAAACCGGCCTCGTTATAGGCTGCGACGCTAACGCTCACCATACTGTATGGGGTAGCTCCGACATCAACAAAAGAGGTGAGTTACTGTTTGACTACATTTTAAGTACAAACCTTATTTTGTGCAATATAGGCAACGAACCAACATTCGTGACCAGAAACAGGCAAGAAGTGCTGGATATCACCCTTGCTTCCGATAATATCGTGCAGCGTATACGGAACTGGAAGGTATCTGACGAACCCTCTTCGTCGGATCACAGGTATCTCCAATTTTCTTTATATGTAGACTCCATAAGCCCTCCAGTCTTCAGGAATTACCGCAAAACTGATTGGCTCAAATATAGGACAACTCTGATTAATACAGTTTCCCCCGATAACCTTAATCCTCCCTGTAACCCCCAAGAACTTGACAGCATGGTTGAGACCCTCACCTTCGCTCTCAATAAAGCAATGACTTCTTCCTGTCCGCTGGTCCAACCCAGAGGCAAGAAGAAGCCGCATTGGTGGAATGCAGGTCTAGGCCCTCTTAGAACTAAATGTAGAAAACTATTCAATAATGCCAAAAGTACGAGAAACGCGTTAGACTGGGACTTGTACAAGGCATCACTAAATATATATAAAAAAGAATTGAGAAAAGCCAAACGCAATTCTTGGAGACTCTTCTGTGACAAAATAGAAGAAGCCTCTGAGGCCTCAAGGTTTAGGAAAATTCTCTCCACGAATCCAATAACACCCAGCTCCCTCAAAAAAGACGATGGGTCCTGGACGACCTCCAGCGAAGATTCGCTCAATCTACTGCTTGATACACATTTCCCAGGCAGCTCCCATGTGGTTAGCAACTCGAACTTCAACAGTCCATCGCAACCAATAACCACCCCTTCAAATATAATTACACAAAGAAAACAAACTGGGCAATCCATAGCTTCAAACCATATAAATCCGCGGGACCTGACGGCATAATACCTGCCGAATTGCAGAAATCATCGGACATAATCTTGCCGATGCTTCAGACAATCTTCAAAAGTTGTCTCGATTTAGTTTATATCCCAAAGATATGGAGAGAAGTTAAAGTTGTCTTCATACCCAAAGCAGGTAAATGCTCCCACACTAATTCTAAAGATTTCAGACCTATTAGTCTATCATCATTCCTTCTTAAAACACTAGAACGACTGATTGATATCCACTTACGCAACAGTATCGATAAAAAAACTACTGTCTGCGGCCCAGCACGCATACTGCAAAGGTAAATCAGTGGAGACGGCATTACACACTTTAGTACGTAATATCGAATACTCCCTGTTCCATAAGGAGTACACGATGGTTGCCTTCCTTGACATAGAAGGCGCTTTTAACAATGTCAATACATCAGCGATAGCAGATGCGCTTTCAGCTCTGAATGTCGACAGCTCACTTGGCGAACTGATCAATCTACTGCTCAATGGCCGGATTATCAACTCAAAGCTGGGTGAGGTGTCCGCAAGAAGATCTGTTAGTAGAGGCACTCCGCAAGGTGGTGTTCTATCCCCTCTTCTTTGGAATTTGGTGGTCAATGAACTATTGATGATCCTGGAAGGTGAAGGATGCACGGCGATCGCTTATGCAGATGATGTTGCTATAGCCGTCTCAGGAAAGCACTTAAATACTCTTAAAGAACTCCTACAAAATGCTTTAAATAAGTTAGCCAGTTGGGCGAGTCGTTGTGGTTTAGGTGTGAACCCCCACAAAACTGATCTGGTGCTTTTCACCAGGAAATATAAAATTCCGACAGTCGACCCTCCCTCACTTAATGGTATCAACCTAACTTTCTCTGACAAAGCTAAATATTTGGGGCTTATCCTGGATAGGAAGCTTAGTTGGAAACTTAACATCCAAGAAAGAGTCAAGAAGGCTACAGTAGCACTCTTCTCTTGTAAAAAAGCTATTGGTAATAAATGGGGTTTACAACCTCGAGTAACCCACTGGCTCTATATCTCAGTTATAAGACCGATACTCACCTATGGGATAATTGTCTGGTGGACAGCCTTGGAGAAGGCCACAAACCGCGACCACATAAGCAAGGTCCAGCGCACAGCCTGCATGTGCATAAGCGGTGCACTACGCACAACACCCTCTGCGGCACTAGACATATTGTTTCATATATTACCCCTTGACATATTTAGCAAGCAAATGGCAGCGAGTGCAGCCATTCGCCTTAAAGCTATCTCACAGTGGTCAAGCAAAGACTTCGGCCACGCCTCTATTTTGAAAAAATTCGAGATCTCAACCGAAAACACTGACTACACCACCCCATCTCTAAACTTTGACAAGAATTTTCTCGTCACAATCCCATCCAGAGCAACCTGGAATGGAGATGCCTTCCCGGAAGATGAATCAGTTCACTTCTATACTGACGGCTCAAAAACCAATGACGGAGTTGGTGGGGGTGTTTTCTCGGAACGTCTTAATCTTAGGCTCTCCTTCCGTCTACCAAATTACTGTAGCGTGTTCCAGGCGGAAATTATGGCGATTAAAGAAGTCTTATCCTGGCTCAAGAAAAACGTCATATCCGTTAAGGATATCTACATATTTTCGGACAGCCAAGCAGCCATCAAATCCTTGGATTCGATCTCTATAACTTCTCTAACAGCCCTCGACTGCCGATCGTCTCTTACGGAGATGGCCGAACAGTTCAACATTCACCTAATTTGGGTGCCGGGGCATAGAGACATTCCAGGGAATTGTAAGGCCGATGAACTCGCTAGAATAGGAACAACTCAACCCATTCTGCCGGATAAAGGCACCCTCTAGGGATACCAATCGCTACTCGCAAACAACAATTGAAGCTGAATGCTATCGAGAGTACAAATCTTAGGTGGACGAGGTTAACCACTTGTCTAGCGACAAAACAAATTTGGCCTAAGCTGGATCTGAAACGCTCTAAGAAATTGATCTCTCTCAACAGATTGCATATCGGCACCACAATAGGTGTCATTACTGGACACTGCTTGATTGGCAAACATGCCGCAAGGCTGGGCCTCTTCGCAAACGACTTTTGTAGAAGCTGCATGGACGAGGAAGAGGAGGAAACTATCCCTCACCTTCTTTGTTCCTGCCCAGCTCTCTCCCGCAGAAGGAAGCTTCACTTAGGGGCCTTCCATTAGAACGACTTGGGCGATCTGACAAGCATAGACATCAGAAGCCTCTTATACGCTTTATAAAGAGCTCAAAATGGTTCAACTAGTAGGGAGATCTCAGATCCTGCATCGTGGCATCACAATGGACCTATACTGGTCTAAGTGTGTTGGCGTTTTCTGCTGACAGCCACTTTCAACCAACCAACCATACCTACAACGCCTCCTTATGGGCGTTACAAATGGAATGACAAAGTGAATATACCCTCACCACAGTGTGGTACCGGGTATAAAAAGTCGGTTATAACATGCCTCTGTAACGTCCACCGTTGACCGAAACGTTGTTCTCAGCCTCTTCGCCAATGCTGCCACCCACCCCCACCACTCCACAATCTGCACCAAACTGTCACTCTCTGTGGATGCATTGGCTTCTGGACAATAACGTGCGGGGTTTCCGAGCCCCCAGATGCGGCAATTTTGTTTGTTAACGTAGCCGCCGAGATGAAATTGCGCCTTGTCAGAAACTTCTTTTAAAAAACACACTGTTTGCCGTTTGGGCTACACCTACACAGCACTCACTTTGGAAATAAGTTTTCAATATTTTCCAAAGTTGTTCAAGCGTAAAGCGACTCATTTCGTTCCGCGGAAGAATGATACTGACATTCTGTCAAAATTTGGAGCGGGAAACAGCTGTCAATGTCAAAATCACCTATGATTTAAAAAGAAACCACTAAATGGCACACCCTGGTCTAACGCTGGTGTTCCCTAACTGTTCATCGCAATGCCCTGCCTTGGCGCTAGTCCTAAGGGCGTCGCAAGTTTTATTTTTTCACTGCTGTAAGACGCCGAACAAATGAAAAGCATTACATTTCTCGGCACGAGTACGATAACTACGGCGCCAAAAACTGATAACGGTATTTTGTAGAGGGGTTAAATACAAGCATTTTTTACTAAGGGAATGGGGGGTCTATCTGGCTTCGTTTAGGCGGGAGGGGCAATTTAAAAAAAATAAATTGAGAAACAATGGCAACACTTACAATAAAGGACTTTATGAATTTTGTAAGCCAGGAATCTGTTCTTTGATATTATTTTTAAATCAAGTTATAGCTGTTAATAGTTTTTGAAAAAAATACTTTCAAACTTGAAATTTAAGGAAAAAAATTAAAAAAAAAAAGTTTTATGCTGATTTTTTCAATATTGAGCAAATAGATACTTAATTTGTTTGTAGTTTTTACTGCCTAAATCAATTCTTAATCGAACACTGAAAACCAGATTGATTTATGTCTTATAATTTTTGAGAAAATTGAAAATTACTTTTATATGTCGCTCCGCTTAGAGTACAAATCGCTACCCTTGCGCCTTGAAATGCGTATGAAATGCTGCAACCCCCCTGCTTGGGGTCACTGTTAGATTTTGGGATGGGTGCAAGGCTGAGTATATGCAAACTTTCTTTAAATTATATAAGTTTACCCAATGTCAACAACATTCTTCAGATACAGTCTCTGGCCTGAAATTTTACATTGGTAGACAAAATGTTGCTGATTTGCATTTTAAACAATTTAGAACGGATTCCTGGCTTTGGAAAATACTATAGTTCGTTGTTGTAAGTGTTGCCATTGTTTTTTAATATTTCATTTTAATTTGGTTTATAATTTTTTTTTTAATTACCCCTCCTGCCTAACCGGAGCGAGATAGACCCCCCCTCCCATAGTAAAAAATGTTTGTATTTAACTCCTCTACATAAATCCGTCAATAGTTTTCATCGCCAGAATTATTTTACTCACCCCAATTTTTGTCGTAAAATTTGAAGTTTGAAACTGTTTTTTTCAAAAACTATTAATAGCTATAACTTGATTTAAAAATAATATAAAAGAAGAGATTCTGGGCTTTCTAAAATAATATAGTATTTTATTATAAGTGTTGCCATTGTTTTTTAATGTATTTTTTTCCATTTAAAGTATCATTTTCTTTAAATTACCCCTCCCGCCTAAACGGAGTAAGATAGACCCCCCTCCCATAGTAAAAAGTGCTTGTATTTAACCCCTCTACAAAATACCGTTATCAATTTTTGGCGCCGTAGTTATCGTACTCTCCCCCATTTCTCTTTACGAATACCAAGAGCAAGGTCGAAGCGAAATCCAATAGTCGAAGATTAAGCTCGTTTGTGTTTCCCGCATTTCCAGACAGATTTGCATCGTGGTTGGCACTCAAAATTAAATAAGGGTCTTTCAATTGGTATGGATCGTTGCCAGTCAGATTCGTCGGGAGCATTGCGGTAGTCCATGAGAGTGTACAGGAGGACCCGAGGCAGTCAATTCCTCGACGTGCATAAGAAATCGGCCTTTCGTAGATTCTAACTTGGCGAATTTTGCATCGCGACTTGGGCTTATGCCCGTACAAAATACCACTAATCCATCAGGAGCTCAACGTTAATAAACATAGACAAAGCCGTTTGTTCGCTGACTTGGCTTCAGAGCGTTTGGAAGAGGACCTCAATTTTGGCCGAAAAATCATCTTTAGCGACGAGGCGCATTTTTGGATGAATGCGGATATGTGAACAAACAAAATTGCCATAAATATGAGATGACGATATTTCAACGTCAACCCGCCCTTTACAGGACAGATGTTTGTCAGACGTTCGCGAGAGGCAATGCAGTGGAAAAAACCTTAAGATGTAATTATGTGGTTTTTCGGGAATCAAACCTAGCTCAGCATACTAACCATTGAGCCACTGCGCTAACAACTTAAAACAGTATTAAAATGAGAGCCTAAAACGTTGTTTTGCCTGCTCTTACATTTTCATTTCATTTTTATTTAACCGATCTGTCCCAGACTGATTCTGTACTCCGTGTGCTTCGACAGATATTTCCTCGGACGCGTGCCCACGAATTGTATTGTCTAGACAAATTTTTTCCCATGACTGTCGAAGAATAACGTTTGAAAAGTATTTTTTTTGTTATGAGAGGTGTCACGCCCTTCTGTCCAGTCCCACCAGGTTTTGTAAAATGCTTCAATCAGGCAATGTTCAGATGTCGTAATTTAAATAACTTTGTTGTAAGGGTGGTGCCATGACCTGTTTTCCAATCCCACCAACTTTAGCTCCCATGGGTGTCGAGAATTAGGAATTAAAATGTATATTTTTTTATTTTATTAGGTACCACGCTCCCTTGTCCAATTTTGATCAATCTTACAGCAACACTTGTTAAGGCGGTGCCACGCCCCTTTGTCCAATTTTTACCAATCTTCATAGCAACACTCCTGGGCCAATACCTAAGATTATCTGTAAGTTTCAACTCAATCGATTCAGTGGTTTTCGAGATATAAGATTTTTAATGTTATGGGAGGTGCCACGCCCCTTTGTCCACTTTCTCACCTTTTAAACCTTCCCTGGACTTCCACAAATAATTCAAGACCAAAATTAGCCAAATCGCTCCAGCCGTTCTTGAGTTTTAGTGAGACTAACGAACAGCAATTCAATTTTATATATATAGAAGATAGAAGATGAACGCCGATGGTAATGATGACCTGTTCTAAATTTTTCTGCTCCTTATTAAGACGGCTTCGGTGTATACTCGACTAACGATAGCATTTCTTACTATATAGCTGGTAAGGCATGAGTATATTTTATACCTGTCAACAACTATATGAAGATGTTACATTCGGATGCAATTCGAAGTCATAATTCCTCAAATTACCATTTCCCCTCCGAACACGAATGGTTAATTAGAAAGCTATAAATTTTGATTCCTATCTTTGCAACGCCGCCGAAAGCAAACAACAAAAAAAAAACTCCAATCTTTTACCAAGTCCATTGCAGTGCACATCCTTAAATTACACACTTATTACGACAGGGATCCGCGTGTGTATAGTGTATGCGGCACCCACCAAATCCTGCTAGCAGAATACTAAATTAACAGGTTCAACCCCTGCTCATAATTCATGCATCACAATGACTTTTCGCTGTTATCCTTGCGGCAAAATGTGGCCTGAAAAATGTATGAGCTCTGTCGCGTGGTTTCCTTATTCCTTCACCATGCATATGTGGTGCTGCTGACCACGTTCATTTGGTTAATATAAAATTTATGTTGTGGATGGTGGTCAGAACATGCCTTACAGGTGAGAATTCGGCGGTTGATGGTTCTGTAATTGAGGGTATTTATCACTCTTAAGAATCATTTAACATTCTGGTTCGTCCTGCTGGACGAAATGAAGAAAAATTGCACATTGTTAGCCCCCCTTGTTTGCAAAACACGTAGATGTACACAAATATTTGCATACTATTGGCTTTGAGGCTACGTATTATAGCAGAGCGATGACAGCAAAGGAGAAATATGTGCATCCAATGTCCTTTATAACAATTTGAGAGAGAAAACATTTTTTTTTCAATTACCGCTAAGGGGAAGGCGTGGGAATGCGGAGAGCGACAAGCGACAACAATTTATCAATAGTTGTTGAGGAATTATTATATCCCTTTGCAAGGATTGTTTTTTTTTTTTTTTTTGTCATTCTGTATGTCGTCGATGTTTGTTTCAGCGTATTGTAGTCACCCGAAGCAATGTGACATCAAAGCAGAGGGTATCGTGACAAAAGAGATAATAATTGCGGCTTTTCGAAACAACGCAGCTATCCATACGGAAGACTCAGTATATTCCAACTCAAAGGATATTAAACGACAACTAAAAGGCAAATCAAAGGAGCATTGTAAACAAGTCCTCCATTATAAAGCACACACTGGGGATAGAAATAGGACAGGCAAATAGTCATTTGAATATAGGAAAAATAATATTTTTTTTAAATCAAATGCTCAACAGACTATAACACTAATATTTGCTTCAACGTGAAGGATGGGGGGATCTGTACATAGGTCTGAAGAAACGCGCGAGGAATTGGCGAAATATTTCAGTCGAGTAGCTCTTGGCTGCTGCTCTCCGACGGTATGTGTGAGGGAACGGACTTAGGGACAGAGACCAAAGTATTATATAAAATCAACTACCTGACCCGACGTTGTTCTGTCCAAAAGATTTATTTTCGAAAATTAAATTTGAAATCGCAACGAATCTGAAAATGTTTTATTTATATTTCAATCGCAATGTCAAAAAAACAAAACAATCAAAACAGATTGCCGTTTCGTTCATTGCAATGCTTTCTGATACACGACGTATGCCAATGGGCAACCCACTCTCGCCCGCAATTGCAGATCTGGTGATGGATCATTTACTGGATGAGTGTTTTAAAACCATTCCAAAGCTGAAATTTATAGCCAAATATGTTGATGATATATTCGTTGTTATCGACCATTGACATGTTAGAATGCCTCAATAAATTGCACCAAAAGTCCAATTCACATTGGAGAGGGAAAAAAATAGTGCGATAGTGTTTTTTGACGTTATGGTTCATCGCGAAAAACACCGGCTCTCATTCAACTGGTACCAGAAAGATACGGCATCTGGAAGATTGATCAACTTCCGTTCAAACCAAGCCAGGCACATCATCACCAACACGACTTCCAGCCTAGTCCACAAGGTCCTTACATTAAGTGACGAAAAGTTCCACCCTGCCAATGAACGTAAGATTACAAAAATCATCAAAGACAACAACTACCCTGATCGTTTCGTACGTAACATTATACATCATCAAAAACACAAGGTTCCACCGGGTAACCTTTGTTACATCGGTACAACTAAACAGTTCTTATTCCAAAGAATGTCCAACCATCGGTCAGACATCAAATCAAAAAACGGTGGAAAAACGGCACTCGCAAACCATACCATCCAAGCGAACCACAACCCGGACTTTGACAACGCAACTGTGCTTCAGACGGAGAGACATACCTCAAAATGGTATACCTATACACTCGAGACACTACACATACTTAACAACAGGAATAACATGAATAGAAAACAGGACAACCAAAATATATCCGCTATATATAGCTCGCTTGTTGGTCCAAAAAAGTAGAATAAATAAAATAATAGAATAAACTTCAATTGAAGTGTTTCATATTACATTAATCAGTTTTGTTTCATTGTCACTTTTTCAATAGTCAAAGTTCATAAAATTGTTAGAAAAACTCGCGGGCCAATACCTAAGATTGTCTGTATATCTGAACTCAATTGATTCGGTAGTTTTCGAGATATAAGATGTTGAATGTGGGTCCCTATTTTTAACCTGGCTTTAATAATCAAATGGTTGCGAGACATTGTAATGCCATTTTAACCCTAGAAAGGTAATCATATTTTTTAGTACATTAAAGGTAATCATTCGTCGAATCGACGAAGTAATATTGGACTCCAATTTTTACGAAAAGTGTGCACAAATTGCTTGTTAATTTTAATAGTTAATATTTACAGACCGTTTCTTAAAAAAAAAAAAAAAATCAAAAAACAATTTTTTTAAAAACTTTTGCTTTTATATTGAAAAATGTGTTGGTACCTTTGTTTTTTGAGATTAGTTCATACTTTTTTTTTATAGAAAATAGAAAAATAAGAAAACATAACATAAAATCATAAGAACTTAAAAATTAACTCATTAAAGAACAAAAATAAAATATATCGCAAAAAAAAATTCATTTTGAGCATTTGTTATAAAGCTCAACTTTATGCTCCCAGCATATGATTTCCTTGTACGTATCGTATGATTACTTGGTCTAGCACCATTTTTTTTAAGGACAATATTTAAAAATGTTCCCTTTTCTTTACATTTATTGCATCTACGTTGCCCTCTCTTATTTCTTTGTTAATTTTGGTGGTATTTTTTTGTTAAATATTAGATCGAATCGAACACTAAAAGTTACGTAGAAGGTAATCTTCGTCGTTTCGACGAACATTGGCGCCATTTTTCGATCAAAACAAGACTTACCCAAACAGTTTTTTCGACGAAACTCCACAAACTAGAAGACCTTAGAGATGGCTGGTGTGACACGGAGAGAAGATGCGATCGGAATAAAGATCGAAGAGAAAATCGAAAAAATTAATTTGATGTTCGTCGAATCGACGAAGATTACCCTTCTAGGGTTAAATAAATACGATTTAGCCAATCATGCACTTGCGTAACGACTACAATTATTGGCACCCCTAAGGAAATTTCAACTTTGATCAACTATAACATTTTCGTTTATAGAGTTATTTGAGTCTGTTGTATACAGAAGTATAAATTATTAAATTCCTCGTTGATTAAGTTTTATAAATACGGTTTAGTTATTGAAAATATATTTAAAATGTCAATTTAGTAAAAGCTTACAAAAAACCACAATTATTGGCACCCTGACATAATTATTGGCACCCCCAAAAACTACAATTATTGGCACTCTTTAAACAGAAAAACATCATGTTTTATATATTATTTTATTTACATATGCTTTCAAAATGTTTTATTTAAAATTATGAAATAAAAGATATATCTATATATAAATTAAAATATAGACAAATGTTTTTCAAATACAAATAAACACCCCCTGCCAATAATTGAACCCCAGTTTTTTTTAACCCATTTATTAGCACCCCTTTTATTAATAAGGCAATAACTTTTTAACAAAATATATTTACAAACGACTTATTTAATGCATTCTGAAAGTAAATAAAGAAAGTTTTCATTAAAAAATATAAAAGGAAGTAGTGAAAAAAAACTTACAAAATTATAGGTCCTTAACCAAAACATAGAAAATTTTGAAATTTTGTTTTTTTTTCGCACGTGATTTTACTTTCACTTATAAAAAAGAACTGGAATGCAATACAGTAAACGCTCGATATAGTGAACTAATAAAAACCAGGCCTGTTCACTATATCGAAATTGTTCACTATTTCGAGCGGGACTTTTTAAATGTTCAAATAAGCTAATTTGATATAAATAAACACATACCAACGTTTTGATTACAAAACACTAAAATAACAAAAAAAATTGTATTAATCTTTAAAAAACACTGAGATGAAGATATTTTTTTTGAGGAACACAGAAATAAATATAATTTTTTTTTCCATAATTAAATTTAAAAAAAAACAATTTCTCACCTTCATTAAGTGTCTTCTTCGCCATCGCCGAAGACTAACCGCCAACTGTAGGAGCTGACTACATCAGTCAACATCATTTCGACACTCTAAACATCTCGTCAGAGATAGACTGTTAAACTGTTTCTGTCACCATTGAAGGAGAAACTCTAACCCTTTTTTTTTTGGTACCAAGCAGTATGGTGGTTTGCTTCAATCAAGCTCTTCTTGTCAACACCAGTCTTTGTCTCGTGGACGGGATTTCAAAGGTAATAAACGGGGGGCAGACTGCTACGGTTAACCTCCGTCTATACCCGAAGTCAAACCACCAGGAGATGCTAAATTCAAACATGTTTAACCAACTGAGTTGACTGTTTCAGCCATCACGGTAAGATGTATACGGAGATACCTTTCTTTAAAAGAAGTTCGTAGGTAGCAATAGAGTTCCCACCTGTAATGTCCGGCCCATAATTTTTCTGGCCACTTCCTGTCTCATGTTTTTAGGACAGTCTAGGTGGCTAACATAACCTTCATAACTAAAATATCAAAAAAGCACACAAATGAACGGTAAATAGTTTTAAAAAATTTTTGACATGCAGGCGCATTGCTAAACTGGAACATTTTTCTTTGACTTTTGCGAAAAAAAATCTGAGTTCACTATATCGAGATTTTCATAGTTCACTATTTAGAGTAGTCTGTGTAAAATTTTGGTGGTTCACTATATTGGATAGTTCACTACTACAGAAGGTTCACTATACCCAGGGCCGGCCTTAACGATCTTGGCGCCCCGGGCGAATCATGCACTTGGCGCCCTTATATATTTCATTAAAATTTAAAACAAGTAAAAGTTTTATCATTTGATACCCTCCACTACATACAAGCCATGCAAAATGTTTTCCGTGTGAGTTGGCATATGTACTCGCATGGATCTAATATTGGTTTTGTATGCGAGGTACCAGAACTACTTGACTGACATAGCCAATTTTCAAAACCAACCTGACAACGGTATAAGAAGTCCTCTCAGAAAATTTCAATCGCCTCAGTTGATTCGTTTGGACGCTATCGTGTTTTCAACAGACAGACAGACGGACATGGCTAAATCGATTCAGAGTGTGATCCTGATTCAGAGTTATGGGGTCTCCGCTGACTCATTATTGGCGATACAAATGTAATGGCAAAGAGATTATGCTATACATAGGTACCATTTCTATGGAGGGTATAAAAAACTTATCTTCAATTGTGTACCATAGATATTTATTATTGAATTAATAGAAAAGTGTGTCAGTTAGTCACGACTCACGAGACATTTAATGAAAAAAAAAATTTATTAAAAAACAACTAAAATCTTAATTTTCTAACTTTTTTGTCAGCAAATTCTCGGATAAGACTGTCTAGGTTTTCTGCAATTTGATTTACAATGGCCAGTGAGGCCAAACAAACTAGTTAATCTTTTTCGGGACATTGTAGACCGTAAGTACGTTTTTATCAACTTTGGTTTAGAAAAACTGCGTTCGCCATTTGCATCGGCCACTGTCACTGGTATTGTTTGTTAAGTGGTTATTGTCTGTAGAATCCATTGTGTTGTTTGGCAATCAGACACATGTGATTGCCACTAAACCAAACAACACAACTGGTATTGTTAATAGAATACGAAGCAATATCCAGGTGTTGGGATATAACTCTTGAAGATTGTAAAAAAAATAAATAGGCGGCGCAACAGGCGGTAGACACCCAAGGCCTAGCTTCTCGCAACCATTCGTTTTGTGTGAGTTTCTATTTTTGGAACGAATGGAAGATTGTGCTTTTTGATAAAATTTAGCCACTCTATTTCTGAGATTCGAATCGAATCGAAAGTGATTCGATTTCAGCCAACTGACATTCCAACTTTCGAGTTCGATAGAGATTCGTATTTTGTTCATTTCTCCCAAATTCTCAGTTTCGATTTTATCGAGATAAATGTCAAATTGTATTCTAGCGAAAATTTGTGGTCGCAAGCTCTATTTAAAAATATAAGTTCTATTGCTTTTGCATAAATCGAAAGATATGTTGCTTACTTTTATCACAAAATGTACATAAAACATATAGAATTAAACAGGACGCAAAATTCTTCGTCTTATTTCAAATGTAAATAATCGCTGTTCGCAATTAAAATGGACTCAACACGTATTTAAATGCTGCATCATTAGGCCGGAAACTTCCAACAAGCTAAATACCAAATGCAAACCTATATTTCGTAGGGCACATTAAGTGGATTAGATTTGTCTCGTAGTACTGTCCCTGTCTCCAAGAATACATAAATGCGATATTAACTCAAATTAAAGTTATTGGTTCATCAACAGCCTCTTCACCCGGTCTACGTTTAATGTGTCTTAATCGCGTTACTGGTTTGAAAAAATCTTCACTTAAGAACAATAATTACTCATACTCACTCTTACAAGATAAGTTCATAAAATTTAATATGCTGAATTTAGTTTTTATATCGCTAGAGATAGGTATTCAAATTCAGTGAAGTTAAGCTGGAGCGCCTACATTTCAGCGCCCTCCAGGTGCCGGCGCCCCCGGGCGACCGCCCCGGTCGCCCACCCTTAAAGCCGGCACTGCCTATACCGAGCGTCTACTTTACCTCCAAACTAAAGAAACAGAAATATGAGAAAAATGTGCAAATTCAAAATAAAAAATAAATTGACTTATTCGAACAAAGGGTTATTGAGAAAATCACTGTTGAATGATGGGGTGCCAATAATTGTAGTCGTTACGCTTTATTTAATTATCGCCATTCTTAAATAGATTCTATAAAGATGGGTTCTTTGACTGGTATCGCTTCTGAACTGCTTATAAAACTAAGGAACGAACAAATTTCCATCTGTCCATATTGTCATCGTTGTTGAGAGTCTTTTCTGGATGGCAGCATTTATTTCGATTTATCGTCGTTTAAAGCCAGATTATCAGCATATGCAAGTACTCAACCAACTTTTCCAGCAGCCTTTTTGGACTTGAGTTTGGATATCGCTATCTTCACATCGTTTGGTCGGATGGAAGGAAACTTTAACTAGCGTAACGACTACAATTATTGGCACCCCCAATTTTTGACCCAACTACATTCAACAGTGATTTTCTCAATAACCCTTTGTTCAAATAAGTCAATTTATTATTTATTTAAAATTTGGACATTTTTCTCATATTTGTGTGTCTTTAGTTTGGAGACATTCCTTTCCAATTCTGTTTTATAAGTGAAAGTAAAATCACGTGCGACAAAAAAATCAAAACTTCAAAATTTCCAATGTTTTGGTTAAGAACGCATAATTTTGTAAGTTTTTTTTCACTACTTCCTTTTATATTTTTTAATGAAAACTTGCTTTATTTACTATAAGAATGCATTAAATAAGTCGTTTGTAAATATATTTTGTTAAAAAGTTATTGTTTTATTAATAAAAGGGGTGTCAATAATTGGGTTAAAAAAAGACTGGGGTTCAATTATTGGCAGGGGGTGCCAATAATTACATCCTATGCAGCTACAATTATTGGCACTGCCAATAGTTGTACTTTTGTGAGTGCCAATAGTTGTATCATGCAACCGTTATTCATTGATTTTTGGGGTAAATGCGTTTTTCTGCACCAATTTCAGGTATATTCAGAGCAAAAAGATCTAACATCTTTATGATATTCATACAAATTGCCGGTAAATTTAGGTTGCC
This sequence comes from Cheilosia scutellata, assembly GCA_955612985.1. Taxonomy (NCBI): domain Eukaryota; kingdom Metazoa; phylum Arthropoda; class Insecta; order Diptera; family Syrphidae; genus Cheilosia; species Cheilosia scutellata. The sequence goes on along the minus strand of OY015312.1, from coordinate 62,978,601 downwards.
CTTTTAAAAAAATGTTGTTTGTTTCGTTTACAAAATACATACTAGTTTTGTAATACTTATTTAAATTAATTAAATTTCCAACTAAATGAAAATAATATTTTTTGTTTACTTGCCTTTGAAAAACATTTATCTATATTTTAATTTATATTTATCTTTTATTTTATAATTTTAAATGAAACATATATAAATAAAATAATATATAAAACATGATGTTTTTCTGTTTAAAGAGTGCCAATAATTGTAGTTTTTGGGGGTGCCAATAATTATGTCAGGGTGCCAGTAATTGTTGTTTTTTTGTAAGCTTTTACTAAATTGGCATTTTAAATATATTTTCAATAACTAAACCTTAATTAATAAAACTTAATCAACGAGGAATTTAATAATTTATTTTTCTGTATACAACAGATTGAAATAACTCTATAAACGAAAATGTTATAGCTGATCAAAGTTGAAATTTCCTTAGGGGTGCCAATAATTGTAGTCGTTACGCTATCATTGTCTATTTTGAACGAATCATTTTGCTTGTCAGTTGATTTTTGGCTGTGTGCTCCATTTAATAGTCTAAAGCAGTGTTTTTTTTTTTTTCAAATCGTCTGGGCGTTTTGCATATTTATGGGCATTATTTCTAAATCGATTTGAATATTATTTCCATGGTAGGGAAGGTCAGGGGCAAGGACTTTTTATTCCTGTCCCAGTAAACCCCACCGAGAATGTAAGAGAACCCGTTGGTACATAAAAGGTTCATCCGCCACAAACTCCATTTTAGCAGTTTGGCTTAAAAAATCTGAAAAATTACAAATCTCTCAGGACCAAATATATCGAAGTAGATCAAGTAAAGTATCTGCCTGAATGCTGACTACACCGCTGATTCAATGTAGTGTAAGCCCAAGCTACACGTCCTCATTTTTAGGGGCTCATGTTAGAGTTCTGAAACTTGTTAAGTCAGTCTGTTTTCAGGGAAGCGCAATCTGGAAGTTATATTTTTGACAACGTAATCGTGTCGCTAGAAACAGTGTTGCCAATTTAAGAACAAAATCTCTAAACAAAAAATGGATTGGAATGTATTTTTGCTTACGACAACAAAAAATGTTGCTTGGTTTAAGTTATGTTAGGTTTGTGGGCTGGCGGGGATTACTCCGTGCCACACTCTGGTCAATACTGACCTATGTTGCCCGTAGGGGAAAGAGGTTCTCCCTTACCCATTAAAACCCTGTATTTAAATTACTTACTTACTGTGCTGCTACATACAAACCGTCTTGTTGATTTGACGAAGTTCATTATCTTGTCTATTGAAGTGCTGGAAAGCTCGTCTAGGTCGTTGAAGAAGCTAACTCCCTAGGAATTTATACCCTGATGTGTTGGAGACTTGTGCACTGGGCAATGACATAGGATATATCCTCAAGAGCACCCTACGAGGGTGGACAGGGATTTTCTGTCCTTCCGAATTATATTCTCGGTTTTGGTTTCGTTTAAAGACGGCCACAACATTCTTGTGGTATTACAAATATTTAAGCGTTCGCCTCTCTTGTGGCTTTTTTCCCTGCTTCAAGCTTAAGTGTGCAAGGCGGGATGTTCACAGAGGGATCAGCTTGTTCTGAAACAGCTGTCCAACTTGTCTTGCCAATTCGACAGCTTTCTCACTGCCTGCAATGCCTTCATGTCCCGTAATCCAGCAGAGCGATACCTTGTGCTGTGTACCCAAGAGCCTTGAGTTATTCGCGAAAGCACAAGCTTCGATTTTATTTCTGGTGCAGTTATGGCTTTATTGCGCCTGGCCTGGCTGTCGATAAAGTAGGTGAAACTTCCGGGTGGTATTGCCCCTACCACAGACTCACGGGCTACTGTTGTCACTGCCAGGACATCTGCTTTGAAGACGCTACTATCGTCGTATTGATTTTGATATATGTACCAGCGATTCAGAGAAGACACCTGATCCTACCCCAGTGTCCATTTTAGAACAGTCTTCTGTAAATACGGCTGTGGTTTGCATGTTAGGTATAAGTCCGTTTCTCCATTCGTCCCTGCTGGGATAGGAGCTTGAGAAAGGCCTTGTAAATTCTAGATAAGGCGTGATGTAGTCCGTGAAATATACAGGGCCGATGCACGCTAGTCTTTGAACTTTCATTAACGCTTTTAGGTAGGTATAGGTCTTACTATAGCCGTGTACATCCAGAGCTGAACTAACATTTTAAGAAAATATTTGTTATTGGCCCAAAGTTGTTTGGTCAAAATTTGACAAAGGGACGTGGCACCACTCTTACAACAAAGTTATTTAAAACAATATATAGGTATCTGAACATTGCCTGATTGAAGCATTTTACAAAACCTGGCAGGATCGGACAAAAGGGCGTGACGGCTCTCATAACAAAAAAACACATTTCAAACGCTACAGTCGCTTCGACAGTCATGGGAAGAAATACTATATCTAGACAATAAGCTAGTGTATCTACATATAGATAAATAAAAACATGACGAAGGTCATGCTCGTGAGTACAATATGATTTCCTCGGCGAACGTCCAGTTGCCCGAAAAAATCTGGATGTGCTTCTCTCCAGCTACTTAGCTCCACCAAAAATCTGCATGGCTTATCTCCGCTCGTCATCACCTTATATATAGATATCCTTTGTCAAATGTACTGTTCATTTTTTCCATAGGCATTTTCAGATATAGTCCATCATAATCAACCTCATACTATCCATCCACTCATCCGTTTTTAGTCCTTTCCAACCATTGATCACTTTTTTATTTTCTCATTCGTCTGCAAAATAATTCCACCCCTCGACGTATCCCTTTTCAATTCGCTTCTCTTTTAGATGCTCTATTGCCGCTGCTGCTCCACACCACTTATTTGTTGTGTCCTTGTTGTTGCTAGCTGTATAAAGAACAAGAGACTCCCTCTCTGTAGATATAGCTTTCATTCAATGTGCATTAGTGTGTACGTTTTACATCCTTTGATGATCACTTCAATTTCTAGTCTCACACTCCTCGCAATAATTCATTAAATGGGAATGCAATTCGCTTTTGAATTGTTTTGCCACCCAGCTCACTCCGCACCAGGACGACCGACAGCAGCACACCCGAACGCACGCCCATCACATCATCGACCCCATTCGATAGCTTTTGTTTGCAATTTTCTGTATTGCTCCTTTGTGTCGTTTTTAATTTCTAAGATGACAAGAGAAGTGAAATTCTTTTTTAGTCCTTGCCGATTTTTTTTTTGCTGTTCTTTTTTTGTTCTCGTTTTGCATTCAATTGAATGATTTTGTTGCGCTCCTACTTTTTCACACTAATCGAAGGAGTGTTAGTTGGCGTAGCTATAGAGTTAAAAATCGGATCGGATGGTTTTGACCAAATTGACTTTAAGGGCCACACGGACACGACTCGTTGACAAAGAGAATGAGGCATTCTACATTATCTAAGACCACTTAGTGTTTATTCAAAGTGGCTCGGCTAGCTGTTTAACCAAAAATGGTGGCACTTAGCGACCATAATGGGAAATTAAGCCTAACAAAGAGCCAAACTACTATTAGTCCCTCGATGGTAGTAAGCATTTAATTATACGGTTTCATTAATGTAAGTGCTTATAAGTGTATATGCGTGTGCGTGTGTATAGGAGAAACCTAAATGCTGTGCCATTTTGGGGATTCACAAAGTCACAAGGTGTGTGCCTAAGTTGATTCTCTTGTTTAGGTGTATATTACTTGGATAGGTAGGTAGATGTATTTTGGTTAATTTGCATTTGAGTCCTTTAAGTGGAGATAAATGCAGTGGCATGTATCCAATTGACAAATGGTTAATTTACGTGCCACAAAGGAGGAAAGATTTGTGCGACAATTACGTGATCTCCGAACAAACAAATGTGTATCCTTTGGGAAGCTACGCCTACGGCACAGTAATGGAATTGTTATTGAAAATAGTTTCTTAAAAATATGTGGGAAAGGCTCTGCCGAAGAGACACTTTTCATTACAAGGCGAATTATCTATTTCTCCGTTCAAGATAACACAACGTTCCTTGTAGTGCTACAATTTACATTTCCTTATTTCAGTTTTACGAATCTAGTCCAACATCCTATCCAACGGCAGATTGACTATATACCAAATTTTCACACTGAGGCGAACCCTGGAAAAGATCAATGAATTTTAAGTCGAGACTCACCGCATACCTTAGGTACATCGTCAGGAACTCAATATGGCGATGGACGAATTTGGAATCCCGGCAAAACTGATTCAGCTGTGTCGCGTGACACTGTGCAATTTCCTACTCCTCCGAACTATTTCAAGCACCGGATTTCGGCAAGGAGACGCGCTATCATGTGACTTTTTCAATCTCGCATATAGTGCGAAGGGCAGAAAGGCACTATCTTCAACAGGTCAGATCAGCTGCTGGGGTATGAGGAGGATATTGGCATCTTAGGTCGTTCGCAGCATTCCGTGATAGAGAATTTCAGAGCGATTGAAGAGCAGGCGAAATTCATTGGCTTTGAAGTAAACGTGGACAAGACTAAGTACATGCTATCAACAAACAACCATAAGCATCCGTCCACCGCCTGGGACAAAACGTCACTATTGATAGCAACAATCTCGAGGCAGTTAAGTTCACCTACCCCGGAGTAATAATGTGAACTCCACGAACTACACCCTAGTGGAAATCCGATGAAGGAAACCGCTGATACTTTGGTCTGACAAAACATTTTGGTTCAAGACTCCTAAGTCGCGAAGGATGAAAAGTATGATTTTTAAAACACTTAGGAACTTAGGAAGAGAGCTTATACTTGCCGCCTTCGCCGACACTGGTACTAATGGAGGTATCCGTTCTCACTAAAATCCTTGACCTTTACTTGACAAGTAAACTCTGTTAGATGGAGCAGTTAGCATGAGTGTAGGTAAGTACACTGAGACTAAGTACCTACAACAGTCAGAGCATTGGCGAAGCCCAAGATTAAAGGATTTTCATATTAAGGTGGGTAGTTGGTTGGGGTGTTTTTTTTTTTTGCTCTGCCTATTTTTAAATTTTTTATTATTTTTTTTTTTTTCGTTTTTGACTTTTTTTAAATTTTCAACAATTTTTAAAGAAAACTGTGAATTAATTCTGTAAAGAATTCCATAAGTGAGTTAGAGATGCGACTCGAGGGTGAACAAGTTGTTGGTATTTGTTATAGGAATTATAAGACACAATTTATCAAAATGGTAAATTGGCTGATGTGTCAGTACCTACTATACGTTAGATAACCAAAACAAGTGAAAGAAAATGAAGTAAATTGTCAAAAGTCATATTATAAAGTGATTTGGAATAATTTGAAACATTGTCGAAACGAATCAAGTTACAAAAATAATGCGCTATGTTATTAAATTTTTATTTTTTTTTTTTTTGTTTTTTTAAAATGAAAATCTCGAAAGACACAATGGGATTAGAAACCTAGAGTAGTGTGGGATTCTAACCGCACTAAAAACACCTCCTTAACCTTCACTTTGTCGCTAAATAAAAACTCCTTATCCTGACAGCGAACACCCCGGTGTAGAAAATTGTCTTTCATTAACCCTCACATGGACAGTATCTACCCGGGTAGATATTTGAATTTTCAACTCTAAATATCTCTTCGGTTTTTTATTTGATTTTAATGCAGTTTCGAATCAGTGACTTAATTATTGTTTTATTGAAGATAATTATAAAAAAAATTGTGTGAGAATGTCCTATCTTACTATTTCTTAAGTTTTTGTCTTTTTTTTTGTCTTACATGGACAGTATCTACCCAGGTAGATATTCGTTGAATTTGCAAGCAAAATGTCGATACAAAAATATATGTTTGCACCAAGTAGAGCTTAAAAGTAAACTAAAGTATATTGTATGAGACATAAAAAATTTCCGTAGCAAATAAAATAATAAAATACGATTTATTGCGAAATTGCTTTGAAGCGCCTCACCGATATCGTTGTTCGATAAAAGGTAGCGCTCTGCTTGAAAGCAAAGCTGTTATCTGGAAAATAGGCACAATCAAACGTAAAAAAATAAAGAGAATGTATGCAAAAGGCTAATTTTAAAAGAAAAACTATAACCTAATGGAAAAAACTCATACAAAATGCGTGAGATTTTGTTTATCTACCCGGGTAGATACTGTCCATGTAAGTACATTAAAATTTCCGCCCATGTGAGTGTTAATTGAACTATTGAACATTACAGTATTTACCTACTACAGAAACAAATGATTGCAATACAAACAAACACCAGATTCTACTTATATTGTCATTTTGTCAATATTATCCTTGGATTCAACAATCTTTGAAGACGAATTCTACATACAACTTCGGGTAAACGTAAATCTACACCCAGGTGTATACAGTCAATGTGGTCGAAAATATACTAAAAATTTCGAAATTTCTGCAAAATAAAATATCAAAAAATGTTAATTATTATCTCTTTTCCGAGAGTACAGATCAATTCAGTCACTGAGCTAAAACGATTTTAGAATTGGTAAAAAAATAACTGAGATATTTAAAGGTCAAAACTGGGATCTACACCCGGGTGTATACCGTCAATGTGAAGGTTAATCATGACCAATCAAAGAAAGATCGACAAATGATTTTAGTTTCAACTTTGAGTTGTGATTGAGAAAGTATTATAATTTAAATACAGGTTCTCATATTTATACCCGGTAAGACACTGTGGTGAGGGTATATTCACTTTGTCATTCCATTTGTAACGCCCATAAGGAGGCGTTGTAGGTATGATAAACTATATATATTATTGATCAGCATCACTTTCTTAGTCGATCTAGCGATGTCCGTCTGTCTGTCCGTCTGTCTGTCCGTCTGTCTGTCCGCACGATTACGGCCGTAATTTAAGAGCTATCGACTTGAAATTTGGTACGTAAGCTTTTATCCACCAAACTAAGGCCAAGTTCGAAGATGAGCAAGATCGGATGAAAACTACTACTACCTCCCATACAAAAATATCAGATTTATATAGCTTTTTATGTTAAAAATTAAATTTAAATAGCTACAGTAAAGATAGCAAGTTTAAACTTTGCACATATTGTTTTAATAATATTTAAAAAATTTTGACAAAAAATGAGCTTGGTCGAATAAAAATTACCCATACCTCCCATACAAATATATAATTTTTTAATACTAAAATATTTTTTTTATTTTACAATAATATAGTACCGGGTATTTGAGCTTCGGAATAGTCGAAGATAATTGTCTTACTGGTTTTTTATTCTTTTTCGTTTTTTTATATTAAAAGTTCGTGAGGTTTGGTTCTTCTTAATCTACGAATATTATTTCGTACATTTAAGACGTCTTCTATATCTTCTACCTCTATTTTTTCGCAAGCTGTGAGATTTTGAATGATTCATTTGAGTAGAGAGGATTATTATTGGGAAGAATTCGTTGGCTGATACCCAGGCCATGGTTTGTTAATTACTGAGTGGGGATGGGGAAGCCAGGAGTAACAACGATTCTCGCTTGTTGGGATTGACCCTGACAATTTCTGTTGGTGATTTTTTGTCGAATTTCAGTCTATGAATCATTTCGTCCAGGTAGGGTGAACGGAATTGTTGGTCTCTATATCGTCCAGGTTGAATGGTTCAGCCTGAAAGCCTGCCTGACAGCGGGATTTAGTTCGTCATCCCCGTTAAACAGTCTGCATAAGTTGTTCTTCCATATTCTTAGCATCGCCATCGACTGCGATTCCACTACGATGTTCACTTGTTCGTCCTTGTAGGCTTCGGTTCGGGCTCTGTAGCCTTGGCAGGTTATTTTTAACCTTTGGTGAAACTTTCGAACCTCAATCCAGACATCCATAATATTATGGTGGATTGCCTTGATTGAACAGGAGATCTCCATGTGCCTTTATGAATATCGAGATGCGGGAATTGCGTACTTGCTATGAAAGCATTTCGCCCCGCCGCGAAGCCTAAATCCGTTATCGGAGGTCGTTTAGGGTGTACCTTCTGACAGTACTACCTCTCTTCCTATCTTCGCATTAAAATCACTTAGGATCACACCTTTTCTATCTAGACCTCGTAATTATTTCATACTAGGTTTAATCGACTGCTTCCTCGACCTCGATGTCCAAAAAGGCACACAGAACTACTTATTTTTAATAGAATAATTTCAATGAGCTGAGGCAGAGCAGTCTCTTTGCAAATTTCTCTAGGCATTCTGATGGTGATGAAGGGGAATTATTATTTTACAAAAATATACGACCATCAGCTTGCAATAGATCAGCAAAAAACGTGCGACATGGTATCCAGTAAATCTACAAAATATTGCCCCAACGAATCACCAACAGGAGATAATAATCATGTTAATCATTTTAGCTTTGAAGGGAAGTCGTTAAAAGCGAAATTAGTTATCTGGCAGCATCATAATATTATCAAGTAATTTTCGTTTTACAACGTTACATCGATCAGTGTTATTAAAAATGCTAATCGGTAGCCAAGATCTGAAATAAAAGTATACACCTAACCACGCAAAGTTTCAGTGTCGAAAACTATACAACTGCTTAGCTCCAGTCTTGTGTTATTCTTAATGTGTGCGGGAAAATGACGGAAAGCGGGTCCTTGATATTGATAATTCTAAGCGTGTTGTGTGTTCAGACTCGAACGTATTCCGTTGTGAACAATGTAACTGTGCCCAGTGATATTCTGACAAAATTGTTTTTCGATGAAGTTCAAGGCTTAACCGGAATATCAGTTCAAAATGTTGGGATATATAATTCGGAAAAATGCATTTTATCTCTGCTAGAGATAGTCGAGCGACTACCAAGTTTGGATGTGTTTTCGTGTAAGTATTTGTAACTTTTTCAGTAACTTTCAAACAGATCTAGACATTTCATACTTAAAACTGTAGGCTTGGCAGGTTCACAGTAGAGTAGAGTATTACATGACCAGCTTCCTCTTCACCTATTGTAGGCAAATTATTGAGATAATTTCGATATAGCTTAGCTACTGTGACCGGACAGGATATGCGTAGGGGTAGGATGTCTGCGTGATCTATCTTTTCAGAAATCGATATAGTGGAGATCACCCACCCACCTGGGTCGGCACAATGCAGCTGATTTGTCCTTTCTTCAAATTTCTTTATCTATTGTGAAGATGAAAAATAACAAATCCTTTGTCGAAGTGAAGATGCTGCTTCATCCATTATTGTTCAATTTATTGAAATGATTGCGCAAAGCCTGTATGCTAAAGAGAGCTTCCCTCGTAAATGTCTGCGACCGGGCTGAAGTATAGCGTACCGTACCGTATGGGGCAGTGACAGTGAGTCTAATTCTTCCTTCACCCTTATCCGTCTCCATTGCATTGGTATATTCTGATCTTTGTTATTTTATATGATGCCTTACATGCCTGCTTTCCCCTGAATTCTGAAACGAACTTATGGCCCATTCCAGTCTCTCTATATAGCTTGTTTGTTACACTCCTTCCGGGGACTGGTTGAGATAGACATGGTCCCACTGTCGGTAGTAGGCCAGGGGTGGTATTCTGTAAAAAAACAAAACGAAAACCGCTTTCGTTTTCACTAAACCTGTCTCTATCATATCTGCGGCTATAGACAGAGACTGCTATTGTCGAAACGATATCGTTCGATCGTTTTCGTCTTACATAATCTGGCCCCAGCTTTCTGGGAAATACGTTTTTAGAAGCAATAAAGCTCGGTTGGTCCTCATTTTCTGTATAACTCAGTGTTGTGCCGCGTAGACTACACCATGTAGACTACGCAATTGTCGACGCGTCGTCAATTACGTGTCGTTAATTCAAAATTGACGACACGACATGTCGACAAAGTTCAATCAAGCAATACATTATAGTTTCTATAAAATTAAGACAATTGAAATATAAAATAGGTAACTTTTTTATTTTAAAATGGGTAAACGTTTTTATTTATTTAAAATTTTGCACACATTTCTAAATAGATGAATAAAAAAAAGTGTCTGAGGCGATCAGGTGTGTTTAAAAGATTTATTTTGGAATTATTGCAACTAGCTGCTTGTTTATTATTCAACTTGACCAACTCAAAGTCGTTCAGTCATTAAATTCTAATTTATTAATAAATTCATATATCATGTCCTGCTCTGTTCCTGCGCGTATGCTTACTATTACTAGTAACTAGTAGAGCTAGAGACGTTGCACTAACAGCTGTTTTGAATGCCATTGACAATCCTATTGACGACATTGACGACGCAATTAACGACATTGACGACATAGACGACGCAATAAACGACATTGACGACATAGACGACGCTATTGTCGACATCAGAGTGTCGACAATTAAAAACGACGCGTCGTGGAACAACACTGGTATAACTGTCATTTTGTTTCTTCAGGGACGTTTCTTATCTTTGCCAAGATAATTATGTAGCATTGCTAGGGATGCAACATCGGTCTTAAAAACATCGATGGTTCCATGACAAACATCGACGTTAAAAAACATCGGTATTAACAACGATACATCGATGTTTTTCCGATGTTTTATTTATTTTCTCCATCATACAATTTGTTGGCTATATTTACAACGTACTGTACCTAAACAACAAAATATACGATAGTATTACCAGTTTCAACCTAAAAACCAGTCAACTAGACCACAAAACAATAAAATTCATCTGCGAAATAAAACATAAGTAGTTCTCAATGGAGAATTTATTTATTTATTTATTTAAACGTAGGTAATTTTGAAATGAAATTAAGGCAGAGACATAGCTAATAAACATTTATTTCTTCGAATTTAACAACTGTGAAATTGAGTTGAGGAAAAGAAGCTTAGATAATCTAGTCCCCAATAATCTATTTCTGTCCTGAGTGATGGTTGCACCAGCTCCGAGAACAAACACTCGCTTGGAACAGACGTGGCAACGATGGGGAGATATAACATTGCAATCTTTGAAAGCTTTGGAAAAAGAGATTTCATATCCTCCCGAATCTCAATAGCGTCTCTTTTTATTGGTGTAACAGGAGACGACAGGTATATCTGAACTTCTGTTTCACTGATGGTCTCTGTTGAAGTTGTAGCAGATGATCTATTTTTCATGTTCTTGTGTGTCAGTTGTACAACAGATGGCAGTATTGCACACTCAGAACACAAACCTCGACACAAACCAAATCGCATGAATTGCTCGATGACATTGGAGTGTTTTCGTTTCTCTCTGCCGTGAGCCAAAAGGGCTAGTGCTTATGTTTGCTTCAACGAAAAATTGGCTGCTTGCAGTCCATGTATAGCATGTCAATGATTTCATCATCTTGGCAATGTTAAACGAAATGAATGAACGATGTCGATGTTTGATAGTTTTGCCGTCGATGTATCGGCGATGTATCGGCTATCAAAACATCGATGTCAACATCGATGTATCGTTTGCATCCCTAAGCATTGCCTCCATGCGAGAGCTTGAGGTTGTCTGACACAACCTTCTGAAACTATTTTCATAGCTTAGCTTAGTTCCTTATTGTAGGCAGTGTTGCCAGCTTTTCTAAGGGGTATGGAGCCCAACTTTAAAAATCTTGTAGCCAAAAATAGCCAACACGAATATGAGGAATAAAAATGCGCACCTATTTGTTTAATTGTTTACGCACATTTATTTTGATTAAATTGATTGAATTCAAAATTTACAAAAAAGAACTATTAGCTTCTTCATTCCATTTATATACGAACTCGTAATTTGAAATTAAAATAATAAAAACAAAAAATATATAGGTATTTATGTGTTATGTTAACAAAACATAAAATAATTCCAATAAAAATACCAAAAAACAATTAAAATATCAGCCTCTTCGTGAAAATTGCGCATTAAGGTTTGATTAGAAACATAGAAACAACAACAACCTAACGTTTTAAATAAAAGAGTAGAACAGACTAAAAATAATAAATAATAAAATTGTAGGTATTCAAAAGAAAAGATATTAAAAGAAAAATAATTTAAAAATATATAAGATTAAAATTTGGTGAAAGTAATCAGTTAATAAAAGCAAAAAACTCAATTAAAAATCGCAAGTTTCCTCCAAAATTTCTTCCATTGTGGAGGCTGATTCTTCGGTTGTTTCTGAAGTCAAATTTGCATAAATGTTAACATTAAATAAATCTACAATGTTGTACATGTTATACAAAAAAAAAACATTTTGCTGGAAGGGGACATATACTTGGGCAAATAATGAGTTTTCATATTCATGCATGGCTCCTTAGAAATTTATTGAAAAATGTCATGCATCATGAAAAAAATATAATGATTTTTTCATTGCGAACTCGTAGAACTGAAACTTTTTAAAAATGTAATTGTGAATGAGTCAACTCCAGTTTCGATATTGTTTTAACCACACTTCTGAGTAGTAAAATTAGCTCACAAGACTATAGCCGAATTTTAAAATGAAATAGCCCAAATTGGGATAAATCCCAAATCGAAATTTCATGGAGCGAGTGAAAAATCCGAGTAGCCTAATTGGCGATAAATAGCCCGTGCTGGCAACACTGATTGTAGGTTGTATGAGCCATTTGGTAGCACCAATCACTATATTTCGGTTTGCAGTGTTGAACAACTTGACTTTCCTTCTACTCTGATTAATTGGTCCTTCGATCGCAGACGGCATCTGTTAAAATCTCAGCTATGCGCTTTTAAATTCTATATAGTGAATGTGCTAAAGCCTTTCTGATTTCATGCTTGGTTACTTTCTTGTTTTTCAACCCAAAAAACTCAAATTATACCTTTGCATTCTTAATTGTTAAATATTTGACGTATATGCTTCTTCTGCTTTTGTCTCTATCTCAAGTGGGGGGAAGTGCGTTATTTTTCCGCAGCCACTTTCTTGAAGCTGCGTTATATGTACATGATGCGTCTCTACCTTACACAAGCCAGAAGCTTTTATTAGCGTTGGTACCATATCGGACTGCGGCGTCACTTAACTCCTTTCGTAGGGGTCCATTACTACCTACAGGTTTTCGAGGTGGAGGTGCGACATGATTTCTCTTTTTTGTATCTTCCACTCGAAGGGTTCTAGATGTTCACGGCAATTGAGTTGTGGTCAGATCTTTAATGCTCCTTTCCTCCATGGATACCTTACCTTACCATGACCGGTAGGGCCGCAGGCGAAGATTGGGTGTATTTTTTTAAATAGACAAAGGCAAGTCTGAAGCAGCTCAATACTAATTTTCTCTTGATTTTCCAAAAAAAAAACTCAATTCTTTGTACGACATTGCAGTTATAGATGCATGGGGAAAGTTCCCATCGGGCCTTCTTTATGGTCATTTCCAGGATTTGGGCAACTTTGACCAGTGCATCAGAATATCGACGACATTGAGCCGAGCCACCGGAATAGTGAATGGACAATATTGTTCGGCAACTATTCCTTTGCTACAAAACGACGACTTTGTCCAACCAGTAAGATCTGATATGAAAATGGAAGATTGGCCCGTGGATACTAAAATCAGAATAGGAATATGTGCACCAGATGTTTGCGACCCCGACTTGCTTCAAGCAGTTTTCCAAAAGGCCACGACGAACGTCTTCAACGGAGCTCTTTCTGGAATTAAACTGAATAATTGCATCACAGCGAAGAAGCCCGATTTCGAGGCAATCAACATTGTTGGAATGTTAGTGTTGGACTATTCCACAAATGCCACCCCTCTTATAGTTACTTCTCTTTTACAGAGTTATATTTTCAGTTTTTGGAGCACTAATCCTATTGAGTACTGCCTACGGTGTTTATATGGAGTCTTTTGAGAGTAAGAACTCGTTATAAAAAAAAACATTTCAAGTCATTTGAAAATCTGTATTTCAGAGCCCACACTGCCCCTGCTGTTGGCCTTTTCCGTACTCACAAACGGAAGGAAACTATTCGCAATTAGTACCACAAAGTCGCCCAATTCCATTGATTGCCTAACTGGCATTCGGATATTTTCAATGATTTGGATAGTGTACTACCACCTCCATAGTGTGTATAAATTTTCATCGATTCTGAATAGGACTGACCTCATAAAAGTAAGTTTCCTTTAAATAGCCATCAACAAGGAGAGTTTATGTTAACACTTAGCTTAACGTTAACAGTGGCACAGCAGTGCACTTTCAATGCCCATACGAGAGGCAACAATAGCGGTGGATACTTTTTTCCTTATAGGCGGCTTGCTTGTGGCCTGGTCATGCCTCCGCGAGTTGGATAAGAGGTAATACTTTCCACTGAATAGTTCTTCTGCATCTTACTATTGGGCTCTTCATCCAGCCAAGGGAATTTGAACATACGCATGATGTACTTCCATCGGTACCTACGACTTACACCTCCACTCGCAGCTGTGATTGTGTTCGAACTCAGCATTGCTAAGTTCATTGGCATCGGCCCGTATCGGCAATTTAACATTTGGTATCACTCATCATGCGAGACGAGCTGGTGGTCTACGTTGCTATATATTCAAAACTATGTCCACCCAAACCAAATTGTAAGTTCTGCCGTACAACAAAAGTCCTTACAACAAAATTTCATGTTTTTCATAGTGCGTTGTCCCGTCGTGGTATCTAGCCGTAGACACTCAACTGTACTTCCTTTCACCACTGATTTTAATTCCTCTGTGGAAATGGGGAAGAAAATTCGTACCCATCATGGTAATACTATCGGTTCTGTCAATGGCCTCTGTCATAGGGATGTTTTTGATGGAGTAAGAGCCACTGGGGCACATATTTGGTAAGCCAATAGAAATTACTAGGTATTGTTTCTCATTTTAGCTCAATAAACTACAACTACGTGGTATTTGTATATCAACCCACACACGCTAGGTGTACAGTTTGGCTGATTGGTGTGGGACTTGGCTACTTCATGCATAAAAACAAGAACAAGTCAATGGTGCCATCAAAGGTAGGTATACTGTATACATAAATAACGCTATATTCGAAAGCGTCAAAAATTTACTGAATTTTTTTTAGTTGCTGCAACTCTTGGGATGGACTGCGTGCTTTTTAATAATATTTTCGGTGGTTTATGGTCGACATTTTGTAACCAAAGGAGAACATTCAACTCTAGATATTTCATCTGGTCTGTTTGAGGCAGTGAAGCGTCCCTTGTGGGCGATGGCAATAGCATGGCTAGTTTTTGCATGTTACTTTGGATTTGGTGGAATAATAAATTCCTTCCTGTCGCATCCTTGGTGGCAACCGCTGGGGCGCTTGACGTACTCTATGTACTTGGTGCATACGATTGTGCTGGGAATTAACTTTGAAATAATTCGGACCGATATTTACTTTTCCGTTTACAGGGAGGTAGGAAACGGTTTTTTGAATTTTTTTTCAAATGCATCTAAGCAATAAATTTCGTTTCAGATACTATTGTTGTGGAGCGCACTTGGCATTACTCTGATGTTGGCTATTGTATGGAATTTTGCTTTTGAATTGCCTGTGCTTGTGATTGAAAAGTCAGTTCTTGGGGAAGGTACAAAATCAAAGGAAACTCAATCGTCTCAGAAAATTGCTTAATTAAGGCCTTTTAGGATAATAAATTTAAGAACATTATTTGCGTTTGTGATTTTGATACGCAGGTAATTTCTACGCGAACTCTCTAACGGATTAAGCAATCAAATAACTACACTCTACCATGGTTTGAATTCGTGATTGGTTGATGAAAAGAAAGGGAAAAGGGTGTATGTACAGACTAAGAATTTGATGAGAGAGCTAGATCTCCAATTTTTTGATCGAAAAGTTTAGGTCGGGATTTGCGCAGGTAAAAGACTGTTTTTTCGTTATCTGTAAGCTATTGCTGTGGGCGCAGTAGCGCAATGGTTAGTGTGCTGGACTACTGTGCGAGGGATCCCAGGTTCGATCCCCGGAAAAACACAAATTACATCTTAAGGTATTTTCTACTGCGCCACCTCTCGCGAACGTCTGACAAACATCCGAGAGTATGACTGTCCTGAAATAGCTTCTCAATTCAGCCGTTCGGACTCGGCATAAAATTGTAGGTCCCTTCCATTCGTTCCAAAAATAGAAACTCACACAAAACGAATGCCTCAGATGGCGAACGCATGGAGTTGGTCCGAGAAGCGCGGAGAAAGGCTGCAGAGAAGTGGGATCAGCGGTATCCAGGCCCATCGGTCAACGCCATCCAGAACGGCGGCCGCAGGGTCTACGGTGACACGCGGCGGACCGGGTCACCATCAAACCGCCACCAGTAAGCAACGCCAGGAGCGGCCACCCTGTGCACCAAGGTGTAACCTGCCCCCGGAGACCCAGAACCGTCCACACCAAACTAGGTTTTAAGTAGATTAAATTTAAGTTGTTACGAATTAGTGTTGTTATTATTATTGAAGTTATCATGAATATGAATTATTTATAAGTTGTTATGAATTCTATTACCTATTAAGTTTGGTTTTGGAAAAAAAAAAAAAATAAATAAAAAATAATATTTACGGATATGAAATAAATGGAGATTGAATTCTAAATTCTAATTCATTTTTCTTCTCCTTTGACACCAGCATCCGAACCAACACGCCCCAAAACCCGGCCAACCAGAAAGACAAGGCACGAATAACGATCCCGCTTCTGGCTCCCGAAACCTCCGAAAACGACATAGTCAAGGTGTTGTCCGAAATCCGCCGAAAAAAAAACTCCGCAACTATTAGCAGTAAGAAACCGAAAAGAAAATGTAAAAACTAGAAAGTAGCTAGAGTTAAGTCCACAAACCACATAGAATAGACCGTCGATAAACCACATAAACATAACGGACTTTGCCAACAAGCTGTCTGCGTGCCCAGGATTTTTCATGTATTGTTGCTGTACAATATCAAAGGAGCGCCATTAACGCACGCATACTTGAAAAATCCTAGGCCCAAGGTATAGCATGGGAAATCATTGCCACCATTGATTTTGACATTTCACACGTATTCGCCACAGACAGGGGAATTAATTCCGGGGAGAATCGGGTGTGCACGGAAGTCAGCGGTCTAGTTCTATGTGGGTTGTGGTTAACAGCTAGGTTCCAGAAATAGAGTGAAATGGAAATTGCAAATCGAGTGAATTCGTTTTCAGTGTTCTGCATTTCGAGCGATTCGGAAACTCCGAAATTTTTTCGAAATCACAATTTCACTTTGTCTCAATTCCGAAAATTTTGAAATCGAAATCGAATACAGTGAAATGTAGAACACAAAAATTCATTTCATTTCGAGTAAAAGTGAAATGTGGAACCTAGCAGTAAGTAACCGACTACTAGTGAGAAAAACTAGGAATTAAGAATTTTTATTAAGAATTTTTTTGAAAATGTAAAATTATAAAGTAACGACGAGGAAGTCCTCATCTGACGAAAAAGAGGGGGAATGTAATGAAACGTTCCCTTCCATCACATATTACACCCGCCGCCGTCGCCTAAAGAAATATTCCCGGCGCCACTGTACCCCACGAAGCATGCGTAAACAGGTGTATAACATACTCCTAAGCCTTCTTAAGTACCATTCTGAGAGTGAATAACTGGTCGGTTGTGCTTCAGTCGCGCCGGGACGAAAACCGCATTATTTCTAATACATAATAATGAATTTAATTATTTCTTTGTCTTCGTTCGGTCCGGTTTTGATTCGTTTTCGACAAGGAAATTGTTTTCATTAACTAGAAACACCGAAACAGTATACATAACTGCCTGCATATCTGTGAGAGTTTTCAGTGTTGGCAATTTCGGAAGGCTATTGGTAATTTATCGACACTACAAATATCGCAGTAGCGCAGTGGTTAGTGTGCTGGACTACTGTGCGAGGGATCCCAGGTTCGATCCCCGGAAAAACACAAATTACATCTTAAGGTTTTTTTCTACTGCGCCACCTCTCGCGAACGTCTGACAAACATTCGAGAGTATAACTGTCCTGAAAAAGCTTCTCAATTCAGCCACCTATCGCGAACGTCTGACAAACATCCGAGAGTATAACTGTCCTGAAAAAGCTTCTCAATTCAGCCGTTTGGACTCGGCATAAAATTGTAGGTCCCTTCCATTCGTCCCAAAAATAGAAACTCACACAAGCGAATGGTTGCGAGAAGCTAGGCCATGGGTGTCTACCGCCTGTTGCGGCACCTATTTATTTATTTTTATTTTACAAATATCCAAAGTGATCACGATGGACAGCACTCAATTAGAATAGGTACAGCATAATATCTCAAGTTCTACAGCTGACAAATAATATTAGAACAAGCAGGGGCGGACTAAGAGGCAGTGACACCCGGGCGGTAAAACAAGCTTACACCCCTTAAAAAATGTAAGAAAAAAACACGAACAAAGATTTTAAGATTGAAACTGAATGTTTCGATTAAATCATTAAAATCTATAATTTTTGTGTGCTCCTTTTCGATTTCGAGTATAGCCAGATTAGTCAACCTATTTTGATCCATTGTTGATCGATAAGAAAAGTCTTAATTAATTTTAATTTTGAAAAGCTTCGTTTATACGATGCCCCTGAGACGCAAATTATTAAATAATTTCTCATCGCCAATTCCAGTCTCGGTAACGAGTCTGTAAATGTCGAGGTAAGCATTGGAGCAACAGCACTCAGTTCTTCTTCCATTCCATACAGCAATATTTTTGGTTGAAGAGCTAAGACAACTAACGCAATATCTTCCATATGGGCTTAGACCGATAAATAAGTTCAGTGCAAAATGTATCCCGACATTCTAAAATGGACCAACGTCAAACCAGCATCTTGAGCCTTTTCGCCTGGCATAATTTTCTTCTTTTTTGTTCTTCCCCGCCTTTCAATTGAAATTTCTAGCCAGTACATTGTTCTCTTGCGTATGGCCTCTTTCATGGTTTCATCACGATGTTCATGAAGAAAACTCGCGAGCGCCTCAAGTTTTAATACACTTTTTTCTAAATAGTGGAAAATAGGATTTTTGCAAGTATTTCTGTGCTGCATCAATTTCTTCCAAAATATCGCACCAGAATGAAAGATAACACAAAAACGCGAAGTCGCATACAGCAGATAAGAGTATGGTGCAGCACCTCTTGTATCCAAATTTTCCTTTTGAGGATCACAAAGGAGTTCAAGAGTTGAAACTATCTTCACGAAATTTTACTTCAATGGCTTAACAGCCTCGTGATGAGCGCTCCATCTAGTGTCTACAAGTCTCTTGACTGACTACATTTGTTATGAGAATATCCCAACGATGCGTAGATAGATCTGAGAAAAATGTGTAGTCTTTCCACTGTCCCAAAAAACGTTGTACTTGAAGGCGAGTGCTTCCCAAAGAGTGAACTCCACAAAGGTTTAAAGAATGGTTTGCACATGGCCTAAACAAAGCTTTTGGATTAATTTGCCGAATTCATTTATGAATACTCGCCATATTCGCAGCATTATCATATCCCTTAGCCCGGCAAAGGTTAATGTCAAGACTACATTCGTTGAATTGCTTTAAAATATCGTCGATAAGTTCTTTTGTAGACTTTCCAGATGTAGGAAAGAACGGTGCCATGAAATGAAGTCTTATGCAAAAAGGTTCAAAACGTAATTTTGGACTTTATTGCACCCAGCTATTTAAAAGATAACCACGAAGAGAATAAAACAGAAAATAGTTTCCACTGACAGTGGTCTTATTGACTTGTATTTTTTTTTTTTCATATTCACCCACTCCAAATCCTACAGTGACCCCAAGCAGCAGGGTTGCAGGTGGGCTTTTTCTATGGACCACTGTGCGCTTCATAACACCTATGGCTATGACTATGACCCTTTGCAAATATGGTAGTTACCTGTCTATATATTTAATCAATTAATTGCGTAGTCTACAGCGTTTCCTTTTACTTTCAAAATTTATAGGGTAATCCAATTTCAGCTGAATTCAGAGAGAAACGAATTACAAAAACAACATCCCATGTGCGTTTCCATTTTCAGCTTACCTATTTATTTATTTATTTTGTTTTTTTTTTTTTTTTTTTTTTTGTGAAAATTACAAAGTCCCTGTGAATTGTCATTGTCTGACATTTTCAATTGGCAGACGTTCACTCGTTCCATTTAGAAAATCCTTTTCTTTCTCTCCCCAAAGAAACTGTCGAGGTGCGCAAAAAGCGCACAAAAATCGTAACTCGAGAAGGATGTGATGAGATGTGATGATGTCGCTCTCAAAGTTATTCTATTCTTTGGTGTTTTTTGAAAGCACATATGTGTGTCTTGTTCTCATCATACTTTCCATTCAAAGGATTTAACATGCAAAATCAAAACGAGAAGCAAAAAAAAAAAAAAAAAACAGAAATAGGGCCGAGGACGATGACTGTGATGACGATGAAGGACAAAACTGGTGATTATCCGCCTTTTTAGCACATGCTTACTTCCATTGTGTAGCGTTTACACTAAAATGTTCTCATTACACGAGTTCTGTACACACGCACACACCCCGACACGGCTGACGACGACGACAGTATACAATACAACTGTACAAATGGCAAAGAAATCTCAAAAGAGCACAACAACAAAGGCGTCCTGCGGATTAGTTCTTGTCTTTTGAAGCGTTACCCTGCTAAGTTCTAAAACGGACCAATCTAGCTAAATCACAAAAAGAAGCAAACGCAGAATTGTTAAAGAACGCGCACATTGAACGAGGGTGGCTACACCCAATCCACACCATGTGCCTTACCGAATTGAATAGCGATTCCAAGTCTATTGTTGGAGTTGGTTTGCGTAACGCTTTGAATGGGCCAACTGGTCCCACACAACAACAAACAAAAAAAAAACATAATTTTCGAAAGTAAACTGGAAATTCAACGTTTGATTTGAGTTGATTGATTTGACGCAGTGGGATGGAAGTCTTCCCCCCCGCTTTATGGTTAGAAACGATTTAATCAAATGCTTGCACACATGCTCTTCAAAAGTTTTCCAGTATTCAGTCACAAATGCGGTGGCCAAAGCAATCTAAATAATTGCGTGTGATTAATGTAAATCTGACGACTGAAACGTCATCGGTGCAAGTTGGCTTGCAATGTGCATATGATATGCAAGGTTAACATCAGGCACCAGCTTTGTAAATGCATTCAAACTGATGTGACTAAATCAAATTTCCTTTCGTAAAAAATACATAAAACAGTAAAAAAAAAAAAAAAAACGACCCAGAGGTATCTAAATGCGTCAGATTGCATTCATCAAAGGATTTGTTTGTGACAGCATTCTACGGCAATGCCAAACATTAAAGCGAATCGTGTAAAATGCGACATCGTTTCCAACTACAAGTTGTCCATCTTGTTACTAAAGTAACAAAAACAAAAATTACAACAGATTGGTAAAAACCTACCATGCTGTCAGTATTAAAAAAAACAATGGCAAAATTAGAAAAATTCTTCCACTGACATTTATAGTTGCATAGGGGCTATGATGATCGTAACGGTAGTGCAAGGTATCTGGGCAACCTTTCAAATGCTTTTTACTTTAAGCCAGTTCACTTTTCTTCCCTCGGTATCAACATTTAAATTTTTGAGCGTTGCTTTTGGCTAGCGAAGCTAACTTTATATTCGCTGTTTTTATTTTTTCCTCTTTTAGAACGAGCAAGACGAAATATATTTAGCCAGTTGGTTCCCAACAATGACATCAAGATCCACCACCACGCCACAATCAGGATCCACCACCAGGCCACAAATTATATGGGCAAACAATTTAGCACTGGCCCAGCAATATCGAAGTTGTGCACTGGGTTAGACATTGATATGCATCCTATTTTAGCTGTAATCACAGCCTGCACAAAATCAATGTTTAGCCCAAGGCACACTTCAAAAGAGGCACAATAATAAACACGCTCACAATTCAATTAAAACAATTAATTTCCACGAAAACCGACGAAGACGCCACCGCAATACCGAACAATGAAAAACCACACGAGACAATGAATAACTTAAACGTCAGATGTGCAAAACCAACGATGAGTCAAACATGCTAACTCCCTCTAGCCGATCGCAGATGCAGCAGACCATCTCATTGTTCAGAAAATCGGTAATGAATGATGGCCGATATCGAAATAGAGGTTATGATTATGAGTGCATCACACTCCAACTAACACCCGCAATGGGAAAAATGTAATTGTTTATTGTAGTATGTGTTAGAAATATTGGAAGTAATTGTTTATGTATTATAAGAATATTTGTTATGTAAAATCCAACACTTACAAGAAGGGTTGTTGACCCTGGAAGGCCTGATCAGCTGGCCAAAGGTAAATAAAAACCGAGATTTCTTGGAAGGATGGATGACGATTCGGGGACATTCGCTAGTCATCTAACAGCTAACAAACCAGCTCTTGTCAATACTAATTAACTTACATAGTACAAATAAAATTGAATTTTATAACGTTTTCAATTAACGTCTTTTTTGTTCTTGTCGATTGCTTCCCTGGCATCGGCATAAATTCGCTTTGGGCAACAACTCAGCCCAAAACACATGCATTGTGTAAACTGATGCGTACTTTTTTTGTGGCTCAATTGCACTGTGCATGCTGTCACACTCCATCATCGATTCTAGAAACTTTTGTTCTATCTCCTGAATGTGGATCGAATCTTCTTGTAGACAGTACAAAAGAATAGCCGCCACATTCTGGTTGCGGTTTTGGCCACCACAAGTGTCCGAAAACAGAGAAACTGATTTGATGAAGTCTGGCAGTTGATGCAGATATTTGTACAAGCATGTCCCAATTTCAGCACTTCCTCTTTTTCCGTTAATCTCCGTCCAGGCATAGCAATACGCGTTGTTAGGTGGAGCACCCTCATAAATCGTGAGATTATAACAACAGAGCTTTCGACTATAGTACCTACATAGGTGACATGTCACTGCATGGAATTTGAAGAACACTTTAAAGGTCAAAAGTGGCAGTTACAAACGACTGTTCTCGGCTAGCTAGTTCTTTATCATTTGCTTTGCTGGAAAGAGCTTCTTTTTCACGTTCTTTATGCATAGAATTCCTTCCTTCCAGTACCTGTTTGCTCTCATTTTTTTGTAGAAAAGTATTTGGCACAAACCGCACACTGATCTTTTTTTGGCTTAAAAAATGACAAGTTGTACTCCCTTGCCAAAAACCTCCTATACGTAGTTAGACTAACTGCTTTTCGGTTTTCTGCTATCATTTCGTTTTGATAAAGCTCATACATTTTTGCAATTGTCAACTGAGAATCAAGGTACTTTCTCTGCGAAGATTTTCTACAAAAATGGGACTCCCTCACGGGAAATTTTTCAATATGCTTATTTACTGCAATTTTATCAGTTTCTGTTGTTTTTATTCCTGGAGCATGGTGACCTCGTTTATCAGATCCCCCAAATATACCGGTTACTGAGTATGCTTCTTTGATAGCTGATCTAAGAGGTCCATCGTTAATCGATAACGTCTTAAGGAAAAAGTTGCATCAAACTCGAACACTAGATTCGTTTAAAAAAAAAAAAAGTATTTGGTTGCTCGTTTTCTATGCCTCGAATTTTCGCCCCGAGGCCTTTGTCTTGCTGGTTCATTACATGTTATACTCCGCAGAATGAAATCTTTTTTTCGGTTATAATCTCCGAATCCCCAATATTCCCTGCAAATGCTTTCTCTTTCATTGATTGTAAAGCTGTCACTGTCAGTACATTTGAAGTAGCATTTGCTACAATCAATAGGTTTCGGAGACTTCGCAGGAACAACTATAGAATTTTTAGAAACGTAGGTTTGTCCGAAACTGCGTTTTTTTTTCTCCACGTTATACAACCAGCTCTCAGGATCTGCCTTGTTCCACCTATTCCGTTTTTTGGGGGGTAAATTTATCTCTTCATTTGAATCAGATGAACTTTTATCATCTGGTACAAAATCTAGATCTCCATCTACATCATCGTCCATCCAAGTCTTCCTGTTGATGCTAAAGACAAGATAATTTGTATTGAGCTAAAACTAAAATAATCAGGTCAAATTACCGTGTCCGATTGTTCGACTTCTACCTCATAGGAATTCACATTTACATCATTATTGTTAGTAGAACTATCTATTATCTACATAAATAATAAAAAATTGTCTTAATCAGGCACGTAGCCAGGGGGGGGGCTTGAGGGGCTGAAGCCCCCCCCCCCGAAACGCTAAGCAAAAAATTAAAAACTAAAACTTTCTAATATAAATTCAAATCTTCCGCAACCTTGAATGGTTGCAAAAATGCAAATATAACTTTAAAAAATTTCATTAAAACACACGCACCAGAGAGCCGAAAAACTCGACTTCTAAGCCTTTGTGAAACGCAAGATTCATTGAAAGGTATGACAGTATTATTTCCTTTGTAGAGCTCTTCAAACGCATCTCAATAAGTCTCGAAGAACTAACCAGCAGAACGTGGGCGATGTCTTCGAAAGCATCAACACTTTTAGCAGCGATCCAAAAAAGTGATTTCCTAGTAAGCCTCATTGTATGCGAAAAACTATTCAATTTAACACTACCCTTATCAGTTTTCCTACAGACCAAATCCTTAGATTTCGTTTCTGCTATCGACCGCACAAAAGAAGTTCTGAATTCTCTTAAGAACATCAGAGAAAATGCCGAAGATTTTTTCAGAGAGGCTTTTCAATCCGAATCCCAACTTGCCGAGGACTTATTTGAAGTTGAATTAAGAGCCCCAAGAACTTCATTGAAACAAACAACGCGTTCCAATCCAGAAACCTCTAAAAATTATGTTAAGCAACTTGAATTTGTAGTAAAATCCGTTTTTTTTGTCAGACGAAAATGGTCAAAAAGAGACTCGATATTTCTCTAAAATCAACTTTTTCTTTCACAGCACCCCAGAAGAAAAAATCCATGGGTGTTAGGTAAGGAGATCTGGGTGGCCAAGGATTGGGCGAAATCTACCAGTTCACCGTTCATTAAAAGTATGGTTAAGGAATGGATTTACCCCGCTGCTACTGTCACAAGGTGCTCCATCTTATTGAAAGAACATACCTCTTCTCTGAAAAAGAAGAACATCTTCAAGGAGCTTCGGCGTTCGTTCTCTAAGAAATTCAAAAGAATTAACTCTTTGTGGAAGAACGTGCGGGCCTACTAAATTGTTTTCAAACATTTACGCTAAACCTCCTGTTGAAGAATACGTTTTTTGATTTTGCTTTTATTAATTAATTAATGAAATATTGATATACTTTAATACCTACATACTAAACATTGAAATTAATTTGCCTAACTACATGTATATGAACCTAACTTGAATTTATAATTTTGTATTTAACAAACATTTGTAACCATACCCTATGGTTCTTTAGCCTATCGATGTTGCTTTTTGCCAAATGACTTTGGTGCACTTTTTTTTGATACCTAACCGCTAACGAACGTTATATTTGCCATGTAAATTAGCTAACATAAACCCGTACGCCAATATGCATCGATCACTGGAAAATTAAGAACATGAGCGCAAAGGAGAAGGTGATAACGCGAAACGGTTCACGTTGGCAAAGAGGCATCGCGCGGTTACGCAGATTAGAATCGGTCTCTTTCGTCTAGCAACCACCAACGAAGCAATATCTTCGCTCCCAAAGAACCATTGGGTAAATAATTACATAGTTTGCTTTGCATAAGGAAAATAAAAGTTGAATTTTATAACGTTTTGGAAATCGTTGCGTTTTTCATTTGTTAAACTTTTTCCAATGCAAAACACCTCCTTTGAAATAAGAGCACATTTTGAAGAAGTTGTTCAAAATAATTAAATTCTTACCTTTGAAAGGATTTTGTGTGTATTTAATGGGGATTGGGGTCTGACCAATGGTGCAAATTGTGGAGGTTTGTATAGCTTTATAAATTTGTTTGTGAATTGCGCTCCGTCAGTCCACAGAATGTTCTTGAGGAAGTGTCCGTACCGGTGCTAAATGGGAAGGGTGTAACCTATTACTCTGGAGAGTTCTGGGAAGTTCCAATTGCACAGCTTGTCCTCGGACCTGACTAAAGGCTTAACTTCCACAGCACGCAAAATCTCACCCTCAATTTCTGTCGCCGCTGGGTCTGAACGTCGTTTTTTCTACTTCAAAGAGCTCACCCGGTATCAACAAGGCGCTGATTCGCATCAGTACCCGGCTACATGGTGTACTACGATTTGGGTATCGGCGTTGGACTCCTATCTTGCCAACGAAGCGTTTCCATGGCAGAACCCGTTTACAAACACTATGTCCGCGTAATCACGTTTTGAATACGTTTTGTGGAGATCAACTCATCAATATTAAGCTTTTTTTCATATTCGACAATTAACTGTTAACCATTGCTCATAATTACGTTAGTTTATTATTCTGACTTAATTTTGTTTGACCATTTTTTGACAAAAAACGGCTTTTACAACAACTTCTGTTGATCGTACGTAAAAAAGTTGCTTAACATAATTTTTAGAAAATTTCTCAAGGATAAAAATTTCAGAAAAAAAAAATAAAAATGTATTAAGTAAATAAACATTTTGAGAAAAAAAACATTTTAAGTAAAAAAATGTAACAACAAATTTTCAGAATGTTGAGTTTAAGGAGCCATAACTCTTTTGCAGCTGCACATATGTACCTTATGACTTGTATGCGCTTCTAAATTGTGTTTTCAAAATGCACAAAACAATTTTTGGATCTCTAATAGTTTTGAAGTTATAGCGTTTTAATACCTACATACAATTTTTTGTTCTACGGAACTTCACGAATCTTCCCTTAAAGGATTATTCTGCTTAACTGGGACACCCTGTATATAGTTTTTTGTTTAAAGAATTCCTCGTAAGATTTGGAAGCAAGCCCCCCCCGAAACAAAATCCTGGCTACGGCCCTGGTCTTAATACTATTCATCTCATCTATATTCTTTCTGTTCATACCTGTACTTCTGCTTTGCTTGTATTTTTTAAAGCTAAATTTACCATTTTTTGTCCCCTGCTTTCCATTGCTAAAATTCACTGCAATAAAAACTTAACTACGAATTTAAATTAAACAATAGAAAAACAACGACAGCTTTCCTTTATACACATTCACAACAGAATACAGATTCAACCGAAATTCTGTTTATTATGACGTTTTTCAATTGATTACAAGTATAGGATATAGTAGGCTATCCTATCTACTGAATTTCAATAAACAAAAAAATGCAAAACGTTTGCCAATCAAAGCCCCCTAAGTCCATTTAAGGAGTTTTCACGGACAAGAAATTCAAAATATTTTGATTTTGGGCGTTTTCATTTTGTATAATTTGGAAATAGAGAAACTTAGGACTTAGGGAGTTTTCACAGAACACAGATTTTGTTATTTGATTATACATGCTGTATTTATCTCATTTTTGGGAAAAATGGACTTAGGGAGTTTTCATTGAACGACGACGATATTTTGTTTTGCCTTCATTCACCACTAAACCCATTTTTGCCGCTTCTGTGCTAATGCCTGCAAACGCACCAGTGACAGCTCGCTGTGTTCTGCCAATGATGTCGATGTCGTCAGCGTAAGCAAGTAGTTGCACAGACTTTTGAAAAATTGTGCCCCTGGTGTTGACTCGCGAGTTTCGCACAATTTTCTCAAGAATGATGTTGAAAAAGTCACATGACAGCGCATCACCTTGTCTAAATCAGTTTTTGACATCAAAGGTCTCGGTACTCGGTGAGATTGTTTCCGACTTTTACGGAGCAGCGAGCGTTCTCCATCGTCATTCTGCACAATCTGACAAGTTTTACAGGGATGCCAAAACTAGACATGGCTCTGTATAGCTCCTCTCTATAAATGCTGTCATATGCGGCTTTAAAATCGATAAATAGATGGTGAGTATCGATTTGGACTTCTTGGGTTTTCTCCAGGATCTGTCGTAGTGTGAATATTTGGTCGGTTGTGGACTTACCGGGCCTAAAACCGCTCTGTACCAAGTCATCTCCAGCTGCCTTAAAAAGCTCGGCAGATAAACCGTACGGTCCTGTTTGACTTCAGTTTGGATATTGCTATCCTTACCTCATTTTGGTCAGGTGGACGGAAGTCTTATGGTTTTCATCGCCCAAGTTGAATGGTTCATTCTGCCTGACAGCGGAATTTGTGTCGTCTTCGCCGTTTAACAGTCTGCAGAAATGGTTTTGTCCATCTCCTAAGCACAGACTGTGACTCCACTACAAGGTTTCCTTGTTCGTTTCTACAGGTCTCTGTTCGGGTCTTGTTCCGGTGACACGTTCTTTTTACCTTTTGGTAAAACTTCCGAACATTGTTCCTGGAGTAGCGTCTCTCTAATTCCTTTCTTTTTCCTCCGGAGAAGCTGGTGTTCTTCGCTCCTTTTTTGCTCGTAGAGCTCACGAGCTGCTCTCGTCCTTCTCTGCAGCGCCGCTTTGTAGGCCAGATGCTTTGCTGCATGTGCTTTATTCTTTCTTATGTCTTCTTTTAATTTACTTTCAATTGTCAAAGCTTGAAATCAATGTTGACCACTTTTTAATGAAATCAATAGTATGTCACAAATAAAATTTTGAAGCGGTGAGTAAGCTCTTGTGCAAAAACTCGTATCCCATTAATCCTGCTACTAATAAGTTGCTTCAAATCAATCACAGGGCTTATACGTTTACATGCTGATTGTGCGACATCTTTGAGGGAATATTTATAACCAAAATGAGCTAAAAGGGGTAAAAGTTAACCATAATATACTGTGAGGAATTCTATACTAGGTTTCTGATATCATTCCTGGCTATGGCATTGTGATTGAATGGCTGGATAGTTCGTTTCTTTCTTAGACCTGGGATATGCTCCTAATATGACATATACATTTTGTGTGTTGCCAGTCTTTTATGGCTAAGTTTATAGCCGATTTGGGGGTATAAAAGAAAGATTCCGGTCCCGTGAAAGGGGTTTCTAAGCTAATTCGTCGGCTTTATCGTTTCCTTCAAAGCCCTCCAAAGCCCCTTCAAATATATCTACATCGGATCGGTAGATACTGTTTGCGTAAAAAAAATTTCTAAATTAAAAAAAAAACACCAAAGAAATTCAAGGTAGGTTCCATATTTTTCGAGATATTTCAAAAAGAAAATCCAAATATCTACACGGGTAGATACCGTCCATGGAGGTTAAACAAGTGAAATTCGACAACTGTTGAACATTTGTCTAACATGTAATACAAATAACTAGTATGCGGGCACTTCAACAATTGTTTCAGAACATTTCAACAAGTGGGAAATTTGATAATTCTTTTTTCACTTGAAAGTTCCTTTATTTCTCTTGGAAAAAAGTCTAGGGTTTTGTCAGGAATTTTGCCTGATTTAGCTATGAGAACTTCATTGAACGGAGCTTCGTCTTCATAGCATTCCTTACCACTGTCTCTGAAATTGACTTTGTCCATCACGACATTCTTTATAGAATTACGTATATCAAGTTTTACCTGTAAGTCTGTGAGTGAATGAAAATGGTTTTTCATATTAACGACGACTGTATTTCCTTTCCTTGAACTTCTTATTATTTCTCTATACTGTTCCGCGCTCTATTATATTGTTCCACGTTTTCGTAACTCCTTTTCAATTTTTCCGAAATCCCGATCACTGTCTATGCCCAACTTACGGAAATTTGTGATCGATGAAATCGAAATAGTTCAGTAATATCAGAACTTAATATACACCAAACCTGGGTCCTTAAGCACTAACATTGATTTTGCACTACCAGTCAAAATTTCAATGCTATAATGAAAGTTGACTTGCAATAGTATTGCAAATTGTACTTCTAATGAAAATTAACTTGCATTAACATTGAAAATTTCAATGCTTTAATTTAATTAACGTAAAAGGATCGGCGAGCGAAAACATCTTAAAGCAGCGACTACAGCAGCAGGGAAAAGCGAGATAGAGGGTCGTATGCAAAAAGCAATAGCTCAGTCTCATGAGATTGAGCTGTGAGACAGAGCGAAAGGTATTGAGACTGAGCGTTTGCAATGAGCAAAAGCTCGAAATGGTATGCAAAACCTTTGTCTCAGTTCATTGGGTTGTATGCAAAAAGATGAGTTCAAGCTGTTTACTCACTTTTCTAAGATCTTTCTTAGCATGGTATGCAAAAAACAATACACTGACCGAGTTAGATCTCATCTTGTGAGCTCGATCTCAAAGTGCTGAGATCGATCTAAAATTGAAAGCACGATGTGAGACGGAGCTCGTTTTGATATGCAAAAAGATGACAAAACGATTGATTGCATGAGTTCGATCTCACAAATAGTTAAGCATGGTATTTCTCTTACTCAGTTCATATAAAACAATCAAGATGACCAAATTTTAACCAAATTTTGTTACAAAACAAATTTATATAAATAAAAGGAGTCAAGTTAGTGAAGATTTTCGTCGTTTTGTAAAACTACTAATTGAAAACTCTAAAACACACGGTTTTTCTTGGATATTTGAAAAGATATTTGAAAATAGTAATTATTATATTCCTTTTCATTTGTCTTCTATATATGTAGCTAATTACCGTAATGCGTAAAATTATATGCATTTTTATAGGTATATGAAAATTAGCAACTCTTTTTCCTAACTGAAATATTATCTTTTCCGGTTTTGTTGACTATGTACTATTTTGTTTTTTAAAACTTCATATTCCCACTTTTATGTCTTCACCAAATTGGTTTTCAAAGTACCTACCTATAATTTTAATCACTCAATCAATCTTATTTGCCCTAAACATTAGGCGTGATTTTTTTGCTATCCTATCCCAGTCTTAGCAAACTATTTTCACACAAACGTTAGCCAGGATAATTAAGCCCCAAAAAAACTGTGCTCGCAAGCTATCATTGCTTCAAAAGTTAGCGCAAAATGCTCTCGATTGTGTCATAAATGACATTTAATATTACAAAATTAATTAAATAAACGACTAAAAAAGCAAACAAAGCATTTGCCAAAAATATACCCACAATTTACAAATTTTTATGTGCATTTTTCATATTTGGAAAACGTTTTTATTCG
The DNA here is from genome assembly GCA_955612985.1 of Cheilosia scutellata. Lineage (NCBI taxonomy): Eukaryota > Metazoa > Arthropoda > Insecta > Diptera > Syrphidae > Cheilosia > Cheilosia scutellata. The sequence goes on along the minus strand of OY015312.1, from coordinate 62,947,798 downwards.
CGAATCTTTTGTTTGTTTTTGTTTGTGTACATACTCGCATAATCTTTTGTCTTGTGTTTTTTTTTATTGTTCTGAGCTAGCTACATTTTCCAAATATCAATGATGAGTGCTATAAGGTTTTATGTAGAAATGACTAGCCCAGATAATTTTTTTAAGCCTATATGGGATAGCAAAACGAACACGTCTATTGGTAGGTACCTAATTGTGATTTTTCGAGCAAAATTTAAATTTTCTTATTTAACCAAAAATTGATTAAAGTAACCCAATTTTCTTTTTAATATCATGCTCCCTTTACACTTTTTCTCTCAGAAGACATACTCACTTCTTTTATTTACCCAGAGAGCTTTGAGATCGATCTCTAATCCATTGAGCTAGAGCTGTTGAGAAAGAACTATTTTTTTTGCATATGAAACTGAGTCCGAGTTTCGGTTTGCACAATCGATTTCTCATGTGAGTTCAAGCTCGTCAGCTCTGACTTTGCGATCGTGCTCATCTTTTTGCATACTACCCATTGTCTCAGTCTCAGCTTAACAAATGTCAAGATGAGTTCGCAGAGTGAGTGTAGTGAAGAAGAATCAAAAAGTAAAACGACACTAGATGAAAATAATTGTTTTCTTGTGCAATTTTTAAAAAACAATCCTGTTGTTTTGTCTAAAAGCCAAACACTAATGATGTTTTACAACAGTATCTACGAGAATGAGGAAACAAAAAACTTATCCGTGGCAGATCTCCAAAGATTAGTTTTGTTGAAACAAAATCTTGTTCTCACAAAAAAAACTTAAAATGTTGACTGAATCAAACAGATCCAGTGAGGATATTCAAATACCTTTTGAAAAATATTGAAACTTTGTTCTATTCTCATTAAATTTTAGCTATATTTAAATCATTATATTAATATGTACAAATATGTGATAAGTAAATGAATTAAATATTACGTTGGTTAAACAAACAGCAGGCGATGACCTGCAAGCTGAAGAGGACATAACACATATACTTTGTGAATGTGAGGCAATATGTCGTAGTAGAAGGAAATTTCTGGGCAGGTACTTCTTCCAACATCTGGAGGAGATAGACAATACCAACTACAAGGGGCTACTTGGTTTTTGCAGGGAAATTGGGGTTTTCTCAAGGGCAAGTGTTTAGGTGTTTTTCCATTGTAGGTCACTGCAATTGGTTCCCTCTAGGGATCGCGATGGGCCCTTTTGGTGCCTAGTGCCGTATGAGACATCTCTCTCATACCCCTATTTAACCTAACCTAACCTAAACAAAATCAGAGCGATTTCATTTCTTCTTATTTTTCCTTGTTCCGTTAGCATGGCAGACCTTCTAGAACCGTCAGAGAAACTAGCGACACTTGCTGTAGTTTGTTTTACATACTCATCCGTATTTTCGTCTTCATCTACGAAATGTTTGGATATGTTATGCAAAACAAAGCAGGCCAAAATTACTTTTGGTGCATTTTGTGTAGAAATTCGAAGCTTATATTGTAGACAAGGGAATTTCTGTTTTAACTGACCGAAAACACGTTCAATTATCACTCTTTCTTTAGTTAATACACTATTATAATTTTCTTCTATAGCAGTAGATGTAGGTACTTCGAAATGGCGTCATTATAAAAGGAGTTATTCCATAACCCTCATCAGCGATGAGAACATATGTGGGATTGTTAAGGAGTGCTTGGTAAATAGCAGAATTTTTAAAAATTCGGGAGTCATGAACCGAGCCGGGCCATGAGACATCTACACTCGTAAACTTTTCAGCTCCATTGCATGTCGCTTGCACGTTAATTGAATGAAAACCTAGAAATAGATCACAAAGTAATTCGGTAATCTTTGAGCTCAGCTAACAACATTAACACTTTATAAATGTACGCTTACCTTTTCTGTTTACATACTCTCCATTATGCTGTTTTGGCTTACTAATTGGAAATCTATTTTTCTGCTGCCATAAGGAATTTTCAGAGTCAATTTCCTTCCGTTTTTTCCACAATTTTGTCCGCAACTTCACTAACTATTCTGGAAACGGTGGATTGACTTATTCCAAAATCTTCCGCTATGCCACTTTGAAATCCCGGATCTCTAATAAATCTTAAAAAACCATCATCCTGGTTTGATTACTAATTTTCCCTCCACGGAGATCATCTCTATTTGGGAAAAAGTGATCTGCACCGGATTAAATCTATAAAGACTTTTAAACTCCCGGTTTTGGGCAGTGGCACCGAGAATGTTCAAATATGCAGCCATTTTACCTAATGAGACAACAAATTTGTAGTCTCGACTTTTTATGAGCTTTACCTTATTGTTGTGCGACACTGCCATATTTTTTGCATACGAGAAATCAAAACATGAGATCTGTCTCATTCGTTTAGCAAACGCTCAGTCTCTGAGATCTGTCTCATTTTCTTTTTGCATACGAACCCGAGCTAAAGCTATAGAAAGCGAGATTTGAGACTGAGCTAAAGCATTTTGCATACCACCCAGAGTCTCAACGTCACATGAAGATGAAAAAATTACAGAGTAGCATGCGACCGACGACGACGCGACGTGACAACCGCAATTACATTAATGCGAATGGGTGGAAGAAAGCATGCCCGATAACTGATGGACTAGAAAACACGCGCTGCAACGTGCAGTTTGGAAAAAGTTCCTCCGAACTATTTCAAACATATCTACAGAATCTAGCTATCATGAGACTTCTTTCCATATTTTTAATAATTTACACAGTTGTTCACTCAAATTAAACAAATTACAATATAAATTATAGACGAATTCACCAAAAAGCACGTTTCATGCTGGATTTACATTACCACGCATCGCAATTTTGCATGTCTTCAGAGAGAGAGAGATCCGTTTCCACAGTCAAGGCTAATGATGTGCAAGAGTGAGACCTATCGTCAATTGCAGAATCGTCCGCATAATGTTATATCAGCGAAATTCTCTGTATCCATTAAGTGTGGTTATTTATTGTGCAATGAACATACATAGCTTATCGTGCTTTCCTTTTTACAATGATTACTATATCGTCCGCATATCAAATTGCTTTATATCACAGGCCGTCATCAAATGACGAGCGATCATAGGAGATAGCACTCCGCCTTGTGGACAGACATTGCCAGCTCAGGCAGTAGGTATAGGTATTCCTCGGCGGAAGGAGTGCAGATTTTTTGACTTTTCATTTTAGTTTTGTTTTATTTGAATCTCCATTGTCCATTGTCCCAATTCGGAATGTCCCCCACGTAGAATCTTCTATTTCAAATTACTTAGCTAAAGCGTTTCACGCAATAATCGTAACACAGCGTGTATTCTTTGCCACTTTGCGTAGTAGCGCACATGACAACGTCAAACCTTATCAGGGTATTTAATTAAAGTGTCCCGATAAAAAGTTAACTAACAAATTAATTCATCTTCTGCATCCTTTTCCATTTTCATTGTATGAATCCGACATTCATGAATGTAGTCCAATTAATAACAGCGCTTGTATGACGTATAGGGATGGGTCGGAAAACATCCTTATCACGACATCTCACTCTAAGGTCATTTCCCCCGTCAACTGCAATAGAAAACAAGAAACCACGCCGCCGCCGCCAAAAACAACTCAAGGAGTGAATGGTAACCGTATTTGAAATATAATTTTCCCCTTCGAACTCCCTGGCCGGCTGCCAATGCAATCTGTCCTTGCAATATAGAAGAAGTGTCGAATTTATAGATCACTGACCGCTGTCTAACCGCATACATCCTGCAAATGAATAGCAGCAATCGAAAGGATGGGTAGATGATGAGCGACCAAGGGGCAAATACATTCAAAAGGATACTCTAATTAATTTATATTATCCCGTCAGTCGGTGTTTTTTTCTTTTTGTATCGGTATAGTCATATATTTAGCCATAAAAATAAACAACCCAATAAAAAAAAACAGGATACTATTAAAAAAACCACTCCATTGCACTACAAAGGACGAATTTTTTTTCTCGCTAGAGTTAATAGTCTATGACGACGACCGACGACTAGTTATCCTAGATGTAGAGGGGGACATTGAACGTGCCATGCAACAGAGGGCTGTGTGGAGAGCAGAGTATTTATTTGATTGCCATGTGTGATGACCTCTGCATTAAGTGCAATAGGATATGTTAAATGTGTCGCTTCTTTGTGGCCAGCGGACACGTGCGCACGCGTATCACTAATTCGAGAGTGGCAATAACATAGATAAGGATTTTAAAGAGCCTCCCAGTCACATTCGTCAAACAAGGACGCGATCTAAATTTCGGATAAGTTGAGTGCTGTCTGGCGTGCGTATGAGCATTCCTAATACACTGTCCGCCCTGTTTTAGGGTTCAAGTCGGTCGGTCGGTTGGTCTTAGGGCTGAGCAGCAATTAATTATCCGGACGAGGGTGGTCCGATGTATGTCATTAAGTTGAACGGAATATTGTTGTGTGTTTTAGCTCCTAAATTGGAATAGCTTACTAATTCGATAATTATACCCCGGTGGCGCGGCGGAGGTAATTAAGGCAGTTAGCGATCAGTTGGAAATGGAAATTTCGCTATGCTGAGCCGGATAGAGATGGTCGAGAGGGATGTTTTTCTGAACATGGCCTAAGAGTTGTAGTTATTATTCAAGAGGTAATTAAGTGTAATTTAGTTTAACAAATATAGCTCTATACAGTTGGTTTTTGGCAGACGTTAAGGAAGATAATTGTCTGATGTGCGTAAATACATTTTTGTTATTTAGCAGGATATCTCAGTCTTATATCAACACTGACATCAAGAATAACGGGTTAAAGTATTCCGCAACTCTAGGTACTTTTGAACAGTTTTTCACTTAGGTAGGTACTACTTAGCAAATTCTTTAAAGTTCTTATTTTGTAAACTGACACATCTGTAAATATCTTTTGATTGATTTTCGTTTCAAATGAAAAAAGTGCACGACTATAACTTTTATTCCCGACTTAACAGTGCGAGCTTATGTGTCGATCCAAGGATAAATTCAGGATTAACACAAATTTGGATTTCACAGGCTTAACGATGACATTTAGACAGTGGCTTAAGTTAAGCCACCGACATCAGTGGCTTAAGTATCGATCCAGAGAATACTATAATTGCCATTAGTGCAATAAGATAATGTTTTTGTCATGTTTGTGCATCAGGGCTGCATATCTCGGAGGATATCTCCAACCGCCCCTCTATACAAACCGTGCTTAACTTACTTAACTCCACTAGACAATGCTAGTAAAGAATACGTCACAAAAGTATGGCAAGGGAAGGGAAACACTGGAGACGATCCCTCTTGCCCATTACTATTAATTACCTGCCTACGAGAATCCATTTCGAAAAGGCTTCACCGCCATGAAATGTCCTACACGACAAATCACTGTTATATTCACAGATGGTTCCAACACTGGAGGAAGTTGACGCCGGGTTCTTTTCAATAGAACTGAATTTTGGCCTCTCGTTCTGTCTTTCGGAACACTGTAGTTGTCTTCCAAGCCGAAATCACAGCCATTAGTCTAGCTACAGCGTGGCTGTCGATTAATTCGATATCACAAAGGGATATCGTCATATACATTGATAGCCAAGCTGAAATCGAATCCCTAATATCCAGCGAAATACGATTTAAAGCGGTGGAAGATTGTCGCGTAGATATCTATATCTTAACGAGATAGCCTCAACAGTACAACCTCAACCTCTGCTGCGTTCCTGGTCACTGTGACATCCCAGGGAACTGTGCAGCAAACGAACTATAGCAAGGCGAATCTCCTCTGGCGTGGATAATATAAGTGCACCTATGCTCCACTTTTCTACGCTAATCAAATAATTAACGCGGACGCAGCAAGCAGGACAAATTTCAGATGGAAACATCTAGGATACTGTGATACTGCTATGCTAGGTTCACGCTAGGCTCTTAATACAAAGAGATCCAAGGAGCTTCTTCGACTTAAAAGATCCAGCATCTCAAAAGTAGTTAATGCCATGTCCGGGCCCTGCATATTAGGCAGACATGCGCAGATGCAAGGTCTGCCTGCCATACAATGTCTTCTGCAGAAGATATAGACATGAAGAGGAGAATGAGTCCATCACTCACTTTCTTTGCAGTTGCCCTGCCCTAGCCAATTTAAGAAAGGCTCACTTATACCAGCGCCGGCCGCTTCACTAGTTTCTAGCATTTTCAACTTACAATGGTGGACAGAAGTATGTATTTTGACAAAACTAAAGTTAATTCTACTCTTAATTTGAACTTACTTAGTGTAAATTTTGGCATCTATGGAAATGTCATTTAAATTCCGCTTGAATGATATAAAACTTTCCTTAACCCATTAAGTACACATTCAAAATTTAGAACTTTTGTAAAAGTCTACTTTTTTTACTTTTTCCCTCGGTCTCAAAAAAAATGTTTTGATTCAAAAAGTTTCTTCAAACAATTCTAATAGTGAATGCAAAAAATTTGTTTCCAAAATCTCTTCGCTAATATTTTCTATGATTTTTTGAAAATTGCTAAAAATGACTATTTTTGCCACTTTTTACTCCTTTTCATGCAAAATTTTTCTGAAATCATCCCATTCAAAAAATCAATCGGCGAAATCGGGTATTATAGACAAATACAGTTAATCTAAGAGCTACATTCAAAATGGCGATTTCACCACGAGCTGTGAAAGTAAGGTCGTCTTAAACGAAGTTTAATACAAATCCGCCCAAGCTCTCCAATAGGTACTACAGTGAGTTTAAAATAAAGTTTAAATACACCCCACAAACCTTACATTAAAAAAATATAAAGCATTGATAGAAAAATTTGAGTATGCAGTTGTTTTTCAGTACATCCAGTAAGCAACAACAATAACAGAAAATTTGTACTTTGCCACATAGATAACTGTTAATTTGCGAGAAACGAAAAAATACGTTGGACAAAAGTTTAAATACAACTCAACAATAATTTCTGTTGCACTAGCTTTTGCAGTTTCCTCGGAAAAAAGTGCCGCTATGTTTGTTAATTTGTTTATTTACGAATTAATATTTAGTATTAGTCGTGATTTGATCGTTGTCGGTAGGCTTAAAAACAAAATAATGGGCAAAGGAAAACAAATCGAGTTTAGTGTAAAAGATTTGATAATTAAACATTATAAAGAAGGTAAATCCTACCGAGATATAGGCAAAGTTTTAAATTTGTCGTATGCAAGTGTCCAAAACATTATAAAAAAATATAAAACTTACAAAACAGTGGAAAATAGGCCCAGAACTGGGCGATCAAAATAACTTTCTCGCCGAGATGTTAGCCATATCCTAAAAGAAGTGGACAAAAATCCAAAAATAAGTGCGCCAAAGTTAGCTGGCAGTATTGCTGCAATATCAGGCAAACATGTTCACCCAAAAACAGTACAAAGAGCTTTACGGGACAACGGCTATTGAAGCAGAGTTCCACATAAGAAACCTCTAATTTCTGAGAAAAATAGACTGCTTCGTATGGAATTCGCAAACAAGTACAAGGATATGGATGAGGACTTTTGGAGAAGAGTGCTATTTACGGATGAATCTAAATTTAATATTTTTGAAGCGATGGTCGCGCAAAAATTTGGCGCAAGCCCGGTACAGCACTTCAAACCAAAAACTTAATACCTACCGTTAAACATGGTGGCGGTAGTGTGATGGTTTGGTGAGCGATAGGAGCAGCTGGTGAGGGACATTTAGCCTTTATTGATGGTGTCATGGACAGACACGTGTATAAGAGTATATTGGAACAACATTTGCAGCCTTCCGTGGATAGCTTGGGTCTAGGAAGATATTGGATATTTCAACAAGATAATGACCCCAAGCATACCGCGCGTTTGGTGAAAGAGAGGTTGCTGTATTATGCTCCCCGTCAGCTTTGTAGTCCTCCCCAATCACCGGACTTAAACCCAATTGAACACGCTTGGGAACTACTGGACCGAAAAATTGATCGTGCAACTTCAAAGACCAAAGAATCCCTTAAAGAAGCTCAAAAAAAGGCCTGGTCAGAAATCACACCATCCGAAACAGAAAATTTGGTTCTATCTATGCCACGTCGGCATAGTTGAGGCTCGTGGAGGACCAACAAAATATTAATTTAAGTTTTCTTCTTTCAATTTAATTAAAAATAAGCAAATGAAATAATTTCTTGTATTGTATTTAAACTTTTGTCCAGTGACTTTTTTACGTTTTTGATGAATTGACTGTTTGCGACAAAATTAATTTTTTTGTTCTCGTTATTGCTTTTTATTTAAGTACTGCTAGCGGACCCGGCGAACTTCGTCTCGCCCCAATTTAACTCCTTCAGATAAACTCTAGACAGTGATAATATAACACAGATAGTTCAAATTTCAATGTGATTCATTTGAATGGAATCGAAATCAGTAGAGAGCGTGAGCGATGTGATAAACAATTGTTTTGAATTTGTTTTCCGGCGCAAAAACAAACAACGAAGACGGTTTGCCAACACACGAACAGGCAACGTACAGCTGACCGTGCGAAAACAGGGAAATCGACATTAATCCCACAGACTTCCAACGATTGGCCTTGCGATTTATAGATTGTCATCGCAAAAGCCAATCGAACGGGGAACTGAATCCGCTTGAATTGGAATGGAAGATGAATTGGAATAATCGGAATTCGTGGGATAAGGACTTCCTCTCCTTTGAATTTGTCCTTGATGATCGTCGCTTGAATCACATTGTTCATCAGTTTCTTGATGGACAACCGCGTAACATTGCACAATTTCGGATGATTCAGCTGTGAATTATGCGGTTGAGTTCCTAGCACATCAAACGAGTTCAAAAATTCCGTCCGATAGTTGGTCGCTCCATCCTCATCGGTCACGCTGTCAACGGATTTGTACGAATGCAGTTCTCTAGCGATTTGACTTTGAATAAGGAAATTCAAGCTATCGACGTCGAAACATCAACGGGAATTTGGCCATTGCCAAGCGCGAGCAGTTGTCTCGAGAATTCAGCAGCAGATGGGTCATCCTGCGATGCGACTCTCATGTTCGTGGTCAATTTCAACTTCTTGACATGCCGCCACAAAGACGACGATTTCAAGCATGCATTAAGTTCATCGGCAGCAGTTCAATTCGGGATGACGGGAAGCGTTTGACGAAAATCTATGGAGAGCAATATCATAGCCCCACCAAATCGTCTCAAATCACCTCATAAATCCTTCATCGTTCGGTCAACTGCCTTCAAAGCTCGTTTATGCGTCATCGTGCTTTCATCCCAAATGATGATTCATTCTCGCATCAATTTCGCTGTCGCCGAATTCTTGGTCATTGTGCACGTTGGCTTATCAACCGTGAGAAGATTCATCGGCAGCTTCAAAGCGGAATGTGCAATTCGACCGCCTTCCAACAATGTGGAAGCAATGCCAGATGATGCAACAGCCAACGCATTTTGAGATCTTGACCGAATTGTTGCCAGAATCAAAGAAAATGTCAAAATTTCGTCGAAAAAAATTCAAATTTTCGGGGTTTTCCGGAATTTTCCGAGTTTTCCGGCAAGAATTTTATATTTTTCTATTCGAAAAGCCATTCCGGAACAATTGCACAAAAAATTCCATACAAAAAAATCAATTTTCGATTTTTCCAATTTCCCGAGAGATTTTCCGGAGAGTTTTCCCAAAATTGTCTTTTGTAAAATCCTTCTCCTGGCAATTACGAACAACTGAAAAAAAAAGTTGAGCCAAATCGGCCCAGTTGTTCTCAAATTTCGATTTTTCCGTTTTCCGGACTTTTCCGGGGGGTTTTCCCAAAATTTTCTTTTAGAAGAACCTTCTCCTGGCAATTACGAACAACTGAAAAGAAATTTGAGCCAAATCGGTCCAGCTGTTCTCAATTGATGAATTACTATAGATTTTTGACACCATTTTTATATATACAAGGTGGCGCAAAAGTAATCCTCCTATCAGAAAATGCTATAAATTTTGCGATTGGCCCCTAATGTCAGTTCTGTTTTGACATTTGTGTAGTAAACACATGCGAAATACACGTTAATAAACAATGTTACGCTACACTGCTCCAGAACGCGGAATATTGGTGACTATTTATTTGAGCAATAATCGGTCGGTGACTTTGGCACAACGTGAATTTCGTCGCAGATTTCCTAGCCGTCCAACGCCTACTGGTGAAACACTGCGACGTTTAGCCGCTCGCCTCGAAGAGACTGGCACAACACGAGATGCTGCCAGGCGTGGCAGACCCCGGAGTAGCCGTTCTGCAGAGAATATTGCTGCTGTAGCCGAAGATGTCATGGAAGCGCCGTCGACATCGACCAGACGACGTGCCACGCTACAGAGCAATGATCAACGAGTTCTTTTTGCCGCAACTTGATGAATTGGGATTGGAAAACATGTGGTTCCAACAGGACGGTGCAACGGCACACACTGCACGTGCCACAACCGATATGCTGAAGGATGCATTTCCCGGGCGCCTAATCTCCCGTTTTGGCGATTTGCACTGGCCAGCAAGATCGCCTGATTTGACCGCTCCAGACTTCTTTTTGTGGGGCTTTTTGAAGTCGCGGGTTTATGTCAACAAGCCTCAGACTCTTGCAGCTCTTAAAGACAATATCCGTCAAGAATGTGAGGACCTATCGCCGGAAGTTTTGGCCAAAGTGATGGAAAATGCCATAAAAAGGGCTCAAATGACAATCATCTGTGGCGGCGGCCATTTACATGACATCATATTCTCAACTTGATGTAAAAAAAATTAAAAGACCAAATAAAAATAATCCACAAGAAGAATCAAAGTTTTTCATTTTTTTTTTAAATTACCTACAGCCAAAAAACATCGGAAGGTTATTTTTGCGCCACCTTGTATATAGATAAATAAACTACATACTTATATTTGAGTTGAAATGCTTACTTATTTATAAAAGCGACTTTTGAGAGGTGTATTTAAACTTTAGTCCCTCACGGTATATATATAATATTCGAAATGTTAATCAGCAGGTGTCGAAAATGTTACGTGTTTGGAAGTCTATCTGGTAAAATTACCGACGTAGGTATAGCCAGGGCGCGCATGACACATGTGACATAATACATGAAGTCGTATAGAATGCTTATTGCAGGGGGAGGAGTGTATCAGTCTCTACAATAAAACGCTTCCTCTTGTTACATGCGGTTGTTACAGGCGGCAGCGTTCTCTTAATAGAACGGGTCTGCAGACCCAGTCTCGCTGAAATATTGATTCTTATTCGTATATTTGAATCCAAGGTCTATCTATACAGAGATCTCCAAAACTATGAAAAGACTTGGGGTCGGATAAACCATAAACCCCTAATTAAATGAAATTAGACGGGTGTGTTTGCTTTACAGGTATTTCGAGTTCGGAATTAACCGAGGCCTCAACCAACAAGCCTCTCGAGTTAGCCCGGTCAGCTAACTGCCTCTAGAGTTGAACACTATCCAAGTCGGTTGAGGTCGCTTTCTACTTACGTGCGCCACTTAAGGCGAGGTTTTGTTCTACTGCATTAGTGCATTGTCCCTTCGGGCTATGCTCGAAGATTCAAGGATCTTAGGCGATAGCGATGCTCAATTTCTTGACTAAGTGGATGTCGCTGTATACATCTCGTAGAGTTCGTCGTTCAATCTTCTCCTCCAAAGCCCGTCAATGCAAACGGGACCAAAAATCTTACGAAGAATCGTTGAAAGCGGCTTAGATGTTGGGATAATGCCAAAAAGTCGTAAAACTTATAAATCTGCAGCTTTCTAGTAGTCAAAATAAGTTTATACCCCATGAGGTACCTTAATGATTCACACGATACTGCCAAGAAAATAATATGTAGATACTCCCAATTTGCGAAAATTTCTCCTAATTCTGTATACTTCTGACACTCCTCGAGGGCTTCATTTTGTATTTCTAATTATAAGACTCACTTCAACCGCTAAGGGATGAATTCAACAGAAAAGTCATTCGCTATACGCTCACCCATAAAAAAAAATACTCGTCAAACAAACCTCAAAACGAAACCAATCATCATTTATATGATGCGGAATCCTGGAGCTGTCTTCCACAATCAACCGATCCTTTCATCTTCAAACGACCGCCTTATTGCCTCGTTTGTTTTGTAAACTTTCACCCCCTCCCATCGTGGAGAGAAACCCACAAACCCCTGCACCGCTTTGCCTTACATAAATAAACACTGAGTTGTAACACAAACTGTCATCGTCATTCATAACCTTTCTATTTGACAACCGGTATGGGGGGCTAATTTTCATATTTTCCGTGACAAGGAAATCCTTAGAAATTCTTCTTCTTCTTTCGCATTCAGTTTCAGTACAGCACTAGTGGTTCGCCTTCGCTTGCCTGTGTAGTAGTTGCGCTACACAACAAAAGTAACCAAAGTATGCAAACTGAGTGAGAGGATTTCATTTCTTATATTCTTCCAAGGAAATGGCACAACTTCTTGGCTTTTGCTGATGGGAAAAATGGCGGCAGTGCATACCACCAGTCGTAACGTAAGTGAGTACGGATGGAAATGTAGGTGGAGAGGGTGTGTGTGGTGTGAGTCCGCTTGGCGCTTTCACAATCACAACTCATATATCCTCCAGCGACAAGTAATTTTACTTCGAAAATAAAATAAGAAAGTTATTTTTCTTTGCCCCATTCACCCAGCGACCTCATCCCAGCACATCCACCCCAACGAGGATCTCACTTGGTATCGTTTAAGTGAATGTAAGGAATATATTATGTGTGTGTTTTATTATGCGATTGGTGTACGTCTCTGTGGATGTGTGGTTACTTTTGCCAGTTAACTTCAGACCCAATGGAAAATTGTATTTCATATAGAGCTAAGAGCGGGAAACGTGCGTCGGCAGGGGGGCTGGTCTGAATTTGTACATTCAAATGGAGTCCTTTTCTGTCAACTTGCTGCTTCTGCTACTTGAATTTTCTTTTCATTTCCCTTGTACATGTGTGTGAGTGGGTGAAAACATTTCCAGGACACTGTGTGCGGGATTTGCTGGATATACCTAAGTTGTTCCGCAGTCGGAAGGGGATGACATGGAAAAAAATTTGAATTTTTAAATTAGTTTTGTTAACTCTGGCAGAATGCTTAACGACTTGTAAAGAAATGGAGCTCGTTGCCAGAATAAAATGCAAATGGAAATTGTGGAAGTGCAGTGGTATGATAAGAGCGAATCATCATCATCATATCGTTATTCCGGCTAACCCAAGAGTTGGAAAGAAAAAGGTAACAAAACTTTTGAATAACGAATTCACCTTCAGACGAGGGATGTGCTTTCGATTTATATTTTTTACCAAAGATATGATTTGTGAGTTTATGCTTGGTTTGCAAATAAGTTTGTCCCGCGTGCAAATGGATGCAAATGTTTTTCGTGACAATTTTTCTTTATAAATATATGTTGGTAGGTGCGGTATAATGAGGTTGAGATTTTGTCTACCTATGCATATAAATGTGTATTTTTGATGCTTGCGGTCAGTTAGAAAAAATTGCGCTGCAGAATAATAATAATTGTGAGTGACTTTATTTCACTAAGTGTTAGAAAAACACATTTCTGTATCTGTTTTAACGTTTGGCCATCTAGCCGAGTGCAAATACATTTCCTTTTGACGGTGCCATTAACAGAAAAGGTAGAGTTCTTAATGCTATCACCATAATGCCATTAATTCCTCAAATTATAATCTGCAAGGGTTACTGAGAAACCCAGGAAATAATAGCTTACGTCAATTTTTCATAAATACGTAGGGGAAAGAGGGGGTAAAAGAATTTTTTTTTTTTTCGGAAACCGATGCTCCTCCTACAATTTTGCAAGTAAGTCAGAGAAATTGTGTTGTTTGGTTAAGTGGCAAGCTCAGACACCCTCAAAATAAAACTCCTATAAATTTTTATAGCGACGTTTCATTTTGAGGGTGTCTGAGCCTGCCACTTAACCAAACAACACAATGAATTCTACAGACAATAACCACTTAACAAACAGTCAGAGAAACTTTTTTTTTAATTAAAAATCCATGTTTCATTTCAACTAACTCCAAAATCCATCAAAAATGATCATCAGCAAAGCAAGTTTAACATATAGACCGGGTTATGATATAAGAAGAGAAATACAAATTTTTTTTTTTAAGAAAATATCACTTTATTTTTAACAATTACGGCCAGTTTCAAGACTAGCTGATAAAGTCTCGGATAAACTATCCGGAACTTATCTGTCAACTAAACTTCAACTTTTGGTTTCAAAAGTTTCGAATAGTGATATGTGATATCTGACAGATACCTATACCTAGTCTCGGACAGAATATCAGCCGGTTGAAGTACCTAGCTGTTAAATCCTTTATCCGGAAGATAAACAAAATATTTATTTGAAGTGGCTGGAAAGAATATAGTTTCAGAGCATTTTTTCGTTGAAGAGCGTAGTAGTAGAGGGTTAGGGTTGAAATACTGTATGGTCAAAATTCTGTTTTCAAAATGCTGTATTTTAAAATACTGTAAGTATTTCAAAATTTTGTATGACCAAAATTCTGTATGAACAAAACTATGTACAATGTATTTCAAAATTCTGTATGAACAAAAAGATTCCCATTTTTCCATTTTTTTTTTAAATACAGAATTCTTGTATCCTAATACATTTTTTTATATTTTACTGTCTCCGTGAATGTCAACATAGATTTACGAAAACAAATACCTTTAGAATTTTGCTACTGCAAACAAAGCTTTACCTTTAGCGGTTGTCTTACAAAAAAAAACAGAATTTTACTACTGAGCCCCAAATGAATATTTTTTTATTATTGTATTTAGAAATAGCGGACCCGACAAACGTTGTTTTTCCTGCTCTTACATTTTCATTTCGTTTTTATTTAACCGATGTGTCCAGACTGATTCTGTACTCCGTGTGCTTCGACAGATATTTCCTCGGACGCGTGCCCACGAATTGTATTGTCTAGACAAATTTTTTCCCATGACTGTCGAAGAATAACGTTTGAAAAGTATTTTTTTGTTATGACTTATGAGAGGTGTCACGCCCTTCTGTCCAGTCCCACCAGGTTTTGTAAAATGCTTCAATCAGGCAACGTTCAGATGTCGTAATTTAAATAACTTTGTTGTAAGGGTGGTGCCATGACCTGTTTTCCAATCCCACCCACTTTAGCTCCCATGGGTGTCGAGAAATAGGAATTAAAATGTATATTTTTTTATTTTATTAGGTACCACGCTCCCTTATCCAATTTTGATCAAACTTTCACAGAAGGTCCTTTGCACCAATAACAAATATTTTCTTAAAATTTGATTTCAATCAGTTCGGTAGTTTTCTAGATATAAGATTTTTTGGTTTTGTTCGTATGTGAGGTGCCATGCCATTTTGTCCAATTTTCACCAAATGGATCGTTTAGATTCATCCTTGGACCCACTCAAACACACACAAAAATTTCATTAAAATTGGTCCAGCCGTTTAGGAGGAGTTCGATTACAACACACGTACAGAAAAATTAAATAAGATAGCTGTACCCGCCCGGCTTTGCACGTGCACAGAAATTGTATTGCTTATAGTTCTTAGATAATAATGTTCTTTTGTAAAATGCGAAAAATGAGAAAAATCGATTTTCTGGAATTTTCTTTCTGCGTAAACCTGAATACGAACAATTGCGTAAACAGCAATACGAACAAAACAAAAAAAGAATCATGAAAATCGGCTCAGCGGTTATCGAGTTATAACGTCATCGAGTTTCACCCCACAGAAGATGTTTTTTGTATGGGCGGTGCCACGCCTTTTTGTCCAATTTTGACCAATCTTACAGCAACACTCCTAAGCCAATACCTAAAATTGTCTGTACATAAGTCTCAACTCAATCGATTCGGCGGTTTTCAAGATATTTTTTGTTAAGGCGGTGCCACGCCCCTTTGTCCAATTTTTACCAATCTTCATAGCAACACTCCTGGGCCAATACCTAAGATTATCTGTAAGTTTCAACTCAATCGATTCAGTGGTTTTCGAGATATAAGATTTTGAATGTTATGGGAGGTGCCACGCCCCTTTGTCCACTTTCTCACCTTTTAAACCTTCCCTGGACTTCAACAAATAATTCAAGACCAAAATTAGACAAATCGGTCCAGCCGTTCTCGAGTTTTAGTGAGACTAACGAACAGCAATTCATTTTTATATAGAAGATTAGTTATCTTTATGTTTACCCCACACCACTCCTATGCCACCTGCCACCTGCCACTTGGTCACCACGCCACCGCCACTGTCTTCTGTCCACAAACCAGAGAAAATAGACCACCAGCTCCGCTACACCCACACGTATTCACAGATAGAAAAAGAGGCGGGGCTACTCATTTCAAAACTGGCTCTATGGAATTCTCTTTTTTGCCCGAAGCTGGTGGTCTATTCTTTCTGGTTTGTGCTTCTGTCACACTCACAACATACCTACATATTTTTTCTCAATAAATTTTAAAAATCATATCAATGCTTGCTTTTCGTTATGCAAATACTTTTTCAAAATTTATGTATAGAATTGGAGCAGAAACAGCATTTCGGATAGCCGAATTTTGCATTTACAGCACTCATTTTTTTCAAAAAATAAATGTACAGAATTTTGTCCATTCAGAATTTTGAAATGCAGAATTAGCGCCCAAGGCCAAATTATTTTGAAACACTTGACGATGAAGATTTTAGAACTCGATTCCAGCTTACCAAAACGGCAGAAAACGCGACTTTAAAAGGAAAATATTATTCACTTTTCTCCTAAACCTTCCTACCACAAAGGGGCGGTCACCTTGCCGTTGTGTCCTTTTTTGGACGTTGGCGGTGTGGAATCTTAAGTTATGATGATTTAACAGGCTATGCAGTCATCGGTTTAGTTGTCAGTAGGGTAACCCATGACAGACAGGCTGTTTTGATGAACAAGATATAAGATAGAGAACAGCCCAAAAAAACTCTTAATTAGAGTGCTCGATAACCCTGAAAAGCTTATATCTTATTCCCCCTCTTCTCCTACTCCTATCCACAATAAATCCGCCAGCAATCCGTCACCTAAATAGCTATAGCTTTAAACAACAAAAAAAATATTAGAAAACACGAAACAAACAAACGACATATGTATCGAAACAAACTTAGTGGCTGATAAATTTGTCCGCAAGTATCAGAGACTTTGACGTTGAAACAGAAAAAAAATATCAGCAGTTTTTATCTGGCGGATACTGTTATGTGTCGGCTAACTATCGGAAATCTTATCCGGAACCTTTGAAACTGGCCCTTAAAACAAATTTAAAAACATAAATTTTAATTCAATATCTAACATGAATTCTTATTCTAAAAATATACCTATTATTAATATATTGTCTATCAGGAAAAAATCTATCAATGTTCCAAATTTTACAAACTTTGGCTCCCGTGACTGTCGAAGGATAGCGTTACAATTTTTTTTTATATGGGAAGCGCCTACCCCCTTTGTCCAATTTTGACCAATCTTCACTCCCGGGCTGGTATTTAATTTTGTCTGAAAATTTGAGCCACGCCACTTCTTCCGCTTATCCGGACAACTTACAATTCTAGCCAAAACAGAAATGGATGACAAAAAAAAAGGCAATTACCACTGTACTTTTTCTGTTTCAAGAGAAAGGTCCAAAATTGGTACAAAAAAAAATTACAAAACTCCTTTCGCATCCATCCCTTCGCTAAGGTGCAATCTACAACTGAAGCAGATACGCGGGTACCAACAGCTATGGAGAAGACGAATGTTTCTGACGAACAGGAACCCTGTTTTTTTAGCCTCCAGTATTCCGGATGTCTGCACCTTCTGAAGGGCCAACATTCACTAGGCGGATATTCAATATCTACGCCTAAACAAAGAAATAATGTGGGAAAGTAGGATGACTGCCACAATCTTCGTCGATTATTGCAATTCATCGCGATTACTCCTACCACAGCAACAGCTAGGGCAGAAGAAATGGCAACACTGCCAGAATAGGATACCAAAAAACTGTTGGGCTTGTAAATTTACCCGAGCTTTTTCACGCAGCTGATGAAAATGACTTCGGAATAAGTTCGGAAAATTGCATTCATCTGATTCTGATGAATCTAGATTCGTTTGAAAGGAGACGCCTTCAACTGCCCGACAACAGATGTATTAGTCTCCTTAACATCACATATACAAGATCCTATCTGCCATATTTTTCGAACGCCTAAGAACCTTCTGAAATAGCCTGATTGGCCCTATCAGTGCGATTTTATGTGGGTAAAGTCCATCTCCGACTATCAAATTTTCACACTTGAAAGACACCCAAGAAGTCCAAATCGATATTCACGGTCTTTTCATCTACTTCAAATCCGCATATGAAAGCATTTTTCGAGATGAGCTGACTAGTTTTTGCATCCGGCATTACTTGGTCGTCTGTGTTGGATGACGATAGAGAATGGTCGCAGCTACATCAAGGTCGGTATCAATCTCAACTTTGATGTCAAAAGGATGATGATGTCAATGGTTTAGGCGGTGCGCTGTCATGCGACTCATTTAATAGCTTGAAAGAATTGTCCGAAACTCACATGCCAACATACAAGACACACTCTTTTAAAAGTCAAAATTGGTAGAACCTAGCGAGCTGTCACTAGTACGTTTGTTATAGTATGTATAGAAAAGAAAGCAAAAAAAATGGGTCCAGACCTCCAGAGGTTAACGAGGACAAACACGTATCGGACAAAATGTCACAATCGACAGCTATAACTGTGAGAGGTAGTAAGAGACTGGCTCTGCTATAAACTTTGATAACAACAAAACCTCAGAAGAAATTTAACGAAGAATAACTCTTGTCAACCGCGGTTTCTTTGAACTGAGAAAGCATTTTTATTGAGTATAGTAGAGCCCTATCCCGACTAACTAAGAAGATTCTTCACAAGACCTTGATCATCTCAGTCTTACTTGTATAGGCGCTAAAGTTTGGACTCTGTCTTAATGAAGAGTATCCTCGATCGATTCGAGAGAAAGTTTCGGTCCCGGATATATAGAGCGGATGCAAACTAAGTCTTTAGAGTCTTTGAGTCTTTAGCCCGGTGGGATAACGCAGAGTAGATGAAGTACTCGCCTTAAATGGCACAAGCTTAGACTATGACCTCAACAAGACTTTCAGTGCGCAACTGGAGGCAGTTATCTGAGGACCAGGCTAAGTGGAGAGGCTTGTTAGTTGACATGGTCATGGACATAAATGTACACATAATTATCAAAGTCGAATAACACAGTTGAGTATGGGAACCACACAACATTGACCCACTCAAGTGCCCCGATTGCAATAACCCAGTTCAGCATATGTGCACTCAAAATAAAAAAAATAAAAAGAACCCAAGGTATTCAATTTTAAATATTACGTATTCTTGTGAGAACGTGTGTAACATTGCTGCTATTACTTTGCTGACCCCTGGGTCGCAAAATGAGGAAACGAAGAACCTTAGGCATGGAGGAAGTACTGGGAACGACAAGGCAGCGAGTTCAACACTAATAAAGTGCTTATATATTAGAAAACGTTTTTTTTTTTTTTTGGCGATTCCCACCTTTTCGGGAACAACACTCCCTCTTCATTCATCTTTCCATTGCAAATTGCCACCTCACTCACGTCATATACATCAAATGGCTAGGACTAGGACCCTTAATCTCGCAATATATGCCAACTGATCTCATAAAATAGACTCTATCTGATATCGGTTGATCCGATCAGTGCCTTATTTTACCATCTAAGGAAAATGGCGCCCAACACAAGGTGCCAATAAACCACGACACCATCAGTAAAGGCCGCCATTTTATAGCTTATCGTGTTTCTAAAACTTTCAAAGCTAAATGCACTTATAACTAAAAAAAAAAAAAATAAGTTGTAAATGTCAAGCCTGTTGGCATGCATTCCTCTCCTATCCTCAACGCACATGCCCATAAATTTGATTGCCCCTTTCAGTTGTATGTTTATATCACGGCTTCCTTATCTTAAGTCGGAACAATTTCCACATTTGCATTCATTGCTCGGTGGCATGACACTAGGCAATTATGCGGACTAATTTCCCAAATGCCCGGGTGGGCATTGGCGGTTGTTCTCCAAATGCTAAAGCTGAAGTCAATTGCCGACACGTGAACCCCCAGAACCTAGCTAAAAGTATAGCCATGCCATTAGTCTGAGGTGTAGTCGAATATATGTTTCTTGTTTTTTTTTTACCCTATTCCACTGGTTACCCGCCATTTGATTGTCTTCCCAATTAAGTTTTAGCCATTTAATTATTCTAATTTACTTTGTTAGACCGTTGCGGCAGGGATACAACAATGGCGTCGGTGGCCGACAGGACAGCACAATATGATGAACTTAACGAAATGAAAATGGAAACTTTGGAACATGAATTTTGTCGGCCGCACCTTTGACGGTGATGTCCCGCTAAATGAGTTTGTCATTCACACGCTTTTGTATAAAATATTCTGAGCGTGGAATGAAATGGAGTGCCCAATGCGGCAGTTGTGGTTATCTGGGCGAATATTGTTAATGATTGTGATGTGGCGATACTGACTTTTCGGCCCATCATAGGACTACGCGTAGGTATATACATTCTGGTTTTCAGTGTGTGACTCCGCCTCTTACGGCCCCCCTCTGGCGGAGAGATAATAGAACGACCGAAGTCGGTAATTTGTTTTATTCGTATTTTATTTGCGTAATGAAATTTTTGAATTTGATTAACGATCCCAATAGGGTGGTCAGTGGTGGTGGGTGGTATGTGTGTCGACTTAAGAGCAATATGTTCGTCGTTGAGTGTCCTTGATGGAGGATTGTTATTCTTTTTTTTTTTGTGCTACTACTTTCGGGGAGCGGATTTTAATGGGTTTATTAGGCTCGAGTGAGAAACATGTCTGCACGGTTGAATAGAATAAAATTAATTGAATTTCGGAAATGTTTTAGGTTCGTTAAGCTGACAATTTATGAGCAGCAATAATGTAAAATTTATTTCGAGCTTAAAAAGGGAATTAACATAATTATTTTGCGGTCGAAATGGGTTAAGACACGCATCTCGCCGTAAATGAGCTACATCTTAGCAATAAATTAGTGAGCGGGCGGCGCGAAGGTATGTCAGAATGTGGATATGAAATATGTACATAAATGGCTGACAGAGACGACGCGGCGGTCCATATGACGTCGAGGAAGCAGCTCTTATATATAGGTTGGGCATTGACTAAGTATCCCCAGCTTCCTTTGAATTAAATACAAAGTTAGTTCATAAAAAAAAAATAAGCAATTTATTTCTAAATTTTCAAGAAAAACAATTTATTAATTTTTCCGTAGGTACGTAAAACTTCTTCTGTTCAACTTCTCCGTCAATTCTACAGCCGGTTCCACTGAATTCCTATATGAAATGCTGAGCCGGATGTCGGAGTTAAATGTTTCAGCTTTGTTCTGTTTCGTGTTTTTACGGATGAGATTTTCTGGATGAAAAACGTTTCGAATTGGGAGATCTGAGGATAAGTCATTATTTGCTCTTCGCTGATGACTTGGTCATCCTTGGGTTCTCTCAGATTGAACTCCAGCGCGCAATCGATCGGTTTGTAGCCGTTTGTGTTGAAGCTAAGATGAAGGTTAACGTGAACAAATCGGAAGTGATGGTCGTCTCCAGAACGTCTGTTCAATGCACTCTGCATGTTAGTGGAGTCCCATTAAAACAGGTGGAGAAGTTTAAGTATCTCGGGGTCTTATTCACGAGTGATGGAAGGAGCAATGCTGTGTTTTGCTGTAGGATTGGTCAGGCTGGATCAATTTTGAGACAGCTTGGTCATTCTGTTATTAGGAGGACAGAGTTTGGTGTTAAAGCTAAGTTGTCAGTCTTTAATTCGATGTTTGTTCCAACTCTTACCTATTGTCATGAGGTTTGGATAATGACCGAAAGAATAAGATCGCGGATACAAACTGCCGAAATGAGATTTTTCCGTTGTATTGCTTAGAAATACCAGAATACGTGAGGAACTCAATGTGGAGTAGCTACTTCTACGGACGGAGCGCGTCCATGCCTCGGTGGTTTGGTCATGTTAAACGCATGTCCCCGATCAGAATTCCATGACGTGCTATGGAATCCGTATCATCAGGTAGGCGTCCTCTAGGTAGACCTAGGATGAGATGGTTGGATCAAGTCCATAATCTCTCCTCTACTCGCATGGGGATTGCCCATTGTAGTATAAGAGAGACTACACTCTGCAAATCTATCAGCTGCAAAACTCGATTGTCATTGCTGTCGTTTAATGAAGTCTAATACTTTATTGAAGTTGACACAGCAGTCAGTCGTGCAGTGCAGTTTGTCCACGACACATTACCTAACTATTGTTTAATACGTATTACTTTAATAAATTAATTATTGTTACATTTTACTTAAAGTTGTTGCGCTTTCATTTACAACACCCATGATGATTTGGAGTCGATCGTGGAGGATCGAGAGCTGTGGAGGGTCCACTTGATTTGCCCTAGAGATGGTAGCCTTCCGACTTGATTTTCATGGTAGCAAAAATCTTAACAAAGAACAAAACAGAACTAAGGAAAGACTATCGTTTGCAATTGCCAAAAGTGTAGCCGTCAGACGACACACGAAGCCTTTCAGACTAAACGCTTTGATCGAGACTTCTGTTACTTTCACATATCCATTAACATTCAAAGAGCCTTTGATAATATGGGGTATCTATCTATTGGTATTGGTATGCTGGGCTAGAGAGCGAGGATTTCCAGATTTTTTTTGCTCTAAGCCCATAGGTATATAG
The DNA here is from genome assembly GCA_955612985.1 of Cheilosia scutellata. Lineage (NCBI taxonomy): Eukaryota > Metazoa > Arthropoda > Insecta > Diptera > Syrphidae > Cheilosia > Cheilosia scutellata. Next base: position 62,925,090 of record OY015312.1, on the reverse strand, counting down.
CTGAGTTGCAGTTGATGTTGAGGTTACGGGAAAACAATAGTTTTGCGGTCTGTTTGAAAGCGATGAAGTCTGAAACTCCGCACTATCAGGCACAACACCCTAGACCAATACTTCCTTCCGGTGATGCTCAACCGACCAAAATGAAATGAGTATAGCATAGCAACATACCTAAACTCAAAATCGGAAATCGGACTCCTGGTCCAGACAGCATACCAAACCGGGCCTTAAAAATATCGATGAATGCCCGCCCAGACGTTTTCGTTAGCATGTATAATGCGTGCTTAAGCGAGGGAATATTTCCGGAACAATGGAAATACCAACGGTTGGTATTATTACCGAAAGGAAATAAACCACCGGAGGAGCCCTCATCTTATCGACCGCTCTGTATGCTCGACACTATGGGCAACATTTTAGAGCGAATTATATGTAGCAGACTACAGCCTATCATTGAAGCCAATGATGGGCTCGCGGAACACCAGTACGGCTTTAGAAAGGGCCGATCGACAATCGACGCTATTAAAGTCGTAATAGACAAAGCCCAATCAGCTATAGAAGGTAGACGATGGAAAGGAGGCAGTAAAAAGTACTGCGCCGTGGTTACTCTTGACGTGAAAAATGTTTTTAACTCGGCGCATTGGTGGCGTATCTTACAGTGCCTCAAAAGATTAAATGTACCGAAGTACATATTAAGACTAATCAGGAGCTACTTTACCGATAGGTTGCTCCTTTACGACTCCGATGACGAGACGAAATTGTATAAAATTACAGGGGGCGGCCCCAAGGATCAGTGTTAGGTCCTTTACTGTGGAACGTGATGTATGACGCCATCCTTCGACTTCTAGCCCCCAGGGAAGTCTCCATTATAGGGTTCGCGGACGATATTGCGGTTGTAGTCGTGGCGAAACGGCTTGAAGAAATCGAGTTGTATAGCAACGAAGAAATAGCAATGATAAAGAATTGGCTACGCGATATGAGTTTAGACCTCGCGGACCATAAAACGGAATCCGTGCTCATTACAAGTAGAAAGGTGCTAGAGACGATAACGATCAAAGTCGGAGAGCACAACATTATTTCCAGCCCATTTATAAAATATCTGGGAGTGATGATTGATGCGCGGCTTAATTTCCGACATCACCTCGCATACCTACACCTGCGAGAAATCATCCAAATATCATCATGTCGAATATCGGCGGTCCGAAGCAAGGCAAAAGATTAATGCTTGCGAGGGTTGTAGCCTCCATACAGCTGTACGGGACACAAATATGGTCTGACGTCGCGAATAAAAAGACACACGTTAAGGAAATCAAATCTGTGTAGGTATAGCTACATTATGTGCACTACGAGTTAGCAGTGCGTATCGAACGCTATCCCACGACGCGATATTGGTACTATCCTCTATGGTACCAATCGATATCCTAGCTTTAGAAGCTAGGCGAGTTAGTGACAATCGCACCCAAACCGGGCCAAGCGCAAATCAAACGAAGAAACTCGAAAGAAGCCGCAGCATAGAAACGTGGCAACAACAATGGAACGAGTCTCAAAAAGGGAGATGGACGTACCGACTAATCCCAAGGATTGAAAGTTGGGTAAACCGAAAACACGGCGAACTGAACTATTATCTTACACAGTTCTTCCGACTGGTCACGGTGGTTTCCGGGAATACCTATTCAAGCGAAACCGTGATTCGAGCCCATCCTGTCCTCGCTGCGTAAACGCGGTAGAGAACGTGGAACCAGTTTTCTTTGAATGTGCTCGGTATGCAAACGAAAGAGCTGTATTGCGTGAAGCATTTGGTGAACCGCCAACACCAGAAAACATTGTCCAATATATGTTGAAATCCGAAGATCTTTGGGCTGCTCTGAACGATGCAGCAGTACGAATAATGTGCGATCTAAGGAGTTTAGAACGGCAGCGGAACGCGAATTCGCTAAACAACATGTGACGAAGCAAAAAGCTCGAATCCGTCCAGCGCGAAGTAATACCTAGCGGTAGTTCCACGAGGGAATAAACGGAAAGATTCGGGAGGTGGTTTTAGTCAGTAAGAATCTGACACTACCAATGGACGTCGGACCATTGGTGCCTATGCAAGGTTTCCACCTACCCACGGAAAAAAAAAAAAATCGGAATCGCAGCGGAAGACGACTTGGTGGTTAGCAATAGCATACACCAACTCATCAAAGAGAGATTGGATGGGAAGACTGGATGAATGGAACCTCCGCATCCGCCCTATCTAAATCTAAATATATCTAAATATAGGCATCAATCCTACGGTAGGCGGACTCCCCGAAACCATTAGTCCCTATCAGTGTGGTTTATGCCTGGTAGGTCCACAACCGACCAAATATTCACACTACAGCAGATCCTCGAAAAAACCTATGACAAGTGCAAATCGATACTCACCATCTATTTATCGATTCTAAGACCGCATATGACAGTATTTGTAGAGACGAAGACGAGCTTTACAGAGCCATGTCTAGTTTTGGCATCCCGGCTAAACTCGTCAGATTAGGAACTTTGTTTACCTAGGCTACGCTATTAACTCTGATAATAGCCGTTTTTTATTATCAGTTATGATCTATATAGATCATCGATTTACATGCACTTACAACAACAACATGTGATCCTGCTTTTCATCGAGATCACGAAATATGATCTGAAATTTAGTTCAACTATTTCTCGTTGTTGTTTCGTGGCGTTGTTTATTTCATTCACTCAATGTTGGTGTCCCTGTAAATTATAGCCACACAGTAATGTTGCCAGACCAAAATATGAAACACAATTAACACAAAAAATCAATTAGCATTTTTTCTAATTCCAATAAGTTACTATTCCTACTTTCGAGATGTTTTGTTTCGCTATATAGCACAGAAATATAAATGGAAATATAGCAGTACAATACGGTTAATTATGATGCATATTTGAACATAACATTTGAACATAGTTTCCCCCAAAAAAATATTGAATGCTAAATGTACGCAGATTAATATCCATATGGTAACACCCCGACACAACAAGCGAAATGTCAAACTCAAATATGAGCAAGTGCAATGGAGAAATCATCGCATTGTGACGTCACATTGTACCGTGTGGCTGCAAGATGGCTGGTGGCAATACGAAATTTGTCATAATTGGTATTGGATTTCATATGTGAAAAACAACTATTGCTACAACTCAATCAATGATCCAGTTTGTTTTATTTTCATGATCTGATCCGTATCAGATCACGCTGATAATAAAAAACGGCTAATGACAGCATAGCAAAAATGAAACGAAGAGTTACACTCTTGTCAAGGGCTGCTTCTTTGGCCTAAGAAGGCAACTGGACTAGTAAGGCCTTGTCAAGAAACACTAAGAAGACTCTATAGAAGATCGTAATCATCCCAGTCCTCCTCTATGGCGCAGAAGAATTGACTAAGAATAAGAATGGATATTAGCAAAGACGGATGAAGAGCTTCTTGGTCGTTTCGAACGCAAAGTTCTTCAACTGATTTTCGGTGCCGCTTGCATTGACGGGCTTTGGTTGGAGGGGGAGATTTTGCAGCGAACTCTACGAGGTGTATACTGTACAGTGTCATCGACGTGGTCAGAAAAGTTCATATATGTCGACTGATTAAGATGGCTAGGATATGTAGAGCAAATGGATACCAATGCTTCGGCCCGAAGAGTCCCATTCCAACCTGGAGGTACAACGCAGTAGAGGAAGACAGCGCCTTTAGGTGGCGCGCACAAGTGGAAGGGGACCTCAACCAACTTGGAGTGCACAACAAGAGGCGGGTATAGCCAATGATCGGGCTAACTGGAAAGGCGTTAAGCCCCAGGACCATAGTCATTGTGTTTACACGGCGTTAAAGGGATAGCACTTTTTATTCTGGTAGTGGTTGTCCAATGCTACCAACCTTAAAACTATTGACTATATCGAAGATTCCCATAGGAACTGCGTGCATTAGAATCATAAGGGCATTACGAACCACACCCACAGCGGAAAGAGCCTATAAACTTAATAATAACATCTAGACAGACATTTGCTGCAAACTGCAGTGCCCTGGGTCTGAGTCGATTATTCACTGATAATTGACGCTTTAGAAGACGATACGCCATAATGGCCATGAAATTCGACCGTTGTAAAATGTTGCGTTTCGCATATACATATGACAAAGAGAACGGATTTTGTTGACCTTGCCGTTTTTGCCTTTTTAAGGTTCCGTTTCCATGTGGAGGCACCTTATTGCTTTCGCTACGATGTCTGTCCGAATAAAATAAAAAATATTGTACCTAGGTCTATCTCAAGAACTAATTGAAGGCTGGAATTTGCACACAGTATCAGGTATAACCTCTAGTTAATCGACAAATACCAATATTAACAATACATCGGCTGAAAACAAATCCCTGGGCAAAAAACAAATCCTCTCAGCGATAGTCTTTGAACCAAAGATTCGCCTTGAGGTATGATTCACAGTCACTTGTTGATTGAAAAATCATTAGTCTCGGTGAAAATCGAGCAAACAGTGCGTCTAGAACAGATGTGGTGGTCGTCTACTGATGAGCCCACCCACCACATCGGGGCGAAACGCATTACTGGAGTCGAGGCCAACTCAAATTTAAAAATTTGTGATGACAATCGTACACTCCAACAATTTATTCATTTCATAAATATGTTTATGATTTGAAAATAGTTTGATTACATCGGCTGGTTTTGGAGTTATTCTTAATTTCGTGGAAAAAATATGTTCATTCGCACAAAAAACTGTTTATTTTTAGATTTACAAAAAATCCATGTAATCCTTTCTTGTAGATCATCTTCGTAGCTATATATGTGCTGAAGACTGTTATGTCGAAAAGTTAATATTTTAGAAGATATTTACAATAAAACTCAATCAATCGCCACAATTGGAACTTCCATTCCAATCCCAATGCATACCCATCTCATACAGCATACACCCAACACCATCAGCGTTGCCAGCACGGGCTATTTATCGCCAATTAGGCTACTCGGATTTTTCACTCGCTCCATGAAATTTCGATTTGGGATTTATCCCAATTTGGGCTATTTCATTTTAAAATTCGGCTATAGTCTTGTGAGCTAATTTTACTACTCAGAAGTGTGGTTAAAACAATATCGAAACTGGAGTTGACTCATTCACAATTACATTTTTAAAAAGTTTCAGTTCTACGAGTTCGCAATGAAAAAATCATTATATTTTTTTCATGATGCATGACTTTTTTCAATAAATTTCTAAGGAGCCATGCATGAATATGAAAACTCATTATTTGCCCAAGTATATGTCCCCTTCCAGCAAAATGTTTTTTTTTTGTATAACATGTATAACATTGTAGATTTATTTAATGTTAACATTTATGCAAATTTGACTTCAGAAACAACCTAAGAATCAGCCTCCACAATGGAAGAAATTTTGGAGGAAACTTGCGATTTTTAATTGAGTTTTTTGCTTTTATTAACTGATTACTTTCACCAAATTTTAATCTTATATATTTTTAAATTATTTTTCTTTTAATATCTTTTCTTTTGAATACCTTCAATTTTATTATTTATTATTTTTAGTCTGTTCTACTCTTTTATTTAAAACGTTAGGTTGTTGCTGTTTCTATGTTTCTAATCAAACCTAAATGCGCAATTTTCACGAAGAGGCTGATATTTTAATTGTTTTTTGGTATTTAGTTTTGTTTTTTGGAATTATTTTATGTTTTGTTAACATACCACATAAATACCTATATATTTTTTGTTTTTATTACTTTAATTTCCAATTACGAGTTCGTATATAAATGGAATGAAGAAGCTAATAGCTACAAGATTTTTAAAGTTGGGCTCCATACCCCTTAGAAAAGCTGGCAACACTGAACACCATTGTCAATGTCACCACACTCACACGCCCATAAATACGCATACCATATTGGTGTTTGGTTGAACACGATCTACACCACGCGCAAGCAAACCGAGAGAATTACTCCGAAAAGGGTGTGGCTTGTGTGTTTATCGCTCTCGATGCATTATGCGTTGTTGGATTGCATGGGGAGATTTCGTGTTGGATATGAGTGGAATGTCGTGGCTGGCACTTCACAAACCAGTAAGAATAGACCGCCGACTTCCCGTGCACCTACCCGATTCCCCTCGAAAAAAATTACCCTGTCTGTGAATACGTGTAAATGTCAAAATTAATGGCGGCAATGATTTTACATGCTATACCATGGGCCTAGGATTTTTCAAGTATGCGTGCGTTAATTGCGCTCCTTTGATTTTGTACAGCACCAAAACATGAAAAATCCTGGGCCCACCGGCAGCTTGTAGGCAAAGTCCGTTATGTGGGAGGAGTCGACGGTCTATTCTTACTGGTTTGTGTGGCACTTGGCATTGGCAGTGGTGTGGTGGTTGCTGTGGTTGATTTTGCAATGAAATATCTTGTTCGCATTTTTAGGGAGTTGGTTAGTAAAAGTATGTACATTGTACATATATAGGGTGCTATATAGTTAGTTTTCTAAGATCCAAGTAGGCATAAGGTAGGTGGTCCAAATAAGGCCCGGAACTTAATAAGGCCCAGTGCGCAAAAAGTGGGCACCTATATCTACACCAAAATCGATAGAAATTTCCTTCTGACGCAATCGTGGTTTTTCTTACGGTCGATAAAAGTTAGTATAGGTGCACGCATGCGTTTTCTTATAAGAAAGTGGTTTTTATTGTTAATTTTAGTGCAAATAATAATTCGGGTAAGTCTGGTTTTTACATCCAATATGTTACATACAAAACAAAGGTTTACCTAGTATGGTTTAAGTAACATTTTAATCCTTTGCGTAGATTTTCGTTTAAAATTTTATAAACAAAAGCTTTCCATGTTCTTAAAAAGGCTCACAGAAAAAATGAACGGGCCTTATTAGGAATATGAAAAATTAAATTAGTTTTTACATTGTTTTTAGACGAAATGACAAAGGTGGGCAAATTGGGAAAAAAGAAAAGAAAGACCGGAGCATGGACCGGAGTATGCCCATAAAGAAGACCGGATGGAAGACATGAACAGTGTCATCATTATGGTGCTTGATATCTCGAACTTTGTGTTGGAATAACTGAAGATGACGAAGGACTTGATTGTCCTGGTGAATGTACCTACCAAAACTTAAAATTTAATTTGTTACTATTTTTTGAATTAATAATATCTACTTATTTTAAATTAATTTCTTAAAGTCAACATTTTTTTTTATATATTTTTTTTTAGTCAAGAGGGCTGTATTTGTCTTTTTTTATTATTAAATAATAAAATAATATATAATTAAATAATAAACTACGTTGTTTTATTTGTTTCAGGACATAATTACTTCTTATTTTAGCAGGATAACCAAAGAAATTGAAAAAAATATGTATGGGTCTTATTCGGAACTGGTGTTCGTAATAAGTCCCAAGGTAAGGTTTTTCAAAATGTTAAAAAAATATGTTTCATTTTCGGTTTTAAGAAATAAATATATAGTTTTTATATAGATAACTGAACTAAGGTTTATGTTAATGTCAATTTAGTACATTTTTTTTACGCGCTTGGAAGTTATTAATGAAAAACTATAAGGTGGGCCTTATTTGGGTCACCTACCTTAGGTCGAAACTGACGAGTGACGACCACCGACGTTAGGGAACAATACCTTAACTATGCATGCATATTATTATGAACTAACTAACGCACGGAACCTTCGGTGCGCGAGTGACACTTGCACTTGGCCGGTTTTTTAATAACATTGGCTTCTTCTGTCTTTCTTGGTCATATCTATCAAGTTCATGTTCACTTTCATCTGTACAATTTAAAAAATAATATCGCCTAAGCATTACGTTGTTTGCGAACGTCTGTCAAACATCGGAGACTACCTATAACTAACTAAACTATCCTGAAAAAGCTTGTCAATTCAACCGTTTGGACTCGGCATAAAAATTGTAGGTCCTTCCATTTTTCCCAAAAATAAAAACTCAGACAAACGAATGGTTGTGAGAAGCTACGCCTAGGGTTCCTATATGGACCTATCGCGCCAAATATTTATTTATCTTTTCTTTGTGTCCTATATGTACAATTGATTGGAAATGTTTTAAATATTTTGAATGGGATCGATGAGAAATTGCAAAAAGCAAAAGGACCAGCTGCTGAAGTTGCAAATGAAGGACTCAAGACCATCAAATAAATAAAATAAATAATATAGTAAATGGCGCTGAAAACTTCAAATTGCAGTCGATGACAAGGCGCCTATTAACTGGGCTCCACTTGTCTCTGTCCACGTCCTCTCTTTACCTCTTTCAAAGCATTCCTGAGGGACAATCGCAGGCGTTCGTTGTTTCTGTTGTATACGTTGTTATTATAAGGCTTAAAACCTTTACCTTTTAAAAAAAGGCATTTACAGATTAGTTTTGCCTTTTTTTGATTTTTTACGTCAACAAAATACATTCCCTGCGATATGAACATCTGACCGAAATTGTTTCAAGTTAGTTGCCCATCGTGACGCACTGACCAAAAGATCGCGACGCACGTATCACCTGTGATGAGTGATCAGTGATCTTTCAGCTTAAAGCCAGAAAATGATCCTAGTTATCTACATGTAACAATCGCTATTGTTCAAGCCATTATATTCCGCATGTATCATTTTTGTATAAAATGCGCCTGAGTACCTACCTATCTAAAACTCACATGTGCACTTCAATGCATTTTGTATGGCAGTGGCAGATGATAAAGTGAATTGAACCACATGCCGTCCATCGGTATCAGAGACCATCAAAGATCGAAACATTGACATTGTCCGTGCGACCATTGAGGAGGACGTTTTGTAAGAACATCTATTCTATTCAATTAAAGAAGAGTTGAGAGCTTACAGCAGCGTGATATGGGATACCCTGACAGAATGGAACAAATTGAGATGTTATCTCTGGACGCCTAATTTGTTGTCCTCTATACGTTGGTCTATACACACCAGTGCTATAGTCAATTTCATATGTAGCTATACCTACCCTCCACGAAAAAAAGAATTGAAAATCTATCTATAAGCTCACAGGGATCCTTTGTATTGCCTCACTCTCGTTGACTCAAGAGCACCACTTGTGCTTTAGTTTCCCCTTTATTTTTCTACTCAGAGGCAAGTGCCATACCCTGTTGAGATACGACGAGTATACGTGGTGGTTGGAATAATTTTACTTTGCCAAGGAAGAGAAATTGGATAAATTTGGCCAATCTTATCCAAAAGCGAACAATTGGTTTTTATTTAACAAAAAAAAAATCGCTCAGCATTGTTATTTACTTTATATACGACTATTCGATGATAAAAATGATACCGGGACGGGTCCATGGCCATGTTGTGTCAATAGGACTAAACCGCATCCGACGATGGACCTTCAAGTAAAATGTAAGACCATCTTCCATTGATTTGGATTGTTCGATGGTGGTCAGAAAAAAAATCCAATCCAAAGTCCGCACACAATGCTGAGGGAATGGCCGATTAATGGAAGAATAATAAAAGAAAAGTTATCCGTACCTAAAGAAGAAGAAGAAATAAAAAAAAATGTAGAGTTAACTTTCTTCTGATTTTTGGTCGAGAGGAAGAATGAAAGAAACCGAAAATTGTCGAACAATGACAAACAATGAAATAATTGTTTGATTCGAATTCTCTTGAATTGAATTGAATCAGAAGAAGTTCCACTTAAGGGGAGAAAGTTTTTGTCGCTGTGGTTCTTGCTCTCAAAAAAGGAAATATCTGACTACATGCGAAGTAACTGCAGAATCGTCGAATTCATTACACCCGATTTGTTTGATTAATGAGTCAACTAGAGGTGGTATAGACAGCTACCCATCCGGCCCTCCACCTATCTTGGATAGTAGTTTTGACTACGTTTCGGTGTTTGGCAGATGGGCCGGCCGGTGCAACACGGATGGGACACAAAAGCCATGATGCAACTTCTTGAGATAAAGAATTCCGGAGGTAAACTAGTCTCCCATTCAAATCTCCGGGGGGACTATCTCAGGGGGTTCAATATGCAAATAATCATCCACCAGGACTTGCACAGACGACAGACAACAACGAACACAAGGACAAAAGAAGAAAGCTAGCAACAGATTTCTGCAACATTCGAGGTCTAGGATTCTACAATGTTGCGTGCTGCCAGACGTCCTAGTTTTAACCGAGACTCAAATAAACTCAAACACTGACTAAACATACCTTCGCTGTCCAGGATACGAGCTACTACGAGCTCGTTTTATATATGTATAAGGGGGGACTATATGTGTGTTTACCCGAACAGATCTGGCGTGTGAAAGAAAAGAAGAAAAACTCAAGAACGACTGATCGAAATCCATCTACGCAAAAGCATTGATACGAAACTTCTATCCACTGCTCAACATGCTTACTCTAAAGGTAAATCCGTGGAAACAGCTCTGATGCATACGCTGACATGTTCCATCGAGGATTCCCTCCGTCACAAGGAGTATGTGACGGAGGGAATGCTTGCTATGCTTGCATTCCTTGACATTGAAGGCGCTTTTAGCAACGTTGATGCATCTGCAATCGCGCGGGCACTGTCAGCTCTGAACGTGGACACCTCGCTCAGGGAGTTGATTAATCTGATGCTCAATAGCCGCATTATCAACTCTAGTCTGAGCGGGGCATCTGCCAGAAGATCTGTCAGTAGAGGAACCCCACAAGGTGGTGTCCTGTCTCCCCTTCTCTGGAACTTAGTGGTCAATCAACTGCTGACTTGCCTGGAAGCGGGGGGCTACAAAGTGATTGCATATGCGGATGATGTTGCTATTGCCGTGTCAGGAAAGTATCCAAATACCTTAAAAGAACTCCTACAACACGCTGTCCACACGCTAGTAAAATGGGCGAATCAATGTGGGCTGGGCGTCAACCCTCACAAGACCGAACTTGTTCTCTTTTCTAGGAAATACAAAATTCCGCACATTGACCCTCCATCTATAAATGGCATAAGCCTGACTTTCTCCAATGAAGCCAAGTACTTGGGTCTTATTCTAGACAGAAAGCTTAGCTGGAAGTCTAACATACAAGAAAGAGTTAAAAAAGCAACAATAGCTCTCTTCTCTTGCAAAAAAGCAATAGGAAATAAATGGGCCTACAACCTCGCATCACCCACTGGCTATACATCTCGGTCATAAGGCCGATACTTATACGTTCGGTGTGGCTGTCTGGTGGACTGCCTTGGATAAAACGACAAATCGCAATAAACTAGGCAAAGTCCAAAGAACCGCTTGCTTGTGTATCAGTGGAGCTCTTCGCACCACAACCTTCTGCTGCACTTGACATCCTGTTCCACCTGACTCCCATCGATATCTTCAGCAAACAAACGGCAGCATCTTCAGCAGTTCGGTTGAAATCAATTTCACAGTGGACCAGCAAACCAACTGGCCATGCTGCTATCTTAAATACATTTAAGACTCTCCCGAAAAACATCGACTACACCATACCACAACTACAGTTTGATAAAAACTTCCAAGTCTCCATCCCCAATAGGTCATTCTGGGAGGAGGGGACGTTCTTTGATGATGAGGCGGTTCAATTCTTCACAGATGGATCGAAAACGTCCGATGGTGTAGGAGGTGGTGTTTTCTCTGATAGACTTACCCTCAGTCTCTCCTTCCGTCTCCCAGATCACTGTAGCGTTTTTCAGGCGGAAATAATGGCAATAAAGGAAGTCTTATCATGGCTAAAAGAAAACGTGATATCCGCTAAAGATATCCACATCTTCTCATATCTTTAAGTGCCTGGAATCATCCTCTATTAACTCCAATACAGCCCTAGACTGTCGCACGTCTCTCAGAGAGATGTCGGAGCAGTTCAACATTCACCTCTGCTGGGTGCCGGGGCATAGAGACATTCCGGGTAACTGTAAGGCTGACGAACTTGCCAAGCTGGGAACTACACTACCTATAGTACCAAGCAAATGTACTTTAGGTATCCCAATCGCTACGTGTAAACTTATAATAAAGCAGGATGCCATCCAAAGAACAAACCTTAGGTGGACATGTGGCACGACATGTCTAGCGACAAAACAGATCTGGCCTAAGCTAGATCTCAAACGTTCTAAGAATTTGATTTCTCTTGACAGGAGGCATATCGGCGCTACAATAGGTGTCATTACGGGCCACTGCCTTATAGGTAGGCATGCAATAAGGCTTGGCGTACTCTCAAACGGTTTTTGTAGAAGCTGCTTGGACGAAGAGGAGGAGGAGACCATTCAGCACTTCCTCTGCACTTGTCCGGCACTCTCCCGAAAACGGAAACTCCATTTGGGAGCCTCCTACTACAATGATCTAAACGATCTAACAAACCTAGACATTCGTAGTCTCCTTTGCTTCATCAGAAGCTCAAACTGGTTCAACGAGTAGGACGAAATTTTTAATAGATTCATGTGGTATCACAAGGGACCTAATTGGTCTAAGTGTGTCGGCCTTTTGTCGGCAGCCACTTCAACCTAACCTAACCTAACCTAAGAAAAGAAGAGATGGAACCTGCGGATCTCGACATAATATGGCTAAAGGTCGTCCAAATTCGTTTTCTGTCTGTACCGCTCGCCAAACGATAACCAACCATCTAAATTATTTCGTCATTTATACGATAAGGTATAAAAACTGCATACAAATAAATCATCCGATCGCTGAAGTTATATTATATACTATGTGACTTCAATGGCCATAACATGGATTGGCTACGATATTCTAACCGAACGGACAAGGCAGGGAAACAAGCTGAAGACTTCGCCATTTGCTGCAATCTCACTCAGCTCGTTGATGAGCCCACGCGAATTCCAGACAATCCATCAAATTATAGGAACACTCGATATGTTTCTCAAAACAAAGCTGGATAATTATAAAATAAAAATATCTGCTCCCTTAGGGAATTCGGATCATACTCTAATATCTGCTATCCGCTATATACCGACACCAAGGATTTTACTCGGTATGGAACTTTATATTCCACATTGCATCAAAAAACTAGCTTCAAATAAACCTGGTTTAACAAAGAATGCAAGAGAGTTACTGCAGCGAAATACAAGGCTTTCGGTGAATGACGGTCAAAGTAATTGGATTTCCTAGCGGCTCACGCGCATTCTGGTACATGGCGAAACGCAATCAGTAATAACTTTAGTTGCTCTTCCTTTCCACCTCCAGTAAAAGAAGACGGCACGCTAGCAACAACACCTAAAGAAAAGGCAGATCTTTTTGCAAGCATGTTTTCAGAGAATTCCACCCTAGATCCTGCACAGCTAGAGCCACCAAATATCCCGAAGGTGCAATCATCGATGGCAGAAGTGAAATTTCGGCCTTGAATAATTCAACGCATCCTTAAAGAACTAGATTGCAATAAGGCGACGGGACCCGACGGAATCCCGGCTATAGTACTCAAGAGCTGTGCACCAGAACTTGCACCTGTACTTTGTAAGCTGTTTACCATGTCGTACTCCTTCCTTCTTGCTGCTCGCATTCAACCTATTCCAAAGAAAGGGATGAAATGTCTGCCACAAACCTATCGTCCAATAGTGTTACTTTCAATGCTCTCAAAAGTAAGTAATGGAAAAGGCAATAAATGTCGAAATAATCAAGGATCTAGAAGGCCACCGATTAATAAGCGGCAGGCAAAATGGATTTCGGAGCCGTCGTTCCACTGGAGACCTGTTATGCACGCAAGCAATTGAACAACACGGCGAATCCAGAGCCGTAGCCTTGGCATTTGACCGAGTCTCGCATTGAGCCCTATTGGGCAAGTTAGCATCTTATGGATTACCACAACAACTCTGCGGATGGATGCAAAATTTTCTTCTGGGAAGATCGATCCAAGTTGTTGTAGATGGTGTATCATCTAATTCGTTTGCTATCAATGCAGGAGTTCCTCGCAAGGATCTATTCTTTCTCCAACTCTATTTCTTATCCAGATCAACGATTTGCTTGGATCGACAAATAATAATATCTACAGCTTTGCAGATGACAGCACTCTTATATCCACCATCTCGAACATTGGGCCTGTGAATGCGGCTACATCACACAGCCAGAGATGTGAACAAATTAGTTCTCTAAATGATGATCTGGACAAAATCTTGAAGTGGGAAAAGACAACTTGGTTGTATTTAATGCAAACAAGACACAGCTCACAACATTTTCTAGGAAAAATGCATCAACAGTTCCTCAAATGGATGACCATCCAATCCATCCCAAGGACTCAATGCACCTTCTAGGAGCCACAGTCAATTCAGGAATCTCATATCCTATATCGCTAGATCGGCGTCCGCTAAGTTGAGCTACCTATTTAGAGCATAGAGGTACTTTACCCCCAAGCAACATATCCTTCTCTACAAAGTACAGGTTAGACCAGTCCTGGAATATTCTTCCCATATATGGAGCTCGGCCCCAAAACATTCACTTAACCTACTTGACAGCATACAGAGACGAGCAGTTCGACTTATTGGAGACTCTACACTCACATCAAATCTACAACCGTTGGTGCACAGAAGACAAGTCGCTGACATATGCCTGTTCTATAGGTACTTACATGGAAGATGTTCTGAGGAACCCAAAGACATTATCCCTCGAAATGCAACTTTTGGGCGCCCTACAAGACAGGCTGCTAATGCTCATATGAACATACAGTACACTTGACAACTGCGAGGACATCAATTTTCCAAAACTCCTTCTGTTACCGGACAAGCAAACTTTGGAACTCGCTTCCTGGGGATATATTTCCAGAAAACTACAATTTGCAGGAATTTAAGTGCAGAACTAACATACATCTGCCAACATCTCGGGGAGCTATTGAAGCGTTATAGGTTCGCCTTTCCCGGGAGAAGTATTTAAAAAAAAACTAGAGCTGATCAGATGTTCACATCGAAGGTCGACAAAAGAAATGTTATAGAGGATGCTATATTCTAGAAGTTGGATCCCCTCGGCCTCTCTTTGTGGGGTACAAAATCTACCTATGGTATGTGCTTTTTCCGATTTACGAAATTTGTTGGCTCTAATTCAATTCATTCGCATAATTGGCATCAACTTAGCGTTGCCCAGTTGTTGGAACTGTCCAATAAACATCAGTTGTGCTTATTTTAACTCCCCGTGGTACACATCGAATAATATTCTTGACCATCTCGACTCGTCTTCCGAAACTTATAAGCGCGAATGTTGAACATACAAAGAATTTCTATTTTATATTCTATCGGAATGACTGAAGGATCGAGTTTCAAAAGTCTAACATTATTAGTTCCTTAGAAAGAGGACGTGCGACAACGGAGGAATTCACTAGATTGAAACAACGGTGTTGTCGACAGTCAAGATTACAATATATACCTACATCTTACTTGAGCTACTTTGACATAATTTGGAGCTATAGAAGGTGAGTATTTTTCAGTCAGACATGTACAAGTACATGGAATGTTCGGACACTAAACAGACCGCGTGCAGCCGAACAATTAGCGGAGGCCCTAGACTGCTAGCAGAAACAACTGCCATCAAGGAAGTTGGATGGGATGGCCCGTACAAAACTGGGACATTTATTAAAGTGACTGCTGTAGAAAGCAGAGACCACTTATTTGGATGCGAATTTGCCATACGCCGCAAACTTAAGTAAAAAGTATTGAGCTATCGACGTATTAGGGATTTTCTTACGACAATCTGCATCAAGGCTAAATTCACCATCATTAGTCATGCGCCCACTTAACCAGACAGGAAAAAGATATGATGCTACCAAAAACTGTTTCTATGGGAGCTCCTCGACCAAACATATGAGGAATGTCTTAAGTAAGTCGTTAAAATCGAACTCGAAATTTTTAACGCCAAGGAGGACATTTTTGGCAGTCCGATAGGAAAGGATAGCCTACATGACATCATGTCTTGAAACAAACTTAGGTTTAATGACTTTGCTACGGGACGTAATGTTATAGCTCCTTCAGCCAAATTGATCATATTGCGATCGACGTAAGACACTCCTTCAGCATTTTAGATGTCCTAACTTTCCGAGTGACCAACATAGACTCGAACCACTACCTTGTACGAATACGGATATCGCAAAAGCCAAAAAATACGTGAGGAGATTTGACGTCACCTAGGTAACCTGTGCCACCAATTGTATCGATGAGAGGCAGCAACTGATGTGCTAGGATTCACCTGACCACCACCACGTAACCCTTGGTTTGATCAAGTATCGGCATAAACATGCAGCAATGCAATTGGCCTACAAACCCCAGAGAACTGCTGCGAGAGCGGCTCTTAAGTGTGTGATGGTGATCGAGGAAAAAGAGAGGTACTACTCTAATAGCAATTTTCGGAAGTTTTACAAACGTGTCAAGGCAATAAGACCCCAATAGAAACCTATACCTAGAGATGAGCAAGGAGACCTCGTATTATAGGGTCCCCAGAGTCAGTGTCGAGGTTATGGCAGAACAAATAACCGTTCAATCTGAACGATGAAATAAAAGCATTCCGCACACCCGACCAACATCAAGTGAGGACAGTGCATATACATAGTGACAAACTCATCACCAAGATTTGGTCGGAAGAAAGTATGCCTGAATGAAACCTTAAACATACTATTTTAGGTCCACAAGAAAGGAATCATTCTAAAGCGCGCCGTAAATAGAATCATAGTCTCCTTAACATGGCATAGAAGATCATGAGGCTGCCGTACTGCAAATATTCATTCACAACAGCAAATACTGGAGAAAGCCCATCAAGCTCAGAATCTATACCCACCCTAAAACAGAGTAGCAAATTTTTTTTCCTTTCTCAGCTCATTCAGTCGGCAAGGCTGTTCTGTCCAAAAAAAAATATTTATTTATGTATTCGCTACATCAGTGACACAAACCAAATGAAAAGCTCTCAAAGCACAGCACACATACTTACCGACATGCATTCCGTTATCCGTTCGCTATTCACATTCGTCTTCAGTCTGCCTAGTGCCTGTCCTGCAAAAGTGCAAAAGCTTTTGCTTTCAAATAATGCCGATTGCCGCAAGAGTACTTTCCATTTCCACTCTCCTTTAAAAATTTTGAGAACAATATTTCGGTCTGAATTTGAGCGGACTTGTTGTGCCACTCTGCGCTCCCAGGTTAATTTTTACCCTTAAAGAGTGTGTGTATTCGTTAAAGCAGGAACGCAATTTTACAATTTTCCATTCATTCAGAACCAACCCTATTCGGAGCAAAAATCCATTACACCCAGCAGAATACTTCTTGTCGCATTTGCAATTGCAACCCCTATAAGAGCAAATGAATCCACACAAACACATTCTGATATGAATCGTCATTCCACCACCCTACAAGTAAAGGCGTACAATTTTCATCCCCTGCGGCAGTTTTCACAAGGGTTACTACCTACCTACAGGCTACTACAACCTAACACAATGTAATAGCAAAGTAAGTGTCGTCCTGCTGAATTTTATGTTTACCTGGTACAGAAAGGCTGAACTGAATTACGTCGTAACGGAAAGCGTTACTTGGCGCGCAATTTTTATTTTACTACCAAATTGTAAAAGTAAGGCCACTCGCAAAAGACCTTTTGTCGAGGTAATTATGGAGAATACCTTCTAAAGGCTTCTGTTTGCCTGGTGCTGCTTGGGCGTTACCTTGAGAAGGGTTAAGCGACTGATGGACACGTGTCTAATTTTCATTTGACATTCAGCAGTCATACTCAAGGACATGATGGTAATCAAGCAACCTCCCTGTATCCTTGTAATTTTAATTGAATGCCATTGAACTCAGTGCTACCATACTACCCGCGCAATATAATCGTCCGTTCCAAATTACATACCTACTTGAAATCACATTTGAGGCGAACAACTAGTCCTTTTTTATGAAGTCTATCGACAAGTGATTTGGAACCAGTTTTGCTGGATGGTAATGGAAAAGGTTCTTTGCTAAGGGTGAGGTTGGGTTTATTTGTATTGATTTTGCCAACTGGAATGCACAGCAGCTCTGCTATAAAATGTGAGCGCCTGTTACAAATTCTGGTGGAATTCCGTTTTGCTGGGAAAGAACTCCGAGAGGACTTGTGCGCAAGTAAGTGTGTCCCCGTGCTACACTCGAAAGGCGGTGGTGGTTGGTGAATTCAGAACGTGCACAAGGACTTGTGTGGTAATTCCTCTGAGGGATGGGTTGAGTAAGAGATTTCTGGAAGAGAAATTGTCTCCTTCAAAGAATATCGGCTGTATAGCGGCTAAAAATCTGGTGCGCCTGGTATAAATTCCGTACGTTAGTTATTTCATTTTGTTCGATTTTCTAATGTGTAAGGAATGTGTAAGGGGTTGTGTTTTATTTTACGAATGGATAATAATAGCAGCTGCTAAACATTCCTGTACGCCTGGGGTACAAGGCTGGATGGTTATTTTCGCTTTATTCAGTTTTTTTTTTTACGGGAACCGGAACTCCTTAGCGACATCTAGCTGTGAGCAATTAAATCTGCAAATTATTCGTAGTTTATAATTTTCCCGCTGCATAGTAATGACACACACCGGAATTGACATTTTAATATAATGGCGGTTGTATCGGCTATCATTTAGTGAATACACATAAATGCCAATATTTGGCAGCGTTGCCAAAGGTAAATGGATGCGAGAACACGTCAGGAAAGTTTGACAGCTTCAGCCAATTTCTAAATGAAATTAGGGATATTTTTTTTGGGAATCTATAGCTAGCTCACTTTTACTTTTACACGCAAAACTGTTATACTCACTAATGGTTATGTTATACTCACTTTTGTTTTTACATGCAAAATTGTTATACTCACTTTTGGTTCTGTTATACTCACTTCCCAAAAAAATACGCCTATTATATTTTTTGCATTCTGAATTATAACGAAATTAGATACAAAAGTATTAAAAAATTATGCAATATGTATGGGTGACATCGGGAAGTACCAGAACCCTACGTAGGTACAGATGATTATGAACAAGCATCGATTTTCAAGTATTCCAAGAAATAGTTGATTCAGAATTTGTTTTGTTTCGGAAAAGTCAAAATTTATCGCCGATTTAATGTACCATACAATTCTTTCGTGAGTTAAATCAGTGGAGACATTTTCTTGGCCGAGTATAACAGAATTTTACGTAGTACGTATAAAACACAATAGGCGTATTTTTTTTAGAATCTATAGCTAGCTCACTTTTACTTTTACATGCAAATCTGCTACTACTCACTTTTGGTTTTGCATGTAAAGCCCAGTATCCTGCTCGCGCTAAATTTTATCTCCCATACAAAAATGTCTACAGAGATAAAATTTAGCGAGGCAGTTTAGCAAAGCAGTATCCTGTTCCGCACGCTAAATTCTTATTTTATATAGATGGTGTGTATTGATCTGAAATTCCTGGTTTTTTTCCAAGATCTGTCGGAGTGTGAAAATTTGGTCAATGGTTGACTTTCCTGGTCTAAAACCACACTGATATGGGCCGATCAGGTTGTTGGCGAAAGGTTTTAGACGTTCACACAATACAGCCGACAAGATCCTTTACGCGACATTCAGGAGACTTATTCCTCTGTAGTTGGCGCGGTTCAGAGTATCCCCTTTTTTGTGGATGGGGCACACGATGCTGAGGTTCCATTCGTCGGGCATGCTTTCATCCGACCAAATTTTACAGATGAGTTGGTGCATGCTCCTTACCAAGCCATCTCCCGCTGCTTTGAATAGCTCGGCCGGAAGGCCATCCGCTCCAGCAGCTTTGTTGGACTTAAGTTTGGATATCGCTATCCTCACTTCGTGTAGGTCAGGTGGACGGAAGTTTTAGCCATCATCGTCCAAGCTGAACAGATCATTCTGCCTGACAGCGGATTGTTGGCTGTCTCCGCCGTTTAACAGTCTGCAGAAGTGTTCTTTCCAAATCCTCAGCACCGACTGTGAATCTATACTACTGTATTCCCATGCTCATCTCTGCAGGCTTCTGTTCGGGCCTTGTATCCTTGGGTGGATCGTTTTACCCTTTGGTAGAAATTTCGAACATTGCCTCTGCAGTATAGCGTCCCTCAATTGATTCGACCGCTCGCTTCTCGTGCTCTTTCTTTTTCTTTCTGAGAAGTCGGTGTTCCTCCCTTCTTCTTTGGTGTGGGAATCGTGTGCTGGCAATGATGACATTTCGCCCCGCCGCAAAGTCGATTAGCCTGAGTCCGTTTCCGGAGGTGTTGTCGTGCAGGCTGTGCTTTCCGACTGTAGAGCCAAAGATGCCCTCCTTTCCGATTTTGGCGTTAAAGTCGCCAAGAACTATCTTGACGTCGTACTTCGGGCACTTATCATACGTTTTCTCAAGAAGATCGTAGAATGCTTCTTTGGCTGTGTCGTCTTTCTCCTCTGTCGGGGCGTGAGCACAGATCAGCGTATTTTAAAATTTGTCCCTGATGCGGATTGTGACTAGGCGGTCGCTAACATTGCGAAATCCCAAGACTTCTTGCCTAAGTCTTCCTCTAATCACAAATCCACACCCAAATAACCGCTGACTCTGCTCTCTGCGGCACTCGCCGTGGTAGATGTCACAGCTTTTCATCCTTCTTATGCCTTCTCCATCCCATCGCACTTCCTGGATGGCCGTAATGTCGGCTTTAAACCTTTCCAGGGTCTCCACAAGTTGTTCGGCTGCAAGTGGTCTGTTTAAGGTCCGGACATTCCATGTGCAGATCCGAAGTTCGTTGTCCTTATTTCGTTTGCTGGGGTCGTCAACATTTGGATCATCCATATCCGAGGCTTGTAGTTGGTTCATAACTGCCTGGTTTTTTCCGTGGTAGGTAAGTTACCCCGACGCACAACCCCCAACCTGGAGGGCCAGGTCCTTTGCTGAACCCCTTGGACAAAAGGGGCCGGATTTCCCGGAGTCAGTAACCCTCTTCGGGGATATGAGCGCTGCCGTTGGCCCATAAACGGCTCATCCGCCACCA
Organism: Cheilosia scutellata; assembly: GCA_955612985.1. NCBI lineage: Eukaryota > Metazoa > Arthropoda > Insecta > Diptera > Syrphidae > Cheilosia > Cheilosia scutellata. The sequence goes on along the minus strand of OY015312.1, from coordinate 62,904,212 downwards.
TCTCTATTTCAACATCCTGACTAATGCTGAAAAGCCCTGAATACCCCATTAAGGTATCTGCCAAGTTGACCGTTGACGCCAAGGTTGATGTAATTATTTAAATTCATCCGCCGTACGTCCTCATTCTGAGGTGCTCATATTAGACTTCTGAGACTCGAGCAGACAGTCAATTCCGACAGAGCATTATAGTTTTGCTATTTTCTTCGTGTTCAACACTCGCGCTTATAAGTTTAGCAAGCCAAGCCCAGGTGGGCGAGACCAGTACCCGGTGGTTACCACGCGGAGGTAAAATAAGCACAATTGATGTGTATGAGAAAGTTAAAACACTGGACATTGCCAAGTTAATGCCAATCAATGCCTGCCCGATTCATACACACCCAACCACCATGTTGTAGTAATTTTGGGCTTTAAAAAAAAAGGTAATATCGTTAATATGTGCCCCACTCATGGGGTAAGTGTAAACAAATTTAATATTCATATGGGGTAGGTATAAACACCATCTTTTATTACCAAATATTATTTCATTATTTCATTACCAAATATCGTATATATAATTGATTTGTGCATTAGCACAACAAAAAACAGTGTTTTCCAAATTTTAATAACAAATTTCCGTAAACAAATTCTCATGCCAACTGCGTAATACAATTTGCTTAAATCGTCATGGCGTTCTTATCTCATGCACACAACATTCCAGAGAAAAAAGTCAGAATTTATCAAATATTTCTACCAATTGCATACTTTTATATGAAATGCTGGTATACTTTTAGGCTTATTGTCTTAATTCATTGATTAGCTGGTATACGAGCAAAAATTCTTTATGAATAAGCATTTTTTAAGTCTTAATTAAAATGACATTTTCGCAATTGACATGAATTAGCTGAGACACTGATAATTAACAGATTAAATGAATCTAATGAATAAGGCTGTAACAGCCTTATTCATAACACTTCATTAAATCTGAATTAGAGCTAATGTTTGTTTAATTGCAGAAAACGTTATTCATAAACTTTTTTCAAAGTTAATTTCCATTTAATCAAGTGTCAAAAAATTAAATGCCGACACAGGCATTCAGGAGCAAATTAACTCTGAATTAAATTGTTCATTGACTCAAATCATGGCATATAATAATTTTTATGTTATTATTTCATTACCAAATATCGTATACATATATAATTGTTTTGTACAAAAATCTGTGTTTTCCGAATTTAAATAACAAATTTCCGTAAAAAAAAAATCTCATTCCAACTGCGTAATACAATTTGCTTCGTCATGGCGTTCTTATCTCATGCACACAACATTCCAGAGAAAAACGTCAAAATTTATCAAATATTTCTACCAATTGCATACTTTTATATGAAATGCTGGTATATTTTTAGGCTTATTGCCTTAATTCATTGATTAGCTGGTATACGAGCAAACATTTTTTATGAATAAGCATTTTTTAAGTCTTAATTAAAATTACATTTTCGCCTTTGACGTGAATTAGCTGAGACACTGATAATTAACAGATTAAATGAATCTAATGAATAAGGCTGTAACAGCCTTATTCATAACACTTAATTAAATCTGAATTAGTGTTAATGTTGGTTTAATTGCAGAAAACGTTATTCATAAACTTTTTTCGAAGTTAATTTCCATTTAATCAAGTGTCAAAAAATTAAATGCCGACATCGGCATTCAGGAGCAAATTAACTCTGAATTAATTTTTTCATTGACTCAAATCATGGCATATAATAATTATTATGTTATTATTTTATTACGAAATATCGTATATATAATTGATTTGTGCATTAGCACATCAAAAAACAGTGTTTTCCAAATTTAAATAACAAATTTCCGTAAAAAAAAATCGCATGCCAACTGCGTAATACAATTTGGTTAAATCATCATGGGGTTCTTATCTCATGCACACAACATTCCAGAGAAAAATGTCAGAATTTATCAAATATTTCTACCAATTGCATACTTTTATGTGAAATGCTGGTATACTTTTAGGCTTATTGCCTTAATTCATTGATTAGCTGGTATACGAGCAAAAATTCTTTATGAATAAGCATTTTTTAAGTCTTAATTAAAATGACATTTTCGCATTTGACGTGAATTAGCTGAGACACTGATAATTAACAGATTAAATGAATCTAATGAATAAGGCTGTAACACTTTAAAATAGTTAAATACTTTTCTTGAAATTCACAACTTATCATTTTTTCAAAATTTTACTTTGGGGTAGCAAAAACCTTCTCATGTGAATAAAATGTCAGACTGATTTCGCAGCCTTACGGTTATTGCATAGTGTGTTCGTGTTCATATTTCGAAAGTGTTACCAAATACTATTTATTGCTACATAGTATTGGAAAGAAGCAGTATGATTTGTTTACACCTGCCCGTGCCCCGCGTTTACACCATCCCCTACTCCTCCTAGGTACTAAGGTTTAGTACCTAACTTAGGGTTGCCAGAAATAATTTTAAGAAAGTGAAATGAAAATCCCGGACTTACGAAACTAGGACCAAAATGCGCGTATCTACTATTGCGGTAGGTAGGTACTACATGTTTTAAGGCCATGGTCAGCGTTGCCATAAGTGCAGATTTGTCTGCATTTTGCAGATTTTTAGCCCAGTCGCAGACTTTTAAAAATAAGAAATCTGCACAGCAGATTTTGTCTGCATACGCAATATGTAACAAAATATGTTCGTCGCAATTTCAACAATTTTTGTACACTTGCATTCGCTTTATGCTCTCATTTTCGTATTCGATGGAGACGTTAGAAGATGTAATCATTTGCAAGTGCAAATTAATAGGATGTGCTGGTTCGTCAGATTTTAAAAAACACGCTGAAACTTCTAAGCATTTATCAAATGCGAATGAGATAAAATTGCAGAAAAAATCGCCCTTTTTTTCTCAACAGGCAGGTACAAATAAATTAGTGGTTCAAATAGAGAACCAGTTATCGGCATTTCTTACGGAGCATAATATCTCTTTCCTCGCAATGGACCATTTAGTGCCTTTATTAAAAAATGCTATTCCTGATTCTAAAATTTAAAAAATTGCATGTGCTAGGACGAAATCAACTTCAATTGTAAAAAATGTTATTGGAAGGGCTTAATTCGATTTTGTTTGTGACTTAATGCGTTCAAACTTTTTTCGATTTGCATTGATGAAGCGACAGACATTTCTGTTGTTGTTGAACTTTTTACAAGTAATAATATAAACTACATATAAAAATTTTTTACTTGGCTTTGCAGCTGATGGAGCAAATGTAATGACAGGGGCAAAACATTCGGTAGCGGTACCTACTTCTAAAAGTAGATTGGCCTCACTTAATAATTTTTAAGTGCATCTGCCATTCTTTTGCTTTTCTTCCAAGTTATGTGGAAGGATGTACAAGGGATATTTACAATTTTATCCAAAATTCCCCAAAAACTCTTTTCAGATCTTCAAACATTACTTGAGTATAAGCCAAGGAAAATGCTTCACCCATTCGCAACTCGGTGGCTATCTGTGGAGGTCATAGTCAATCAGATTTTAATCCGGATCGAGGTTCTAAAGATTTTTTTTATCCACGAAGATATCGAAAACTTTGATTCGACGAAACGAATCAGAGAAACTATTAGCGAAAAACAATTCGAGCTTTATTTAAAGTTCTTAAGGTTTATTTCAGGGGATGTGAACAAGCTTAACAAACTTTTTCAAAGTGAGTCTCCTCAAATACACCTTCTGAACTCAGAAATTGTTCGTCTATATACTATCACAAGACTTTAGAATATTTTATAAAAGATGAATATTTATTAAATGAATGCTTTCAAAATATTAATCCGGATGACGACAGTATCTTTAAGGATTTAGGCGAAGTCTATTTAGGCGTATCTTAAAGAGTTACAGCATAACTGTCTTACTTTCTATAAAGAGTTATGCAAGCATTTATTAAAAAAATTTGATTTCGGAAATGACTTACTTATTTAATTTGAATTAATTTCACCTAAGAATGTTATCCATGGAAAAAATGTGTCTGTTGGATCCGTTTTCAAGTTTTTCCCCAATGTTATAGATACAAAAAATACTAAGGACTTAGATGACGAGTGGCGAGAGCTTCGAAAACTAAATTTTTCTAAAATTGTTAGACAATTTTTGGAATAAAATATTTTCTTTAAAACGTGAAGATGGAAGCGAGTGTTTTCCAGACCACAAACATTTTGTAATGTCCATATTATCAGTTCCCATATCTTCAGCAAATGTTAAACGCATTTTTCACAAATAAATTCAAACAAGACAAAGATTAGGCTGAGCTTCAAGCACCCACATTGAATGGCATCTTCTTATGAAAGGATTACATAAAACTGAACCATAATAATTGCACCGAATTTAAAATAAACCATGATTATGCTTAAAGCTTTTAATTATAGTATGTACAAAGACGAATGAAACTAAATGTGATTTTTTTATTAGATTTATACTATATTTTGTTTTATTGTTACCTAGATGAATAAAAAATATTTGTGAAGTCAGATTTTGTCTATAGATTGCAGACCTTTTTTGACACAATTGCAGATTTTTGGAAATATTTTCATGGCAACACTGGCCATGGTTAATTTGCGCTGAATAATTATTCTCGGCTGATTTTCTGACACATTTATGAAAGTGTTGAAAAACGAAGTTGACTAAACTCAATTCTTAAAATAAAGATATTTCCTTAGTCAGATATTTAGGTAAAAAAAATAAATAGGTGGCGCAACAGGCGGTAGACACCCTAGGCCTAGCTTCTCGCAACCATTCGTTGTGTGAGTTTCTATTTTTGGGACGAATGGAAGGGACCTACAATTTTATGCCGATTCCGAGCGGCTGAATTGAGAAGCTTTTTCAGGACAGTTATACTCTCGGATGTTTGTCAGACGTTCGCGAGAGGTGGCGCAGTAGAAAAAAACACTAAGATGTAATTTGTGTTTTTTCGGGGATCGAACCTGGGATCCCTCGCACAGCAGTCCAGCACACTAACCACTGCGCTACTGCGCTACTATTTAGGTACTCCATATTTTTCCAACTTCCAATTGGTGGGAAAGGGGAAGAGATAAAAAATCAATTTCAATGTATTTCGCATTTTACAAACAAAAATATTGCCGCATTAAACAACCCAAAGTAAAAAAAAAAATTGTTCGGTAGATTTTTGACGTCTTTGTTTTATTATTTTTGGGTTTCAAACATAAGCAAAAGGTGTTCAACTGCCGGGTGAAGAGAAAGCCATAGGCGTTAGGCAATAACGACCAAAATTGCGCCTGTAACCCCCCTGCTTGAGTTGTCTCTTGTATTTTTGAGTAAGTTTGAAAACCTTCAATATATCGAATTTCGTACATACCGATCAATTCTCCAAATCTGACAGTAACCCCAAGCAGGGGGTGTAAAACTGTAAATTATTGTTGGGCTTTATTTCCATCTTGTTGTTCATTTTTGGCCGCTATGCATTATTTTGGACATTATTTCCAAATCGATTTGGGCGCTATTTCCATGGGCGTTATTGCCTAACGCCAAAGCCATCACCTCTTTGAAGGGCATGAAAGTGCCTGGTATTCTATATATTCATTTTCATTTTTATTTCATTTCAGCATAAATATTTTATATTTTTAAAGTGATTACATCGACTTCAATAGGTAAGATCGAATACTGTGGTACACCTACACATACAGCGCTAGTAACTTTTTTTCATTCAGTGTTTTGGAACCTTTCTTTTGTCGATTACCAAAGTTGGTATTAAAAAATATGTTTCAGAATTCACTTGACACTTTCAAGTTAATTTCGAATTTCCTTTTCTTTTGACGATTTAAAAATGAAATAATAAAAAACCCGGACAATCTAGAAAAACTATCCCGAACGTTTCCCGCATATGCGAAAAAGAGTACATCTCCGGGAAAACCCTGACGGATGGCTACGCTCCTAACTGAACCCTTGTATTATTAAAAACGTGATACATATTACATACATAATCTAAGTATATTAACTAAAAAACTTTATTACTTTCAAATTTCACCCTGAACTGACACTTGAGACGTTGTTCTTTTTTAGTTCAGAGCTTAGCTGATAAAACTTTTACTTGTTCATCCTATTTGGGTCGCGGGTTTAGGATGCTCAAGTGGACCCTCCATAGCTTTCGATCCTCCGCCATCGACTCCAAATCATAAAGGGCAATTCACGGATTCCATACCATAGCACGTCTTGATGTATCGTGGTTGGGTACATGCGTTTAATATGACCAAACCATCGAAACATTGACCGCTCCGACCACAGAAGAAGCTGCTCGACATTGAGTTCCTCACTTATTCTGGTGTTTCTAATACGATCTCTATACGGGTCACACGACCAATACAACGAAGGAATCTCGCGATCTTACTCATTACCCAAATCTCATGACCATAGGTAAGAGTTGGAACAAACATCGAATTAAAGGCCCCTATTGTGAGTGTCGATAGTTGATCGTTGATCGACAACTGTCGATCGATAGACAACTTTGATTGTCGATTGCGATTGATATTTGTTGATTTGACAGTCGCTTGTAGTCGATTACAAATGTCTGGTCGATGCTTTCTCTTGGAAGTGAAAAAATTGTGTGCGAATAGCTAAAATCAATCGACGCAATCGAAAATTGTCGTGACGATCGTTGATCGATAATCACAATAAGGGCCAAAGACCAGTGTTGTAACTAGGGCGGTGCCAGCGGTGCCCAGGCACAGGGCGTAGGACCAGGAGGGCGTAAAAATGCCCAGGACCAACTTTTAGGTAATTCGGGTTGAAAGATCTTTAAACTGTGACACTCGTAAGTCTCCCAATATTACAAACCCAAACAAGATAAGTTTACTAATTAAAAAAAGGTTGCAGGTGTCATGAATATAAACTTTGATTTAAAATGCAGTTCATTTAGCGTCAGTCGAGAAACCGATATTAGTACATCGATAAAAGTGTTTTCCTACCTCTCATGAAACTATGTAGGTACACACTACACAATCACAAGGTATATTTTTTTGGGAATCTATAGCTAGCTCACTTTTACTTTTACATGCAAAACTGTTATACTCACTTTTGGTTATGTTATACTCTTTTTTGGTTTTACATGCAAAATTGTTATACTCACTTTTGGTTTTGTTATACTCACTTCCCAAAAAAATACGCCTACAATCACACACACAATACCCAATGCACCAGCAACCTCTTATAGGTACGTACAAGATACCTATTGGAAATTGTAAATGTTTGTCTTTTTTCCCAAACTTCAATTACATATCACAAGCATAGGTACGGCAAAAGTAAAAAAAATCAGAATATTTTTGATGTTATTGCATTTTGCTGCTTATATATATTTCATAATACATATTCAATATCCTATTTCTTATGCGATTTTCCATTGGACACATCCGATTTTTATTTCAGATCTTAAATTTTTCGTGGCAAATGGAACATGAAAGCAGATTGATCTGATTTTGTAAATGTATTAGTGCGTTATTTGACAGTACATCAGCTGTGCAAATTGTGTTCGTTTGTCAATGGAAACATTCAAACTTCATATGGATAATCATATCGATGAAGAATCGCAATCCACAGATGATGAGGAAGAAGAATAATATGATGAAGATGATAGCAATTGCTTCAAAATTAAGTCCATGTCCATTATTTACGTTTTTGCTCTGAATAATTGCTTTTCAAAAGGCTTTTCGTAATTTTGTTTTGAAAACAAATTCTGAATGACGATGAACAGCTGTGCAACGTATATTTTTATTAGTGAGAAAATGTGTAAATCTCGAAAAATATCGAGATCTACAAAAAGTGATCCGGATCAAAAAAAAGATTGATTTTTTTGCCAAATGGATTATGAAAAGTGATCTTTATAAAAAAAATTTTTGATTTTCTGTTCCAATGGAAAACCACATTAGATAATTAATCTGTACATATTCATTCATATAGTCATCATCACAAATCACATATTAGACCGTCTCCGTCGACTTATACAAGGTGGCGCAAAAGTAGTCCTCCTATCAGAAAATGCTATAAATTTTGCGATTGGCCCCTAATGTCAGTTCTGTTTTGACATTTGTGTAGTAAACACATGCGAAATACACGTTAATAAACAATGTTACGCTACACTGCTCCAGAACGCGGAATTTGGTGACTATTTATTTGAGCAATAATCGGTCGGTGACTTTGGCACAACGTGAATTTCGTCGCAGATTTCCTAGCCGTCCAACGCCTACTGGTGAAACACTGCGACGTTTAGCCGCTCGCCTCGAAGAGACTGGCACAACACGAGATGCTGCCAGGCGTGGCAGACCCCGGAGTAGCCGTTCTGCAGAGAATATTGCTGCTGTAGCCGAAGATGTCATGGAAGCGCCGTCGACATCGACCAGACGACGTGCCACGCTACAGAGCAATGATCAACGAGTTCTTTTTGCCGCAACTTGATGAATTGGGATTGGAAAACATGTGGTTCCAACAGGACGGTGCAACGGCACACACTGCACGTGCCACAACCGATATGCTGAAGGATGCATTTCCCGGGCGCCTAATCTCCCGTTTTGGCGATTTGCACTGGCCAGCAAGATCGCCTGATTTGACCGCTCCAGACTTCTTTTTGTGGGGCTTTTTGAAGTCGCGGGTTTATGTCAACAAGCCTCAGACTCTTGCAGCTCTTAAAGACAATATCCGTCAAGAATGTGAGGACCTATCGCCGGAAGTTTTGGCCAAAGTGATGGAAAATGCCATAAAAAGGGCTCAAATGACAATCAACTGTGGCGGCGGCCATTTACATGACATCATATTCTCGACTTGATGTAAAAAAAATTAAAAGACCAAATAAAAATAATCCACAAGAAGAATGAAAGTTTTTCATTTTTTTTTAAATTACAGCCAAAAAATATCGGAAGGTTATTTTTGCGCCACCTTGTACAAGCTGCCTGCGGGCCCAGGATTTTTCATGTATTGGTGCTGTACAAAATCATAGGGTCGCCATTAACGCACGCATACTTGAATAATCCTAGGACCATTGTGGGATATCAAGTGTGGGACTGTGTTCTCCAGGCCTTTTTTCTTTCAGTTACATTTCGTTCACATCACAGTTTAGTTTTAGGGAATGTTATATTGTTCAAAATGTTCATATCAATAAAATTGGCGATGTACAGGAATATTCATATGAGAATGAACTAACGAATTGATAATAATATGCGAACAAACCACTTTTGATGCATTTATATAAACAAAAAAATGCTAAATTTACTATACTATCAAGGTACTCTTACCTAGAACAAAAAATAATCCATGAAAATATGGGAAAAACAAGTTTGGAAAGAGTTTAATTTAAACAACGAAATTTCGAATTGTCACAAGTTTATTAAAAATTCAAGACATAGTACCCGTTTCACAAACTATCAAATAAAAAAATCGTTCGAACTTAGGCCCTTACTGTGATTGTCGATCACCGATCGTCACGACAATTGTCGATTGCGTCGATTGATTTTAGCTATTCGTATCCACAACATTTTTATACCCTCCACAGGAAGGTATATTCACTTTGCCATTACATTTGTAACGCCAAGAAGGAGTCACCGGAGACCTTAAAAAGTATATACATATATTCTAAATCAGGATCACATTCTGAATTGATTTAGCCATGTCCGTCTGTCTGTCCGTCTGTCCGTCTGTTGAAAACACGATAGCGTCCAAACGAACCGACCTAGGCGAATGAAATTTTGTTAGAGGACTTCTTTTTACCGTCGTTAGGTTGATATTGAAAATGGGCTATGTCGGTCAAGTAGTTCTGGTACCTCCCATACAAAACCACTATTAGACCCATGTGTCTCTCTGTCTGTTGAAAACACGATAGTGTCCAAAGGAATCGACATAGGTGAATACAATTTTGTGAGAGGACTTCTTTTAATCGTCGTCAGGTTCGTATTGAAAATTGTCTATGTCGGTCAAGTAGTTCTGGTACCTCCCATACAAAACCCACATTAAACACATGCATGTACAATACATTTAGTATGGCATGGCAAACATTTTGCTTGCCTTTTATGCAGTGGAGGGTATCAAAGCATCGGCCAGGCCGATGATAACACTTTTACTTATTTAACTTCCAAGAGAAAGCATCGACCAGACATTTGTAATCGACTATCAAATCGACAAATATCAATCGCAATCGACAATCATAATACTAAAATTTACAATCGACAATCGACAGTTGTCGCTCAACGATCAAATCGACACTCACACTCACACTCACAATAGGGCGACCTTAAGCTCAAATCAGAGATTGTTAAGTATAGTAGAAGTTGATGTGACATAAATGCCACAGAATTTTGGGCCGAAATATAAGCTTTTAAGAATCAAATTCAAGCGACTTCATTATTTGAAAAAAATGTGAATGACAATCAAGCCTAAGTTTTCTTAAGAGGATAGTAGAACTGGACTTACTTGCGCTCAACGATGAATCAGTAAAGGTTATCTGGCCTAGCAATTTTGTCGATTGAAGCTGATATCGCACGACTCCTGTCGTATGATGATGTCATTAAGGACTTCACTATGAGGAAATCCCGTAGACGTAGAGTAAATCTTTAAGTAAATAGTTGACTTATTTTGTTTACGTTTACTGGTGTTTTATGTCTATTATACCTATGTACCTGTATGTACCTACATATTTTGGCAAATATATTTGTTTTATTTGCTTAAAGTTAATATATTTTTAATTCTAATAAGTAACTAAGCAAAAAATTAGATATCTGAACCTCGCAAACCCAGTATATTTTTCGAGGGCGCAAATATAGGAGCTCAAACCGGGCGCATAACAGCCTAATTACGGCACTGCCAAAGACTGATAACTTATCTTTTACACCAAGTTCAGTCCTCCTAATAACAGAATAGCCAAGCTGTCTCAAAATTCATCCAGCCTGACCAATACTACAGGAAAACTCAGCATTGCTCCTTCCATCACTCGTGAGTGAAGAAGACCCCGAGGTACTTAAACTTCTCCACCTGTTTCAATGGGACTCCACTAACATGCAGAGTACATTGAACAGGCGTTCTGGAGACGACCATTACTTCAGATTTGTACACGTTTATTTTTAATCCGAAGAGCAGATGACTTATCGTCAGATCTCCCAATTCGAAACGTTCTTCGCCAAGACTGCGCTGTAACATCTAGTCCATATAAGTAATGAAAAGGAGAGGAGACAAGACGCAGCCCTGGCGAAGTCCAACACCCATGGCGAAAGGAATATTGATTAAACGCTGTTTACCCTTATTTCTCTTCTTATATGGGCGAGTTGATACCGAATTGCACCCAGCACCAGCAGTAGCGGTGTGAAAGTAAACAAAACTATTTCTAAATCCTTTTTTCGTGAATAAATACAAAAATAAATACTCGGCAATACTAAAAATATCCCTCTAACCATCCATCATAACGATTCTAAAAAAAACAGAAAAAAAAAACTTCAATGAATGTAATTCAATTCCATTCAGCTAATTAGTTCTGGAGGAATTTCTCAGGATCACAACAAGACTACCGTGACAGTAACCAAAAACGATTTACTTCCAGCATGATCGTGTGTTTGACTCTGTCTGTCACATTTGTTCGCAAACGCCCCCACCAGCCGTCAGACAGGAACAAATTTCATCGGGTTCTCACAGATTCCAATATAAGACACACGATGATAAGTTCTTAGGAGATGCCGCCACTGCGACTGCAACACACCCCAAGACCGATTCCAGATGCTGAGGTTTCTTGTGAATTTATTGCCTGACATGTTAACCATGTAGACTGGTATGCAAGAGTGTCATTTCTCAGTTTCTCCTCTCCAGCCACCAACACCAGTGACAGCACAAGGTGTTCGAAAAGTCATCTCGCGTCTAATTAGATCATTTGTCTCTACTGTCGCTGTTTCGAGATGGCATGGGGTGGATGGAACGACCGGCCAAACGGTTGTGAAAATGAGTGACATTTCTTATTAACTAAGTTATTTGTCTCTTCCCCAAGTGGAATTGGGCGAGTAGCTATTTCCTTTTCCCGTTCTGTAGATACAAATTCAACAGTTCGCTACTAATTGGATTTTCGGTTACTTTAGTGCCGGGTAATAGCCGCATGTGACGCTCGAGGATAATGGTGTATTAAGAGAAGGACGTACGCTTGAACGAGAATGTGATTCTATTTGAAGTGATTAAGTTTCGTATATGAAGAGAGAAAAAAAAAATATAAATTGCTGTGCTACACTTGATGATAGGTGTAGGTGTAGGTGCAGTTCGAAGGGCTATAATTATAAACAGATTTTTCAACTTAATGTACGAATAACTATAGATGACCTCAAGTACATGACAGTTGGCAATATGTGTGTACATATAGCTTTTAAGTTCTGCACAGTATATTTTCCAATTAAAGGGTGGAGAAGATGGCTATTATGGCATCTAAAAAGTTTGAGTAATTCGCTTTTGATGAGTTTTTCATCCGAACATTTGAACGGTTTGGAAATTTGAATGTGGTGAAACGTAATAATGATTTAGATGTGTGCCCGCAGGACCCCAAAGCAGAGCTCTTGCTGAAAAATAATGCCAGAAATAGTGGCATTTCTTATACGTTATAACCTAGGTCCTAGATGATTTTACTGCTAGGTTAGGTGTACCAAAATGAGCAAGAGAGGTGAAAATGGTTATTATGCCGAAGTAGGCAATAGCCTCTCACACCTGTCACAGCCAGTTCATCTTTGTTACTGAAAACTTTAAACTTAAAACTTTTTACTGATGGGCCTGCATAGTCGCGTATTGGAAAAGCAGGTCGTTGAAAACAGCTTATTGCACTCCATTGCCAAGACTGTAGAAAAATCACTAGCCGCCAATAAAATTACAATGATCGCCTTAATTGACATCGAAGGGGCTCAGATCATATGATCAAATTGGGGCCAACAGAAATTGATCGATCGATGATGGTGATGTCAATTCCATCGTCGTTGTCACTTGGTGCACCTCGTGTAGATTGGAATCGTCCCAAATCCCGAAATTTTGCCTGTTGTCCGTTCGTCCAAAAATGGCTATCGCCGCTGTAGATGTTCCTTTTATTGCTAAAATCCCGCTCCGCTTACAACTGCGCTACAGATCATATTTGATGCACTGTATGAAGGACTGAAACCATTCGTCAACGAACTGATTGGTCCCTAGTAAGTAAAGGAGATACGAAACGAAATTGAAGACATAGAGTATGTGAACGATAGTATCCAATACGAGTGAAATTTTAAATTTCAGCAAATTTCATTAGAACAGTTGAAAGAAATTTGTAAAGATATAAAAAACAAATCAGATTTCGACAAGATAAGTCCTAAAATAATCCTAGACAACTGGAACAAATTAGGAAATACATTACTGCAGATTGTGAACAACTCATTGAAGGAGGGAAAGTTTCCAAATGCCTGCAAGGACTCAATGATTACACCTGTAGAGAAAGTGCCGAATACAAAAAAGTGCGAGGAGTTCCGTCCAGTAAATACACTGCGGACTTTCGACAAAATACTGGAAAGTGTGGTAAAAAGACAGCTGATGGATTACATGGAAACCAACAATATTTTCTCTATATATCAATCTGGATTTAGAAAAAGTTACTCGTGCGAATCTGTTGTGAATTATGTGGTAAATGAGTGGAAAAATGAAGGAAATAAGAAAAAAACAATGGCACTTTTCCTAGATTTCAAGAGAGAGCATTTGAAACAATTGACCGAAATATTCTATTACAAAAAATGTCGAATTACGGGATAAGAGATAAGGAACTGCAGTGGTTTAAATCGTTTCTATCAAACAGATCACAGGACAAAAAAAGGACAAAAATCAACAAAAAAATATCACACTTAAAAGAGGTGGATATTGGAGTTCCACAGGGCTCAATTCTGGGAGCTTTACTGTTCATAATATACATCAACGATATGCCAACGATACTACGCGAATGCAAAATAGTACTATATGCAGATGATACGATAGTTTATTCTGAGGGGAGATACGCTGAGGAATGCAGGACAAAATTATTAGAGGATACCAAACGAATTAAAAGATGGCTGGAGATGAACAAGATGAAATTGAACGAAAAGAAAACTAAATTAATGAAAATAAATATAAGTAATGAAATATCTATTGAAATAAATAATACAAATATAGAAAATGTAAACAGCATCAAGTACTTAGGAATAGTTATCGACAAGGATTTAAAATTTTCGGAGCACATCGATTATATTTGCAAACAAATTGGTAAAAAGATTAGATTTTTTAAGAGGATTCGAGGAAAAATGGACTGTCTAACAGCGATTAAGGTTTAAGGTATATAACACAATCATAAAGCCATATTTCGAATATTGTTCGACTATTATATACGCATGCTGCAATCAAGGACTGGTAGAGCGACTACAGAAACTCCAGAACAAAGCAATGAGAAGTATAATAGGGTGCAATCGATATACATCAATAAGGCATATGCTGGATTCTCTAAAATGGCTATATATTAAAGAAAGGTTGGAACTCAATACAGTAGACGCTCGATACAGTAAACCTCTGTTTAGTGAACTATCCAATATAGTGAACCACCAACATTTTACACAGACTACCTACTCTAAATAGTGAACTATTGAAATCTCGATATAGTGAACTCACCCTTTTTTTCGCAAAATTCAACAAAAAGTGTTCCAGTTTTGCAATGCGCCTGCATGTCAATTATTTTTTAGAACAATTTACCGTTCATTTGTGTGTTTTTCTGATATTTTAGTTATGAAACGCTTACAAGAAAAAGCTGTGCAATTAAATTTAAATTTAAAGAAGACACAAATGAAGGTGACAAATTATTTTTCAAAAATTAAATTCTTTGAAAAAAATTATAGTTATATGTATCTCTGTTCCTCAAAAAAAATACATCTATCTCTGTGTTTTTTAAAGATTGATACAGTTTTTTTTTTTTTGTTATTTGAAAGTAGGCTTTGGTAAACATTTAAAACCTCCCGCTCGAAATAGTGAACAATTTCGATATAGTGAACAGGTCTGGTTTTTATTAGTTCACTATATCGAGCGTCTACTGTACAATGATAGCTGTACAAGATGAAGCAAGGTGACGCACCGAGATACCTCACAAATGGGTTAAGACGGGTAGGAGAATCACAGCCGTACCTATTAAGGAACTTAAATGATTTTAGAGTCCAAAGACAGTGGTCAACAGCAGCCCAGAACACCATAATGTATAAAGGATTAGTGTTATTTAATAAGTTGCCAAATGACATAAAAAATGAAAATAATTTTAGGTTTTTTAAAAGTAAATGTATGTAAATGTAATTTTATAAAATCAAGTAGCTAAATAATGTTTGTAAAAATTTTAAAATTAATTTCAAAACACAAGACTGATCTACATATAAGAATATCCAAAATTGTATTTACAAATGTAAGATTTTAAAAGTATTTTAAATACTAATAAACGACCTACTACTACTAGTAAGTCCTAGTAAGTCCCTAGGTAGTTTTAGACCGTAAGTCCACAAACAACCAAATATTGAAACTATACGGGAGGTTCTGGAAAAACTCCAAGAAGACCAAATCCATACTCACCATATCTATCGCTTTTAAGGCCGCATTCGCATATGACAGCATTTAGAAAGACGAGCTATATAGAGAGCCATGTCTAGTTTTAGTATACCTGACAAACTTATCAGATTGTGCAGAATGACGATGGAGAACGCATGTTGTTGTTGAATAAAGGCCGGAAACAATCTCCCCGAGACCTTTGATATAAAAAAATTATTTAAACTAGGTAATGGGCTGTCATGTCAATTTTTCAACATCATATACTTGAGAAAATGTTCCAAATGCCTGTGCAACTACTTGCATATACGCTGACGACATTGACATAATTGGTAGAACGCAGCGAGCTGTCACTGTGGTGCGTTTGTAGGTAGAAGCCGCGAAAATGGGTTGAATGAGGGCAAAACAAAATTCATGCTGTCAACAAGAAGGGACCCCAACTAACATTTCAGCTTCGATAAGCTTCAATAGAGGATTACTTTTAGTTTCCAAAAGAATCCTATAAAACTTCGGTAAGGTCCGAAAGGCGAACACTTATCGAAAGTATTTTATCTATAAAGCCTCTAAAACGATTTCTATTAGGACTCTAATAGCTCAATAATGGAAGCTTTACCGAAACTACGAATTTGTAAAAAAAAAAGGTTTGGTAAGTAAGTAAAAGTTAAGTATTTCTTTCTATGAATGTGGTTGTTTATTCTGTATTGTATTTATTCTGTCGTCTCTTTCGGATTATTTTAGGCCTGGAATGAAACATGAAAAGAGATAACAAATCTATAGAATGAAAGAAAAAAACCCAAACTCCCGCGGGATTCGAACCCAGACTTCAAAGTATCTCATCATATGCGCTACCTGTAATATGCATTTTACAAAGTTAAAACTTAACCAGTTGAAACTTTTCTTTATTATCAAAACAAGCTTTGTTAAGAGTTCCATTAGCATTACATATTTACCGTCGGAAGCATTACATAATATATACCTTCGGACCTTTAACCAAACTGAAGAAATGTTCGCCTACGATGTTTTATTCTTCCTCCCTTCATACCTATAAAGCTTCGCTAGTAAAATAATGTAAGCCCACTTACTTACTGGTTTGTGTGCAAGCCACGAAGAAGTCTTCCATAAAGTTTCGATTAATAACTCTTGGAAGTTTTATAGAAGTTTACTTATAGAAGCTTGTGTAATAATATTTAATCGAAGCTTTATAGAAACTGTAACTTCCTCTTCTTTCGATAACTACAATAAACGAAGCTATGAATTTAATTGCTCTTTAGAGCTTCATCTTATTTTTCTAAAAGGCCTTAATGAAGTTGTTATAGAAGTCAAGACTTCGGTAAAGAGTTTGCTTCTGCTAGAAGCTTTACATAAGCTCTAAAGAAGCCTTGACCTGTCGAATCTGAAACATTTGTGCCTTAAGGAAGTTGAAATGTTAGTTGGGACGGACACACGATATCGTCGAATCGGACAGAACGGCACGATAGACAGTTACAACTTTTTGGTATGGTGAGGGACTTTATCTACCTCGGCTCCGTATTAACTTTGATACTGACACTACAGCAGAAACCGCTATTTCTTTGGCCTAAGAAGGCAACTGGCTAGTAAGGCCTTGTCAACAAACACTAAGAAGGCTCTATATAAGACACTCATCATCCCAGTCCTGCTCTATGGCGCAGAAGCATATGGACGTTAACAAAGGCAGATGGTCGTTGGTCTTGGTCGTTTCGAACGCAAACATTTTCGAGCGATTTTTAGTCCCGTTGATGGCGTTGATAGGTTTCGAAGGAGGAGATTTAACGAGGAACTCTATGAGTTATACAGCGACATCGCGCATCAGTCGTCTAAGATCGCTAGCACATATAGAGCGGTTGGAAAAATGTGCTCCGGCCCGAAGAGTCTTCGAATCAAACCCGGAGGGACAACGCAGTGGAAGAAGACCTCGCCTTAGGTGGGGCGCATAGGTATGTCTTCAACAACATTTTTTCCCTATTGTTAATTTTGTTTGCCGAGTCGCAAGAACATATAAATCATCGTAGTCAGTCCTTCTTTAAGCCTTACTAAAGCTTTACATGCCAAAGTTCCTCTGTTGTGTTTTCCTAGTCTTCAGATTAATGGGGCTAGAGTTAGGCCTATTGTAATGTGTTCCATTTAGGGCTCGTCCATGGAGCCACATAGTTTGTTCTTCCGCATCTTCAAGGTAGAATTTGCATAGTTAAGGCTGACCATAGTTTTGGTTAGACTATTATGCAGTCGCATTTTCAGAATGACTTCCTCACTCTGCAAATAATTTTGTCCTATATGCTATTTACCCATAGTCATGAGGTGCTCTTTGTCATAACAGTACCCGGCAAGGAAGACTCTGTGATCAGCCGAACAGGATTTCTACTTAGTCGCAGGAGATGCTTTTCTGGCTAGTTCGTCTACTTTTTTATTAGCTTCGTATCCACTGTGACCTGGTACTCAAATAAGATGAGCTCTCTTTCGTTATGGCCAGTATTTGAAGGAGTTGAAGACAATCGGAGACTATAGTTTTAATGTCGTCTCAAAGGCCAAATCGGGTAATATTTATATAAATAATGTTCTGAACAATTGTAGATCTGGTAATATTCTTCAGAACTCCATAGCATATGCTACATGCTTAGCGCTTAGAATGAACTTCGCGACAGGTTATTCAAATCGTGGGTATATTTCCATACCCAGTGCGCTTTATTTGATTACTTGCGTCCAACATTAAAACTATACCACAAACAATTAAGTTCCAAAATTTAACTCACCTACAATCGAATTGCATTCAAATTTCCGGTCGTAAACCGTAGGCTCTACATAACACATCCGATGACAGAGAGTTCCTTAATTGCTCCACCAAAGGTGGTTAGCAGCTTGAGAAAGGGTGACTTAATCACCCCATAAATTGAGTTCCATTTCAAAGAAGTAATTTGAAGGCACTTTCGCACCACATCAAAATATCCGAGTGTCACCAAATAACCACGTCGCCGCTGCCGCCCGTCTGCACAGAATCTGCGTCTCTGTTCATAACACTTTCACAACAAAACACACCCGACAAAATGTCAACAACGAAAACACATTTAAAATGGCTCGTAAATTAATTTCATGGATCATAAAAGATGAACGCACAGTGTTCACTGCTATAGCCCCCAATATCCACACAATCATCATAAACTCGGCGCACAAGCGTCCACAATATAGAAGCGAAACCATACGCTGCAGGAGCAGGACGTGGGTTGGGCGATTCTCGTTTGGAGCCGCTGCACTATACCCCTACTCCACAGTAGCACCCCATGCGACCCCAATGCTTTCATCGTGCTGACAAAAGATATATGTATACTCCACGGATTCAGGCCGCAGTATAAAGGGGTGAAGAAGGGTGCTCTCCTAGAGCTAGTGACTGCCACCGTCGCCTGTCACATCTGTCAAAATTAATTTTTTATTAATGCCTTGTGGCATTCAGGGAAAATACCATTTTGAATTAAATGGATGAGTGGAGATAAATTGCCTGCTTTCGTCTTATTTATGCCCGGCTTGTCACTTTCTGGTTCCACATTTAATTTCTCAATCATTTCTGCGGCATGGCACGGCAGCGGCAGCCAGTGCTTGGGGCTTTCACTCGAATCTGTGTGCGCTTGTGTCCTTATTTATGCGACGCTCCTATTCGTCGTTTATAAATTACAAAGTTAATTACGCGCTAAAAAGCGTATTTGTATCTGTGCGAGTATTAAAATCGCCTCACTGTGGGTGGGTTCAGTGGCAAAAATGTCGTAATTTGCCGCGCGCTTATTTATGTGGAGTGAATAATTTATGAACAACATTTCTTTGATAGCTTATTAATTAGAAGTGGGTGTATAGCAAATGGCTAGAGTGTATGAATTTTGTTGCTTCTGATCTTTTGCCAAAATCGTTGAGGATGGGCGGCTGGCTGTAAATTCTATGAATATGCGGTGGTTTTTGAGAGCGAACGGGAAGGCGTTACTGAAAGGCAATTAGTGCAAAATATCTGGAAGATTTATATTGTGTATTTATTTTTGTATCTGCCAAGTTAAATGAACCGTTCAAACATTAAATGCACAACAAATTAGTTTTGTTATTAAAAGTAGCATTTGCTCAGCTAGTTGGTAATTATCTAATGAATTTGTGGTCTGTTTTGCTAAGCATTTTATTGCTATTGTCTTAATTCGGACTACAACTTTGTAAGTTTTATTACTATAATTTTAATGTGGCCAGTGCATATCTAGTTATGAAAATGTTTAACACGAAACTGTAATAAATATTTTTATGATACGTTAATATTTTTTATAGATTGGATATACATATATAAGTGAATTGGAACATCTGTAGATACATTTCCGGTTAAAGATATAAAACGGAACTATGTATCTATCTACAATATTTAACAGACTACCATGTTGTTTTTGTATATGTCTTTAAACAGGTACATGAAGTCAGTCCGGGCAGCAAAAAAGGAAGGGAGATAGCAAATTTCGTTACAAGTGGCGCCCAACGTGGGGCCCTAACCAACGACCCTGAGATTAAGAGACTCAGAATCCCCTTCTACCTGTGCGTGAAACCAAAGCGAGTTTTTCCTTTACTATCCGTTGTCCCTCTGGGTTGGCTCTATACACGTCCTAATTCCTATAGCTATCTTAGACGACTGATGACCAATTTTTTGACTAGGTCGATGTATTTTTATCTATAGTTTTCGTTGAATCTCCTTCTCCGGTCAACGCAAACAGGACCAACATTATTATGCAAAGCATCTTTCTCCCGAAGCCGAGGATTTCTCCATCCGCTTTGAAGTCTAATCTTCAGCGTCAGGTCCATGATGATCAAGGAATCATAATTGTCCTTTCAAAATATGGCTCAACTATACTCCAGCGCTTTGCTAGAGTTATTTTTCGTTTTATTTCTGTTGAGAGGTCATTATCAGAGCTTATAGCAGTGCCGACGTAGACAAAGCCCAGCTTACTGGTCCAGAAGCTAGACGCTAGTTTTGGCTTTCATCGCCCAGGTTGAATGGTTCATTCGAGCAGTCAACTGAAATTTGCGTCATCTTCGCCATTTAATACTCTGAAGAATAATTTTTTGAACATCACATAAGACACCAACGTCGACTATGACTCTACTACAAGGTTTACTACGTGCGTTGTTGCATTAGCACGATTATGTTTTGGATGTGCTGGGTCCTAGCTGCCGCGGTTCTGATGGTTCCTTATGAGGCTGGGTGTATAGAACGTATCGTTTTGCTGTATTTTACTGTTAACTTATGACGTCTAAGATATTCGCAAACGTAGCTTGCGTAGCTCATCAACGCCCAGCCCAAAACCCTTTGCTCTAGAAAGACGAAATTTTGATCAGAGGTTCCCTTTTGATGTATGCAAGGAATAAAGGGGTAAAAGGGGGGTAATCTTTGACATGTTTTCTCCCATAGGGTGTTAAACATAATTTTCAGAGATAAAAAATACTCCTTAGGTATTTTCTTATAGGTATGTTTACTGTGTGATATCTATCCATATCCATCCATATCCATATACTAATAAAATGCATCGTCCGTCTGTTCGGCCCTCCATAACTCGAGAACCATTCTTCCGATTTTCATGATTTTTTTTCTTCTGATTTATAGATGTGTGACCAAATTAGACCGTATAAAGGGTGAAAATTGCTCAGGAGTAAAGGGGTGGCGGGAGTAAGGGGGGTCTCAAGAACCATTAGCCGTATGAACCTGAAAGTTTGTATGTTAATAGATAAGTCAAAACTATTACATGCCTCATTCATCGTTTTTCAAAATTCGTACTATAAGGGTTGAAAAAAGGGGCTGCAAACATTTCTATTTCGGACTTACTACGCTTGGCTTAACTTGTCATTATATTCATAAATCTATGTAGGTCATTTCGATCTACATCCTTTTAATTGTTAGGCAATATTTCACCGAGTATTTTGAGCTAACATTCATCTTTCTGGTCTATCCAGAGGGTGAGATCAAATAAATTGAAAATAGATATTATTTGGCCAAGTGCGAAAAATTTGCTTTATCGATTGCAGTAAGTTGTGCTCAGGGGTAGTTTTATATTGCGTTCTAAAAATAGAATGATTACTCGCACCTCGCACGACAAGCATTCAGAATGCACATTCCGCGGTACTAATAATCATTTTTAGTGTTCAGGTTAACTTTTACGAAGTCACAATTGCGAAAATTGCCATATAAAATTATCCATTGTGACCGTCAAAATATTTAAGTTGAAGACTAAAAATGATTATTGGTAAGACCCATTGTATATAATGCGTAATGCGTATGTATGACGTAGTTGAATTTGATGTAGGGAATGGATAAGCATAAAACAATCTATTTAAATATGTACGTACCGTAGTAGTTTGTGATGCGTAAATAGGTTTGCACAATGGTAAATACACATATTTGAGATCTGAAGTTATGGAAAGTGTAACGATATGATCGCGTAGTACCTATAAATAATCAAATCATAGCTGTGACAACATAATGACTTAAGATTAGGACTTTGAAATTTTGCTGGTTAATTTCTAATCACAATACAATTAAATAATGGCACAACGCAAAAAATATATTTAACCTGTTTTCAATGTTTATCCCGAAAAGGGTGTTAGTCATGTTTTATTAGTTTTTTTTTTAAAATTATGATGTATTTTATTTTTCTCATTTATAGACTTAATGCCCATTTAGGTTTTAGTGTAGTGGTAGAGGAGTAAAAATAAAGGGGAGAGGTAAAGGGTATCTCTCGAACTACTAGGACGGTTTTAAAAATTATTTTACCGTTGTTATGGTGACACCGTTCGGATCAGTACAGGTTACGTAAGGACTAAGTTATTGAACGGGGAGGGGTAGGTAAAGGGGTGGTAGGGATAGGGACTAATTCTGGAACTATTTGGCCGTTTTTTAAAATGCTTGCAACATTCTACTGGCTATATCTTCCGGATCCAGTACAGGTTACTTAGGGAGAGGATGGGAAAAGGGGAAACGGGGGTATAGGGGCTATCTTTGGAACAACTCCTCCATTGCCGGAGTTGTCATTCGACAGCCATGTTTTTCACAGCTATATGTTGCATGTTCGCGTGTGAGCTGCAGTGGTAATTTGTTTATACAAAACACACTAAAAAAAATTAAATAACGTGTATAGTTTACAAAAAGGCATTACATACGTTAAAACAAAAACGATATAAACAAACATACATTATGATGACTTATAAATTTAAATTTTATTTAAAAGAAATGAAACCGGCGGGCGGAGCCGCGGGCATTGCTAGTATAAATATAAAAGAGGAAACTAATTGACTGTAAAGGAATCTCTGTGTACCAAATCCTGAGGGCGAGCAAAGCCGCCGACAAAAGCTGGTTCTCTATGAAAATCTAGACCTTTTAAAAAAAAATACACATCAAGAGCCACACCTTTGTATCGAAAACTGGGATAAGGTTCGTAATGAATTTATTTGTGTCTCAGTTTAAACTATAGTGTATGGACGCCTTCTTTGCTTGCAAATGCTGACATAAGGATAAAAGTTACATAAGGTGTCTGCGTATTCTCTATTATACCTACGGATTACTTTAATCTAGGGAAAACCCGGTAGCATTAAGCATAGGTAACCACACAAGTGGTTTTCATTATCATATGATTTCCGATAATTGTGCTCTAAACCTCTAATAATAACCTGACGTTATATCAAACGTCAAATTTACTTGTAAATTTAAAAAAAAAAACAAGGCTAAATGACATTTATTGTAGATTGTGATAAAAAAAATAGCTAATCTCTTTAAATGCTCAATTAGTTTCTATCTCATATCACGATCGAAATTCTAAAGAAATCAGACTGAGTTAAGGCTTGTGTGTTGTGACTATGATAAGATGCAAAATGTGTTCAGCCAATTGGATAAATTTCGTGTTACAAATATGAAGGAACATAATTTTGCACACTAATTACTAGGAGTTGGCTAGAATTCAAATTTAGAAAACAATATGCACCGTCCGTCTATGAAAATCATCGATAGACATTGGAGAAGCATAAAGTGAACGAGTCTTCGTCAATATAGTGAGAGCCCTTAACCAGATAGAAAAAAACCTCCCGAACTTGGTTTAACTCGTTCGGTTTTACAGTTTAAACTTATCTTCCAGTTAATTAAACGCAGTTATATTTAGAAGCCCAGAATAATTTCCCTTACGGGGATATTTTTCTCACAAATATCTATGAAATGTAGCACCCGTTCAATTTCCCTTTCTCAATGCTAGGTAATAATAGTTGGGAGTGATGGCATGGCAATGACAATGCTGTATTCAGTTCAGTGTTGGTGTGCCATTGTCATTGGGTCAATTTTCTTGAAGACTATTTTTATTCAATTTTTTTTTAACATAAAATGTTTTTTTACTATCAAAATTCACACCTAAAGGTAAATTTCCCACGACTTAAGATACTGTGTGTATGCTGTGTGGAAATCAATCTTGCATGTTGTCTTGATAATAGATCGAGAAAGATAATTTTAAAAGCGGGATTATAATTATTTCTTGTTTCATTTCATGTTTCTATAATGGCTTGTACTCGTCTGATACTGTCAAAATATACCTCAAAATGCCAAAGGAGAGTTTAAACAGCGCCATCTCTCACGAACTTCTGACAAACATCTTTTTGTAAACTATACACGTTATTTTTTAGTGTTTTTTATATAAACAAATTACCACTGCAGCTCATACGCAAACATGCAACATACCTAACCTATAGCTGTCCATATGAAAAACATGGCTGTCGGAGGCCAACTTCGGCAATGGAGGAGTTGTTCCAAAGATAGCCCCTATACCCCCGTTTCCCCTTCCCCCATCCTCTCCCTAAATAACCTATACTGGATCCGGAGGATATAGCCAGTAGAGGATAGCCAGTAGAATGTTGTAAGAATTTTATAAATCGACCAAATAATTCCAGAGTTAGTCCTTATCCCTACCGCCCCTTTACCTACCCCTCCTTCGTCACCAACTTAGTCCTTATGTAACTTGTACTGATCCGAACGGTGCATAACAACGGTAAAAGAATTTTTAAAATTGCCCTAGTAGTTCGAGAGATACCCTTTACGTCCCCCCTTTATTTTTACTCCTCTACCAGTACACTAAAACCTAAATGGGCATTAAATCTATAAATGAGAAAAATAAAATACATTATAGTTTAAAAATATACTACGCGATCATATCGTTACACTTTCCATAGCTGCAGATCTCAAATATATGTACTCGGTGAAGTATTGGCTAACAATTAAAAGCATTAAAACAGACATAGATTTATGAGTATAATGGCAAGTTAAGCGTAGTAAGGTCGAAATAGAAAAGTTTGTTTGAAAAGTTTTTCAACCCTTATCGGACGGATTTTGAAAAACGATGAATGAGGCATGTAATAATGTTTGCTTATCTATCAACATACAAACTTTCAAGTTCATACGGCTAACGGTTTGTGAGTCCCCTCTTACTCCCCGCGACTCCTTTACTCCTGAGCAATTCTCACCCACCCTACCGACTAAGTTGGCCACAAATCTATAAATAAAAAAAAAAAATCATGAAAATCGGACGAATGGTTCTCGAGTTATGGAGAAACGAACAGACGGACGTTGCATTTTATAAGTAGTGTGGATGGGCTTATTTTGTAAGGCATAAACTGTCACATAAGAGTTTATGTGGAGCTTAAATCTTTATGCGTCGTATCAGCAAACGGTCCTAAGAAATGTTTGTATGAATCATGGCGTGTGGTTATCGGGTTCGTTCACCTTAAATGTGTGTATTGCCACAAATTGGCTGTGATTCGTAAAACCTAATCATTATCATTTAATCACACTATTATGATAAGAACCTAATTATTTGTTTAGTAGGACTGACTTTTAAGATCTTAGGCGGCACGACAGTCCATCAGCCCATCGTCAGTATGCTTATTAATATACATACTACATTAGTATTTGCAGGATTTGCTTGAGTTGAAATTTAGACGATCTTCCACTAGTACGTAGCTACGTGGCGTTTATTGTGTTGCCGAACGATTTAAGACGTTCACACATTCTGTCTGTTCGTCTGCTCCTGAGGGATACAGCCTAAACGCTTGGATAAATTTTTAAAAGAAAAGGGCATTGTAATGACCAGTGATCGGCAGCAACTAGATGTGCTCAGCTCCACATCTCAGAAACGACTGAACGCAGAAATGCGGATCAAGCTCTTTTATAGAGAGGCAACCGATGTTACTCTTTGGCACGTAATTGACTTGTGTGATCATGTTCTAAGCATAGGTCACTACAGCATTAAAGCCGACATAATGATTTTAACCAAAAAATGCATACCTACTTGGAGTAAAATGTATGCTCCCAAAAAGAACTGCATCCTTCTTTTTCTAGAACTATGAATGTCAGTACTATTTAAAAAAAAAGAACTGATTATATAGATATAATCTCGAAAACACAATTTTTGAATTCGATAAAAATCAAAATTTTTAGCAATGGTTACATTCTTCACAAACCGCAGTAGGTACTCAAGTGCTCAGTTTTTCAGTAAATATTTCGAAAGCAGTGATATTCGAGAAAAATATTGCAATATTTGGTTAGCATTATTTTACAAATTTCGCTCCAATGTTTTTGGAAACATCTGACTTCTAAGGACTTTATAGTTTACGCACATAGTCAAACAAATCTATTATTCTCTAACTTTCTCATACTAATAATCGTTTATAGGTTAATCGCAACAGCATCAATATTATTGCTCTCAAAAAAAAAACTAAGGTATGTCCTGAAAGATCAAAAACCAAATATACCTACTGCAATTTTACCCAAAATCTTTTAAGGCGTAGGTTAGGTTAGGTGTAGTTGTCGACAAAGGCCGACACTCTTTATGAGATATGTCGTGTTACCACAAGTCTTGAGCTTCTAATGAACCGGAGAAGACTTCGAATGTCTATGTTTATTGAATATAATAGAATGGAGTTTTCGTTTTTTGGGAAAGCCGGACAAGTTGGTACGAAAAATTGGAGAATGTTCTCCTCTTGCTCGCCCAAAAACAGAATCTACCAAAAATCGTTTGGGAATAAGCCAAGCCTTGTTGTATGCCTGAAGAACACGAACAATGGTCGTTTGTGTACGCTTCAAAAACTCGAAAAATGTTGCTCCGATTCAGCTCAAACCTTTGATATTGAACCTAGATGTTTATTGTGAAGTTTGGTAAAAATTAGACAAAGGGGCGTGGTCTATACAAAAAAAAATTCACGAAAACCGCACCGAATCGATAAGTTCAAAATTATAGATAAGATAAAGGCATTGGCCCTGGAGTATTCCTGTATTCCTGTGAATATCGGAAAAATTAGGCAAAGGGGTGTGGCGCATCCCATATAAAAAAAAACATTGCAAACTCTATTTTTCGATGGAAGCAAAGGTTTTACAAATTTGTAATATTGATATTGATTAGTGAGCGCAGTAGCGCAGTGGTTAGTGTGCTGGACTACTGTGCGAGGAATCCCAGGTTCGATCTCAGGAAAAACACAAATTACATCTTAAGGTTTTTTCTACTGCGCCACCTCTCGCGAACGTCTGACAAACATCCGAGAGTATGACTGTCCTGAAAACGCTTCTCAATTCAGCCGCTCGGACTCGGCATAAAATTGTAGGTCCCTTCCATTCATCCCAAAAATAGAAACTCACACAAACGAATGATTGCGAGAAGCTAGGCCTAGGGTGTCTCCCGCCTGTTGCGCCACCTATTTATTTTTTTATACCCGGTACCACACTGTGAGGGTATATTCAATTTGTCATTCCATTTGTAACGCCCATAAGGAGGCGTTGTAGGTATGACAAACTATATATATTATTGATCAGCATCACTTTCTTAGTCGATCTAGCGATGTCCGTCTGTCTGTCCATCTGTCCGTCTGTCTGTCCGTCCGCACGATTACGGCCGTAATTTAAGAGCTATCGACTTGAAATTTGGTACGTTAGCTTTTATCCACCAAACTGAGGCTAAGTTCGAAGATGAGCAAGATCGGATGAAAACTACTACTACCTCCCATACAAAAATATCAGATTTATATAGCTTTTTATGTTAAAAATTTAATTTAAATAGCTACAGTAAAGATAGCAAGTTTAAACTTTGCACATATTGTTTTAATAATATTTAAAAAATTTTGACAAAAAATGAGCTTGGTCGAATAAAAACTACCCATACCTCCCATACAAATATATAGTTTTTTAATACTAAAATATTTTTTTTATTTTACAATAATATAGTACCGGGTATTTGAGCTTCGGCATAGTCGAAGATAATTGTCTTACTGGTTTTTAATTAAATTGGAGAGAACATCTGTATGAAAATCTTCGGCACCTCCTACATCAGCAGAGGAGCCTTCCCAATGGCAAGCCAATATGGCAATTGATTTGACAAGTGTCTTTGATTAAAGCTGTAAGTACAAAATGTTCATGCTTTTTTTGTGTGTGTTCATTTAACCGGGAGATTTTGTATGAAGTTTTACGAGAAGCTTTACTTTAAGTAGCGTAATTAACCGGGTAACGCATTTAAGCGGTACGCATTTAAACGGGTAAAGTTAGGCACATTTGTTATGGAATGCTTTATTTACTCAGTTTTCGGCTGAATTAAACGATGAACGCAATTAAGCGAGGGTCACTTATCCGAGGATCACTGTATAATAAATATAATCTTTTAATTAATTTATTAAATAAGTGGAAAGTAATTTGTATGTAGGTACTCAAAAATAAGTGACTGATTCAAATCGACTAAAAATAATTGCTTTAAGTAATATTGTTTTATTACATTCCAGTCCATTGTAGACCATAACCTCAAAACTATCTTTTTGTATTAACCCATCATTAACCAAAGTAATAGGTAATAGGCAACAACAAAATGAGGTCTCTGAATTATTGTTTGAGAGAATTACATTAACAACAACTCGTAGACACAGTCACTTTGGTAGGAATGATAGCTATTTCGAACTACACCACTAATTCATCATCAGACTCCTTTAAGTGATTGTTTGAATAGTTTTGAATTCTGACAGTCAATTCTCCGTATATATCCACTTGGGAAGACATTTCTGTTTGAGGTACATACCAAAAAAGTTAATAGATAAATAGATACATAGTTGATGAACGTATTTACGTACATACTAATTCCAATGTTTCCATGATAAGAATATTGATAAAGTTTGATAAAGATTTGGCGTAAATCGATCTCATTCATAATCAAACAGACATAATTCGTAAGAATTGTTTTATCAACTTAATCAAAACATTGGCTAATCTGTACTCTAAACGGTAACAAATTGGTAGCAAGTTAGGAATATAAATGTACCATCGTAAATTGAGCAGCTCTCAGTTAAGAAAAACATTTTCCACCTGTCACTTCTGAATGACAGGATTTTTTTTTAAATCGAAAGGTGTGCGTGAATTTTTTGAAGGGCGAAAATGGGAAAAATTGTGCCAGTGGCACTAGTAGCCTTAGGGCTGTTAATAGCTCAAACTAACGCGATGTCCTTTGTGAACAATGTTACTGTACCCAGTGATATTCTGACGACAGTGTTTTTCGATGAAATTAAAAATAATCCAAGTTTGCTCGATGTACCAGTTGATAATACTGCCAATTACAATACGATTAAATGTGTTTTAGCATTGCAAGAAATAGTTAATCAGTTGCCAAGTTTGAGTGTTCTACCATGTAAGTGTCTTGTCGCATCTTCATGCATTATTTAAATATATTAGAATGGTAATAGTATAACTATTCACCAATTGGGAGGTCGTAATATTCAAAAGATGAAAATGAGCCTGTGGTCAAAGTTGACTAAATAATAGCCATACCAGAGAAAAAAATTGTTTCCCGGTATTTTAAGATTGCAGTTTTTGTAGCAATACTTTAAGCATCATTTGAGATCGACAGTTAAGGACAGATGTCGCGGTTTTTGTATCTCAAATCCTCATTCTCAGCCAACAAAATGACAAAAAAATATATATTTTTTTCAAAAGTGCAGTTTTTCAATAGAGCTACCAATTATAGCCCGTCCGAACTTAAGTGAAAATTTCTTGCGCAGGTCTCTTCACATTAGGGATTTTATTCTCTTACCTACAACAAAACTACTTTTCCAACCAGAACTACAGCTAAAAAAATATGTGCGCATTGCAAACAACAAGCATACCCCTGCTTGCGAAGATATCTCACTCGATCGACGAGCGAGCCATGACCATGACTGATTGTCCACACTCCACACAGCAGCAGCACACACTGTTGCCGTTCTAGTGATTTTGTCGCTAGATCTAGTGGATTTTTAAGATTCACGGCGATTTTTAATAAAACAACAGAGTTTTTGTTTTTTATTAAAGGCTTTTACTTAACTTCGTGAAAAATTTGTTGTGTCAAAATCTTGCAAGCCAAATTTGAACCACTTTCTCTAAACTTAGAACTTTGAAATTTTCTATGCTGGTTGGGTTGTGAAGACAATGCAATATTTAAAAAGAATTTTTGGATTTTGACATCCCCTGCCCCTTTAAGGGAGGCTTTTTCATATCACATGATCCATTAGCCGTATTAACTTGAATCGTTATATGGCAATAGATGAGTCAAAACTATTACATTCCTAATTAATAGATACTTTGTACCGATTCGTCCTATAAGGGTTGAAAAAAGGGGGTGCAAACTTTTCCATTTCGACCTTACTACCTCAACTTGCGGTTATACTCATAAATCTATGTAGGTCAACTCAAAAAATCCTTTTAATTGTTAGACAATACTTCACCGAGTATTTTGAGGTAACATTCATCATTCTGGTCCATCCAGAGGGCGAGATATAATGAATTGAAACTAGATCTTTTTTGGCCAAATGCAGCAAACAATTGCTATCTCGATCGCCGTTGTGCTTAGGAAGGGTAGTTTTAATTTGCGTTCTAAAAATAGAATTGTCATACAGCGGGCATTCAGAAAGTATCTCAGATGTCGTATGACGTAGTTGAATTTGATGTCTTTATGCATTAACCAAACTATGTACATATGTATGTACATATAAGGAGTTTGTATGCTATACACAATCGTTCTCTTACATACTTATATTTGAGATATGCAGCTATGGAAAGTGTATAGGTAGGTACGCGTAGTAATATCGACCAAACCATACCTGTCGCAAATTTTCATTTATGTGGAATACATACCTAGCTATTACATATATCCATTGACTTAGGACTTTGAAATTTTGAATGCTGGTTCAGTTTTGATGACAATACAATAAAATGATAGTAAAAAAAAATTTTTTAAGTAGGTAAATATAAAACTGCACTAAAAAACAAAAAATAAAATAATAATAGTTTAAAAAACTAATGAAACGCTTTTATAAGTATACCTACTGCACTAAAAAGCAAAATAATAAAAATTAACCAATCTATTTCTAAGGTTTATCCTGCAAAGGGCTTAGTGTAAGCCCTGTTTGTAGTTGTACTATTGTATTATTTGAGTGTAAACTACACAAACATGGCTTACACTAAACCCCTTACAGGATAAACCTTAGAAATAGATTGGTTAATTTTTATTATTCTGCTTTTTAGTGCAGTAGGTATACCTACTTATAAAAGCGTTTCATTAGTTTTTTAAACTATTATTATTTTTTTGTATTAACATTTCACTTATTTTCAAGGGGACGGGCTAATATTTTGTATTCAAACTGATTTATCATATTCCTTTTTTTACAAATATCCCATAACATTGAGATACGTAAGTATGCAACCGCCTTGCTTGTGGTCACTGTAGGATTTGGAGTAGGTGCAAGGTTGGGTATATGCAAACTTTATAATTTATTATGTTCTTTGATTAAGTTTACCGCCAAAAGTACGAATGTTTTTAATTACCATTATAGAAAATGGAATCACCACGCGCCATGTTGCCACTGGGTGAAGTTGAATTATGAAGTTACAAAAAGAAGAAAACGGATAAGTTCTAAATTAGCGAAAAGGGAATTTTATAATGAGGGAATAAATAAGTAATTGTGTAGGTAGGTGGGAGATTTTTGAATAGGTAGGAGATTTTGGAAAAAGAGAAAAAAAGAGAGATTATGTTCAATAAAGGATTTTCGAAAAAGGAATAACGTAGGGATCCCAGTTTGTAAAGTTTAACTTTTTGCTTTTTTCCAAAAGGTTTTTTTGTCTTTACATGAATTTGTTTTTTTTTTTTCTATCTTGAATTTGTTGATTGTTTTGTTTTTTCATTGATTTTATTCAATAATAATTTACATTTAAATATGAATATGCATTTCTTAAGAACTTACTTTCAGCTTGATATTTTAGCGAATTCTAGCGGATTTTTGCGATACAAGAACTAACATTTCTAGAGGATTTTAACTTGTGGCCTAGCGGATTCTTTTTTCTCTTAGCGGCAACACTGAGCACAGCATCGTCGTTTGCCTATGCCAAAGATACACATTTACCCACCCCAAAGGAGAGGGAAATTTGCTGGGTGTTGCACTTCTCAAATAGCTATGTGTTTAGTAATGAAAGCCAGAGTTCTGAGTAACTTTACTATAACAGCGTGGAACCCACTATGTGTTTAAAAGGGTTGAAATGGAATTTTCGGTATACTTTGTGATAAAGTAGAGAAAAGCATTAACAATTTCATGCGATCAAAAATCCTTAAGAGAAAACAATTTACCTTAAATAAAGTGCTACTGCGCATGTTGGGATCTTTCTTTTACTTTGGGACGGGCTATAAAATAAACCAAAATGGATTTGTTAAGTTCTTATTTTTAAAGTCGAAATTTAAAACGCGTACACGTATTTCAGTGTAGTATAATTTGACTAATTTAACGCCCTTTTACAGTTCTAGATTCATGGGGAAGTCTCCCATCAGGTATCCTCTATGGTCACTCAAAGCATTTGGGGAACTTTGATCAGTGTGTTCGAACATCTCTCAACTTGAGTCCAACAATTGGGATTGCAAAAGGACAATATTGTTTCGCTGATGTGCCTTTGCTACAAAAACATGCCCTAGGATCCCAGACGAAATATGGATCGATACTCAGGTTAAAGAGAGAGCCTTGTCAGATCTCGTAATCAGCACAGCAATATGTGTGCCCGACGTTTGCGATTCGAAAGTTATTGAAAAGGTTTTTGAAATTGCCAGCGCATCTATATTCCAAGGAGCGATTTCAGGCATAAAAGTAAACAACTGCATCACGGATCAGAAACCAGACTTCGAAACAATCAACATTGTTGGCATGTTAGTATGACCACGAATTTGCTTTAACTAAATGTACCTTACAGTCTTTTCCTTTGCAGAGTAATATTTTCAATTATCGCAGCAGTGATGGTGTTGAGTACGGCCTATGATGTGTACACTGAGTACTTAAAGAGTAAGGACATTCATGCACGTCTATGTATTTTTAATAAATTAATAAACTCTACAGAGCCTGTGGTGCCGCTGCTACTGGCCTTTTCTGTACAAACAAACGGAAGGAAGTTGTTCGCAATTAATACCAAAAAATCGCCAAACTCCATCGACTGTTTGACTGGTATTCGCGTACTTTCAATGATCTGGGTGCTCTACTGTCACAACTACGCATACTCCGCTTTTCTTCCGTATCTTAACTTGATCGACCTTCTGCCAGTGAGTATGCTTTAAAGCTACTGTTACAACTGTATATTCTTATTTTACCGTCGTTCTTATTTTACAGTGGTCCAAAGCAGCATCTTCAATGCATGTCCTTTCAGCATCTGTCTCGGTCGACACATTCCTGTTTATAAGTGGCCTTCTTATAGCATGGCTAGGATTTCGTGAGCTCGATAGAAGGTAGCCTTTTATACTCCTACATGATTCCATTGAATTCGTATCTACAATAAGCTTTCTTTTAGCAAGGGAAAACTAAATGTGCCCATGATGTACTTCCATCGGTATATAAGACTAACACCAGCAGTGGCAGCTGTAATTTTATTCTACGTCAGCATTATCCAGTACATTGGGACCGGCCCTTTAAGAAAAACCTATATAAATGCGATCAGCGGTTGCGAAAGTCATTGGTGGTCCACATTATTGTATGTCCAGAACTATGTACACCCGGCGAGAATCGTAAGTTAAAACTCTTAAAATTTAAAATGCATAATAATAGCAACCATCCAAACCTACAGTGCATTGCACAATCCTGGTATCTGGGCGTGGATACTCAACTGTATATCCTTTCGCCACTAATTTTGATCCCTTTATGGAAATGGGGACGCAAGTTCGCCCCTGTAATGGTCATACTGTGTCTGTTGTCGATTGGTTGTGTTATAGCGACGTTCTTTGCCGAGGGCTTCAATCACTTTATGGAGTAAGTATTAACAGTTAAATAGTTTATACTATAAAGAAATATAACTACTAGCTCAGTGTGCCTGAAAACTGAGCGAGTGGTCTCAAAAATGAAAACTATCGAACGTCATCGTTTTCACTACAGCTGTATCTATCATATCTGTGACAATAGACAGAGACTGCTAGTATCAGGTTTGTTCCCCCTAAAAGCACAAATTACATCTTAAGATTCTTGAAGTTATACATCTTTTGGGGCGTTGAGGGTAAATTACATGTGAAGGTTTTTTCCATTGCGCCACCCTCTCGCGAACGTCTGACAAACATCCGAGAGTACAACTTGTTTAAAACCGCAACAAATGTTCACGAAAGTGACCTCGGATTCCAAAAAGAAAACACCGTTCCGTTGTACGATTTAAATAATATGTACTTTAATTCAAAAATATAAAATGGATTTGACAAGAATTCAATTAGAGAAGTTAATGGTATGAAAGGAAAAGAAGAACTAATTTACAAAGCGAATAATTCAACAAAAGAAAACTAAAAGCTTTTCAAATGGCTATGTACCATATAGTTATACTAATACTAATACTAATGATGTAAATAATGTAATTGCTTTTAACGGCTTCGACTTCAATTCTGAACATCCTCCGGCCCGCGGGTGGTAAAACGTTCGGTAATCTCCAGCGGGTAAAGCAGTTGGGCGGGTCTTTGGAAAACTGAGCCAGTAGAAAGACGAACTTCACAGGATCGGACATTTCCGTCTCTTCCTGGGAAAATATTGATTATGCCAAAGAGTTTTTGGCATAGAACGATCCTCTAACAGCACGACATCGCCGATAGCATCGGGTTTTTAGAAGCTTTATGCAGTATCTCGTTATAAACTCTTCACTTTTTGACAATTTTAGAGAAGAGCGACAAATTATTTGATTAGTAGTACGATAGCCTTATGCATAGAGAATTATTTTGTGATTATTCGAAGCAGAAAAATTCGATCGGTGTAATCGTTTTTTTTTTTCTAAGTTTTCCTAAAACACAAAAGTGTTGTAATGCGAACTGTGGTTTTAAAGCATTTAAATGCAACTTTTTCTTCTAACTTTTGGATTTTAATTTAGACGATTTTGTTATATGAGAGTATTGTAGAGTTTTTGAAGCCCTTTTCGGAACTGCAACCAGAACTCATGAGATCTCACTGGAACTACATTTTGAAATTTTTAATGTTGTCTAACTTTTTTGTGTTTGAGTTTAGAAGATTATTTTATAAGGATTTTTTGTTGAGTTTCAAAAGTACTTTCCAGAACTCTAATCAGAACCCTTCGGAACTCCGAAAAAAAAATTTTGCAATTTTTCAATCGGCTCTAACTTTTTTGTGTTTGGGTTTAGAAGATTATTTTATAACGGTTTTTTGTTGAGTTTCTTGAGCACTTTCCAGAACTCTTCGGAACTCCGAATTTTTCACTGTTCTATAACTTTTTTGTTTTTGTTAAAAAAAAATTCTTGTTTAGGGAACTCCAGAACTCTTGGTGTAGTGCAATAATTTTGTAAACAAAATTTACTTTTATCAAAATGGGGTGCTGCCTTATTTTGGAAAAAAACATTTTTTTTGCTATAATTTCGGTTTTTTTTTAACTATCAGGAACTCCAGAACTATGTTAATTCTAAACAAAAAAAAAAAAAAAATTAAAAATTTTTGTAAATGGGGTGCATCGTGAACTTAGCACCCCACATTAAAAAAAATAAAAAAAAATACTAAATGAACAGAACTTTTCAAAATTTTTATCAGGAACTCTAGAACTCTTGTCCAGCTATCCAGAACTCTAAAAAAATATATACTTTTCAAACTTTGGGGTGCTAAGTTCACGCACCCTCCGTTCTAGCGATTTTGTCGCTAGATCTAGTGGATTTTTAAGACTCCCAACGATGTTTAATAAAAAGTTGTCGTTAAAATAAATTCTAGTGAATTCTAGCGATTTTCACTACAAAACTCTGGTACTACAAACCCTGTCAAAAAAGGTTTTGTGATTAAATATCCATTTCCAAAAACCCCTGTTCCATAATCCCTTGTAGTGAAATCCCTTACTAAAAAAGACCCTGAAAGGAAATCCCATTCAAACTGCCTATCATATTTCTCTTTTACAAAAATCCCATAACAGAGAGACACGTATATGCAACCCCCTGCTTGTGTATGGTCACTGTAGGATTTGGAGTAGGTGCAAGGTTGGGTATGTATATGCAAAGTTTATTCATAATGTTCTTTGCTTAATTTTACCGCGAAAAGTACGAGTTTATATTTTTTTTGAATTGTCTACCATTATAGAAAATGAAATCACCACGCTCAATGTTGCTTCTGAGTGAAGTTAAATTGAAGTTACAAGAATAAAAAAACTAATAAGTTCTAAATTGTGCGAAAAGGGGATTTTAATGAGCGATTTATTAAGTAATTGTGTAGGCAGATGGGAGATTTTGCCCATAGAGGATTTCGCCCCGGGAGATTTTGGAAAAAGAGATAAAAGAGAGAGATTATGTCCAATAAGGGATTTTGGAAAAGGGGTAACGTAGGGATCCAAATTTGTAAATTTTAACTTTCTGTTTTTTTCCAAAACGTATTTTTTTGTCTTTACTTGAATTTGTTTTTTTTTTGCTATCTTGAATTTGTTGATTGTTTTGATTTTTCATTTATTTTATTCAATAATAATTTACTTTTAAATATGAATATGGATTTTTTTAAGAACTTACTTTAAGATTGATATTTTAGCGAATTCTAGCGGATTTTTGAGATACAAAAACTAACATTTCTAGCGGATTTTAAGTTGTGCTCTAGCGGTTATTTTTTTCTCTTAGCGGCAACACTGCGTGTGTGTGCATGAAATTTGCGGTTGTACCGACATCGCATAGTCGAACGCTGTCGACCGAAAACCAATGGTCGTATGCGATGCCTAGATTGTATGAAAATCGTACCGTTTGTTTGCTTCCGTGCAATTGTTGTACCGATTTCATTACTTCTCTGATATTTGTAGTGAAAATATGACAATTGTGTCTATAAGTGATACGTTGTTAAGTCATGAACGAATAAATTAACAATGAGAACAAAACAAAATCGCATACAAATCGTATGGTGTGTGTGCTTCATACAACACGTTGTACCGATATCGGCAAAACTCAAGTCGGTACGATCGTTGTATCGTGTATTCCCTGCTTATGTTGCTCGACCTACGGCTGCTCTCAAAGCCGACTTTACAACGCCAACCAAACGCTCCCAAAAGCCTCCCCACCACGGGGCTCTCTCCACGATGTACCTCCAGCGAATACGATGATTGGACAAAAAACCTTTAAATTTTTCATCAGTTAAGCTTAATTGCAGTAGCTCTTTCGAAGACTTCTTGTATACCCATTATACAGCTTTTTGCGGTGAGATCGGAAGTTAGCTCCAGATGTACCGCCCTTATCGAAGCACACGTAAACAGCATTATATACGCCTTCCTCTTTTGTCCAGATTCGTAAGTGTAAACTGGTCCTGCGAAGTCGAGACCAGTGACGTTAAATGGTAAAGAGAATACTATACGGTCTCGAGGTAGTGGTGCAAATGGTTGAGTTGCAGGTCTTGCCCGAAGGACTTTGCAAATTGGGCAACTCTTAATGACGTCACTGACCAATCCAGTAGATATACAGCACGTAGCCGAGATAAAACAGCAGACACACCACCATGAAACAGTTTTTCGTGTATGTCCACTACAATCAGTTTTGTTATGTGACACAACTGTCCTTAAAAAGTTTCTCAGTCCAGTCGTTTGGAATTGGTTTAAAAATGTGGGTCCCTTCCTAAAAATATAAAAACTCACACAAACGAATGGTTTTGAGAATGGTGCAAACTATTAATTTATCTATTAATATAACTATACCTCTTACTAATTTCAGCTCAATGAATGAAAATAAAGAACGGCTTACCTATGTGCCAACGCACACCAGATACTCAGTTTGGCTGGTTGGTGTAGGACTTGGCTACTTCATGTACATAAATAGAAATAAATCAATGCGTCCATCAAAGGTAAATATATCTATCCTATTCAAATGACAGTTGTGCCTCAAATTAAAGATGTACCTATTTTAACTACTTTGTCTAGTTAGTACAACTTCTAGGATGGTTTGTTTGCTTTGCTACCATCCTCGCTATAATATATGGGCCTTATTTCACCATCAGAACGGGCCGTGATAAGAAAGTTTTCGAAGCTGCAATGTATGAATCCTTGAAGCGTGTTTCATGGAGCATAGCGCTGTCATGGCTTGTCTTTGCCTGCCACTTTGGATTTGGTGGAATTATAAACTCAATACTTTCCCATCCTTGGTGGCAGCCACTGGGACGTTTGACATTTTCTATGTATCTAGTGCACGTTGCTGTTCAGAGTATTAACTTTGGAATAATACGGACAGATGTCTTCTTTTCAAATTACCAAAAGGTAAGTAAAATATTGCAAGCATGCAATTTTGATTCTTAACGGTTTTCTGAATTTCAGATACTCTCTTCCTGGAGCACTTTTGGCGTTTCCGTTATGGCAGCTATATGTTTGACTTTAGCCTTTGAATCACCTATACTTGTAATTGAAAAATCCATTCTTGGTGGTTCAAAAAATTCAAATCCACCGACAATACAGCAGCCAGATACATTCATCAACACAATTACAAATCTACAATCTATAGAGTCGGCGCAGAAATCTGCGTAGTTATTGCTGCCTCATCTTGTAGTTTTAGTTTATTAAAATGTATTTATTATCATTATGTCTTAAGGTTTTAAAGTACAGTACCTACAGTATACCACAACATGATGGTGCAAAATTAACATCTTGTCACAAAAAATTTTTTAACCGAAAATTACTTGAACAACAAATCAACTAATAACAATATTCACTGAATAATCGAATAGTAACAATACCTAGAGTTCCAAAGGCGCCGGTTATGTCCCGCGATCATCGACAAGATTCTAAAAAAATATCAGCCTTCTTCAAAAGTCAAAACTAAGTAGCTAGGTACATAATTTAACGTTCACCTATAGCTTCATAAAAAAATAGTTCTACTGAGAATATTTTCTAGTAAAACTAAAAACAGCAAAAAAGATAGTCTGCCTTCAGGCGCAATGTTAAAGTACTCACCACAATGATAATTTGATTTAGGTATATCTTCTTTCTATAAATATAATAAAATTGTAGATTTTGTCTTTGTTCCAAAAACTTACAGACAATCCTTGGTATTGTCCTGCTACCAAAAGGAAAGAAGCCTCCAGGAGAACCATCGTCCTATCGCACAATATGCCTATTGGACACCATGGGAAAGATCCTCGAGAAGATAATCTACAATAGATTACTCGCAGTAGCAGATGAAAAAGGTGCCCTTTCAGACTACCAATTTGGTTTTTGGAAAATGAGATCCACTGTTGATGCCATAAAAGCAGTAGTTGATATTGCAAAAGGCGCCATCGAAGGGGAAAGATGGCTCTATGGGACAAAGGAGTACTGTACAGTAGTAACTTTGGACGTTAAAAATGCTTTTAACTCAGCGAACTGGTCTTTCATTAGAAGATCCCTCGCTAGAATGGATACACCGTACTACTTGCTACGTATAGTGACGAGCTACTTCAACAACAGAAAGCTGAGATATAATACAGATGAAGGTGAAAAATACTACAACGTCACTGCCGGAGTTCCACAGGGATCGGTCTTAGGGCCGTTATTGTGGAACATCATGTACGACGGAGTCTTACGATTGGCGCTGCCTGAGGGAGTGACGATAATTGGATTCGCCGATGACATTGCCGTTGTGACAGTAGGTAAACAGATTCGTACAGTTGAATTCGTTACAAACGAAGCAATTGCCCGGATAAAGGATTGGCTAGCAACCGCCAGCCTTGGAACTAGCTGATCATAAAACAGAAGCTGTCCTCATAACCAGCCGAAAAACTGTAGAGTTTGCCAACTTCCAGGTTGGTAACCAAATAATCAGGTCCAAAGAAGCTGTTAAATACCTTGGAGTAATGCTGGACAATAGATTGCGGTTTAAAACACACTTGGACTATTTAGCCAAGAAAGCATCGCAAATGCAGGGAGCTCTCTCGCGCATAATGCCTAACATTGGTGGACCTGGATACGCAAGAAGGATCCTACTTTCCAGAGTTGTTACATCTGTCCTGTTGTATGCAGCTCCAGCCTGGGCGCAGGCACTGACGACAAAGGAGACCAAAAGGAGACTATTGTCAACATACAGGATCTGCGCGCTAACCCGCACCTGCACCGTTTTGGGCACGACAGCTCACCATCTTGCCCCGAATGCGTAAATGAAGATGAAGACACAGAGCACGCAGTATTTTATTGCCCACGCTTCATGGCATGGAGAAATACTTTGCCCAGCGCGTCACTAATCATCGACCACATGTTGCAGTCTGAAGAGAATTGGGCGGAATTATGCAATTTTATAACCATCGTACAAAACGAGCTACGGAGAATAGAAAGGCTAAGAAAAGCCACAGGAGAAGCCTCAGAGGCCACAGAAACACCAGAAGCAGGTGACACAACACGAATAGCTTGAATGCTAACTAACCCCGCGAAGTAATACCTAACGGCAGTCCCGCGGGGAGAGTGGTTGAAGTGTGTGGGGTGTGGATTAGTACGTTTAGGCGCACTCCCGGCATCGATTATTCGGGTTTGCGAATCGTACATGTTGGTAGCACGGGCTACCGCATCTTTAGAAGATTACCACATCCATTGGCTCATCCAAAAAATAAAATTGTCCCAGGAGTGTTGCTGTGAAGATTGGTCAAAATTGGACAAAGGGGGCGTGGCACCGCCTATATAAAAAAAACATTCAAAATCTTATATCTCAAATACCGCCAAACCGATTGAGCTCAAATTTACAGACAATCTTAGGTATTAGGTAGGTCAAAATTGGACCAAGGGGCGTGGCACAGGCCATACAAAAGAAACATTCAAAATCTTATATGTATCTTAAAAACCGCCGAACTGATTGAGCTCAAATTTACTAACAATCTTACGAAAGAATATTACTATCTAAGATCTAATAAGCTAGTTACGTAATAAATAAACAATTGACGAAACAGGTCCGTGAAGGACCACTAGGCACAACTTTCCACAACTATTGGTTAGTTTGAGTTTTATTTTTTGGAAGAGACCTACAATTTTATGCAGAATTTGGAAGGACCAAGGACAAATTGAAAAGCTTTTTCAGGACGGTTATACTATGCTGTCGTATGCCTATAAGAAGTTTGCTAAAGTTAGCGTAAGGTGTAGTTTGGCGGTCGTTCCAGCTGATGAGTTTAACATGGCCTTGATCTTGATGCCAGCCACTGTCATATCAGATTTTAGTTGGTCCGGAATGGCCTTTTATTACCTGCAGAGAAGTGGTGTAAATAACAATTTATATAGCAACAAACAGGCACTTCTGGGCTACCGTCAATGATCGCGCAACAGGTCGGTTGTGTATCAGGACCTACATATGAATAGTTGTCTAATAAAACGAGCCTTAATAGTATGTGGACAACAGAAAGGAAGGGATGCATTTCTATTTGATTTCGGTTTTGACAAGAGCAGCCAAGCCCGATCGATCTGAGAACCTCGCAAAAGGGGTAACCAGGTAAATGTGTTTTAGATTCCAACTGAACGAGGTACCTGTATACTGAATTTCCAGAAGTGGCGCGTATTTTAGAAATAGTGATATAAATTATTATAAGTCATATTGTTTTCATATTGATCAGCATAGTGTGGTCACATTGTATTTATCGGGTAGTTGTCGAATTTTTTCACTTCAAATTTGTGCCTCAGCTTTGCTTTGATTCACAGATAAGATTTAATCGTGCAAAGATTATCAATTTATGGCACAATGAATTACAGTATTATTATTAATCTACTGGATTATTATTGCCAATATAATGGTGAGAGCGGTCTTAAGAAACACAATAGTTTCTTTGTAGAGTAGGTAGTTGCCGACAAAAATGAGTAAGAATCGATATCGATAATCGCAACCTATCTACAGTGGTGGAAGCCTAATTAGAAACAATGAAAAAATAAACGTGGAGTTGTCATTGTGTCTTTGTTTACACAAGTTTCATACAATATGCTGGTTAAGTGCCGTTGTTTTGCAGCAGCCTTGCGCATTTTTTGTACATTAAGTAGATCCGTTAAAATTTCTCGCGAAGTATTTGGTGGACAAAGTTTACTAAGTGTTAAGGTCGATATAAGAAATTCTGTGGAAA
Organism: Cheilosia scutellata; assembly: GCA_955612985.1. Lineage (NCBI taxonomy): Eukaryota > Metazoa > Arthropoda > Insecta > Diptera > Syrphidae > Cheilosia > Cheilosia scutellata. The sequence goes on along the minus strand of OY015312.1, from coordinate 62,862,097 downwards.
TTAAATTAGAAACATCGCATACAAATTTTGAATACTTTGTTTTTATTACGGTAAAAGTTTGACTCTGCATATTTTTCCTGCTAATACATCTTAGTATTATTATATAGTTTAATGAAATGGGAAAAAACAAAAGCTGCACACCGGAACTAAGAAAATTGATCATCTGAAAATATTGTGCGGCAGGAGCATCTATGGTCTCCATCGCCAGGACCTGGAGTGCTCCAAAAAGATAGTCTATGGCGCAATAAAAGTTTTCAATGATACAGGTAGTACCTATAGAAAACCCCAAAAGAAAAAAACAGGGCAAGAAAAACAACCGCTAAAGAAGACAGACTCTTTTTCCGTTTGAGTAGGGCAGATCCTTTTCTTACCAGTAAAGAAATTCTGTCAAATGTATCGGGACAACTAAGTCAGGAAATCACATGCAAAACCGTCAGGAACCGACTATTAGAAGCAGGTCTGCGGGGGTGCATCACACGTAAAAAGCCACACGTTTCAAAACAAAATGTTAAATGTCGGTTGGTATTTTCGAAGGAATATGCACTTAAACCCTTCTCTTTCTGAAAAAAGTGCTTTGGAGTGATGAATCCAAATTTAATATGTTTGGATCCAATAGAAAAAAATGTGTAAGGCGCCAAAAAATCAGGAGCTCAACCCCAAGTACACCATAAAAATGTTCAAGCATGGTGATGGAAATGTGATGGTTTGGGGAGGCTTTTCCTGGCGCGGTGTTGGTCCTATTGTGCGTGTTGCTAGACGAATGGACCAGCATGTGTATAAGGACATACTAGCAAATGTTATGGAGCCATATGCTTTTGACCATTTGCCAGTGTCTTAAATTTTCCAACAAGACAATGATCCTAAACTCACTTCACGGCTTGTGAAGAGTTAGTTTCCGGAAGAAAAAATGGATGTTTTGAGATAGCCAGCGCAAAGTCCCGACCTTAATCAAATTGAGAATTTGTGGACTGATCTCGAAAGAAGTCTGGGAACGAAAACATCGAAAAACGCCAGTGAATTGTTCAGAAACATTGAACAAGCTTGGAGAAATATCCCCGTTAAGAGATGATGTCAAAAGTTGGTAGCCATTTTACCAAACCGATGTGCTGCTGTCATTGCAAATAGTGGATATCCCACAAAATATTGATCAAATTTTATAATTATTAAGAGTTGGACTCAAAAACTTAATTTTTTATATTTATTTTTGAATTTAAATTATAATTAAATTTTTTGTTTCTAATTATAATTAAACACTCGCCGCCAACAATCCCTTATTGAAATTAAAATTTTTAGTCAAATAACATTGGATTTGGATTTAATGTTGCTCAGCTTCTGGATGGATTAGAAGCTGAGTGATACGTTAAAATACTCGGGAGAGTATTGCTTACAAACGATTTCAAGAGTTTTTGAATTTACTAGGTTAGGTTAGGTGGCAATTATCCGTTAATACGGAGTAATTCACTTAGACCAAGTAAGGTCCATTGTGATACCACAAGCTGAGTCGGTTATTTCCGCTACTCTTGGAATCATTTCGAATTTTGGAGAAATTTCCGTATTTTACTGATATCCCTTTCGGCAATATCAGCAAGCTCCTCAAAGAAGTACTCTCCTAGAGTTTGCTTTCTAATCGAGGATAGCGCCGGGCAGTTACATAGTAGGTGGAACGGAGTTTCCTCCTCCTCCTCATCCATGCAATTGCGACAGAAGCCATTAGCGGTAACTCCAAGCCTTACGGCATGTCTTCCTAGTACACAGTGGCCTGTTAGTACTCCGACAAGAGTTCCGATATGTTTTCTACTGACGTTTAACAGGACCTTTGTCCTGCGCCGATTTATTCGTGGCCAGGTCTGTTTTGCGTGGTTGCAGGTGTCAAGATCGCGCCATCTCTCATTAGCCTGTTGTAGTGCTAGTGTGGAGATGTTGTATCTTACCGTTTCAATTGGCACATGGGGCTCTCCTTTACCAGTAGAGAGTTCCATTTTCGTGCCGTTCCTTGCTAGTTCGTCTGCTTTACAGTTACCTGGTATATCTCTATGACCAGGGACCCAGCACAGCGTTAACGTGCACATATCCGAGATCTCATTTAAAGACTTGCGGCAGTGCCTGACCAATTTGGATCTTAATATTGGTGATTCGAGTGCTTTAATAGCTGCTTGACTGTCGGTGTAGATGACGATGTCTGAGTTCGATATCGATCTCACTTTCAGCAGTTCAGCGGCTTCGCGAATAGCCATAACTTCTGCTTGGAAGACACTACAGTCATTTGGTAGTCTAAAAGACTGGTTTATGGAGAATGGAACTGAGAAAATCCCGGCTCCTACTCCGTCCTCCGTCTTAGACCCATCTGTGTATACTTCTAGCGTATTTTCATCTATAACCGTATTCTCTTCCCATTGCTGTCGGTCGGGAATACTGGTCTTGTATTTAATATTGAAGTCCAGGACCGTGGTTACGTAGTCTGTAACTTCTGTTGTAACATTATTAGTTTTTAGAATATTGGCATGCCCTATGTCACTGCTTCTCCATTGCTGTGATTCTCTCAGACGCAATGCCGATTTTGCCGCCATCTCTTTACCGTGTATGTCCAAGGGCAGAATGTGGAGCATGGTTTCCAGTGCTGCGGTTGGAGTTGTCCACAGGGCACTGGTCACACAGACACATGCCACTCTTTGGATTCTATTTAGTAGAGAGAGGTAGCTTCTTGTATCTAGTGCTGGCCACCAGACGATGATTCCGTACATGAGTATCGGTCTGACTACTGCATAGGTTTTACCGGTCGCAACATTTATGTGGTTATCCCAGGTTAATTTCCGGTTAAAGATCATACCAAGATTTTGGGCCGTCTCAACATATTCAATAGGAGAATTGTCTAAAATCACAGAAGGAAAGTATGACAAGTTCAAAGAATTTCTTGAGATGACAAGACACTTAGATTTTGCAGGGTTTAACAAAAGACCTTTCTTTTCAGACCAGCGCACAATATGTTTAACATCCTCATTAACACATGCAGCACCATGTTCAATAACATCTGAACCATACTCTAGTTGATGATAGATGGCAGATCATTGACATTGTATTGAAAATAGCAGTGTGCCCAAAATGGATCCCTGTGGGACACCATTTGGGATCGAAATCACATCCGATCGAACGTTACCCACTTGAAAAATTTGCCTTCTACCTGAAAAGTACGAAGGAACTAATTTGACTGCATTGTGTGAGAAGTTAAATAGCTGACGCAGCTTATCACAGGTTTGTATGAACCAAATCTAGCAACACTAGAAAGGTCACATTGTCTTCATCCATCTTTTGCCGTAAATCTTCGATGACGTTCACTAAGAAGGTTATACAACTATGGCCCTTCCTAAAATCCGATTGTAGTGTTGGCATCAAATTGTTTGTGTCAAGAAATAGGTTCATTTGCTTCTGTAAAATCCTTTAAAAAGATTTCGAAAGAAAAGGTATTATTGAAATGGCCCTAAAGTCGGTACCCTTTGCATTTTTTGGTATAAGTACTGCTTTAACCAATTTCCATTGTGACGGGTAATCACCAGATGTTAGAATCGAATTTAAAATATGGGTAATGTACGGGATAAGGATTGGCAATATCGCCTAAAGCGTGTTGAGTGATGACTATAGCAATATTTATGGTAGAGGTAGAAAAAGAAGAAGTCCTACCCGCTGTCCTAGGGTCAAAACAGGGCCTGGCCCTCCAGGTTGGGGGTTGTGCCGTCGGGGTAACTTCCCGACCATGGAAAAAAAGACTAGTTATGAGAGAGACGCAACCAGCCTCGGATAACGAAACTCCTCAAATGGCAACCAGACCCGGAACGTCAATGGACTACGATATGAGAGTATGCACCTGGAATGTAAAAACACTCTACACCCCAGGTGCCACTCAAAAACCTGAGTCTGTCCTCACGCGGTACAAGGCAGACATTACCGCGATCCAGGAGATACGATGGATAGGATCAGGCATGATGAAAAGAAAAGATTGCGACATTTATTACAGCTGCAACAAAAAACTGCATGTATTAGGATGCGAATTCGTCGTGGGAAATCGGCTTAGGACAAAAGTTATTGATTTCAAGCCGATAAGTGATCGCCTTTCTGTTATCCGCATCAAAGCTATTTTCCAAAACATAAGCCTAATATGTGCACACGCCCCTACCGACGAGGCTGAAGATCCCATCAAGGAGGAGTTTTATGACCTCCTGGATGAAGCCTACGGAGCCTATCCGGATGTAAAAGTTGTACTCGGGACTTCAATGCTAAAGTCGGAAAGGAAAACATCTTTGGCGGGTTAGTTGGTAAGCACAGAATCCACGAAATGACAACAGACAACGGCTACCGACTAATAGATTTTGCAGGATCTCGTAATACGGTGATAAGTAGCACTAGGTTTCCAAGGCTAAGGATCCACACAGCAACCTGGCGCTCTCCAGACGGTCGAACCGCCAACCAAATCGACCATGTGCTAATCGATGCGAGGCACGCATCCAACATCGTCGACGTGCACACATTCCGAGGGGCAAACGTCGACTCTGACCATTTTCTTGTCGCAGCAAAATTCAGAGCTCGGCTGTCCAACGAGAAGAAGCTGCGAACCGCCCAGAAGAAGAAATTCGACGTTGGACGCCTTAGCACACCTGGAATAGCCAGAGCCTACAGCGAGCGCCTGAGCATGAAACTCTCCTCTGTGGACTCACCTACCACAGACGCCAACAATCAGTGGTGCCAGTACCGCGACATCATCAAGGAGGTAGCCGAAACCACTGTAGGGTACCAGCCACCCCAGAGAAAGAGCCCGTGGTATGATGATGAATGCGTGTGCAGGAAAAAGGTGACAGAAGATGCACACAAGAAAGCGCTGCAGCGCAAAACAAGGGCAGCGAGAGAAGAGTATCGAGCCAGGAGAAGAGAGGAAAAGAAGGTCCTGCGTAGGAAGAAGAGGCCTTACGCAGCTTCCCAGCTCAAGGAGATCGAAGAGTCGCGCGATCTTAATAACATCCGGAGGTTTTATAAAAAAGCCAAGCAACTGGCTGCTGGCTACAAAACCGGAACGCAGGCTCTTCGAGACAGCGAAGGAAACCTAGTCACCGAAGCGCAGGGAATAGTAGATGTGTTTAAGCAGCATTTCCAGCAACTGCTAAATGGGTATCATGTAGAGAGAGTGATAGGGCAAGAAGAGAACCCGCGTCCAGTCAATGAAGAACTAGTTCCACCACCTTGTATAGAAGAAGTTGGCCTAGCTATAAAAAAGCTTAAGAACAACAAGGCCGCAGGCTCTGATGGTTTACCAGCGGAGCTCTTTAAATACGGTGGTGATGTTTTGGTCCCGATGACTGAACTATCAGCTCCATATGCCCCATCTACAAAAAAGGCGATCCTATGTCTTGCAAGAACTATCGAGGCATATCCCTGCATTAATGTTGCATACAAGATCCTATCCAACGTACTGTGTGAACGTCTTAAAACTTAAACCGTTCTGGAACACTAATCGGCACGTACCAGTGTGGCTTCCGGTCCGGCAGATCGACTATAGACCAAATTTTCACACTGAGGCAAATCCTGGAAAAGACCAACGAATTTCAAGTCGAAACTCACCACCTATTCATCGACTTCAAAGCCGCGTATGATAGCATACATCGTCAGGAGCTCTATGTGGCGATGGCCGAATGCGGAATCCCTGCAAAACTGATTCAGCTGTGTCGCGTGACGCTGGAAAAACACGCGCTGCAATGTGCAGTTTGGAAGCAGCTCCTCCGATCTATTTCAAACTTTCACCAGATTTCGGAAAGGAGACGCGCTGTCATGCGACTTCTTCAATCTCGTACTGGAGCAGATAGTGCGCAGGGCAGGTGTCAACACGGAAAGCACTATCTTCAACAGATCCGTACAGCTACTGGGCTATGCGGACGATATTGACATCATCGGTCGCTCCCAGCGTGTCGTGGTAGAAGCGTTCACGGCGATTGAAGAACAGGCGAAATCCGTTGGCCTTGAAGTAAATGAGGACAAGTACATGCTACATACAAGAGACTAAGTACATGCTATCAACAAACAAACAAGCATCTGCACAAGCCTAATACAAAACGTCACTATTGATAGCAACAACTTCGAGGTAGTTAAGGAGTTCACCTACCTCGGAGTAAACATGAACTCCACGAATGACACCCTAGTGGAGATCGGGCGAAGAATTACCCTAGGAAACCGTTGCTACTTCGGTTTGCCAAAACAACTGGGTTCAAAACTCCAGCTAAGAAGATCTTCGAATCCCAGACCCCAGGTTCGAGAAGACAAGAAAGACCGAACCTCCGTTTCAAGCAGCCTCTGTCACAGAAAAAACTCCAAAAGTCCAAATAAAACTACAGTTTCTTTTAAGTTTTAAGTTATATAGCTAAACCAAATTGATACCATTATGCCACTGCAACAGCCTATATCTTCAAACTATTAAATGCAAGAAAAAATAATAGATTGTTCACATTTTCTATTTATCCCATCAAAACGGTAATGAAGATAATTATCAGATCAATGAGTCTCAACCACTTCTTAGTCTTAAATCAAGTTAGGTCTGGGGTCTATAGCTGAAAATAAATGCACACGAATAATATCGGTCGTGTAGCACTCTGCGCAGTGCGCACCTACACATTACGCCTGCGCTATTAAACGATGTTTATCTATAATTTTATCTGTATATAAGTAGTACCGATTATTACAAAGTACTATTGTCCCTCATCATGACTTAAAGTTAGTAAAAATCTAAAATCACACGACTAGCTTAGCTACCTGTCTATCTACAGTGAGCCTCAAAAATGAGTAAACACCAATGAATGATGTTTTAATTTATCTTTGGAGATGGGAGACTATTTTTTTAAATATCTATAAAGTATTTTATCCTGTAAAGATTAAATACGTTTTGTTATTGTTATTTCGTTATTAAATTTTTACATATTGTTGGTTTTTTAGACCTGTTTCCAGACCCTAAAGAAAAGTCAAAAGAGGATCGGTGTTTATTCACTTTTGACGCTCACTGTATGTGCATTGTACAGTACCTACATACCCGGGGTCATCGTGGGTATAGTTAGCGCGTCATTCACGTTGTATCTTTTCTATGCTTATATTGATAATTCGCGCCTAATTTACGCTTTTAATGACATTCTAACAGTGCTTTGACTATTTTTGCATCGCTGAACATTTTTCTATGTGCAACAACTTCATACGGATTTTTTTTTATAATAATTGACTCATCAGTCATTGAGTTGATACGGAAAGCCAGGTGAGAAGAGATCACTTCAGATTATTAGTCCGTACTTCATATTATTGACTCACAGAAAAACGATTTTTCATTCAGTTTTTCAAGTACCCATTCGATTCTACCGCATATCGATAACAATTTTAATGACTCAATCAATGAAAAAGTATAATAATAGCGTTGCGCCGCCGTCACACAAGTAGTAAACATTTGGAATTCGCAGGAATTGCTAAATTATATAGAACAATTCACCTAAATAAAGTGTATGCGGGATTATAATAATAATGGAAGTGTCGTTCCTCTTTATAGCTTTAAGCGTTTTAATTGCTCAAGCGAACGCGATAATTTTTGTGAATAATGAAACCGTATCGAGCGATATTCTAGCTAAAATATTTATTGAAGAAATCCAAAGCAATCGACTACCACTAAAATCATCTGTTCTAAATAATACATCAGTGAATAATTCGGAAAAATGTATTTTAGCATTGAAGGAGATAGTTAGTCGGCTTCCAAGTTTGGATGTGTTACCCTGTAAGTTTTTAACAGAATATTTGCATTAGTGTAAATCGTGTGTCGAAAATAAAAAAGCACTTGCTATTGTGTGCACTTATACTATCAAGTAATTGCATAGTTTCAGTAGATATTATATCAATGGCGCAGTGCAATAGTTGAATTCGCGTCCAAATTAGTCATTTGGAGTTTTTGTGAGGTGAGGTACCTACTCATATAAAGCTGGATAATTTTGTTTTTTCCTCTTCTTCAAATTGGTGGTAAAACACTGTTATTCCATTAACTTTCCCGACGTTTCGACAGTGGTTGCTGTCTTTTTCAGGGAATATAAATAAACAAAGTTAACGTAAATTTACATCACAAGCCAATTTAATCACAGATGGAAAAAGTTTTAAATAAAATTTAAAAGTTATGTTAAACTGAACCACTTCTTCTGAAGTTTAGACTTATAACCGAAGAGGAATAAATATCCATAAAACTAATTATCATCATCATCATCATCATCATTTTCAAATGGTCCGCTTGTTCATTAAGTGGGTCGCGGGTGTAGGTTGCTCAAGTGGACCCTCCATAGCTCTCGCTATCGACTCCAAATCATCAAGGGCAATCCCCATACGAGTAGAGGAGAGATTATGGACTTGATCTAACCATCTCATCCTAGGTCTACCTAGAGGACGCCTGTCTGATGGGACGGATTCCATAGCACGTCGTGGAATCCTAGTCGGGGACGTGCGTTTAACATAACCAAGCCACCGAAGCATGGACCGCTCCGTCCGGAGAAGTAGCTGCTCGACATTGAGTTCCTCACGTACTCTGTTATTTCTAATGCGATCTCTATGAGTCACACCAGCAGTACAACGGAGAAATCTCATTTCGGCAGCTTGTATTCGCGATCTTATTCTTTCGGTCATTACCCAAACCTCATGACCATAGGTAAGAGTTGAAACAAACACCGAATTAAAGACTGACAACTTAGCTTTGACACCAAGTTCAGTCCTCCTAATAACAGACTGACCAAGCTGTCTCAAAATTGACCCAGCCTGACCAATCCTACAGGAAAACTCGGCATTGCTCCTTCCATCACTCGTGAATAAGACCCCGAGATACTTAAACTTCTCCAGCTGTTTCAATGGGACTCCACTAACATGCAGAGTGCATTGAACAGGCGTTCTGGAGACGAACTTCTCTGGAGATCACTTCTGATTTGTTCACGTTAACCTTCATCTCAGCTTGAACACAAACGGCTACAAACCGATCGAGTGCGCGCTGAAGTTCAGTCTGAGAGGACCCAAGGATGACCAAGTCGTCAGCGAAGAGCAAATGACTTATCCTCAGATCTCCCAATTCGAAACATTCTTCGCCAAGACTGCGCTGTAACATCCAGTCCATATAAGTAATGAAAAGGAGAGGAGACAAGACGCACCCCTGGCGAAGTCCAACGCCCACGGTGAAGGGTATTGGTTTAACGCCATTTATCCGAACACAGCTTTTACAGTTTGTGTAAAGAGATTGAATGGCTCTCAAGAAAGAACCGTCAATTCCATACTCCTGCAATACACTCCAGAGTTTACCTCGAGGGACTCGGTCGTATGCTTTCTCCAAATCTACGAAGCATGCGTAAACAGGTGTAGCATACTCCCAAGCCTTCTCAAGCACCATTCTGAGAGTGAATAACTGGTCGGTTGTGCTTCTGCCGGGACGAAAACCGCACTGCTCATCTCCTAATCGTGCCTCGGCCACAGCTCTGCAACGCGTTTCCAGCACCTTGGCAAAGACTTTACCGGGGAGACTTAAAAGTGATATACCCCTGTAATTGGAGCAATCCCTTTTATCCCCTTTCTTGAAAAGGGGCACAATCACCCCAATCTGCCAATCGTTGGGAGTTTCGCCGCATTCCCAGGCCACTTTAATGACATGAGAGAGCCATTTAACTCCCTCTTCACCTAAGGCCTTAAGCATTTCTGGCCGGATTTCATCCACTCCGGCAGATTTGCCAGCTTTTAGCGATTTGATAGCAAAAGTGACTTCCTCTACCGTGGGACTATTTTCCGCCCTACTGAAAGCGATGGATCTGTCATCCTCAATACCCTGGATTGGATTGAGCAATTCAGAAAAGTGCTCGCTCCATCTGCGCAAGATGTCCTCCTCATTAGAAAGAAGTGCACCATCTTTGGATTTGACTCCTTCAATGATGTTCCACTTCCTTCCTCTAAGACGGCGGATGGTCTGCCAGAACACCTTGCTTGCAGATCTGTGATCATGGTCCAATTTCTCGCCGAACTCCTTCCGAGATTGTTCTTTGGCTGCTTTAACAGCCAATTTGCAAGTTCTTCGCGCCTCAATGTACCGGTTTCGAGAATACGAGTCCCCCAAGTGAATCCACACCTTGAAAGCCTTCTTTTTCTCTCTGATGGCTTCTTGAACTCCGGCCGTTTTAAACCACGGGGTTCTTTTCTCACCACCAGCCGCCACACAGAGCCGCTTCACTCCGCAAACATGTCCTGCAGAGGCAATGACTGCTGTTGAAAACAACTGCCATTCTTCCTCTACATTCAATGGAACATTTGGAATTTGTTCAAACCATACCCGTTCAGATACCCGCCGTGCAAATTCCTCCCGTATCTCATCGTTCTGTAGCCCCTCCCACCGTATGCGCGTAACCATCCTTGGTTTACGCTTTGGCAGGATAGGTATTTGATCGTCGAGATACAATTTACACAACACCAGATGGTGATCAGCTGACAGTTCAGCCCCTCTCAACACACGAACATCACAAATCATCCTTTTAATACACGACGGTACCACAAAAAAATCTATCAGCGATTTCTGCTGAAAACTTCGGCGGTACCATGTGCATTTATGGATAGCTTTGTGTGGAAAGAAAGTGTTCATAATGGACATTCCATTTGAACAGCAAAAGTCCAGAAACTTCTCTCCGTTCGCGTTCTGATCGGGGTCACCGTGTTTCCCAATCGCACTGCCCCATGTCGAGAAATCCACACCCACGTGAGCATTGAAGTCACCCATCAGGATATAAGAATCCATATCTGCAACCTTTTCAAGGGCTGCATCAACTTCAACTAATTATTACAATTTAATTGGTTACATTATACACATTTTATAATTGCTGATAAACAATAAGAATCCCACCCGGGTGACTCCTTCTTGGTGTTACGAGACCTACATTTTATGCAGAGTGCGAACGGCTGAATAGTGAATTGAGAACCTTTTTAAGGACAGATATACTCTCGGAAGTTTATTAGTCGTTCGCGAGAGGTGGCCCAGTGGAAAAGAACTTTAAGATGTAATTTGTACTTTTCCGGGGATCGAACATGGGACACCTCACACAGTAGTCCAGCACTAGCACACTAACCACTGGAGCCACTGCGCCACGTCACAAGGAACGATATTAAATGGAACTTCCGAAGTCTCTTTCCTTCCACTTGTTGTGTCAAATTGCAAGTTTATTTTCTTCTTCTGTAGTTTGTTATGTCAAAGTAGATGCGTAACGCGTTGCTATGTTAAGTTTTGAAACAAATGTAAAAAGTGTAACTTCCAATAATTGCCACTACACTCACAGAAAAAAATTGTTACATTTACAATTTTCTGCGTAAAATTTACAAATTTTAATTGTTACTATAGTTACAGTCGAGAACGGCTAAGTGGAAAACGGATAAGTGGAAAAATCGCCTAAGTGGAAGGCGTTTCAATACCCCAAGACATTTCACTCGATTTCTATACAAATTTGTTCGTATAAGTGCAAAACGGATAAGTGAAAATTTCTTATAAGTGAACAATTTTTCGAACCACGGAATGAAGTTTTACACTGATTTAAAAACGGATAAGTGCAAATATTTTTTTTCACATTTTTACATACCTATCTACAAATTGCACCTGACAACACTTATCGTTATCATATATCTACGTACATAATAATATAATATGCATCAATGGCATATCGCTCTTCCGGTCCGACTGACCGGATTAATTAATGTAGTTTTCCATTGGCTTCACTCGGTAATTCACTCATTCAAGAAAACTGTTTCTGGTCGAAACTCATGTATTGGTGAAATGGGAAAATTTCAGCTACAACTGCGGTGCATAAATTGAATTTGTCTAAGTGCTTCTTGAGTCAATTCTGACTTGAAATCGAGAAGATCATCCGAAGAGCATTCTTTGTGACAACGGAAAGGGTTCAGAAAAGATATTCTGGAGGATCCGGGACGCTTATTTTTGCCCAAATAAATTATTCTTCCTCGTCTGTGAATTTCGATTCTTCGTCGATATGATTATCCATACGAAGTTGATCTCAGAATCGAGAATCGAAATCCACAGACGACGAGGAAGAAGAATGACCATGTCCATTATTTACGTTTTTGTTCTGAATAATTGCTTTTCAAGAGGCTTTTAGTAATTGTGTTTTGAAAACAAATTCTAAATGACGTAAAACAGCTGTTCAAGGTATGTGTAAATCTCGAAAATGGAGATCGGAAAAAAGTGATCCGGATCAAAAAAAAAAGATTGATTTTTTTCCCAATTAAACATAAAATGATCTAGATAAAAAAAATTTATTTTTTGTTCAAATGGAAAACCACATTAAATATTTAGAGTAACAGTTAAGCTTGAAATTATGCACCTTATTAAGTAAGCACGTACAAGTGCAAAAATTGTGCATTTACGGGTAAGTGCAAAAATGTGCACTTACGGATAAGTGCAAAGACCGTATAAGTGCACACAAAGTTGAGGTCCGGACGTTGTGCACTTATCCGTTCTCGACTGTATTACAATTCAATTATAAATTTCGCTTATTTTTTTTACTATTTTCATTTGTAAAATTTAAAACTTTATGGATAGGTCCCTCAACGCCAACTTGGTTGTATCCATTTTGTGAAGAATTTCAATATTTTTAACTGTATCCCGAATTCTTTTCTCTGGAAAGCTTCGATTCTGATGTCACAATGCAAGAAAAGCGGTCCCCTCACACACAGAACAAACTAAAAAAATTGCAATTAAAATAGTAAATTAACCAAATTTGCTATTTAAATTGTAATTTAATTTTTTTCGGTGAAAAATCATTTAATAAGCATAAATGTGAAATGATGTATATGCTAAACTGAACAATGTTCAGAAAGTAATAACACTTTCTGTCTGTTAGTATGTAGGACCAATCATATTTTCAGGGCTCGTATGGTCAGGGCTCGGATGAAAATTTGGATCTTTGGCGACATCATCGGAAGGAAAATCTGCATCTGAAAATGATAACTCGCCAGTGGAAGATTCAATGGTTACTTGGAATTTTAAATGGTTAATACGATTTCTATCAGTGTCTCACAGTGATTAGTATACTATTTATCTATCTTCTTTATATATATAACTAGCTATACCCGCCCGGCTTTGCCCGTGCACAGAAATTGTATTGCTTATAGATCTTAGATAATAATGTTATTTCGTAAAATGCGAAAAATGAGAATAAATCGATTTTCTGGAATTGCCTATCTGCGTTAATGTATGAAATACAGCAATACGAACAGAACAAAAAAAAAATCATGAAAATCGGCCCAACGGTTATCGAGGTATACCTAACGTCATCGAGTTTCACCCCATAGAAGATGTTTTCTGTAGGGCGGTGCCATGCCCCTTTGTCCAATTTTGACCAATCTTCACAGCAACACTCCTGGGCCAATACCTAATATTGTCTGTAAGTTTCAACTCAATCGATAAAGTGGCTTTCGAGATATAAGATTTTGAATGTTTTTTTTTGTATGGGAGGTGCCACGCCCCTTTGTCCAATTTTGACCAATCTTCACCGGAAAACTCCTGGGCCAATACCTAAGATCGTTTGTAAATTTGAACTCAATCGATTCAATTGTTTTCGAGATATAAGATTTTTTTTGTATAGGAGGTGCCACGCCCCTTTGTCCAAATTTTTTTTTTCTAAAACCCGTACTGAGAAAATACCTTTCCAACAAAGTATAAATCATCAAAATCGGTTCGGCCAATCTCGAGTTATGGGATTACATCCCACTTTCTTTCAAATATATATAGATTCTTCTGTACGTGTTTGTAAGCGAATTCCTCCTAAACTGCTGGACCGATTTTTATGACATTTTGTGTTCGTATTTGAGTGGGTCCAAGGATGGTTTAGATTCATAATTGGACCCGGTAGGTGGCGCTGCGATTCGATTCCACAAAATTTCAAATAATAAACACTGAACAATAAAAAAAAAGAACTAAAAAGAAAAAGCTCATGAATAAAGTTCCAACATTCAATATAATACATTGGTTAAGGTGTAAAATTTTTACGCGTCATCGAAAAAAAAACAACATATGTAAGTTTGTTAAAAAAAGTATCACATCCATAGAATTCAAATATAGGTTTATGTAGGTATTGTGAGTTTGTGCTTACTACAGAAAAATGCCACGTCTTCGAGGAGGAGCAGGAGATATCGGTCGACGAATACGGAGTACATTAGATATCAGTCCGGGCCGGATACATCAGTTAAATGGAACAGCTGCAGAACAATGCAAACCTACGGGCAGCAAATGAACGTCAAGAGCAGCTCAACGAACGCCGTCGAGTTATTGCATTAAGGAAAAGACAGGCACGTCAAAAAAAATTAAAAAATTTTAAAAGCAGGAAAAACAACGTTTGCCGGGTCAGCTAGTCTATATATAAATAGGTTGCATTGTGTTTGTAATTAATGTTCTCTTTAATGGCGTGAACCGATTTAAATTCTGGAAATTTCCCATGAAAGGTGATGTTAATACCATGGTTTATATGTGTATAGGGTCTTTGTATGTGTATTGGTTCATGAGTTATAGGGGCGTGGAACCGCCCATATAAAAAATACATTCCAAATCTTATATCTCGAAAACCACCAAATCGATAGAGTTCAAATTTACTTACGGTCTTAGGTATCGGCCGGTCCTAGATATTACACTGGTCTCTGAAAGTATTTATAATGCTGTCAAAGACTGGAAAGTATCATATGAACACTCCTTCTCAGATCACAGATATATTCAATTTGGTATAAACCACCTCCCTCAAGTTCAAACTGCCTTTAGGAATTATAGGAAGACAGACTGGACTAAATATATGAATAGTGTGGAATCTTCTGTAATAAACAGCAACCCTATTCCCCCCACTAATAAACATGAACTGGACGCGATGGTGGAGGAACTAACGAAGACCCTCAACCGCGCTATGTCGTTCTCATGTCCAACAAGTAACCCTAAGGGCAAGCCTAGACCACCCTGGTGGAGTCAGGAGATTATATCATGCAGGCAGCTCTTTAATCAGGCCAAGCGATCCCGCGAAGCCACTGACTGGATCTCGTACAAAGAGGCCCTCAAATCTTATAAAACGAATGTTAAGAAAGCCCAACGAAATTCCTGGAGACTCTTCTGTGGAAAAATAGAAGAGATCTCTGAGGCCTCTAGGCTCAGAAAGATTCTCGCGTCGACTCCTAGGATACCGAGTTATCTTAAGAGAGCTGATTGCTCATGGACTACCTCCAGTTCAGAATCTCTAGATCTTTTATTAGATACCCACTTTCCAAATAGCTGCAACGCCGTCACTAGTCCGACTGCGAATTCGGCTAGATCTATAATAAGCAGCTCCTCACATCTTGTTACCAAGAACAAAATTCTCTGGGCTATTAGCGGCTTTAAGCCATTCAAGTCTCCTGGACCTGATGGCATAATACCGGCCGAACTTCAACGGAATGTGGAGCTAATCCTTCCATGGGTAACCGTAATATTCAAGAGTTGCCTAGATTTGTCACATATTCCCAAGTCATGGACGGAAGTTAATGTGGTTTTTATACCCAAGGCTGGTAAAAGCTCGCATGTTAGTCCCAAAGATCTTAGACCCATAACTTTGTCATCATTTCTACTGAAAACCTTAGAGAAATTGATAGATTCCCACATACGCTGCAGTGTTAACGTAAATCTTCTGTCAGCCTCCCAACATGCGTATAGTAAAGGGAAATCGGTTGAAACGGCCCTTCACTCTCTTGTATCAACTATTGAGAAATCTCTAGACTGCAAAGAATACACATTGGCAGCTTTCCTAGACATTGAGGGAGCATTTAACAACGTCGAACCAAAGGCAATTATTGACGCACTGACGAGCCTTGGAGTTGATAAGTCGACTGGCGAATGGGTAAATCAGTTGCTCACCAACAGGTTCATCAATTCAAAACTGGGCGAAGCATCGGCTCGGAGGTTCGTCAGTAGGGGTACGCCACAAGGTGGAGTGATCTCACCTCTTCTATGGAACCTAGTAGTGAATGAACTACTACTAATACTGGAAGGGGAAGGGTGCAAAGTAATTGCCTATGCTGATGACATTGCTATCGCTGTCTCAGGGAAACACCTCAATACGCTTAGGGATCTCATGCAGAACGCCCTCTCTAGGCTCTCTAAATGGACCAAAACATGTGGACTTGGTGTCAATCCTCAGAAAACTGAATTGGTTCTCTTTACAAGGAAGTACAAAATTCCCGTCTTCATTCCCCCAAAACTAAATGGCACCCAACTGGTGCTCTCCAATACGGCTAAGTACTTAGGCCTCACTCTAGACAGCAAACTGAGCTGGAAACTCAATATACTGCAGAGGGTTCAGAAAGCCACCACGGCATTATACTGCTGCAAAAAAGCTATTGGTAGCAAATGGGGACTCCAGCCTCGAATCACATATTGGCTTTATGTATCCGTCATTAGACCTATACTCACATATGGCGTCGTAGTCTGGTGGACTGCGCTTGAAAAGGCTATTCACTGTAAACAACTTAGTCGTGTTCAACGAACGGCTTGTGTGTGCATCAGTGGCGCGCTTAGGACCACTCCAACAGCGGCGATGGACATACTATTCCACCTAATACCGCTAGACCTCTATTGCAAACAAGTGGCAGCGAATGCAGCCATCCGCATGAAAGCAATCCGTCTGTGGACTAGTCGACAAACTGGTCACTCGTCTATTCTAGATAAAATAGAATGCATTCCAAAAGATACTGATTACACCCTCCCCCAACTCCAATTCAGTAAAAATTTCGAAACCTGCATACCCTCCAGGACTGACTGGGAGAGTGATGTAGTGTCTCAAAAAAGATCCGTCTGCTTCTACAGAGATGGGTCCAAAACGGAAACAGGAGTAGGGGGGGGTGTTTTCTCCCAAGATTTAGATTGTACGATCTCATTCCGTCTTCCTAATCACTGTAGCGTGTTCCAGGCGGAAATCATGGCGATCAAGGAGGCCCTGTCGTGGCTACGGTATAATGTAATATCTGCTAAGGATATCGTAATCTTTACCGATAGTCAAGCCGCGATTAAATCCCTGGATTCGGTCATCTTCAAGTCCAAAACCGCCCTCAATTGCCGCTTATCTCTTAACGAGATGGCGGAACAATTCAACATTCACCTTATATGGATGCCGGGCCACAGGGACATTCCGGGGAATTGCAGGGCCGACGAACTCGCTAGGCATGGCACAACTTTGTCGATTCTACCGGAAAAGTAGAATCTATATATGCCTCTCGCTACGTGTAAACTTTTAATTAAACAAAATGCAATAAACGCCACCAATCGAAGGTGGTCACACTGTACCACGTGCTCCATTACGAAACAGATCTGGCCCACGCTGGATCCTAAACGCTCCAACAATCTTTTAAAACAAAAAAGATCCAACATAAGCACACTAGTAGGTGTCATCACGGGACACTGCATTATTGGGAGACATGCTCTCAGACTGGGCCTCCCTTCCAATGACTTCTGTAGAAACTGCATGGACGAGGAGGAGGAGGAGACAATTCTTCACCTCCTATGCACGTGCCCAGCCCTCTCAGCACGCAGAAAACTACACCTAGGAGAACATTTCTTTGACAATCTTGGCGAACTCGCTAATACAAGCATACGTTGCCTCCAGCGCTTCATTCTCAGCTCCTCTTGGTTCAATGGGTAGTTGTGAGATCATTAGATCCTGTGGTATCACAATGGGCCTCCTCTGGCCTAAGTGAGGCCGCACTTAATGCGGCCTGCCACTCTAACCTAACCTAACCTAGGTATCGGCCGAGGAGTATTTCTGTGAAGATTGTTGAAAATTGAACAAAGGGGAGTGGCACCTCCCATACAAAAAATACACTAAAAATCGTATACCTTGAGAATCAGCGAATCGATTGAGTTCAAATTTACATTCAATCTTAGGGACTAGCCTAGGAGTATTCCTGTGAAGATTGGTCAAAATGTGGTACCGCCCGTAAAAAAAAAACATTAATAAACTTATAGCTATTTCGAAAACCACCGAATCGATTGAGTTCGATTGTGTTCCTGTGAAGATTGGTCAAAAATGGATAAAGGGGTGAGGCGCTATTCTTCGACAGTCATAGAAGCTAAAGTTTGGACAATTTGTAATGCATTGTCCTGATAGACAAGAATATTATCTAGGAGGCAATAGGATTACTGGAAAGTCAGATTGGTTAGGGAATAAATAGACTGACTGACAGCCTATAGCCTTTTTCATCCTTTATTGTTTTAAAAGAGATTGTTATTCTTTGTAATCTAAACTGCATTTACACCTACATAGCTATACACAAATCTTTGAATTCACTTATTTCAACAACTACTGTGGTTTCATTAAAGTTTTTTATCCCACAGTTCTCGACTCATGGGGTACATTTCCATCGGGACTGCTCTACGGTCACATACAGAACTATGGCAACTTTGACGAATGCACCAGAATATC
The DNA here is from genome assembly GCA_955612985.1 of Cheilosia scutellata. Taxonomy (NCBI): domain Eukaryota; kingdom Metazoa; phylum Arthropoda; class Insecta; order Diptera; family Syrphidae; genus Cheilosia; species Cheilosia scutellata. Next base: position 62,843,594 of record OY015312.1, on the reverse strand, counting down.
AGTGTATCTGAGTGCTACTACTGGTTTAGTAAACGGACAATATTGTCTCGCAACAGTTCCATTGAAACAATATCAGGCTCGCGATACATCAGGACACGACGACGACGACGACGACGCATTAAATATACTAGAGAAACCTTTGCAAAATACAGTCCTAACCCAAATAGGAATATGCGCCCCAGATATCTGCGATCCTAGTATACTGGAGAAGATTTTCCAGAACGCAACTGAAAACATTTTCGACGGAGCACTTTCTGGAATTAAAGTTAACCGTTGTATCACAGCCAAAAAACCAGACTTTAATACTCTGGATATTTTTGCAATGTAAGAAGGACTATCATTTTTTGTCAAGTGTTAACTATACGTTCCTATTTTCAGAGTTATATTTTCAATTTTCGGAGCAGCGCTATTGTTAAGTACGGCATACGATGTATGGACGGAGTATTTCGAAAGTAAGACAAATAAATTCAATTTTTAAATTCACATTCGAAATTATCTCTTAGAGCCTGCAATACCTTTGCTGTTGGCATTTTCCATACTCACAAATGGAAGGAAACTGTTCGCAATTAGCACAACAAACTCGCCAAATTCTATTGACTGTCTAACTGGCATTCGGGTATTTTCAATGATTTGGGTTGTATTCTTTCACAACTACTATGTATTTCTGATCGCTCCGGTGATAAATCAAGTTGACTTCTCGGAAGTATACATATGTGCACTTGAGCTGTATTTCAACTTTAATTCATTTTTTTCATTCTTTTTCAGTGGAGCAAAAGTGCATCTTCAATGCACGTTCTGGAGGCGGCTATCGCAGTTGACACATTTCTTTTTATGAGTGGGTTGCTGGTGGCATGGTTGGGACTTCGACAGTTGGATAAAAGGTTTTGTCTTGCAATTTATTTTAGATCTCTTAATTTTTTTTCATTAGCAAAGGTAAACTCAATGTACTCACGATGTACTTCCATCGATACATTCGACTTACGCCCCCAGTAGCGGCAGTAGTTCTGTTCTACCTCAGTTTTAATAAGTATATCGGAAGCGGACCGCTAAGACAAACCTGCTTGAGATTCAGTGATGCCTGCAAGACAAATTGGTGGTCTACATTATTGTATGTCCAAAATTACGTACATCCAGATCATACAGTAAGTTTTAACTCAAGTAAATTGGACGCATTAAGAACAATCTGTTTGTCATTGATAAGTGCGTTGGGCAGTCATGGTATCTGGCTGTCGATACCCAACTGTACGTCATTTCACCACTAATTTTGATTGCCCTGTTTAAATGGGGGAGAAAATGCATTCCCGGTATGGTCATACTGTCCCTTTTATCAATAGGCTGCGTTATTGGGATGCACTTTTTGGAGTAAGTATGTTCTATGTAAGGAATTCAGTCAACTTCGTTTAAGTTCGTTCAAGGAAAATTATACACGGCTTGTGTATGCGCCCACCCACGCTAGATTCTCGGCTTGGTTAGTTGGCGTAGGACTTGGTTATTATATGCACAATCACAGGAATAAGGTTGCGCGGCCATCAAAGGTCTTACAAAAATGTTTGTGTACACTTTAGTAGATACTTTATTTTAATCGTTTTCAGTCAGTACAACTTCTAGGATGGACGATTTGTTTTGCCACAATCCCGGTCGTAGTATATTGCCCATATTTCATGAACAATGCTGATACACCAACTATAGTATCTGGGATGTTTGAGGCTTTGAAACGTCCTTTGTGGGCGATGGCTTTAGCATGGCTTGTTTTTGCGTGCCACTTCGGATTTGGTGGTGTAATAAACTCATTTCTGTCCCACCCATGGTGGCAACCATTGGGACGCTTAACTTACTCTATGTATTTGGTACATACAATCGTTCAGGGTATTAACTTTGGTATGATCCGAACTGACTTATACTTTTCGAATTACGAACTGGTAAGCAAAATGCACTCTAAGGTTGCTGTTGTTGCTGAAAGATACTTTTTTCTTCGTACCTTTTCAGATTCTGATTTTGTGGAGCATATTAGGAATTTCTGTAATGGTGGCTATTATCTGGTATGTCGCATTTGAATCGCCTGTGCTTGTGATTGAAAAAGCCCTCCTTGGCTCAGGTTCGAAAACAGAGATAACACGTCACGAAAATACGAATAGACACATGAATAAAATGGAATCTATTGAACCAAAGTTGGCGTAATATCTAAACAAAAATACATATTTAAAACAGATTACTTATTGTTACTAACTTACTTACTCACTAAGGTGACTCTACAGTCAGGTATGGTATTTGGCTAACTGCCTGCAGTTGATTTGATTGAGGCCTTTTTCACTTTAACATCTTCGACAGCTGATTCGTACTTTTCTAGCCAGGTCGCTGGACAACACTGAGAATTGGTTGTTAGTTCCTTCTCCACACGAGTGGTTTCGATTAACGTAGCAACCTTACGTTTTATATCAGATTTAATTGGAATTTTTTTATAAACAAAAACATGACATTTACTAGATTGTATATCTACCAGAAACAGCTAATCTCTATAAGTGCTCAATTCAATTCGAAAGAAATCAGATTCAGTTAGGTTAAGACTCTTGATTTGGATAACATGCAAAATATAGGTTCAGCTGATTGAACAACATTTCGTATTACAAAAAAAAAATACTAATCACTTTGTTGAGTGTAGTGTATTTATGTAACTTGGCACCACATACAATATATCCAGAATTTGGCAGCATTGCATGAGTTTCGGTGCATGTTCAAGATGGCCATTCTCTTCTAGACTTGGCAAGAAGCAGTAACACTTTTTCAATGTAGTTTTTAGTGTTCAATAAAATATATATTCAAGTGAACTAAGAACTGCGTTTCATTTAAAATTAATGGTAGAACATAATACTACATTGAGATTCTATTTTAGCTATGAGATTCTAGTTACCTACCACTTTCGATCTACCGGCATAATATGGACTGTTTTGTATACACAGGAACTTTCCCATCGATCATAGGTCGTTTTCTCAGTGCCTAACATTTTTCGGAATGTCAAATATGTTTGCATATTAATTATTAGGCTCGCCCAATGATCGAAATACGACCGTAAAATAACATTTTCACTCAGTACTTTATTCGACACCGTCCTATTATAAGTGTATCTACAATTAAAGCAACTTTATGATTTTTGAAAGACAGGTCGGTTAGTATCTAGTATCTACCTAACATAATAGCGACGCCTGGGAGCTGGGAACTAAATTTTGTTTTTAATAATTGTTGAAGAAAGCAGGCTCACGTTCAGTCGCAGTCAGTCGTTGTTTTTTCGGATATAACTCTAGATACTTTTAGTAAGCCGTCTACCAAAAAAATATTGTGAAACATTGCTATAATTAATACTGAACACTTGTACATGTATGTTGGATAATAAAACGAGGTGATGTAAAAATATACAAATTCAAGTTTTATTTAAGAATAATGTTTAAAGTGGAAAGTGACGACTGCGACTGACCCTCTTCTGCCAATCGCCAAAAATTATGAAAAGAATTAACTGCATTAACATTTACATAGCTTTAGCGTAAAAAAAAATTCGGATAGCCGCAAGCTACGGTTGGTATGTACACTGCACATACGATGATGAAAAGGGATTAACTGGACGTCGGTGATCTTTATTTGATTTCAGGGTAAAAGAACATTTCTTCTCGGTGCGGTGATCTTCATTGGAATTCAGGGGGATATAATCTCTAGTCGTCGTCCAACATGTACAACAAGAAAATGTGTGCCAAATGAGATCCAGTCAATAAGTTATGGGTAATATGATATAGCTACAAATCGTAGAACACATTATTCGAAATGGCCGACCTTTGTCTTTCAGCACAACCAGAGACTGTTGGCCAATCATCGATCCCAGAACGCGCCACATCCATGAGAAAATTGTCTAATGATCACACAAAGTCTCGCATTAAGGACTCAATATTTCGCGTAGAGTAGACCATTCCATGCCGCTCATAGGATATACGAATCGTGGCTTGTAATACAACGGGTTGAGATTTGAACTAGCAGCTGTCCAATGACCCAGTGATATGAAGTCCGCAACGTTGTTTTTGAGCCACTCTTGAGTGGTTTTCGCTTTGTGAGCTGGAGCAGGCGGGTTATTCCAAAATGCGCGGCGGATCGTATTGAAAGCGATACCTCCATTTCGACCATCGTCGCTTTTGGTTATTCTCAAATGCAAACTAGGGCGAAAATGATATTTCCAGTGCTTTCAAGTTTTTCCATTCTGCATTTTTCCATGTATCTTTTCAACACTTTGACAGCTTTTTCCCGCCGCAGGAATTTAGTTTATTTTTTATCCTCAAACAATCCGCCAGCAATCCGTCACCTATACAGCTATCGCTTTTGATTCGATCAAATCGCTTTTGGAAATATAAAAATACAAATCCGCCATGAAAAGCGATCCGCCGCGCATTTGGGAATAAGCCTCCAGATCTTTATCACCCGATCTGCGCTATTGAAGCTATATAGGTTCGCCTTTCCCTTTGAAAGACAGGTCGGTTAGATAACCTACGTAATAGCGATGTTCTCTGCATATGATTCTCTTTCTTAATTTCTGAATCACACGCCATGACTTCGACTGAGCGAAGGAGAAATTTTTTTTATATGCCCACAGTGTTGTTCTAACCAGGGTAATTAAAAAATATTATTTTACCTATTTTGGAAATTATTATTCTTTTCGACACATCTACGAAAGGTAAGTTTCAATTGGGAACACAAAAAAATTTAATTGGTATACATTAAATAGGGAAAATATGTACGACAAGAAATAGCGTCGCCGATTGATGCATAGATTAATTTATTTAACTTTATTTGTTACTGAAGCTAATTTGAAATAAAACATACTACAAGATCATTTAGTGGAGGATATCAAAGCATCGGCCAGGCCGATAATAACACTTTTACTTGTTTTCTTTCAAAGCAGTATGTAGGGGAGAGTGGGGCTGAAAGTTACAGGCGCGTTAAGTAACAGTTAAAAAACAGGGTTCCCTTAGAAGTACATTAATTGCTCAATATTTCCGCTTAGAGTAGACAATGCCATGCCGCTCATACGAATCGTGGCTTGTAATCCAACGGGTTAAGATCTGGATTAGAAGCTGTTGTTTTTGAGCCACTCTTGAGTAGTTTGCGCTTTGTGAGCTGGAGCTGATCATTATCACCCGATCTTTGACGGAACTAACCGTATCTACAAAGTTTGAATAAAAACCACAATAAAATTCTCGTCCTCCTATTATTCGTGAAAAAGCCATACATTTCGGGATGTATCTGAGGAACAACAGATAGGGCAATACCTATAGTTGAACAGCAATAACTATGTGACAAAATTTGTGTTTCCTGGGGCCAGATCGAGTAAAATGAAGCCTCGTCTTGCCACCATGCACCGTGCCACTAGTCGAAAAGAAAATTATGTACAAAAAGATTTAATAGATATCTACTAATAGCTGATAAAAGAGTCACGTTCATTTACCTACGTTGCAATATTTCCATAAAAAGAATATTGATTAAGTTAATATTTGACATACATACTCGTAATCAAGCATTATGAACGTTATCGAGCAGTGACTAATCTTTAAACAATAAGAATAGGTAGCAAGTTAAAATATATAAATACCGTCATAAATGGAGCAGCTCTTAGTTAAGTCATCATTTTGCAAATGTCGCTTTTTGCCGAAAGTGTTGTGTGTATTTTTTGAAAGACGACAATGAGAAAAAGTGTATTATTGACTCTAACAGCCTTAGGGCTGTTAATTACTCAAACGTACGCGATGAGTTTTGTGAACAATGTTACTGTACCGAGTGATATCCTGACGACAGTGTTTTTAGATGAAATCAAAAACAATCCAAGTTTACTCGATATAGCAGTACAAAATACTGGCGGATACAATACAATTAAATGCGTTATGGCATTGCAAGAAATAGTTAATCAGTTGCCAAGTCTGAGTGTTCTGCCATGTAAGTGCATTAAACATTTTGTTTTGAAACTATAAGTTTTTGTTTATTTACTTATTTAAGTGGCTCTACGTCTACACGGGGCTAAATTAACAAGCCTCTCCGTCTCCAGATATCCATAAGTCGGTCCCCTTTATGTACGGTACGTTAACTAAGGCGAAGAGTTGCTCTACACTCTACAGTGTTATCAGTTATCATACTCTGGACATCTTAGACGACTGATATGGCTAAATATGTTCGGCTTGGGCAATGTCACTGTACAGCTCGTATAGTGAGCTGATTCTTATCCCCAAAAGCTGGTCAACGCAAGCAGACTCGACAATTTTGCGAAGAATCTTTCTTTCGAAGCGACCAAGTAGATATATCGTCCTCTGCTTTGGATATAGAGTAAAAGCTTTAGCGCCATAAAGAATGACTGGATTGATCAGTTACTATCTTATGCTACTCAAGTGCCTTACCAACCAGTCCAAAGAAACAGCGGTTGGCAAAAGTAATTCATCGTTTATTTTGTTCTGAGTGCCAAGTGCTTCACAATTGTACCTAAATCATTCTCATATATAGCAACACAATAGTCAACGACAGATCAATATTGGCCAGAAACGAATTTCCTCCATGGAGAATTTAAATACCAAAATCTTAAAGCAACTAATCGCAGATTGATGCCAATAATTGCATTTTACAGTTATTGTTACTATATTCTCTTACAGTTCTAGATTCATGGGGAACCTTCCCATCAGGTATCCTCTATGGTCATTTAAGGGATTTGGGCAACTTTGATCAGTGCGTTCGAACATCGGTTAACTTGAGTCAATCGGTTGGCATAGCGAAAGGACAATATTGCTTCGCAAATGTGCCTTTGGCACAAACAAATACACTACAAGTATCAGACGCGATAGGTTTCGATGCTCGAGTTAAAGAGAGAGCTTTGGCGGATCTCGTAAGGATCAGCATAGCAATATGTATACCCGATGTTTGCAATCCGAACGTTATTGAATATGTCTTTGAAAAAGCAAGCCAATCTATATTCCAAGGAGCGCTTTCTGGAATAAAAGTAAACGGCTGCATCATGGATCAGAAACCTGAACTGGAAGCAATCAACATTGTTGGCATGTTAGTATGACCGTGAATTTCCGTTAACTGTATGTACCACTTTATACTGTCATCTCATTTGCAGAGTAATATTTTCAATTATCGCAGCGCTGATGGTGTTTAGTACGGCATATGATGTGTACACTGAGTATTTTGAGAGTAAGGACATTCATACGCTTCTGTGTATTTTTAATAAAATAGATTCTTCACCCTACAGAGCCTGTGGTGCCGTTGCTATTGGCATTTTCTGTACTAACAAACGGAAGGAAGTTGTTTGCAATTAATACCACAAAATCGCCAAACTCTATCGACTGCTTGACTGGTATTCGCGTACTTTCAATGATTTGGGTGGTGTTGGGTCACAACTACGCATTCTCAGTTTCACTACCGCATCTTAACTTGATCGACGTCCTGCCAGTGAGTATCCTTCAGACTATAGACTGTTACAATTGTATGCTTCATGTCGTTTATATTTTGCAGTGGACCAAAGCAGCATCTTCGATGCATATCCTTTTAGGAACTCTCTCGGTTGACACGTTTTTATTTATAAGTGGCCTGCTTATAGCATGGCTAGGATTTCGTGAGATCGATAAAAGGTAGATATTTATACGTGATTCCACGGATTTCGTTTCTACAATAGGTATGTCTGTTTTTAGCAAGGGAAAACTAAATGTACCCATGATGTACTTTCATCGGTATATAAGACTAACACCAGCAGTGGCAGCTGTAATTTTGTTCTACGTCAGCATTATTCAGTACATTGGAACCGGCCCATTAAAGAAAAACTATACTGAATTGCTCAACGGTTGCGAAAGCTATTGGTGGTCCACACTATTGTATGTTCAAAACTATGTAAGACAGAACGAAATTGTGAGTTGAGCCCCGAAAAATTTTAAATGCCTATTAATACTATATTTTCGAATTTTCAGTGCATAACTCAGTCCTGGTATCTAGCTGTGGATACTCAACTGTATTTTCTTTCACCGTTAATTTTGATCCCTTTATGGAAATGGGGACGCAAGTTCGCCCCTGTTATGGTCATACTGTCTCTCTTGTCAATTGGTTGTGTTATAGCGACATACCTTACCGAAGGCTACAACCATTTCATGGAGTAAGTTTAAATGTTGCATAACCTAAGTAACAGTTATTTATTCCCTTTTACTATATAATTGCAGCATAGTGGGTGGAAATCAACTGAGGCTTACCTATATCCCAACGCACACCAGATATTCAGTTTGGCTGGTTGGTGTAGGACTCGGTTACTTCATGTATAAAAATAGAAATAAGTCAATGCGTCCATCAAAGGTAAAAATATATCTATATCCTACAAATAACAGTTGTGCTTCAAATTAAAGATGTAAACTATTTTCTCTAGTTAATTCAATTTCTAGGATGGTTTGTTTGCTTTGCTACCATCCTCGCTATAATATATGGGCCTTATTTCACCATCAGAACGGGCCGTGATAAGACGGTTTTCGAAGCTGCAATGTATGAGTCATTGAAGCGTGTTTCATGGGGCATAGCGCTGTCTTGGGTTGTCTTTGCCTGCCACTTTGGTTTTGGCGGAATTGTAAACTCAATTCTTTCCCATCCTTTTTGGCAGCCACTGGGGCGTTTGACTTTTTCGATGTTTCTAATGCACGTTGCTGTTCAGAATATTAACTTTGGAATAACACGGACTGACGTCTTCTTCTCGGATTATCAACAGGTAAGTAACATAATAAAAGTAGATAATTTTGATTTTTAACTGTTTCATGCATTTCAGATACTCTCTTTCTGGAGCAACTTTGGTGTTTGCATTATGGCAGCTATTGTTTTAACTTTAGCATTTGAATCGCCTATAATTGTGATTGAGAAAACGATTCTTGGTGGTTCAAATCTTTCAAAGCCACCGACAATCCAGGAGCAAAACACAATGCATTAATACAATCAAAGATGCATCTATATAGAATCGGCGTAAAAATCTGCGTAGAAGTTGCTCTCTATAATCCTATTGTTTAGTGTAGCGATATTTATTTAAACTATTACATATTTATTATAAATAAATTCATTTTAATGTACTGCACCCTATCTGCGAAGACACATCTTTTTAGAACCTACATTTTTGCCCTCTTTCAGTGCTTCCATTTTCGATCTCTTTTTGGGCCGGTTATAGATCGGTACACTGAACCAAATCGCGTAGGTGATATTGACGAAAATATTTTGTAAATCTTTGAAGAATTTATAATTCGAATCGACAATTTTTCATACAACTTTTCGTTTTATTGAAAATTTAATATTCAAAATCAATAAATTTCTTCAACTTCTGTCCGTTTTAGTATTTTATTCAAACGAATGAAATTTCGTCATATTGACAAACTGAAATCGTTGAGTCAACTAAATCCCGTAGGTGATATTGAAGAAAATATTTTATTCATTTTTAGAAAAATCTGTTATTCAAATCAACAATTTTTCATAACATATTTTTAGAATTTTATAGGTTTTTCATCAATTTGAAGAAGTTTCTTTAAAATGTTATTCGCTGTTGCGCTCGAAGTGATAAGTTTTATTCGATAAAGTGAATTGCCAAAGTGAAGTCGGGATACAGAATTTAAAAATTAAAGTAAAACAATTATTTGCAAACGCTTTTAAGTGTTTCTAAAACACACTTGTATAAGAACAAGTAAAAGTGTTATCATCGGCCTGGCCGATGCTTTGATACTCTCCACTGCATAAAAGTCATGCAAAATGTTCGCCATGCCATATTGGCTTGGTATAGGAGGTACCAGAACTACTTGACCGACATAGACAATTTTCAGTACCAACTTGACGACGGTAAAAAAAAGTCCTCTCACAAAATTTCATTCGCCTAGATCGATTCGTTTGGACGCTATCGTGCTTTCAACAGACAGAGAGACACATGGGTCTAATAGTGGTTTTGTATGGGAGGTACCAGAACTACTTGACCGACATAGCCCATTTTCAAAACCAACCTGTCGACCATAAAAAGAAGTCCTCTCACAAAATTTCATTCGCTTAGATCGATTCGTTTGGACGCTATCGTGTTTTCAAGAGAGAGAGACACATGGGCCAAAGATTGTTTTTGTATGGGAGGTACCAGAACTACTTGACCGACATAGACCATTTTCAATACCAACCTGAGGACCGTAAAAATAAGATCTCTCACAAAATTTCAGTTGACTAAGTCGATTCGTTTGGACGCTATCGTGATTTCAACAGACGTAGATACACATGGGTCTAATAGTGGTTTTGTATGGGAGGTACCAGAACTACTTGACCGACATAGCCCATTTTCAATACCAACCTGACGACGGTAAAAATAAGTCCTCTCACAAAATTTCATTCCCCTAGGTCAATTCGTTTGGACGCTATCGTGCTTTCAACAGACGGACAGACAGACAGACGGACATGGCTAAATCGATTTAGAATGTGATCCTGATTCAGAATATATATACTTTATAGGGTCTCCGGTGAATCCTTCTTGGCGTTACAAATGTAATGACAAAGTGAATATACCTTCCTGTGGAGGGTATAAAAACGTAAGTAATATAGAAATACCTATAGCTATTCGCAGCTAAAAAAAATAGTTTAAAAAAAGTTTAATTATATATAATATTTTTTCAAAAAAGCAACATGCTTTCTAGGCTAGCGTTCTCCTAGTTGGATCAACCGTTGGGTAGATGCAACAAGAAAAAGAAAATGATCATCATAAATGAACGGTAAGAACGTCGTTGTATTTCTCAATGACAGCTATAATCAAATTTTAATATTTTCAATTTGTTTAATTTTTCCAAATTTATCTAGGACTTTGTAGGACCTTTATCCAAGCCGGCTTTCATTAAATCCAAGTATGAGAAAAAACATCTTCAAGTATATTCTCTTATAAATAAATGTATAGATGTAAGTTACAAAAAAAATCCAACTTTATAATTTACTTACCTACTGTTAAGAAAATAAAAGTTTTTGACTTTAAAAAGTGTTTCTTTTTTGTTTTGTTGTCAGTTTGGAAAAAATTAGCGATAACTGACGAAAAAATCATTAATTTGAATAAATAAGTAAGTTAATTTGAAGAAAAACGATGCGTAAAATTGAAGAATATTTATTCAATATCAATAAAGTGAAGAGTTGAAATGAAGAATTAAATTTCACTTTAAATAAATAATACGTAAAAATGAAGAAAGTTTCGTTAATTTAAAGTGCCGCGATGCGTCGAATTGAAGAAAGTATTTTCAATTTGAAGAATATTTTTTTTTAAATGGAGAACATGATAGAATGATGAATTTTTATCACTATAACAAATTTTTGTGGATTTAACACCACAACGAAAAATTTAATGGAATTTTTTCAAAATTACAATATTTCTTCAATATAACAAAATATTTGTCAAAACAACGGACAGGAGGTGTTGACCTTATATTGATCACCATTTCTTCAAGTCTACCTACTTTTTTGTCAATATCACTACCAAATTTGGTTCAGAAAGGACTGCGAAAAACAACGGCAATCACCAATAAAGAAAATTTCAAAACACTGTCGATCACCACGGACTTATGTAACCCACTAGCATGTAACGCGCCACTACATACATATGAGTGTACCTCTGAGTTAGGGACTTTTGTTTAAGTTGAACAAACCACCGAAGCATTGACCGCTATATTCCCCTTCCGAGAAGTAGCTAAGTGACATACTGTCCCTTGGTGGTTGTCTCATTAGGTCGAATGCGTATTTGAACGTTCTTGGTGCCACTGCACAACACAAAATCGGAACTTTGATATCTAGTCTTGATGTCATACATATTAATCCGCTAAAAGTGATTTGTATAAGTGATAACTTTTTTCCAAACAGAGAGGATTTCCGTGGAGGGAAAATAAGTACCTATAATCAATCCAGGATGAACGTTTTTTTTTTTTTAAGATTTGTTATGGATATCGGGGACTTCAAAGTGGCATAGCCAAAGATTTTGGAATAAGTCAATCAAGCGTTTCCAGAATAGTTATTAAAGTTGTCGAAAAATAGTAGAAAAAGTGAGAGCAGAAATCATAGAGTTATCGTTATGTAGACTGCACGCATGTTCGACCATTCGGTAAAGTCGCATTTGCTCAATGGACAGGACAGAGCTTCGTTTGTTTATATGCCAGCTGCAAGGAAGCTGCAAGCAAGCGTATCTACACCAAGATGCAAATGACGAAAGTGTGCTTATGAAGCGCAGCTACGTGGACAGTAGGCCTTAGGTAATGTTGTAAGCTGAGATCAAAAATTTCAAAATTATTTTGTGATCTAGGTTAGGTTGAAGTGGCTGCCGACAAAAGGCCGACACACTTAGACCAATTAGGTCCCTTGTGATACCACATGAATCTATTAAAAATTTCGTCCTACTCGTTGAACCAGTTTGAGCTTCTGATGAAGCAAAGGAGACTACGAATGTCTAGGTTTGTTAGATCATTTAGATCATTGTAGTAGGAGGCTCCCAAATGGAGTTTCCGTTTTCGGGAGAGTGCCGGACAAGTGCAGAGGAAGTGCTGAATGGTTTGCTCGTTGCTCCTCATCTTCGTCCAAGCAGCTTCTACAAAAATCGTTTGAGAGTACGCCAGGCCTTATTGCATGCCTACGTATAAGGCAGTGTCCCGTAATGACACCTATTGTAGCGCCGATAATTTTGTGGTCTATAACTATCTCTAGATTTTCATTTAATTAACGTGCAAGCGACGTGCAATTGAGCTTAAAAGTTTGCTAGGTGCATGACTATAGAATTTTTTAAAATTCTGCTATTTACCAGGCATTTGTAAACAATCCCATTTGTTGTCTCATTAGTCCTTTTATAATGACGCCATTTCGAAGAATATCTACCTACTGCTGTAGAAGATACTTACCTAATCAATACGGGATTATGTTGACCAGGGTACAAAGAACAGCCTGCACTGCCATCACTGGTGCTTTACGCACCACACCCACAGCTATACTTAAGGCGTTTATGTATCTTTTACCACTGGTCCTACAAATAAAACTTCAAGCAGGGAATAATGCGCTTCGCCTAACTAACGCAGGGTTCATAGAATCTTTCTCCAACATCCCCGATAAAACGGATGAAAGTTTGGGTGAAATTGACTTCGACACACCGATTTATACGGATGGTTCCAAAAATAAGGAGGGTACATGGTCGGGTATATACTCTAGGGATATAGACCTACACGTGTCATTAAGACTTCCGGATACATGCAAATTAATTTTACTTGTTTACCATTGAATTTTTTTAAAAAACTTTATTTCATTCTCTAGTAGTTGACCCCTTACCACTGGTGGGGGGAAGTCAATGAGAACTGTATTAATCCTTAAACAGAACTGAGCTTACAAATGATTTGCTCTGGTATTTATAGTGATATTTTTGATGAGTTGGCAAAACGTTCGAAGGAAGCAAGAAAAAATATTAAAGATATTTGATACTGACCAAATATGCTTAAATGCAATTATCTGCAATGCCTCAGAGGGAAGCGATTGTTTGTTATCATATCTGCAGTGCCTCAGAAAGAAGCAATGTTTGTTATCATAAAGTATAATATTCATAATATGCTTATGGCAGTGAGAGATATGTGTGTTGTATGGTTACGGATACTGTTGCTGACGCTAGTGTTTTTACATTTATTGGATGGAGTATTCGGGTATCTTAACTTGCAGTGTGTTCCAGGCAGAGGTTCTGGCCATGCTCGAAGCTGCGGATCTACTTGATATGATATGGGATCAATATCCAACAAGAATATCGATATCAACATTTATAGTCAGGCTGCGCTAAAGGCGCTAGAGTCCTTCATCATCAAATTTGAACTAGTCAGGAGCTGCCGCACAATGCTCATAGTGCGCGCAGAACCTGGTCAGATTGTGTTGGGTACCCGGACACTGCGATATTGAGGGTAACGAAAGGCCTGATGTTCTGGCCAAAACCGAAGCAGAGCTTCCGCCTAATGAGACAATTAAGGGCATAAGACCACCAATAGCCATGGCCAAGAGAATTGTTCTCGAGAATATTAAAAATAGGGTAGATCAGAGATGGTTGGATATAGTAGGGCACAAGGTCTCAAAGGTTCTGTGGCCGAAGCTAGAGCGGAAAAAATCTGTAAAATTACTAAAGCTCAGCAGATCAAAGCTACGAATAGCAACAGGGATACTCTCCGGGCACTGTCTTCTAAGGAAGCGCGCTATGAGATTATTTCTAACAGTTACGGACATGTGCAGGTATTGCGAAGACTTCTTCGACAGTTTGGAGGAGGTTGGCCTCGCAAACAAAATTGACACAATTTTCAGTTTCTGTATGGAAATTAATTGTTTGGGCGAAGTGGTTTAGGTTTTTTGACCGTTAAGGTTCCCCAGCGATGGCGATGGGCCCAATATGGTGTCTAGTACAATGTGATGAACTCACACCATATTCAAACTAACCAAACATAAGAGTTGACTGTCTAACTTATCTTTTCCATCGTCACCATTTCCATCATGGGAGCGTTGCTATACTCTAAATCCAGGTCATTATTCATATAGGGGTTACACCCTGGGAAGTGTGTGTGAAGGAGGAGCTCGAGTATCTCTTGACACGATTCTGTCCATTGCTTATTGGGGTATTTACTGCAAAAAAATACAACCTAACCAAAATCTAACCATCTCTATATTTAAAACCCTTTTAGATAAATAATTTGCTAGTTTGCACATTGGCTACATTTCTTACTACACAATGAGATTGCGAGAGTCAACGCAGATTGATTTTCTATCTATAATTTCTTAGGAGACCTACACATAGATTAGAGAACCGAACCACAATACAAACGCTTTAGCAATATCTCTACATCGTGACTCTTTAAACTTCAGTAACTGTCAAAAGAGTCTGAGAGACAGGGCGGACTCCACCAATCATATAACAATATAGGAGCAACGGCACACACCCAACCCATCCCTATGTACCGCTAATTCACCCTCTCCCTTTTTGAAAACATTAGAAAATTATTTAAAATGGATATTTGTAAAATATCAGCTGATTTGTAAAATGTGCCGACCTCGTAATAAAATTGTTTTTTTTTTTTAAACTACGAGAGTGCAAATTCGTTTTGACACTATAATAATTAAATCAAATCTAGATAAAATTAGACTATTTTCTCTGTCATGTCATGATCGAGAGTCGTTTGTTTTAAAAACGTTGCCATAATTAACTTATGTCTGATCGTATCTGAAACGCAGATGCAAAGTACCTTATCTTTAAAATGGCAGTATTGTGTACTCCTATATTTAACCGTCGCGTCGGTCGCCGGACGGAAAACAGATATTTAGACAGTGATCAGTTAATTTTGAGAATACCTTCATCATGGTTTGATAAATTTTAAATTTTAAATTCTTTAGTCGATGTTGAAGTTTTTCAATAAAATCGCCGCCGGTCCTATACCAGCTCTTAGTAAAGTTTATATAACCATCCACACCTATTGGTGGCGAGAACTATTTCAATTAAACGTTCGTGTGGCGTATTAAACAAATCCTTAAGATGCCTAAAATATCGACCTTAGCACTATGTCTAACTGTTAATTTGTTAATTGTTCAAAATAATGCATTTTATTTAGTAAATAACTTAACAATACCGAGTGATGTTTTGTCGAATATATTCTTTGACGAAATTCTAAATAATCCAAATTTATTCACCAACATACCAGTTAGAAGTTCTGACACATACAATACCCAAAAATGCGTATATGCTCTCAAGGAGATCATTTCTCGATTTCCGAGTTTAACAGTTTTACCATGTAAGTTTTTTTTTTGTACCTACAGAATACTTTAAGATAACATTGGAAAAAATGCCCGAAATAGCTGTCAAAATATTCAACTGTGTTATGTATGAATGGTTTATCGGAAAATAACCTTTTGTTTGTTTTTCAAAAATGATTTGCGGTTATTTGTTCGAACTGAAAAATAATTTACCGGTCTACATAAATATACCAATCGAACGGGGAACTGAATCCGCTTGAATTGGAATGGAAGATCATTTGGAATAATCGGAATTCGTGGGATAAGGACTTCCTCTCCTTTGAATTTGCCCTTGATGATCATCGTTTGAGTCACATTGTTCATCACTTTCTTGACGGACAACCGCGTACCGTTGCACAATTTCGGATGATTCAGATTCCGCATCAACATGATTATGATTGATCCCACGTTCAGCTGTAAATTATGCGGTGAAGTTCCTGATGGGATCCCTACGTTATCTTATTTTCCAAAATCCCTTATTGGACATAATCTCTCATTTTTTTTATCTCTCTTTCCAAAATCTTCCGGGACGAAATCCCCTATACCAAAGTCTCCCATCTACATACATACTTATTAAATGCCTCATTAAAAGCGCGTGTTCCACAATTTAGAATTTATCCGTTTTTTAAACGCGTAGTTTTGGCAGTAAAATTAAGCAAACAACATAATATACATTTTGCATATATCTACCCAATTTCGCACATACTGCAAAGCAGACAGTAAACCCAAGCAGGGGGGTTGCATACCCCATACGTATCTCAATTTGTCGCGCGACAGAATTAATAACACCAAATCTAAAAATGGGAGATTTTGTCCCGTGGGGGATTTTCTCTCAGGGTCTTTTGGAGTAAGGGATTCCAGCACAAGCGATTATGGAACAGGGGATTTTGGAAAATGGATTTTGGAAAAGAAGATTTCATCACCAACCCGTTCCTGGCACTGGCACATCAAACGATTTTAGAAATTCCGTCGGATAGTTGTAGTTTGTCGCTTCATCCTCTTTGGTTACGCTGGCAACGGATTTGTACGAATACAGTTCTTCCAGCGAGTTGACATTGAATAATGAAATTCAAGCTATTGACGTCCTTATTCTTCGCTGCTAGTATGGCCCGTTCACTAATCCAATCGAGATTTTTATAATTTTGTACAAGCGCCATCAAGTTAACTTATCTGCACCCAAAATGCACCAAAAACGTAATCACAATGAATTTCACAATAAATTAGCTATCTGAAATTTTCCAAGCTACACAACGAATTTTCCACCTTTACATCGTCCAAAATCATAAAATCATGCGATTAGATATAAATTAGGTATAAAATGCAAAATTTCGTCGAAAAAAAAAAATTAAAATTTTCCGCTAAGAATTTTCTATTTTTTTATTCGAAAAGCCATTCCGATACAATTGCAAACAAAACTCCATACAAAAATTCAATTTTCGATATTTCCAATTTAGGTACCGACTTTTCCGGAGGGTTTTCGCAAAATTCGGATGATTCGTAAAAACCTTCTCCTGACAATTACGAACAACTGAAAAAATCGAGCCAGCAGTTCTCAATACATTTTTGCCACCATTTTTATATAATCTATACATATAATAAAACTGTAGGACTTTTCTTTGTCAGCTAAAAACTCAAAAACTACTGGACAGATTTCGATGAAACTTTTTTTTAAATGTTCCTTAAGACTGTAAGACTGCTATAGGCTATGTCGTTTATAGCTACGTCCTTAGGAACAGTTTTTAGCCAAAATAAATTTTCTGAAGTGAAAATATATATACATACCTACACATATACCTTGCTACAAATGGATGTTTATACTTTTGCGATCGTCAAACAAAAACAATACGTATACTATACATTCGAAAAGGGTTGATTTGTTTTCGCAGTGAGTGCTAT
The DNA here is from genome assembly GCA_955612985.1 of Cheilosia scutellata. NCBI lineage: Eukaryota > Metazoa > Arthropoda > Insecta > Diptera > Syrphidae > Cheilosia > Cheilosia scutellata. The sequence continues at coordinate 62,825,876 of OY015312.1, read as the reverse complement.
GGTCAGTTATATATGTAGGTATGTTTGTTATGATAGAGAGACGTATAATACAAAATAGGTTTCATTTCAGAATTTCATTCGATATGGTGTATGGTAACAGTGTAGGGTTGGGGTAGGTAGTTGTTCGGATTCCATAGGAAGAGGGAAACAAAGGAAAGGAAATACAGCATTACAAACAAGTAGCATGATATAGGAGAGGGAGGGCGATGAAGAGCGGGTGCACATTAGATATCCAATACATTACATCCATTATCGATAGCGCCACGCCAAAATTGGACAAACGGGGGTGACGCCTCCCATACAAAAAACATCTTATATGATTTCCATGATTCTTTTTTTGTTTTTTTTTTCGTATTGCTGTATATTTCAGGTTGAGGCAGAAAGAAAATTCCAGATTTATTGTCATTTTTCGTATTTTACAAAAGAACATTATTATCTAAGACCTAAGCAATTATTATCTAAGACCTAAGCAATACAATTCCTGTGCACGGGCAAAGCTGGGCGGGTACAGCTAGTATCTTTATAATTCTTCTGTCCGTGTTTGCTACCGTACTCCTTCTAAACGGCTGGACCGAGTTTAATGAAATTTTGTGTGGGTGTTTGAATGGGTTTTGGCATGGTTTATATTCACAATTAGACCCGGTAGGTGGCACTGCGATCCGCAAAAAAAACACAACAATAAAAAAAAATTAAATAAAAACAATAAGCTCATGAATAAAATTTCAAATAATTAATTTTAATTTTTTTGCCGATGTCAGAGTTCTGTTCCATGTATTTTCAATTTATCAGAATTGTGTGCATAACACATTGGTAAATGTGTAATTGTACGTCGTCATCGAAAAAAAAGCAACATGTATGTACATAAGTTTGTTAAACCAATTGCAACATCCATATAAATCATAATATGTATTGTGTGTTTCTGCTTACTACAGAACAATGCCACGTCTTCGGAGAGCAGTATCAGCCAGGAGGTTAAATGAACAAAATTGATAAACGCATTAATAGCAGGCAAAACAACGTTTGACGCTAGTAATTATAGATTGTCCTAAAAAAGGTGCTACACGTTGGTCGTTTTGCAAAAGTGGCTTATATATTTTTTTTATTCTAATGAATAATCGATAGCTGAAGTAAGGTTTAAAATTTTATTGAACCTTTGAAAGAAGCACAGTGCACCCCATGTTATGACAAAAAGATAGAAAAAGCCGAAATAAAAAAAAAAAAAAATATTGTGAAAAATCCCACAATAATAATAGTAATGGTGGGGGGATACCCACGCATCAATAGTTGCCGAAGTGGACTTATGACTTTTCCACGATAAGCCATCGTCCATCGACTAAATTTAAGCATAATGGAAGAGACTTTTAATTTTCTGGAAAGACTCTTATTTCAGAAGTTTTTCCAATACAGTTATGTATACTCTGGGACTGGGATGCTCGTTAGAAGTTACGAAAGGTGGCGAAGTTCAAAAGCCTATAATCATGTAATTCTTGTTTTTCCTTGGCTCCAACATGAGATCTCTCGTTTAGCAATCCAGCACACTAACAACTGAGCCAATCCGCCGACTAAACAAAGAAAAGGTCTTCTTATAGAGATTGGGGATACTCGCAAGTCGCACGCTATGAATCAAAGTATAACAAACATTTGATAAGGATGAGTTGTGTTGCGACTAGCTATTCAGCTTAAATTTTTGAAAACAAATCTAGCTTTAGTGCGACCGTATCCAACGAAGCCCTTATAGGTCGCGCGAAGTAGGCCCTCAACCTATACGGCTCTGCAGGTAGCGCGGTTTTTGGTTTCCAGTTGCACACTCAAATTTTGTTGGCGAATAAGTTCCGTACGGCAAAACACTTTGACGGGGCCATAAATCACTATACAAATAATTTTGTGTTCAAAGTGACTATCATCCGTCTTCCTGAACGTCCACGCTTCTTCGACATGGAACAGGACTGGAATAATGATAGTCTTTTATTTACACTCTATTTTATTATCGTTGACATGGTCTTACTTTATAGTCTCCTTCTTCCTTCCTTATTTTTGCCCAGATATTATGGCCTTCAGGTCTTGTAGATATATCTAAAAGCGGGTTTTAAAAAACCCCAGAAAACCAATTGCAAAGATGTAGCTACTCATGTGAAAATGAGCTTCAGCACTAAAAACAAACCTCGTCCTTTGGAAAGTTTTCGAGGAGTGCGTCACATGCTTTCCTCCGAGTATTGAAGTCGCGGATGGTAAAATAAAATTAATGATCGATCCAGTTCATCGTCTTGTCATTTTCACACTCGAGGTTTGTGTAAACTTGACCAATGTGTTTCAATTTATTGATTTCCGGTTCGGGGCAGGGCTCAACGGGGCTACATTGAAACGATTTCTTAAGGTGCGCTGGGTTGCGATCACAGAACATTTGTTCGAAAAGCTAAGAATGTAAATGGCGACTTAAGAGACTACTCCCGCGTACGGCCCCACTACAGCTTAAATGGCGTGCATTTCAAAAATGAAAGTTGTATTTACTTGACACATCTTGTACTTAGTCAGTAAGATACTATTTTAGTACTCTTATTGATGAAATAAATAAATAGATAAATATTCCCTTGATTTTTTTCCAGTTTTGGACTCTTGGGGAAACATTCCATCAGGACTCCTGCGAGGACACTTGCAAGATCTGGGCAACATCGATGAGTGTACTAGAATTTCAACAAAATTAAGCTCAAGTACTGGCACAGTGAATGGACAATATTGTTTCGCATCGATTCCTTTATTTGAAAATCTGTTCTTTGACACACCAAACATTGGACCGCATGTTACGATCGATATTGCACTATGTGTACCCGATACCTGTGATCCCAATTTACTTGAATATATTTTTCAAATTGCTGCCGATAAAATGTTCAATGAAGCACTAACTGGTCTCAAAGTCCATAATTGTATCACAGCCAAAAAACCCGATTTCAAACCAGTCAATATCCTTGGGATGTAAGTATGTCAACTTTGTTTCCGTATTCTGATTGAATATCCTCTTTTTTCCAGAACGATATTCTCAATTTTCGGATCACTGATCGTACTAAGCACAGTGTATGATGTTTGCACTGAGTATCTTAATAGTAGGACAATTAAATGAAAGTAGTAAATGTGTATCTTAAATTTGTTTGTATTGCAGCACCTGCAGTGCCTTTACTTTTGGCATTTTCCATACTCACAAACGGCAGGAGTTTGTTCGCGATTAATACAAAGCCATCAGCCAACTCTATCGATTGCCTGACGGGTATTCGCGTAATGGCAATATCATGGGTGGTGATCCGTCACAACTACATGAACTTTCCAATACTTTCGATGGTTAATGGCCTCGATTGGACTGAGGTATGTTTCAATTTAAATTTTTGTAAGAGTATTTAGCTTCCTAGTTTTTGGCTCACACTGTTTGTATATGTAGTGGCGGAATACCGCATCATCGATGCATATTTTCAATGCGGGAGTAACTGTTGATACATTCCTGTTGATCAGTGGTTTGCTTATAGCTTGGCACGGATTACGCGAACTGGACAAGAGGTAGGTTTTGTTTTGTATTTTTTTATTTAAACTGGGAAAGTAATTTATTTAATTTAGTAAAGGAAAACTGAATGTTCCCCTGATGTACTTGCATCGATACATCCGTGTAACGCCAGCGTTAGCTGCTGTAATATTGTACTATGTTAGTATTGATGAATATGTGGGTACCGGGCCGTATAAGAAAACGTTCCTTGAATTACAAGATAATTGCAAATCTAATTGGTGGTCAACATTGTTGTACGTGTCGAACTATGTAAATCCGGATGATACTGTAAGTCTGAATTTATAAAGAACGTACACACTAAGTATTCATTGTCACAGTGTGTTGCCCAAGCTTGGTATCTTTCGGTAGATACTCAACTGTATTTTCTGTCGCCACTGATTTTGATCCCCATATGGAAATGGGGATGGAAATTTGTTCCTGTCATGATCGCACTGTCAATATTGTCAGTTGGACTTACTATTGCAAGCTTTTACGCAGAAGGATGGAATTTTTTCATTGAGTAAAATATATGCTATAGTATCTAAGAAAGAAAAAGATAGCTATTTGAAAATAATTTGTTTCTTTCAGCACATTGAGTAGAGATTATCCGCGACTTGTATATCAGCCAACGCACATTAGATGGCCGCCCTGGCTTGTTGGTGCAGGACTGGGTTTTTTTATGTACAAACATAAAGCTCAAGATATGCGCCCATCAAAGGTAGAATTATAAGTATCTACATCTTGTGAGAACTAATTCATTAAAATAAATTCTCAGTTAGTGCAAATGCTGGGATGGATAGTGTGCTTTACAACAATACTAGCTATAATTTATGGACCTTATTTTACAATGGTTGCAGATCGTGAAACAACCGTTTTTGAAGCTGCCATGTATGGAGCTTTTAAGCGTATTGCTTGGGCCATAGCTGTGGCATGGATGGTCTTTGCATGCTATTTTGGATTTGGGGGAATAATAAATACAATTCTGTCTCATCCTTGGTGGCAGCCGCTCGGACGCCTGACATACTCGGTGTATTTAGTGCACATGGCTGTTCAGGCTATAAACTTCGGCACAACTAAGACAGATGTCTATTTTTCGGATTACTCACAGGTAGGCATTAGTATAAAACGTTGTACTTGTAAATCATAACTGATCCTTTTTGTTTATATATATCTATAGATTATCTCCATTTGGGGTGATTTCGGTATTTCGCACATGGCAGCGATTGTGCTGACTTTGGCATTTGAGTTACCTGTTCTTGCGATTGAAAAATCTATTCGTGGTAGCTCAAAACCGCGGTAAAAATAGTACCAGGATGCGGTTGTCAGCATTATGTATAATAAAACGACCAATGGAGACTTTTCTCAGAAAATGTGTCGTAGATCCAATTTTATTTATTTATTTCTTGTTATAATAGCTCCTAGGTACCTGTTATTAATTAATAAAATTATGTTTTTCAATAGACACCAAGCATGTACAAAGCAAAGACAAGAAAACAGAAACATACTAACAACAGATACAAACAGCATTCATTCATTTCAGTGCGGCGCCAATCCAATGGACACTCGACTCTATGAAGATGCTCCGCCGCACCGACTCTAAATAATTAACCACATCTTAGTTTTAGGTGCATACGGTGGGCTCTGTCTATTTGAACGAATCGACTTAACTGGAACCCGATTATCTCAACACCATGTGCCTAAATGTCATCCTGCAAAAGTTCTATGTTACCTGGACGTTTTCTTTGTATTTTTTTGGAAAGTTTTGTTAATTTTTTTCACATTGAATATTGCTTAAATTCGATAATCTTTTCCTTAAACTGAATACTGTTAAATCTTTTCTTATGTTGGGTGTTATCAGAAGTTAAAAAAAAGTTTATCAGTTGTATTCATAATAAAAATGAGTGAAAAAATCACTACCAGTTAGTGCTGTCAATTTAGCGCTTTCGGCGCTAGATCTGGCGCTTTTTAAATGTATTCAGCGCGCTTTAAAAAGTTTTACCTCCTGGCGAAATTTCTAACGCTTTTTATTTAATTAACTTTTATATGTAAGCACCACTCGGAAATATAATATTAGTACTAAACTTTAACATGGTATCGCCCTACAATTTATGTGAATCCCCGATTAGGGTTCAAATTATTGACTCTTTCCTATTTATTACTATACTGCATCTCCTTAGTGACAGTCACTATATCTACGCATCAGTTTCGAATTAAATTGTTTCAAAGATTTTTATTATACATAATACATATATGGAAGTGACATCGCAGGAAAAAGTATAAGCAATAACTAAAAAGTTACAAATTTTAAAAAATCGAATTGGAATTGGCACAGACAATGATTCTGTTATTGGGCAGGAGCTCATAAAATTTTAAGAACTATGTAAATCCGGATGATACTGTAAGTCTGAATTTATAAAGAACGTACACACTAAGTATTCATTGTCACAGTGTGTTGCCCAAGCTTGGTATCTTTCGGTAGATACTCAACTGTATTTTCTGTCGCCACTGATTTTGATCCCCATATGGAAATGGGGATGGAAATTTGTTCCTGTCATGATCGCACTGTCAATATTGTCAGTTGGACTTACTATTGCAAGCTTTTACGCAGAAGGATGGAATTTTTTCATTGAGTAAAATATATGCTATAGTATCTAAGAAAGAAAAAGATAGCTATTTGAAAATAATTTGTTTCTTTCAGCACATTGAGTAGAGATTATCCGCGACTTGTATATCAGCCAACGCACATTAGATGGCCGCCCTGGCTTGTTGGTGCAGGACTGGGTTTTTTTATGTACAAACATAAAGCTCAAGATATGCGCCCATCAAAGGTAGAATTATAAGTATCTACATCTTGTGAGAACTAATTCATTAAAATAAATTCTCAGTTAGTGCAAATGCTGGGATGGATAGTGTGCTTTACAACAATACTAGCTATAATTTATGGACCTTATTTTACAATGGTTGCAGATCGTGAAACAACCGTTTTTGAAGCTGCCATGTATGGAGCTTTTAAGCGTATTGCTTGGGCCATAGCTGTGGCATGGATGGTCTTTGCATGCTATTTTGGATTTGGGGGAATAATAAATACAATTCTGTCTCATCCTTGGTGGCAGCCGCTCGGACGCCTGACATACTCGGTGTATTTAGTGCACATGGCTGTTCAGGCTATAAACTTCGGCACAACTAAGACAGATGTCTATTTTTCGGATTACTCACAGGTAGGCATTAGTATAAAACGTTGTACTTGTAAATCATAACTGATCCTTTTTGTTTATATATATCTATAGATTATCTCCATTTGGGGTGATTTCGGTATTTCGCACATGGCAGCGATTGTGCTGACTTTGGCATTTGAGTTACCTGTTCTTGCGATTGAAAAATCTATTCGTGGTAGCTCAAAACCGCGGTAAAAATAGTACCAGGATGCGGTTGTCAGCATTATGTATAATAAAACGACCAATGGAGACTTTTCTCAGAAAATGTGTCGTAGATCCAATTTTATTTATTTATTTCTTGTTATAATAGCTCCTAGGTACCTGTTATTAATTAATAAAATTATGTTTTTCAATAGACACCAAGCATGTACAAAGCAAAGACAAGAAAACAGAAACATACTAACAACAGATACAAACAGCATTCATTCATTTCAGTGCGGCGCCAATCCAATGGACACTCGACTCTATGAAGATGCTCCGCCGCACCGACTCTAAATAATTAACCACATCTTAGTTTTAGGTGCATACGGTGGGCTCTGTCTATTTGAACGAATCGACTTAACTGGAACCCGATTATCTCAACACCATGTGCCTAAATGTCATCCTGCAAAAGTTCTATGTTACCTGGACGTTTTCTTTGTATTTTTTTGGAAAGTTTTGTTAATTTTTTTCACATTGAATATTGCTTAAATTCGATAATCTTTTCCTTAAACTGAATACTGTTAAATCTTTTCTTATGTTGGGTGTTATCAGAAGTTAAAAAAAAGTTTATCAGTTGTATTCATAATAAAAATGAGTGAAAAAATCACTACCAGTTAGTGCTGTCAATTTAGCGCTTTCGGCGCTAGATCTGGCGCTTTTTAAATGTATTCAGCGCGCTTTAAAAAGTTTTACCTCCTGGCGAAATTTCTAACGCTTTTTATTTAATTAACTTTTATATGTAAGCACCACTCGGAAATATAATATTAGTACTAAACTTTAACATGGTATCGCCCTACAATTTATGTGAATCCCCGATTAGGGTTCAAATTATTGACTCTTTCCTATTTATTACTATACTGCATCTCCTTAGTGACAGTCACTATATCTACGCATCAGTTTCGAATTAAATTGTTTCAAAGATTTTTATTATACATAATACATATATGGAAGTGACATCGCAGGAAAAAGTATAAGCAATAACTAAAAAGTTACAAATTTTAAAAAATCGAATTGGAATTGGCACAGACAATGATTCTGTTATTGGGCAGGAGCTCATAAAATTTTAAGAGATAGCTAATTACAATCTAACGAATCACATGCATCCGCACAAACTACACCCAGAATTTAAAATTGCTTAAAATTTCAGTGTACCTTTCGGCCTCTATAATTATGTCTGAAAATGGAGATATGCTAAAATGTATCAATTTCATTTTTGAAATCAAATTTTGCCGTTTTTTTTAACTAAAAAGTATATCTATAATATTATGTACCTACTCTGTTGAGGAAAATAAAATCTAGCGCAATTTAGCGCTTTTTGTGCATTTTTTTATATCTGAGTAGGTAGTTCAAGCGACCTGGCAGCACTAGTCAGTGCGTCTAGATCAGATGTGGTTGTCGTTTACTGATGAGCCCATCTAGCGATGCCATATATGACGATTTTCAGCCTCCATGACGATTTGCCGATTTTGGCCTGCCATTTGACGATTTTCAGGTCTCAAGCAAATACCCAACGCCTAATGGCAACTCCCATCAAATGAAATTAAATCCTATTTCCACTACCCATGACACATTTTAAGAACTCTTCCTAGTTCCTACAGTCACATGAAAGCTTCATCAATATCTTCAAGCTTCAGAATATCTTCATCATTTTCAAAACACTGATTTTCAAGATCCCCAAATTATAGTAAATGAAAACGCGCTTTATTTAGGAGTTGAAATTCAATCCCGCTACGATGAGAAAAAAATATTTGAACCAAATTGTATTTAATTTTACACTGAATTGTTCAATCAAATTTTTAAACGCTTCAATTTTGATGACAATGTTTTAAAATATTTTTCAGCGATAGCTAGATCCTGTTAGAATCGTTAAAAAACAAGATAGGTGCTTCACTAAATTTATTACTCCAACATTTTTCTAGCTTATTGAATCAAAACGATTTTCAAAAACTTGATTCCGAATTTAGAGAAGTCAGAAATTTAAACTTTAAGGATTTATCTAAAGATTCTTTGGAATCAATTGAAATATTGGAAAGTTATAGCTGATATTATGCGTGATGATAAATCTGAAGCGTTTTCCCTCCTAATAAAATTCGTTTTTGAGATTCTAAGTTTCTAAAACTCATCAGTTAATGTTGAAATAATTTTTTCCCAAAATAATGTTAATAACACAAAAACAAGGAATAGATTGACAATCAGTATACTAAAAGGAATTCCTTTTTCCAAAGATTATTTAAAATTTCACAAATGCGAATGTCATAATCACAAAGTAAACGATACACTTCTAAAGAAGCTCAATTCCAATATGTATTTTGAATAAATAAAAAGTGCTATATGTTTTTCGTAATTATTTATTATATTTATTTTTTCTATAAGTACCATGCAATGAATTTTACAAAAATATCGTATTTAATCATTATTCAAATTATTATTAAAATTTACTGCTTTTATGGTAATGACTATTTTTTAAGCAGTAAATGCAGATTTCGTAAAATATGATCTGGCACCATTTGCCCACCCACCACATCGGGGGGAAACGCATTTCTGGAATCGAGGCCAACTCAAATTTAAAAATTTGTGATGACAATCGTACCTACGCTATACCAATTTATTCACTTCATAAATAAATATGTTTATGATTTGAAAATAGTTTGATTAAATTAACTCTACCTTTTGTTTTGTATTTCTTTTGACAGATAAAATGGCTTCTAGCTCAAGAGCACAAAACAACAGCAGACAAGGTTCAAATAAGAAATAATGCGAGTAAACAAAACTCAAGTTTCTTGAAAGCCATTGTGTTAAATGGGTTAATAGTAGTTAGCCACTCTGGGCCATATTACCCGCATTATAGATATTAAAGTCAGAAATACGAATATTTTGTTAAATTGTTTAAAAACAACAGTTTTATTATAAAAAATGTTAAGGGTGTGCCATATTTGCCGCATTTATCTTCTTCAGTATAAAGCTCGAGAGTGATCCTGTGAAATTTGATCGAAACACTATTTTTCGACAGTCATATCCTGATAGACAAGAATATTGTATTGTCTGGACATATGTAAAACCGGGCGGGTACAGCTAGTTCAGTTCTCGAGAACTAACAACCACCAACACATTTTTTTTGATAAATGGTTTGTTGAACTACGCACCTCCAACAAGAAAGTTATGTCCTTAACCCTTTCGGTATTTTGATGCCATATGGCAACACGAATATTCATAACACCCATTCTCACTCTCTGAGTATATTTTTTCTATGGTTTTTTCTGATTAACTTCTTATGCCCAAAACACACGTGCAGAATTCACTGCGCAGCAGGATTAGAATACACATGTTCTTATGTGGTGAAACAAATGTAAATTCTGCAGCCACCGCAGCACAGCAACATGTCTCTATTTCTAAATCCACTGCATAGCAACGCAGTGAATTAAATTAAGTAGACTTGGCAGCATCGAATTTTAAAAAGAGAGACGGGAATTATTTGTCGTCTTTGTTTCACTCACATATTTTTCCCCTCATTGACAGCAACCGCTGCAAATTGAATTCTGCACATGTGTTTCATCTGCAGTACTGCATGCAGTGAAGCATTCAGAATTTCTGCACATGTGTTTTGGGCATTAGAGTATGCTTAATAATTAGAAGCAGTGCTGCCAGACTGTGGGAAATTTCCCTTTTTGAGGGAATATTTGTACTCGAAATGAGCTAAAAGGGAAAAAGGGATACTTTCTGGTTTCTAGGACAAACAAAAGGGAATTTTTTGTTCTTTTAAACTTTACTTTAATTTTCGTGTTCAACTTCCGAAAGACAATTTATTTTATACACCTGACTGCGTCCATGAACAAGCGCTTGTATTGACACAAAAAGAAAGAAGGCTGTGGGGCCAAATAACGTAAAATGAAAACGACCGAACGATGTCTCTGTCTATTACAACAGATATGATAGAGCCATTTTTATCTACTGTTTAGTGAAAACAGAATTTTACAGAATAAAAGACTAGGGGGTTCTCCACTTTTATGTAAAGTTTATTATACTGCTGCAGACGATTTTTTCATCCAGTTGGTCCCTGGAGAAGACCAAATTCGCATTTAATGTTGTTTAGCTAGTATTGTAACCTATGATGTCCTATAAGGAATCCTACACAAGTTTGTCTGCTATGGGCATTGTTCCCAGCATTTTATGGCTAAGTTTTTAGCCAATTTGAGGATATATCAGAAAGATTCCGGTCCTGCGAAAGGGGTTTTGGAGCATATTCTGGCCAATTCGTCTGCTTTTCGTTTCCTTCGAAGAATTCATGGTCAGGAACCCACCATAATGATTCTGTTCCCGAGGCTAAGGTCAGTTTCAAGACTAGCTGATAAAGTCTCGATTAGCCTATCAGGAACTTATCTGCCAGATCGGATAGTGATATCTAACAGATAAAGTCTAGGATAGCCTATCGGGCGGTTCAAGTGGCTGTTAAAGCCTTTAGGCAAATATTTATTATAAGTGGTTGGAAAAAATATAGTTTCAGAGCATTTTTTCGTTGACGAGCGTAGATTGCAGCCACAACAAGGATTTATTTGAATTTTTAGAAAACAAATTTCTACATCAGTCTCTATGTGAAAAGTAGTTGGAACAATTTTGTCATGAACACTAATAAATATTCATAGTACGCATAAACACTATGACAAACAAGTTGTATATAAATAATTGACAGACAAGAATCTTAGAAACCAGTATCACAGGGATTTTATTGCCACACTGATATTTCTTTATCTGGCGGATAGCGTCATGTGTCGCATAATATTATCCGAACATTTTTCCGGAACCTTTAAAGCTGGCCCTAAGCCTTTGAAGGGTGTTAAAATAATCATAGTGTACCTAATACTGATTTGGATCCAATGATATAATGAGCTAATATAGATGTGAGCGTTGATGCTAATTTTCTTCATGTGGTTGGCTCATTCTTGAGTATAGCGTGGATTTTTGCCTGGAATACACTAAAGTTTTTCCCTATAGTTATTGAGACAGTTTTTTGTTTCGTTATTTTTTTGTTTTCCTTTGTAAAATATGTGTGGGAAAATCTGAGTTACTTTTTTGAGCCAGGCGAGGGAAAAAAAGGGATTTTTTTGGCACTTGCGAGGGAATTCTTATGACAAAACACTGGCAGCACTGATTAGAAGCAAAAAAACTGGGTGATATTTCTCGTCATTGTGCTTTTAGCTCTCGTGAAAGATCGGTCTGCAATAGAGTTCGAATTTTTTCGTCGGAAGACTATTTTTATTGTTTCTTTTTTACATTGATAATTGTCAAATAGATTATCAATTTCGATTTTATTGGATTGACGGACAGGCGGACAAATAAAAAAATAAAATAAACATATAAGTTCCGTCTACTCAATTTGGCACAATTTTCCTTTTCTGTGTTGCCATATGGCAGCAATATTACATAGAGGTGCATTTTAAGGTACCTATCATTTCTATAAATAAAATTATATATGTATAAAAATAAATGTATTTTTATGCATAAATAGTCTTGAATATCATTACTTTTTAATTTGGTTTGAACTAAAAAAAATTACTTAGATTTTTATGAATATTTAATTTTATTTTTAATATTTTTTATTTTTTAATTATTTTTTTTTATATAAATACACGTTTTTATCTTGGAATATGCTTAGTTTTTAATTTGTAGTACATGTATTGTTTGAAGTAAACAAAGAAAACCGAGTATAAAAGCTACAATTTATTATTTTTTTTTAGTTTTTTATTTTTATACATACATATATAAAAATAGGTGTTTTTTTAAATATTTTCAAAAATCCTTATTTCTTTAAAATACATTTTAATTAAAAAAAATAATTATACTTTTTTCTTTTCAATTTTGTTTAAAAATGAATATATAAAAATAAGAAACTAAAACAAAAATATTAATTTTGTCATTTATTTTGCTACCACTTGAGACAATTGATGCCATATGGCAACGTTCCCAAAAAACACTTTAGAACCAATATTTACCAAAAATAATGTTACAATGTTTTTAGTACGAGTCTAAGTAGCAACAAAAAGAAATAAAATATTTTTTTAACCTTAGAACAAAAAAGATGTACCTACCGAAAGGGTTAAGTCACACTATGGTGCGTAAGGGTATAAAATTGCTGCAAATAAAAGTTTGCCAGTAAAGTAAACTTGACATCACTAAAAAATCTGACGCATCAATATGTAGTAGGTAAAGGTACCTATAGTGAGATGAATTATAAATGTTTATGTTGGTCGAGCCTGAAAAAATGTGTTATTTTCTAGTAAAATGCTAACACAGCTTAACATTTGTCGGCGGCGAGGCAGTAAAACTCTAAAATAAATAATTTAGATACCTATATACTAAAAAAAAGTGTTTTATTCCTCTTGTACACTAAAACTCTCCAGCGAAACTAACAAAATAGTTTTAACCTCCAGCCCATGTCGTTGTGACACGCTAACACCATTCTAACCTATTCCGTGACTATTGCCAGAGCAGAAAATAACCATTTCCTGGTCAGAATGAAAAATTTACCAACTCTCACGCGGAGCTTAGATTGCAAAATGAATATTTGATGGAGTGCTCTTTGGTTTATTCGTCAACGACTCGCCGCTAGAGTTCCACTAGCCACCACCACCACACTAGGAGCAGGAGGAAAGGAACACCATCATCATCATCAACAATGCTAGCAACAAATCACCAGCCATTTGCGAGAGGATGCTTGAGCACATATTTTAGTTCCACTTCCACAGCGCGGTGTGGTTGTGCGGTTGTTGGTGGTGCCACCAGCCCAATCCTAAAATCTGAGGAATCCCATGGAATTATTTTCATTTATTTATTCACTCGAAAGTGCGAAGTATGGGAGCACTCGTATGTCCATGTGTAGGTGAGCTTTATTATTTTTTTTTTATGTTTTCCAAATACAAATACACATACACCTCTAAGCCCGTTAGCTAATTCAAGAGTCAGTGTACTCCTGTTGCCCTATCAATAATTAAGGACTCGCTCATAAATAATCGAAGAGATTTTTGACGGTGTTGGCAGCATCAGAAGCAGAAGATGATGATGATGATGGTGCAAAAGCAAATCAAATAACAAATCGAATACATTTGTGAAGTGACGAGATTGAGTGAGTGCGAGGGGTGTGGGGGGTGTGAGGACGATTTATGGATTCATCTGAAATGGAATCAGTCACTCGGGACATTGCAAGGGAATGAAATTACCACCGATCGGAGTGACATGGTATGGTGGTATCAAATATTTACACACAATCGAATTGCATTGCATAAATGATATCCATCAGAGCGGAATGGCACATTTAATGCTTATTTGTAGAATGAGATCGGTTGTGCTGTGTTGTTCATCTGAATTGGAGATACACATTCGAGTTAAGTGGTATATGCTAAAATGAGATAAATGGAATTTCGATTTTAAAATGATTTTCTTTTCGCACTGGAATTGCATAAAATTAGGCAAATAAAATCTATACCTAGCTAATAATATGAATAAAGTCTGTAAAGTCTAAGGATTCTATAAGACACCAGGATTGGCAATCTAAGGATCTTGTTACGGGCATGCGAGACAAAATGTGCATGACTGTGTCGCACGTAACATATACTTACGTCATCCTCTAATCGTTATATCGAGATTGCCGTCGATTTTAGAGCTAAATTAGAATTCGGCTTGTGGTGTGAACCTAAACCAAGGCACGCATTGAGCAAGAGGAGCGGCGATTCATCACTTCATCAGTTCTTAAAATGTTGTCCTATATTAGGGTGTCCATATACCTCAAACGAAAAAAGAGGACATAATTTACAATCAACAAACACCACCACCTTTTGCCGTCGGGTTTTCGTTAGATAAAAAATTTAGTTTAAGAGCTGGAAACGATTTTAAAACTGTATTAATAGTAGAGTAAAATGAGGTAGTACAATGCCGGAGAAAGTCTTAAATTCCAATTCAATCACAATACAAAATTCTTTTAAACCCTCAGTTCTATGTAAAGTGTAAGTCAGGTGTTCCCAATCTTTTTCTTACTGCGACTCCCTAGAGAAATATTTTTGCGACCCCCTTCTAAAAGCACAGATATGTGGAGCTGATCTTACTTTAGATTTATGGCAATTTTGCTTGCTCACATACCCGCATTCATCTAAAAATGCGCCTCGTCGCTAAAGATGATTTTTCGGCCAAAATTGAGGTCTGCTTCCAAACGCTCCGAAGCCAAATCAGCGAACTAAAGGCTTTGTCTATGTTCATTAACTTTGAGTTCCTGGATTAGTTGGATCTTGTACGGCGTAAGCCCAAGTCCCGATGCAAAATTTGCGAAACGAACCAAAAGCAAAACAGGGTCGTTCGTTGTTGAACAAACCGCGTGCTGCCATCCAGGAAGTGCGGTGGGATGGGCCCGGTAAAAGAAGGATGAAAACCAGTGACATCTTACGGTGATTGCCACAGAGAACAAAAGCAGCGTCTATTTGGAGGCGAATTCGTTGTAAGCGGCAGACTCAGGCAAGAAGTCTTGAGCTTTCGACACGTTAGTGAACGCCTTACAACTATCCGCATCAAGGCTAAATTCGCCGACATCAGCCTGATATGCGCTCACGCCCCCACTGAAGATAAAGACAATGCTACCAAAGAATGTTTCTATGAGCTTCTCGACAAAACGACGTTAAAACCGTCTTAGGTCAAGTGCTATGCCAGCATCAAGTGCTGAAGACCAGTGGCATTGATGCCAAAAACGCCGCAACTGATCACCCGATCAACACCACGAAACCCTAGGTTTGATGAAGAGTTCCGGCAAGCACATGCAACAAAGCAAATGTCATACAAACCGGCGCTGCAGAGAAGGACGAGAGCAGCTCGTGGGCTCTACGAGCAAAAAAGGAGGGAAGAACACCGGCTTCTCCAGAAGAAAAAGAATGAGCAAATATTTTGTATTTCTATATATCTAACAGAACTTGGCTGTTTTTTTTACATTTATGTTGTTGGTGTGATTTCACTACTTTTTGCGAAGTTTTTTTTTATATTTAATTTTTTTTATAAAATTTTTACCGCTCTACCGCTCTACCAAATCTCAACATTCTACGGCAATTGGAAGTGGCCCAAATAAATAATAACCAATTTTCAAAAATTTGCGTATACCACGGCCCTTGAATGGATAATCTGAAGTTTTTAACTTTTCCCAGTGTATACACCACAGGATCTAGCATATTGCCAAATTTCACTACTCTAGGATGGCAGGAAGTGCTTCATAATTTTGATGATCATCATCTAAGTGACTAAAGTGAGTTTTTGCGATTTTTTTAAATCCTGGTATGTTGAGAACTACTCATGCTATAGAGATGAAATTTGGTGATGTGGAGCTTTATAAATATTTCAAGTTTGAAGGTTTTGGCTGAATTGGTTCCGTAGTTAGAGGGGGGTTCGAAAACAGCTTGAGTTTGTTCCTGCAAAAAGGGTAAATGATTTTTTATTTTAATTTGGCTGATATCGGGATTGCCGTTAATTTTTGAGTTAAATTAAGAATTCCGATTTCGCCTAGTGGTGTGAACCTAAGGCCCCAAACAAAATGTAGACGCGCGCATCAAACCGGAATGGGGCGACGTAGCATTTTTCATGTGGTTGGGGCCACGTAGTCGTTGGGCGACCAGCGACAAATCTGTACGATAGGGCGACTTCACTTTGCTTTCAATTATTTTCAAATATTATTGTATAACTAGTTCTACCCGCCCGGTTTTGTATGTGCCCAGGAATTATAGGTACCTATACATTCTGAATTTGTAGTTAGGGGAGAGTGGGTATGTATGGGACACTTTTCAGTAAAAACTCAACTACTCGCAACTTATAAATCATATCTGCACAAAACAGTTTTCTTAAGATAATATAACATTGTGGCAAGCTATTAAAAACACAAAAGTATTAAAACGTTTACCAGAATAGAAGTTAAAATTCATTCCATGTACACACCTAACATTGTCCCATTCCTCCTGGTTCAAGGAGGATTGGGACAGCTATGTGGTGGAATGGGACGGCTATGTTAAAATCTTTTTTCTATAACAAAAGACGATAAAATAACATAAGTTTTCGGTTTACTTCTCAAAACAAAATATATATTATTCAGTTCTAACAAAAAAGAGTTAAAAACATACAGCTTCACTTGTACAAACAAATAAAAAAAAACATCAAAAAAGCGTATAAAGAAAAAAGGAACAATTCAGAAAAGTGGGTATTCATGACAGTGATACAAATTTGGATTTTAAATCCACACTAAAGGAATAAATATCCCGTGGATTCCTCTTATTTGGTGCAACATGCTGAGGTTGAGGTTGAGGACACTCTGTCCCATTCCTCCTGCATATGAGTGTCCCAATCATCCTGTAGGGCACCTTATCAAGATAAACCAAAATATCACTTTAAACATGGCACAGACCAAACAAAATTAGAAGTAAATCAATTCGTAATAAATGTTACTATATATTCGATTCACTTTTTTGTACAATAAGTTCACTCATTAATTTTTTTCTTTGACTCAAAGTTTGCCCAAGGATTTTACTTTTTATATACAAAATACTTTTTTTTGCTCTCCACTGCGTAATTACAACTGTGCACAAGACCTGTTTCGTTGACCGGTGGGTACACATTAAAGAACAAATTTGTGATCAGCACAAATGGAAAAAACTACTAGGTACCCAACTTTGTGAAGAAGTTTTTAAATTTGTATCAAGCCTTGAGAGAACTGCAAAAAAAATTCAAAGACATCCCAGGAGGCGCATAAACGACGAAAAGAAGGTTTCCAGGACCATTTGCACAACATATTTGACATAGCTTATGCTGATTCTCGTAAAAAAAATTAAATAGAAAACAGACAGAGGTTTTTTTTTACAGCGACCAGAGAGAGAGAGAGCCAGGACGACCGGACTGCGTAGCGTAGTGTGGGTTGATAAAAAAAAAACACAAGCTGAAAAGGAAGATACGGTAAGACAAATTCGATTAAAAGAAATACAAAAACGTGATATGTATAGGTACCTAGAATCTACATGTCATCGGCAATATCATCTACTTCTTCAGCGTCGTTGGAGGATTTAATTCTTAAAAAGCAGTACATATATTTACAAGCTCCAATGAAAACTGCGAAAAAAGTCTTCCCATCCCACTGCTCCCAATCCATTATTTGAGGCAACTCCAAAATTATTCTCAGCTTTAGGGAGACGTCAGTTGAGCATAAGAGACTCTGTTTATATACTTCAGGGTAGAGTGAAAGCTCTAGGCGGCTTTAAAAGCTGTCGCTTTGAATCGCCCTTTTGTCATAGGTCTTTCTTAATTCCTATGGAAATCCATGCGAAACCGAGATAAAAAAATATTTTTAGACTGTGGATATACCTTACCTCGGCCCTACTGCAAATCCAAAATTTCACCCCAACCGAGGGATTGAATGGGTCAGCCACAGTATGCCCCCAACAAATATTTCAATCTATATGTAAGTATTGTGGCGACTTCCATTTTTGTGAATTATACAAATGCGGCCTTATTTCGGTAGATATCATTTCACTTCAGCCCTACTCTATAGTATGAGTCTTAATGTCAATTGGCGCTGGAGTTATTGCAATGCTTCGCATTTTGTACATTAGAATACAGAACGAATAAGGAATTCTCTATTCTTTTCAAAGTTTTTGAAGCTATTAAACAGTGCGTCTAAAGCAGATGTGATGATTCGCCTACTGATGATACATAATTATAGAATGGCCACATTTTTTCTGCGTATGAAAAAGGAATCGAACAGGAATTCATTAGCCACTGCTACTACCTACTTTGTGTTCGCGTGAAAGCATATCACAATGAACTATAGGATATTGTACTAGATCATAAGTTCCAATAATTGAAATCTAACCAATATTTTATGTATTTCTCATTTTCAATTCTTTTCCTCCCATCTCAACCATCAGCGAGTGCAGCCACTCGCCTTAAAGCCATCTCACAGTGGTCAAGCAAGGACTTTGGCCACGCCTCTGAAAAAATTTGCGATCTCAACCGAAAACACTGACTACACCACCCCATCTCTAAACTTTGACAAGAATTTTCTCGTCACTATCCCATCCAGAGCAACCTGGGATGAAGATACCTTCCCGGAAGATGATTCAGTTCAGTTCTATACTGACGGCTCAAAAACCAATGATGGAGTTGGTGGGGGTGTTTTCTCCGAAAGTCTTAATCTTAAGCTCTCCTTCCGTCTACCAAATTACTGTAGCGTGTTCCAGGCGGAAATTATGGCGATTAAAGAAGTCTTATCCTGGCTCAAGAAAAACGTCATATCTGTTAAGGATATATCTACATATTTTCGGAAAGCCAAGCAGCCAACAAATCCTTGGATTCGATCTCTATAAATTCTCTAGTAGCACTCGACTGCCGATCGTCTCTTACGGAGATGGCCGAACAGTTCAACATTCACCTAATTTGGGTGCCGGGGCATAGAGACATTCCAGGGAATTGTAAGGCCGATGAACTCGCTAGAATATAGGAACAACTCAACCCATTCTGCCGGATAAAGGCACCCTCTAGGGATACCAATCGCTACTCGCAAACAAAAATTGAAGCTGAATGCTATCGAGAGTACAAATCTTAGGTGGACAAGTTTAACCACTTGTCTAGCGACAAAACAAATTTGGCCTAAGCTGGATTTGAAACGCTCTAAGAAATTGATCTCTCTCAACAGATTGCATATCGGCACTATAATAGGTGTCATTACTGGACATACTGCCTGATAGGCAAACATGCCGCAAGGCTAGGCCTTTCGCAAACGACTTTTGTAGAAGCTGCATGGACGAGGAAGAGGAGGAAACTATCCCTCACCTTCTTTGTTCCTGCCCAGCTCTCTCCCGCAGAAGGAAGCTTCACTTAGGGGCCTTCCATTAGAACGACTTGGGCGATCTGACAAGCATAGACATCAGAAGCCTCTTACACGCTTTATAAAGAGCTAATGGTTCAACTAGTAGGGAGATCTCAGATCCTTCTTCGTGGCATCACAATGGACCTATACTGGTCTAAGTGTGTTGACGTCAGCCACTTTCAACCAAACCAAACCAAACCATCTCAACCATATCGGCGAGACCGACTTCAAAACCAGTGACTAGGAGCTACCCGAACGCACCCAAACACTTTGCTTTGAGTCATTAATACGTATATAATATCTCAAAACATCCTGAGGTAGCTTTTCTCTCCGAGAGAAGAGAAAATTTCATTTATTTTCATCTCCAATCACCCGTCTAGTCAGACGGTCTATACAAAGCAAATCCTTATTGACTCTGTATCTGTACCCCTACAGACCCAATTAACTCAGCCAATTTGTTGATTATTAATGTTCGATGTCGTTAAGAAGAGATCCGCTCTGCGTTTCCTCACAGAAACTGTTCGGCTCATCGCAATTCTACTGTGGTGCACCTCGACGTATTCCTAAAATCAACGACACGCCTCGCTTACCTCCAACGTTCTCCTTCATTTCCAGAATGAATAGCGCGCGCTAACTAATTGCCTTCCAGTTTTACGACCGACGACAATGTTCAAACGCAAACTGAAACTATTTTTAGAGACAATTTTCCTCCACCCCTCTTCGCTTGACAACCCCAATGGCCCAATGTGTTTCCCTGATGGGGGAAACTTGATTGCCAGTAAATACTATTTCCATTTGAAAATATTAAGGCAGACATTTACATCACCCAATTGGAGTTGTTCTTCTGAAATTTACGACTCCGCGCCACCATAGAAAGCAAATAAAGTTTTATTGATCCACAATAGCGGTGTCTGATAGCAAACACGACGAACAGGTAGAACCACCGGAAGCTATGATTTTTAATTAACCAATTTGGGAACATGTTAACATTTCAATTAAAATTTATGAAAAAAAAAAAAAGTAATATGTTGGAAGCATCCCATAGTATGTGGCTAGGGCTACATATTGAGACGAAACGTTTTCAGATAGTCTTGGCGATGGCAATATGCAGCGAGTATGGGGATCTGTAATTAAAACGTCAACGCAATGCGGTCTTGTAGTTGAATTCGCAGATGATATATCCCTCGGCGTTGGTAAGATCCATTTAATTGGCGCGAGGCGATGAGTAACAAGCTGCTGGTAGACTTATGATTGGTGCAGTGGCATAATACTTGAACACAAGCAGGATGGCGGTGTAATTGCAGCAAATTATAAGAAAATAAATTCCGATACATTGTGAGATTGTTAATTAAGTTTAATTTTGTCTCGCCATTTGGATGCAATTAGGATTTTTCAACTTGTGTGATTTTGAGCACCTATACCTATACAATAGTTGAGAACGAACGAATCTGTATTCACGCATATTTTGAGATTCGAATGAGTACTCAATTCGAACGAATGTCTTTACTAACCCCCATATTAAAAATTACTAGTTTTTGTCATCTGAAATCATCTGTGAGGCCTATGAAGGTAAAACTTAAAATATATTATAGATTACGGAAAATAGGTGTAGGGATATTATTTTTGGGCTCGAAGTATTTAGCGAAGTGCACCTTTCGAAGGCTTGCAGTTTTCATGTATCCATAAAAGTAACAGCTAAAATATCATTACCCGTTTCCTAATGCTTTAGGCTTCTTTCCCAAACTTTCGCACCGAAAATAATTCTTTAAAAGACCAACGAACTTCAGGTCAAAATGTCGCCACCTATTCATCGACTTCAAAGCCGCATTACTACCAAAGATAAATACCTCCAATCAGCAAAATAAGAAATGTTGAGGAGATACAAAAAACTGAATATTTATTAAAGTTTAACATTTATTTAAAAAAGTTTTTTAACCCAATGCTTCTTTTTGGCATTGCTTCGGATTCCTATTAAAAACAGTTTTTTTCATTTTTTTTATGTAGTTTAAGAATTACAGCAGATAGAAGAAGCTGATAGGAGGTAGTCGTGGTAGGCATTACTGTTGAAAATTCTTTATTTAAACGAGTTTCAGGGATTTTTTATAATTTTATTAAGAAAAAACACTTGAATCTAAAGAATTTAAAACATTTAAGGATAAAAACTTAACATGATTAATTCAGTCAAAGGGTATTTTTTTTAATAATAAAAGTAAAACGTAACTTTTATAGGTAATAACCGACAGTTCGAATCAAAAGTAAAACAGCAATATTTATTTTTTAACGAAGTTTTGAATAAATATTAGGTGCGTTTTTTTGGCTATTCTATATAGGCTTAGAAAAATAATTTCATACAAATCCAGGCTAAAGCATTTGGACATAGACACTTATAGACATATTTCTTATCACGATAAAATAAAAGATAAAAGCAATTATCCAGTATTCGACGTTAATTAGTTAATAAGATAAAATAAATTAAATATCTTTATGGTTGGTATGGTAACTGATCGTAAAAGTGTCGACAATCTTCAGGAATAACCTGCTTAAGTAGCTGAAGATGAATCCATTTCTGCTTTGTAATGGGAATTTTGTTTTTAAACAGTTGAGGGAAATTTACATCGATATTTTTGGGTCGCATAGCAAAGACCTGCCCTTCGTCATCACAGTACAGTTTGAACTTCAAGAGCCCATTTTCATATTGGATTGTTGCAGTGGGGTTTTTTTCATGGTCGTATTGAGGTGTACCTACAGGTGTAGTCTTTTTTGTAAAGATTTGACTTCATAGGCTAATGGATTCATGCTTGATTCTTTTGATATTTTAATATAGTCCGAAGGTAAATAAATATCGCGATTAATTTTCGATCTATGTATATAACTATGAACTGAATCACTTTCATTTTGAGTGTCTTTTTCTAATATTTTTTGTATGATCGTCAATTTATGTTGCACAGAAAAGTGTAACAAATCATTAGACAGTGTTATTTCTATTTTGGTAAGTGCATCCATCTGAGTATATTATTATCGGTAGCTGTTTGGAAAGGCAATGGATTTCGATGTAGTTAATAGGGCAAGAAACAAAAGTAGAACAAGTTCAGTATCGACATAAGAAAATTAGTATCAAAATTAGTATCAAAAACTGTGAAGTTATGACACGAACATTTTGTTTTGTAATAAACGGAGCAAGGATGAACAAATTTTAACTGCTTGCAAATCTATAGTTGAAACAATAAAAAACCATTCATATCCAAGTCTTTATCATTTTGCATCTCAGTTCTTGCTCTGTTTTTAACCTTCGCCGTACAAGATTGAAATAACAATAAAAACAATAACGCTACCTTTGTAATAGTTTACAACCATATTAAGTCGTTAGTAAAAGAAAAACCAAGGAATTACCTACCAGCACCTGTTTCTCGAGTACTTTTGAATGGCATAATAGATGTTACGAGGTATTTTTGGCGCCAAGATGATAAGTGGTTTGTTTTAATTTGACATTTCGGATAGGTTTACCCACTAAGGTGGAACACAATACCTTTAAACGACGCAGAATTTAGTTGCGCGAAAAGTTGTATCGAAATGTGAAATTTGAAAAAAATTCTGATAAGAGGTATTTATCTTTGGTAGTCGTTTTTATGATAGTATTCAGCGCCAGGAGCTCAATACGGCAATGGCCGAATGTGGGATCCTGGCAAAACTGATTCAGTTGTGTCGCGTAACGCTGGAAAACACGCGTTACAATGTGCGATTTGGAAGTACCTACATACCTCCTTCGAAATACTTATTTCAAACATGCACCGGATTTCTGGAAGAAGCGATGGACTTTCATGTGACTCCTTCAATCTCGTTGTGGAGGAGATTGTCCGTGTCAACACGGAAGACACAACACAATCATCAACAGGTCCGTTCAGCTATTGACATCATCGGTCGTTCCCAGCGTGCCGTTATACAGGCTGTTACGGCGATTGAAGAACAGGCGAACTTTGTTGGCCTTGAGTAAATGAGCACAAAACTAAGTAGGTACATGCTATCAAAAAAACAAAACATCATTAGTTAAGGAGTTCATCTACCTTGGAGTAAACATGAACTACGGAAAAGAATTACCCTATGAAACCGCTGGCTACTTCAGTTTGGCTAAACAATTGTGTCCTCCTACATCGAATGACAAAAATTATTATTCTTTTCAAAGCCCTTATCCTGGGCAGTTCTGCTTTTTAGTGCCAAGTGCTGATGGACGATAGGTTAGGTTAGGTTGAAGTGGCTGCCGGAAAAAGGCCGACACACTTAGACCAATTAGGTCCCTTGTGATACCACATGAATCTATAACAAATTTCGTCCTACTCGTTGAACCAGTTTGAGCTTCTGATGAATCAAAGGAGACTACGAATGTCTAGGTTTGTTAGATCGTTTAGATCATTGTAGTAGGAGGCTCCCAAATGGAGTTTCCGTTTTAGGGAGAGTGCCGGACAAGTGCAGAGGAAGTGCTGAATAGTTTCCTCCTCCTCTTCGTCCAAGCAGCTTCTACAAAAATCGCTTGAGAGTACGCCAAGCCTTATTGCATGCCTGCCTATAAGGCAGTGTCCCGTCTATTGTGGCGCCGTCAACAGAAATCAAATTCTTAGAACGTTTGAGATCTAGCTTTGGCCAGATCTGTTTTGTCGCTAGACATGTCGTGCCATGCCACATGTCCGCCTAAGGTTTGTTCTTTGGATGGCATCCTGCTTTATTATAAGTTTACACGTAGCGATTGGGATTGGGATACCTAAAGTACATTTGCTTGGTACGATAGGTAGTGTAGTTCCCAGCTTGGCAAGTCCGTCAGCCTTACAGTTACCTGGAATGTCTCTGTGCCCGGCACCCAGCAGAGGTGAATGTTGAACTGCTCCGCCATCTCTCTGACAGACGTGCGACAGTCTAGGGCTGTAGTAGTGTTAATAGAGGCTGATTCCAGGCCCTTAATTGTAGCCTGACTATCCGAGAAGATGCGGATATCTTTAGCGGATATCACGTTTTCTTTTAGTCAGGATAAGACTTCCTTTATTGCCATTATTTCCGCCTGAAAGACGCTACAGTGATCTGGGAGACGGAAGGAGAGACTGAGGTTTAGTCTATCTGAATTCTGATGGACGATAAGCAGGAGGGAAAAGTTGATACTGGTCTCCTTCAAAATAAAATTTCTTCGACGGATTTTAGATATTGTGTGCGAATGGAGGAGAATATATACCTACTGAAAAGCATCTACGGAAGTTCACTTCTTATTTGGTCTATATTTAAAAAAATCGGTTTTCGGAAATCGGAAAATCGGAAGGGGAAATGTTGAGTTTTCCTGTAGTGGTAGCAGGCTTGGAGACCGCCATTTTAAAAAAGAGAACCAAACTTGGTTTCAAAACTGAGTTATTGGTGTTTGTTCGAACTATTGCCTGTGTCCATAGTTTTTTTTTTGCAGTAACGTTCTTTGTCATCTGTGTAAGCAGTGTTCCCAGATGAAAAAGCTGAAAATTTTGTTTTCCAATATAAAATATATTTTTTTCAAGATTTTTCCAAAATGTAGAAAAAACAAAAAACTAATTGGAACGAAAAATTGTAAAGTGCTTATAAAAAGTTTTTTTTTAGTTAAGTACAAAAATGTTAAAAGTCTCATAAAAAGTTATATTTTCCAATAAAACAAGACCCAATCTACTGTGTTTCCAAGGTGCAGATACGTCTTTCATAAGAACTGTGTATTCAATTTTCTGTTGACATAAGACTTCATTATGGCAGTTTTCTAAATACATAATCAGCCTTCTTGTGAGTTTCGCCCAAACAATATCTATTCCACCCGAAAAAATTGACATTTCACTTTCTGCTTATCATGAGTTCCGGGCGAAAAATTGTTGGTGTTCGAAAAATTCCCCTTATTGGCATCACTTTTTCGGGCGGAATATACTGCCATTTACCACATAAATTTTCCATTATTTTTTTTAGAGGCGAACAAGAGAACAATAAGCAGCGATATGCAAGTTAATTTACTTTGGGGTTAAAAATCATTTAAGGAAGTGATGAAATGATTTTGACTTAGGTACCAGCAAAACATTTAAAATAATATGTTTACTTTCTGACGACGAAATTTAACATGCGTTCGATCAATGCACTTTGCATAAAAGTGTTGAGTAATCTTGCGTTGTTCGTTCGGTGTTGGCCAAGCTATCTACTGAGAGCAAAGTGCAAGGCGTTAGTTGGCGTTAGTAAGCACATTTGCTGGTTTATTACTTCTATAATATAGATGAAATCTAAAAAAATGAGCACAATATTTATTTACAAATATGTAGATATGCAAGAAACGATTGATTCTTATAATGGTTCGCGCAACTCCAAAGGATTGCATTTATCTCGCCTTCGAGTGACTCGTTTCTGATTATTTTTTTCCTCTTACCATTGTACTAAGACCCGCAGTGTTATGCATTTTTATTACTCTACTTGAGAATCTAATCTTTTCCTTAAAAAATAATAAGAATTTTTAAACATTTCTTTAATTTCTTTTCAAAGCTGTCAAAACATACATATTAGATGTTTTCGTCTGTGTTCGAAATGTCACTGTCGATTCGAAGTTTGCATTCATTCGGGCGAAACTCGCAATAGATTTTAGAATAATTTCGGGCGGACAGAATTTCTCCAGGTGAAAAAATTTCCGGGCGAAACTTACAATAAGGCTGAATAGTGAACGTCAAAGTCAAAGGGAATACAAAATATTACTCTAAAGTCCGCATAATCCTTAAAAATAGTCAAAGCAAGATATTTTGCGACGTGTCTTTTTTTTACTGTCATCGTCGTCGCGTCGGCACCCCCCCACGCTTTTCAAGAGTCGGCAAATCGACGATCAATTTTCAAAAATTAGGTCTTAAGTTTGGATTTTCATTAGGTATAGGTTTTTAAACATATAAATGTATACAAAAGTCGGCATTTTCAAAGGTTTCAGATGAACTCCTTAAAATCGGTGAATCGGTGAATTTGCCGACTGAAATCCTTAAAATTTAGCGAGTTTAGATTTGATTTTAAAAAGGGCGGATCGGTATCGGTGAATTTGCCGACTGAAATCCTTAAAATTTATCGAGTTTCGATTCGATTTTAAAAACGACGGGTCGGTATCGGTGAATTTGCCGACTGAAATCCTTAAAATTTAGCGAGTTTAAATTCGATTTTAAAAAACGGTCGGCATCGGTGAATTTTGCCGACTGAAATCCTTAAAATTTATCGAGTTTCGATTCGATTTTAAAAAGGACGGTTGGCATTTCTAATTTGAGGTTAAATAAATCGCGGCTTATTGACGTGGAATGCGAACTTTAACAATTCGCGGCAAACGTGTGTTTGGGCAAAGAGACGGATAATTAATTATCCCATCAAAATGTATTAAGCAACTAAGTTTATAAACAGTTTAAATAACGAAATTTCGAATTACAAACTTTTCGCCGTGAACGAAAACACCCTTGGCCCGAATTGTCAAAGTTTATTCGCAATCCACTTCATTTAATACGCGTTCCACAAACTAGCGAATTAAACATTCGTTCGAACTTAACCTCAAACTAGACATTGTGGGTAGAAACCGATGGCTGAAATTCATGTAATTCATGTGGTCATGTGAACAGACTGTCAACGCTTGCGAATAGTCGTTCGATCGTAGGTAGTTGGTCGCTCTTATGTGAATGGTCTTTTAGGTATTAGCCCAGGGGTGTTACTGTTAAGATTGGTCAAAATTGGACAAAGAGGCGTGGCGCCTCCCATACAAAAAACATCTTCTATGGAGTGAAACTCGTTGACGTTAGATATAACTCGATAACCACTGGGCCGATTTTCATGATTTCTATACAGTCGGCAAGTTCCTGAAATAAGTCGGCATTTCAATAGAGTCACCCCCCACGGCTCAAACCCTCGCTACGCCCCTGGTTAGGCAATAACGCCCAAGGAAATAGCGCCCAAATCGATTTGGAAATAACGCCCAAAAAAATGCATAGCGCCCAAAAATAAACAACAAGATGGAAATAAAGCCCAAAAATAATTTAATACGTATGCACCCCCCCTGCTGGGGGTTACAGTCATGTGCAAAATTGGATACATTGAAGGTTTTTTTACAGTACGAACTCCCACCTAGTCCAAAATCCAGCAGAAAACCCAACCAGGGGGGTTGCAGGGGGGCAGCATGCCGCCCCATACTTATTCCACTGTTTATGTATTTCCACTTACTATTTTGGGCTTTACTGCTTGTCAAAAAACCCTGGAACCCTGGAAAGGAAATAACACCCAAAATTACGAAATATTTTGCAACAACAAATTGTACGAGTTTTTTTTGGGTGTTATTTCCAAATCGATTTGGGCGCTATTTCCTTGGGCGTTATTGCCTAACGCCATAACAGAAGTCGTGAATTTTTTTTTTTTTTCACTTACAATAATATATAAAACCACTTTCTTTCATAGACAATGTTATTTTAATTTGTTAGACATAA
The DNA here is from genome assembly GCA_955612985.1 of Cheilosia scutellata. Classification (NCBI taxonomy): domain Eukaryota; kingdom Metazoa; phylum Arthropoda; class Insecta; order Diptera; family Syrphidae; genus Cheilosia; species Cheilosia scutellata. Next base: position 62,797,595 of record OY015312.1, on the reverse strand, counting down.
AAATAATAATTCGATATCAAAAATCTTGAAATTTTATGAATTTAAGGTAAAAAGTCTTGCACAGATTTTGAAGCCTAAAAATCTTTAAAAAAAAAGATAAAGGTACCTAGCTTGTAATCTGGCATCGGTGTGTGTAAGTGGAAATGGGCTATCTATATATGATATGTATACAGAATCATCATATTCCTCCACCAGATTTAAAAGAGCATCAGAGTCAGTTAATTTTAATTGACGGTCAGCTGGCTTCAATTTGTGAACGATTTGCACTTTGTAAAGAAACATCTTTAGGTCTTTCCAAAAAATTCGACGCCAACGAACGTCTGCTGATGCCAAATAATTGTGTTCACTGTTGTCTCGTTTGGACTCTATCGGACGTCTTCGGCTGTGATATTTTCGGTCAAAAGAGGGGCCCATCACTTCTTGCGACATCTCTACTATTGTGGACCCAGTTTACATGAGACTTCATCCTTGTACCTGTCATGAGGGTATCTGTTGTTTTCTAGTAAACACCATCATTACCATTGACCACGAAACCTAGTTTACAAATATGTATTACATGACACCCTCTCCACATATGGTTCAATTTCACACCCTGCTGACAAGTCAAGTGTTTTTACGCATCTTTTCTTTTAAATAATGAATCGTTTCAAAAGGACACAAACAAAAAGGCACACTCCCTCAAAACCACACATTGATGTGTCAATACCTCCTCTCGTGTTCGGTTGACCAAACACAGAGTACCTATACCTAATCTATGACCTAAAACAAAAGTAAAAAAATTAAAAAGAAGTGAAGGATAAGGGTGGTTGAATTTTTTTTCTATTTTCCTGCCTTTCCTATATGGATATGGGATATTGAAGTGTTTAAATCTCAACGACGAGTTTCAACAACTGTTTTTTTTTTTCTTGAAGTAAATCCACCCGGCAGGCGTCAGGGATTTTGGTGACTCGCTTCAGTAATGCCCTACAACTCTCATTTTGATTTATTTAAAAACGTGTCAGACAAATGCGCATTCAAATAAATATGAATGCGATTTTGAGCATAGGAATCATAAATCTCCAGCATGCACTGACAAAATACCCGAGCTGAAGATAAAAAAAAAATCCCGCAGAATGATTTATTAATTACTCCCCATTGTGGGTTGGAGGCTGCGGAGGGTCCAGTGTTTATTTTTAATAAATAAATTAGAAAGAGGGTCGCGCGCTTTGTGAGAAGTTTGTCTCATTTCATTGACAGATTAAGTTTGGATTATGCTTTAAGGAAAAGATTTACGATTTGTGAATTTGTCACGATGAACACTTATACAATTGTCATCTGTGGGTTATGAATCACAATTTATAGTGTCATCAAAATATAGTTTTGGTTGTTTTGGTCACAATGCGGCCTTCAATGGTGGGTGCGCTACTTTCGATTGTCTATACAAAATTATCGACTGGAACCTTGGGGCTGGCACTGGACGGATAAATTTGTGTTTCTTGTGGGAGCTCTAATACCTGAAGAGACATATTTCTATCGGCTTTATGTTTATTATATAAATACAATGGGAAAGATTCTAGAACTTATCATAGATGACAGTATGGCGAAAAAAAAAGTTGTTAATTGTTTAATCTAATACCTGCCAAAAGTTGAATTGGGATCTTAGGCTTCAGAATATATAATAACGTTGCGATTTTTATGAACTTTTGGCTCCCTCAAACCACCTCAAGTTTCGGAAAATATGTTTTTAGTACTTTGTTGGTTTATTGTTCAGATAATGTTTAATGTCAATTTTTGTAAAAAAAAGTAATTGAAATCATTAAACATAAATTGCTTTTAGGAAAAAAAAAATGAAAAACATAGATGTGGTACCCAAATGTAAATTAAAATTCAATGTTTAGAATTCCAACGTATATTTTATTATAATTTATTTTTGTATTTTTTATTTGACAAAATAAAGAATTAAATCTAAGCCTGCCACATCTCCTCTTCTTTCAAATTCAAAATCTCACTGGAGGTCTGCTGATTCTAGAAGTTTTTCGCAAACCCATTAATCCACAATTTTCATTAAAGCCATATCTACAGTCTTCTTCTGCATTGCATTCGATAGGCGGTATCTTTTTTAGATGTGCTGAATTTCTTTGGAAAGTTTTTTGTGTATCATTATTAACTACTGTAACTTTTGGACCATCCTTGTTAGTGACGGTGAATGTATCAGTTTGATATCGTGTTGATAATTTGTTCCCTGGAATTCTTTGTTCTACTAAGGCAGTATCGCCAATTTTTAAATCGCTTGTTTTTGCAATGCAATCGGTGGCCTTCTTACACCTTGGATAATACCTGGAATATTCTTATTTATTGGGATCTCAACGATTACTCCATTTATTTTAGGAAAAGGTCTTTGTTCTTTAGCCACATTACCGATTATGTTATCAATACCCAATTTTAAAACTCCTAAGCTTTTAGCTGTATCTTTACCTAATAGAGATATTTTTCCATTTTTAATAACAATGAGTAGCTACAACGGTGAGTGGTGAAGAACATCCATACGCTTTGAACTGCTTAGTAGTTGGTCCAGTATCTCTAATTTTCGAAGGACTTGCTTGAGACTTGATATAATTCCAAGTATTTTCATCAAGAATATTATACTCGGAGCCTGAATCAATCAGCATCTCAACTAAAACATTCGCTACATTAAGATAAATCTTATCGTCTTCCTCATCAATGTTGCATATAGTGTCTTCCACATTGGAGCTACTGGATTGTATAGAATTCACACCATGATGTGCTCTTTTCTTGTTACTATATCCCTCTTCTTCATCTTCTTCATCCGAGTTACTTGATTGTAAAGCATTCACACCATAATGTTGTCTTTTCTTCTGATTGTACCTGTTGTCAATAGGTCTGCAGTCAACAGGCGAGCGATGTCTTCGAACTCGACATTTCCGGGAAAAGTGTCCTTTCTTTTTACATATGTTACATACAACATTTATGGCTGGACAATTGCGGTCTGAAGCATAATGACCTCGTTCACCACAACGGAAACATTCCACATAAGATGTGTTTCGTTTATTTTGAACAGAATTTATTAAATTTGTAGTTGGATTCGACGAAATTTCATTGTTCTCGAAGTTTACAGACTCATATGCGGAGATACAATTTAAGACTTCTGCAAAGTTCATTTCTTTTTGTAAAAGACGCTGACGTAGTTCGGGAGTAGCTAATAAAATAGCTTTGTCAATTACAGAAATTTCTCTGCTTTCTAGCTTAGTTTTTCCAAATTCCCATTTTGTCGAGTGTTGATGAGCTCTCATTAAAAATTTCTGCAAGGATTCTCCTTCTTCTGGCTTGAGAGTCCAAAATAAGAATCTCTCATACGCTGGATGCTGCTTTGGAGCAAAATACTCATCTAATTTCTTTGGTGCTCTTTCATAGGGAGTCGTTTTGATACCGTCAACCTCGATATCAGCATTTATATCTGCTCCTGGAATATTGTAAAATATGTCCTGAAGATCAAATCCTCCGAGAGAAAGAAGTTTGCTTTTCTTGATATTGTAATTTTTGATGTTTTCTGATATTAAGATGTGTTGAAAGCCTCTTCTCCATTGAATCCATTTGTTTCTCAGCTCGTGCTGTAGAACACCACTGCAAGCGAATGCCGGGAAGTTATTAGACATGGTAGCTGCAACATAGAACAATTATTAGAATGTTTACATAAGAATGCTTATTCTACGAATTATGAGTTAAACGCTTTCGTTATTTTAAAGTTCAAGGTTTTTCACCAATATCGCAAAATTTGCAATATACCCTTTTTCACGGTTTTTCACCAATATTGCAATAAATTACAATATGCCATTTTTCACGGTTTTTCACCAATATTGTAAGAAAAAGTACAATATGCCATTTTTATTTTTTTATAATTTGTTATCAAATGATACAAGCACGCTCTCGCTCATTTCTTACCAATATCCTCGTCGCCAATTTGTGGTACCCAAATGTAAATTAAAATTCAATGTTTAGAATTCAAACTTATATTTTATAATAAATTATTTTTGTATTTTTTATTTGACAAAATAAAGAATTAAATCGAAGCCTGCCACAATAGATATAGCTTAATGCATTTATTATTTATTATTACTAGCTGTAGCTACCCGGTTTTGTCCGTACTCAGGAATTGCCTATGACGACAGAAAATGAAATGGAGGGCTTTACGTGCACTCCTGCCTTGACGGCTTAATCGCACGGTGGGCCTTCCCACAGAAGGGGTCAAAAGAAAGACGTTGACTACGCCCCAGGGCAGTACAAGTACTGCCCTAGTACAATTTCATAGTCATGTATAAGGCATGAGCTATACCCCTTGCCAGAGAGCGAGGCCTATCTAACACCTCTGATGTTCAAGAACACTTATGTTCCCGCGATTTTGGGCAACCACAGCCACCACGATACTCCCACTAGGGGGCCTACTCCTAGACAGGCTGCGCTAAGCCGACTGATGACAAGTCACCAGAAAACCGACCTAACACAGGGGCTCCTGTCTCCCGTGGTACCAGAATATAGCTTCCGGTGGAGCTTCGCAGCCGTTAAGGCTACTTCCAGATGGACTCCTTATAGCCCGAGGCCTGGCAACCTCATGCACGAATGCTAACAACAAAAGAAAGACAACCTAAACATCAGCTACTCTTGGCGCCAGCCGGCGCCTTCTAAAAGCTTCTGCCTATGACGACAATCTACATCCATGTTTTAAATCTAAAACTTTAGCTCCCACGAGTGTCGAGCAATAACGTTTGAAGTTTTTTATTGGAAGTGCCACGCCCCTTTTCTCAATCCCTCCCATATTTTTTTATTGCTTTCTAAAGGTAATAAACCTCTATTTACCAAATTTCAAAGCTAAACCTGCCGCAAATGTCAAGATATAGTGTAATTTGAAGATTTGGGTGTTCAGCGCCATCTATCGGAAAACTCGAAAACTTTTGATCCTCGTGCACCTTTTACTTCCTAACCGATATTGTGTAAGTTTTAGCTTAATCGACCGATTATTATAGTTTTTTATGATTTTTTGAATGGGATGATCTCAGAAAATTTTGTATGAAAAGGAGGAAAAATTAGCCACTTTTTCCATTTTTAGCAATTTTCAAAAAATCATAAAAAATATTAGCGAATATTTTTTGCAGTTACTATTAGAATTGTTTGGAGAAACTTTTTGCATTAAAACATTTTTATACCCGGTACCACACTGTGGTGAGGGTATATTCACTTTGTCATTCCATTTGTAACGCCCATAAGGAGGCGTTGTAGGTATGACAAACTATATATATTATTGATCAGCATCACTTTCTTAGTCGATCTAGCGATGTCCGTCTGTCTGTCCGTCTGTCCGCACGATTACGGTCGTAACTGAGGCTAAGTTCGAAGACGAGCAAGATCGGATGAAAACTACTACTAGCTCCCATACAAAAATATCAGATTTATATAGCTTTTTATGTTAAAAATTAAATTTAAATAGCTACAGTAAAGATAGCAAGTTTAAACTTTGCACATATTGTTTCAATAATATTTAAAAAATTTTGACAAAAAATGAGCTTGGTCGAATAAAAAGTACCCATACCTCCCATACAAATATATAATTTTTGAATACTAAAATATTTTTTTTATTTTACAATAATATAGTACCGGGTATTTGAGCTTCGGCATAGTCGAAGATAATTGTCTTACTGGTTTTTTTTGATACCGAGGAAAAAAGTAAAAAAAGTGGACATTCACAAAAATTCTAAATTCTAACATTTTTAAATGGGTACTTAATGGGTTAAGGAAAGTTTTGTATCATTCAAACGAAATTTAAATGACCTTTCCATTGGTGCCAACATTTACATGAAGTAAGTTTCAAATTATGAGCAGAATTAACTTTAGTTTTGTCAAAATACTTGTGCCACTGTAGTTTATTTGTTGTTCAGTTATTGTTACTATCCAAACCCAAGTACCCATTAGCATCAATCTGGTATTTGCGATAGTAACTCACATCTAATCCAGACCTTTGTCACAATGTCGCACTATGTAGGTGCATCTCCGACGCAGTAATCCACCAAAGCAGCAAACCTTAGAACCAGAGTGTCTTTTTTGGACCGCGGTCACGTCTTACAAACCATCACACAATAAGTAAAATTAAAATTTAGTTTTTATCGAACTTTAATTCAGTCATTGCTTTCCATCCAGAAAATCGATTTTTCTCATTTTTCGCATTTTACGAAAGAACATTATTATCTAAGAACTATAAGCAATACAATCTCTGTGCACGGGCAAAGCCGGGCGGGTACAGCTTTCTTATTTAATTTTTCTGAACGTGTGTTGTAATCGAACTCCTCCTAAACGGCTGGACCAACTAATGAAATTTTGTGTGTGTGTTTGAGTGGGTCCAAGGATGAATCTAAACCATCCATTTGGAGAAAATTGGACAAAAAAAAACCAAAAAATCTTATATCTAGAAAACTACCGAACATATTGAGATCAAATTTTAAGAAAATATTTGTTATTGGTCCAAAAGTGTTTCTGTGAAAGTTTGATCAAAATTGGACAAAGGAGCGTTGGTACCTACCGTATAAAAAAATATACATTTTAAATCCTATTTCTCTATATCTATATATATATTTTTCTGCTTACGTTTTCTTATCGAGTAAAATATAAGTAAGTTGTAATTTCTCAAAAAATTAAAAAAAAAAAAAAAAAAAAATCCATGGATAAGTGAGCAAATTGATGTAATAAAAACAAAAAATTGATGTAAATAAAACCTTAAAACATATTATAACAAATAAATACATTTTGATAAACTAAAACTAAAAGGTGAGGCAGTAAAAACTACGCAGATTTCTGCTGTGATTAGTATAGGCCATGCCATAGGTGGAAGTACATCATGAGTACATTTTGTTTTCCCTTGCTGAAAACAAACATATTGTAGAAACGAGATCAGTGGAATCATGTATAAATAGCTACCTTTTATCGAGCTCACGAAATCCCAGCCATGCTATAAGCAGGCCACTTATAAACAGAAATGTGTCAACCGGGCACGAGTACGATAACTACGGCGCCAAAAATTGATAACAGTATTTTGTAGAGGGGTTAAATACAAGCATTTTTCAGAACGGGGGGTCTATCTGGCTTCGTTTAGTCGGGAGGGGCAAATTAAAAAAAATAATGCTTAAAAAAAAAAAAAAGAAATTTAGAAACAATGGCAACACTTACAATAAAGGACTTTAGGATTTTTGGAAGCCAGGAATCTATTTTTTGATATTATTTTTAAATCAAGTTATAGCTGTTAATAGTTTTTGGAAAAAATACTTTCAAACTTGAAATTTAAGGGAAAAAATTAAAAAAAAAGTTGTGTGCTGATTTTTTCAATATTGAGAAAATAGATACTTAATTTGTTTGTAGTTTTTACTGCCTAAATCAATTCTTAATCGAACACTCAAAACCAGATTGATTTATGACCTCTAATTTTTGAGAAAATTGAAAATTACTTTTATATGTCGCTCCGCTTAGAGTACAAATTGCTCCCCTTGCGCCTTGAATTGCGTATGGGTGGGCATGCTGCGCCCCTGCAACCCCCCTGCTTGGAGTCACTGATGGATTTTGGGATGGGTGCAAGGCTGAGGCTAAATCCAGACAATCAGAAGTGACAGGTGCAAAACGTTTTCTTAACGGTAACCTGCTCAATTTACGATGGTATTTATATTGCTAACTTGCTACCAATTGTTACCGATTAGCCGTTCGCGTTGGTTGCGTAGATTAAGTTGATAATACAATTCTTACAAACTAAATCTGCTTGATTACATGAGTGAGATCGATTTACGCCGAAACTAAAATAAGTCTTTTAGTACATGTACAGTTCTATTACAGTCCTTATCAATATTCTTATCATAGAAACATTAGCTCTATTACCTATGTAGGTACATACGTATTTCATCAGCTGCCTACTATCTATTAACTGTTTTTGTACCTAATTCGGGCAAGATTTTACTTTACTGTCTATTCGAAAATTGACTTTGTTTTTATCCGATTCTCTTTAAATGTACAAAAATTTCCTCTTACCGTTTGGTCGTTGCATGCTCCCAAAATTTTCAAATATGAAACCTATATTGTTGATCCCCCCTATATAGATAGATAAATAGGTAGGTTTGATCCGATGGATATCGGTTGATCTTCGTACATTCGTCACTGCTGGGAAAATATACTGAATGGTCTTGTGGAAGGTAGCCGGTGAGTAGTGTAGTCCGTGCATACATTATTGATAGTGGATGGGAATTTTCCCGTCTCGAACAGTGCTAAGTCGCCGGCATGGCGACATTTTTTAATTTTAATTTTTGAATTTTGGAGCAAATATAGCCCCCATTTATTTGGCTTACTACAAGCTAAAACTTACATCTGATAAATAACTTAAAAACTAAAACTTAAAACTAATACATAAGAATGCTTAAACTAAAGCTTAAAGATTTTAAGGCGGGCAGAGCTGCGGTTGAAATCGAAAACGGAAATATTTGAGTTAACCTTCCGCATCATACGGGAGATTGGTTCGTTGGAGCCATATGAGGTTCGGTGGGTTGGAAGGTAAAAGAGACGAGGGCAGCGCACAGTGGTTCAAAACTCGAATTTAGGTAGACAAAAGTTACTTTTTTGTAATTTTGTAAGTGATTTTTGTTTTTACCTATGCTTTAGAAAAATGTTGAAGTATTAAGTTGCAAAATATTTAGGACATCCCTGCGAAGATAACGGTTCTAGGTAATCTCAAAGTTAACATTAGGAATCAGTCGGATCAGAAGGAATGTAATCAAGTTTTGACTATCAAACTTTAAGCACGTGTTTAGCTAAGTGAAGTGTGTTTAATATATTACTTCAATACGGAATTTATCTCTGGAAGTAAGAATAACAAAGTAATGTGATTAGACTATATAAAATTTATGTTTAGATATATATTTTTTGTGAATTTTTTAACAACATACTAACAATTGCATGGAACCTAACATATAATCGTACTTTGTCGAAGCTTCCAAGACTGGAGACAGCGGGAGACCAGACGAATTTTGTGTTGTCTATTAGTATAAGTAATAAACTTATCCTGTACTGAAATGTGCGTGCCTTTTCCTGCCTATTACAAAGTTATTAGAACTCTCCTGAAGATGCTTCGGTAGTAGATATATCGGATATATCGGAGTCAAACTCTGAAGATTGTTCAGGTTCAAGCTCTTCTGATTCTGATTCAGATAAAATATTATTTTTTTAAACATATAAAATTAATGAAATTAATAATATTGATTAAATAAAACCTAAACTTTTAACAAATGGCTTTTATCTGTTTTCAAGTTTGTTCCAATGGCGTTCTAAATTGTTTTTGTTCTTAAATCAAAAAAAAAATTCATTTACTATATTTAAAAATTATTTAATATCGATAACAACCAATAAATAAATCAAAAATATTTTTGTCCAGGTAGATTCGTATTTTTGACCACTGTGCAGCGTAAATAACGGGGATTTGTGTTAAAGAAAATAGAGTTGTTAAGAGGGACACAATCGACGGAACCAGAGAGAAGACGATGAATGAAATGAATATCTGCGGCGTCCCTACGCACGTTCCTCTAGAGTCTAGGGAGTTCATGTTAATGAGATTTAGGCGATCTCATTAACATGATCTCATTAACAGTTCAATAAGAAAATCGGTTACTAGAGGCACTCCCCAGGGAGGGGTTATTTCTCCCCTCCTCTGGGTTCTTGTCATAGACGATATACTTAAAGAACTCAGCAACACAGGGTTTAGCGTAACCGCTTACGCGGATGATGTGGCGATTCTAGTTCGGGGTAAATTCTTGAACACATTGAGTGAAACCATGGAATCAGCCCTCAACAAGCTCAGAAAGTGGGCTGAAGGGTGTGGACTTCGTGTCAACCCGGAAAAGACAGAACTAGTACTTTTTAGTACAAAATACAAGATACCTCCCTTCAAACTACCCAGGATTGGTGGAGTGGAGCTCTCCCTCTCGGAGAGCGCAAGATATCTTGGTACGGTCCTGGATAAAAAACTGAATTGGAAACTTAATGTTCAGGAATGAGTCCGAAAGGCTCATAATGCTCTCTTCGTCTGTAAGAGAACAGCAGGAAAAAAGTGGGGATTGAGTCCTACAATGATGCATTGGCTATACATCATGGTGGTTAGACCCATCCTTACCTATGGGGCTCTTGTTTGGTGGAAAGCCACAAATAAGTTATATATACGGGATATGTTGGCCAAGGTACAAAGAACAGCCTGCACTGCCATAACTGGTGCTTTACGCACCACACCTACGGCTGCACTTGAGGCGTTTATGTATCTTTTACCTTTGGACCTACAAATAAAACTTCAAGCAGGTAATAGTGCGCTTCGGCTAACTAACGCAGGGTTTTTCAAAACCAGACAGGTAGGACATAGCTCCATACTAATGGAATCCTTCTCCAACATCCCCGATAAAACGGATGAAAGTTTGGGTGAACTCGACTTCGAAACACCGTACGAAGTACAATATCCAGATAGGGAGGACTGGCAAAAGAATAAGGTTTCGAACGATAATGAAATTTCGATTTATACGGATGGTTCCAAAACTAAGGAGGGTACAGGGTCACCCAACTAACATTTCAACTTCCTTAAGGCACAAATGTTTCAGATTCGACAGGTCAAGGCTTCTTTAGAGTTTCTGTAAAGCTTCAAGCAGAAGCAAATTCTTTACCGAAGTCTTGACTTCTATAACAACTTCATTAAGGCCTTTTAGAAAAATAAGATGAAGCTCTAAAGAACAATTAAATTCATAGCTTCGTTTATTGTAGTTATCGAAAGTAGAGGAAGTTACAGTTTCTATAAAGCTTCGATTAAATATTATTACACAAGCTTCTATAAGTAAACTTCTATAAAACTTCCAAGAGTTATTAATCGAAACTTTATGGAAGACTTCTTTGTGGCTTGCATTATTTTACTAGCGAAGCTTTATAGGTATGAAGGGAGGAAGAATAAAACATCGTAGGCGAACATTTCTTCAGTTTGGTTAAAGGTCCGAAGGTATATATTATGTAATGCTTCCGAAGGTAAATATGTAATGCTAATGGAACTCTTAACAAAGCTTGTTTTGATAATAGAGAAAAGTTTCAACTGGTTAAGTTTTAACTTTGCAAAATGCATATTAAAGGTAGCGCATATGATGAGTAAGGTACTTCTGATACTTAGAAGTCTGGGTTCGAATCCCGCGGGAGTTTTGGGTTTTTTTCTTTCATTCTATAGATATGTTATCTCTTTTCATGTTTCATTCCAGGCCTAAAAGAATCTCAAAGAGACAGAATATATATAATACAATACAGAATAACAACCACATTCATAGAAAGAAATACTTAACTTTTACTTACTTACTAAATAAATGAAAAAATTAATGGAATCTGAAACATCTTTTTTTTTTTTTACAAATTCGTAGTTTCGGTAAAGCTTCGATTATTGAGCTATTAGAGTCCTAATAGAAATCGTTTTAGAGGCTTTATAGATAAAATACTTTCGATAAGTGTTCGCCTTTCGGACCTTACCGAAGTTTTATAGGATTCTTTTGGAAACTAAAAGTAATCCTCTATTGAAGCTTATCGAAGCTGAAATGTTAGTTGGGCAGGTATATACTCTAGGGATATAGACCTACACGTGTCTTTAAGACTTCCGGATACATGCAGTGTGTTCCAGGCAGAAGTTCTGGCCGTGCTCAAAGCGGCGTATCTACTTGATATGGGATCAATATCCAACAAGAATATCGCTATCTACATTGATAGTCAGGCTGCGCTAAAGGCGCTAGAGTCCTTCATCATCAAATCTGATCTAGTCAGGAGCTGCCGCACAATGCTCAGAGCATTATGCGCACAGAACCGAGTCAGATTGTGTTGGGTGCCCGGACACTGCGATATTGAGGGCAACGAAAGGGCTGATGTTCTGGCCAAAACCGGAGCAGAGCTTCCACCTAATGAAACAATTGAGGGTATAAGACCACCAATAGCCGTGGCCAAGAGAATTATTCTCGAGAATATTAAAAATAGGGCAGATCAGAGATGGGCGGATATAGTAGGGCACAAGGTCTCAAAGGCTCTGTGGCCTAAGCTAGATCGGAAAAAATCGGCTGAACTACTTAAGCTTAGTAGACCGAGGCTACGGATGGCAGTAGGTGTGCTCTCCGGGCACTGTCTTCTAAGGAAGCACGCTAAGAGAATAGGTCTAACAGATACGGACATATGCAGGTATTGCGAAGACTTACATGTCGCAGAGGATATAACTCATTTCCTCTGTGAATGTCAAGCTATTGCACAGTACAGGAGGAAATACCTTGGCAGGTACTTCTTTGATAACTTGGAGGAGGTTGGCCTCGGAAACAAAATTGCAACAATTTTCAGATTCTGTAGGGAAATTAATTGTTTGGGCGAAGTGGTTTAGGTTTTTTGACCGTTAAGGTTCCCCAGGGATGGCGATGGGTCCAATATGGTGCCTAGTCCTATGTGATGAACTCACACCCTATTCAACCTAACCTAACCTAGGCGATCTGAGTATGGAAGCAAAATAAAAGCATTCATATGGAGAAGGTAGTGCCGGGACCTTGCTGCAAGCTATTACGCAGCCAAAGCAACGAAGATCTTAGATCTTCAATCGCGAAAGTGCATAAAACCAATTTAACAATGTCCAAACAAGGTGGTCCATACAATAACAATTACTGGCATCCCTTGCAAGTTCAATGTGCAAATGACACCGGTGAAGTTGATGATGACATGTCCACGATAGAAAATGTCACTACAGTTATTGCCCTTCCCATTAAATTTGTACCTACTCCAAAAAATCTGCAGAGTTTGTTCATAATTTAATGCATGAACTTGATATTAAAAATTATTCAATAAAACAAATATTCATTGGGATATAAAGCTTTTGTGAGTTCATAACCTCACATAATGCACCTAATGTACGCGCCGCTAAAAGACAAACATTGACAATATTTCACTCACGACCTCAAAAGTGAAAAAACGTTCAAAGTTATTCTCTTCACTTTGGTAAGTAGAATTGGCTTTAAATTTTAGTGCTTCTACATCGCGTTCTGCTTCAAGTATATTTATATACTTCTATTGATATCAATTCCATGTGAATACCTACTTCTGGATTTAGAGTTTGATCCTTGCTGCACTCGATTACAATTCCAACTGGCAATCTCACGGTGTCAGTCTTGTTTACATCTGTACAAAATATTTTTTCAAGTATGGCCCTTAATGTCGGCCATCGCGATCAGTAGGAAACCAAAATTCCACTAAGCTGGAATTAAAAAAAACTCCTTTCCTTGAAATCACCTTATTTCGCTGCAGACATCAATTAGCTCTGTAGCTAGCCTATTTAAATATAGGTACCTTCCCAGAAACTTCCTCCTATAGTTTCTTCGGCTATCTGTTGTCATGCTTTCCAAGAAGACAATGCTCGGACGATACTATGTGTCCGGTAATGTCTGATTACCTTCGATCGGCTTCCTTTAATCTTCTGTTCCCAAAAATATCTTTACTTCATGCAGTGCCTTGCTTCTAATTCCCAGCCTTTTCTTACAAGCTCGTCAGCTTGCTCGTTTCCAACAGTCTCACCCGGTTCTGACGGCAGAATGCATTGAGCGATAGTTTCTGACTATTTCCGGATTGATGTTTTAAGATTCAAGTGTCTTGAGTTGAGTGCAGACTGGCTATCGATGTAGATGGCCTTATATCTTCTTATGAAGGGTCAGATGACATTGAAAATACTCTTCATGCTAATAAGAGTCTTGGCTAAGGACGCTTCATAATAGTATCTAACAACTAACATGGGTGCAGTTCTAGTCTCCTGTAGAAAATAAATAAACCTTTTCTCCCAATAACGGTTCGAGTGTCAAGTCGCACAACCAGCTGCAACTTTCTTAGATAAAAAATTAATTATATTTATAAATAAAATAGCCAGTAGATACAGGATAAATAGATATATATTAAAATCTTAAGATACATATTAATAAATATTGATAAACCAAAACTATAGATATTATAAAGATAAGATTATGTCTAGCTACACCTACGCAGATTTCTGAGCCGATTCTATAGATTCATTTGTAATTGTGTTGATGCATGTATCTGGCTGCTGTTTTGTCGATGGTTTTGAACTTTTTGAACCACCAAGAAGGGTTTTTTCAATCACAAGTATAGGCGATTCAAAAGCTAAAGTCAAAACAATAGCCGCCATAACGGAAACACCAAATGTGCTCCAAAAAAGGAGTACCTAAAATATAGAAAACAGTTCAAAATCAAAAATGCTTACTTTCTTAATATTTCACTTACGTGTTGATAATCTGAGAAGAAGACGTCTGTCCGCGTTATTCCAAAGTTAATACTTTGAACAGCAATGTGCACCAGATACATAGAAAAGTTCAAACGTCCCAGTGGCTGCCACCAAGGATGGGAAAGAATAGAGTTTATAATTCCACCAAATCCAAAGTGACAGGCAAAGACAAGCCATGACAGCGATATGCTCCATGAAACGCGCTTCAATGACTCATACATTGCAGTTTCAAAAACTGTCTTATCACGGCCCGTTCTGTTGGTGAAATAAGGTCCATATATTATAGCTAGGATGGTAGCAAAGCACACGAACCATCCCAGGACTTGCACTAACTGGAGAAAATAGGTACAACTTTAATGTGAGTCATGTACATTTGAAGGACATATTATTTACCTTTGATGGGCGCATTGACTTATTTCGATTTTTGAACATAAAGTAACCGAGTCCTACGCCAACCAACCAAACTGAGTATCTAGTGTGCGTTGGAAAATAAGTGAGACGTTCCTGATTTGCACCTGCTGTGCTACAATTAGTAGAAGGTTGGAAGTAGTTCTATTGGTTTGCACATAAATCGTTTAACCGTTTATACTTACTCTAGGAAATGATTGTAGCCTTCGACAAAGTACGTTGCTATAATACAACCAATCGACAACAGAGACAGTATGACCATGACGGGGGCGAACTTGCGTCCCCATTTCCATAGAGGGATCAAAATTAACGGGGAAAGGATATAGAGTTGAGTATCTACAGCCAGATACCAGGACTGTCCAACACACTGTAAGTTTGGATGGATGCTATTACCATACGCAATTATAATTTTAAGAGTTTTAACTCACGATTCTCGACGGGTTTACATAGTTCTGAACATACAATATTGTGGACCACCAACGACTTTCACAACCGCTGATCATTTCAATATAGATTTTCCTGAACGGGCCGGTTCCAATGTACTGGATAATGCTGACGTAGAATAAAATTATAGCTGCCACTGCTGGTGTAAGTCTTATATATCGATGGAAGTACATCATGGGTACATTTAGTTTTCCCTTGCTAAAAACAATCTTATTGTAGCTACATGACTAAAAATTAACCAAATTGTGTAAAATTAGCTACCTTTTGTCCAGTTCACGAAATCCCAGCCATGCTATAAGCAGGCCACTTAAAAACAGAAATGTGTCAACCGATACAGTTGCTGAAAGAATATGCATTGAAGATGCTGCTTTGAACCACTGAAAAATAAAAGCGACATTAAGTAATTACACGCTTGAAACAGTTACTTTGAAAGATACTCACTGGCAGCAGGTCGATCAAGTTAATGTATGATAGTAGAGCTGAGAATGCGTAGTTGTGACATAAGAGCACCCACATCATTGAAAGTACCCGAATACCAGTCAAGCAGTCGATAGAGTTTGGCGATTTTGTGGTATTAATTGCAAACAACTTCCTTCCGTTTGTTAGTACAGAAAAGGCCAATAGCAACGGCACCACAGGCTCTGTAGGGTGAAGAATCTATTTTATTAAAAATACACAGAAGCGTATGAATGTCCTTACTCTTAAAGTACTCAGTGTACACATCATATGCCGTACTAAACACCATCAGTGCTGCGATAATTGAAAATATTACTCTGCAAAGGAGATGGCAGTATAAAGTGGTACATACAGTTAACAGAAATTCACGGTCATACTAACATGCCAACAATGTTGATTGCTTCGAGTTCAGGTTTCTGATCCGTGACGCAGCCGTTTATTTTTATTCCAGAAAGCGCTCCTTGGAATATGAATTCGCTTGCTTTTTCAAAGACATATTCAATAACTTTCGGATTGCAAACATCGGGTATACATATTGCTATGCTGATCCTTACGAGATCCGCCAAAGCTCTCTCTTTAACTCGAGCATCGAAACCTATCGCGTCTGGTACTTGTAGTGTATTTGTTTGTACCAAAGGCACATTTGCGAAGCAATATTGTCCTTTCGCTATGCCAACCGATTGACTCAAGTTAACCGATGTTCGAACGCACTGATCAAAGTTGCCCAAATCCCTTAAATGGCCATAGAGGATACCTGATGGGAAGGTTCCCCATGAATCTATAACTGTAAGAGGAAGTAAAATTAATTAGAGGACCACACAAGCATGACAAATTTAATTCCGTATATAAAGTGGACATGCACATTTCACATGCCAAACAAATTTACAAAAAATCCAATTCTTCTAATAGAAAGTACTAAGTTACATAGGTAGTTAAAAGTAATGACCCTTGGACCTTGGTATACATACATACCTACGCAACGTTGATGTATATAGAGATCTAAATATTAAATGACTGAAGATGAAGTTAAAAAAGTTCCTCAAGGTTGTGGCAGGCCAAATGATCTCACAACTACTCGTTGAACAAACAGGAGTTAAGAACAAGTAAAAGTGTTATCATCGGCCTGACCGATGCATACTGCATACACAATTTAGGCGGAATCGGTTTTTTTCTTGAATTTTTTTTTAAAATTGTTTGTGGACATTTTTTGAACTTCTTTTAATTGGTAAGTAATGCACTTTATTTTGTTTAAAGCAATGCTTTTCTAAACAAAATTTTTTTTTAATGATTTTAGGCTTTTTTCGGAACAAAATGGTTCGAGGAATGGATATAATTCCAAGAAAAAAAAACCGAAATAAAAACTTTATTAACTCATTCGAGTCATTCCCAAAAACAAGTAGCTGCTATTACGGCTGTTTCAAAATCCGTTTTTGACAGATTAAAATTAAATTTGGACCAAAATATTCCAATTACTCCCAACAAATGCACGCCTCGTATCGTCATCGTCACGTCATGAATTTGCAGTGCAGCTACTATAACGATACTGCTATTGAACCGCACATAAAGTAAAGATATCGAGTCATGAAGAGGAATTTCTTTTGCTTAGTTATCCTCGTCACCGAAAAAACAGAAATCCATATCCCAAAAAATCAAGCTGACGATTATTTACTAGTAGGCGCAGTAGCGCAGTGCAGTGGTTAGTGTGCTGGACTGCTGTGCGAGGGATCACAGGTTCGATCCCCGGAAGAACACAAATTACATCTTAAGGTTTTTTCTACTGACAAACATCCTGACAAAGATCCGAGAGTATGGCTGTCCTGAAAAAGCTTCTTAATTCAGCCGTTCGGACTCGGCAACAAATTGTAGGTCCCTTTGTGAGAAGCTAGGCATAGGGTGTCTACACGCCTGTTGCACCGACTATTTTTTTATTTTTTTTTTATTTTGATGATTTTTTACTGCCACAGCGGAGTTAGTAGAAGACGATGAAACATCTCGCACATTTGAATGATATTTTTGTATATCTAAACTTTCGCGGTTTCTATAAATTGAACGAATTTTATAATTTCGTTGAGCATTTTTTTTCTAAAAACACGTCTAATTACATTAAAAATTGAAGACAAACAACAAGCGTACGTTCGTCCTTACAAACGCAAAATCCAATGCGGTACCCTTTACCCTCTATATGTCTCTTATACGCGTCTCCACTGTCATTCATCCGCATTCACTCACTGCATGCATCCCCACCACCGTTTCCGTTTTCATTATTTTCGGACTACAGTGAGTCCTCGCTAAAGAAGTTGCAATTCAATTCAAACTGACAAAACAGAGTTTTCATCTTCCGTCTTTTGAAGATCACCACCTCCCAGCGTACAAATGTAAAGTCTTCAGAAATATTTGATAGCTTCAATACTTGTTACACTTTTATAATTTTAAATAATGCATGAAGATGTAACTTTTAGTCACAAACTGTTATAAAGACACTTACATGGTAAAACACTCAAACTTGGCAACTGAGTAACTATTTCTTGCAATGCTACAACACATTTAATCGTATTGTAATTGGCAGTATTTTCAACTGGTATATCCAGCAAACTTGGATTATTTTTAATTTCATCGAAAAACACTGTCGTCAGGATATCACTCGGTACAGTAGCATTGTTCACAAAGGATATCGCGTTAGTTTGAGCTATTAACAGCCCTAAGGCTACTAGTGCCATTGGCACTATTTTTCCCATTTTCGACTTTTAAAGAATTCACCCACACTTTCGGTTTCAAAAAATCCTGTCATTCAGAAGTGACAGGTGAAAAATGTTTTCTTAACTGAGAGCTGCTCAATTTACGATGGTATTTATATTCGTAACCCTAACCGGCTACCAATTGTTAACGATTAGAGATTAGCCATTGCTTTGATTAGGTTGATAAGACAATAATTCTTACGAATTACCTAAGTCTGCTTGATTATAAGTGAGATCGATTTACGCTTAAACTTGAATTTGTCTTTTAGTCCAATACTAATAATCGTAATCAATATTCTTATCATGGAAACATTGGAACTATTATGTTGGTAAATGTATAATAAATTATTTCATCAGCTAGTATACATTATTCCATCAGTTATTATCTATTAAATGTTTTTGTGTCCAATTTGTTTGTTTTGTAGGATGACTGTGCATAGTGGCAATACATACATAGGACTTATCAAGAAAAGTCCTTTAGATCAGATCTTGTGACGAAGCGCCACAGCCGTAAAAGAACTATACATATGTATGGAACTATAACTACTTTAAGCACGATACCAATTCCATCACATATTGCTCATTCAACCAATAAGTAGTAGGCTCGTTAACGAGTGACAAGTTTTTCTTATTTTTTCTCGTCTTCACAGTCAACTCGGAGCTTTTGCCTGTGCATGTCATCCACGCTTGAGTTTTGACCTATCACTTTGATATCATACAAAATTTCCCAACGCGAAAGATCACCCGAAAATTAAGACAAATCATTGTCCTGGGATACAAAATTTAGAAAAATTTAAAACTAAATAAGTACGAACTATAATAGTTCAATGTTTTCGGAACAGTGATAACGACCTGTTAAAAACGTATATGTTCCATCAACAGCCTTGTGATAGTGATTACGTGCACTTTATAATGAATTGTTTAAAAATTAACAATTACACTGTGAAAAAATTATCAATTGGGATAAGAATTATGTGTGAAAGTATTGAAGCATACATTTCAAGTTACCTATCGGCAAATTAAAATCAGAAAATTGTCAATTGCTCTCTCACGATCGTTCTATCTTTTACACTCAAATGAAATGGAGCTTGAGCTACCAACGAAAACTCAAAGGTAAGATTCCGCAGTGCCACAACTGTCAAATGTTTGGTCATAGGGACCGCAAAACATATGTAAGTGTTCAGCAAACAGTTTTCCTATAAAACAAATCTTTGCTTCCGTTTTTCAAAAACTGGCTTCGATTGCCTACCTGTCAGAGTTTCCATCGCTACAATAGCCCAACCATGCGTCGGTCGTCGTAAACACTCAATCTCATATAAATGTACATATATCAAAATGAAAATTACGACTCACTGAACATCAACACCCAGCCCAAACCCCTTGCTCAAGAAAGCTGAAATTGTGCACAGACGATATTTCGAAATTCAACCATGAAAAGGGTAAAAGGGGGGGTCAAAATTTGTATGGAAAAATTTAGTTTTTTATTATTAACTAGCTGTACCCGCCCAGCTTTGCCCGTGCACAGGAATTGCATTGCTTAGGTCTTAGATAATAATGTTCTTTTGTAAAATACGAAAAATGACAATAAATCTGGAATTTTCTTTCTGCCTCAACCTAAAATATACAGCAATACGAAAAAAAAAAAAAACAAAAAAAGAATCATGAAAATCATATAAAATGTTTTTTGTATGGGAGGCATCACCCCCTTTGTCCAATTTTGGCGTGGCGATATCGATAATGGATGTAATGTATTGGATATATAATGTGCACCCGCTCTTCATCGCCCTCCCTCTCCTTGATCATGCTACTTGTTTGTAATGCTGTATTTCCTTTCCTTTGTTTCCCTCTTCCTATGGAATCCGAACAACTACCTTACCTACCCCAACCCTACACTGTTACCATACACCATATCGAATGAAATTCTGAAATGAAACCGGTTTTGCATTATATGTACGTCTCTTCTCTTATGAAGATTATTAATACTATTACTATACGCTATACCCCATGCCATACTGCCGCACACACCCCATCCCATCCCATACATACCTACATAACAACTGACTACTGCGAAAACAAATAGTGTTGTTTTATTTATCCTGTTCCTGTCGCATCGCACGATCGTAAAAGTACAAACATCCATTTGTAGCAAGGTATATGTGTATGTACATATATATTTTCACTTCAAAAAATACGTCATATCAGAATGAAATTCCTACTGCGTTGCGTGGAGATATGCGATAATGGATGTAATTATATTGGATACATAATGTGCACCCTCTGCATCGCCCTCCCTCTCCTTGATCATGCTACTTGTTTGTAATGCTGTATTTCCTTTCCTTTGTTTCCCTCTTCCTCTGGAATCCAAACAACTACCTACCCCAACCCTACACTGTTACCATACCACTTATCGAATGAAATTCTGAAATGAAACCTGTTTTGTATTATACGTCTCTCTATCATAATATACATACCTACATATATAACTGACCGTAGCACTCACTGCGAAAACAAATCAACCCTTTTCGAATGTATAGTATACGTATTGTTCTTGTTTGACGATCGCAAAAGTATAAACATCCATTTGTAGCAAGGTATATGTGTAGGTATGTATATATTTTCACTTCAGAAAATTTATTTTGGCTAAAAACTGTTCCTAAGGACGTAGCTATAAACGACATAGCCTATAGCAGTCTTACAGTCTTAAGGAACATTTAAAAAAAAGTTTCATCGAAATCTGTCCAGTAGTTTTTGAGTTTTTAGCTGACAAAGAAAAGTCCTACAGTTTTATTATATGTATAGATGTATAGATTCGATCGACTTCAAACTCGTACTATATAAGAAATAAAGAAAATTAGTTCCTCCTCTTTGGGAAATTTTGCGTGAACCTCGAGTTATCGGTGATGATGATGACCCCTTTTATGGGAGCCTTTTTCATAACTCACGAACCGTACGTCGCACAGTGGGGCCCTTTGTATGGGGGAGCGGAAAAAAACTATTAAATCTGTACTAATAAACTTAAAGCAATGAAATTTTGCACACCTATTTAGATCGGCCAAACACATACAGTTTGTCAAGGAGTTGTTTTTACAAAGGAAAACAACTGTTAATTTAGACAGTTTCTTTATAAAGAATAGAGCTTCTTTGATGTTTTACTCCATTTTTTTAATACATTTCTTTTTATTAATATATCCACTAACGAACAGTAACAAAAAATACTACATTTTGAAATTAATAAAAAATACGTAAAAAATGAGCTTGTCAAGAAATTTGTAAAAACAATTTCGTGACAGAATGTATTTGGACAAAAAATAAAAATTGGAGGTAGGAAAAAGCCCTCCCTCAACGGATTAATTTTATTTTGCATTTAACAGAAAGCTCTATATTTCTTCTTAAAATAAAGACCTGGTTGAGTTCTTTCCAATTATTATTCGAAAATAAATTACTTTTGTAACATTACCAAAGTTGAAACCGTGTTTTTTTTTTCAGTCTAAACCAGCGAGACTAATTTATTCACTACGTTCAAAGTGGGATCAATGGGGCTCCAATTCTTTCAAACACAGTTAGCTGAATACTGTAGCTTTCTAATAAATGTAACCACTAGACGGAGCTTAGTGTAGCTAAAACTGTAGCCCAAGGGAAAGAACAGTAAAGTATTAATTTTAGGGCACTTGGTACTAACCCTTATATATATTTTTTTTTTGTGGAAGCTGAAGATAGATATTATTCATTAAAGAAATTAAGTTTTAGCAAACGGTTATAAAAATGCTACTTTTCTTATCAAAGAGTTATTGCAAGAAAATACATGAAATCTAAAACTAAAAGAAAGGGCAACTTTGGTGCGATGTATCTCGAAAATTCTCTGACATAAATTTCTCAAATTTTGGTAAAACATAGAACAGATATATATCTTTAAAAAAAAAATTTAAAAAAATCAATCTTACGAATTTCATTTTTAGCATTTATTTCCGCATTTTCCCCACTGTGAAATTTTGAATTTTTTTAATGCGTTCCAACCTCTCTCGCGTACATACTTACGATCTAGGCGACCGTCCGGCGCGGCGCGGCGTGAAATAAAATTATTAAGGATTTGCCAGCTAAGAAATATGTTTTGTCCTGTATATAGTAGAGACTCAGACCGCTATAGTATAATCTGTGTTTAGATGCCAGCGCTTCACTAACAAATTGATCATATAATTTTTGAACTGTTTTCTCCAATAGGGCGTTCATATTCAAACATATTTTTCAGTAATACCTACTAACTGCTCCTACTTTCTTAGATAGGTTTCGTTCACGATATAATACTGTGAAGGAATCACTATGTACGAAACCCAGAGGACTGCGCGGGCAAAAGCTATAGTTAAACATACATATAAATATTACATAAGAGGAATATTCGCAACAAAATTACAGAGTTAATGATTTCCTTTTAATACTAGAAACGTTAAAATTGCTTTAATGTTTGAAACATGGCTTAAGCAAGATATGATAGAATCGGTAGGGAAGAGTCAGAGTTATAAGAAAGTCAATTCAACATTCGCTATTAACACTGTCGTGAGAACTTTGTATGTAGAAAATCTAGAAATTGAGGTAGAATTACTTAATCGCAGAAAAATCTAAATATTAGGTCTGTTCCTTTTGCGAATTTTTACTAACGAACGAATTCGTTCCTTAACCCGAAAAATTCTTAAAAGAGAGCGGCTGCAAAAGGGCAAGATATTAAACCTCGCCTGAGAATCTTGCTAGTATTTACTGAACAAATTTCTTGTAGGTAGTAAGAATTGAAAAAGCTTTCAGTCCCTATAGACAATTGATATGGTGTTTTGAAATCGTAGGTATTTGTGTTTTGATTTCATAAAAAAAAGTTCGATCAGTTCCGAATCATTTTCGTCGCTATAGAGAATGAGCAATATCCAATATCTGTAGGTACTATACTATTTATATAAAACGCAACGTCCGTCTGTTCGTCCATCTATAGGTTAGGTTAAGTTAGAGGAGCAGTTTGCAATATTATGAAATTTTCACCCAGAAGCCATTGAGTCTCATTGTGATTACCCTTTTGTAGTACATTACATGATACCATTGGGATCTGTTGATGGATCTTTTTAAATCTTTGCCCGATCTTCCAACCCGTCGAAGAACCGTACTCCCATACAAGATTAGCGGCGTTCTTGGAGGACTGGGCCGTAACACATGAGATGTTCCACAGATTCTATTTCCTCTTCGTCTCTGCAACTTCTGCAGAAGTCATTTGTGAAGATACCTAGACTTTTGGCCACGTTTCGAATGATGCAGTACCCCGACGAGCTCTCGGATTTGGTTTCTATCAAAAGACGTTAGGATCTTTGACTTATTAGTGTCAATTGCGGGCGACAAGCTACGAGTTATAGTACAACCGGGAGTGTTGCTCCATCGACTTTAGCCAAGTTTAAGGTGACATTTTCACTGAAGCCCTTAGCTGCGTTGAAAGCTGGTAATACTTGTCTCTCAGCTAATAGTATAATAGTCCATTTCAGAGCCGCATCTGGCCAGTTTATCTGATGCCTCAGTCCCTTCTACACCAACATGTCCAGGAACCCAGCACAGCATTACTGTGTGATGGTTTAATGATCTCAATGAGTTAATCGCTTTAAGTGCTGCTTGGCTGTCCACCTGTCCACGCAGAAGGTAATTTCCATTGCTGGTAGTTCCCTCGCTAAGACAGTTTGAGCTGCTTCCTTATCGGCGTAGATCTCTACCTGGAAAACGCTGCACAGATCTGCCGGTCGGTATGAACGGCTGATATTTAGTTCTTCTGAGAAGACTACTGCTCCCGTTCCATTCTCCGTCTTTGAGCCAACTGTGAAGATGGGTATACGTTTTATGACAGTACTCGGGGAGAGCCAGTCCTTCCTGTATAATACTGTAAATGTCTTGTCAAAGTCATACCTCGGTGTCTTGTAGTCTGTGACCTGTGAGCAGTGATGCCAACTGAGGCATAATTATGCCTTTTAGGCATAATTCCGATGCTTGAGGCATTGAGGAATAATTTTGAGAAAAAAGGCATAATTTTTTATAAAGCCCTTTTACAATAAATCCATAAAAATAAATTTTGAATTTAGTAAATCTGGTACTTTAATCAAAGTCGCTTCACTAATTCCCATTTACCACTGTGCGTCATGCTTATTTTCCAATTCCCTACTAGACTTACTCACTAAATCCAAACAAGAAATGTGATATGGTATGCAAATGCATTACGTCGTCCGCACATTGGATACGAATTTGTAACGTACGTAAACGTATGAATACTGGTCGTACGAATTGAACGCAAACACCGAATACGATTTTTTCCTTAAACAGGCAGTGTCCCGGTAGCTTCAATTTTGGGCCTAATTTTCTCCTAACTCGGAGATTGCGGCGTAGAACCGAATATTTAAAAAGTAGATTAATTCAGTGAACTTCATCATAATTATGGAAGACTTACTATATAATCCAACAAGAATATCGCTATTACATTGATAGTCAGGCTGCGCTAAAGTCGCTAGAGTCCTTCATCATCATATCTGAACTAGTCAGGAGCTGCCGCACAATGCTCAGAGCAATATGCGCGCAGAACCAGGTCAGATTGTGTTGGGTACCCGGACACTGAGATATTGAGGGTAACGAACTAGTGATGTGTCAACTCGAGTTCATAAACCGGTTCAAACCGAGTTACAGCTAAACCGAGTTAAACCGAGTTACATTTATATCAAATCGAGTTGGTGAAACCGACGGAACGAATGTAAAAATTTTATTTCACTGCATTTAACCGAAACCGAATGGAAATGATTCGGTTTCAGTTGGTTATCATTAAATACAGTACCTACAGGTTGTGCACAATGCACTAACACATGAATGTACTATCCCACAATACCTATTTGGAATTGGAATTCGGTTTCGTTTCGGTTTCTCATGAGACAATGGCCACGTTCCAATGACCGCTAGTCGTCTAGCACATAATATCCCCGATGAAGGAGCGCTGGTGCTAGAGATCTAGCGGCAGCGACAAAGTGACATTAGAACCAATTTGAGTTCGTATTATTTTATCTTCGTGAGCGTCAAAAATGTATTTTGCGCCATCAGGCCGCATATTTATTATTACACTATAATTTAAATAAATGAATACAATGTATATTAATTACATAGAAGTTGGAATTCCCATTTTACACCAAATTGGAAATATTTGACTTCTGCACTTTCACTTTTATTTTGACAGTTCGTTATTTTTTTCAATCTAGCAGTTCATTTTGCGCTAGATTGAAAAATTTCTCAGAAAAGGATATTTCACAAAATTTGCTATAGGGGTCTAGCGCAAATGGTGAAATGTCAGTTCTTTTTATATGGAGTTTGGCATGCCGCTAGTCATCTAGCGGTCAATGGAACGCGGCCAATATGGTGTGCTCCTATTTTCTGTCATTGTATTGTTGATATTTTTTAACTTTCTCGTTTTCATATAGCTAGCAACCTACTTGTGTTAGTTTGTTTTGTAGTGTATGTGCTGTTTTTTTCTGTGATGCGTCAAACTTTTAAATTTAGCGAGTATTATAATATTTATACAACGGTTCGGTTAACCAATTTAACGCGGGTTGCATGTACCCGTTTATAAAATCGTGTTTGGAAAACTGATTTTTATTTTTATAAAACCGAGATGCAAAGTACATAATTCTATTTCGAATCCGTCTTCGGTTCGTTTTCATTTGTTTTAGTTTATTAGTGTAGATTCCTGTTTTTTTATAGTTTTTGGTTTCTGTTTTTTTCCCAAATTTTGTGTTTTATTTTTCGAAGCAAATAATGCCGGGTCCAAGAAAAAAGTCCCTAGTTTGAGAAGTTTTCAACAAACTGGAAGAAGGAAAACCGAGTTAGTCAACTCGGTTTGCAACCCGGTTTGCTTCAATTTCAACTCGGGTTAACCCGGTTTGAAAATTTTTCGGTTTGGCACATCACTATAACGAACGGGCTGATGTTCTGGTCAAAACCGGAGCAGAGCTTCCACCTAATGAAACAATTAAGGGCATAAAACCGCCAATAGCCCTGGCCAAGAAAATTATTCTCGAGAATATTAAAAATAGGGCAGATCAGAGATGGTTGAATATAGTAGGGCACAGGGTCTCAAAGGCTCTGTGGCCTAAGCTAGATCGGAAAAAATCTGTGGAATTACTAAAGCTCAGCAGATCAAGGCTACGAATGGCAATAGGGATACTCTCTGGGCACTGTCTTCTAATGAAGCACGCCATGAGATTAGGTCTAACAGATACAGACATATGCAGGTATTGCGAAGACTTACAGGTCACAGAGGATATAACTCATGTCCTCTGTGAATGTCAAGCTATTGCTCGGTATAGGAGGAAATACCTTGGTAGGTGCTTCTTCGAAAATTTGGAGGAGGTTGGCCTCGCAAACAAAATTGAAGCAAAAGTAATTTTCAGGTTCTGTAGGGAAATTAATTGTCTGGGCGAAGTGGTTTAAGTTATTTGACCGTTAAGGTTCGCCAGGGATGGCGATGGGTCCAATATGGTGCCTAGTCCAATGTGATGAACTCACACCCTATTCAACCTAACCTAACCTAACCCACTATATAATGACCCCATACTGTCCGTACCTTGTGTTCCATACCCCCTTTTGTGCCCGTAAACCAAGTTAATATATTTTCAATGTTTCATTTCAACGTACGAAACTTTTTAAGAATTCTAATAAGTTCAGATTGTTTTCGGACATCGGAAGCGGAACTACACATACGTATACGTACGACTAACTCCCATCCAATGTGCGGTGCGGGCTCCCATTGTACCTACTTAGTAAGTCGGGATTGTTCGTCCGTTTTCGTACCAGATCGCACGAGTAAAATTCGTACGAAAACGCCTCCAATGTGCGGCCGACCTTAAAGTTTGTTTTCGTTACTGGTAAAAAATAAATTTAAAAAAACATTTTGTAATAGCTTATTTTAAAGATGAGTTCAAGTTCAACTGATCGCGATGACTTCGGTGCAGGTCAATCGAATAAACACACGTGAAGTTAGTTTTTGTTTTTCATAATTTTAGTTATAAATATGTACTATACACAATTATGTCTTAATTATTGTTTTTTTTTTTTACCTTTGTGCCTTATAATAAAAGTTTAACACATAAATTGAAACTTTCTTCGTTATTTACCTTTTTTACCAAAAAGGCATAATTTTTTTCGGAATGAGGCATAAAATCTTCGATCCGGGTTGGCAACACTGCCTGTGAGTGACATGAGTCCGCGCAGATTAAAGATGTGTAGTATGCGTAAGTGGGCGAACGATTTGTTCTCTCGTAGTCTGAGAGCACCTTTGCCTGCCACGTTCTTAGTGTATAGCTCGATGGATTGTAGGATCAGCAAAGTTTCTAGACCCAGTTATGTGGTGTAGATGTAGTGAAACCGTTATACCTATGCACACAATTCTTTGTACCTTGTTCAGATTCGTGAGGTAGGATTTAGTGTTAACAGCCTCCGACCACACAACCGAGCCATAGGTCAGAAATGGTCTTACGATCGCGATGTACATCCAGTGCACTATGTACGGTTGTAAGCCCCACTTCTTCCCGAAAGTCTTCATGTAGCGTAAAAAGCATAAAGTCATTCTTTCCTCCGTATTCCGTTTCCAGTTTAATTTAGAGTTGCAAACGCGCTACCCAGGTATTTGGCTTCGGGTGAGAGATTAAGACGAATGCCTCTCAATTTTGGTATATCTTATATATCTTCTAATGAATAGGATGAGTTCAGTCTTGTTGGGGTTAACCAATGAACCATTGTTCTCCGTCCACTTTGAAAACTCTGAAAACGCAGATTCCATGACTTTACTAATGATGGGCAGATAATTTCAAGAAATCTGCACAACTATGTCATCTACGTAGACCTTGATGCCCTTGTTGATTAATTATAAGTAATTAGCAATATCTGACTTTTTAAAGACTTTTTTTTACCACTACGCGTTATGAATTATTGAGTTTTGGTGATCTT
Organism: Cheilosia scutellata; assembly: GCA_955612985.1. NCBI lineage: Eukaryota > Metazoa > Arthropoda > Insecta > Diptera > Syrphidae > Cheilosia > Cheilosia scutellata. The sequence goes on along the minus strand of OY015312.1, from coordinate 62,769,218 downwards.
TAGTTCCTTTAAGTTCACAACAATAATTGACAAAAAAAAGGTCAATCACTGAGTGCAATTTAAGGAAAATCAAAAGAAAGCATCTGTCATTTCTTATAGATTACTACATATGCGTTTCTCTCTGTGAAAGAGAATTCATCCACACAACTGCCATTTTGACAGTATTGTCCATTTTTACTGCAACAGTGAAGGCACAAACCTAAAGTGTCCATTTTCCTGGTGGTCTTAGAACTTGTCTCCAAAAATTCTTTACACTTAAATGGTGAATAATTGGAGGGGTCTTAATTCGTAAACTGAGAGATTGGGGTTGTTTAAGATCCAATGCGTGGGGGCCATAGCCCAGTTCTTTGCAGACGAATTTTTTGACCAGGTCGATGTTGCTTTGCTGTATGACTCATATTTTTCCAACTCAACTCGTCCCCAAAAACTCTAATCATCTTTTCTCTATTCATCGCTGTAGCTGCCTCGATTTGCGCACGCCATGTCATTGGTGTTGCCAACTGCGCCGGACCATGATGTCCATAATGGGCAAATGGGGTAGTTCTTCATTGTATACATTATTTCTCAAACTCTTGCGATACAAACTGGACCGCACATCACACCGATAATTTTTCTCTCAAAGCAGGGTTTATTCTCCAAGCAACTTGATGTTTTTGCCTGTTTCATACTTTTTAGTCTCACTCTAACAGGGTGTGGATGTGTTGATTTCCTTCCATCACACACCCCTCTACCTTTACATAACCAAACCAACACGGTCAGAAAATGATGATTTTGAAAACAGGTGCAGTATTAGTTGGGCAGAGAGAACGGTATCTACGACAAATTAACTAAAATGAGGCGAGTTTAGAGTTGGGAGCCTACTGTCATCTTCTTAAGAAAAGTCAAAACATCGATGGATTAGTGAGATGTAATACAAAACCTTAAGATATAAATAAATACAGTATTGATAAACTAAAACTACTATTAACAAGATCAGAGAGCAACAACTACGCGGGTGTCTGCGCCGACTCTATAGATTCATTTTTAGTTATATTGATGCATGTATCTTGCCCCGGTATTGCCGGTGGTTTTGAACTTTTTGAACCACCAAGAAGAGTTTTTTCAATCACAAGTATAGGCGATTCAAATGCTAAAGTTAAAACAATAGCTGCCATAACAGAAACACCAAACGTGCTCCAGAAAAGGAGTATCTGAAATGAAAAAAAAAACCGTTTAAACTCACAACTGCGTGCCTGCAAGTAAAACTTACCTGTTGGTAATTTGAGAAGTAGACGTCCGTTCGTGTTATTCCAAAGTTAATACTCTGAACAGCCATGTGCACTAGATACATCGAAAATGTCAAACGTCCCAGAGGCTGCCACCAGGGATGGCATAGCATTGAGTTTATAATTCCGCCAAATCCAAAATGACAGGCAAAGACAAGCCATGACAGCGCTATGCTCCATGAAACGCGCTTCAATGACTCATACATTGCAGTTTCAAAAACTGTCTTATCACGGCCCGTTCTGATGGTGAAATAAGGTCCATATATTATAGCTAGGATGGTAGCAAAGCACACAAACCATCCCAGGACTTGCACTAACTAGAGAAAATAAATCTTTAATGTGAGTCACATACATTTTTGAAGGATATAATTTACCTTTGATGGGCGCATTGACTTATTTCGATTTTTGTACATAAAGTAACCGAGTCCTACGCCAACCAGCCAAACGGAGTATCTGGTGTGCGTTGGGGTATAGGTAAGTCGAAATTGATCTTTACCCACTGTACTGCAAAGAGTAGACGCGGTAATAACACTGTTTTACATAAATTGTTTAACCATTTAAAAGCTTACTCCATGAACTTATTGTAGCCTTCTGTAAAGTACGTCGCTATAACACAACCAATCGACAAAAGAGACAGTATGACCATGACAGGGGTGAACTTGCGTCCCCATTTCCATAAAGGGATTAAAATTAGTGGCGAAAGGATATACAGTTGAGTATCCACACTCAGATACCAGGATTGCGCAATGCACTGTAATTTTGGACAAATGTTATTATTATGCAATTTAAATTTTAAGGGACTTAACGCACCATCGTGTTGTCCTGCACAGTTGCGTAGTTTTGAATATACAATAATGTGGCCCACCAATGATTTTCGCAACCGCTGATCACATCAATATACATTTTTCTTAACGGACCGGTACCGACGTACTGCATAATGCTCACGTAAAATAAAATTACAGCTGCCACTGCTGGTGTTAGTCTTATATATCGATGGAAGTACATCATGAGTACATTTAGTTTTCCCTTACTGAAAACAATCTTATTGTTGGTACGAGACTGAAAATTAACTGAATTGTGTAAATGTATAGTTACCTTTTGTCCAGTTCACGAAATCCTAGCCATGCTATAAGCAGGCCACTGATAAACAGAAATGTGTCAACCGAAACAGATGCTGAAAGGACATGCATTGAAGATGCTGCTTTGGACCACTGCAAAATCAAAACCACTTAATATACGGTTGTAACAGGAACTTTAAAGGATACTCACTGGCAGCAGGTCGATCAAGTTAAGATGCGGCAGTAAAGCGGAGAATACATAGTTGTGACAGTAGACCACCCACATCATTGAAAGGACCCGAATACCAGTCAGGCAGTCGATAGAGTTTGGCGATTTTGTCATATTAATTGCAAACAACTTCCTTCCGTTTGTTAGTACAGAAAAGGCCAATAGCAGCGGCACCACAGGCTCTGTAGAGTTAATTATTTTACAAAAAATACACATAAGTTTATAAGGGATATCCTCACTTTTAAGGTACTTAGTGTACACATCATATGCCGTACTAAACACCATCAGTGCTGCGATAATTGAAAATATTACTCTGAAAAGGGGAAGACAGTAAGTTTTAGTATATTCAGTTAACGCAAATTCATGGTCATACTAACATCCCAACAATGTTGATTGCTTTGAGTTCAGGTTTCTGATCCGTGATGCATCTGTTAACTTTTATTCCAGAAAACTCTCCTTGAAATATGGATTCGCTTGCGTTTTCAAAGACGCTTTCAACAACTTTCGGATCGCAAGTATCGGGTACACATATTGCTATGCTGAGACTTACGATTTCTGACAAAGTTATCGCTCTAACTTGACCATCGAATCCTATTTCTTCAGGTACTTCTTCCGTGCTTTGTTGTGTTAAAGGCAAAGCAGCGAAGCAATATTGTCCTTTCACTGTGCCAATTGTTTGACTCAAGTTAACAGATGTTCGAACGCACTGATCAAAGTTGCCCATGTCCCTTAAATGGCCATAGAGTACCCCAGAAGGTAGGCTGCCCCAAGAATCTATAACTGTAAGAGGGCATAAAATTAGTAATTATAGTATTAGTAATAACTGTAGGACCTAATTGAAATCAATCTGCGACGTCTATTTGATTTATTTTATGACAAGAATGTCTGCTTGATATATTGACAACTAATCAATGGATCAAGATCCCTGGCTGTATGACTAATTATGTGATGTGAACCTGTGATGTGAAGCCCGTAAAACTAAAAACGTAACAGTATGTCTACCACAGCCTCAACCTTCAATGTCACTGCAACTTGGGCAAATTCAAGTTCGTTCACAGGCTGCCTTAGCATTTGCACACGCAATTATAGGCTCCTCTGATTTATACGGACACAATATTGAAATAAACCTACGCACATCCGGCAGCTTGTTTTTTTTTCGTTTTTGCTTTCAGATGGCGGTACCTATATTAGAAGTAGTTTGTGCTATCATTCTCCATACCGTTGAACCAACAGGAGCGTTGGAGGCAACTTATGCTTGCATTAGCTAGTTCGCCGAGATTGTCGGAGAAGTATTCTCTGAAATATAGTTTTCTACGAGCTGAGAGGCATATAGAGATTCTCCTTTTCCAGTAGAATCGGCAAAGTTGTGCCATGCCCATGCCTAGCGAGTTCGTCGGCCATGCACTTCCCTGGAATGTCCCTGTGGCCCGGCTCACATATAAGGTGAATTTTGAATTGTTCCCCCATCTCGTTAAGAGATAAGCGGCAATTGAGTTCGCTTTTGGACTTAGATGATAAGAAGATAAAGGGTAAGATACATAGAAGCAAGATTTTTATGAATCTAGATTCTAGATTAAAATATGTAGGTACTGCAGTTCCCACTAGATAAATATGGATCAATAGCTGATGAAAGTAGTTCGATAATGAGATTATCATTTAATGTAGGTCTTGAAATGCATTTTATATTAAAGGGGTTACACTTTTACAGTCATGGCGTCAACTGGAGTTTTCAAAGAGTCCTTCCCAATACCTATTTTTTTTTAGATTATTCCAGAGATTTTTCCCAAAAGTGAAAGAACTGAATTTACTGACTAGTTGACGTATAGACGTATCGTAAACCGCTAGGCACTAATTTTCTTCCTGTCACTTAATTGATATGAATGTCATGTGAAAATTTGGAATTAATAAATATCTATAAATTCGTAACCTCATTTTCATAATGAATCAGCTAAATGTTATGTATAGGACATTTATTTGTGGAAGGAAGAAAGGAACTGTATCAGGGCGGATCCAAGAATTCTGGGTATGGTCACGTTGGCCGAGGCCAGCTTAGCAGTAGAAAATATTTTTAAAAATAGATATATGCGTACTGTACATAAAACTTGCATAGGTATATATAAGCAATGAACCTTATGCCTAGTTTAAAAAAAATCGGTAAAAAACACATCTCATCGAGTTTCACAAATTTTTTGTACAGGTGTTCCTCTCAGCTCTTCCTCGAAGCCTTTGTGTCTTTTTTCTGAAGCATTGGCAAAATCTACAACTATTTTCATAGTCGCTGATGCATTCCGACAAAACGTCAATTTTGCAGACTTTGCCAAGCCATGGAATTGCTTAAAGCATGGTTGTTGCATGGACAGCGTTTAGCGTGAGAAGCTTTTTTGCAGATTTCATATGAACTGCACCTGCACCCTTTGTGTCAGAAGCCATCATAGAACAGCTGTCAGTAGCAATCCCTACGCACCATGCTAAATCAATGTCGAACTCGTAGCAAAGGTCTTCTACTATCCGTGATAATGCAACACCAGGCAACCGACGCCGACGCGACGCGACGTTCTTTTATCATGTTTTCACATTGAATCTTCTTATACTGAAAGAGTAAGATGTATCTTATACTATATCTAAAAGAGAGACTCAACTGCTCGGTATGGGAAATGTTGGTAGTTTCATCGAAACTAATGGGAAATATTTTAGACTTGGATTGGAACCGTTTTCGATCCGTTTATGAGGTTGTTGCAGACTCGCTTGCTTGAAGGGTACGAAACTAAATTTTTTTTTTGGCTATATTTTGTGAAATCTAAACGCGAGGAATTTCAAAGGGTTGCAAGTGAGGCAATTTGGTTTGACAGCCTCCGTAAATGCAAGAAATATTTTTTGGCTTTCTTTCAAGTATTTAATGATTCTACGGCATATAAACAGCGTTACCGATGGGCGATTTTAGCCGGCATTTGGCGACTTTTTTGATCTCTGAGCCCCAGGCGACGACTTTTCAAAAATTGTCTATTTTGGCCCCTTTTTAAAACATTGGCGACTTTCGGGCGACTATTTCCATAAAATAAATCCTAAAAACTGTTAAACAACTCAAACAAATATTCTCTGTATCCATAATTAACATTTTCCAATATGATTCCACTGTTAAGTTAAGTATGGTTGGTTTTACTTCTTCTCCCTTATTATTGCATTTTTGCCATGCACGGAGTAAACCACCACTTAATAAAAATTGCTGAAGGGAGTTTCAAGTGATGAACGCTTATTAAACTATTTTGAGGAACCAAATGTTAAAGAATTTTGGTTTAAGATTGGCCAAATGCAAAACTGCTTGGGGAACCCCTATTTATAAATTTATATTGATTTGTAGTGGAAACACTTACTCTGCCGCAGATAGTGCGTGTGCAGAATTATTTATTATTTTATTTATTTATTTATTTATTTATTAGAATTCGCTATAATGCTTCTAAACAAGTGTATAGTTAGGCAGTGTATAAATATTTATTTTTCATCAGCTTATATTGCCTCTATACAACTGAGTATAATTTTTATAAATAAGGTTTTTGAGTTTAGAGTTATTATAAAGAGTCTATAAAGTTTAAAGTCACGTGTCATTCTATTCTGGCACTAAATATGCTGAATAAAAATAAAATTGAAAACTGGATAGGGTAGGTACCTACCTATGTCCCTATGTCAAGGAATTGTTTTTACAAAGGAAAACAAATGGTAATTTAGACAGCTTCTTTATAAAACAAAAGAGCTTCTTTGATGTTTTACTTCATTTCTTTAATAAATTTCTTTTTATTAATATATCTACTAACGTACAGTGACAAAAAATACTACATTATGAAAGTAATGAAAAATACGCAAAATGAGCTTGTCAAGAAATTTGTAAAAACAATTTCGTGACAGACTGTATGTAAATATTACTTTAGGACTTTAGGTAGCTATGTGCTATACTTTTTTTTGTTACTTTCTCTTACTTTACTTTTAAATACTACGAATTTTTAATGGCGTTCCTTAATTTGAACAATTCGCCAAAGGGAGCGGCTTCAAGAGCAAGATATTACCGTCCGCGGAGAATCTTACTTGTTTTAGATAGATAGATAGATGGATAGATTTTTATTTCGTCATAAAATTACAAAGGAAAGCCATCACACAATCTAAAATACAGAGATATGATATATAGGGTATGTATATCTTTCTACTGAAATAATCTTAAAAATTTTAAATACTACTTTATAAATTCAGAATTTTTGAAGGGAAACAACGAGAAAACCCAACATTAAAAAAAAATAAAAAATACAAGTAAAAGTGTTATAATCGGCTTGGCCGATGCTTTGATACCCTCCACTGCATAAAAGTCATGCAAAATGTTTGCCATGCCATATAGGTTTTGGTATATGAGGTACCAGAACTACTTGACCGACATAGCCCATTTTCAATACCAACCTGACGACGGTAAAAAGAAGTCCTCTCTCAAAATTCCATTCCAGGTTGATTCGTTTGGACGCTATCGTGTTTTCAACAGACAGACAGACAGACGGACATGGCTAAATCGATTCAGAATGTGATCCTGATTCAGAATATATATAATTTATAGGGTCTCCGGTGAATCCTTCTTGGCGTTACAAATGTAATGACAAAGTGAATATACCTTCATGTGGAGGGTATAAAAAAAATTTTAATAATAATAATAAGTAAATACATAAATAAATAATAATAATTTGATGATTTGATATCAAATACTAGAAAGTAAGTAAATAAATTAACATTTAAGTAAATTAACAAATGAATAAATAAATTAATAAAAATTTAACAAATATATATGTAGGTATATAAATAAACAAAATAAATTAATGAACAAATAGGTATTTAAATGAGAACTATATTAACAAATATGTTTACTTGTTTTTACTCAACCAATTTCTGGTACATAGTAGGAACTGAAAAAGCTGTCAGCCACTTGACAATTTGATATTTGATTTTAAATTTATCGTCCTATTTGGCATATGCGTGCAATTACTATTCGCATTTGTGGTTTGACTTCATCAAAAAGATATTCGATTAATACCGAATCACAATTTCGCCAGTAGATAAATATTGCTAACAAATTAGGGAATAGTTCGCCTTTATCAGACATTTTGAAGACTTTTTTTAGCACTGCAATTTATGAATTGACAAACAAAAAGGTCACATCACATACTGCACTTTACGGAAAAACAAAATCTATCTATCATTTTTCATAGATTATCTACTACAAAAGCGTTGCATAACTTTTTCTCTTTGAGAGAAAATTCATCCCCACAGGCCACAACTGCAATTTTGGCAGTCTTTTCCATTCATACTATAAAATGTACAAAAGTAAAGAAAAACAGGTTTTGTTGAAAATACATCAAGAATTAAGTCTTATTTGTATTAGTCCCGTTTTTAAACTTGTGGCGACTTTATCATTTTGGCCATCGGTAACGCTGCATATAAAACATAAAAAAACATAGCAAACAAATAAACACAAATGCAAAAATAAATTAGTTTTCGTTGGTAAACTTGAACTGACAGCAAAATTTATTAACTCACAGCTGTAGTTCTTTTCAGTTATTTAATCTTTTTTCTCTGGAGTTTTGGGTATGGTCATGGCTCCGGCCCTGAGTATCTAGTTAATCTTGCATAGTTGCATATGTATATCTATATGTAATAATAGTTTTTTTTTTTTAATTTAGCGGGAATAAGAAAAAGTTGAGAATGTATTCGCTCCAAGAACCTGGAGACGATCTACGTAGTCATGAATTAATCCGATCCGATCTGTCTACAGAAACCTGTGCATCATCACATATATAAAACAGGTGGTCATGACTTATTGGTGATCATTGATCAATGTCCATCCCAAAGTGTAAGAGTCAACTCCAAAAGAGGGAAAAGTTTGAATGGGAAAATTCTTATTTTTCATCTCATCGACTTCAAATTTTGTTTCTGTACTCTATATTATGAAAGAGATAAAAACCGATTTCTCCGATTTGGCGCGTAGCTAAGCATAGCATACTAGGTATAGATACTCAGCATATAAATGCACCGATGCAATTACACGACGACCATCAACTGAAGACGAACTATTTCCTTGATTTTATCCTAAACTTATGATTTTACAATCAAAAATTGTTTTTGTTTTTTTTTATTAAGGTCACTTAAATTTTCAGCGCTTTTTAGATGAGGTTCAATTAATTCCGAGGTTATTACAATTTCTTACATAAGTAGACAACACTTTACCACTCTATCGTAGTAATTTCAAACAGTGCACGAAGATGCGATAAAGTTGCAACACGTTTTTAATACACTTACATGGCAGAACACTCAAACTTGGCAACTGATTTCTTGCAATGCCATAACACAATTCGTCGTATTGTATTTCGCAGTATTTTCAACTGATATATCGAACACACTTGGATTATGTTTTATTTCATTGAAAAACACTGTCGTCAGAATATCACTATGTACATTAACATTGTTAACAAAGGACATCGCGTTAGTTTGAGATATTAGCAGCCCTAAGACTACTAGTAACACTGATAGAATTTTTTTCATTTTCGCTTTTCAAAAAATATATACGCTTTTGACGGTAAAAATCCTGTCATTCAGAAGTATCAGGTGCCATAAACTTTGTCTTAACTGGAACTGCTCAATTTACGATCGTTTTTATATGCCTTACTTCATATAGCTATTGTTACCGTTTAATCAATAGACATTGTGATTTTTATGAATCTAGATTAAAATACTGTCGACACTAGATAAAAATATGGATCAATAGCTGATGCAAGTAGCTCGATAATGGGATTATAATTTAATGCAGGTCTTGAAATTCATTTTTTATTGAGGGGTTTACACTGTTACAGTCATTGTCATCTGGAGTTTTCAAAGAGTATTTCCCAATACCTATTTTTTGCTACGTAGTCATCAATTAATCCGATCATGAAACACTTTTATAACTCTATAGTAATTTCAAACAGTGCACAAAGATGCGATACATTTACAACACGTTTTTTAATACACTTACATGGCAAAACATTCAAATTTGGCAACTGATTAACAATTTCTTGTAATGCCATAACACAATGCGTCGTATTGTATTCGGCAGTATTTTCAACTGGTATATCGAACAAACTTGGATTATTTTTTATTTCATTGAAAAACACTGTCGTCAGGATATCACTCGGTACAGTAACATTGTTAACAAAGGACATCGCGTTAGTTTGAGCTATTAGCAGCCCTAAGGCTACTAGTACCACTGATAGAAATTTTTGCATTTTCGCCTTCAAAAAAAAATACACACTCTTTTGACGGTAAAAATCCTGTCATTCAGAAGTAACAGGTGCTAAACTTTGTCTCAACTGGGAGCTGCTCAATTTGCGGTCGTTTTTATATTCCCAACTTGATAGCTATTGTTACCGTTTAATCAATAGTCATTGCTTCGATAATGTTGATAAGGCAATTCTTTAAAACCATCAAAATGTTTGATTACGAGTTAGTAAGTTCGATTTACGACTTCTTTCCTGTCATAGCTCCTATAGGTGCGAGAGGCTTGTCATTTGGATTAGTTTGAATTTGTCTTTTAGTACCTTCAATATACGTAACTAATAAACTTAATCAACATTCTTATCATGTAAGCAGTGAAACATTTATGTAAATGCATAGAATATTTTATTATATAAAAGGGAATGCAACACGTCTGTCTAGGCTACTATCTTGTCTTTTATACGTTTCTAGAATCTTATGTGATCTAAAATGCATCTGATGGATGCATATTATGTCTGTAGATATGAGGGATGTGGGCGGCTTTGGATAAAGAGACGCGGTACCTGGCATACAAAAAAAAAATCGAAACGCTATTTCTCGACAGTCGTGTTAGCTAAAATAAATAAATAGATGGCGCAACAGGTCCATATATGCTAGGCACCCCGCACCCTATAGGCCTAGTCTCATTATTACACACATTCACATTAAATTTTGTTTATGTGAGTTTATTTTGGGACGAATTTAAGGGGCCTATATTTTATGCCGAGTCCGAACGGCTGAATTGAGAAGCTTTTCCATGACATTTATACTCTCGGTCTCTCGGATCTTTGTCAGACGTTCGCTCTCTCATGTTAGGTAATATTGTAAAACTTTAAGCATTGATATCATATTGTTGCTATAGGGCACATTGTGAGTTAGAGTCGAGCCAAATAAGCAGCTTTGATACGGTGTCTCAACCCAGCTCGACTGATAGAAGAGAGAATTGAAAATCAAGACGGTAGTTACTTTATACAGACCCTAGAGGCTTAGACGGATGGAAAGGATAACTTGCCTCTATTATACGTGCCGTCAGGGCCGGCCTTAACGATCTAGGCGCCCCGGGCGAGTCATGCATTTGGCGCCCTTTTATATTTCATTAAAATTTAAAAAACGTATTTTCAATTGTGTATCATATTTATCATTAAATTAATAGAAAGGTGTAGTTAATCACGAAACATATTTGAATGAAAAAAAAAAAAAGCAAACAACTAAGTTACGGTTTCCAGAACATCTCTTTTTAAGAGAACATGTCCTCTTTTTTGTCCGTGATCTATTTTACACTTTCTTTTTCCGCTTGAATCTTTTTTTGTCCTCTTTATTTATTGTGTCCTCTTTTTGTTCTCTTTTTTAATACATTCAATTTCAATATAAAAACAATGTAAAAAGTGTAAAAAGAGCAGGCTTGAACAACGTTTTTTATAAACTTAAGTCCAGTACCTATAGGAAAACCTTAATTGGAATTCCCCCATTTCCAGTCAGACTTGCTTCATGGCTGGCACTCGTATATTTGCCTGGCACTCAAAATTAAATAAGGGTTTTTCAATTGGTACGGGTCTTTGCCAGATAGATTCGTCGGGAGCTTTGCCGTGGTCCATGAGGATGTTGTACAGGAGAACCCGAGGCAGTCAATTCCTCCAAGTGCATAAGAAATCAGCCTTTCGCAGATTCCAACTTGGCGAATTCAGGAGCTCAAATTTATAATGAACATAGACAAAGCCTTTTGTTCGCTGACTTGGCTTCGGAGGGTTAAGCGACGAGGCGCATTTTTAGGTATGTGAACAAGCAAAATAGCCATAAATATGAAACGACGATATTTCAACGTCGAACCGTCCTTATTGAAAAACTCTTTAGTGCTTTAGTGAATCTTCAGTAAGATCAGCTTCACATATGTATGTATCTGCGCTTTTAGAAGGTCGTCGCAAAAATATTTCAACCTCTCTACGGAGTCGCAGTAATAAAAATATTGGAAACCCCTGACCTACACTATACGAAGAACTGAGAGTTTAAAAGAATTTTGTATTGCGATGGAATTGGAATTTAAGGACTTGCTCCGGCATTAGACTACCTACTAGGTGGTTCTCATTTTACCCTACTATTAATACAGTTTTACAAGTGTTTCTTAGGGCCACTTGCACCAAGCTCATTTGACAGCAATATTTATTCTTTTATTCACTGTTTAGCTCTATTCCGCTGATTAGGTAGAAATTGAGTTGCAGGTCTACACTTATTTATCTATCCATGGATAAATTCATAAAATATTTATCCAGCCGCGAAAGGCTGGATAGTCGTGCACAAACGTCAAATACTAAAACAAAGTCAAAAATAAAATCAGAAAATAACTAAGAAATAAAATGTCAACAATGGATATTAATTTAATTTCAGACGACGCCTATGAAGAAAACGGTAGCATGCTTGAATACTTTCAACCGTCCGAAAATATCTCGTCGAAATTCGCATTAAATTCTTGGAGGATTTTTATCCAAGTTTAATTTTTTTATCATTTATTGTTGCTCCAACCGTTTTTTATTTTCGATGACGTTGCTGTGTTTTTTATTTATTGAAAGCAACAATAAAATTTCAGCCGTTGTAAAATTTGAATCCCTAGAGCGTTTATTTAAATAGTTTACACTAATTTCATCCATTGCATGAGCTTATAACCTCTGTAGCTTTTATTTGCCATTTATTTGACACAGTTCAATGAATTTGTTATGTTTTTAATATTGGTAGTAGGTATTAGCAAGATTCAAATAATCGAAGGTTACTTATCCAGGCATAATTTTGCAATGGTGCAATACAAAGACGGGAAGTAACTATTTATTGGTTTATCTTTGGTTAGCTATCCAGAAGTTTATTTAGATATCCAATGATTTGGTGCAAGTTTTTTTTTATCTAATTGTAATTGTTGATTGTAAATTATGTCCTCTTTTTTCGTTTGAGGTATATGGACACCCTAAACTAAGTTCTTATTTCTCTAACATTTTTGTCAGCAAATTCTCTGATAAGACTGTCATACCCAGTTGCAAAGTGACCCAAAATTGGACACTTAAGTTTTACCTTCTCGTAACTCTGAAAGGTGGCAAGCTACTTTTTGTGGAAATTAAAATATATCTATTTTGTGTTTGTTGATTTAATTCTAAAAATATAACAATTTGTAAATATTATGGATTAAAATTATGATTTCGATTTTGGAAGTGACTGTGAATAATGGCGAATTGTTTAGTGGTGTAGTTTTACGTTATTTTCACTTAAGTTAGGCGTCCTTTGGGGATCACAATCCATATTTAAATACAAATATACATATTATCAAATTATGTTGTAGAAGACATTTTTTGTAAGTGCTGCCAAGTTTTTTGTACCATTTGACGTGAGTATTTTGAAATCACTGTGAAATCACTGTGAAATCTGGTTTTCTCCACTCAAACTTTAACTATTCCTCAGTGAAGACTGTAAAACTGGGCATCAAAGTCTAGGTTTTCTGCAATTTGATTTTCAATGGACAGTGAGTCCAAACAAACTAGTTACCCTTGTTTGGGACATTGTAGACCGCAAGCACGTTTTTATAAACTTTAGTTTACTACTAAAATAAAAGTCTGGTCGCCGCAAACATTTCATAGCTAGTTACGCACGGGGACCATTGCGGGAATTGTGTCAAGATTTCGCCGGGTGAAAGAATTTTAATTTTTTTTTTTTCTTCTTTTTATTTAAAATAAATGTTCATCAAACTAACCTATGTGTTTATTTTTGCAAAAAAATCTTTATAGAGAGTAAATAAGATAACTTTGAAGGTAAGGGGTCTCACAGACGTATGTTTATGGACGATGTAACAATGAATATACTGGATTGAAAAATGCTCACTTCAGAAAAATAATTATTCGAACTTTCCCCTAAAACTAAAACAAAATCAAACTAAATTCAGGACAATAATTTTACAGCTGCTGTTCTGTGTATGGAGAAAATAGTAGACGCGTTATCATCAATCATCATCATTATAAGCAATCAGCCTATGGACCACGTGATGACAGCCCCTATCCATAGACGAGACGAAGGTTGATCTTCGTTTCCAAGATTTTTCAGTGCTCGCGGTTAATTTTGCACTCGTCATGGCCCTCCTATAAATCAACTCGGAAAATGTATCGTATGGACTCTGTTCTCTCTGACATGCCAAAATTGGGATCAAATATTACCAAAATGGACCTGAAACAAATACATACATTGTATAAGTTTATCAGCAAAACAGGTGACCGGTAAGGTAATACAACTGGCCAGTCTAAAAACGAAAAAACACCGATGATAACACAACTAACAACACTTAATAATTATCTAAGGTTAGTGAATCATAAATATTTCGAATTGAACAAGCCCCTTAGATAAAAAAAAAGCCAAACCATATTAGTCTAATGTCTGGGTGCAATTAACTGCTGAAATTAAAGTGTTAACGATTATACACGCTTATCGCATTGACTAAGCATAATTGTACGCGAGAGCTGTACTTTGTACCGCTGCGCTGGCGCTGCAGCGTTAGCCACTCAATTTGCCGAATCATTTTATTAGACATATCTACTATGGCAAATGTGTACGGATAATTCCTTCGATTGTTGTAAAATTTCAACCTAATTCACACTAAATAAAACTACATATGTTTTAGCTATTTAAGGTGGGGTTGGACGGGAGAGGGTTAAAGCAAAGGTTAAAGGTGGCTATTTCTGAAATTATTCGACCGATTTTAAAAATTCTTTCCGCATTGGTGACACTACGGGATCAGATAAGGTTATTTCATTTTATTAGTGCAAGCGAGAGGAGGCACTGTCAAAGTTAATTCTATTATATTAAATGGAACGTCTGTCAGTTTCTTTGTTCCTCCATAATTCAAGAACCATTTATTAGATTTTCGAGATTTTTAAAGTTATATGTAGGTATGTATATAAGTACTTCTTACCTTACTTTGAAAAGTTGACAACGTAAGAATTAAAGAGACTTCCGTAAGGCCCTACGCCAAAGATTCTCAATAACAACCAAAAATAGAAGGAAAGAGACTTCGGAAATTTAATTCAATATCGTTGTTTATGGTTGGTTGTACATAATGTTGGTTGCAAATTTTTGGTATTGATTATGGTAATCAGTTAAATATTTAAACAAAATTGGGTTTATATGCACCTATAATAATTCTGAGCACTAGCATCGCTCTTCTTTGCTCTAAACACTGGGTAATTGGGATTTTTCGGGCAAAATTTAATTTTCCAAAAATTTATTTAAAATATCTTATCCAATTCACTGTTTAAAATCAGATTCATTATATCACTCTCAGAAGACATTTTCATTTCTTTTTTAACTATAGATTCAAGCTTGTCAGCCTCTTACTCTAAGATGGTTATGTCATCTTTTTGCATACGACCCAAGATTAATGAACGTTTACGTATTAATTTAAAGTTCGTCAAACATTTTTTTTTTATGCTGATTGCTGATAGCTGTAGAACAAAAAATACGTCCAGCTATTATCCCGTTGGTGGTTCCAACCTTCCTGAAAAAGCCAACAAAACACTATAAATTCAATAAATTATTAATTTGCTATAAAAGCCGATTCCTAAATAAGACAGATGCTTAATCTGGGTACCTACTCATTCCGTAAAATTTAATGTGGTTTTCCATTGGGTAAAAAAAGCAATCTTATTTTTGATCTAGATCACTTTTCATGTTCTCACGGAATGAGTGCCCTGATCATAGAACAACACGTTTTGTAGAGCGATTGAACTTAGTCCTTAAGCAATTGGCCTCGAGACTATAGACGGCTGTGGATAACAGCAACAGCCGATAACGATAATGATATTGCGGATCATGCAATTGCTAGTCTGGACTACATAGATATGCGGCAATATAAAAATTTTAAATCGTAAAAAATATCAGTGGAAACATTTGCGGTTGATAGACTGACACGCGCCACGTGAAACTGAAGCGATACGTTTTTGTCCCTGATGTATCTACCTACATAAGTAAAGTACCTAAGTATGTAATTTATTTGTATTGGCCTTTTTGTCAAGATAGCGAATACACTAGAAGAATCGTTGAAGTAGTCCGAAGTAGTCATACGCGGAGTGCGATGCGCCATGGGAAGCAAGGTTAATTACTATCATTTTGCCTTAAAGCAGATAAACGTTAAGCAGACGTCTGTTGCAAAAACTCGTGAAACTTGTACGACGGGAACTGTAGCCCTATAACGAACACTAATAATCGGTGAATCCTTGTTGTTAATCCGTCCAGTATTGAATCTGCTGTCAGAGAAATCATGTCGCGCTATAGTTGCGTTGCCCTTACTGTAGGTACCTATAAGCCTATAACCTATCTAATCTACCATAGCAGAACATTTATTAATAATTTTGCCTTTAACATAGAATTGATGGGGTTATAGAGTCCGAAACGGACCTGGGCCTCAACCAAAGCTCGATCTGTCGCTGTCGGTTGCTTCCAGTTAGTTGCACGCCATTTTGGTCGAAGTAATTTTTCCTATTGCAAGCACTGTTCTTTTATTATAAAAAAAACGCCTCGTAATTTATATACACAATGCATATCAGGTGACTTTATAATTTGTGGTACCTACCTATGCAGTTTTTTTTTTTCATTGCCTTCCAATCAACATCCGTAAAGTGATTTATAGGACAAATTTCCAGATGGCCGGAAAGGCTAACTTATAGTCGCCTTATTAAATTTTGCTTATCAATTTTTATCTGAAAAGTAGTCAAATTATTCACAAAACAACCTATTAAAACTTCAGGTACCTATTGTGAATTGATTTACGGATATGTGATAACTTATTCTTTGATACAAATGAGATACTATAACTCAAATGAAATGTGGTCGCTCGACGACAATATCAGAAGGAATTAATCGGATTATCACGTTGCCCAGCCATCACAAACTAGAAAAATAGATATTGATTTATTTAAGTGATTGAATCGTTTTTCAATTTCTTAGTCATACAAAAAAATCCCATGATAGGGGGCTGCTTGACTTTAAACTAAAATGATAACCAATAGAATCAAACGCTACCTTATCTTCTGTTATCTGACACTTCTATTCGTATAAGCTTAGATGGTTGACAAATATTACGATATTGTTAGGTCTACCAATGGAAAATGTGTCCAAAATGTATCTATTTACACACGTTGTAACTCGAAACAACTATACTTTGGGAATATCTATTTACAAATTATACATTAATAGGGATAGGTCAGCGACCAGTCTTCTATGCGCAAGCGACTGTAGATTTCATGTCTGTAGGATAGGCCCTCATATAGTAGTAAAACTTACTTTAGATGGCGCTCACAGTCCGGGGTGGTCCACGGCCTCAACCAACAAGCCCCTCCAGCCAGCTCGGACCCTAGAGATGGGGTCTTTCTCTGCTTCGTTGTCCCTCAGGGGTGGACTCAAAGACTCGTCGGGCTGGTGCGTTGCTGTCCATACGCTCCACGTGACCCAGTCATCTCAGTCGCTATATTTTGAGCTTTTTGACTAAGTCAACGTCGCTATATAGCCCACAAAGTTAGTCGTTGAAACTCTCCAGTTTGGCGGTTGTGCGTCGGGGTAACTTCCCTACCACGGAAAACAACGCGTGTTACGATACAACAGCAATCCTCGGATATGGATGATCCAAATGTTGACGACCCATAGTAGTCAAACATCTCGTCCCCATTATGTTGTTAAGTTATTCATGTAAACTATTTGATTTCGTGCTCCGTTTGTACAAGTATTCGAGGCCTGATCCGACTTGTACTTTATAGAGAAAAGGAGAGTTGATTTCGGGTGAAGGGTGAAGCACACGCATACTTCTTTGCTCTAAGTAGGGCACTAGAATTTGAGGTCATATTGCTGTCATGTTATTCCCCAAATCGATTGTGATTTGTGACCACAAGAAGGTTCGTATACGGATTCCTTAGTATTGATTGGTTTTCCTCAATTTCAATCTGTTGTAGGTACAGTTGAACCAGTTTTTATTGTAAAATAGGTGAGATGAGTCTTTAAATACAAGCAAGTTTTCTTTATTCCGCTTTAAGATTTTTGAAAGAGTTAAATTGCTTGTTGCCTTAACATGTAATTATGCATTCACAGACACAATACTGTCATTAATAACCATGCCATTTATCCTGTATTGTACTGGATACCCCCAGTGCCGTAAATAGGGCGGTGCCAGCGGTGCCCAGGCACAGGGCGTAGGCCCAGGAGGGCGCAAAAATGACCAGGACCAACTTTTAGGTAATTCGGGTTGAAAGATCTTTAAACTGTGACATTCGTAAGTCTCGCAACATTACAAACCCAAACAAGATGAGTTTACTAATAAAAATATTACCTATAAAAAGGTTGCAGGTGTCATGAATATGAACTTTGATTTAAAATGCAATCCATTTAGCGTCAGTCGAGAAACCGAAATTACATAGAAAAAAGTATTTTCCTACCTCTCATGAATCTATGGAGCACAATCACAATCAAACACACAATACCCAATGATATCCTATTGGAAATTGTACCTAAATGTGCGTCTTCAATTACACGCATACGGCAAAAGTAAAAAATCAGAATATTTTTGATGTTACATATTGCATTTTACTGCTTATTTATATTTCATAATTTTCAATATCCCATTTCTTATGTTATTTTCCATTGGGCACATCAGATTTTTATTTCAGATCATAGATTTTTTGTGGCAAATGAAATATGAAAGTGGATCGATCTGATTTTTTAAATGTGCACCCAGAAAAAAAAAACGAGCTAAAATCAAGAATATCAGTGTCATTTCAAGCCTATTCGTTGACGAAAGTATGGTAAACTCGGAAAATTGTATTCCAAGTACAATAATCTTATTTTGAGCTCGTTTCTTCAAGACCAAAAAATCTTCTTTTTAGATTTTTAGTTAGCTTAAAAATCTTACTTCAAACCTGTTTCGCGATTATTTTAAGAATGGCGGTCTTACATTATGCCGGAAACAAATTTGTGTTGGGTATTCAAGATCTAAACCTTAGATCTTAGATACCTACCATCTTATAATATTATATCATCATCATTCATTCACATCAGTAGATCAGTAGATAGGTAATAATATTAAATTGTTAATGATGCCTTATAAGAATTAATTCAGTTAGTGAGTCTGAATTTTGGGAACGAATATAAATCAAAATGCATTTATGGGCGGGCATGTACTTTAAGTATTGTTGCGCTTGTTTCAAACATGAACAAGCTTCAAATAAGATCGTTTTATCCTTTATTTGTGTTTCAATGTAATCTTTGAAGTTTGAAAAGAGTTTAAACAACGAAATTTCGAACTAATTTCGAAGGAAAACACCTTGGCCTTGGTGCGAATTGTCACAAGTTTATTCAAAACTCACGACATTAAAACCCCTTCCACAAACTATCAAATAAACAAGTAAAAGTGTTATCATCGGCTTGGCCGATGCTTTGATACCCTCCACTGCATAAAAGTCATGTAAAATGTTTGCCATGCCATATAGGTTTGGTATATGAGGTACCAGAACTACCTGACCGACATAGCCCATTTTTAATACCAACCTGAGGACCGTAAAAATAAGATCTTTCACAAAATTTCAGTCGCCTAAGTCGATTCGTTTGGACGCTATTGTGATTTCAACAGACGTAGAGACACATGGGTCTAATAGTGGTTTTGTATGGGAGGTACCAGAACTACCTGACCGACATAGCCCATTTTCAATACCAACCTGAGGACCGTAAAAATAAGATCTCTCACAAAATTTCAGTTGACTAAGTCGATTCGTTTGGACGCTATCGTGATTTCAACAGACGTAGATACACATGGGTCTAATAGTGGTTTTGTATGGGAGGTACCAGAACTACTTGACCGACATAGCCCATTTTCAATACCAACCTGACGACGGTAAAAATAAGTCCTCTCACAAAATTTCATTCCCCTAGGTCAATTCGTTTGGACGCTATCGTGCTTTCAACAGACGGACAGACAGACAGACGGACATGGCTAAATCGATTTAGAATGTGATCCTGATTCAGAATATATATACTTTATAGGGTCTCCGGTGAATCCTTCTTGGCGTTACAAATGTAATGACAAAGTGAATATACCTTCCTGTGGAGGGTATAAAAAATCGTTCGGGCTTATTGTGATTGTCGATCAGCGATCGTCGCGACAATTGTCGATTGCGTTGATTGATTTTAGCTATTCGTATGCTGTATGCACAATATTTTTTAACTTCCAAGAGAAAGCATCGACCAGACATTTGTAATCGACTGTCAAATCGACAAATATCAATCGAAATCGACAATCACAATACTAAAATTTATAATCGACGATCGACAGTTGTCGCTCTACGATCAATTATCGACACTCACAATAGGGGCCTTAAACTCAAATCAGAGATTCTTATAGATAGTATAGATAGTAGAAGTTGATGTGACATTAATGCCACAGAATTTTGGACCGAAAGAATCAAATTGAAACGGCTTCATTATTTGAAAAATGCGAATGTCAATGAAGCCTAACTATTCTTAGGATAGTAAAACTGGACTGGACTTAAAGGATATGTTTCCAAACGTATTAGTATAGCTATAAAAACATTTTTAACGATGCAAGTGACTGTAGCTTATTGTGAAAGATCATTCAGTAAACTCAAACTGATAAAGTCATACTTGCGCTCAACGATGAGTCAGGAAAGGTTATGCGGCCAAAACAAAAAAAATTTGGTATCCGAACCTCGCAAAATCAGTATATTTTTCTAGGGCGCAAATATAGAAGCTCGAACCGGGCGCATAAAAGCCTAGTTACGGCACTCATACCCCTGTATTTTCAACGAAAATCCTGTAGAAAAATTACTCCTGTGTTTTTCAGAAAAACCGTGTAAATATCCTGTAATTATCGTGTTTTATTCCCATTGACTTAAAATTAAAACCTTTGAAAACTCTGTTGAACGAGTGTTCGCAATAGAAAGTTAAAAAGTTGAAACCCATTCTCAGGCCTGAGATCAAGTTTAACATGTCGTGCACGGTGCACTTCACGTGCATTGTGTTTGTGTCTGGTTATTAGAGAGTCCGCTTATGACAGTAATTTGTTTGAAACTTCAGGTATTTATTCCGTTCTTTGAAATATGTCCGGTTATAAGAGGTGTCCGGAAGGAGTATTCTCTGTATTTTGTTTAACTCTAGAAGGCTAATGTTCGACGTTTCGACGATGTCTCAATCATAATCTTGCTTCTTATAGCGGGCACATAGCAACGTATAGTCGCTAACTAACTTGTTCACCGATGAGCTCTTGCAGATGGCACTTATGACTTGTATTTAAAAAAAGTTTTTTAATTTTTTAATAGTGCGTGTTCGTTGTTTCGACAAATGTTAAGCTTATTAGCGGTAGCCACGAGCATTAGCCTTCTAGGGTTAAACTCTTGATCAAAAAATTTGTCGAACTGAAGACAAATTAGACAACGAAACCATTGACTCTGATTAAATTTAAAATATTAAAATATTCATTCATATTTACAATGTTATATAGTTACTCTTACTATATGTGGGGGCAGTGGCTCAGTGGTTAGTGTGCTGGACTACTCTGCAAGGGGCATCAAGTTAGATCCACAAATTTAAGGTTTTTTCGATTAAGTCCCGTCTTGCTAACTTCTGACAAATAGTCTAAACTCTAAATAATATCATGTGAAAGCTTTTCAATTCAGCCGTTCGGACGTTGTGAGAAGCTCGGCTGCCTATACGGACCTGTAGCGCAAACTACTTATTTTATTTTTTAAGTTACTGTATCATTCTTATATTAGATTTCGAAGAAAAAACTATCCTGTAATCTATACTGTATTATATATATATACAGGATTTATTCCTGTGAAATGAAAAATTTTCCTTAATTTTTCCTGTTTTTCCTTGAAAAATAAATGGCATGCTTAGTCATTACCAAAGCTATAAAAATATTATTATTAATCAACAAGATATAGAGTTAGTGAAAGTATAGACCCTACTTGGGGCTACAGCAACTACTACAGCTTTTTTTTCACCTTATTATTATTCGACCAATAAACGTGTTTATAGCGAGAATGAAAAGTAGTTTATCTGTTAATTGTTATGTTTTTATGATATTAATCTCGTTTTATTATATCTACATTTTGAACCTAGCCCTACTCTTTAGACAATTTTTTTTTTACCACGTACTAAATGATATCACTGTCGTCGAATAAACCTCCTTCCTGTATCCTGTTTTAAGAAACAAGTGTACGACTCGTGTTTAATTTCGGTCTTGAAAAGAAAAAAAAAATAGAAAAGCTTCTGAAACTAAAAAAACTAAAACAACAACTTTTGTTACTTTTTTCAGTTTTTATTTTGTTATAATCGTTTCCAGATTTATAATGCTCTAAAAGTTTATTAAGCAAAACATGGGTCTTTGTGCACTATTTTTGGTTTGTTTGGAAAATATAGGGTACTAATTTAGAACTTCCTAATTTTGAAATTTTGCAGATAGATAAATTTCAATCGATTTTATTTCCATAAATAATATTGGATGAAAGTAATGTCGAACTTTGCTAGTTTCTATGCCCAACTTTATTTCCAATTTAAGTATACCTTACCTAGTAAGTGTAATAATAATAACTTATAATATCGATTGGTTTATCTACCATTTTTCGACTTCATTTTCCAATTCAAAAATTAATTTTCGACTTTATTGCCAGCAATAGATATTCGACTTTTTTATATTTTTATTAATTATTAATTTTTATAAATTATTTCCATTAAAAAAAATTTTTAATAATTTTAATAATTTTAATTTTTTTTTTCTAGTTTTAAAATTGTTTATATTTATTAGATTTCTAGATAATTCATTTATTATTGAAGGAACGCTAATTTTAAATTGTCGTCTACTATAATTGTTGTTATTTCTAGGTATTTGGAGCATACCTTGGACCTGTCGTCTGGTGTTGGCTTGATGATCGACGGCTCGAATAAAAAGTCTGTCATCGAAATACTCCATTATTGGTGTCATCTTGAAAATTTGTTTTACAGGAGGAGCTTGTAAACCGCTTTCATTAGTTCGCTGGCTAGCGCTTTTTAATAGTTTCAGTACTGAGTTTTGAAGTCTTTGTAGCTTTTGGATGTTGGTTGTAGCTGCATTCCCAAAGCTAGTATACCGTAGCCTTGACTCCACTAGGGCATAGTAAATTTGCTTTAACACAGGTTCAGTGGTACGGTATCGCATATGAGATAGTGCATATAAAGCTAAAGCCTTCTTTAGGTCCATGCGTAGTTTATCGATGTGTTTATCCGATAGGAAATGACAATGAATGACTACTCCAAGATGTTTGTAGCTTTCTACTAATTCAATAATCTCGTTTGCAGTGTTAGGGCAGGCATCATTACTCAAATGTATTCTGTCTGTGTGGATTTGACTTGTGGACTTCGAATGTGACTCATTTTGGTTTTTGTAACGTTGATAACTAAGCCGTTATCGTGGCACCATTTTACTGCGGAATTGAACTCGCTCTGCATTATGCTCGTCGCGCATCCGAGACCTGTGAGAGACCACAATCTCTGTGTGCCATTGTCATCGATAATGGTAAATGGAATGCTCTGTTTAAAAATGCGAAGCAGCTCGTTTGTGAACGTATGAAGAGAATCGGACCTAGTTTTGAACCCTGAGGGACCCCATATTGCACGTCTTTTTTCTCACTCATCGCGTAATCATTAATCTTGACGCCAGTCTGTTGTGCAAATAGTCCTAAGCCAATCAGCCATTTTTTTTTGGAAATACTTCTCCCAGGAAGCGAGTTCCAAAGTTTGCTTGTCCTGTAACAGAAGGAGTTTTGGAAAGTTGATGTACTCGCGGTTGACAAGTGAACTGTAGATATGGTTATGAGCATTAGCAGCCTGTCTTATGGGGCGCTCAGAAGTTGCATTTTGAGGGATAATGTCTTTGAGTTCCTGGGAACATCTACCATGGATAACGCTCGTATCTTTTTGCGGACAGAAAAGGGGATAAATGCCCGAAATTTGGAGATTTCAAGGGATATGGCAATTTAAAAAAGAGGATATTAGGGGATAAGTTTTTAACTTGTTTTCGCACTGAAATTGATGAAATTTAAGAATAGTATCAATACAAAAATTAATGTAAATTGTGTTTAATAAATTATTATTATTTTTAAATTACATTTATGTAATGCATGCTGCCCCCCTGTAACTGGGTTCACTGTTTGGAAATGAAGTGGGCGCAAAAAAAAATCTCGAAATTTTTGCATTCGAGATTAAAAAAAAAAACGTTTCGAGATTTTTGTCATTCGAGATTACGTCATGATCCCTCGCCGTCATCGTCATCCGCATGTCTTCTGCAGCGTTTGAACGAAGCAATTCAGGCTTCGTTTTCAGAAATTTGTAGAATTCAATGCATGAGTTGAGTACTGAATATTACATTTTACTGTGAGAATTGCTTTTAACGTTTTGATTTGCAATCGAGTTTTTCATTGGTCCAAGACTTGGTCATCGCAGAAAAGACTCGTTCCACTAATACTTTTGTTCCCGGCAAGCACAAAATGTATTCATTCCACCAACATGACAATTTCGTTGTGCTCACTATTTTCGGCTTGCAGATGTTTGAATATTTCCACCAGAAATCTGCTATGGTGAAAAGAGGAGTTTATAGGATAAAAAAGGGATTTTGGACATTTTCAGGGGATAGTTTCTTTGACTTCGGAAAAAGGTATATTCCCCTAAAAAAGAGGATAGATACGAGCGTTAACCATGTAAGTTCCTATAGAACAATCATAGGCCAGCGACGTCTTCTCTGTGCACCAACGGTTGTAGATTCGATGTGAGTGTAGAGTCTCCAATAATTGGATTAGCCTAAAACTTCACGAATTCGAAAGAAACCCAACATAGCTGACATCTGGCGGCGACCTATGCACTGTCAACGTAAGTGCAAAATACTTCATATTTCTTGACAAATAAGGTAATATTTTTGTTAACAAATTTACAAACATAATTCAAATCAGCAATTAGGTAGTGTCCGCTGAATATCTAAGAACTAAAATACAGAACCGATGGGGCAACTTTGTTTTAAACTAATTAATGCAAATAATAATTCTTTGTACCTTTTGTTTTGCATAAACTTTAATACAGGTAGGTCTAGGTACTATCCCAAAATTTATGAAATGCGCCTAATGCTACATAGCTATTTTAAAAATTATAATTGTAAGCTAGTTAGTTACTACTTAATTTATATGTATAAAAAAAAATTAATGACAGAGAAAATGATATCCATGCATAAATAAAATTAAAACAAGCAAAAGAAATAATAAATTTGTCTTTCAAATTATTTATTAACATATTTATTAACATTGCGTCAATAAACTATTGATAAAATTGATTAGCAATTTATCGAATTAATAAACATGTTCGATGCGACAGTAAATAGCTTCATAGATTGAATAAACAAGATAATTTATTGTTTATTATATGTATAATAAATTAAATCGGATGATTTATAAACATTGTATTTGGCACACTGTTAGAGTTTGTTATATACACTTATTAAAAAAATAAATCACATCACACTTAAAAATTTTCCAGGAGTAATAACTCTTCCCTCTGGACATTTTATACAATAAAATGCATTGTCTACATATTTTGTAGGGAACCGTCATAATGCATATCTCACATTTGGTATAAACTTTTTATTTATTTGTTTTCTCGTGTGCATTATCTAAGTCAACCGTTTGAGAACTATAGTTTAGCTTCGCCGTATAAGAGTTTTACTGGTTTGTGCCTCCGATAAGCTATGTTTTAGCGTATTGTTATGCAACGATTTGCTGTATGGATTTAGGCGCGTAGGAAAGATGATATAGATCAGGTCGGGCGGCGAACATCATATTCTCAAAGGAAAGAGATACATGATACATTGGGTTACCACACATACAATCCATGTACATAAAAATCAATGCGTCAAGGTTAACTAAATACTAACGAAAAACGGGTACATCGCCTGAGATAGCCCGCTAGAAGAAAAGGAACGTGAGCGAAGTTAATATAAGCCGACTGGCAAGTCGTTTACGGCCTCTTTTGTTAAGTAGAGTGTGCTCGGCCAGTGTCTCGTTGTTAGACCGGTGAAAAATCATCAAACGAAATATAAGAAACTGAGAAGTACAGTCCGCGAGAGTGTCTAAAAATCGTTCAAAAGTTAATCGCCTAATTTATTAACATTAGTAAAGAAAGTGGATCGTTATAATCCAAGAAGTCTGCAGAAATATTTTTGTGAACACCCAAAGTGACATAGTAAAAGACACCTCAAGGTAAAATACATAAGTGTGTGAATTCTTCGAATGTGTTCTTATATGTGCTACGCCAATGCCAGTACCTTCATCTGACCGTCATCGCAACATCTCATCTAGCGTCGAATCAGCATCCAACGAGGTGCACGAGGAATAGCAGCTCATCGTCCAATACCACTTCTGTTTCAAAACGCATGTTTGTTCATCTGCACCGCACAGCCCCGATTGACCACCATCAACCCCTCTATTGGGAAAAATCATTGCATATTTAAGACACCGATCTCCTGCGGCGATACAGTGAGTTGCACCTAACATCGAGACAACAGCAACAAAAACAATTCGCATCTCGACAAATCAGTAAGTCACATACATCGAGACAGCAGGAGCAGCAATACCATTCACCTGCTCGACAAATCCGCAAAAGATCCACCGAGACACCAAACGCAAGCGTGACTGTAAAGCAAAAATCAACATCGAGCTGCAGATTCATTCGCAGCCCAACAGCCACCTCAGAAATCCAGCCGCTAAAACGCCCGAAACAAGACCAACAACAACGAGCATTCCATCAGCCGCTAAAACGCCCGAAACAAGACCAACAACAACGAGCATTCCATCAGCCAACCGAGCACCGCAAAGGTACAAGCAGTGACCCAATCAACCACCACTATCAGTTACGTCAGCCATCAATACGTAACTATCAGCAGCGGCAGTTTATCGGGTCATTGGATAAAGCGATCCAAACCACGCAAAAATTGATTTGGAACCCATCACCCGCAACGCAGCAGTCATCCACGTCATCATTCAGCAAGATCATCTTTAACCCCCAGCCCCCGCCTGACTTATCATCAGACCAGACCACTATCATCAGAATATCAACCGATCCAAAAAATTAATAACAACCAGAGCATCAATAGGAAATACTAGAGAGTAGTAACTTGCTAAGTACAATGCATTTTAATAATTTTATTTGCCTTTTTGTAAAGTTCCGCCCAATCAAATGTACATAACTTTCTTCCCTATAGCTTTAAATCATAATCAAGATCTTCGAATGCAAAAGATAAGAACATCGCCACGGGCTGGACAATGCTGTGCACACCATCATCCTCACCCCTGGATTAATAATAGTGTCATCTTAAGTAAAAACAAAAAAAAAAGAGAATTCGGTAAGTGATCTATGATCATAATTGTGTTTATGTACATTACATATTATTGGAGTGAACTATTAACTTAGTAGGGATTTTTAGAAAGAGACCAGTCAGTTTTGTTTATTATTTTTATCATACAGTTCTCTTCGTTAAGAGAGTTTTTGTTTACATTTTTGTTTTTGGTTTAGTTTTTGCAATATATGCCGTGATGGTAATAATTTGCTATTCGATAAAATTTAGAAACGCGACACTTTTTGTGATGATGCTCATCTATTGTATAAGAGCTCCTTAAGCATTTTGTTTGTTCTTTTTGAAAATTGATGCCACATAATTAATGAGATTAAAACCTTAAGGTTATACTGGATAATGCAATGAATGTAGTTGTCAAAATTAAATTTGTTTATTTAGATATTATACAGGTCATATATTGAAAATTTAACTGAAAGAGAATCCATATGAAGAGATATGCGTTATATAATATTGATATTTTGTTTTGTAGAAGAGATTAATTATCTTATTTTCATCCGTGATTGATGCGTTTAAATACCTACCTGCCTGGTTTATAAATTTAATTTTGTTAGTTAACTTGACATCTTTGGTTTAATACTTTTAAAATTTAACTATTGGTCTGGAATAAAACAATTTGTATTATGACATATATATTTCTCGGCTATACATTTTTGTCTATGGTATCCTATTCTTCGATTCCATCTTGAGTTGACATCGCTTCTGAGTCGATGTTAAGGATTCAGCGGGAAGTTATTGTTTTGGTAATCAACTGATCAATATGAGTTGTATGAAGTGAGATTGTTTTAGGGTGGGTGTGATAAAGTTCTAGGTTCATCGATGGGAGGACTTGTGCGTTAGTTACGTGCGAGAGAGGACATGTACGGGGCTTTTGCAAATAGTGAGCGATGCGAAAGCCAAGGTCGCATTATTTCGACGTGATGAAATGATGCAGGGGTGGGCTAAGCTCAGGGGAACAATACCAGCTGCCGTTCTCCCTCTATTATAAATTCTACCTTATCAGTAAACCTAAACAGTATGAAAGGACAAGACGGGCTCCTAACTTAAAATACTTTCCGGAACATAACACCAGTTCCTTTTCAGCATGGATAAATTCGTAACAACGTTCGAGTTACAGCAACAAGATCCCCCCCATATCCGGCGAGCTAGGTCGTGCTTGGAGCAAGCATGCTGGTGTTGCAGTACACTCCGAACACCCCCTCGTTTTCGCTGCCCGGACTGACTTGAGGGTCCTGTGACCTTAAGTCATAACGGTGGCCTATGAAGCGGGAGGTTTTAGGAAAATTGGTCGAGGATTTACATCTGCTCTTTTGAGCTCCTTTTAGTCTGGCGGTTACGGTTCGACCTTGGTGTATAGGCAGTGGTGGATAAAGTCCGCTGGTGCCTTTGCACCAACAGCCATTCCTATTTACAAGTCGTTACAGGTGGCGCCCAACGTGGGGCCCGAATTGTCCTTTCTTTTCATAATTATTTTGTCACTTTAGCTTTGTTTCGGGGTACAAGATGTTGTACTCAGAAGCCCTTGCGTAGTATTGAAACTTTACGTTTTCAGTGCCAATATCAGTGTATATCCTTTTGATTTTGTTTATGCTTTTTCGACATTTACTTCTTTTTCTTTGCAATTCGGTTAGACGCATGTTTCGGCCGGTAATTTGAAATTTCGAATTACGACTGTTGCGAAACCAATGTGTGCCAGCCAGAGTCAGGGAAATTCCATTTGGTAGCTTGGATTGCTAATGTTTTCATCCGATAGATTTTTATATATGAATCTAGGTCGTAGTGAAGACGAGGCTTACCAACCAAAGACATGCTATGAGTCGATGTGGTACGTTGACCGGTGATTGGATGTTAGGACTTCCAGTTACGTCTGCTGCAGCGTTACCTATAATCAACCTCATAAGCTTTGTGTCAGTCATTTTTACCAGTATCGGTTTAAAAGCATATCCGCTAGGTAATTGCAGAGTGCGTGTCCTGCATTAAAGCTGTATGAATCAAAGCTCAGGTCAGTTGCACCGCTCAGTAGTTAGAGTAATCAAAAGTTATTTAATAACTTTAGTAACAGTTTCATTGATATATGCAAAGAGCTTGTGACATTGCAAACGATAATTTTTGTAGGATAAAGTAGAATTTGTTTTGATTTTAATACCCTCTCGACGTAGTCTCCCATCAGATGAACCACAAAAAGCCTATCACATCCACCGAATTGATTATTCTATTAGTATTTGATTACAGTACAATCCCGATAAATCGTAATACCAAGGGACCTAGAGTTTATTACGAATTATAGAGGTTTTCGAAATAGCGAGATTACGAAATATTGAAGACTTAAAAAATACAAATTCGATTTACCGGGATAATAAGTTTTAACAGTCAGTTTGTGAATACATGTGTGAAAATGACTAACATTTCAGCAGAAACAGCACCCAATTGTAGTAGTGGTCCCATTTTACACACATTCTTAAGTGTGAAAGTTTTCCATCTCGCTCTCTTGCTTTCCCAAGAATCAAATTCTTATTCTGTCTTTCTAATTAAACATAAACATGTACCTAACAAACGTATTTTAGATGATTGAAGAGAGAGAAGGAGGTTTTTTTTTCGAATAAACGGGGTTTGTCAACACAGTCTTACGAATTATAAGACGTTTAATGGCAAAGTCATACGGAAATTATTGCGAATTACCGAGGGGACCGAAATGCACTGGTTTTTACGAATAACCGGGATTTTTTCAAGGGACCAGCAGTTTATTTCGAATAAGCGGGGTTTACGAATTAACGGGGTACGAATTATCGAGATTATACTGTAGTACATATTTCCTTTTGCATTATTTTACATTCGTATTCATTTTCTTACTTGAAGTTGAATTTTTTTTTTATTTTTTTAAGATATAGTATCTTTTGAATCGTTTCATCGAATATTTTACTAGTACCTATTAGATCTTTTGTTTTATGAATTTTATAACAAGTAGTATAATATAATTCCACTTACTATATTTCTTTCGCTATAGTATTCCATTTAAAAATACCGCGATCTATACATTTCTTTTAGTTTTAAGTTGACTTACGGTCCCACTTTATATTTTATTAAATTGTTGTATTTTTAAATTGCATTTTTAACTTTATCTTTCTCCTTGTTGATAAAATTATCTGAACTTTTATACTCCGGTTATGTCCCAAATCCCCTTAGATACTCTCAATAGTGGTATTAGTTTACGCAGTAGATTCATAGCTAACAAAGCCAGGAAAAGTATGGAGTTAAATACACAAGTTTCCGAAAGGTCGAATGGTCCTCAAAATCATAAAGAACCGGACCTTAGCAATGAAGGTGCAGCGGCAGTATTCACGCCACCCCAACCCAGTGTAGACACTGGTACCCAAGCAAGTGACTCTAATACTCGTTCAAGTCTTAGCCGTAGAATCAATACTATCGGGGAAGAAGAAGATCTAGCGGGGTATATCACCGAAGTCGTTACGGCGGCTGTAGGAATAAATAGAGCCGAGGATTTTCGCTTCTTTCAGGGCGAAATGGAAAGGAGTCGAGCCAGCATTCGAGGAGATGTAGCTACGGCAATTCGAGAGACTCTGGTAGTGCCAAATCCGCCATTAAGCCAGCAGGTCCCTATCAATAATAGTTCTATCCATAGTGCTGCTCCTCGTCAAAATTTTTCGAATTTTTCTTTACCAAACCCTACCACACCAGTTCAGTCTCGTGATAATAGACCAAGTTCAAATGTAAATGAGTTTCTTAATCGACTCCACAATATGTCCGGCAATGACGTCCCAAGTGGCTTCCGTTCTGCTCCTTCTTTCCAACAGAGATCTCGACCGCATGATTTCCATAAGTGGGGAATCAAATTCGATAACCGAAACATGACGGTCGATGATTTCTTGTTTCGGCTAGAAAGAATGAAAATGTGCTACGAAGCAAGTTGGGATGATATCGCGATGAATTTTCATCAATTTCTCAGTGGCCAAGTCGAAAGTTGGTTTTGGGTTTACCTGAAGACTAATCCTACTGTGAGCTGGTCAACCCTTCGCCTAGCCCTCATTGAACAATTCCGAAGTTTGGAGTCTGATTCTGAATTATCTCGAAAAATGTCAGATAGATATCAGTTACCGTCCGAAACTTTCGACGATTTTTACACTGCGATCCAAACCTTGAACAGCCGTCTACGTATTCCGAAAAGAGATAGAGAAATCATTGAGCTGTTGAAGCAAAACGTTCGCAAACGCACAGGAGAGTTACTTATCACTTTCTCAACCAATAGCTTGCCAGAAATGGTCTACGTTTGTAGGAACATCGAAAAGTATCTGAATGATCATGAACCCCAACGAGCTAGAAATTTTGGTGTCCCACCCGCGCGGCGAAATTTTGTTTCCGAAATTGAAGTAGGCCCGGATAGGTTGTCGGAAGATTTTTGTCCACAGGTCGAAGCTTTCCAACCTAGACGAGACAGTCGTGGTTTCAAATGTTGGAACTGCAAAGTGATAGGGCATTCGTTTTTCGATTGTCCTGATCCCCAGCGAAAACTTTTTTGCTTCAAGTGTGGCATGGAAGACACTACCACTCCACAATGTCCTCAATGCTCGGGAAACGGTCCCAGGAGCAGTTTGACATCCAGGGCCAATTGCTCGAGGAATCCGATCCTGGACAACTAACCAAAAATTCAACTAATGACATCTGTAGCACTTCTCTCAGCATTTTCCAAACCGACAATAATTCACATTCACAGACCTCTGAACTCAACAACTTCATCCCGGTTCAAATACTCAAACGTGAGAATAATAACGATTCTGAACACATTTCTATACCTAACCAAACACCTCCTTTGAACAAGCCATCCATAAAAACCTTGCATGAACGCCTTGCCAACTATTACGCTGTTCGTAGTAGAATTTTCGGCACACCAAGACCAGTGTCCAACAAAATCCAAAAACTCCGTAAACGATTCAAAAATAAGAAACTTATGTACCACGCTATTGAAGCCACCACTCTATGCTCTGGTGATGATCCTCGTCCCTATGCTAGAGTATCCATTTTCGGAGAATCGATGCTGGGTTTGCTAGATAGTGGGGCGAGTATCAGTTGCCTGGGTTCAGGAGCGGTGGACTTCTTAAATAAGAAGAACATCCCTTTTACTGAATTCAGCTCCGAGATAAAAACGGCAGACGGAAATGGTCAAAAGATAGTTGGTAAAGTCATGGCACAAGTTACCTATAAAAGCGAAACCAGGTCCATACTTTTGTTGATAGTTCCTTCTCTGCAATAACAATTGTATCTGGGCATTAACTTCTGGAAGGAATTTAACTTGGCGCCTAATCTAGTAGTGTCGGAGATATCTCCTAATTCGAATAGTCAACGGAACGATTCAGATGCGCACGAATTATCAAACGAGGAGTCCAGAAAGCTCAAAGAAGCCGTCAGCATGTTTCCGTCCTTTGCCACAGTTGGCCTTGGGAAAACATCGCTAGAGGAACATATTATAGACACAGGCGATGCCGAGCCCATTAAGCAACGTCATTATCCTGTTTCTCCAGCGGTACAGAAACTTCTGTATGAGGAACTGGATCGCATGCTGGTGATGGGAGTGATCGAAGAGAGCTCCAGCGCTTGGAACTCTCCAGTAGTTCTTATACGAAAACCTGGGAAAAACAGGTTGTGTTTGGACTATCGG
Organism: Cheilosia scutellata; assembly: GCA_955612985.1. Classification (NCBI taxonomy): domain Eukaryota; kingdom Metazoa; phylum Arthropoda; class Insecta; order Diptera; family Syrphidae; genus Cheilosia; species Cheilosia scutellata. The sequence continues at coordinate 62,736,232 of OY015312.1, read as the reverse complement.
CGGGTAAACCAGGTCACCAAAAAGGATGCGTATCCACTTCCTCATATAGAGGGATTGCTAGGACGTCTTTCAGATACACACTATATTTCTAGTGTGGATCTGAAGGATGCCTTTTGGCAGATCCCGCTGGAGAGAGCATCCAGGCAAAAGACTGCGTTTACTGTGCCCGGTAGACCCCTGTATCAGTTCAACGTTATGCCCTTTGGCCTATGCAATGCGCCTCAGCGTATGTGCAGGTTGATGGACAAAGTGGTACCGCATGAACTGAGAGAAAACATCTTTGTGTATCTGGACGACTTGTTGATAATTTCGCGCACGTTTGACGAACATATAGAGATGCTTAAAGTTGTGGCTACGAAACTGAAGGAGGCAGGACTCTCAATTAATGTTCAGAAATCCAAGTTCTGTTTCAAAGAACTTAAGTACCTCGGCTATATTGTAGGAGAAGGGTGTCTAAAGACAGATCCGGCTAAGATTTCAGCAGTTAACGATTTCCCCGTCCCAACATCAGCGCGGCAGGTTAGGAGATTTTTAGGTCTTGCGGGGTGGTATCGAAGATTTGTTAAAGACTTTTCTTCTTTGGCCACTCCCCTTACCGACACCTTAAAGAAGGGAAAAAGGTTCAGCTTCGATGATAAAGCCATAGTTTCATTTAATAAGATTAAAGATACTCTCACATCCGCTCCAATTTTGATAAACCCTGATTTCGCTAAGCCTTTTATCATCCTCTGTGATGCATCTGATTCGGGTATTGGGTGCGTTTTGTGTCAGCAGGACGAAGAGGGAAATGAACGGCCAATATATTTCTATTCCCATAAGCTTAATTCGGCGCAACGTAATTACAGCGTCACTGAGCGTGAGTGTTTGGCTGCTGTCATGGGCGTCCAAAAGTTTCGGGCATATGTAGAAGGACAGTCGTTTAAGATCGTAACTGATCATGCAAGCTTGCGGTGGCTGATGAGTCAAAAGGACCTCAGCGGACGATTAGCCAGATGGAGTCTTAAATTACAAGGATTCGATTTTAGCATAGAGCATCGTAAAGGATCGCAGCATGTTGTGCCGGATGCTCTATCTCGTACTTACGAGTTAGATGAGCTGCAAAGCGATGTCTCTATGTTGAAGGATCCCTCCGATGTGTTACATATTGATCTTGCAGATCCCAGTTTTCAATCTGCGGAATACTGCCGGATCAGAGAAACCATCGAAGAGCAAAAAGATCAGCTACCTGACCTTCAAGTCTCGAACCATTTCGTTTACAAGAAGGTCAAACATTGCACAGGGGATCCACTCGAGGATGACCTGGTATGGAAACTCTGGGTTCCATCTGAACTGACCGATCGTTTGATAGCTTTGGCCCATCAGCCCCCGCGAGCCTCGCATGGAGGTGTAGTTAAAACACTGTACCGACTACGACTTCGATTCTTTTGGCCGAACATGGCTACGCAAGTGAAGAATTTCGTTTCAAACTCTGACGTTTGTAAAATGTCCAAAGCCCCTAACACCGTGTTAAGACCCCCTTTAGGAAAAGCGTTTGTTGTGGAAAGACCATTCCAGCTGGTCTATATAGATTTTTTGGGACCTTACCCTCGCTCCAAAAGTGGTAATTCACATATCATTATTGCGTTAGACCAATTGACGAAGTTCGTCCTCATAAAGCCTCTTCGAAAAGCGACAACTGAAACCACCTTACAGTTTTTGCAGGACCAAATATTTTGCATTTTCGGGGTACCGGAGAAAATTTTGTCGGATAATGGCAAACAATTCACCAGCCATGAGTTTGCAAAGTGCATGAAATCGTTTGGTATTGAACACCTTAAAACCGCGTCGTATTCTCCGCAAGCGAACGCCAGCGAACGAGTTAATAGGTCCATCTTAGCAGCAATTCGTTCCTACATCGATCCCGCACAGAAAAATTGGGACGTACACCTCCCCTCCATCGCCTGTGCCCTGCGTTCCACTATCCATTCGGCAATAGGTTTGTCCCCTTATGAAGCCTTATTCGGCCAAGAGATGATAGAGCATGGATCCGACTATAAGCTTCTTAGGAACTTAAATAGTCTAAATAACCCGGAAGTGGCTCTTTTATCGAAGTCGGATAAGATGAATATCCTGCACTCTCACCTTAAGGTATCGTTAGCAAATGCGCATGCGAGGTATGAAAAGGGTTACAATACCAGAAGTAAGACAGCCAGTTACGCGGCAGGTGAATATGTTTTTCGTAGAAACTTCGTCCTTAGCGACGCTTCAAAACACCTAAGTTCAAAACTTTGCCCAAAGTTCACAAAGATGAAGATTAGGAAAGCTATAGGAAATAATTTATACGAGTTAGAAGATCTGGAAGGGAAAAGAGTGGGCATATACCATAGCAAGGATTTAAAGAGATAACAGTCTTAGTTCGTTTCTAAAAGGCTAGCTCAGTCTGTGCATGAGACTACAGTTCTCAGGTGTGGGTCGTTACATACCTATAGGAATCTGCTCTTCAGTTCCATTTCTTTTTCTTTTTTTTCGATTGCTCTTTAAAAAAGTAAAAGCTTTGTAGGGAACCGTCATAATGCATATCTCACATTTGGTATAAACTTTTTATTTATTTGTTTTCTCGTGTGCATTATCTAAGTCAACCGTTTGAGAACTATAGTTTAGCTTCGCCGTATAAGAGTTTTACTGGTTTGTGCCTCCGATAAGCTATGTTTTAGCGTATTGTTATGCAACGATTTGCTGTATGGATTTAGGCGCGTAGGAAAGATGATATAGATCAGGTCGGGCGGCGAACATCATATTCTCAAAGGAAAGAGATACATGATACATTGGGTTACCACACATACAATCCATGTACATAAAAATCAATGCGTCAAGGTTAACTAAATACTAACGAAAAACGGGTACATCGCCTGAGATAGCCCGCTAGAAGAAAAGGAACGTGAGCGAAGTTAATATAAGCCGACTGGCAAGTCGTTTACGGCCTCTTTTGTTAAGTAGAGTGTGCTCGGCCAGTGTCTCGTTGTTAGACCGGTGAAAAATCATCAAACGAAATATAAGAAACTGAGAAGTACAGTCCGCGAGAGTGTCTAAAAATCGTTCAAAAGTTAATCGCCTAATTTATTAACATTAGTAAAGAAAGTGGATCGTTATAATCCAAGAAGTCTGCAGAAATATTTTTGTGAACACCCAAAGTGACATAGTAAAAGACACCTCAAGGTAAAATACATAAGTGTGTGAATTCTTCGAATGTGTTCTTATATGTGCTACGCCAATGCCAGTACCTTCATCTGACCGTCATCGCAACATCTCATCTAGCGTCGAATCAGCATCCAACGAGGTGCACGAGGAATAGCAGCTCATCGTCCAATACCACTTCTGTTTCAAAACGCATGTTTGTTCATCTGCACCGCACAGCCCCGATTGACCACCATCAACCCCTCTATTGGGAAAAATCATTGCATATTTAAGACACCGATCTCCTGCGGCGATACAGTGAGTTGCACCTAACATCGAGACAACAGCAACAAAAACAATTCGCATCTCGACAAATCAGTAAGTCACATACATCGAGACAGCAGGAGCAGCAATACCATTCACCTGCTCGACAAATCCGCAAAAGATCCACCGAGACACCAAACGCAAGCGTGACTGTAAAGCAAAAATCAACATCGAGCTGCAGATTCATTCGCAGCCCAACAGCCACCTCAGAAATCCAGCCGCTAAAACGCCCGAAACAAGACCAACAACAACGAGCATTCCATCAGCCGCTAAAACGCCCGAAACAAGACCAACAACAACGAGCATTCCATCAGCCAACCGAGCACCGCAAAGGTACAAGCAGTGACCCAATCAACCACCACTATCAGTTACGTCAGCCATCAATACGTAACTATCAGCAGCGGCAGTTTATCGGGTCATTGGATAAAGCGATCCAAACCACGCAAAAATTGATTTGGAACCCATCACCCGCAACGCAGCAGTCATCCACGTCATCATTCAGCAAGATCATCTTTAACCCCCAGCCCCCGCCTGACTTATCATCAGACCAGACCACTATCATCAGAATATCAACCGATCCAAAAAATTAATAACAACCAGAGCATCAATAGGAAATACTAGAGAGTAGTAACTTGCTAAGTACAATGCATTTTAATAATTTTATTTGCCTTTTTGTAAAGTTCCGCCCAATCAAATGTACATAACTTTCTTCCCTATAGCTTTAAATCATAATCAAGATCTTCGAATGCAAAAGATAAGAACATCGCCACGGGCTGGACAATGCTGTGCACACCATCATCCTCACCCCTGGATTAATAATAGTGTCATCTTAAGTAAAAACAAAAAAAAAAGAGAATTCGGTAAGTGATCTATGATCATAATTGTGTTTATGTACATTACATATTATTGGAGTGAACTATTAACTTAGTAGGGATTTTTAGAAAGAGACCAGTCAGTTTTGTTTATTATTTTTATCATACAGTTCTCTTCGTTAAGAGAGTTTTTGTTTACATTTTTGTTTTTGGTTTAGTTTTTGCAATATATGCCGTGATGGTAATAATTTGCTATTCGATAAAATTTAGAAACGCGACACTTTTTGTGATGATGCTCATCTATTGTATAAGAGCTCCTTAAGCATTTTGTTTGTTCTTTTTGAAAATTGATGCCACATAATTAATGAGATTAAAACCTTAAGGTTATACTGGATAATGCAATGAATGTAGTTGTCAAAATTAAATTTGTTTATTTAGATATTATACAGGTCATATATTGAAAATTTAACTGAAAGAGAATCCATATGAAGAGATATGCGTTATATAATATTGATATTTTGTTTTGTAGAAGAGATTAATTATCTTATTTTCATCCGTGATTGATGCGTTTAAATACCTACCTGCCTGGTTTATAAATTTAATTTTGTTAGTTAACTTGACATCTTTGGTTTAATACTTTTAAAATTTAACTATTGGTCTGGAATAAAACAATTTGTATTATGACATATATATTTCTCGGCTATACATTTTTGTCTATGGTATCCTATTCTTCGATTCCATCTTGAGTTGACATCGCTTCTGAGTCGATGTTAAGGATTCAGCGGGAAGTTATTGTTTTGGTAATCAACTGATCAATATGAGTTGTATGAAGTGAGATTGTTTTAGGGTGGGTGTGATAAAGTTCTAGGTTCATCGATGGGAGGACTTGTGCGTTAGTTACGTGCGAGAGAGGACATGTACGGGGCTTTTGCAAATAGTGAGCGATGCGAAAGCCAAGGTCGCATTATTTCGACGTGATGAAATGATGCAGGGGTGGGCTAAGCTCAGGGGAACAATACCAGCTGCCGTTCTCCCTCTATTATAAATTCTACCTTATCAGTAAACCTAAACAGTATGAAAGGACAAGACGGGCTCCTAACTTAAAATACTTTCCGGAACATAACACCAGTTCCTTTTCAGCATGGATAAATTCGTAACAACGTTCGAGTTACAGCAACAAGATCCCCCCCATATCCGGCGAGCTAGGTCGTGCTTGGAGCAAGCATGCTGGTGTTGCAGTACACTCCGAACACCCCCTCGTTTTCGCTGCCCGGACTGACTTGAGGGTCCTGTGACCTTAAGTCATAACGGTGGCCTATGAAGCGGGAGGTTTTAGGAAAATTAGTCGAGGATTTACATCTGCTCTTTTGAGCTCCTTTTAGTCTGGCGGTTACGGTTCGACCTTGGTGTATAGGCAGTGGTGGATAAAGTCCGCTGGTGCCTTTGCACCAACAGCCATTCCTATTTACAATTCGTTACAATTTCTATTGCAAGACCAATGCGAAAGTAACTCTGTATGTTTGTAACCTTTTCATGACTAAACCTCTGAACCAATCGTAATGACGTAATTTAGCAAAGATTTATTTTTAGACCTGAAATGAAGATAATATAGGCATAGTTTGGTCGAAATTCAACAGAAGGGTGTGGCATATCCCATACAAAGAAAAAAAAATGCAAAGTCTTATATCTCAAAAACACGAAACCAATTGTTTGGTATTGACTCGAGACAGTTTCTGTGGAATTTATTTAACACTGCCGTGTCATATAAGTTTTAAAGTTCAGAACATTGAAGAAAGTAAATTATCCGACAAAAACACTTCGTGAAATCTGGGCAGGATTGAAAAATCGCGCCGTAGCTGGCTACTCCCTCATAACAAAATTATTTAAAACAATATAACGTTGACATTTATGACACCTTTAGACTTTAAATGTAGCAAAATGAGGGCCGGATTGGACAATTGAGCATTGCACCTACAAGCTTTTTACATATATACAGGTGCATGTATAGGGGGTTTCCGAACCTCTTCTGGCCGGTTCACCACTTTTTTTTAAATTTCATCAATTCTCTCGTAGCCGGGAACCCACACGTGGGTAAAGCTGGATCCACCACATTCGAGTTTCGGAAAACAAAGTAGGTATATTGGATGTAGTTGCGATTTAATTGCTATTTAATTGCGGTAATTTTGATTTTTTTGCTCTTCGGGAAGTGGTAAATAATGTCGTGGACCTGGCTTATCGGTATAGCTGGATCCACCACATTGCCTTTTCAAAAAAAAAAAGATAAGGCATAGGTATACCGCTGATTTAATTGCTCTGGGTATATGATTTTTTTTTGGTAAAATATATAAATATGTATATAAAATGTCTATCAGTGGCGTGGCGTCCATATAACCCGATTCCTACCGGGTTACCTTTTAAAAGTTTCAGTTCAGCTACACAACAATGTTTACTTAAAAACGAGCAACATAAAACCCACGGGATAAACTTAATAATATGTATCTATTCATCTGCGCAAGCTACATACCCCGACCCCACCAACTTAATTGAGCATTATACACACGGAAACACACACCCTTCGCCATCATTATCATTAGTATTAGAGAACTGCCCACACTCTCTGAGCATAGCCCAAAGCTAAAATAACCCGAAATATGTCGGGTACGGCCGTACGGGTTATAAAATCTCTCAGTGGATAGAACAAATTTGTCTCCTTTCTCTTTTGTACACTTGCGATTATCTGAGTTTGATCCTCTCTGTTCAACGCCCGCTTTCTTATGCAATAAAATAACACGCTTTTTTCCGAGTTATTTGGTGAATTTTGTAAGTATCTTTTAAAAAATAAACAAACTGATGTGTTTATAAAGTTTATAAACAAGTCGCTAAGTGAGAAATCAAGTGTTTTGAGTCTTGGCTGGCTATGATCTTCGTAGGTACCTAAATACGTTTGAAGAAATGTTTCAAAGATTAAGTAGATGATTTTGTTGGACCTCCACAAAACTCCCGAATGCTCGATTTAAACACACATTTCAAGAACCTTTATGTAGAAATAAAAGACAATGTTATAAGACAAGATATAAATCACGTTTACACGCAATTATTTTTTGGATTTATTGAACAAATCGAAATATGAAAGTTGTGCACTATTGAATCAAGATGAAAAAATATCTTCATTAATTAAGTTTCTTCCTGGAGTTTTCGATTTTATGGCTTTGAACAATTAACTAAGGTTTTGTAGGTTTTGTATGCCTACCACATCTTCCCTTTGACATTTTGATATTTGTCGACTTCGACTTACCATTTAAAATTATTTACGCCACGCCACTGATGTCTATAGTACCATTCATGATACTATGTCGAAATTTTAAATTTTTGACAAACTTATCGACGAGCGACAAATTATTTGAAGAAGGGGTTTGATAGCCAATGAATAGGCGGTTCTTTTGTGATATTTGGATTGGACGAATTCGATCTGGGTATATGACTTTTTTGGTATTTTCGGTAAATTTCCATATAAAATGTCTTAAAGTACCCTTTTTGGTATTAAATGGTATTTTGACTTTTTGACAAACTTATCGAAGAGCGACAAATTATTTGATTAAGAGGTTTCGTAGCCAATGAATAGAAGATAGTTGTGGGATATTTAAAGTGGAGAAATTCGCACGGGAGGTTCTTGTAAGTAGTAAAAAGTAACTTCTTAGATAATGTTTTCGCCGTTTGACACTTTTAGAGAGGAGCGACAAATTATTTGATTAAGTGGTTATACAGCCTAGGCATAGGCAATCATTTTGCAATATTCAAATCAGAAAAATTCTAACGGGGTAATCGTTTTTTTTAATTTTTCCAAAAAAAAAAGCAAAAGAGTTCGGTAGCGAACTGGGGTTTTAAAACTTTAACTGTTAATTCTGGCGGAACGGCTTGTCCGATCGGAAAATTTTTTGCATTTTCCCAGAGTAATTAAATCAGCGGTATATGCCTCATCTTTTTTATTTTTTTTTTGAAAAGGCGATGTGGTGGATCCAGCTTTACCGGTAAGCCAGGTCCACCACAAGATTTACCACTTCCCTATGAGCAAAAAAATCAAAATTACCGCAATTAAATAGCAACTAAATCCCATATACCTACTTTGTTTTCCGAAACTCGAATGTGGTGGATCCAGCTTTACCTACGTGGAACCCACCATATAGTTTAGTCTTTAGTTATGTGTTGCCGGTGCTAAGTGTTTGGACTTAAGGGTGAAGCTGAACTAAGGGCATTTACAGCTGCTTAACTGTTCGCTTGAAAATGGATGTACGTACTTTCAATACGTGAGTTATAGATGATGGTTCCTCGTCCACTAATAAAATGGACCTCTGACTGGAATTATTTTATTGAAGTGTAATGTCTGTGACCGCGCCGATCATGTAAGTTACTGAAATTCTGTGGAATTACTAATGTCTATATCTCGTCCGTTTATGACAAACTTCCTGAGCTGTATATTTCCACTTATGGATATGTGGAGGGTTTATTCCTCTTAAATCTTCAAAAGCATCCGTGAGACATGTTGCATTTCTCCAGAAATTCTCAGATACACGAGACGTTGTACCCTATAAAATGTCAATGTTTTGGATTGCTTTGTATGGAAGGCTTTATATTTAATAATGGACTTGACCTAGATTCCACTCGCCCAATAACTCAGCGGTATTCAGCTACTTGTTGGCTTAGAAAAGAGTGTTCCCTCTTTCGATTTGTAAATACCGAGCAAATGCGGGCTCATTGCTGAGCTCTGGTTTCCGCAATCAAGATTAAGTGGAATAAAAAAATGTTTATTCCATCTGCGTAGCTAATCCTCTATTAATATCAGTAGAGTACCGTCCGCATTCAGTACACAGGACCGTGGAAAACTTCTTTGGATATGCTGTACATCTTTCTGATAGCTCCCCTTCTTGCATTGCTTTTCACAATCGTGTCCCAATTCATTCTTTAGTCACATCTCAATCAGTGATGAACTGTCCTCTGAGCTTCCAATATTCCCTTCATAATTCCGTCTTTCATTGAGCGTCTATCTCGGCTTGTTTTTTTTTTTTTTTTTGCTTAAAAAGTGGAAATAATAATGAGCGATAGGCTTGATAAGCAGACGTCTCCAGACTGAACATACTAGACTGACTAGGAAAGGAACAGTTTCCGATCCAGCTTCAGACCTACACTTTGGATGGATCTGCACTTTCTGCAGTTCGTTAAAAGACGATGCTCTGTCTCTGTCGTTGAGCGTGATGGTATGTATAATAGTGCGTGCGCTGATCTGCATTCGTGCGCTGGTTTGCTGTGCGAGGAGACCCAGGTTTGATATGTCGAAAAACACAAGTTACATCTTAAGGCAAAGTGAATTATACCTTCCTGTGGAGGGTATATAAAAAAAGGATTTCATCTGAATTTTGGAACGCTTTTTATTCGTCCTTGTTGCCCTATTCAAGTGCGGCAAGAGAAAAATGCATTTTTTTAAACTACATTCAAAAATCATTTGATTAAAAATAAAGCAAAGATTTTGGTGCTTAATTTTGTTTTCCTTTTAATACATACTTGAAATCAAAAAATTAAAAATACCTATATGTCTTTACAAATATTATGTTGTTTTATTGAAAAACCGCAAAAGAAAACAAGAAATCGTGTCCCCTATTCAAGTGCATGGGAGTGGGTTAGGTTGAATAATTTTCTGAAATTTTCACGAGTGTGAAAATGAAAACTACTATAATAGAAAATAGAGTCCAATTTTAATGTTTAATCAACTGAAATTAAAACAGTAAAATTTTTTGCTTAGCCCCTTAATGAAGCCTTATTTAGTAAAACATTTAAACTATATAAATAAATAATATTACGCTAAAGTTTCGAGTATGCTCGAGCTAGTCAGATCTTCGAGCTACCTCCCCTATTGTCCTGCCTTTGTCTTTGAACGGCTTGAACCGCTAAAGAGAGATTTTTCAATCACCAATATTGGCGATTCAAATCCTAAAGTCAAAACAATTGCTGCTAGAACGGAAATACCAAAAGATCCCCAAAAATACAGTATCTGAAAGACAATTAACGAATAATAATTATTTGCAATCTCTTCAAATGCCCCTCTCACCATTTGGTAGTCCGAAAAGAAGATATCTGTACGTGATGATCCAAAGTTAATGCCCTGCACACCCATGTGCACCAAGTACATAGAGAACGTCAATCGTCCCAACGGCTGCCACCATGGATGCGACAGAAATGAGTTTATTATTCCGCCAAATCCAAAGTGACAGGCAAACACGATCCATGCCAGCGCTATTCCCCAAGAAACCCGCTTCAACGACTCATACATCGCGGCTGCCAAGACCGTCTTCTTAGCACCTATTTCGCTGCTCAGATAAGGGCCATATATGATCGCAAGGATCGTACCAAAGCATACAATCCATCCTAGGATTTGCACCAACTAAACAGAAATCAAAATTAGAATTATGAAAGAAACCGCATGTACCGTAGTTACCTTTGGTGGGCGCATCGGTTTGTTTTTATTTTTGTACATATAATAGCCAAGTCCTAAACCAACTAACCATACTGACACTCTGGTGTGAGTTGGCATATATGTACGCGCTAGTTGATTATCCTCGCGAAACCTAACCGAAATAGACAACATTGTGGTTCCTTTTTGACACCATTGGTGAGCACAGATACTTACTCCAAGAAACTGGTGTATCCTTCTGCAAAGAATATCGCAATAACACATCCTATAGATAAGAGTGATAACAGAACCATGATAGGAGCGAATTTTCTTCCCCATTTCCACAGGGGAATTAAAATCAACGGTGACAGCAAATATAGTTGGGTGTCCACACCTAGGTACCAGGTTTGCATCACACACTGTAAAATAGGACTCAGTCTACCATTAACCTATTACAATTAGTTTCAACTTACGATATCATCTGGGTTAACATAGTTTTGAACATATAACAACGTGGGCCACCATCTCTCCTTGCAATCGTCAATATGCATTGCGTTATAGGACTCTCTGAACGGTCCACTGCCAATGTACTGATAGATGCTGAGGAAGAACAACATGACAGCAGCTACGGCTGGCGTTAGGCGTATGTATCGATGGAAATACATCAATGGTAGATTTAGCCTTCCTTTACTAAAATTCAGATTATACAACTGCACAGTGTACATAATGAAAAATATTAAAATAGCTGCCTACCTTTTTTCTAGCTCACGGAATCCTAACCAGGCAATAAGTAAACCACTTATAAAAAAGAAAGAGTCAACCGAGACAGTTGCTGAGAGAATGTGCATTGAAGAGGCTGCTGTGGACCACTGTAAAAGAGCCTTGGATATTCATTCCATAATTAGGTGCTTTAAGGAAACTCACAGGTATCAAGTCCACATAATTCATAAACGGCAGCACGGCGGCCGCCATATAAGTGTGGCATAGCAGCACCCACACCATCGATAGCACGCGTATACCGGTCAGGCAGTCGATGGAGTCTGCTGATTTCGTGTTACTAATTGCGAATAGCTTTCTACCGTTAGTGAGTACAGAAAACGCTAGCAGCGATGGCGCTGGAGTTACTATGAAATCATCAATAAGTCAAAATGTTAATACAAGAAAAAGTAGCTATACTTACTTTTGAGACAAACTGTAAAAATATCATAAGCTGTACTTAATACCATCAGTGCTGCAATTATTGAAAATATCAATCTGCAAAATATCAAAGGCGTTTAGGTATAAAAAATAAAAAAAATAAATCAAGTCGTCCTACGAACATGCCAACAATGTTGATGGTTTGAAAATCCGGCTTCTCGGTTGCTACACATTGGTTTACTTCAATTGCTGAAAGTGCTCCGTGGAAGATAGTTTTAGTGGCTATTTGGAGGATTTTCTCAACCACATTGGGATCGCAGATATCCGGTATACATATGGCAATGCTGAGTTTCAATAAATCCGCTAGGGCCCTCTCAGTTGCGTACGGATTAAAAGCAACTACATCAGGTAATTCAGGAAGCTGACTCTGCATTAGAGGAACGGCTGCGAAACAGTACCGTCCCTTTACTGTGCCAATTGGATTATTCAAAGTCACTGATGTTCGAACACACTGATCATAGTTTCCGAGGTCTCGTAAATGGCCAAAAAGGATTCCTGATGGGAATTTCCCCCATGAGTCTATAACTGTTAAGTGAAACAAAGAAAATTTTTCAAAATGTTACTTCAATTGTTTTTTTTTTGTTTTATGTTATCAATTTTTTTTTTTAAATAAGTCTACGCTATGGCTATAGGCTATATCTATGCATTTTTGCATTTTGCCAGATCGTATCTCATTCACAGATAATATCAGCAACATTATTAGCCGGGTGAACTTCAGAGCCCATGTTGCATAATATGCCCGGTTTCACAATACCATATAAATATGGATTCTCCATCAAATTTCACTTATGGGTCTATTTCTGTTTTATTTTTGATTATTAAACTGAGGTGCCCATTATTGGACAATTTAGATTGACCTACTCGTATCTTTGACTCTGACAAATGGCAATTTAGATTTTTTTTTGTTTTAAGAGTTAAATTTAAAAAAAAAATCTTTTTCGCTGAAATCAATTAAATTATTAAGGGCCAGTTTCAAGGCTAGCTGATAAAGTCTCGGATAGCCTATCCGGAATTTATATGTCAGATAAACTTCAACTTTCGGTTTCAAAGGTTTCGTATAGTGATAGCTGACAGATAAAATCTCGGATAGTTTATCAGCCGGCGGCTGTTAAATAATTTATCCGGAACATAAACAAAATATTTATTTGAAGTGGCTGAAAAAAATATACTTTCAGAGCATTCTTTCGTTAACGGGCGTAGACGGCAATCCAGACTATAACATGGATTTGTTTGAGTTTTAAGAAGACTAATTTGAAGAATATTACGATCATACTACATGGCCCCCTATGAGCAGAGTATCTTGCCCAAGGCCAAATTATTTTGAATCCCGCTCTACCATGAAGATTTCAGAATTTGATTCCGGCTTACGGAAACGGCACAAAACGCCTGTGGAAGGAAATTTTTATTCGTTTTTTTCCTAAACATTCCTACCACGAAGGGCCTGTCACCTCGCCGTTGCGTCCTTTTCTGGACGTTGCGTTGGTGGTGTGGAGGCTTAAGTTGTAATGATTCAACAGGCTATGCTGTCGGTGGCTTTAGTCGCCAGTAGGGTCACCCATGACAGACATGCTGCTTTGATTAACAACGAACTACCCAAAAACTTTTAATTATAGTGCTCGATAAGCATGGAGAGCTTATCTACTTTTTCATTCTGTTCCTACTCCTATCCGCAAATCACCTTTCTCACTATTTCTTATCCTAAACATGTGTATCGAAACAAACGTTAGTGTCTGATAAATTTTTCCGCAAGTTAGTTTATCAGAGACTTTGACGATGAAACAGAAAAAAAATATCAGCTAATAATATATCTGGTGGAAAGCGTTATGTGTCGGCTAACTATCCGAAACTTTATCCGGAACCCTTGAAGCTGGCCCTAAATACAGTCGAACTTCGATAACTCGAACCATCACTTGCCACAAAAAAAATTCGAGTTATTAAATAAAATACAAAATTGATATAAATATGTATCCAGCGAATTATTGTTATTAGATTTACATAATTATTATTCAAAATAGTCAGAAGTACATGGCTAATGAGTGGATTTTTTAAAATGCAAAATGCTTCACGAATTTGCAACCAACTTGTGGTTGTTGAACCAAATCATCCTTTAAATCTTTCTCCATTACATTCATACGTATCTTAACTCCGTGTATTATTTCGTCTTGCTCTTTGTGTTTTTTTTAGGCGCCTACTATTTTTTCAAAAATAAAAACTAAGCTTTGAGTTCGTATCGACCAATATACCGACCTAGTAATGTGTATTTTAACCCCTACTAAAAAGAAATTTCACAATTCTTACTCACACATAGGGAAATCACGATTTTCTACACGTATGTATACTAGGTCATAGCAAAATACAAACACAGCAGTGCCCCGAAAACGATGCATTATAAAACGAACTTGGAAAAACACGCAGAATTAGGGAATTATTAAATACCTATTCGAGTTATCGAAGTTCGACTTATCGAAGTTCGACTGTATTACAAAACAAACTTATTTATAAGTGCTGTTTTTTGACACTTATCTCTTCTTAAAATTACGTTACACTTCTCTCTGTACTGTGAAACCGGACATTAGTCTTCACTCATCATCACCAGAGTGCGTTAGCGCGTTTCTTCATACAGCCATGAACGAATACTTGCGTTGAGGAGGAAGAAAACAAGCCTTGTTTACCCGATAGTCTCGAATGTAGCTCAGATCCCATTAATGACGAACAAAACAAACGGACAATCTGTGCAGAAAAGATTTAAAAGCCACCGTTTCGGGCTCCATAGAACTCACAAGCTTAACCATTATATCATGTTAACAATTGTAAGATTGATTTTACTGTTGACGACCCATGGAAACAAAGGAGTCTTAAAAGGCCAAGGGCTGATGAAAGGCGAACAAAGTTGACGTCACCTAAGTCCAAGAGTCGCGATGTAATGGACATGGACCGGACAAAAGGAGTATGAACAGGTGTGACATTGCTATACGGGCAGAAGAATCAGCGTCTATTTTGATGTGGATTTGTTAATGGAAGTAAACCTTGGCAAAAAGTATTGAGCTTTAGACAAGCTACTGAAAATATGGATCAAGACTCAATTCCCTCACGTAAGACTACTAACTTTGCGCTCACGCACCGACAAAAAAAAACTACAATTGACTTTATGAATAGCTGGAGTGGTTCATTGAAACGACTTTAAATTTCAAACGTCATGATGATGACCAGGATCCCAATGTAAAGCTCTTTGATTCATGCAGCACAGATATTGGTAGACTAGAATCCCCTCAACCTGACCATAAGATTAAGCCAGGGGTAGCAATACCTAAACTTAAATCCAATAAATCTGCGGAATCTCACGGCTTGACCCCTAGGCTCTCAGAGCAGGAGGTGATTGATGATTTGGTAGGGAGCATAACACAAGGTGATCTGTAAAACGGAAAAAGGGAATCTGTTTACACGAAGTAAAATCCTTTGATAGGCGCGAATCTACAGAGACATTAATCGCACTTTACCATCACACTCATGATTCATTCATTCGTTCATTAATTAATTTACAATGCTCCACTTATCCATTATTAGCGGGTCGCAGGTATAGGTTGCTGAAGTGGACCTTCCATAACTATCACCATTGACATTGAATCATCAATCAAGAGGACGCCTGCGTTTAACGTGACCAAACCACCGAAGCATGGAACACTCCGTCTGGAGAAAAAGCTGCTCGACATTGATTTCCTTACGTTTTTTGGTTATTCTTATACGATATCTGCAAGTCAGACCAGCTTTAGAACGAAGGAATCTCTTATTTTATTATCTGCTTGTATCCGCAATCTAATTATTTCTGCCATTAGTTGGAACAAACAGCGAATTAAAGCCTGGCAACTTGGTTTTGACACCAAGTTCAGACCTCCTAATAACAGAATGACCAAGCTTATATACAGGAAAATTCAGTAGGTATTGCTGTTCAATCACTCGTGAATAAGACCCCGAGATGCTTAAACATCTCAACCTCTTTCAATTAGACTCCACTGTAGACGACCATCACTTCAACAGATTCAACACACACGACTAAAAACATGACGAGTCCACTGTGAAGTTCATTCTGAAAGGACAAAAGGATAACGAAGTCATTAGAGAAAAGCAAATGAAACGTTCTTCTCCAAGACTCTCTCAAGAGAAACGTCAATTGCATACTCCTGTATAACACTTCAGGTTCAGAGTTTACCTATAGAGCATCGCTGCATCGGTCGTATGACTCCTCCAAGTCTATAAAGTTTGCGTAAAACAGCTGTAGGTATCTATTTATTCTGTTTGCAATCATTTCTGAGCGCCTAAGGCCATTGGTCAACAATCTGATGGGTCCTTTCTAGTGCGAGTTAAAACAGGGAAATAGACCAAATGTTCGCACTGCGACAGATTTAGGAAAAGTCACAGGATTTTCAAATCGACACCCACCACTTTGATGGGAATGAGTTATACAGAGTCATTTTTCATTTTGGCATCCCCCATTAAATTTGTCCCTTTGTGCAAGATGATGGAGTTCGCTTAAAGGTCGGTAAGAACGCCACCGAACCTTTGAATTTCAGAAAAGGTCTTCGACAAGTTGAAAACTATATCTCAATCTTGAACTATTATTCCCCAGGAAATGATTTGCTAAGAAATTTACTTTGCTGAATCTGTAGATATAGCCCATGATGACGCAATCACGTTCAAATCCATTTGACATCCAATTGGCGGTAAATCCGTTATTTAAGAAACCAATTAGGAAAATCCATTCGCTTCATTGTTGAGCAACCAACTAAGCCAACTCAAAAATGAGAAGAAGGTGCTCTTCTCGTTGGAGCACGTGGCTCATTTTATTCATACCTAACAATGAAACAGGCGACCTGCTCCGAAAAGCAACGTTTTGAGCCGATCTTGGTTATTATGTCGATCTGCGAAAGTTTCAGCGTATAATCGGAACTAAAGCCTCCGAACGACTAGAAATGTCACTGTCATATGTCACAAGAAAGTTACTTTTTGATTAAGTGTCACTGATATTGACGGCTTTCACTTATTATCTTTTAATTTGTCCACTAAACAAACTTTAAATTTGTAACAACAATTATTAGTAGGTACATATTTATTTTTCTGATTAGGTAAGTACACTTACATGGCAAAACACTTAAACTTGGAAACTGGCCAACTATTTGCTGCAGAGCAGCAACACACTTCGCTTTATTATATACGCCAGTATTTTCAATGGGTATATCCAGTAAATTTGGATTGTTATTAATTTCATTAAAAAATATTGTCGTCAAGATATCATTCGGCACAGTAACATTATTTACAAAAGACACTGATTTAATTTGAACAATTAATGCGAACACAGATGTAACAATTAAGGATACTCCTTTTACCATTTTATTATAATACCGACGACGCGATGACGGAAATACACCATTTAGTTGTCTTTACTGACAGTTAATTTATTTACGACCTTACTTTTATAAGTCTTTTAGCCAACCATCTCCAGATTGAGACCTTTGATAAGATAGATAAGCCATTTTTTAGGGAAAAAACAGTTTTAAATAGATTAGGTTCCATTTGTGATATTCTCTTCTTAATTTGGTGACTAATTAAATTTATTAGATTGGAAAGCATACGAAACGGAATAAGTTGATCAAATTAAGATTTTATAGAATTGATTGGTATTTTAAGCATAATAACGTCTAACCTTCGCTGAATTTTTGACTAGTAAGTATTTTAATATTTTTGGTATCAAATACATGGGTAAGATGAGCTTTCATTGTGTCACTGTCATACATTGACTAAAGGGTAGTAGGCAATTTTTGGTAAGTATACCCGAATCTTTTCTGATAAAACATGATAAAAAATTAATTCGCTTACAGCGGTATTAATAAAAAAGCCCTATCCGCTCTTTAAAACATATTTTAGCTATCAGACGGATAGTGGACTTGTTCGTTTGATAACTTTTATTATTTATAAATACATCCAGTGTTGCCAACCCGGATCGAAGTTTTTATGCCTCATTCCGTTTCCGTTATGCCTCATAAGTTTCAATTTATGTGTTTAACTTTTATTAGTAGTTAAGAAGAAAAAACAGTACTTAAGACTTAAATATGTGTAGTATTTGTAACTAAAATTATGAAAAACAAAAACTAACTTCACATAAGACAGTGTTTGTTCGATGGACCTGCACAAAACTCATCGCGATCAGTTGAACTTGAACTCATCTTTTTAAAATAAACTATTACAAATTGATTTTTAAAATTTGCCAGCAATGGTGCAACAACAAAAAATTAAATTTAAGGTCGGCTTATTGGACGTGTTTTCGTACAAATTTGACTCGTGCGATCAGTGGCCTATTTCACCAACTTACAAATTTGTATTTACAATTATTTTTTTCACAAAATCTGTAGAAAAATTATAAATTTGCTTTAATTGTAATTGTGGTCAAACAGAATTTGTCTCTTTTTCTAGCAAAATTGTCAAAAAATAATTGTAAATACAAATTTGTAAGTTGGTGAAATAGGCCACAGGTATGAAAACAGACGAACGATCCCGACTTTCTAAGTAGTACTATGGATATGGGTGAGTTCTTGTGTTAACTGAACTAAGCCTTAAGACCCAAGTCTTTATGCAAAATACGGTGTAATGACGTTTGTGGAATGCCCAATTCCAAAGAACGACGAGGAATGGACAAACCTGGGTTTTCTTCAACACTTTGGGCTACAGCAGCAATATTCTCAGTTGTTCTTGAGCGACGTGCACGGGTTTTATTCTTCACATCACTAACTTGTCCCAACAGCTCGAATTTTTCTACCAATTTCTGTATTGCGGTCCGACAAGGTGCTTCACGACGAACAAAAAATGCTTTAGTTTTGCGAACTGTGACTGCAAGATTTTCACCATTTTTGTAGTGAATTTTAATAATTTCAATGCGTTGTTGAAGCGTGTATCGTTCCATTTTTAGTAATGGCGTAGTTTCTACTTGTCAAATGTCAAAGAATAAAAGCTTCAAAAGTGACAGCTACCGAAATAGCGGGCCATTCACAATAACACCTCTCATTGGAAAACCCTTTATATACCTACCATACCACATTTCTTGTTTGGGTTTAGTGAGTCTCGTAGATAATTGGAAAATAAGCACGACGAACAGTGGTAAATGTAAAAAATTAGTGAAGCGACTTTGATCAATGCAGATTTACTAAATCCAGAACTTATTTTTACGGAAGATAGATTATAAATAACTTCACAAAAAATTATTCTTTTTTTCTCAAAATTATTCCTCAAAGCCTCAAGCACTGGAATTATGCCTAAAAGGCATAATTATGCCTCAGTTGGCATCACTGAATACATCTTATATGTATCCATATTAGCTATCCACTCTTTATCACAAAATGCACGGCAGCCCTTAACCAAATTGTACTAAAAATTCTATTAGATATGTCATATTCCATCCCATGTAATTTCTACGCGCGCGAAATTTTGTGTTATTATTTTATTATTATTCTGTCTTCGATACCTACGTTATTAAAATGGATACGCTACAAAAAAAAGAGAAAGAGGACTGAAAACTGGAGTTTCACAGACAAAGTAAGTACGAATTAAGTTAAATACATATGTAAATACCATCTTTTTTATAATATCTAATTATGTATAGGAACTGTTGAAAAATTTAGTTGCTGAACACATAGCGTAACGGGTACAGTAGTTGGCACCCCTTTTTTTTTGATACAGTAGTTGGCACCCCTCTGTTCAATAGCGATTTGCTCTGTTCCAGTTACTTTTTTCGATAAAGATTTTGTTTTTTCCAACAATATAATAAATTTTTAATATTTTCCAGCAGTTCTTATATTAAAGGCTCTCTTCGGTCGATATACATAAATCAAAGTGTAAACACCTGTTAGTGAAATTTTTTTTAGCGTGAAATATTGTGAATTTTCATAAGGACTTCCAATTTGGTAAGTACAGACTTTTTCTGAAATCCTTAAAATAAGTACAAAAACTTAAGCTATTTTAAATGGCAATATGTTAAATTTTATTAATTTAAGTTTAAATATTCAAATTATTTGCTAATATATTAAATAAGAGGGGTGCCAATAACTGTATCAAAAAAAAGCCATTGTTTCAATTATTGGCAGGGGGTGCCAATAACTGTCGCATATGAGACTACAGTAGTTGGCACTGCCAATAACTGTACTTTTGATGGTGCCAACAACTGTAGTATACGAACGTTATTTGTTTTAGATTTTTGAAAATGCCTAATAAGAAAAAAGTTACGTATGATGATGACGATCGGCTTCAACTTGCTCTTTCGGAAATAAAAGGCGGACAGATTTCGAGGAAAAGAGCTTCGCAAATTTACAATATAACAAGGTCAACGCTTCATTTTCGCCTTGGTACCATATTTAAGAAACTCGGTTATGGCTTATAATTATATACTTTCTTTCTTCCTTCTTTAAATAAAAACCTATAAAAGCGTCGCATTCTTGTTATTTTTTAAATAAAATTAATTTTATTTACTTTTCTTTCTGTATTTAAAACAAATGGATTTATATTTTGTTTCATTAATTTCAAATAAAGGAGCGTTAAATGCATTTCAATAAATCGGTAGGTACTATTTTATTATAATTTTTGGGTGCCAACTACTGTAGTTCCGTAGGGTGCCAACTACTGTACCGGGGTGCCAACTACTGTAGGTTTTGAGAGACATTTTTTATAATCCATTTAATTCCAAATTGAAACAACTAAACTCGAAATTTTAAATTTTTAGTAAATACAGAATTCCTTAAGGAATATAATAATGTATAACATTTTAAAATCGCGTTTAAAATAACAAATCTACGCTTGTTTAAAGTCAAAATTTCCTTATAGGTGCCAACTACTGTACCCGTTACGCTAAGCATCATTGAAAATAAAAATGTGGATATACAAACACAAACCGGTCAAAAAAGGAGTGCTGGGAGTCCATACTGACTTTGTAAGTAGCAAAACAACATTGCATATTATACAATATAACTTATCTTGCAATTTGCAGATTCAATGCGGCTGCAGGCGTTGCACGGGATGTGTCTCAGCTACAATTTCAATGGCGGGGGATGAAACTCAGAGCCAAGAAAGCGGAGTCCCAGTATAGGAGAGCAGTAGAAGCTACTGGTGGTGGCCCCGCACCAAAGCCTCCCGATGTCATTGACATGGACATTATAGATCTGATACCGAACGAGTTTAAAATCGACTCGAATGAGTTCGATAGCGATGCTGTACAGGTAATCATTTTAAATTTGATATGAACTTAACATAATTATGCAACTGTTTTCCTTTTCTTAGAAGTCAGAAACAAATAAAAAGGAATCTATCAACAAGAGCGACAACATTCAACATGTGGAGTGGACATCGAAAACGACATCATCCACACCTGCTTCTGCGCCAAGGAGGCTGTCTAAAAATAATGCGGCTAATGTAAGTTAATATGAAAATGTTATGAAAGCATTGCTTAAATTTTGTTTCAAATTTCAGACCAATGAAATGAAGTCCAAACTGGAAATATTGAGACTAACGAAGACACAAATGCAGGAGGAGCATACGCTCCGTATGGAGATCCTGCAGATGGAAAAGGAGTGCCGTGCAAATGAATTAAAAAAGCTCGAGCTGCAAATAGAACATTTAGTTCTATTTAGTGATTAAAGCTGTGCTAGATGTAGATTTTTTTTTCTGCAATGAATTGTTAACTGAATTCTTATTTTCTTTTTGTTATTTTTAGTTAATAGTGATTTTTTCTCCAATGAATTGTTTATTTTCTTTTTTTTTTATTTAATAAAGAATGTGATATGTATGTTTACATTGGTTTTTCAACTTAAATTTTTTATAGTTTTAGGTATTTGGAAAGTGGGTTAGTATAAAGGATCTCGGAGTGTTCTGGGGTGTGAATAATTCTTGCTGAGGGCTTTCTGGAATTGTGGCGATGTCGCTGCTTTCAATTGAATCGTCGTTGTCTTAAAAAACAAAACAAAACAAATCATATCTTAAGAGCTTACTATTGGAAAAAGGTGTATACATTACATACAAGGCTTACCCAAAACTTGATTGTACTCAATAGCTAAGTTATGTAGTACCGCTAACGCTACGATGGTAGTTTTTACATTTTGCAATGATCATCTGATTCCCGTAAGTAAAATGCGAAATCGGGATTTCCAGACGCCAAACAATCTCTCAATTGTATTTCGCGTCGAAATGTGTGCAGTGTTATAATTTACTTCGCCCGATGAAGCAGGATTAAGGACAAATTTGTTAAAAATAACATTTTTCTTTCTTAAGTAGAGAGTTTTTTTTTTTTTACATAAGGTACTTGATAAAGACATCCCATGACTAAATTAAATACGATTTTTAAGGGTCATTAGCAAATAGGACACATTTTAAATGGAAAAATATGTTGGTAGGCGCTGAAATAATTTTAGTTTTCAGAGTGGGCACTAAAGTACAATAGTTTAGAACTATTCAGAAAAATTAGTCAGTGTAAATCCCTCAAAAACAACAATAATACCATTCACATATCGAAAAATCTTAACCAAAAATCACGTTAAACAATGTACCTACCTACAAAATGCCATTTTCAAAAAAGTAATGTAGGTAGTAGGTACCCATCTAACTGTCCTGGAAGACCTCCACTGAGAACCTACCCTCAAAGAGGCAACTGCTGTACATAAATGAAATAAAAATGAGGTTTTGTCCAAAAATTATTCATTATATACGTCACTTCACTATCCACTTCACTAGCCAATTATAACTTATTCTTCGCTATAATGTAAAACGAAAAGGCAAATTAAGCCCCAGTTCAAAAACCATTTAAAATAAATGATAAAACACAGGTGTCATGTGCTCCTAAAAAATTGTAGTGTTAGAGGATAACTGAGGATATGGAAGAATTACTTCTGCAGACTGTTTAACGGCGATAATGAACTAAATCCCGCTGTCAGGCAGAATGAACCATTCAACCTGGACGATGAAGACCAACAATTCCGCCCACCCGACCTGGACGAAGTCAGGATAGCTATATCTAAGCTTAAGTCCAACAAAGCCGCTGGAGCAGATGGCCTAACCGCCGAACTATTCAAAGCGGCTGGCGATGACTTGGTTAGGAGCATGCACCAACTCATCTGTAAAATATGGTCGGAAGAAAGTATGCCCGATGAATGGAACCTCAGCATTGTCTGCCCGATCCTCAAGAAAGGAGACCCTCTGAACTGCGCCAACTACAGGGGTATTAGTCTTCTTAACATCGCCTACAAGATCTTATCTGCTGTGTTGTGTGAACTCCTGAAGCCTTTCGCCAACAACCTGATTGGTCCCTATCAGTGTGACTTCAGGCCAGGAAAGTCTACCATCGACCAAATATTCACACTGCGGCAGATCTTGGAGAAAACCCAGGAAGTCCATAATCGACATAATCGGCAGAACGCAGCGTGATGTCACTGGCGCGTGACATTGAGACGGAGGCGGCGAAGATGGGTTTGGCGGTCAATGAGGGCAAGACAAAGTATATGCTGTCATCAAGAAAGGACACCCAGCACCGACGTCTTGGACAGAATGTCACTATAGACAGATATAACTTTGAGGTGGTAAAGGACTTTGTCTACCTAGGCTCCGCTATGAACTCAGACAATAACATCAGCGCTGAGATTAAGCGAAGAATAACTCTTTGCCAATCGCTGTTTCTTTGGGCTAAGAAAGCAATTGAGTAGCAAAGACCTCTCTCAAACAACTAAAGTGACCCTTTATAAGACCTTAATCATCCCAGTCCTACTTTATGGTGCAGAGGCATGGACTCTATCAAAAGCGGATGAGCTTACTCTTGGTTGCTTTCAGAGGAAAATTCTTCTAGTAATTTTCGGTGCCGTCTGCATAGACGGTGAATGGAGGAGGAGATACAACGACAAACTGTACGGGCTGTACAGCGACATCGACCTAGCCAGAAGAGTGAATGTCCAACGACTGCGGTGGCTGGGTCATGTAGAGCGAATGGACGTGAATACTCCGGCCCGGAAGATCTTCGAATCCACACCCGAGGGACGGCGCAGTAGAGGAAGACCGCGACTCAGGTGGCGCACGCAAGTGGAAGGGGACCTCAACCAACTTAGCGTGCGAAACTGGAGACAGCTGGCCAAAGATCGTGCTGGCTGGAGACGCTTGTTGGTTGAGGCCCAGGTCCACCCCGGACTGTAGCGCCACCTTAAGTAAGTAAGTAAGTAAGAGGATAACTGCCTGTCCAACAATTAAAACCAGGAGATCTATTAAGTCTCATAAAGATTCTAAGAACATAAAATATTGTAGTTGGATATAGGAAGATATCGATATCATCGAGTGGTCCATATGCGTACCGTAACAGAACTTACCAAGGCGAAATCAGGTGAAATTGGCTCGCCTTGAGCTTAACCAAGTAGATATTTATGTGCTAAGAACAAGCCAGTATCTAGTTATGGAATTTATCTACATCGAAATAATGGATTAACCACATAACTTCACGACTGAGACCAAAGTGGAGATCCGACTAAGAATAACCACAGGAATCTAGAGCTACTTTGGTTTAAACTTTAAACAAACGAATGGGTAAAAAATGTTAGTGGTCACTATATATGTAAAATAAAAAATATGTTAAATTTGAGTTGGCCTCGACTCCAGTAATGCGTTTCGCCCCGATGTGGTGGGTGGGCTCATCAGTAGACGACCACCACATCTGTTCTAGACGCACTGTTTGCTCGATTTTCACCGAGACTAATGATTTTTCAATCAACAAGTGACTGTGAATCATACCTCAAGACGAATCTTTGGTTCAAAGACTATCGCCGAGAGGATTTGTTTTTTGCCCAGGGCCTGGCTTGTCCATTTAATCAAACTATTTTCAAATCATAAACATATTTATGAAATGAATACATTTTTGGAGTGTACGATTGTCATCACAAATTTTTAAATTTGAGTTGGCCTCGACTCCAGTAATGCGTTTCGCCCCGATGTGGTGGGTGGGCGATAGTCTTTGAACCAAAGATTCGTCTTGAGGTATGATTCACAGTCACTTGTTGATTGAAAAATCATTAGTCTCGGTGAAAATCGAGCAAACAGTGCGTCTAGAACAGATGTGGTGGTCGTCTACTGATGAGCCCACCCACCACATCGGGGCGAAACGCATTACTGGAGTCGAGGCCAACTCAAATTTAAAAATTTGTGATGACAATCGTACACTCCAAAAATGTATTCATTTCATAAATATGTTTATGATTTGAAAATAGTTTGATTAAAAAATATGTTTTCTGAATCTAAAAAATTCAAACCGATTGGTTTGACTTTGAATAAACATAATTTTAATAAGCGGATTATTTGCCCATACATTTTTCTAGAAGTTTCTTTCGACATAGAATAGACTGGGACCAATACTTGGTAGTAGTCATTGTAATGAAACGGATATCCATCATTACAAAATACCCGTCGGTAGATGTAACCTGTAATAGTTCAGGAGAGGGCTAAACGTGTCAAAGAGGCGTGGCACCTCACATATAAACAAAATATTAATAATCTTATATCTCGAAAAGTACCGAACTGATTGAGCTCACAGTTACTTAGATATTGGCCCCGGAGTGTTCCTGTCAAGTTTGGTCAAAATTCGACAAAGAGGCCTGACATTTTCCATACAAAAAAAGGCAAATGTTATTTCTCGACACCCATGTAAAATATGGTTGTAAAATCTCGAACATAGCTGATAAACTAAAAGAAATACAGTCTCTGAATTATTGTTTGAGAGAATTACATTAACAACAACTCGTAGACACAGTCACTTTGGTAGGAATGATAGCTATTTCGAACTACACCACTAATTCATCATCAGACTCCTTTATGTGATTGTTTGAATAGTTTTTGAATTCTGACAGTCAATTCTCCCTATATATCCACTTGGGAAGACATTTCTGTTTTCCCCTGTCAGGAAGTGAACTTGCACCTCGATTTTCTCAATTGACCAAGTGACTACCACTTGCGCTAATTGAGCGACGAATACAAGCCCGCCAACTGGTGATTAGAACGGAGGAGAAGACCAACCTCTGTGCGTTGTTGTTGCTACGAGGTGTTTTTGTTTATTGCTGTTCTCTCGGTTTTCTTCACCTCTTCCTCTCTTTTTTTCCCGCACGCTGTAAGATTTTTCAACAGATTCATACGAGTAGAGAGGTATTATTGGGAAGAATTCGTTGGCTAATACCCAGGCCATGGTTTTTTGTTAACTGAGTGGGGAAGCGAGGAGTAACAACGATTCTCGCTTGTTTGGGATTGACCCTGACAATTTCTGTTGGGAAATTATGTCGAATTTCAGTCTCTGAATTATTGTTTGAGAGAATTAGAAATACAATTTCGGGGCAAGCCGTACAGGTACAAGATCTAGTAGTTATGTTATGTAACCTTTTTAATAAACCTACAACTTTTCCAAAAGGGACGTATAGATGTTAAATTTGAATAAAACAAGGTCTCTGTGAGATATCAACGATTTTTTGTTTTATTTGAAAGGTTTATCAATGACGTATACGTGAAACATGACAGCCGTGCCTGAGTGGCACGTAGTGCGGTGATATTTTCACTAATCTCCCGGTCTCCCGCAAATTCTACGAAATCTCCCGAATTTCCAATATTTCATTTCAATTTTCTTAAAAAACCAAACTACGAACAGTTAAGAAAAAGTTTTATTACGAAGAAATGTAATCAGCGCCTAATGTAACTATACAATTGATACGGTATAACTGTATAAGGTATAACTCTTTTTGTTCTTTAACTGACATATTGAGATTGACAGTTCCCGAATCGAAAATCGTAGCAAATAATAATCTCAAAATTGCTAATTGTATTTCTTTCGCAGCAGATAATGCTTCGGTTAATTATGGAATCAAACAAATTTCAAATCATAAACATATTTTATGAAATGAATAAATTGGTGGAATGTGTGATAGTCATCATAAATTTTTAAATTTAAGTTTGCCTCTACTATAAATCGATTTTCGAACACCTAAGAGCCGAAACTTAATCAAAGCAAATTGCAATTGTCGATTCCGAGTTTTCCAACAGCTATTAAAGAATACGAGCTCTTAAAATTGAGTTCGAGAAGTTTGAAATAGAGTATATAAAAATACTTCGGCATGGTTCAACACGTTGGCTGTCATTGTACATTTCAAATTATTTTTTCTATTCCCGTGTCAATGTCAACTACATTTTTCGTGGTACGAATATTTTCCATGATAGTCTGTCTTTATGGTCGAATGATAGAAATCGGTTAAAAATAGATATTATAAAATCCATCATTAGTACAAAAGTGAACTTTAATTTTTCTTGTCAAGAATTTGTTGAATTTCTTAAAACCGAAGATTGTAATTCGAAGCCAAAGGGCTTAAAAATATAATAATGAATGTTTTTATCTTTTTTGTATTTTTGTATACTGTATTACATGTATGTATCTTTATTTTTTGTTAATAAAATGTTTTTGTTATTGTTGTTTTGAAAAAAACCCTGAAATAAAACTATAAATTTGTTTTGTATGTACTATGAAGAAATACGGTTTTTCTGATCTCCCGATTTTTTCTCAATCTCCCGATATTTTTCCTGAAACCTCCCGATTTGTTGAGAAATATTTCTGGCAACTCTAGCCACCACACGTTTAATAGTCAACTGGCAAGGAGGACCATGTAAGCCGTAAAATGGGTGGAAGTGGAACGCGCCACTTGTAATTTTTTTGATAATTAAAGTTTGTTGCTCGACGTTGTAACTTGCCATAGTTATTTGTCTTTAGTGTCTGATAAATAAAAACGAGGAAAATTAATTTCTTAATCTAGCTCTTTTAGAGACCTTTATATAAAAACAAATCAACAAAAATATTATTAAATTAATTCCTATATTTAAGCTGATTTCTCAGTTGACTGCACAGATTCGGTTCGATTTATATCGGTAATAGCCTTCCGTTCTTCGGTTTGCTTCGAACGCCGAAGAATCGTCTTTTCAATCACAAGTACAGGTGATTCAAATCCCAAGGTCAAGACAATGGCCGCCATCAAAGAAATTCCAAAGGTGCTCCAGAAAAGCAGTACCTGAAATACAAATTCGCTTTTAACTAAAAATGAATGCCTATTTTTTGATCTGACCCTGACCATTTGGTAGTTTGAAAAGTACACATCTGTCCGAGTGATTCCATAGTTTATATGTATAACGCCCATATGTACCAAATACATGGAGAAAGTCAATCGTCCCAGTGGCTGCCACCAGGGATGAGAAAGAAATGAGTTTATTATTCCACCAAATCCGCTATAGCATGCGAAAACTATCCATGCAACTGCTACTGCCCACGACACACGTTTCAAAGACTCGTAAATTGCTGCCTCGAGAACTGTTATCGCGCGATCTGCGTTAATTGTGAAATATGGCCCATAGATAACGCCAAGGATAGCTGCAAAGCATACCAGCCATCCTAGCAGTTGTATTGGCTATAACAAGTAAAAATGTCATGACAGATTGTTATGAATCTAGCAGCCAATATTCGTACCTTTGTTGGTCGCAACGATTTGGTTCTATTTTTATGCAGGAAATAGCCGAAACCTACTCCAATAAGCCAAACGGAGTATCTAGTGTGAGTTGGTTTATAGATTAGTCCCATTTGATTACGGCCCGTTGCTCTAGAAGACATTACAAATTAATAGAAATGTTTTCCATGACAAAGTTGTTTGCTTACCCCGAGAAATCGTTATAGCCTTCCGCAAAATATATTCCAATAATGCAACCAATTGACAGTATTGACAGTATTATCATGACAGGAACGAATTTGCGGCCCCATTTCCATAGAGGGATCAATATCAATGGGGAAAGGATGTACAGTTGAGTATCTACAGCTAAGTACCAGGTCTGGGCAACGCACTGTTCGATTGAGTGTTGACATGAAGCGCGATTAAAATTTTTGTTATATCCGTCCGTCCAACCAAACTTACCGTACTGTCTGGATTTACATAGTTTTGCACATATAACAATGTGGACCACCAGTTTGCGTTACACTCGTGTATAACGGTTTCATATACACTTTTGTACGGACCGGAGCCAATGTACTTAAAGATACTGACAAAGAATAAAATCATTGCTGCAACTGGAGGTGTCAGTCGTAAAAGTCGGTGGAAATACATCATAGGCACATTCAGTTTTCCCTTGCTTAATGGTAGTAATTATAATTAATTACGTAGGTAGGTATCTCAAGTAATTTTTTTTTAAGTAAATGATACCTTTTATCCAATTCGCGGAATGCAATCCATGCGATAAGCAGACCGCTTATAAAGAAGAATGTATCTACGGCGACCGTTGCATTAATAACATGCATTGAAGAGGCGGCTGTGATAAACTGCATCATGCGTCAAAAATGCATGCAGATACTTTTAATTTTTATAATGTACTTACGGGTAAAAGGTCAAACAGATTAATTGCTGGCAACGGTACAAAGAGGTAGTAGTTGTGACAATAGAGAACCCAAAACATCGAAAGTACTTTAATGCCGAGAAGGCAATCAATATTGTTCGGTGATCTTGTGGTACTAATTGCGAATAATTTTTTTCCATTGGTGTATAGAGAAAATGCTAAAAGGGATGGTGTCACAGGCTCTACGACAGATGGCGTATTAGTTCATTGGAAGGACTTAACATTTTGTTTTCTTACTCTTATACTGCTGGGTATACACATCGTAGGCCGTACTCAACACCATCATTGCTCCTATAATTGAGAAAATAATTCTGAAATTAAAAACAAAAAAAAAACAACTACATTAAGATTGGAAACCTTTTCTTTTTAAATAGTCGTTCTTACATTCCAACAATATTGATTGCATTAAATTCTGGATTTTTCTCGGTTATACAACGACTGACTTGGATACCAGAAAGCGCTCCGTTAAAAATTTCATCGGCTGAAGTTTGAAATATTGCCTGAATGTGGGCTGGATCGCAGACGTCGGGTATGCACACTCCGATTCTTAGCTGTGCTATATCATTCACAGTTACATCTCCAACTCGGGGGTTGTAGTTTATATTCAGGTCAGTCACAGGCTGATTTTGTGTCAGTGGTAGAGATGCAAAACAGTATTGTCCCTTTATGCTGCCAATAGGGGTTTGAAAGTCCGCCGATATTCTAACGCACTGGTCAAAATTACCCAGGCTTGTTAGATGACCAAGTAAGATACCTGATGGCAAACTACCCCAAGAGTCCATAACTGCAAAAAAAGAGAATAATGTATGTACTAAACTTAGATGTAATTAAAAAAATTATGTAACTCGAAAACTCGAAAGTTTGAATAGACGCTGTTTAACTCTACTCGTATACTATGATATGTCTTATGTATAGAGATGAGAAATTACAGAGTTTTGATATTCTATTTAGGTCGAAAACGATCTCAAATTTGATGTCAGAAAAGGATTTAGACAAGATACTAAATACTAGATACTTCTTCGATAAGGATTTGGCCCATGATGCTCATAGGGTTCTCTGGGAGAAACTTGAGGTAATATGAATGGGCCACCTACCCAAGACACAGACTTTTTCCCTTCATTCGTTTACTGTTTAGTTTTATGTTCCTTAATTAATGATTAATGATTAAAGCGCAGTATCCTGCTTGCGCTAAATTTTAGCGACCGCACTTCTCTCCACAGCACAGATAAATGCTCGCTGAATTCGTTGTACAGATATACATAGATAGGTCACACACTAATATTTTATTGCCACATGTATTTTGA
The DNA here is from genome assembly GCA_955612985.1 of Cheilosia scutellata. NCBI lineage: Eukaryota > Metazoa > Arthropoda > Insecta > Diptera > Syrphidae > Cheilosia > Cheilosia scutellata. The sequence goes on along the minus strand of OY015312.1, from coordinate 62,705,540 downwards.
TTTTTGTTATTTTTTCACGTTTTTCCTGTTCACTAACATCGATTTTCAAGTATTCCATGAAATAGTTGATTCAGAATTTGTTTTGTTTCGGAAAAGTCAAAATTTATCGCCGATTTAATGTACCAGACAATTCTTTCGTGAGCTAAATCAGTGGAGACATTTTCTTGGCTGAGTATAACAAAATTGTACGTAGTATGTACAATACAATAGAATACAATACAATGTTATACTCGACTGACAATAGGCATATTTTTTGGCAATCTATAGCTAGCTTACTTTTACTTTTACATGCAAAACTGTTATACTAACTTTTGGTTATGTTATACTCACTTTTGGTTTTACATGCAAAATTGTTATACTCACTTTTGGTTTTGTTATACTCACTTTACAAAAAAATACGCCTTATATGAAAATAAGAATTTAGCGTGCGGAAGAGGATATTGCTTTGCTAAACTGCCTCGCTAAATTTTATCTCTGTAGCCATCTTTGTATGGGAGATAAAATTTAGCGCGAGCAGGATACTGAGCTTAAATGAAAAAAAAAATGAAATGACAATGACAAAAAAAAACCATTTACCTTGAAATTCCAACGAAGTCCGTGCGCACGAAAATTTTGGTTTCTTGTTAGGTTTGTATTCTATATGATGTGCACTTATTCTGTATATGGGTCAATATTTCAAAACATTAATATTTTGGACCTCGAAATGGACATTTACTAAAATAATCCAATTTAATTTTTATTTTTTTTTTTTTGGTTACTCTGTATTTAAGAAAAATTATTAAATATTTTAAGCCAATGGGCCACCAAATTTTATTAATTTTAAATAATTTTTTTCACGGGAATGACAGAACTAACATGGAAATGACAAAATCGTATCTTGGTAACGGCAAGACATTTTCGGTTTTTTTATTTACACTTTTGCGAGGCGCCATGATAAGCACAGATGACCTTTTATATCAATTTGAAATAAAAAGTGATAATATTTGAACATTTTTTGCAATATGATTGAGTATGTCATTTGCGTGTCCAAATTGTCATTACCGTGTATGCCACGGGAACCATGGAAATGACGACATGGAAATGACATCGAAAGGTATTTCTCTGAAATAAAACCGAACTTTACTGAATATTGTCCTAAAAACGCATACAAATTATTAAGTACATAAAAAAGGCATGCATTGGAAAAAATATTTGATTTAATTATTTCAGTATTACATTCAAAAACACTAACCACAGTAATGACAACTTTGGATAACGAAAACATGAAACGCCGTAACCACATGAAAGAAAAGTCACTTCTGATATATATATGGGCTTATTGCGAAATGTTCCAAAAACAATCAATATGTCCCGTTATTAATGTGAAATCCGCCGCCTAGTTTGCGGCCGTTAATTCAATTTTTTTAAATATTTACTTTTTGTCACGGGAATGACAATTTTTTTGGGGACAATCACTAAATACCTTCCACGTAATTTTTTAAATTTCCTTAAAATAAATTGACTGGGCCCCAGTACTCATTGTCCTTTCTTCTTCAAGGCTTCATCAATAAAAATTGCAAACCGGCTTACATTTTACAAATAAAATACATTTGTTAAATGAAGGTACAACTTAGGACATGCCATGGTAATGACATTTTGGGTGTTTAAGTTAAAATTTCGGCATTACTATGCATTTTTATTTTTATTTTTTTATGTGTACATGTTAAAAGAGTTTCTGCAGAAACGTGTCTTAGTCGAATATTAAAAAAAAAATAATGTTTTTTAGCCTATAAATGCCTGACCGCAAAATATTAATGTTTTGAAATATTGACCCATTTACACTTTTCTCGCCAATTTTCTTTTTTAAATCTTAAAGCATTTAATGTAATATCATTCTTTTGAAATTATAGTACAACGAAACGAAAGGTTGTTGGCGTGCATAGTTTGTAGGGAAACATTTATCTGATTGGTGCTCTCGCACTCACGCCAAATGTCACAAGAAAGATGGTAAAATAAAATTTCGAACATAAAATTTGCATTTGAACGGCATTATTATTGGTTCTAGAGCGAAAGTAATATCGTGTTCGATTGGTAATCCAGAACCGTCCGGAAGCAATCCGAACGCTTCTGAAAGCGTTCGATTGGCACTCAACTGACAGTTCTTCTACTGAAAAGAAGAGAAATTTGCTTCTGGATTTGAATTCAGAATCGCGGAGAGTTCTTCCAGACGCTTCTGGATTACCAATCGAAAACGACATAATAGTTCTGATAAGCTGTCTTGTTCAGTATTGTTTTATGTATACACTTTTCTACTGGAATCTGAAATTTCTGTATATTTTCGTTTGATTTCTGTATTTCTGTAGGCAAGGTAAAAATTCTGTAGATATACAGACAATTCTGTAGGGTTGGCATCAGTGTGTTACTGTATAATAATATTTCAGTGCCTTATGTCCCTTTTGGCACGGTACACGTACAGCGCAAAGTATACCTTAAAATCCTGATTTAAAAATTGCAGCAGAACTTACATGGCAACACATCTAAACTTGGGAATCGGCTAACTATCTCCTCCATTGCACCAGCACATCTTTCAAAATTATATATCCCAGTATTTCGAACGGATTTGTCATATGAATTCAAACTGCCATTTTTAATTTGATCAAAAAACATAGTCGTCAAAATATCACTGGGAACAGTTACATTGTTTACAAAATAAATCGCATCGTTTTTAGTTATTAACACACTTAAGGCAAGCAAGACAATTATTGGCAGCCCTTTTGCCATTTTTTTTTTCAACAATATTCCGCTCGCTCTATTTGAGTATTGAATTACTGTTGGCTTGGCTATTGTACTACTGGGTCTTAAATTAGTGTTCACTGCAAAGTAATCTAAACTCATTGTTGCTTTTATTGGTATTATTGGTTTCAGATTAAAAAAATCGATAAGGCAGATATGCTGTCATTTTGTATAAATCGATTATTCTACTACTTCAAAATCTACATAATTTGACCGTCAAAATCATTGGATTTGAGGTTAGAGTCTACATTGACCATTAATCATCGTTCAATTCTACCCAGTTTTTTATGGAGTAGACCAAATGTTCTATACAAATATTAGCTTATCTGCTTTATCGAAGTCTGCTTTATCGATAGTCAGAAACCAATAAGGATAATAAAAGCAAGTTTAGATTATTTTGTAGTGAACTTAAAGTCGACTTTTGGTTTTGTTCTGCAGATGCAGATCGTTAATTTGTTATGGACAGTAGTTGCATATGGCGGAACCAACTTTTTAGATTTCGTCTACACAATTAAAGTCGAATATTTAGCATGCAATTGCAATACTTTGACATATTAGGAGCTAGTGTCGGTGAGGATTTTTCAGAACTAGCCAGGGTTCCAAAATAGAGATGATTGCACCTGAACCCTTTAAGGGCCAACAGCAGCTGACTGTGGGTTGCTGATGGCCTTAGAATATACTACCACTTTCTTTCAAAGGGTAACTTTTATACCACGGAAACAAATCTTACTACAACACAATGACTCGGATATCCAGATGATCCAAATGTTGACGACCCTATACCAAACGAATGGAGGACAACGAAATTCGGATCTGCACGTGAAATGGCCAAAACTTAAGCAGACCGTGTGCTTTTGATATGGGAATTGGGAACCCTGGACAAGTACAGTGGCAGCACTATAAACGTATCGGCACATTGCAGAGCCAATGTACGAAAGTTCTACGATAGAAGGTAAAAAGATCAGACCCGAACAGAAGCTTTCAAAGATGATCATATGGGAATACGGTGGTACATATATGCACAGTTGGTGCTGAGGATTTGGAAGTAAAACTTCCGTAGATAGAAAAACTAAACAACTCGCTTTCAGGCAGTAGGTATGATCCGTTCAACCTTCAATGAGGACAAAACGAGGTACCTAATATGCTGTCATCGAGAAGGGACTCTCAACGATGCAATGCACTGACATGACTTTAAAGCAATTGAAGATTTCGCGCACCTATAGACTCTATACAATTACCTCGCAAAATGACATCGGTGCAGAGATGAAAGAAAGACTCACTCTTACCAATTGCCTGTTTCTTCGTACTAAAAAGGTATCTTGACGTAAGTTACTTTCATATAGAACAAAGAAGATAGTATACAAGTCCTTAATTATCGCAGTATCGCAGCGCGCACAAGCGTCATCCAAAAATCAAACTAAATTGAAAGACACTGAACTGATCCGCGACCTAAGTAACTGCCCCAGCCCTGCTTTATGATGGCGCTGCAACTTGGTAGAAACGTACCGACTTAAAGTGCTTATCGATAAATATCATTTACTATTTGCACCAGTTCCAGTAAGCACGGTGACCCTTATCAATCGCATAGCACACACATGAATCGATTTAAATGTTTGAATTGACCAAGTTACCACTGTAGTTTATTGGAGTACTTAACATGAGTCATATAAATTTTAATGGCATACGACCACACTTTTATGGATCAAGTACTGATAGTGATGTTAGTAATCTGCCGCATAATTAGCACAAACAACAATATAGTCTTCTGGCCTAGGAGCGTACTCTATCCAACAGATTATCAAATTGGCAATATATTATTACAGACTTGCATAAAAGTTCCCCTACAAAATTTGGTTTTAATAAGTTGTATTTTAAAACAAGTCTTTGTTTTATGATTAGATACACAGGGATTTATCCGCCGCGCAGCTTCGCTTCCGTTACAGACGTAAGTTTTGGTTAGGTTAGTGAGTTGGCAAGACAGGAGGAACAAGTACGCGCCAGGCGCCACACTTAGAACAATGTAGATCCATTGTGATGTCATAGGTGTTTATGACTCCCACACTAAACCTATAAAAAATCTACGATTTGGTTAACCATCCCGAGGTATTTGCAAATTTAAATAGGTAATTTATGGACCTGTAGAAAAGTTCTTCTAAGTCCTCGAAAAAGTGACAACCCATAACTCTATTTCGTATGTGGCAAAGCGATGAGCAGTGGCAAGCAAAGTGTGTGCACCTCCTCGTCAGCGCAACCTCTGCACAGATCGTCTGTGCTGATTCCCATTTTCCTGGTTAATTAGTATTACGAACAGAAGTACCTAGTAGCTAGCTAGTGCTTTGCTATGCGCTCAATATGGAATGAACAAACAAATTTTCTTTATACAAACTGAATCTAATAATTCAGGCCCCAAGCAAAATGTCCAAAATCTGAGATATAAAAAATAAAGATTTTCCCATACAAAATTGTACCTCCTTTTGAAGTTCCTCCCTTCAGCCTATAACTGATTTATTTTCAACTTATTTCTACCTTGACATACCGAACGCAGTAATTCAGAACGCTGATGAAACGAAAAAGCGACAGAAAATAGCTGGGAATGCTCACAGCTCAGACAGAAAGGGAAATTGGAGAGTAACGAAAAGGTGACAGACTTGAGAGAATTAGGGCGAGAAAAAGGGTGGCAAAGGGCAAGTAGCTCGGATGGAATGGGTCATGAATTTTCAAGTTTGACTTCTATCAATTAGTTCTCTAGTCTGACATTTTTTTAAGAAAAACGTCTTACGACTCTATGACCAAAAGAAAAAGTAACAGGTACCGGGAGAAGAAGGTGCGATTGGTAAAGCAGCTCACACAGAATAGGACGAAATGAAACGCTCGTTGGAAAGTTATTCCTAAACTGCGATGAAACGGAAAAGCGACATAAAGACTGGAGGGGCTATTGTGTTTTGTAAAACGGCTCGGACGTAATGACATATAGGAGATAAACGAAAGGTGACAGATTCGGTTCCGAATAGGGAACAAAAAGAGAAAGAGTAATGTGCAACTCGCACTACATAATTGCCTTATCTGCGAGTAATGAAATTGATGAACTTTAGCGTTGTTACGATTCCTTCTTTTGTATATTGACAACATTCGATACAACGGAGATCAGTTGCGGAGTTGCAAATTAACTCGTAAGCGATCTCCTTGTTATCTTTTGCAGGGACGTTGGTTGGCCACCCAGATTGCAATATGTTGAAGGAAGGAAGAAAATTGTCATAACAATTTTTCCAAAGATTCAACAGTCTACCAACAGAAATAAAAAACGAAACAAATTTTTATCTATTTAAAAGAAAATTTACAGAATTTGCAAGATCAATTAATTAAATAAAATTAAAAACATACTTATTTTAAACTTATACGTACTGTAAATCCAAAACCACTCTTGTAAACTATTTATAAAACGAAAATGGGTTTTCTAAGCTAAATAAAATAAATATCTATCTATCTAATCCTAGCTCACTGCTTAGATTATTTTATTTTTCCGTGAAAATCTCATACCTTAATTACATTTTACTTTATTTGTAAATTCGTTTGTATGAGGAACAACAACAAGGTGAGTAACATAAATAAAAATTAACATTAAACTTTGTTTTTAGATTTTTATACCCGTTAAGTGGAGCTCATCTCATACATGTAATATGAGTCCCCCAGAGAGTAGCTACGCAAATGAAAAGAAGTGGGTTGAAGGTCAACGCGGTGGGTTATGTCGAGGAGATTAAACCAGTGATGCCATTCTGACCGGATTCCGGTCATATCTGACCGGAATCTGTTTACTCTGACCGGAGAAAATTTTGAAATCCGGCCTAACCGTTTTTTGACCGGAACGAAAAATGTTTTTAACCGGAAAACCCTTTTTTGACCGGAAAAATAAAATTTCCCTACTGACTATAAATAAAGATAGATTTCTATAATTTGAATATAACTTTGCCATACATTACGAACATGCTCCCAAGTTCAAACAAATTCTGCTCAAGGAGCAGGATAATAAATTATCTTATAGGCTTGTTGACGTTTTCTTTTGCTAGAATTTTGAAGAGGAAATTAATAATATTGAATTTCAATTAATTAAAGTGTGAAATTCGATAAATCTCAGATTGGTGAACTACTCTTTTCAAGTGTCAGAAAATTATTCGAGAATAATTACTTAGCCCAATTGACACGGCCTTAGTACATGGCCTGGGCATACACGTCCTCCCATGACTTTCATTTCCATTAACAATTTGGCTACACACAAAAACCAGGCGTCATTGCAATGAAATAAAATTTGGCTGGTAAAAGAATAGTGAAATTGAAAACACAAAAGTGTATTTCAGAACTTAAAACATGTCATATAAAATGAAAAATTAGTTTCAGTAAATTTTAAACAAACGAAATAAAAAACAAGTTCACAAACTCAAGATTCACATATTATAAAAACGTTTTCTAAACATAACATAACATAAAAATTCGTAAATTGTATAGGAAGGTATAGGTATTTTCTCTTTTTGACCGGGTTTCAGGTCAAAAATTCTCATTTTAACTTTTGACCGGAATTTTTGACCGGATTTAGAAAATAAAAATCCGGTCATTCGGTCAGATTTGACCGGATTCACTTTTTTTTAGTGGCAACACTGGATTAAACATGTGACTCCGTCGTAAAAAAAATGGTGGGCCACGGTTTTCGACCTCGTCTATGACCGCCACACGACAAAATAACTAATTTAAAGGCACTGATTATATCCAATCGTGGCTCTTAATAAGAGTCTCACTTGCCGCTTGTCCGGCAAGTGACGGCAAGGGACATTCGTCCCCTTGAATGTGTTTTTTTCAAAGTCAAAGTTCTTATGCCAACTCAACTCTGCCCTATCTCAACTACGTAGGTACGTATACGCAGACGTTTTAGTGCGCAGCCAAAAGTATCTGTTCCTAGAACTGGACAACAAATCGTACACAGGACGTCCGTCCCTGTAAGCAGTCAGTGACTGTCGTCACGAAGAGACACATCTTGTGAGTTTTTATTTTTAGTAAGACGTTCATCGTTAAAATTGTTATATTTCTCTTCGAGGTAGCTGCAACAAAATATCAACTCTGGAAGGTTGCGAATGACGACCGAAAAGATGGAAAAAGCTAGCTGGAGTAGTCTGCAACGTGGGGAAGGATCCCACATTCAGCCGGCCACAAATACTCAAGGTCATTATACCTGCTGGTTACAGGCGTTTGTCTATAATAGATAGAAGGTCGATTCATAGTTAATTTTTTGCTTCCTGTTTGTCTACCTACTACACATAGATTCGTCGGCGAGGCTAAAATCAATTGGAAAAAGGAAAAGGAAGACGTTTTTACATTTCTGAATGGAAGGAAGAAATGGTTTCATTAATGGGAAAAAAGGTTAGCGGATGATCACGATCTACAGTCCATTGATTTTTTTCACTAGGGTTATTGTACAATAAATTGGTGAGGAGTAAAGGGATCGCGGGGAATAAGGGGGGTCTCACGAACCGTTAGCCGTATGAAATCGCAATTTTGTATGTCCTGTTGCGGGGCCATATTAGGTACCTGAAAAGAAAAAAAAAAAAATTACCCACAAAACGTAAACAAACAATTTGCACGGTGGTTTGCCTAGTAAAATCCATGATCTAGGACAAACTACACGTGCAAATACATAAAACTCACCTGTGATATGGTCCATCGCAACCACCTATTATGTACCTGGAATAAAAAGAATATTTTGATCACCAAAAATTACAAAATTATGAAAAATATCATAATTTATTACCTGTGATGTGATCGTCCATGTGCAATTCCCATTTCCATTTGTTTTGACAGTTCGTAGTTTTTGCATTTGTTGCATCGCCCCCATGCAAAATTATGTGCTCATCTCTTCTCTCAGTTCTCTTGTCATTCAGGTTAACGATGTGTAAGGTAAACATATTACCGACATACCGACATCGAGATATTAAGCTCGACCGCAAGTTTTGTTTACGTTTAGATTTTTAGAATTTAGTTTTATTGTGCAATATTTATGTTATTTATTTATTTTATTTATTTATACGATTATTTTATTGACTGGCTTACTATTAGATACTAGACATTGACAACAAACGAAACAACAAGAATCAGCAAAACGTTAAAAGAAGAGAAAGTAGAAGGAGGAGAAAAGCGAGACTCGGTATAGAAAATAGAAATGAAACAAGAAAAGGTATAAACGAGAATATAAGAGTACGATCAATAGAAGAAGTAAACATAGGAAGAAGGGGAAATAGTGGTCATGGAAGCCAATACATTGAACAATTTTTTTTTGCATATGGTCAACCGGCTGATAGATCATAATATAGGCTCAGAGACAGGGTAAAGGAAAGGGGTAAACAGCGTCACACATAGAATTTGTGAAATTTACCGGCAGGGTGTAATGACCGACTAACAGACCGGCCCTCACTTTTCTTGTGATTCGACTAGCTTGAGGTTGTCATAGTGCAGAGAACACAAAATTCAATTTCGACCGTAGTCATTGCAAGTGCAATTTAATTCGCGCAATACAGTGGCGTGCAAATAATTTTTTTATTTTTCTGGGGTGAGTTATTTGAAAGGAAATTTTGTTTTCTGTATAAAATTAATATTGGAATTTGTGCAGGCAGTGAAACTATTGAATCCCATATTTCAAGGAAGAGGTCTGGTTCTGTAAAATTACAGTTTACGAAATCCGATATATATAGGGATACAGATATATGTATATACGATACGTATAAGCGGAAAATAACTAAATCGCAGGTATGTACTTATGACATTGATTTCGGTGGCTAAATTGAAGGTGACTCTTATATTTTGTGTAGGAACTCGGTTCTTAAAAACCCCAAATTTTAGCCCTTGCGTCCGGCTGTACCAAAGTCCGTTGCACCGGTCCATAATTTTGATGCCGTAAAGTATCTACCGGTGGCTTTTCGGACACAGCGACGGGCAAGGTGACCGTCAACTTAGGGCAACCAAAACCGAGGCGATACGACCTAAGGCCTCTTCCCAATTTTAAAATCTGGTGGGGATTTAAATAGCAACGAAGTTCATCGTTTAACTACAAAAATCGACAGCGCAGTGCAACAGTGGGTTCAGGGTGCTTCGCCACCGCCAGCGATAGGAAGCGCCAACAACAATTTTAGTGCTCCGAAATCGGAGGAGCTCCCTAAAAACAACAAAAAGTGCTCCGAAATCGGAGATAAAGATAAAAAGCAGAAAAAAAAAAAGAATTTTGAAAGTGAATTTTAAAGTAAATTTTAGTTTTAAGTAGAATTGCATTTTGAATTTTGTGAATTTAACGTAAGGTTAGGTGAATTATTAGATTTAGTTTTTTTTTGAATTCTGCTTTTAATATTTTTGTTTTGTGCGCGTAATTAAAAAGGTGAATTGCCTCAACGAATATCATCATCCTTCATCGTGCTGGCGCCAGGACAACGGGGGATCTTCAGTAGAGTAATCGTGAGTAATAGTTTTTAAGTTATTTGAATTGAAATTTTAGGTTAATCATTTTATAGTATTAAGAGCAGAAGTTTTAGTAGATTTTAGTTTTTTTTTTAATAAATTATGAACTGTTCATCATCGTATTCGTGAATGTGTGCTAATTTCGGTGTGATGTTTGTCTTAATTCGTCGCAATCGGTGTGTGGATGACGGACAGGCCGTCCTTCGGTGGTTTACGATGACAGTACCGACTTTTACGAACGGTGACGACAGGACTTAACTTCGACCGACTTTCTTCGATGGGGTAGGTTGTGACTAGGAGGTGTTTAGGGGCTACCACTCGCAATATCGGCCAGAGTGGTAGCATTCGGTAGTGTCCACTGACACTAAGGGTGGGCTGGTCAACCTATGCCATCAACAACAGGCATGTTTCGTTGTCTTGGCGAACCTTTGCCTTTAAGGGACGGCAGGAAGGGAAGTTGCGGTTAGGGTATAGTTAATTTAGGATAGTTTAAGTTAGTTAGGTTTATAGTTTTGGTGTTGGGTAGATATAGATTAGGTTAGCTAGAGTTAGTTAGTTTCGCGGTAACCTTCCCGTCCTTCCTTGGGGGCAAAGACAAAAGTTCTAGGGCGTTTCCTTTTCACTTTTTACTCTCTCGTCTTCTTTCTCTTTCCTATTTTGTTCATGGTCCGTCCGAAGTCAATTTAAAGTAGCTTTCTCATCTTATTTTTTTTTCTTTTTGATTTTTTTTTGGCACGATACAAAAGAGTGCTGAGCAGGTGGTATATGGTAAGGGGGCAAGAACAACCCCCGTCCGACGAGCTGAGCCGAGCGACCGCAAGCGTGCCGTGCCCTCCTTGCCTATACCGAAGTTGCCCCTGTGGCTCGATCCTGGCTCGCAACAAATGGCGCCCAACGTTTTTTCGGCTAGGGCAATAGCGTCTCCAAGGGGATGATTTTCCTTCTTAGAAAATCATCGCCTTGGATTTGCAATAGCCTTCGCGTTTTTTTATTTAATTTTTCAACTTTATTTTAGTTTTACTTTTCAATCTTCTTCTAAGCCCAAGAACTGTTTACGCTTTTGTGTTCAGCATAGATGGAAGGCGGCTGTCCAATCCTATGGGCAAGAGCCTGTGGATTTGTGAGGTAGCTGGAAATTTATGAAGGATTCAAGAGCGGCTTTCGGCTCTGACATGAACGGATGGCGGCTGTCCAATCCCTAAGCATATAGCCAGGGGATCTTGTGAGGTAGTCAACTGCTTATGTCAGAATCGAGAGCTAGGTTGAAGTGGATAGACCAGTCACTAGCTGCTGTCCGTTGAATCAGGGCATCAATGCTTAATCAACGTGAGCCGTGGGTGCTGGCCTAGAGACTTTAGCCGTGTTAGAGTTCATCCTGGATGTCCCAGCCAGCCTTGTATTTGATTTTACCAGATAGCAAGTAGTGGTAGGGAAAGAAGGGATGTACTCCGACACTCGTCAAGACTTCGAGACACTAGTCACAATCCGACTTTTCTCTGAAACGACATTTTACGAACTTCGACTTAACAAACCAAATACCACTGAGGAGATAACGGAAAACCTGTCAAGAAATCCACACACCAACGCAAGATAGATAAAAACAACCAATAGAGTTCAACAACGAACCAGAATTTTTTTAGTGCAGCCACATTAAAGTGAACAGCTACAAATAAATAATAACATATAGTTAAAGTAATACTGAAACAAAAAAAAAAAAAAAAAAAAAAAAAAAAAACATCGCTAGGTCAAATAGTCCTTGAATTCAGAAAAGTTTTGAATTTTATTTTGATTTTTTTAACCTTTTTTGAAATTTTTTTTTGAATTTTGATCACATTTTTGAATTTTATTTTATCACTAATTTAAGTTTTTTGAACTATTTTATCATTATTTTTGAATTTCTAAATTTAAACCACAACAAATTCCAACTCAAAGCTCAAAATGAGTGAGAGAGATAGGGCGAATAATGCTGGCAAAGGCGAAGCCCCAAGGGGTAAACAATTATACCAGGGGCCCCCTTTATTGTGGGACAGAAACAACCCCGGCCAGTCAGAGGGATTAAGACAGCAATCAGATCAGACGACAACACATCCTGCCGCGGTAACTGGAGGGTATGACTTTACGGACTTGACGACATACTCGCATGACTTCATGCATTTTAGTCAGGACGACGAACAAGACACACCGAGATGCAGTACCAACATGACAGACAAAACGAACCGGAAAGCAGTCCCTACCTTGGGTAGGATTCAAGAAGAGTTAGGGCAACAACCCCTTTCAATTAGATACTGTGAGTACGAAGGACAAGACAAGATGACGGAACAGTTTTCAACCCAGAAAAGGGTTCCGTTGAAAAAGCAAGAGGCAATTCCTCAAAAACAAACAACATTGCTACGAGACGAAGAAACCGCAGCAGGAGCAGGACTAACTAACGAACAAGGACAAACAGTTAGAAATTTACCCTCAAATTTCAGAAATTTGACACAAAGTACGAACGAACAAACTAGGGATATTCCAGAGTTAGTCTCCTGTGCTGCACGGGAGAACCAAGCTGACCTAATGACAGCCTTAGCTGGAACCATGAAGGACATGATGCTGTCCTTCCAAGACAATATGAAGGTCCTTTCTGAAAAGGTAGCCAACTTGGAACTCTCCGTGACAGCACAGAGGGACGAAGGGGTAACAGACATGAGGAATAGGACATTTAGAGGACAAAATACAGGACATAGGCTAACAACTGCTTTTGAGGCTAGGCATTATGATAGGTCCGATCAATGCCATCCACGCGAAATGGGACAAAGAACCGAGATGCCAATGCATAAGTGGGGAGTCAAATTTGATGGTACGCCGAAATCAATGTCTGTAGAAAGTTTCATTTTTAGGATCGAGACCTTACAGAAAAAGAGCGGTATCTCCAATGAACAGCTGTTTGCACAATTCCACATTTTATTGTCAGGGCCAGCAGAGAGATGGTACTGGCAATTTCTCCAAGAAAATGAGAACGATGGGGGGCTTAACTACTTTGACCTGAAGGGAGAATTAGTAAGGCAATTTAAAGATAACAAAAGAGACCATGAAATTTTACGAGCCATAATGGATAGAAGGCAGCAACCCCAAGAGAGTTTCGACGATTTCTATAGCGACGTGCGCTCGATGACGCTCCAGATGAGGAACCGACCTCACGAACTGGACCTTATAGATATTATGCGGCAAAATCTTAAAGACCGAATCGCGACGCTCATCTTCGGTTGCTCAATAACGAGCATCCAAGCGCTTAGGGAAGAGTGTAGAAGGGCAGAGCGACATCTAGCAGCGAGAGATTTTAAGTTTAGGCGACACGTAACAGAAATAGACGAAGAACGAGTAGGTTACGGAAATAGAAACGAGCCACGCGAAGACATAGAAGACCAATATGACGACGTAGAAATAGCTGCATTTCATCAGCAGCAAAACCGAAACAATCGACAAGGAAACAATATAAGGACTGATAGAATTGGTAGAGTAGAGAAAAATGTAGGTAATAGAGTAGATACTACAAGTAGGAATACAGCAGCGACTCCACCGGCATGTCACTCGAGTTTCCATACACTTACGTGTTACAGTTGTGGTCAGGGAAACCTCAGTTTCAAGTGTTCCAGGTGCCAGGAAAACTTGACAGCCGGCGGTGCATCCGGGAGCAGTCCGTCAGCACCGAGACCACTCCCGGAGACATTGACCAACCCAGAAGAATCCAAATTTTAAAAAGAGATGTATCTGTGGAGGATAACTCCAAACCTAATAAGTTCCCACCTAGAAAAAGTCTACACCAAAGGCTCCTGGAATACCAGGTAGCAAGAGTACGAATTTTCGGCGAAGAAGTGGCAGTGCCGGTGGAGAAATCCCGAAAATTTTTAAAAATACGCAAGCTGCGGGAAAAATGTGCAATAACTCGACGACGAATGGGTAGAATATTAGCTTCTGTAATCAACGTAAATGACGACAACAGACCCTACGCTAAGGTCAAGATAGCAGGTGAAGAGCTCCTGGGTCTGTTGGATAGCGGAGCTTCGATTAGTTGTTTGGGAAAAGGAGCACTCGAATTTTTAGATAGGCAAAAGATTTTAACAACAGAGATGACGACAAACATTAAAACAGCAGATGGGAATCATCAGCGCATAGTAGGACGCTTTAGAGCGATAGTCTCTTGGGGTGGCAAAGCCCACGAATTAGAATTGTTTATAGTCCCCAATTTACAACAAGAACTTTACTTAGGTGTCGACTTTTGGAAGGCATTTAAGGTCGCTCCGAACGTGATTGACGAGATAGACGCTCCATCGTCGACCACAGGTATTTTACCAGTCCAGGCACTATCACCATCCCAGTCAGAGCAGCTGGAGAGGCTCAAGAAGCTGTTCCCGTCGTTCGCGGTAATGGGATTGGGTAAAACCAGCATCGAAGAGCACATAATCGAGGTGGAAGATGAGAAAATTCCCATCAAGCAACGGCATTACCCAATCTCACCCGCGATCCAAAAGCTGTTGTATGACGAGCTCGACAGGATGATCTCTCTTGGAGTAATCGAAGAGAGTAACAGCCCTTGGAGCTCCCCAGTTGTTCTGGTTAGGAAACCCGGCAAGAACCGATTGTGCCTGGACTCCAGAAAAGTTAACTCTGTAACGAAAAAAGACGCTTACCCCCTTCCCCATATTGAAGGCCTACTAAGTCGGCTACAAGATACCCGATTTATTTCCGGGATCGATCTAAAGGACGCTTTCTGGCAGATTCCGCTGGAGAGCAAGTCAAGAGAGAAGACAGCCTTCACAGTCCCTGGACGGCCGTTATATCAGTTCACGGTTATGCCATTCGGACTGTGTAATGCCGCCCAGAGAATGTGTCGGCTTATGGACAAAGTCATACCCGCTCGTTTGAGAGAGTATGTCTTTGTCTATCTCGATGACCTCTTGGTTTGTTCTCCAGATTTCGAATCACACGCCAGATCGCTCGAAGAGGTGGCAAAATGTTTGAGGGAAGCGGGGCTCACAATCAATGTCGAGAAAAGCAGATTTTGTTACAGAGAGATTAAATATTTAGGATACATAGTCGGCGATGGATGCTTGAGGACAGACCCCGACAAGGTATCGGCGGTCGAGAACTTTCCTGTACCAAAGACTCCCAAACAACTCCGTCGGTTTCTGGGGATGACAGGCTGGTACAGACGATTTATACCGAACTTTGCGGCACTAGCTGCACCAATGACCGACTGCCTTAAAAAAGGACAAACTTTCTTAATGACGGACAAGGCGCTGAACGCGTTTCAAGAACTTAAGGCGACTTTGGTGTCCGCACCCATTTTGACAAATCCGGACTTCAAGAAACGATTCTACATACAATGTGACGCTTCGACATCGGGTGTAGGGAGTGTTCTCTTTCAGATGGATGCTGAAAACAACGAACGACCGATAGCATTCATGTCCCAGAAGCTTAATTCTGCTCAGCGGAATTATAGCGTAACGGAGCTTGAATGCTATGCGGCCGTCCTGTCTGTTAAGAAGTTCAGGGCTTACATTGAGGGACTACCTTTCACTGTGATAACGGATCATGCAAGTTTGAAATGGTTGATGACCCAAAAGGATCTGTCTGGCCGTCTGGCCAGATGGAGCCTCAAACTTCAGGCATTCGACTTCGAGATCGAACACAGGAAAGGTACCCAAAATGTGGTCCCTGATACTCTATCACGCGTCCATATGGAAGAGATCAATCCCGAAAACGAGACACTACAGGTTGATCTCAGTTCACCATATTTCTCGTCAGAGGAATACGATGAACTGAGAAAGACCATAAACGACAATCAGGACCGACTACCAGACATATGTGTTTCAGACGGATTTGTCTACAAACGAACTGACATACGAACTGGCGACGCGATACAAGACGACAGAGCCTGGAAACTCTGGATACCGAGGGAGTTGCGAGAGAGTCTGGTACAAGCAGCGCATAATTCACCATCATCGGGTCATGGGGGGATACACAAAACTCTATCGAAGTTAAGGCAGATGTACTTCTGGCCAGGAATGGCCACCGATGTACAAAGTTGGGTGAAATCATGCGACATATGCAAATGCTGCAAACCACTTAACATGATTTCTCGGCCGCCGATGGGACAGCAGACAATAACGGAGCGGCCTTTCCAACGACTATACATTGACTTCTTAGGACCTTACCCACGGACAAAGAACGGACATACACACATATTTATAGCGCTAGATCATTTTACTAAGTTTGTATTTTTAAGACCAATTAGAAAAGCAACGGCAGCGGAGGTAGTGAAGTACTTGGAAGAAAACGTATTCCATATCTTCGGAGTACCAGAATTTATACATTCGGACAATGGAAAACAGTTCATTTCAGAACTGTTTGCCAGCTTTCTGAACAAGTACGGGGTCAGACATGTTCGCACCGCATTCTACTCTCCTCAAGCAAATGCGTCAGAAAGAGTTAACAGGTCGGTCCTAGCCAAGATTAGGTCATACCTAAAAGACGACCAAAAGAACTGGGACCAACATGTTAGCGAAGCAGCGTTTTCCTTGAGGAGTGTAGTTCATGATGCGACCATGTTTGAACCCTACTACGCCGTATTTGGAAACCATATGGTACAGCACGCAAGTGCATATGAAGTGCTACGAAAACTAGACCAAATCAAAAACATGACTACCGAAGTCACTTCGAAGAATGACAAACTAGAGCTAATACGCAGTAAAATCTTTGACAATCTAGGGCTAGCGCACCAAAAAGCGACGAGAACGTATAACACTAGGTGTAGGGATGTGCAATATAGAGTAGGACAATTAGTATATAGGAGAAATTTTAAACAAAGCAACCAAATTGACAATTACAACGCTAAGCTAGGACCGAAATTCATTAAAGGGATTATTTTAAAAACGATTGGGAATTCCCTATATGAAGTAGGCAATGTAAGCGGAGAGAAGGCGGGTGTTTATCACGCTAAAGACCTGCATACGTAAGCCACATAGGCCTACAAATCTTGACGCACTCACGCCTGCCGTTGCTTTCTATATTAGCTGTGATATTTATGTATTTTTATGTTATTTATTCAATGTGTCGTTATTTATTTATTTATTTTATAGAGATTTATTTACATATATTTATTTATTACATAGTTTATTTATTTATTATAGAGATTTTATTTATTTATTTATTTATTTAACTTCATATTAAGGCCATGATCTGTGATATCTACCTTTAGTTATGTCTTTTATGTTATTTATTTATTATATCATAGTTTATTTATCTATTTGTTTATCAAAACAAACAACTGAGATTGCGATTCCGTAAGCAAACGGATTACTGCACATCCGAAGCAGAGATCAGCTGGCACACAGCTGCTGATATCTCTAAACACAATACTCGACGAAAACCAAAACAAAACACAAAAAAAAAAAAAATCACAACAATAATAACCACAACACGGTAAATTATCGTACTTGAGGCACTTTATTTTACATTGCACATAGGTACACACACTTTCGCACAATTACACTATGCCCGGCTAGGTTATATGTATCCCAGGGAGTGGGCCCTTGCCACACGATGCAATGTCCAGATCGAGCCAATATAATTTTAATCCAAACATGATTAAGGACCCCTTTTTTCTACGAGGTCGTTAGCCTCACGGCCACTCGGCAAACGCCGTCGAGCCTGTTGCGGGGCCATATTAGGTACCTGAAAAGAAAAAAAAAAAATTACCCACAAAACGTAAACAAACAATTTGCACGGTGGTTTGCCTAGTAAAATCCATGATCTAGGACAAACTACACGTGCAAATACATAAAACTCACCTGTGATATGGTCCATCGCAACCACCTATTATGTACCTGGAATAAAAAGAATATTTTGATCACCAAAAATTACAAAATTATGAAAAATATCATAATTTATTACCTGTGATGTGATCGTCCATGTGCAATTCCCATTTCCATTTGTTTTGACAGTTCGTAGTTTTTGCATTTGTTGCATCGCCCCCATGCAAAATTATGTGCTCATCTCTTCTCTCAGTTCTCTTGTCATTCAGGTTAACGATGTGTAAGGTAAACATATTACCGACATACCGACATCGAGATATTAAGCTCGACCGCAAGTTTTGTTTACGTTTAGATTTTTAGAATTTAGTTTTATTGTGCAATATTTATGTTATTTATTTATTTTATTTATTTATACGATTATTTTATTGACTGGCTTACTATTAGATACAAGACATTGACAACAAACGAAACAACAAGAATCAGCAAAACGTTAAAAGAAGAGAAAGTAGAAGGAGGAGAAAAGCGAGACTCGGTATAGAAAATAGAAATGAAACAAGAAAAGGTATAAACGAGAATATAAGAGTACGATCAATAGAAGAAGTAAACATAGGAAGAAGGGGAAATAGTGGTCATGGAAGCCAATACATTGAACAATTTTTTTTTGCATATGGTCAACCGGCTGATAGATCATAATATAGGCTCAGAGACAGGGTAAAGGAAAGGGGTAAACAGCGTCACACATAGAATTTGTGAAATTTACCGGCAGGGTGTAATGACCGACTAACAGACCGGCCCTCACTTTTCTTGTGATTCGACTAGCTTGAGGTTGTCATAGTGCAGAGAACACAAAATTCAATTTCGACCGTAGTCATTGCAAGTGCAATTTAATTCGCGCAATACAGTGGCGTGCAAATAATTTTTTTATTTTTCTGGGGTGAGTTATTTGAAAGGAAATTTTGTTTTCTGTATAAAATTAATATTGGAATTTGTGCAGGCAGTGAAACTATTGAATCCCATATTTCAAGGAAGAGGTCTGGTTCTGTAAAATTACAGTTTACGAAATCCGATATATATAGGGATACAGATATATGTATATACGATACGTATAAGCGGAAAATAACTAAATCGCAGGTATGTACTTATGACATTGATTTCGGTGGCTAAATTGAAGGTGACTCTTATATTTTGTGTAGGAACTCGGTTCTTAAAAACCCCAAATTTTAGCCCTTGCGTCCGGCTGTACCAAAGTCCGTTGCACCGGTCCATAATTTTGATGCCGTAAAGTATCTACCGGTGGCTTTTCGGACACAGCGACGGGCAAGGTGACCGTCAACTTAGGGCAACCAAAACCGAGGCGATACGACCTAAGGCCTCTTCCCAATTTTAAAATCTGGTGGGGATTTAAATAGCAACGAAGTTCATCGTTTAACTACAAAAATCGACAGCGCAGTGCAACAGTGGGTTCAGGGTGCTTCGCCACCGCCAGCGATAGGAAGCGCCAACAACAATTTTAGTGCTCCGAAATCGGAGGAGCTCCCTAAAAACAACAAAAAGTGCTCCGAAATCGGAGATAAAGATAAAAAGCAGAAAAAAAAAAAGAATTTTGAAAGTGAATTTTAAAGTAAATTTTAGTTTTAAGTAGAATTGCATTTTGAATTTTGTGAATTTAACGTAAGGTTAGGTGAATTATTAGATTTAGTTTTTTTTTGAATTCTGCTTTTAATATTTTTGTTTTGTGCGCGTAATTAAAAAGGTGAATTGCCTCAACGAATATCATCATCCTTCATCGTGCTGGCGCCAGGACAACGGGGGATCTTCAGTAGAGTAATCGTGAGTAATAGTTTTTAAGTTATTTGAATTGAAATTTTAGGTTAATCATTTTATAGTATTAAGAGCAGAAGTTTTAGTAGATTTTAGTTTTTTTTTTAATAAATTATGAACTGTTCATCATCGTATTCGTGAATGTGTGCTAATTTCGGTGTGATGTTTGTCTAAATTCGTCGCAATCGGTGTGTGGATGACGGACAGGCCGTCCTTCGGTGGTTTACGATGACAGTACCGACTTTTACGAACGGTGACGACAGGACTTAACTTCGACCGACTTTCTTCGATGGGGTAGGTTGTGACTAGGAGGTGTTTAGGGGCTACCACTCGCAATATCGGCCAGAGTGGTAGCATTCGGTAGTGTCCACTGACACTAAGGGTGGGCTGGTCAACCTATGCCATCAACAACAGGCATGTTTCGTTGTCTTGGCGAACCTTTGCCTTTAAGGGACGGCAGGAAGGGAAGTTGCGGTTAGGGTATAGTTAATTTAGGATAGTTTAAGTTAGTTAGGTTTATAGTTTTGGTGTTGGGTAGATATAGATTAGGTTAGCTAGAGTTAGTTAGTTTCGCGGTAACCTTCCCGTCCTTCCTTGGGGGCAAAGACAAAAGTTCTAGGGCGTTTCCTTTTCACTTTTTACTCTCTCGTCTTCTTTCTCTTTCCTATTTTGTTCATGGTCCGTCCGAAGTCAATTTAAAGTAGCTTTCTCATCTTATTTTTTTTTCTTTTTGATTTTTTTTTGGCACGATACAAAAGAGTGCTGAGCAGGTGGTATATGGTAAGGGGGCAAGAACAACCCCCGTCCGACGAGCTGAGCCGAGCGACCGCAAGCGTGCCGTGCCCTCCTTGCCTATACCGAAGTTGCCCCTGTGGCTCGATCCTGGCTCGCAACAGTCCATAGAAAAGTCAAAATTATTACATGCCTCATTCATTGTTTTTCAAAATTCGTCCCATAAGGTTTGAAAAAAGGGGATGCACACTTTTCTATTTCGACCTTACTACGCTTAAATTGCTATTAAAACTCATGTAGGTCTAAGAAAACAGCAATTATAGTAGTTTACGAAGAGGCATTCCGATAAAATATTTTGTAGTATTAAAAAAGAGGTAAAAATATAAACAAGCGTACATACATATGATAACTCAAATAAATTATAATTGTATTTAAAAAGAAAAGAGGACATGGCTAGTAGATATCTATAATATTATAAACGAAAAAATCCATATTCCAAAGTTAATTCACTATCTAACTGAATATAAATTGTTTGAGTTTACAAAAGAAGAAAATTAAAATTTCATACCTATTAGGTACAATTCAATATAGCATAGCATTTAAAAATGCATGTCCTGAAAAGATGTAGGATGTAGTTCCATTGTAACAAAGGTTTCCGTGTTACTATTGAAATAATGCGAGCTAGAATGGTAGTTATGTGCTGCTGCAAATTTAAATAAATTCACAGAGGGCTCAAATACATCATTCTGAACTAACTGTTTAGCAAACATTATGTGGTTTACAGTGTCTACTTTAAGTCCATTTTTGTTTTTTGATTTTATTTTGTTTAAGGTGGAGAAAATATGCTGTTCAGCTGAAGCACTGCTGTAAGGCAGTGAACACAGCATTAGCATGATATTTCGACAACTTTCCAATTCACCTAACCCATTTTTAAGTTGTCCTTTATTTTGCCAGTAAATTGCTACATATTCATGATAGCAGTTTTTAAGCATTTCTTCTGGTCCAATTAGTGCCATTCAGCTTCTTCATTTCTATGTTCTCTAAATCATTGAAAACGAATTCACTCGATTTGCAATTTCGATTTCACTCGATTTCTGGAACCTATCTGATAGTGACTATTGTCCAGGATAAATTAAAAGTTCTTTCATTGCTTCAATGTTTGAAGCTTTTTTGCAACTGCACAATAACTTGGAGATCATCGATCGTAAATTTCTTATTCCTGAAATGACGTTGACCATGCCTTAATTGAAAAAAATAAAAAGCGCACAACAGTTAAAATACATCATCCTCGAGACTGGTATCAATTTGTTAGAACTGTGGGTGTTAAACACAAATTTGACGTTCAGGAAATGAATCAAGACCAGATTTTCAATTTCTCAAATGTTTTCAAGGAAAAATATGTGGCGTAAGGCTGACAATGATGGTCACAGAAGTTCTGTTGGCAAAATACAAAGTGGATGAGGTTCACGAAGGAGTTTGGAACAGTATATTTCAAAACTTCACCCAACGAGATAGAAGAATTCAGGTCGCTGAACATAAGACGCCGTGGGTTTAATTCCATAAAAATTACGGATATGAATAAATTTTGTCTTACTCCTCTCGAAATCAACGAAAAGAAAAAGAAGGATTTATTGGATATGCCACGACTGATTGACAGTATTTACCATCCTTTTTATCAAAATCTAAATGATATAATAATAAAATTGGAGAATTTCATCCGGACTTAACCGAAGCTGACGAAGAAGATAATACTCAGCTCATATCTAAGTGCATAATCCATAATGTATCATTTAAACTCACTTTTTGTATTGGTTTCAGTTCCTTTATTTCTTACATTTCGCAATGAATTTTGTACCTTTTTTATTGCTATAAATGTAGTATTTCTGTTATTAAATTTTAAATTTAAAAAAACAAAGTTTTGCATTATGTCTATTTATTTTAAGATCTCGAATTCGACATAAAATCGTAAGTCCACTTAGGGCACTGTTATTATTTGTTATAGGTTTGACAGAACAACTTATGTTACTTAAGACATTCCCTTTTTGCAGTTTGATTTTTACATAACATCTTAAGTATAAAAATGCATTTTTTTCTACTTTCATCCTATCAGATTTCCATGAAATAGTTAAAAATGTTAAATAATCTCCTCGTTTTACAATTTCGCCCAAAAAAATGTTATAAATTATAATTTATACAAATTTTAGATAAAAATCGATTTTTCTCGAAATCACTTTTTTCGACATAAGCTACTCTGTCTTATTGCCACAGATATATAAATCTCAACAAGAGTTTTCTGTACTTGAAGGTTGAAGAAGTTCCAAATAAGTTTCTTCTAACTTTTCGGCTCAAAATACTATTTATGTACAGCCAGATATGGGGTTTCGAAATTCAAATTCATAAATTTTGATGGTTTTTAGTGGATAGATCGGTTGTTACACAAAATTTATTTATGCGCAGAATGATTTTGTTCCCTTGAGAATGAGCTTAACATAATATTATTGCTACATAAGATTTTGTTTTTGTTTTGTCGGCCGAAAACGACCCCATTGTATCCATTAAAGCAAATGATAAGATACCTATGTTGTTGAACACAATACATTGCCATCGCCTTTTTTTGCGAATGAACACTTGATTTGATTGCTGACAATAAGCATTCCTCGATGGTAATAGTGTTTTATGCTTCTTTCCATTTATTCTTATGAATTTCAGATTGATCGTGACGTTTTGAATGGGTTTTGTTATTTACCAATGGCTTTCTACAAACGTTGCAATAACTTTGTTTATTATTGACACTTAACCAATTGCATCGCTGCTTCCATTCTGCCCGAAATGTTTGCACACGCTTCGTTGGATTGTTTATATTTTTTTCTAAGCATTTATTCATTTTATTTTCTAATTCTTTATCAGAATATGCTGAAGCTAAAGTTGAAGGCTGCATTCTGCTTCCTTTTGGTGCGATAGCATCTTCATCTGCGTGTACGTACAAAACTAAAGGAAAAAACACAAAAAAATATGTATACTACTTACAAAAGCAACACTAAAATATATTACACAACCGACTTACGTTTAACAACAAATTTATCCATTTTATAAGTTTTTTTTACGCAAAATAAACGTCATTTGTTGATAAACACTAACCCAAAGGCCCAAAGCCAGTCAGAAACAGAATGACAATAAAAGCGAAGTTGGTTGTCGGTCGTTTAATAAATGAGAAATATATGTTCACACTATTACTATTATATGTTCACAAGCTATTGAGCATTGAGGTAGGAGGAAAAAAGTAAATTATAGGAACTTTGGAAATTATGGAAACTCATCAGACAGAGTTCATTCAAGAATTCGATTTGAAATTAAATAGTAAAATAATCTTTTATTTAAAGTCCTGTATTCAGAAAATTCAAATATAATATAAAAATCAGAAATTAATTTTTGGTATTTATGAAAAGTAGTACGCGGCGCCTAAAGTAGTACTGTACTCAGTTGGCAAAAATGTACTCAAAAACTAAAATTATAGCAAGGAAGGGAATGCTACCTATGTAGTAATAAATATCTACATAATTCCAAACATATACCTAAATAAATACATATAAACTTACTACGTAGTCATAGAGTTAGTTATTCGCACATGTTAACAGAGTTCTACCATCAGGTCAGAAGTATCTAGGTCTATCGGACCTGGGGGCTATAATTTTTGTTCGGCTATCCATATACTGATTAGGTTCGATGGGGTCATTCCATTACTTATGGTTATAACGGAAGGGGGGGGGGGTAAGGGTTGCTACATGCATAGATATGTTTCAAAGATTGTACGTTCTTGAATCAAACCTTCTAATACGTTCGTATGTTGTTGAGTCAAAGAAATTAAAATTCTCTTATGTCATGTTTGCGACGCACGTTTCGGGCGTGGTTACGTTCTACATCAAGCCTTGGTTTTTATTAAACAAAATAAAGAACAATATATGTTTTATTCACAAATAACATGTGAAAAGTCAAAGAAACTTACAAAGAACATATTACATCGGAAACTACGTCAAACAACAATTAAATTCGGTGTCATTACGAAAACTAAAATGTTACAAAAAATGTTCGTTGAGACTAATTGCCAAAAATATAATTAATTTACATTTACATTTCGACGATAGGGCAGAACACAAATTACATCACATCAATACTGCACATCTAAAGTTTTACTTGTGTCAGCTGCTGTGCGACGGTAGTTTTATAAGCTGACTATAAATGTTGTATGTTGCTGAGCTTTTCACAGTCCGATCTTCTGTTGTAGTATAGTTCTGTATAGTGTCTAACACACGATTTTTAAAGTTTTGCGCTGTATTGAAAATAATCTATTTTGGCTGCTTGGAGTTGTAATTTATAAGTCTGCCTGAAGATGTAAGCATCTTGTACCAGTCAAAAAGAAGGCATCTATTCTGTCGAAACACTTTAACGTCCAAATAGGGCAGCTCATTCTCTAATTCTACAGTGAATTGAACTCTTTGGTGGAAGGAGCTCAGTGCTGTTAGTGTGGCCTCAATTTCACTTTTGTCTATTACAGCAAACAAATCGTCCACGTACTTCGTTAGAATTTTCGGCTTGTCTTGGAGTTTGCCCAAAACATCGTTTAATAATGTTTCCATAACTATATCCGCTAAAATAAGAGAAGCAGGGCAGCCCATGGGTACGTCTTGTTTTTTGCTGATAAATTCTGTTTTCAAACTCCAGGTAGTTGTTATCAATGATGCAAAATCGAAGCACATCCATTAAAATAGACTTCTTTATCTTGGTGTGTTCTTTTATTAGGTTTCAGTTTTTCTCGATAGTTTCTAGAGCCAAATGAATGGCTCTACATCATTCTCCTCCAGGTGAATCGGAGAAACAACCTCAATAAACTCTCTTGCGTTCTTGACGTTGTATTTGGAACCACTTGTTAGGTTTTTCAGAATTTTAACGGGGATTTTTGACAACTCGTAGCATGGTACTTTAATAGATGATCAGAATGGTATAAGGGGCATATCGGGTTTATTTACTTTCGGAAGACCGTATATTCGGGGGGTATTGGCTGTATATGTTGTAATCCGTTTTTTATCACGTTCAGTTATCAGGTTCTGCGTAAACAAAGATTTGGCAAGCCCATTGTTGAGAGTTTGCAGTTTTGTCGTCGGATTGCTGCGCAGAATTCTGTATGTTCACCTATCCGCCATCAAGTCCTTCATTTATAATAATAATTTACAATTGCTTAACATATTATATTAACCATTTATCTGCGAGGTAAATTAATAATAATTTATGTCAGTCAGATGTTATTTTTGCTGTGCCAATCTTTTTCTCACATAAATCTACCTGCCTCTTTTTTATAGCACTTTTCAAATATCAAAAATTCATTCGTAGATTCAAGCTGATTTTTCAGTTGACTGCATAGATTCGGTTCGATTTGTGTCGGTCCGTTCTTCGGTCTCCTTCGAGCTGACATCACGCCGAAGAATCGCCTTTTCAATCACAAGTACAGGGGATTCAAATCCCAAGGTCAAGACAATGGCCGCCATCAGAGAAATGCCAAAGGTGCTCCAGAAAAGCAATACCTGGAATACAAAATGCACTTTTAATTAAAAAATGAATGCCAAAATTTTTGATCTGACCCTCACCATTTGGTAGTTTGAAAAGTACACGTCTGTCCGAGTAATTCCATAGTTTATATGTATAACGCCCATATGTACCAAATACATGGAGAAAGTCAATCGTCCCAGTGGCTGCCACCAGGGATGAGAAAGAAATGAGTTTATTATTCCACCAAATCCGCTATAGCATGCGAAAACTATCCATGCAACTGCTACTGCCCACGACACACGTTTCAAAGACTCGTAAATTGCTGCCTCGAGAACTGTTATCGCGCGATCTGCGTTAATTGTGAAATATGGCCCATAGATAACGCCAAGGATAGTTGCAAAGCATACCAGCCATCCTAGCAGTTGTATTGGCTATAACAAGTAAAAATGTCATGACAGATTTTTATGAATCTAGCAGCCAATATTCGTACCTTTGATGGTCGCAACGATTTGGTTCTATTTTTATGCAGGAAATAGCCGAAACCTACTCCAAAAAGCCAAACGGAGTATCTTGTATGAGTTGGTTTATATATTAGTCTCATTTGATTATTGCCCGATGTTCTGAAAGATATAGCAAATCATTTTATACTAGGTATTGTCTGCTTGACAAAGTTTTTTGCTTACCCCGAGAAATCGTTATAGCCTTCTGCAAAATATGTTCCAATAACACAACCAATTGACAGTATTGACAGTATTATCATGACAGGGACGAATTTGCGGCCCCATTTCCACAGAGGGATCAATATCAATGGGGAAAGGATGTACAGTTGAGTATCTACAGCCAAATACCAAGTTGGGCTAATGCACTGTTCGATTAAGTGTTGATATAAAGCGCGACTAGAATTTTTGTTATGGGTCCAACCAAACTTACCGTATTCTCAGGATGTACATAATTTTGCACATATAACAATGTGGACCACCAGTTAGTATTACAGTCGCCTATAATGATTTCATAAAGTCTTCTGTACGGACCGGATCCAATGTACTGAACGATACTGACAAAGAATAAAATCACTGCTGCTACTGGAGGTGTAAGGCGTAAGAGTCGGTGGAAATACATCATGGGGATATTCAATTTTCCCTTGCTTAAGGATAATAAAATAATTATGTCAAGTAATTTTTTTTAAGTGAATTATAGGTACCTTTTATCCAATTCGCGGAATGCAATCCATGCGATCAGCAGACCGCTTATAAAGAAGAATGTATCTACGGCGACCGTTGCATTAATTACATGCATTGAAGATGCGGCTGTGAACCACTACATGACGAATTAAAAATTCATGTAGTAGATGCTTTCAATTTATAGAATAATACTTACGGGTAAAAAGTCAATTGGATTAACCGCTGGCAAAGGTAGATAAAGGTAGTAGTTGTGACAGTATATAACCCAAAACATTGAAAGTATTCGAATGCCGACTAGACAATCAATATTGTGTGGCGTTCTTGTGGTACTAATCGCAAACAATTTCTTTCCATTGGTGTATAGAGAAAATGCTAATAGGAACTGTGTTACAGGTTCTACGAGAGATAACATATTAGTTCACCGGAAGGACGTAACATTTTGTTTGTTTACTCTTATACTGCTGGGTATAAACATCGTAGGCCGTACTCAACACCATCAGTGCTCCTATAATTGAGAAAATGGCTCTGGAAAAAACCAACTACATTAAGATTGGAAACCTTTTCTTTTAAATAAACGTTCTTACATGCCAACAATATTGATTGCATTAAATTCTGGTTTTTTCTCGGTGACACAACGACTAACTCGGATACCAGAAAGCGCTCCGTTAAAAATTGCATTGGCAGCAGTTTGAAATATTGCCTGAATGTGGGCTGGATCGCAGACATCGGGTATGCACACTCCGATTCTCAGCTGTGCTATATCATTCAAAGTTAAATCTCGAACTTGGGGGTCGTAGTTTGTACTCGGGTCAGTCGCAGGCTGATTTTGTATCAGTGGTATAGATGCAAAACAGTATTGTCCCTTTATGCTGCCAATAGGGGTTTGAAAGTCCGCCGATATTCTAACGCACTGGTCAAAGTTACCCAGGCTTGTTAGATGACCAAATAAGATACCTGATGGCAAACTACCCCATGAATCCATAACTGCAAAAAAAAAAAATAGTGTGGGTATAGGTAATTACTTTAGATGCAATTTAAAAGAGATAGCTATGTAATTTTGAATGGACGCTGTTTAACTCTACTCTAACTACATACGTTAGGTATGTGGGACCCAAAGCCTATTCCTTAGTTCTACTGTGACTCTTCTTCAACTGCTCTGCGCAATGTAGATATTTCACGCTCACAGTTGTAGCGCGTTTCAAATCTCTATGGAGCGCGGACTTCCAAAAATCCCCATCAACGTTTTATACCCTATCTCTCTCAGTCGCATGCGTCACTCTTCATATTGCATTTTCAAAGTGTAGCATTGATCAGTGCACTGCGCTACTCCTGCTTGCATAAATAGGACGGAATTATTTTTTTGCCTTCAATGGTTAGATATGAAATGATATTTTATGACAACATTTAAAATGCATTTCATCTTCTTTTTTAAGTAATAAAACATGCTTCTTGATTAAAAATAACGTTTATTTGATAATTTTAAGATTTTTTTTTTAAATAAATTGTTATTCTGAGAGAGAATCCGAACAAGACTTTCTTCAGAATTATTATTATCTTCTTCTAAACAAATCGGATGCTCTGCTCAGATACGTAAAATTTCGATTGCTTCGAAAAAGATTTTGTTTTTTTAACAGGAAGAGTGATATAAGGGGGTCAGATGCTAATAAAAAGGGATTAACAATATCTAAAGTCCAATTTTTCCTTGAATGTTTTCTTGAGTAATTAAGGCAGTAGAGTCTGAAATGCTTATTTCGAGCGCCAGCTGCTTCATCGGAAAGCTGTTCAATTAGTAAAATTGTATTTTCAATCGGGGTTGATCCATGGATTAGTATGTTGGTGTCATCGAAGTTTCACTCCCCAATCTCGCTAAATAATTCCATATCAAGTCGCCGCCTAAGGCCAAGGCCACGCGCTCAGCGGCAAGCGGCAAAAATCTGAGGAGCAATTATAAGCTGCAAGTGGCCATTTATTAAGCGGCAATTCTTAAGCGATTAGTTGTGAAAATGTCATTGTCGAGTGCTCCTCGTCGTAGTCTTTTACAAGAAAGTCATATAAACATTTACAGAATTATTTTAAGTTTAATAAAACGAAGATTTGGTGTTCATCCTTTATATAACAATCTTCGACAACATCAAGACTGATTCAGGCAATAACTGTGTATGTCAATACAATCAATTGATATGCTGCTAGAAAAAGTTCGTACCAAAATTACAAAACGAAAGAAAGCAATTTCCGCAGAACAGAGGCTTGTTTTAACATTAAGGTAAATTAAAAAAAAACACGTTTATTTTTTATTATTTATTGCTCATTTGCTTCAAATCATTTTGTTTAAAATCATTTTCTGAAACACTCCTCTGAGCTCCAGTTTATCGATTTCATTAAATTTTTCCATAAAAGGTAATAAACTTTCTTTCTTGATTTCTTGCCGCTCAGCCCTAAACAAAAATAATAGAACAGAATTGGAAGCTGAGCGACACCGCTCTGCTGCTCAGAAACGTCTCTTGCCGCTCAGCGACCGCGTGGCCACAAGCTACAACCATACAATTTCATATGAAGTATATGAAATATTTTTTGACGCTCAGAGTTAAACTAAATTAAATGCTTTCATCCTCTCATTTAAAAATTATTTTCTTAAACAAATTTTAGTTTTGAAATTATTTATTTATAATGAATTTAAATAATTAATAAACAAAAATAATTTTAAAAAATTAATTTAATACAATAGGTAGGTATAACAAATTTTGGAAAGCTAAAGAAAAAAAATGAATAAATGGAAAATAAATTACAAAAAATAATCGAATCCTGTTTTTCTGAAGAATTTTAATTTAGATAATTAAAGTTTAATTGGAATTACCGTTGTTTATTTGATATCCTGAGGTAAGTAATTTTTATCCGCTTAGAGATTGGGTCTGCCCCGGGCGGCCACAACCCACGCTACGTAACTGAGAGACAGCTATTACTTTGGGGTAGTTCGGGATTTTATCTACGAGTAACTTGCAGTGTGTGGGCGCAGTAGCGCAGTGGTTAGTGTGCTGGACTACTGTGCGAGGGATCTTAGGTTCGATCCCCGGAAAACACAAATTACATCTTAAGGTTTTTTTCTACTGCGCCACCTCTCGCGAACGTCTGACAAACATCCGAGAGTATGACTGTCCTGAAAAAGCTTCTCAATTCAGCCGTTCGGACTCGGCATAAAATTGTAGGTCCCTTCCATTCGTTCCAAAAATAGAAACTCACACAAAACGAATGGTTGCGAGAAGCTAGGCCTTGGGTGTCTACCGCCTGTCGCGCCGCCTATTTATTATACCCTCCACAGGAAGGTATATTCACTTTGTCATTACGCCAAGAAGGATTCACCGGAGACCCTATAAAGTATATATATTCTGAATCAGGATCACATTCTAAATCGATTGAGCCATGTCGGTCTGTCTGTCTGTCCGTCTGTCCGTCTGTTGAAAACACGATAGCGTCCAAACGAATTGACCTAGGTGAATGAATTTTGTGGGAGGACTTCTTTTTACCGTCGTCAGATTGGTATTGAAAATGGGCTATGTCCATGATACAACAAGACAAGATAGCGCATTGAAGTTTTTATTTTTGATTTGTTCTGCGCATGTACGTCATAGTTGCGGAATGAGCATTTTGACATTTGGTATTTGCATGTGTTTTATATGGAACGATTTGTGTTGTTCATATAAATGTTTAAATAAAATGGTGAATATAGAAGATATAGTTTCGGAATTCTATGAATGTGTTTGGAAAAACATTTATCGTCCGTATATGTGTCTTTTTTTTAGTTGTTCCTTTGAATTAAGTCGCAGAATTACTTATTTTGTGCTCTGCTCGACGCGTCGTATGGAAAAAATTTATGAAAAAACTTGTGTTTTGAATCGAATGTGAATAAAATGTTTAAAAAACCAGTAGTTTAGTTAATTATTTATTATATTTTCGTATTCTTGTGTTTTTTTCTTCAACTATTTGGCGATTAAGGTAGCGAATGCAAAAGTGCAATCGCGAGCGGAAGAAGAGTGTTTTTGATACGGATATTGTAGTTAATTCAATTAAGTGGTTCATATAGTTGCGTTAACTGGTATCATCACAGCTCCAGATGGCTTTGGGAGACCACCCATAAGCTGCAGACTCGAAATCCTATCAAAGAAAGTGCATTACTAAGCATAAATGCAACTCCATTAAAATGCCAGTTTACCTACCCATTTCATATTAAATAATATTTATGAAGTCATCTTTCACAAAATGCAGCCTATAAAGTCTTTATTTTTTAATTAATTGGGTCTAATCGTTTAAAGATAAAGATTCTTTGCCCTGAAACATTTTTTTTTCATAGGAAAGTTATGGAGCTGTTTCTAATGTTTCTTTTTGTTTTTCTTTAATTATATTTGCACTCAAATACAGAGCAAATATCCCTTTTACAAATGTACTATTATTTGTTTAATTAATAACAATAATAATTTAACAAAATCGCAAATTTGTACTTTCGCGCCAATAGTACTTCCATATCTTCGCAACTACTACGTCATAATTTGTTGACAGATGAATTCCGATGAACAGCAAGAATGAACGACATGCGCAATGCCATATCTTGTCTTGTTGTATCATGGGCTATGTCGGTCAAGTAGTTCTGGTACCTCCCATACAAAACCACTCTTAGACCCATGTGTCTCTCTATCTATTTAAATCACGATAGAGTCCAAACGAATCGACTAAGGCGACTGAAATTTTGTGAGAGATCTTATTTTTACGGTTGTCAGGTTTGTAATAAAAATGGTCCATGTCGGTAAAGTAGTTCTGTTACTTTCCATACAAAGCCAATATTCGACCCATTTATCTCTCTGTCTGTTGGAAACACCATAACGTCCAAACGAACCGACTTAGATGAATACAATTTTGTGAGAGGACTTCTTTTTACCGTTGTCAGGTTGGTATTAAAAATTGTCTATGTCGGTCAAGTAGTTCTGGTACCTCCCATACGAAAACAATATTAGACACAGGCGTGTACATGTACAGTACATTACATACAGTGGAGGGTATCAAAGCATCGGCCAGACCGATGATAACACTTTTACTTGTTTTTTTTTTAACTTGCAGTGTGCAAATGAAGGCAGTTGCCCATAAACCGAGCTTGTAATTGGAGAGGTGTATTTTATAAGGCTCAGATCCGCCCAGACTGTAGGTACATATTTACGTTTGTTGATCATTATTATTTATTACAACTGTGGCAACACTAAAACACTTACAAAATGAAAGGTTAACAAATACTCGACTGACCGGTTTTATACAAAATTATAAGATTAGACAGTTTAAATACGGATCGGTATTTTCAATACCAAGTCTTCAGACAGAAAGACAGACGGACAGACAGAGAGACGGACATATGGTGGGTAAATCCTATCAAAAGTTGATCCTGATTTATGGAGTCAATACGGCAGGGGCGGATCCAGGAATTCTGTTTGGGTATGGTCACGAACAATTTTTTTAAATCTAAAATACTCCAATTACATAACATTTAAGTAATGTTTGTGTTAAAAAGAAGCAGAATTCTCTAAATTTTTTTTCGTTTAAGTGTTCTATTCGAGTGGCGCAAAATTAAGACCCCATATTTTTTGTTAATACTTAAAGATTTAGTTTTAAATCTTCCTTCTGGTCAAATCACAACAATTAAATTAACTTAAATTTAAAAAAAAATTAAGTCTCTAGCAAGCTTGGTTTGGGACCGGACCAGTGGGCGATAGAAAACCGTCGTTAGGGGTGTGCTATTTAAGTGGACGGAGTGTATTTAAATGAGAAATCCACTAGACACCGTTGTTTTTTTTTTTTTTTGTTGTTTACATGGAAATGAGTAGCCACGCAGAGTTCGGACTTTAATTGCAGTAGATCTGCTGCTTTTTCATATAAAACAAAATTGATCTACTGCGTTACTGCGCCCGCACCTCAATCTACTGCACTTTTTCAGAAAAGTAATTAAATTTTTTTAGTTCGAAAATTAAAATATATTTTCGGTTTAATTTCCGATGCGTATCTATTTACCTAAGTAAAAAGTGGATTGCATTCAGATGACACTAGATAAATGAGATCATTGAATGAGATTATTCAAAAGTAGATATAGTCTTATTAAGTTGACTAGATTTGTCTGGACTAGATTACCAGGAATGCGACTGACATGATTGTTCTGTGTACCTATGCAGTTATCATTCTGGATATCACTTATTCCACAAATTATTTTGAATTAGAATGAAAATTCCGAAAGTCGATTCTCCGTACGTATTCCTCTTTCGGAAGGCTTTTAATTATTTTCCCAGAAAGTGAAACTGCACTGATCGATGAGTACTTGGCCACCAATTAATACCACTGAGAGGTTGACAACCATAATGCGTTTTGTTGTTGCTTACAAAGTTTTCCGATCTCTCACTCTTTCTTTAAACTTTGTCCCTTCTTTCGATTTTACATAATCTTAAAATGTCTAGAATTCCGTTAGTCGTTCAATGAGAAACTGTCATCTGCGAATCTAGGCCCTAAGTACATAATACTGAACGCGGTCATTCTTGACTAGATTTGTCAGTTACTTCCTTACACGTTAGCCCTCAACAACTAATGGCGTATTTAAATATTCAGTAAAGAACACTACCTACTTTTATTTTTCTCTAGGTCACTTTTTTGGAATCGAAAGCATTTTTCCGATTATTAATTTACAAATTTAAATAAATCAATTTTAGGGCACATTTCGAATATGTAATTAAATTTAAAATTTAACGACTGAATAGAATTCGATTGCACAGGCAAAATCTGAAATCTGAGAGAAGAATCTGAAGAGCGCAATTGAAAACACTATAAAAAAAACTACTCTCGTTATCAATAAAGATCAATAAAGATTCAAACAGTTCGAATTATGAAAAACTAAAAATTTTTTTTAAATATGTACATTAAATGCAGGTTTCCAATACAAACAAAAAATCTACTGCGCTAAAATTGGTTTTACTGCTGTTTTTTTTTTTTTAATCTACTGCACAAATGAAATTCTCTAGTCCGAAAAGCCACGTAAGTAAAATCACGGACTCTCCTTCATCGGTTCACGACTTGGGGATCAATTAATTTGGAGAGGAGTATTTCAGAGAATTAGAGGGGAGTATTTCGTGTTTGTGGGGAGTACAAAAAAGAATCTAATCTTAATATTAACAGTATAACTTTATTAATTTTTTTCTATTTTGTATACTTCATTTCAAATGCACATACGTTCCTGAATTCATAACTTAAACGTGAAATGAAGCATTTAAGCCTTGGACTTATCAGATGAGATCTTTGATGTCTAACGCTTGTATCTTTTTTCAGTACAAAAGCCGTATACGTATTAGATAAACAAATTTGCCTTCGATGCTCTAGCTATGCAGCTGCCTTATAATTTTAATTATAAGTCAGTTATTGAATAATAGGTAAAAACAAATTTAAAAAAAGCGATTTGGAAAAACAATATTTTTCACGGTATAAATTTTATTTAATAAAAACTGATCAAAGACAGAAAATTAAGTCTTATAATATCGGCGTTAAAAATAATAAAAAGTACCTACCTATACTGCATTATTTTCTGAACAAAAATAAATCACTTTTACTTCTTCGAGAAATTAATACTTTTAACCTAGTTTTACGTTTAATACATTTTAACCCTAGTTTTGCGGAATTTTTATTCTTTAATGTCAATTTCTATTGAGCAAGAATTTTTCGTTGGTAAACTCGAGCTGACAGCAAATTTATTAACTCATAGCTGTAGTTCCTTTCAGTTGTTTAATCTTTTTTTCTTTTTTTCTCTGGAGTTTTGGGTATGGTCATGACCCCCATGACCATACCCCTGGATCCGCCACTGCAATACGGTCACTCTTTCTTGACGTTACAAGTGAAATGGCAAATAGTGAATACGCGTTTGTATAAATAAAGAATCTATCATGGTAATCGTGCATTTTTTAAATCGTAATATTTAATGTATATAGGTATACGATGTTGAAAATTAAAAACAAAATGGCTCATTGAGTAAAATGTCTCTAAGGTATAGACTTGATTTCTAATTTTTTGAGTTCCAATGAAACGAAAAGGCGACATGTTGACATGTTGTTATTTGTCAAAATTCTTATGACTCGTTGTGTAGAAATTCCGATTACTACAATGAAACGAAAAAGCGATAGGAAGCAGGTGCGGGTATAGCGCTCAAAATGAGATATGAGAAAACCGTATACTTTATTTT
This sequence comes from Cheilosia scutellata, assembly GCA_955612985.1. NCBI lineage: Eukaryota > Metazoa > Arthropoda > Insecta > Diptera > Syrphidae > Cheilosia > Cheilosia scutellata. Next base: position 62,669,961 of record OY015312.1, on the reverse strand, counting down.
CATATTGTTTAGACGAAATTTATGTCCATGGTAGTTATGGACTTGTGGTCCTCATTTTCATTTTCATAATAGCAAACTGAAATATAATATTTTAATAATCCATTTAAATAATGATTTTGAAAAAAAAAAAAAAAAAAAAACTATGCCGGCTGTACAAATAGTGAACAGAACTTACATGGGAAAACATCTAAACTTGGAAATCGGCTAACTATCTGCTGCATTGCACCAACACATCTTTGTATATTATATGTGCCAGTATTTCGAACGGATTTGTCATATGAATTCACACTGGCATTTTTAATTTGATTAAAAAACATATTCGTCAAAATATCACTGGGCACAGTTGTATTGTTTACAAAATAAATCGCATGGTTTTCATTTATTAACACACTTAAGGCAAGCACGACAATTGCGAGTCCTTTTGCCATTTTTTGTTCTCTATATTACACTCGCTCGTGGGATAATGGTAGGTATTGCTGTTTTCTTATGGCTACTTTAGCGGGTGTTGAATTTACGTTTACTACATAGTAATCCAAAGGCAACGTTGCTTTTATTGGTCTTATTGGTTTCAGATTAATAAATTCGATAAGACAGATATCTATATGCTGCCATTAGTATAGAACGATTGGTCTATTACCTACATTAAAATCTACATATTTTACCGTCAAAATCATTGAATTTCAGGTTAGAGTCTGCATACACTGACCATTAATCATCGTTCAATTCCACAGATTTGTATGTATTAGACCGAACGCTCTATACAATTATTAGCTTATCTGCCTTATCAAATGTGTCAGACATGATTGACCAATAAAAGTAAGTTTAGATTGTTTTGTAGTTAACTTTATAATGTACCTACAACACCTTATCATAATTGAAATAACAATACAAATTGGCTTAGCAGTGATTTATTTATTTACATTCAATCTTATCGTTGTCTAGTTCCTGTTTATGTTTGTTTTAAATCTAATTGAGATAAAACATGGAGTTATACCATATCGATACGAATGACGCATCTGACAGCCACAACCACAACATTTCATACATACATACATACAAACATTTCGGCACTGAAGTCTGAGTTGCAAGCACAGACTTTCACTATTTCACTATATAGGTTGCATAACACTGATGGGTTGCATCCCATCATCCTGGACTGCGGTCAAGGTAGTTTTCATCCCAAAAGCAGGTAAGACCTCCCATACACACCCCAAGGACTTCAGACCAATTAGTCTGTCTTCCTTTCTTCTTAAAATTCTCGAGAGGATCATCGACCTCCACATCAAGGACACTGTTGACCGATCACTGTTTTCAAGCTCTCAACATGCCTACCAAAAGGCAAGTCAACCGAAACTGCTCTGCATTCGATTGTGGGAGCGATCGAAAGGTCCCTCTCACTCAAGGAATACACAATGGCTGGTCTTTCTTGATATAGAGGGGGCCTTCGACAATATCGAAACTAGATCGATTATTCAAGCCTTAGACAAGCTCAACATCGGCGAACCAATCTGCCGCGTAATCACCCACATTCTTACAAAGAGAATGGTGAGGGCTACCTTTGGCAGCAGCGCTGTCGAAAAACTCGTGCACCGAGGCACCCCACAAGGTGGAGTGCTATCTCCACTGTTATGGAACATAGTTCTTAACGAACTTCTGATCTCCATGGAGAACACCGGGTGCAAAGTTATGGCCTACGCGGACGACGTCGCCTTACTCGCTTCGGGGAAGTATCCTCAAACACTTTCCGACATCCTGCAACTCGCTTTACGTAAACTAGTCTCCTGGACCGACAGCTGCGGTCTTAGCGTCAACCAGACGAAAACGGAGTTAGTCTTATTTACAAGGAAGATTAAGCTACCGGCTGTCAATCCCCCAATACTCAAAGGAGTTCCACTCGAGTTCATTAGCAGCGCTAAATATTTGGGGCTGAGGTTGGACAGGAAGCTCCTATGGAGAGAAAATATTGCCGAACGTGCTAGGAAATCCCTAGTGGCTCTATACTCCTGCAAAAGGGCCGTCGGCTCCAGATGGGGCCTTCAACCCAATATCATGCATTGGCTTTTTATTGCGGACATAAGACCGATAACTCTCTATGGCATCGTTCCAACCGCCGCTCTGCAAACCATGCTTAACTTACTTCCACTAGACATCGTCAGCAAAGAATATGCCACAAACGTGGCTATTAGACTAAGGGAAGGGAAACACTGGAGAGGGCAACCGTGTGGGCACGCCAGTATCCTCCTACAGGCGATCCCCCTGCCCACTGCAACCGATTATCTGCCAACGAAAATCAGCTTCGAAAAAGGCTTCACCCATGAAATACCGGACAGGAACCAATGGGTTTCACAAAATGTCCTACATAAATCACTGTCAATTTTCACAGACGGTTCCAAGACATCAGAGGGAGTGGGCGCCGGAGTCTTTTCAGAAGAATTGAACCTGGGCCTCTCCTTCAGTCTTCCGAAACACTGCAGTGTCTTCCAAGCCGAAATTACAGCTATTCGTCAAGCCACAGCGTGGCTGTCGATTAATACGGTATCACAAAGGGATATCGTCATATACATTGATAGCCAGGCTGCAATAAAATCCCTAATATCCAGCGAAATACGATCTAAGGCGGTGGAAGATTGCCGCGTATCTCTTAACGAGATAGCTGGACAGTACAACCAGACCCTCTGCTGGGTTCCTGGTCACTGTGACATCCCAGGGAACTGTGCAGCGGACGAACTAGCAAGGCGAGGCTCCTCTGGCGTGGACAGTATAAGTCTGCACAACGTGTATACACCACTTTCCCACGCTAAACAAATAATCCACGCGGACGCAGCTAGCAGAGCAGTGTTCTGATGGAAACATTTAGGATACTGCGAGACTGCCAAACTCCACCTGGCCAGCTCTGGACGCTAAGCGATCCAAGGAGCTTCTTCGACTTAAAAGATCCAGTATCTCGAAAGTCGTCAACGTGATCTCCGGACACTGCATATTAGGCAGACACGCGCAAAGGCTCGGTCTGCCTTACAATGACTTCTGCAGAAGCTGTAGAGACGAAGAGGAGGACGAGTCCGTCACTCACTTTCTTTGCAGTTGCCCTGCCCTGGCCAATCTAAGAAGGGCCCACTTATAGGAAACTATTTTCTCAACGATCTCAGTGATCTAGGTAACACCAGCGCCGCTAACATTCTTAGCTTTATAACCGGCAGCAAATGGTTTAGATGAGTAGCCAGTAAAAGAAACAGCTCCCCAAATCCCAGTGGTATGCACAATGGGCCGAATAACGGCCTAAGTGTTTCTCTCATCGAGAGCCACTTAAACTAAACTCATGACAAAATATTCCGTCATTCCAAATTTAATTTTGGTTTCGTTCTGCATATATGCAGTTGTACATCACATCGAGACAAATGCGTTGATTATTTTGGACTTACTTACGTCGGAGACTAATTCCCGGTGTTGTCAATAGACAAGGTGACAGATTTCTTACACGAGCTACTGTGACATATTTGGAGCTAAGTTCAGTGTGGTTTTTGAGCACTATCGTCATCAGGGTGCTGAAATGAATACAGTGGCCCTTTAACCCTTTAAGGACCAACGGCAGTGGGTTACTCGCACTCGATTATTCGACCCCTTCCTACTAAGGAGTTCCGCAAAGAACCAGATCCAAAAAATTTTCCGACTTGCGGGTTGTGCGTCGGTCGGGGTAACTTCTTTTCCAAGGAAAACAATTGTACTACAACACAATGCGGATGATACAAATTAATGTTGAAGACTCTATATAGCAAATGAAATATAAAGACAACGAGCATAAATGCTATTAGAATTGCCAGGACATTATAGAGGCAATGTTTGAAAGTTCTACGATAGAAAGTAAAAAGGTCTTCCCAAGGATACAAGTCTCGAGCAGAAATGGGCGAAAATGGGTTGGCTGTTTAACGACAAAAAAACGAAGTACCTATATATGGTGTTATCGAGAAATGACTCTTAACATCTGCGACTTTGTCGAATCGTCACCAATGGACAGACAGGACTTTGAAATAAATTGAAGACTTCGGCTACCTATAGGATCTACAATCATACCTCGCAAAATGACATCGGCGCAAAGATCAAGCGAAAGATCTTGCCAATCACATTTTATTCGGGCTAAGATGCTTAAAATTAAGACCCTCTCACATAGAACAAAGAAGATAAATAGTATACAAGACTTTATTTATCGCAAAACAAACCAACCAACTTGGAGTGCGAAACTGGAATCAGTTGATCACTGATCAAAGATCAATTAAGAGGCGGATCGGTTGAGATCCAGATCCACCCTCGACTGTATCGCAACTTAAGTAAAAATTATCGCATTCCTGCTTTATGGCGCTGAAACTTGGACTCCATCTCAAGCGGATGAAGATTATTCTCGGGTCTTCGATAGAAAGATTTGTCACAAAATATACAGTCCTCATTGCATTGAAGAGTCTTGGAAAATATTAGATATTAAACTACATACAGCGATATCGACACAACCCGCATAGTCATCTTAGATTAGCCATCTACCTGGTAATACGTGTAGAGCGGATGGACGCAAATTCTCCTGTCCATAGAGTCTTCGATTTTAACTCGACAACGCCAATAGGAAAACCTCACCTTAAATAACGAGAACAAAGTCTTACTTAATCGCCTTGACGGCTTGAAGTGCGCAACTGGATCGGTTAGCAAAGAACTGGGCTCTCTGTACCGGCTTGTTAGTAGAGCCACCTAAGTTGTATTATAATTAATTATCATCTATTTGCACAAGTAAGCGCGGTGATCCTTATCAGCCAAAGCACAATAAATCGCAGTAAATGTTGGAATTGACCAAGTTACCACTAGTTTATTAGAGTGCTTAATATAAATCATATAAATTATAACCGACCACAGGTTTATGGATCAAGTACTGATAGCGATAGGTATGGTAGCAATCTGCCGCATAATTATGTAGAGCAAACAACATTATAGTCTTCTGGTCTAGGAGCCAGCCTACTCTATCCAACAGATTATCAAATTGACAATATATTATTACAGTTTACAGACTTGCATAAAAGTTTCCATACAAAATTCGGGTTGAATAAGTTATACAACTAAACCCTGTCATCGTTTTAAATACTTTATTTATGACTGACTGGATTTTCCTCTTTCCAGCCTATGACTGATTTATATATTTCCAGCTTATTTCTACCGGAATTGGAATTACCTCATTCCGAATGCTGATGAAACGAAGAAACGACAGAAAATGGCTGGGACTGCTCACAGACACAGCTCAGACTGAATGAGAAATGATAGAGGAATTAAAAGACGACAGACTCGAAGTAGGGCAAGCGATGGATGGGTAATGCACTGGATATATGGCAGAGCGGCATTAACTCGGACGAGATGGAGGAGCAATGTTATTCAACATGGACGGGACGTTACAATAGACAGATATAATTTTGAGAAAGACAGCGACGTTATCTATAATTTTAGCAGTGTTGCAACTAAAAAAAGTGAATCCGGTACCCCTCTTATCCCGTATCAGTTATTTAATTTTACTTCCCTCTCTACAGACTCGAATGATCTCTTCAGTTCCAGGAAAATAGCTTTTTTTCTTTCTGTGCACTGCAAGTCCTACAGTTCTACCAAATTTCAACATTCGACGGCAATGAGAAGTATGGCCCCACAGGATCTAACATTCTGCCAAATTTCACGATTCTAGGATGGTCGGAAGTGCTTCATAAATTTGATGATCATCGTGTAAGTGAATGAGTGAGTCAGTTATGGTTTTTGCGAATTTTGAAGTCCTGTATGTTGAGAACCGCTAATGCTATGGAGATGAAATTTAATGAGGTGGACCTTAATTCCCCTACAAGACTAAATTTCAAGTTTGAAAGTTTGAAGTTTTTGGCTTAACCTGTTCCGAAGTTAGAGGCGGGTCGAAAACAGCCTGAGTCAGTTCCTGTAAAAAGGGTAAGTGCCTTTACTAGATAACTTGGCTGGGGAACTACCGTGCCCATTGATCTTCCTCTTTGAGATTTAGTTTCATTGTATGAGTTCTTAGGTAGTTATGACCGATTAGAGCCCCTAGCAGCATAGACAGTGATGACCTGTCAAACTGTAGAAATTTGATGGTCAGGCCTCTGACGTATTGTGGCCACAGCTCCTGGGTACTTCGTAGGTCGTTAATTCTTTTCCTTTATCGAATTTTACAGGATAGTCGCCACGAATTATTCACATTTTACTTACACATGCATATACAGGGTTTTTCAATAAGAGCGCTACAAAAGTTTTTTTAAATAAAACAAAAACGGTTTTGGATATCAATGAAATTCTTTATTCCTGTGAAAGTACGTTCGATGCCATTATGTATGGAACTCGATTTCTTTTGCATGGCCACCACGGGCACGCTTGCAGAAGTCCAGACGCTGAACCCAATTTTCGACGGTTTTCAAGCATAAATCGGCCGATACTGCTGCAATTTCACGTTCGATATTCGTACGAAGTTCATCAATCGTCGCTGGCTTGTTGGCATAGACCATAGACTTGACGTAGCCCCACAGGAAATAGTCTAACGGCGTCAAATCGCACATCAATTTAATCTTGTAAGGATGTAGGCCAAGATCTTTTCGCAAAATTCGCAACAACGACGGCACAGAGATGCCCAACGCTTGAGAACGACGTGTGAGAGACACATTTGGGCTTTCTTCAACTGAAGCCTCAGCGGCAGCAATATTCTCGAAACTACGAGCACTTCTTTGTCTCACTGGCAGGGGAACATTTTGTACTGTGCCTGTGGATTCAAATTTTTCCACTAGACGCTCAATTGTTGATCTGCTAGGACGATTATGACGACCATAAATTGGACGTAGCGCTCTTAACGTTGAGGCCACTGACTCCGAATTTCGGTAGTAAATTTTAATAATTTCGACTCGTTGTTGGCTCGTATATCTTTCCATCATGAAATGGCAAACCTTACTGAAGAGAAATGTCAAAAGAGCGGCAAAAAATTCGGCGTCGTTTGCTGTCCCTGTCGCTCTACTTTTGTAGCGTCCCTGTTGAAAAACCCTTTACGTATCGTATTAGTTGATATCAGATTTACACAATAATTAAGAAAATAAATCATTTATCGTCGCATATCTATACTACAAATCGCATCCATTACATTATACCCACGCAGTGAAGTTTCTACCGACCGACCGCGTGCCGCCACCAACATATTTATCATTATAACTGTCACCCTTGGCTTATTAAATTAATTACGTAATGTCAGCTAATTATTTAAATCAAATAACACTTTCCGCACGGTTTACATTCAAATTAGATAAATATGAAAAATATTTTACAAAACCAGTCGCCATAATGAACGAGGTCATTTAGATAGTCAAAGACTAATTAGACGCCTGACAGAGCGCCAAATATTTTTTGCAAAAAACTCATTTCAGGCAAAACGGTGCCGATGCCGACGATATGCCATCAGTTTAAAACACATAATAATACAAACACGCACACTAGCCCTAATTATGAGCATTTACAAAATTATTTTCACAATTTTCATTATTCCACCCTCCAGACGGGCTGTGAACATCTGAATATTATAATTAATGATTCGGCCAGGATGCCCGACGTAATGGTTGAGTTTTAACTAATTAATTGGATTCAGATTTTCAGCTTTTGTTTTTTTTTTTGGGATTGCTCATAATACATATATAATAGGGGTGTGGGTGGGCTTTGGTTTGCGAAAGGATGCGGCATGTAAAAGAAAACCCGTAATGATTAGAGAAATTTCTTTGGAGAGGGTTGTTGCAAGTTGACGTTTTGTTAAAGGGACCGCAGACCGCATAGTTAAAAATAATTGTTTGAGAATTTTTTCTGCAGAAAGATAGCATTTTTATTTTTATAAAATTTTTTTACGTTTGTATATGAATAGAAACGAAAGACGCCATTCAAGAAAAGGTCTTTCTTTAGATGTACTCAGAAGATACTTGGACTTGGATAATCACGCAACTGTGTGTAGGTAGGTATTTGTAGCGATAAAGAGAAATGTTGCGTCCACTGATAACGATAAGATATGAAAAAAGTCCGTCTTTATAAGTCTGATGACACTTGGGAAGGCTAATCTTCTTCTTATTTGCCATAGAAGGGGCCGTCAAAAATTTAATTTCGTACGATAACGATATAGCAACCTAATGCGTGTGTCAATAGATTATACCGAATGACGTAATATTATTAATTTACTATTTTTTACTCATAATTTGTTTCAGTTATATAACTTCTTACAAAAAACAATATTCCAAAAATTGATTACACGGTGTGGGGTATAAAATTAAACATATTTAAACGGCCTTAAGATAATATATAAAATAAACTGACATATCTGTCTAATATTTCATCGACAAGCATTAGGTTTAAAAATTACCTATCTCTGATTAGATTAAGTATCTGATAGGTACCTACATCTGTTTGGTGGTTGGGTGTGTTGTTTATAAATAGGGTAAGCGATTGGGATCAACTGGCCGGTTATTGGAACTGTTTCAAACATATTAATATTACATATACTTCCACCGGCTATTGATCTTATCCATCCAGCCAGACGCGACTTGGTAGAATTGTAAAGGTGAGTCTTGAACACAAAGAAAGCAGCAACACTATAATGCCCTGTCGGTGTTGACTGGGCTGAGTGACGCCGTCAAAAGTCAAGGTGACAGATATCTTACTTAAGCTATTCCGAGAAATGTAGAGCTATACATAGGGTATGTGAGCACTTTGCAGGACTAGTCAGGGTGTTGAAAGGGAGATAGATATAGGTAAATACACCTCAACTTAGACCATCAGTGGGACCATTGGTGGATGGTGGAGAATAAGTACATCTACCTACAGAGGATAAAGATGATGCTACCGAAGACTGTTTCTGAGCTCCTCTACAAAACATCAAGAACCGAAGACCGATGACATCGATTCAAGAGGCCATCAGAGCCTCAACTGAATTGATATCAAAGGGCACGGTAGTGCCCCAGCCAAGTTCTCTAGTAAAGGCACTTCCCCTTTTTACAGGAACAAACTCAGGCTTTTTTCGACCCCCCTCTAACTTTGGAACCGATTGAGCCAAAAACTTCAAACTTGAAACATTTATGAGTAGTAGTTCTCAAAACTCAGGACTTCAAAAATCGCAAAAACCGTAACTGACTCACTCACTCACTCACTCACTCACTCACTCACTTAGATGATCATCAAAATTATGAAGCACTTCCGGCCATCCTAGAATCGTGAAATTTGGCTGAATGCTACATCCTGTGGTGCAAACACTGGGAAAAGTCTAAAACTTGAGATTTTCCATTCAGGGGCGTGGTATACGTCCACTTTTGAAAATTGGTTATTATTTCCACTTCCAATTGCCGTAGAATGTTGAAATTCGGTACAGCTGTTTCGTACCTGGGCATTGTAAGAAAGGAGAAATTTCAAAAATTTAAAATTGTCCATTTAAGAGGCGTGGAATCTGCCCACTTAAAATATGAATAGAAGTCAAGCTACCTGCTGAATATAATTTTAATGATAAGTTTATAAGAAAGAAAGCCAAAGTGATGGCTGTCAGTGTCTGTTGACATATTAAAAAGCAAAGACGTTTTAACGTTGTTTTTTGAAGTTTAATAAAAAAAAAAACTTAGCAAAAAGTAGTGAAATCATACCAAAAACATAAATGTAAAAATAGAGCCAAGTTTTCTTATATAGAACAGCAAATATTAGGTGCGTAACTAGTCAGCCACGAAAAGTAATGAGATCTAAATGTACGCCAAGTTCTTAGTTTAAGAAGGTTAGATGTTAAAAAAAAATTGGTAGGTTTACTTGGTAAGGAGTATTTCTGTGAAGATTAATAACAATTATACAAAGAGGCGTGGCTCCACCCATACAAAAAAAAAATTCAAAATCTTATATCACGAAAACCACAGAATCGATTGAGTTTAAATTTACAGGCAATCAAAGGTATTGGCCCAGGAGGTATTTCTGTGAAGATTAATAAAAATTATACAAAGAGGCGTGGCCCATACAAAAAAAAACTTTCAAAATCTTATATCTCGAAAACCACAGAATCGCTTGAGTTTAAATTTACAGGCAATCAAAGGTATTGGCCCAGGGGGTCAATTCTCAAAAATTTTCGCATACGTTTATTTGTCAAAATATCCAATTTCATGCGAAAGACTGAAATTTGCAATTCTCAAAATCCGCATACGAGAATTTCTCTTCGAATGTTACTCGTCTGCCTTTTCTAGGCGGATTTGCTTCTCGCATACGGAATTGTGAGTTTGACAATTTGATTTTTTATTTTCTGTGTGAAATAATTTATTGTGAAGAAGCAAAAATAATTAAAATGGAAGGAAAACAAAAGAAGAAGGTTCTTCAGCAGTTAAAGCGTTTGATCTAAATTGGACAATCATATGAGTAGCCAAGAAATCGATGAATTCCTGTGCCAAGCGCTTGTTTCACCGAAATAATTTCATAAATTTTGTGTCGGAAAGTTGAACGTAGTCTTGGGGTTCTCGGATACCTCGGTCTATTTGAGGTTGCTCCAATCCAACTGCTCCATTTCCAACTGAACAAATGCTAATCCCATTTCGCCCAATGAAGCTATTGTAAAAACACAATTATGTAATTATTAACTGAAATTAGAACCAATCACAAAATGTTTCTTTTTTGTTTTTGTTAATCGCAAATCAAAACCCACATCCACAATATTTCTTAGCCAATTTGAATTGATTTTTTTTTCATGCCATTCTTTGCACAAAAAGTAGGTACATTTCGACGTAAAATTCTACCTCATGCGAGAGGTGAATACAATTTTGGCAGAGGTGGAAAAAACTTTACCAATTTTTTTCGAAAATTTGCTCGTATTTGCGGATTTGCTCGGATACGAGTTGCGTTATGCGGAATTTGAGAATTGGGGTCCAGGAGTATTTCTGTGAAGATTGATATGTACAAATTATACAAATGGGAGTGTACAACAAAAACATTAAAAATCCTTTATTTCGAAAACCACTGAATCGATTGAGTTACAATTTTTGGACAATCTTATGTGTTGTCCTGGGAGTGTTCACTTTTCTTCGACAGTCATGGAAGCCAAAATTTTCATAAAGTTTAAATAAATCACATTAAATAAGGTACTTTTTGATGTAAATAAAACAAGGAAAATTTAAAAGCAATTCTAATTTTAGTCAGATAATTCATATTTTTGATATTTCCTAAAGATTATTAATTAATAAAATTATGAAGTAAAAAAATATGTAGGTATGTACCTACATCACTTTTAAATAGTTTTAGAGCTATGAGATTCTCAAAATGTTTGTAGATACAATGCTAATTATATTTCTCATTAGACTTAATTTTGCTGAGAATTTGCAAGAAAACCTAGAATTTGACGGTCTATCAGAGAATTTGCGGACAAAAAAGATGTAAAAATACGATTTTAGCTATAGTTGTTTTTTAATTATTTTTTTCATTTAATGTTTCATGGCTAATTGACATAAATTTCTATTAATTCAATAATCAATACGGTACACAATTGAAAATAAGTTTTTTTTTAATTTTAATGAAATATAAAAGGGCGCCATCGTTAAAGCCGGCCCTGTATGTGCAATGTACATAACTCTTTGTTGAAACAAAGCTTTTCTTTATCACTTGCGCTATGACCGCAACTCACTTTGAGTTTAAAAATGGTTTAAACTTCATGTTATACAGTCCACTGAGGAAATAAAGGTAGAAATGTGAAACTAAGGAAGTTATTTTAATTGTGTCCGTTTTCTTGTTTTATACTAAAACAACAGTTCTTTTAGTATAAAACACCAGCTGCAAAGTAATTGCATTTTAAATAAAAACGTGTAAATGTTGGGTCTTGCTACATTAATTGGTAACTGCAAAAAAGTAGATATTCTTACAACTTTATGTTTTTACATAGTTCCAGGTAACTCTTGGTCAGTCAGTGCATTTTTTAGTATACATCATGGACATGTTCAGTACTACATAAACTTTGTATATTTATAGTTTTAAAAAAAATCACGCTAGGCATTCAAATATTAACTTAAGTTATTGCTAGAACCCTGATGCCCTTCCAGTAAAAAAATTCAACAAATGCGCCTGAAAGCAATACCTAGAGGGATTTATTTTGTTTGTGCACACCACTTTCAAAGATTTTCGGTTTCCTAGAAAGGTATAAAGTTGGTACGTCTCTGAAAATTGTGAAAAAGAAAAAAACATTAAAAAGAGTGCAATTATGTACTTCCCCGGGATTAGCGAAATATTAAACAGTTACAATATTTTGAAAAATACATAAAAATGTGTTTCCAAGCTACTTGTTTTTATTAAAAAATTTCATTTTAAATCATTTTAAAATGACACGAGGCACTTGTGGAAGTTTTTCATTTTCTGAACTGTCATTTGTATACTACAAGCAACTGTGAAATGAAATATTTTAACTTTTTAAGGCAACATGTTCCATGTTTAATGTTCCTTTTTACTTGTGTTCCTCTTTGTTCAATTAATTTATAAATATAAAGCAATGAATAAAGACCCACTTTTATGTTTTTAGATTGTTTTTTCTGGAAATTGAATGTGACATTTAAAAGTAAAACAAGTAAAGCGGCCCCTAGACGCTCAATATTATTGTGAAATATATTGCACAATATTAATGGCTGGGCGTCCCAGACGGTGCAATATTTTTCCCAATAATTTAGTTGACTGCTGATAATTGTGTAGACAACATGTTTTTTTACAGACATTTTCACTCGCGGAGATGTTTCTTTATCGACACTTGAAACATAAATGAACAAATATGGTGCAATATTACCCACAGACGATACAATTTTTCTAAATTGCGCAATAAATATCAAAAGCATTTTGATTTTCTACAATATATTGCACAACCTCGCAATATTGTCTACAGACGAACAATAATATTGTGCAATATCAAATATTGCACAATAATATTGAGCGTCTAGGGGCCGCTTAAAAGTGTTATCATCTATAAGTATAACTAATACACTGGTCGGCATAAGTATTTTGACAACACTAAAGTTAATTACATACACTCATAATTTGAACTTACTTCATGTACATTTTGGCATCAATGGAAAGGTCATTTAAATTCCATTTGAATGATACAAAACTTTCCTTAACCCATTAAGTACCCTTTTAGTCGTATATATATTAGATTTCCTTACAACCTCTCTACGATGTGTTTTAGCTTTCCCGAAAATGTTATTTAAAGCATTTTCCCCGTTACAAAAGTTAGTGTGTTTTGCTATGTGCTTGATAGGATAAACAAAAATGTTCCATATGCAAACTGAATCCTATTTTTGCAGTTGCTAATAACTCGGGCCCAGCAAAATTTTTAAAATCAGGAAAGCTATTTAACTTATTTCTTATATAGAGTACACAAACCGACTGTCAATCGTATGAAAAATAATAATTTTCCATAAAAACTGTGACCCCCCTCACAGTTGCTCACTTTGGCTACATAAGGAAATTTGTTTCCAAATATGAGCATCCTAGCTAGGTATAGTCGCCCCCACTAGGAAGCATACAAGACGGTGAAATTGGGGAACAACTAGTACTTAAGAACTATCTAATTATGCGAGTTTATTTTTATTATCATTCACACCCAAAAATTTCAACAATTTTGTTCAATTTCGACCTACCGATGACGTCATACCTAACCTAATTAAATACTTGCTCAAGCATTTTAAATTAATCCATTTAATTGAAAGGAAAACATCCCATCATCCAATTGCCCTGCTGTATACATACACCTACACAGTGCTATAATCAAACGCCATTTTTAGTACTAAACGAAGAACCGTTTTCATAATAGATACAGCTAACGATTTCGCCCCCTTCGCCGACAAATATCATGATGAGTGCGATAATTTGCTGTGCGGGATGTCCCTAAAAACTCCAAGCAATCCGCCAAAAAGGATCATTTTATGTAAACAACAGCAATTTCCCCCCCGAATAAAAAGGACATTTCAGAAAATTCACAGATATTTATCCCGCACTTATCTGCCGTAATTGATATTGGATATATGCAAACGAGATGTTTGCAGATGTGTGCGTGCTTTTGTATGTAAGTATACAAGGGCATTTGGTTTCATGGACCGTTTATTTAAGGCCATCCACCCCCCATGTGCATATACCAATCGAGATCATGAGAGTGAGTTAAATGGATGAGGCGACTATCTTAAAAATAGAACACTGAGGGCGAAAAAAGAACACCAGCTCCGCGATTTACAGTTGGAAAACTCTCTCTTAATGCATAGCCCCGAGGACACTTAAATGCCGGTAAGAAAAGAACGAAAAAAAAAATATGAAAAAATCCTTTAAAAGTTGGCGCTGCTGTATATAAGGTCAGTCAGCATCATAGGACTACTACTACAGGACACTGCGCCGCCATCATGTGCTTTAAAGGACACTGAAAGCTTTCAGCATTTCCCCTTGTTCCGATTGGTTGCACACGAAGGCGTGGTCGGCTTCATAATGAGAGCATCGCCCCTCCACAGAGTCCTGTGCACGGATAGGCCGGAACATGCGCACAATGGCGAGGGGAAATAAATTAGTCCGTCTCGTCTCAGTCTCCTTATCCGTTTAACATCTGTCACTGTATGCGTTCGCAGCAGTACCTAGATAGGTAATGATGCACGCTTCTAATGTCATTTACCCTACAATGACAGCCATTTATGGCAATTAGCACTTTAACTGTTTGCTTCAGCAGGTGAGTAAAAGGCTGGGGATGGTGGTGGTTAGTTAAGACTTAGGATGGAAGCGAGCACAGTCCAGGCATTTTTCCAGCGAAAGCCGGTCGGTGGCGGCAGCAGCGGGCGGCAGGGACCTGAAGTGAAAATAATTAAGAGCGTAAATGTAAAACTTCACCCCCAGCAATCAAAGCGAGCAAATGTACACCGAACACATTCACACGCCGGCGATACACTCAAACAGACCTGATTTGAATCGCTGCGATGCTGCCTCTCGTTTAGGGATGGAGTTGATTGTAGTGATGTGGGAGCTGGGCGAGAGGGGACGTTATTTTCGTGTAGCAATTATTTTGATTCGAAAATCAGCTTAGACGAGCGAATGCTCGTGGATGTGTTTGCAATGAGTTTTGCGGTTTTGTGCTGTTGCTCGGAGCGGGTGTGATTGGGGTTGATGGTGGAATGGTAGCACTCCTACCCTACCCCTTGTCGGTCCACAAACATGGCCAATATTGAATATTTAATTGCAATTAGCACGACTGTTAATGGCTGCGTTTAATTAGAACGCGCAAATGATGTGATACGTGGAAATGTTGATGTTATAGCTATCTATATCTACTCGAGGTAAGTGGATAGTACATTCGTCCTGAGAGTGTGTGTGTGGGTTTGGAAATTCTGGGATGAAACAACTGCGTCAGTGGATTTTACTTAGCAGCGGGATCTTGAATTTAAATTAGTGAAATGGTAGATAGGATAGGTGGTAGTGGTAGTTCGGATTGCATTTAAATTCTCTATAAAAGGGCGACATTTGTTTCCAAATTAATATTACAGACAATTTCGGCAGACAGAGTTTTAGTCTCCATAGAACATGGAGAGGTCTAAGTGGACGTATTTTGCATTTCGATAGGTATACTGAGCTCTGCGCCTGACATTCGATTTTGGAGAAGTGTTTTTTTTTTGTCACTGCGACAACACCAACTATTGTGATATCTACGAAGCTTGCGCTCTAGACGTTAAGCCTTGACGAAACATTGTTTAATGCACATTGCACATAGGTACATGCATACTCGTCTTTAATTGAGGATGTACAGTCTATGTACCTACCTATAGTTTTAAGGTTGGGTAGCTATACCTAAGGTTAGACTGAATTGGAAAATTTCGCTTTGGTACCTAATTCTAAAACCATAGCTCTTTGTGAGATGTTTTAAAACATCTGCTGATTTCGAAAGTAGCTATAGGTACATGATGCCTCGTTTCATTTTTATAATTTTTTTTTTTCTTATTTTTCCCGCTTATGCATTTTTGAACTACCTAGGTACCTACTTCTGTGGTACCTACCATAGCGGCGCATGGGCAATGAGTCACAATAAATTCACCATTAGTTAAGTTTACATCAACCCAAGGATAGATCTCCATATAGCTGGCCTTGAACAATCAGTAGCTAAGGCGTGTCCATCCATCTGCGAATCAAGTGATATTTCAAGAGATCCTTGAAAATTTTATATTTATGTAGGATCACTTTATTATTTCACGATCCATTAACCTTCATTCAACTATGGTGCGGCTAAGCTTGCTAATGAAGCCAAATCTCGAATTTCTAGTTGTAGTTCAGGTAGTTATTGACGATGTTAGCCGAATTAGCTCGGAGATTTTTGTGAACATAGGCAAAAGCATTTATCATGCCCTAATTCAGGGGTTCCCTAACTGTCCTATGGGCGTCGCAAGTTTTATATTTTCACTGCTGTAAGACTCCGAACAAAGGATAAGCGTTACGTTTCTCTTTACGAATACCAAGAGTAAGGTCGAAAGGAAATCCAATCAGTGCTGCCAGATTATGGGAAATTTCCCTTTCTGAGGGAATATTTGTACTCGAAATGAGCTAAAAGGGAAAAAGGGAAACTTTCCGTTTTCCAGAACAAACAAAAGGGAATCTTTGAAACTTTACTTTAATTTTCGTGTTCAACTTCAAGAAGACAATTTATTTTATACACCTGACTGCGTCCATGAACAAGCGCTTGCATTGACACAAAAAGAAAGAAGTCCTGGGGCCAAATAACGTAAAATGAAATCGACCGAACGATATCGTCTCTGTCTATTACCACAGATATGATAGAGCTATGTTCACTGTTTAGTGAAAACGTAAGTGGTTTTCGTTTCGTATTTTACAGAATCCCACCCCTGTTTTTTGCAATAACTATAATGAAGACTGACTACCCTATTCTAGCCTTTTATCCTGGCCGATAAAAGCGGCACGTAGACCTGATTAAGATCTACATATTGTACCATACATTAGAAAGAGGGTTTAGGCTAGGTCCAGTTGGTCCCTGGAGAAGATCTTTCTTCCAAATTCGCATATAATGTTATTTCGTCTTCTCTCGTACATAGCCTGCTCTCCGCTGAGTTGGCAAGATTTATTTAGCTTAGGTAGTATTGTAACCCATGATGTCCTACAAGGAATCCTATACAAGGTTTCTGATATCATGTCTGCTATGGGCATTGTTAAACCTATGGGATATTCTCCCATTATGAGATACATTTTGTATGTTCCCAGCCTTTTATGGCTAAGTTTTTAGGGGGTATATCAGAAAGATTCCGGTCCCGCGAAAGGGGTTTTGGAGCATATACCGGCCAATTCGTCTGCTTTTCGTTTCCTTCAAAGAATTCATGGCCAGGAACCCACCATAAATTTGGTTCTGTTCCCGAGGCTAAGGTCAGTTTCAAGACTAGCTGATAAAGTCTCGATTAGCCTATCAGGAACTTATCTGCCAGATCGGATAGTGATATCTAACAGATAAAGTCAAGGATAGCCTATCAGGCGGTTCAAGTGCCTGTTAAAGCCATTAGGCAAATATTTATTATAAGTGGTTGGAAAAAATATAGTTTCAGATAATTTTTTCGTTGACGATCGTAAATTGCAGCCACAACATGGATTTATTTGAATTTTTAGAAAACTAATTTTTACATTAGTCTCTATGCGAAAAGTAGTTGGAACAATTTGATCATGAACCCTAATAAATATTCATAATACATAAACACTATGACAAACAAGTTGTAAATAAATAATTGACAGACAAGAATCCTAGAGACTAGTATCACAGGGATTTTATTGCCACACTGATACTCCTTTACCTGTCGAATAGCGTTCTGTGTCACATAATATTGAAGCTGGCCCTAAGCCTTTGAAGGGTGTTGAAATAGGCATAGTGGAATACACCAAGGTTTTTCCCCATAGTTATTGAGGCAGTTTTGTTTGTTTCGTAATTTTTTTTTGTTTTCCTTTGTAAAATATGTGTGGGAAAATCTGAGTACTTTTTTGAGCCAGGTGAGGGAAAAAAAGGGATTTTTTTGGCACTTGCGTCGGAATTCTTATGTCAAAACATTTCCAGTCAGACTTGCTTTGTGGCTGGCACTCGTATATTTGCCTGGCACTCAAAATTTAATAAGGGGTTTTCAATTGGTACGGGCCGTTGCCAGCCAGATTCGTCGAGAGCATTGCCGCGGTCCATTAGAGTGTACAGAACCCGAGGCAGTCAATTCCTCGCCGTGCACAAGAAATCGGCCTTTCGCAGATTTCAACTTGGCGAATTTTGCTTCGGAACTTGGGCTTGCGCTCATATAAGATCCAACTAATCCAGGAGCTCTAAGTTAATGAACATAGACAAATCTGTTTTTTCGCTGAATTGGATTCGGATCGTTTGGAACAGGACCCAATTTTGGCCGAAAAGGCGAAAAATGATCTTTACCGACGACTCGAGGAGGCGCATTTTTAGATGAATGCGGGTATGTTAGCAAACAAAATTACTATAAATATGGGACGACGATATTTCAACCTCGACCCGTCGCCGTCCTTATTGAAAAACAATTTAGTGAATCTTCAGTAAGATCAGCATCTAATTCACATATCTGTGCTTTTAGAAGGGCGGGCGTCGTAAAAATATTTCAACCTCTCTAGGGAGTCGCAGTATATGAAAAAGATTGGAAACCCCTGCCCTAATTGATACCGGCATGCAGTTAGGTTACCATTATGAAGGAGTCTGCAAAGCCTGAAGTCGGATTGTTGAGCTATGTTCCTGAAGTAGTTCTACTGACTGGATTTGAAGGTAAATCGAAGAATGACCGAAAGATGAAATTACTTAATGCGAAAGTCGTTAATTACATGTTATGTATGATGTATATCATTTGTCAATCATGGAAGACATTTTGGACTGCGAAAAAAATTGTTCACTTTTCTGGAACTTCGGAATGCGTTTTTACGTGTAAAGATAACCGAAAGTAGTAGAAAGTACACGTCTTTCTTTGCCCTTTGCTAACGTCGACTATGGACAATATACGAGTTCCTGAAGTGATAGGTATCCAAAGCCCCACAATTTTAAGGAGGTACAAGTTTTTTAGGTTTAACTGGCTCTCACAAGTTCGTATACCTAACTATATGCAACGTTCGCCAAGAAGCCCTTGTCGGAATTTATTCAGAAGGACAGTAAATATGTTTATGCAACCAATCAACAAGCTGCTTTTCAGTCCTTAAAAAATAAGTTATGTAAGGTGCCTGTCTTGAAAGTTTCCAATTCTCTTTTTCAAACAGAATTGCATCCGACGCTACCTACGGAGGAGTCTTGCAGTCGAACCCATTTTTTACTTAAGCTTTAAAGCCTCATTAGCGGAGAGAAACTACACGAGTTATATGCACGAGTCCTGGGCTATACCTCTATTTAAGTTTTTAAAGAAGCTTAGAGTATTTTTAATTGGACTTAAATTTACAAATTTTACTGATTGTAAAGCATTTCAGGGTACGATGTGTAAGAAGGAACTATGCCCGAGAATTGCCAGGTGGGATACAGTAATACTAAACAAGAATTTGACTGCCTCGTTCTGCATCTTTCAAGAACCTCAATGCGAAATGTTGATGCCTTGTGTCTATTTCCATGTTTCCCAGTATGGAGGATGGATTTGTTACAATGCGTAAGTAGGACTCAGCAAACCATGGGAATTGTAAGATATACCTAACTAGTGACGGTAATATACTATACTGGACTGGCATAGCAGTCTAAAAACTTATAAATATGTAGGTACATACCTTTGGTATTCTTTATAAGTTCGTTTAAGGATGCTGAAGGATGCAGGACAAAAGTCCTGCCCAACATTCATGGTCAAGGACATTTCAATGCGCGGAATGTAGAAGCTATTGCTATAGACAAGATTATTATATACAGGGTGTCCCAGTTAAGAAGGACAATCCTTTAAGGGAAGATTCCTGAAGTTATGCCGAACAAAAAATTGTATGGCAGGGGGGGGGGGTCTATTTTCATCGTATTTCCCGTTATAGCCCATCAAATTACGTGACCTCTAATTTGGAGGTGTTACTACTAAAAACGCTATAACTTCTAAACTATTATAGGTACAAAAATAGTTTTGTACATTTTGAAAAGACAATTTAGTATCGCATACAAGTCTTAAGCACTTCCTTAAACTCAAAATTTTGAAAATTTTTGTTACAATTTTTTACTTAAAATGCCTTTTTCTCAAAATTTTGACTTTATAAATTTTCATTTTTTTTATGCAATTTTTATCCTTGAGAAATTTCCTAAAAATTATGTTAAGCAACTTTTTTACGTACGATCAACAGAAGTTATAGTAAAAGCCACTTTTTGTGAGACAAAAATGGTAAAAAAGACTAGATCTGAGCTAGCAACCATGGATTTTTTCTTCTGGGGTACTTGCTATCAAAGAAAAAGAGAAATATCGAGTCTTTTTTACCATTTTTGTCTGACAAAAAGTGGCTTTTACTATAACTTCTGTTGATCGTACGTAAAAAAGTTGCTTAACATAATTTTTAGGAAATTTCTCAAGGATAAAAATTTCATTTTTGTACCTATAATAGTTTAGAAGTTATAGCGTTTTTAGTAGTAACACCTCCAAATTAGAGGTCACCTACTTTGATGGGCTATAACGGGAAATACGATGAAAATAGACTCCCCCTGCCATACAATTTTTTGTTCGGCATAACTTCAGGAATCTTCCCTTAAAGGATTGTCCTTCTTAACTGGGACACCCTGTATGTATACCCATAAAATGATGGCTAAGATACATTCAGACATTTCAAACTGCACTGCATGTATTGTTGTCACAAGGAAGCTAGGAAAGCAGGAAGGATTCTTAAATGCAATCAATAATAGTGACGTCCCTTTGCAAACATGCCACGTTAATCACATGAGTTCCATGTAATTCATACTACAAGGAATTACAAGCGCCTTTATTTTGTCCTAGGCGCCTTTTCGAAAGTCAAGTCAACAACCTCTGATTAGGAAATGATCGATAGTTTAGTGATAACAGTTTTGTGATAACAGTTTTGATGACAGCGAAGACTCTAATAAAAAAGGCGATGTGCAGGATGGCCCTATAGATATTTCCACGATCCATAAAACTTTATCCAACTAAATTGTGAGATAGCCGCTAAAACAAGCCGTTTTATTTCAAATTGTTCTTAAAATCCTTAAAAAATAATCATCTTTCGAAAATGCCCTTTGTAATGTCGGTATATATAATACTCTAGGGATATAGATCTATACGTGTCATTAAGACTTCCGAATGCAGTGTGTTCCAGACAGGCGGATCTACTTCATATGGGATTAATATCTAACAAGAATATCGCTATCTACATTGACAGTCAGGCTGCGATAAAGGAGCAAGAGTCCCTCATCATCTAACAATAAGGATATTACACATCTTCTCTGTGAATGTCAAGCTATTGCTCGGTACAGGTGATGGAAGAAACACCTTGGAAGGTACTTCTTCCACTATTTGGAGGAGATTGGCCTCACAAACAATATTGAAACAATTTTTTGCTTGGGCGAATTGGTTTAGCTTTTTGACAAACAAATGTGAGCTCGGTATTTACAATAATGTCTTAGGTAATATAGGTACCCACTCAAAGCTGATTGTAAACTTTTTTACCAAAGATCCTTGAAGTCCAGAAAGCATTTTTCTTGGCATTTCACTTCTATTGATTATAGCTTTCAAGGCCTATTTTTTATTTTTTTTAACTAGATTTTTTATTCCAACGCAATCTCGTATTTTGCGCTTTGGGCAGAGAACTAAATTCGAAAATTAAAAGAGCTGTCGATCTAAACCACAAGTGGTGATAAATATTTTGAACAACAATAGGCCAAGTATCTACTGCTCACAAAGACACTCCAAAAGAGAGGTTCCATTATCTACTCGCAAAACAACTATCCTTTGGTAGAACTTTCGCCCTTAACGAAGTTAGGATAGAGATAGCCAAACACCTATCCCCAGTGTTCTCTGAAACGACCAACATGTAGTTTTTGACAAGGTCGAGGTCTCTGTAGTATACATATGGTATTGGTGTAGTTCGTTGTTGAATCTCTTTTCAAATCCAAGCAAAAGTGGTTGAATGTTTTTTGAAGAATCTTCAAAGAATTGAGCAGATTGACCATACGGCTCACTTTGAAATTAATTTTAGTATCTAGATTCTAGCTATATAATTAATGAGGTGATGACAAATATATTTTCGCATGGCATTCTTTTGAAAGATACAATCTTGCTGTCAACAAATTTTCATGGTCAATTTTTCATATAGTGGACTATGATGTCTTTCACAATAACTTGTAGAAATCGTTGATGGGAATCAGCAATTTCAAAATAATTTTCTGTTTCACTGGAATATTTAGGAGTCCAGTGACCCTTGCTTAATTGCGTTCCTCGTTTAATTCGGCCGAAAACTGAGCAAATAAAGCATTCGATAACAAATGTGCCTAACTTTTCCCGTTTAAATGCGTACCGCTTAAAGGCGTTACCCGGTTAATTGCGCTACTAAAAGTAAAGCTTCTCGTAACACTTCATACAAAATCTCCCGGTTAAATGAACACACACAAAAAAAGCATGAACAAATTTTTGTACTTACAGCTTTAACAAAAACAGAGACACTTATCAAATCAATTGCCATATTGACATGCCATGGAAGAGGCTCCTCTGCTGATGTAGGAGGTGCCGAAGATTTTCGTACAGATGTTCTCTCCAATTTGATTAAAAACTATGCACCCAAAGTCATTTTCAATTTCGATAAAAACGGTATATTTTACAAGGCCCTTTGAACTTCATCTCTTAATCGAAAAGGACATCAAATAAGTTATTTACAACTAGCGAACCCCCTTAAACAGATTTTATTGTAATGTTCTGTGGTCGACAACATTTTTGGTTTTTCAATGAATCATATTGCCTAGCCCTAAATAACATTCTTGTCTATCAGGATAATGAATATTAGATATCAATGTTACAAATTTTTGAAAACTTGGTTTCCATTACTATCGAAAAATAGAGTTTGCAATGTTTTTTTTTTGTATGGGGTGCGCCACACCTCTTTGCCTAATTTTTCCGATATTTACAGAAAAACGGCCAAACCTATGATTGTCTGTAGGTAATTTTGAACTTGTCGATTCGGTGGTTTTCGAGATATAAGATTTTGAATGTTTTTTTTTTGTATAGACAGTGCCACGCCCATTTGTCTAATTTTGACCAAACTTCACAATAACTATCTCGGTCCAATATCAAACGTTTGAGCTGAAACGGAGCAAAACTTTTTGAGTTTTGCGTACCTACACAAAAGAACATTATTCGTGTTCTTCAGTTTTTAGTTTGAACATGATAATAAAAACGCTTTATTGTGTTTTCAAGGCAATAAAACGCACTTAAGCGGGATTCTTGTAAGTGCGTTCCTCGGTTAAATGCGTTAAAAATTGTACATTTTCCCCGACGCAACAATCCGGGGACTACTGTAAGTAATAAAATAAAATTGCACTAAAATCCATTATCACCTACACCTACAGAACTATCAAAATTTCTTCAGAGATCTGCAAAGCCCATATTATAGACTGTCGTAATATGAAAACAATTCGTAATAGGCACTATACTAACTGCTAAAACCTCTTCCGAGATTTGGTTCTATTGAAATACCTATAAAGGAGTTTATTTTGACAACTCATCGACATACATGCCAAACACAGAAGGGTCATGAAACTTTGTTCGTGTGTTCGCTTGGATATGACCCTCCAAGGTTTGAGTGTATCTTTCATAATTTTTTAAAAAATACGAAAACACACGAAATGTATTATCGCATTCAATCAAAATTCAAAACTATGCCCGATGATTGTGACTTAAAAATATATTAAGCAAAAAAATATATTTTTGAGGGAAAAAATCTAAAAATGCATATTTTCTTTAAAGGGAGATTCCTGAAGTTCCGCCGAACAAAAAATTGTATGGGGGGGGGGGGGGTCTATTCCCCCTTTATAGCCATTAAAGTAGGTGTTATCACTTAAACCGCTATAACTATTATAAGTACAAAAATTGGTTTGAGAAGACAATTTAGTAGCGCATACAAGTCTTAAGCACTTCGTGTATATCTCTGTAGCTACAAAAGAATGATGGCTTCCTAAACAGAACATTTTGTAAATTTGTTGTAAAATGTTTGTACTTAAAATGCTTTTTCCTCAAAATGTTTACTTCATAAATTTTTATTTTTTATTATGGAATTTTTATCTTTGAGGGCAAACCCCAACCCCACCCATTTGTAGGGGTGATTGAGATTAACATGCATTTTTTTCGGGTTTTCTGGAAACCTATAATAGCCGTTTTTTATTATCAGCTATGATCCATATAGATCATCGATTTACATGCACTTACAACAACAACATGTGATCCTGCTTTTCATCGAGATCACGAAATATGATCTGAAAATTAATTCAACTATTTCTCGTTGTTGATTCGTGGCGTTGTTTATTTCATTCACTAAAGGTTGGTGTCCCTGTAAATTATAGCCACACAGTAATGTTGCCAGACCAAAATGTGAACCACAATTAACAACACAAAAAATCAATTATCATTTTTTCAAATTCGAATAAGTTACTACTCCGACTTTCGAGATGTTTTGTTTCGCTATATAGCACAGAAATATAAATGGAAATATTAGCAGTACAATACGGTTAATTATAATGCATATTTGAACATAACATTTGAACATAGTTTCCCCAAAAAAAATATTCAATGCTAAATGTATGCAGATTTGTATCCATATGGTAACACCCCGACACAAAAAACGAAATGTCAAACTCAAATATGAGCAAGTGCAATGGAGAAATCATCGCATTGTGACGTCACATTGTACCGTGTGGCTGCAAGATGGCTGGTGGCAATACGAAATTTGTCATAATTGGTATTGGATTTTATATGTGTGTTGCCACAACTCAATCAATGATCCAGTTTGTTTTATTTTCATGATCTGATCCGGATCAGATCACGCTGA
This sequence comes from Cheilosia scutellata, assembly GCA_955612985.1. Taxonomy (NCBI): domain Eukaryota; kingdom Metazoa; phylum Arthropoda; class Insecta; order Diptera; family Syrphidae; genus Cheilosia; species Cheilosia scutellata. Next base: position 62,644,929 of record OY015312.1, on the reverse strand, counting down.
TAATAAAAAACGGCTAATATTACTCTGCAATCTTAATATGAATAATACGTAACGTATATCTACATTTTTCAAAATTCTTCTTCTAAAAAGATCAACATGTCCTTACCTAAATACATTATATATAATAACTTTGATATAAAGCTGCAGACGAATTGAAAGGTTAAAAATTGGAAGAGAAGTAAAAATTACACAAGATTTTCGCCATTTTTCACTCTTTTGTGATTTTAGGTATATCTTCTTGATATCATGTACTTTTTTAGAGTGTATAATTTACTAACCGCTTACAAAAAAGATGTAGAATTTTACATATGGACATATTGGGCATATGTAAGGATATTTACATTTTAGCGGGGGCTTTAACTTTTGTAGGTATGGGGAATTATTTTTGTCATTAGATTTACTTTAAACAAATAGCACTCCGCTATACTAATGATGATATACGGTCACAGTTCCAGAATTCTACCCCTTCATATAAAATACACTTATCTACTGATTTATTGGGCATTTTCATATTTTCGACAAAACCTAAAGTTACATAGATTAAATTATGTACACATTGGTAGAAAAATAAAAACATCCGGGGAAAACTACATACTTGAGAATAATATGGCCTTCAAATTGGTCACAATTGAATTATGTACCTCTTTTTTTAAAATTTTAATAATTTATTTTCATGTTGTGGCATATTAAAAATAAATTATGATTTTAATTAGGGAACACGTTTCTCGATTAAATTGTGAAGGAGCTCCTGAACAAGAAGGTTTTTTTGCACACATGGCTCGTATCACTTCATGAGTTTGCCGTGCAGCTACGATAACGATACGGCTATTGAATCGGGATCATGACGTAATCTCGAATGACAAAAATGTCGAAAGCTAAAAATCTCGAAAAAGTTTTTTTTTTTTAATCTCGAATTCAAAAATTTCGAATGTAGATACAAAAATCTCGAAAGACTATATATCAAAACAATCACGAAAATAAATAGTAAATTCGAGATTTTTTTTTCACACACCCCATATCCAAACAGTAAACCGAAGCAGGGGGTTGCGGGGGGGCACCATACCCCCCCATACGTATCTCACTTTTTAATACCATTTTTAATATTAATTCGAGATTTTTTTTTCGAGATTTTTGTTATTCGAGATTATGATTTCTAGTTTTTTTTTCGAGATTTTTACATTGGAGATTTTTGCTTTCGAGATTTTTTTTTTCGAGATATTGGGGTACACCCTATTGAATCGCACACGAAGCAATTTTCAATCGTCAAAATGTAGGTATGTGGGCTTAAAGTTTCTTTGAAAAAAAAAAAAATGTTTAGGGTAAAACTATACAATACGCCCCACTTTTTTAGAATCTTCAATAAAACAAAAAAATAAACAAAAATAGTAGTTATTTTATTAAATAAATAATTAACTGTATTTTTTCATAGGTTTGGCAATTTCATTTGTACGAAAATATGTCAGCATATATTATATATATATTTTTAAAAAAAAGTTTAAGTAACTCAATCGTTGGGTAAAAAGCCCCGCATTAGTTACAAAACGCCCCTAAGGAAAAAGTAGGAACAAATATTATAAAGTAAAGAAAATTAAATTATTTGGATTTGTAATATGGTCTGTCGGCCTTATTTGCATTGTATTTTAAAATGTGTCTCCTCAGGGCTCTCGATGGTATGTTGAACTCCCTACATGCTTCATTCAGTCTCAAAGTTTTATTTGTTACCTTCTCCATTGCTTCTTTCATTTTTTTCGGACCATAATGCCCGCATTGTCATTGTATAATTTCGTGGTATTTCTATAAACAATATTAAGTAATAAAATTGCTCTGATGAGTGTTATATTTCAAAACAATTACTGGGGCGTATTACAGTTTCTTTGTTGGGGCGTTTTGTAAATTTCGGCGTGCAAAACGCCCCAGAAAAAATAAAGCAACCCACCTGGTTTAAAAAAAAATAAACAAAAACGAACTAAAAAGCCAATTTTATGTACTTTCTAAATATATATATCATTTTAATATAATGTGCATAGTTTCTGAAAAAATGAAATTTTTACTGTACTCACCGCAATATGTTTTGGCGCCAAAATTCTTTTTTGTAGTTTTTTTTTTCGACAGAGCACACATAACACTACTACTCAATAACACAGTTGAGGAACGACTGAAAGTAGTTTGAACAGGTCTGGTCGTGATTGCATAACAACAACAGTGTGCGTGCCAGACCACTGGGGCGTTTTGTATAGTTTTACCCTAGTAAAAACTATCTTATTAGTAACAAATTCCGTTCCTATTCTTTCTCAATGATTTTAAAATTATTCCCGAATTTAGTTCTGGTAAGTATAGGGTGGGTCATCTGTATGTTATTTTGTCAGTGTCGCGCTCTTTGAACAGAAATTTCGGTCGAAATAATGAGCCATCTGCGCACTTGTTGTATACAAGCTACAACGCTCTTGAGCCTTTTCTCCACTTAAAGATTTTTCTCAGTTCTTTGCATAGAATAAAAAATAATGAGTCGCCTTCAGAACGCCTGTTCAATGCACTCTGCATAGTAATAAAGTCCCATTGAAACAGGTTGAGGATTTTAAGCATATCGGGATAATATTGAAGAACGATGGAGTTAATTTTCTGTAGAACTAGGTAGTCAGGCTGGGTCAGATTACACAGTTAATCCTCGCATGGACGGTATCTACCCGTGTAGATATTTGGATTTTCGTTTTGAAATATCTCGAAAGATATGGAACCTATCTTGAAATCCTTTCGACTCAGTGACTAAATTATTGATCTGCATATGAAAATAGTAAAATTTACTATTTTTTGCTATTCGTTCGTAGTTTTTTTTTAATTTAGAAATTTTGTTTACGCAAATGAACATTATCTACCGGTGTAGATATATTTATTTTTATACATATTGTATGAAAAAGAGCGAAAATCTCATTGATTATAATAAAAATTGACAAGAAATGCAAACATATCGAGTGAAATTATGTAAATTAGAAACAGAAGATCGGAAGTATTGTATGGTTTATTAGAATAAATAAATTTACACTTGGGAAAGAACAAACAAATTTAAGCCAGGCTGTGCTCCGCACATATTGGCATTTAACACATCCTTGACGGGTAGCTCTTTTGCTTTTTTCCTCGTCATGACACATAGAGCACGCACCTTTCTGACGTTTACGTTTACGACCATTATTGCGTCTTCGTATTTATCTGGAATAAATTCGATGTTGTCACCTTTCGTGCTATTATAATAGAAACAAAAACAGCCTCAATATAACTATGGAGAAAAACGCCAGTGTAGTCCAGGCAAAGATCAACGCCATATAAGAATGCGTCAATTACAAATAAAATATTAGCATCAAAAGCGTTCACATCTATATATTCCCGGACAGCTCGAGCAGCTATAAAGGCCCTTTATATGCTTACCTATCATGGACTCAACTCAGTATTACACTGTTTCAACACCCGTTCATGGTGGTTTGCTGGCCATGAGGGCTTTGAAGGAAACGAAAAAGCCGACGAATTAGCTTAGAAACCCCTTTCACGGGACCGGAATCTTTCTTTTATACCCCCAACTCGGCTATAAACTTAGCCACAAAAGACTGGCAACACACAAAATGTATATCTCATATTAGGAGAACATCCCAGGTCTAAGAAAGGAACGAACTAACTATCCAGCCATTCAATCACAATGTCCATAGCAGGCATGATATCAGAAACCTAGTATAGAATTCCTCACAGTATATTATGGGTTACGATACTATACAAAATGAATCTAGCCAACTCAGCGGAGTGCAAGTTATGTATTGAAGGAGACGAAACAATATTATACCTATGCGAATGTGGAACTAGAAGGAAGATCTTCTTCAGGGACCAACTGGACCCCGAAGAGATGAAAAAAGCCTATGCATCAGTATCATAATCTTTATACAAAAAGTGGAGAGCCTCCTAGCCTAAACCCTCTTTCTAACATATATGGTGCCTACAATAGATCAGTTCGACGTGCCTCTATTATCGCCTTAGTCAGTCAGTCTTATACAAGCGCTTGTATAAAATAAATGGGATCGTTCAATAAAATATATCTATACCTAGTTTAGGTAGCTAAAAAAAATGTTTTCCTGAAGTTGAACAAGAAAATTAAAGTAAAGTTTCAAGGAACCAAAATTCCCTTTTTTTGTTCTGGAAAACAGAAAATAACTTGTTCCCCTTTTAACTCATTTTGGTTACAAATATTCCCTCAAAGATGTCGCACAATCAGCACGTAAACGTATAAGCCCTGTGATTGATTTGAAGCAACTTACTAACATAGTAGCACGATTTATGGGATACGAGTTTTTGCACAGGAGCTTACTCACCGCTTCAATTTTAATTCAATTTCAATAAAAAGTGGTCAACATCGATTTCAAGCTTTGACAATTCAAATTGAATTAAAAGAAGACATAAGAAGGAATAAAATAGTGCAAGAAAACCATAATAATAAAAAAATACATACTAAATATATGGAAATCTCATGTAGGTATCTACCTGGGTAGATACTGTTCATACGGGTATACTTAAAAATGTACTTAAAAATCTATCTATCTATCTATCTATTTATACAGATAATGAATATGTTTAAATCTAAACAGACTGGAATTAGACTCCAACCGATGCAAATATGGATTGGCCCTCATTGACCTCTACTTACGTCTAGCTAAAAGGTACCTATGACTTTGACTAAATACATAATAGGGTCTTGAATCAACTAGTATCTATGTATGTATTTACATAGCACCTACCTTTGAATAAGTTATTCATTCAATTTAATTACTTTTCAACACCTAATCACATCAACAATAAAGTCGTCCATTTAGCCTAATTATATAAGCTCCAAAAATAATAATTCTGTCGCCCTCCATAATGGTTTAACTAACTAATGGGTAGGTACCTATACCACCTATAGTCATGCCAATACCTAACGCATTTGCATAATATTATATGTATCTATCTAGCTAGGTATTTCCTTTTTTTACGAAAATTAATTAAATGAAAATCAACTCTCCAACCATTTAATTAGTCGCAAATAAAACGGTTTTCACTTTTATGCCATTTAGCATGAAACCGCATTCACATGAATCAACCAACAACAGACACAACAAAAAAACTAATTAAAGTATAAAATTAAACACTCCACCGCCATCGCATATAGAAACACCAACACACCCACGTACAGTCGCTAAAAATGAGAGCATGGATAAATAGACTCCATCTCCAACACCCTCACTGTCAAGTGGATCATTTACTTGACACAATCGACAAACACACGAAAAGGATCCGAAACGGGAAGAACAAAAAAAAAACTTCCGTCAACCGCAAATTAGATGCGATATGAAATTGCCTGTGTAAAAGCACACCCACACATCCACAGATGATAATAATCGTTTCGTGTCCAAAGATACATTTCCTCTCTCGACCATGCAAACACAACCAACCAACCAAACAACCGACCGTATAAACAAATAAAAACTTTTTACTAAATAATTTGATGATGCTCCTTTAAGACAGAGCACATCGACCGACAGCGGCACCAGAACGGGGGTCGATAAAAGCTAAAATATCTAAATGTAATGCCTTCCAGGAGCAAGAGGGAGAGGTAGTAGTAGTAGTTATGTTGTCAGACCATTACACTCCTAACGAGGGGAAAACAAATTAAATCATTAGAGACGACATATCCCGTCGACTGTTGTCGTTGTGCTCAATTGGATGCAAATACTACCACCACCGCCGCGCCGTACAGTGGCAGCCGATAGACCAAAGGCGGAGTCCCGAATCCAGCATCCAGCGCTCCGAACGCAGTCTATCTATTGGACCAAAAACCCATAGGAGGGGAAAATCCGCCGAATACTCGCCGCCACTGTGGAGGGCGTATCCGAAATGAGTTTTCTAAAAATACCCCATTTCAAAAAATCGACCTGAACACACCCCAAAGAGATGCTGCTGGCTACTGTGCCAGTGTATCTGAACCACACAACAAGGGAGGGTTGATTCTGCTCACCGCTTATCCTCAGCTAATACGGTCTTCCTTCGATTGTCCAAGGGATGAATGTTATCTCGGATCAAGTGAAATTAGTCGTAACAGTGCGTTCGATGAGATAAGTGTTAGCTACTCGCATTTCAAAACGGGAATGATTTGTGCGCATACAAAGTGAAAGGAAAATTTCCCGAATTTCGCGTAAAATTTGTGCGTGTGAAGGAAATTGTGTGTAAAGTGTTTTGAACAAAAAAAAAAAAAAAAAGAAAACAAGTTTAACTTAGTACTATGGTAATGATGCATACGGTCAATTCGGATACATCGCACACTGGTGGCCAATTAAGTCCGCATTCGAGTCCCGACTCCCCCAAATCCAACACCTCTCCCGACGGTAATTCTCAAAAACTCACCCAACAGATGAACAGCCTCCTCATGGTCCAATCGCACAACGGTGACGAGGCGGCATTTAAATTCTCCATCGATCGCTTGAAACAACTAACCGATCATAGGATACTAAGTCGTTTGAGCCCGCCGAGCAATGGTGAGGCGGCAGCCAAAATCGACAGCCCCTCTGTGAATAATAATTGTAATATTAGCAACAACAATAATAATAGTAGTAATAGTAGTCAATCGGCGTCGCCTAGAAAACTAATCGAAATCGAAATCGGCGCGAATGCAAGAAAGCTTATAAGACCCGAGCCAATCCATAATCCAACAGGACTAGTCCATCACCAGGTACACCATCAACAGAGCCTTCACCATCAACAGCATTCGCATCATTCACTGGCAGCAGCAGCACATCATGTCCCGCCGCATCAGTTTCAATTCAAACATTTGCTTCCAACTCAATCGCCACCCATATCACCTGCACCAACACAACAGCAATTATCACCGAACAGTCCAAATCAGAAAGGACATCAGCAGCAGAACGGCGTTGCCATTCCATTGGGAATACCCACACCAATAACATCATCGGTGGATATCGGTGGGCCTGCAATGCTGTCGGTCACAGCGACTGCCACAACCACCACACCCACTGCTACCTCCCACATAGGTGCTAACAACAGCAGCAACAACATCAATAATTCTGCAAACGACCTGGACATGGAAAGGATTAAATTGGCGGCCGCTACCGTGGCCGCAGCACGAACAGCAGCAATGTCAGCAGCGAACGAACGGGATCTGAGTGATTATGGCTTTCGGATACAATTGGGTGGGTTATCAGCGGCGGCGGTGGCAGCAGCCGCTGCAACCCAAAAGCAAATCTATGCCAGAAGTGAAACCAGCGAGGAGTTGAACGTCGACGGGAATGAGGATAGCAATGATGGATCAAATGATACACCGTCGGTAAGTTTGGAAATTTTGTGTGATCGCGGGAGGGGATTTTTTTTTATTGTGTCCCGTCTCTCGTCGTTGGGTGGTAACAAATTTTTGTGAACTATGGAAAACGCTTACCACTTTGGTGACAACAAGGAATTTCAAAATCCCAAAAAGTGTCAAAGGGTAAAATACATTTTTTTTTTGTTTGAGTGGTGAAGCGGTCAGTGTGTTTTTGATGGGGCTTACATATGAACCGAATTCTGGCTTTTCGTAAAATTTCAAATAAAAGTCTGAAATACGTGTCCAATAATTTTGGTTACCGGCGGATTTTTCACCCAAAAAGTGCTGAAATATTTGACATAATGTCGAAATACATAACAAAAAAATTTTGTTTTAAGACGGGTCTGTGTCAAAATCAATTGCCCAGATCTGGAAAATTACCTCGAAAATTACACATAGCTCAATCTTTTTGGGGGAATTTAATATTGTGACAGATCGACCAAACAATGTCAAACCATCCAAAGCCAGAAATGGGCGTTTTATAGCTAAACGAAACTACCAACAAATAGGAGAGTCTTTTGACAAATTTTGTTGTACCAATTGTAGTTACCACCTCTTTTTCAAAAATGTCATCAGGGCCGTTTTAGGTCATGATGGAGTCCTTAGGCACACATTGCCCATTTGAAGTATACCCAGCAACAACTCTATTCAAATTCTAAAATCGATTTTGCATATTGGCAATTAAAAATATCACTTGAAGTTGGTTCGCTATGAGTCAGAACCTGGTTCCGATTTCGTTACCCAAGGTATGAACTGAAACTAAGAGTATGCTCATGTGCAAGGTATTTTAAGTTCGATCCCCGGAAAAACACAAATGATATCTTAATTTGTTTCCACTGCGAAGGTACCTGTCATGAACTTCTGACAAATATTCGAAAGTATCTGTCCTTTAAAAGCTTCTCAGTTCAGCCGTTCTTACTCGGCATAAAATTGTAAGTCCGTTCCATTCGTCCTGAAATATTAAAACCCACAAAAGCGAATGGTTATCCGTACATATACGGACCTGTTGAGCCAACTAGCTATTTTTTATTTTATTCTTTGATATGGAGACATATGTACCTATCAAAATCGCAATGAAATTTGTGTATGTTTTAAAAAATAATATAAAAGGCTTATTTACCTTTAGCTATATAATTGGTAGGGCTTTTCTTCATAACTTCATATAAATACACTATCTTATCTCTGAGCAATACAGGTTTTTTAAGGCTCACTCTCTTAGTCGATTGTTACGAAATGGCTCTGTTCCTTTGACAAACTATACATTATAATAACCCAATTTTATATTTCTGAGGCACAAGAGGTCTCCTAGGAAATATGCTTGCTATTTAGCAGATGCATCTTATTACGCGCTTATTTTTACAATTATTGAGATCTGTTGAAGAGTCATAGAGAAGGTATTCAAAAATATTGGAATCATCAGGGGCCCAAGATTGAGTATAATAAAATAAAAATAAGTCTATTTGGCGCAACAGTTCCATATAATGGCTTCTTATTTTTGTCTATCCTACATTGTGTGAGCTTTTTTTTTTTGACGAATAGAAGTGACCTACTAGTTATGCCGTATCCGACAGCTTACATTTGGATATAAACTTCCCACAAGGTCCTTTATTCTGCTTCGATATCTACTACGAGTACAACTGGGTCCCGCAGTTGGCGGTCATCCAAGTGAAATCGTCTTCTCAATGACGTTCTCAAAATCGGTCATCTCCCTTAAAACCTCTGAGTCAGTGTATTCTGGCTAGACTTGCGTAAGTCTTTCTATGGCTCTTTACATTATTGGCAGTTATTACTCGATGTTGACTAAGGACATACAAGAAGTTTGTTTCTTTCCGAAATTGTTTACACGTTAGTTATTATATCTAAATATTTCTTGGCTTTCTAGCGCCAACTTGTCCCAAGATAAAGCTACAGTAAGCCTATCCTCATGGTGAAGTGACAATTGAAGCTGCACTCATGGTAAAATGACAAGAAGTGTGCAGGAATCGTGAGCACGAACTGGCTTGATGTGGAAAAGGTTTTGCCAATCCAATACTATTCATATGGAAATAATTATGATTCCTTTTTGTGCATCGGTTTTGAAGTTACGCTGTCTTCCAGCTTTTTTTTAACATAAATAATTTCATTATCTAAGTCATCACTCCTTGATGATGCAAAAAGAATATAGCTATCTTCTGCAAATCTCAAATTGTTTAGGTATTCTCCATCTATCCATCTAAAAACAATTAGTCTAAAAAGTGCCGAAACGTGCGGTCCCTCTCTTGCATTACTCCTCATTTGAATTTTCTACGCCTGATTTCTAGAGTCTAGACAATGCTCTGGATAGATTTCTTACTGTTCTTGCAATTTTTGTTATTAATGCTCTTTCGACATCAACACTTCGACGAAAATTGTTATTCGTCATATTTTTTGTTGAAGATATCAATTTTCTGCTCCTTCTATTTCTTTTCATCGCTCGGATAGATCATTACTAGAAATTTCGCAAATTTTTGAAAGTGAATCTCAACATTGTAAAATAAATGTATTTTTCCTAAATTGTTGAATCATCTGCAGAGTCCGATTTAAATATGCAATATAAAAGTGAATATTAGTAGAATACAAATCAAAATTTGGGTAAATTGGCAACTCATATATGCACTCTAAAATGCTTACATCATAATTGCATATTTGAAATCAGGTTTTCAGTTTGCTGAAAAAAATTAAAAATTAAATATTTTTGACCTAGTACTGTAAATATAAAGCTTAGGTACAAGCCTAATGCCCAGTTGCACAGTCAGAGTTTAAACTGAAGTTTAACTAAACCCTACCGCAGAAGGGTTTACTAAATAAATCACTGGTAGTATTACAAAAAAAAATAATCGTCGTTTCCACACACTAAAATAATTAATTTGTATTGAAAAAACCTCAATACAATTTACGCTTGTCTACATTGTTTGGGCAAAAATCTACCTGATGTTCACTCGAAAAAAGGGTTTTTCCTTGAAAAGTATATTGGTTGGGAATCTATTGAAATATTCTGATGACATTTTTTAACAGTTACCGGAGTAATGCTGAAACTAATCATAACTCTGGTTTTCACTCATATAAATTCAAGAAGTGTAGCACCCAGACAATTTATCTATTTTATTCTCTCTCTCTCATATCTCTGTATGAAATAGCAGCTGTCAAAATAAACCTCAAAATGTGAAAGGAAAGTTTAAACGGCAGAATGCAGGCGTTTAACTTAAACCGAGAGTTGAACTCCGCTTTGGGTTTAAACGAACACTGTGAAACCGAAAATTTGTTGAACGAAGGCTTAAACCAAAACGAGAGTTTAAACTCTGTCTGTGTAACTAGGCATAAGAGTTTACGTATTGTTTATTCTATATACCTAGTATTTTTCATATCTTAAAAACTGCTCTAGCGATGTTTCTGAAATTCTGCAATGAAATGGAAGAAAAATTAAAAAATGGATTATTCAATATAGATGCAAGTTGTATTCAAAATTTGCTAAATTTTAAAAATAGTTTTTTACTAGAAAATAGGATACCTACATAAATACTTGCCTAATTTAAAAATCATTTTATTTTTTTTGTTTTCAATAATTTCGTTTAAATTTGCAATTCATTAACCTGAAACTTATTTGTGTACTACATTTCTTTTAGAAAAACCGTATTAAAAACACTTTTACTTTACTAAGATATTTATTTGTGTAGGGGAAAGGTCGGAACACTGAGACAGTCCGAACAGTGAGACATTCCATTTTTTTGCTTCCCTGAAACACGCACAGACATGTCGATTAATACAATACTGATTATTTTTCATTCTGCACCTATTATTTCTATTCCTAACAACTACCAACTGCGCCTGTGCTTTCGGTATGTAAGGACCTAAAAAAAAGGTCAGAAGTATTTTTTTATATGTTCCTAAATTTTGTGTAGAAACGTCAAATATTCATATAAGTGAACCAATATTTTTTTATTTTCTTGTTATTATTATGTTCTTTAATTGTACAAACAAAAATGTACGATAGCCTTGTCAGTTTTTTACGTAAATATTTTTTTCTTTGAAATGATGAAAATCAAACAGTGAGACAGATTCAATGGACGAACAGTGAGACATGTTAAAGCTATGGAAGAAACCTCAAATACTTATTTTTTTGTTTTATTCAACATGAAAATGTTTTTATTTATTTTTAATTGTATTGCTATTAATTTTCAACAAATTAAATTGATTTGGTTTATTAAAAGCCTTTTTAAAAAATAATATGAACACTCAAATGTGATTTAAGTTTTTTTTATTTTTTTTTACATACCTAAATATATTTGTTGTTGTTTTTGTTCTTATTAATTAATAAATAATATATGTTTAATGAATAAAACTCATGTATTTTTTTGATAAAAAAAAGTTAAAGACGAGATTTTATTGGAATTATTGTACTGTCTCACTGTTCGCCCTACGTTGTCTCACTCTTTCACTCTTCGGACCCCTGTCAAACAGTGAGACAGTTTGACCTTCTTCAACAATTCAACTCATGGTGAAGTAGTCTTTGAATTATTCGCTAAACTTTGTATGGCAAAATACAGTGGAAATATGTCGTAAGATACCATAAAAAAATTATTTTGATAGCTCTAAAGTTTTCGGAGATATAACCGTTTGAAAAAAAAAGTGTCTCACTGTTCCGACCTTTCCCCTACTACATTTTTCAAACTACTTTCAAGTCATAAACATATTTATCAATTGAATAAATGGTGGAGTGTCGATTGTCATCACAAATTTTTAAATTTTATTTGGCCTCGACTCCAGTAATGCGTTTCGCCCCGATATGTGGTGGGTGGGCTCATCAGTAGACGACAACCACATCTGATCTAGACGCACTGTTTGCTCGATTTTCACCGAGACTATTTACTATAGATTTTTCAATCAACAAGAGTGACTGTGAATCATACCTCAGTACGAATCTTTGGTTCAAAGACTATTGCCGAGAGGATTTGTTTTTTGCCCAGGGCATGGCTTGTCCATTTAATTAAAGTACTTTCAAATCATAAATATATTTATGAATTGAATATGAATAAATTGGTGGAGTGTCGTGGTACTATACTAATACTTTTACTTGTTTTATTTTACGTTCATACATAATGCATATAATACATATATAAGTATATTTTTGAAATTGGGCAGTCTCTTTGTAAAGTAAATAATTCGCAAAAGTTAAGCACCCAAAAACAAACTACTTAACTTTTTCGAGTCACTAGCTACTACTGCGAATTATTGAAATTCGAGCAATAGTGCACGGTCAAACGAGGATATTACTAAGTGTGGATGGAAATCGAAAATTCGCAATTTTTCATTGCAAAATATGTTTCGCAAAATCAACGTCAAACACATCTGCCATTATTGTTGACGTATCACAAATTCCGTGGGCGCAGTAGCGCAGTGGTTAGTGTGCTGAATTACTGTTCGAGGGATCCCAGGTTCGATCCCAGGAAAAAGACTAATTACATCTTAAGATTTTTTCTACTGCGCCACCTCTTGCGAACGCCTGACAAACATCCGAGATTATGACTGTCCTGAAAAAGCTTCCCAATTCAGCCGTTCGGACTCGTCATAACATTGTAGGTCCCTTCCATTCGTCCCAAAAATATAAACTCACACTAAACGAATGGTTGCGAGAAGCTAGGCCTGTTGCGCCACCTATTTATTTATTTATCACAAATTCCGTGCATGTTTTTTTTTTACTTTTAAATTCATTTTTATTACTTCATTCTTTAACTTACTTAGGGCCACTTGCACCAAATCATTGGATATCTAAATTAACTTCTGGATAGCTAACCAAAGATAAACCAATAAATAGTTACTTCCCGTCTTTGTGTTGCACCATTGCAAAATTATGCCTGGATAAGTAACCTTTGATTATTTTAAATTTGACAGTACTACAAAAAAAAACGCAAAAAATACATTGAACTGTCGAATGAATGGAAAATAAAAGCTACAGTCGGGTAAATAAATTCATGCAGTGAATGAAATTAATGTCAGAAATTCCAATAAGCGCTCTAGGGTTCCAAATTTTAGGAATATAGGTAATCGTGCCACGATATAGAAATTTGTTGCCACTTTCACAAACATTTCTCAGAGTACCGCAAAGGTTTTTTCTATCAATTATTCCTCGGGTATAAAAGCAGCTATTTATAAAGTCCACAATTTCTTCATCGTCGTCGTCGGAAATTGAATTAATATCCATTCTTTAGGTATTTGTTGATTTTATTTTTGACACTATCAAGTACTTGACACTTTTTTTTTTAACTATTTGACATCTGGGCACGATTATCCAGCCTTTCGAGACTGGATAAATATTTTATGGATTTATCCATGGACAGATAAATAAGTGTAGACCTGCAACACAATTTTTACCTAATCAGCGGAATAGAGCTAAACAGTGAATAAAAGAATAAATACTGCTGTCAAATGAGCTTGGTGCAAGTGGCCCTTACTAGACAAAAATGACTAAATCTAATTAAAAAATAACATGTATCTTAATCTAGCTTACTGGCTCTTAACGAGCACTCTAAACTTAACTATATATCCTTATAACTATTGCCTTTCGGCCTTAAATTTATCTATTTTATATACATATACTGCATTGTTTTTTTTTGAGTTTTCTGAGTGATGTTGGAGAGACTAGTAGGCTTTGCAAAATAAATTAGTTTATAAAATCAAAAATAAAAAAAAATAAAAATAAGAAAAAAATTAAACGAAAAGAAAATCATCAAATCAATTTAATAAATACTTAAATAGTTATTAATATTTGCCAGCCCCTTTAGTATACTGAAGATAGTCACAAAATTAGGACGAATTAGAGCCAATTTGGCAATTTGGCAGAACAGTGCAAAGTTCGAACTGTTGGTGAACGATCAAGATGTAGGTAACCATTATAAAATTACGGATTAAAGAAGAGTGCATTTTTATCAAATATCTGCACGAAGCTAATGAAAAGGTAACTTAGTTAGACATGTTTATTTTAAGTTTAGAAACTTAACCGAAAATGTGTAACATCGTCACATATCGGTTCGCGAACGCCTCGGCTTCAAGAGTATTTCGCCAACACAATGGGAATCAGATCCACGACAATTGGGTTGCTTTGATAAGATCCCTCAGGAGAAAGTTCCAAAACTCAGTTCCAACGGTAATATGTAAGAACCTTGAATATTTACGTCTCTGTAATTATTCAATCAGCTTATTTACGGGTTTAGTTTGTCCATTTGTATTGGCGCTATTCTACGATACCCGGAGGCCCAGAGCTTAGCTTCAATGAGGGCCGAGGCCTGTGCTAATGTCTCTAATACATACATACATACATACATACATATACTGCATTGTTTTTTTTAATTTCCAAGAAACTTGCAAAAATCGGACGCTTTATTATTTTGTGGTTTCTTAAGACTACCTAAAACTACTTCAAATTACCTAAGCTACTTAGCCTAAAATTACCTATAATCAGGGTGATGAGCAATCTCTCGATTGGTCACCATCCCGATTGCATCGATGGACGCCTGGCAGTCGGCAACACGGTGCACACGCGCCGCCGGGACTCGAGCGAGGCCATAAGTGTCGGTCAAGTCTCGGTAGCACTTATTCATGTTGACGAGCCCAGCCCCTCCCAAAGACCCCCTAATATACACCTAACTAACCGGCACACCATCTTTATTTTGGACTAACCCTTTCATGTCTGCATGAAGAAATGCCTCAGGCGGGACAAAGCCAGACCGGAGCGTTCTCTCGTGGTACATTAAATTCGGATAATAACCACCCGAGATCAGATTATTAGCGTTGGCCATCGCCCTTGCAACGTGCCTTCGAATCACCTTAATTAGGAAATGGTCAATCCTATTCAATCGAGCCCCATCGTATAGGGTTTTGTTGGGATAATATTTTATGTACCTACTCAGACTCGGGAGTTCTAAACAACCCTAGGCAAGTCTGAGACTTCAAACACCCGAATCTTATCCATATAGGAAGGCGCTATATTGAACCAAATGGGACAGCCATAAGCGATGATCGGCCTTATAAGGGCCACGTAGCATTTGACCTTTACTCTGGAGTCTATTAGTCCAGCACACTAACCACTGCGCTACTGCACCCACGGAATTTGTGATGCGTCAACAAATGGCAGATGTGTTTGACTTTGATTTTGTAAAGACTTTAAAGCTCTTCCTTTTCGTCCAGAATAACTCATCCAGACCGAGGTGTTAAAAAATTCAAACAGGCAGAGGCAATAATACACCCATTGGGAAAGGTGTTCCAAGACCTCTAAATCATATTGATTGTTCCGATATTTTGGGCTTAATTAATTTCAATGTGCCTGCGAGGTTGCTTAGAAACCGATCGTTTTTTAAAATTCCATATCACAGAACAAATTATGCTGCCAATGAACCATTGTCTAGGCGCTTAAGAGAAGCCAATACAGTTTGCGATATGATCGATTTTAGTCTAAGTAGATTTTCATTTAAAAATAATTTGCTATTAATCTTAGGCAGCTCTAATGGTGGCAATGTCTAATTTTTTTTTTTTTGTTTTTTTGCTTTTTTATTTTATTTATTATATTATATATATCATGTAATCACTAAAGTATTTTAACTTTGTTTGATGAAATAAACTAAACTAAACTAAAGTAGGTATCTTCCAAGTTCCAAAAACCCTATTTCCAATGTGGCGGTGTGTTGGTAAAAGAAAATGTAGAATGTCGTCACGCACCTCCTTGTCACCGTAGCACAGGTCATCAGTGCTGATTCCCATTTTCTTTCACCAAAATTATGTCCGGTGATAACAGGATAACACTTATGATAGTTTTTTGTTTATTTGCAGGATCCATCTTTTTTCTGGATCGAGGTGTTACTCCATCTTTCATTTTTCGCTACCAGTATCGCCCGTCTGAGATTACATGGTGAAGTCATTTTTCTAGTACCGGGCTGGTTTTGATTAAAGTGATTTGTTCCCTGTTTTGGCAGCTCATCAGTATTTTCATTTCTGGGCACACTTTTGTATCCGGGGACTTGAGAAGAATCCTTTGAGCGTTAACAACCAATAACTCTTCGCGACAGCGAATAAATAACAAGCAACGATTTTATCTCTGCACAGATGGCTTCTGTTGTCGCATCACCATCAATGAAAAAAGCAATATCTGCTAAAGTTATTGCAATCATTGTAACCTGTCTAGCGGGTATTGTAACTCTCAAAGTCTATGCCTGAAATACGCTGTTGTAGTCAGGAAGTCAGACTGAACTGGATAGGAGTAAAATCCCGCGCCAAATCGCACCGCCATCTCAGATCCATCGCTGTAGATGGATATTCTTGACATTCATCTGTGCTGGGAAAACAAATGACAAAAATTGTCTTACAAACTCTAGACGGATAGTTGTGTAGTTCGGTGAATTTATTTAGTATTTGCGCATGTCCCGTATCAGGCTGTGTTTCCATCATCCAGCTTCTGTAGTCTGTCATAGCCATAAGTGACACTTCTTGAGTGGAGATTTCTGTGCAAAAAGCTCTATTGGTTTGAAATTAAGAATTGCTTCTAGTTTTAGTCCCTGAACCTGAAGCGATGTAGGATTCTCATTGCTACGGTGGGGTAAGAATACAAGTCATT
This sequence comes from Cheilosia scutellata, assembly GCA_955612985.1. Taxonomy (NCBI): domain Eukaryota; kingdom Metazoa; phylum Arthropoda; class Insecta; order Diptera; family Syrphidae; genus Cheilosia; species Cheilosia scutellata. The sequence goes on along the minus strand of OY015312.1, from coordinate 62,627,926 downwards.
CTTTGAATCTTTGTCATAGTAGGGTTGATGGCCTTGGTCAGAGCTTGCCACCAGATTAAATTCCCATAGATACGTTGGTATACTGGTCTTACTATCGCCGTCTAAATGACTATTTCAGGGCTAGGACCCCCAGATTCGGTGAAACTACCCTTTTTTGTTCTATTTGAGATTTCATAGTTTATTTTCCGATCCACTAGACTTGCCATCATCAGACATCTGTAGGGGAGGCCACGCAATTGTAGCCCTTCTTGATTCCGCAATAGTCATTTTATTGGTAAAGAAAACCAATTCCGTCTTTTACGAGCTTACTGCCAGTCTTTGTCCAGGTATTAGTAGCTGGTGGATATAGGAATTCACCAGTCTCTAGCAGTGCTAGGTCATCTTCGTATAGGCTTGAATATATAAATACAAGTGCCACGTGAAATTGAAAACTATATTTACTTCTCCTTCTCATTTACAGCTTGTTACTTATAGTTTTTCACCTTCTCGATTTATTTTTTCTTTTATTTAAATAGGTATGTCCGGTCGATCTAACCCGCTCAGTTACCACCAGCACGCCCACAGACAAGGAAGCCGCAAAACGCCTAGCCTTCTCGGTGGAAAATATTCTAGATCCGAATAAATTCACCGGCAAAAAGGACTCCTCGTCGTCGCATCCCTTCAATCCCTCAAGACAATGGAGCTGTAGCAGTAGTAACTACGATCGGGACGATATGCAAGATCGACTCGACGATGACCAAAGTGAAATAATGTCTGGTAAGTAGTTGAATTGCCATTGCCAATCAGAAATTTATTGTCAAGTATTTAATGGTAGAAAAAACTCAAAACAATGTTCAACCCCTTTATTCAAGTAGGTATACATTGAAACAATAGTGATCCACAATCGACAACAAAAACAACCTCAACCTCCATACATTTGCGGTTTTGGGTTTATTCAATTTATATTTTACTATATACCTACGAGTGCATGGTAAGGATACCCTACTCGATTGTCGAATGTTGAGCGTATAGATGGGCGAAGTGGTTTTCAATTCCATCTGTCGAATGTTTTATTTTTTCAATGACTGAACGACTTCGAATGATTTTCCATTAATTTTCCTAAATGACGCAGAGTAGTTTGGGTCGTTTTTTGTGCTTTCAATTTGGCAGGTTGGAGACAGGGATGGGTGGGGTGTGGTGTGTGTTCAAAAACAAAAGTCTAGCAGAGGAAGCTTTCAGTTTGTAAGTTCAATTTCGTGTATTTTTTTTTTTTTGGTGACGGGGGTAGAAAAGGGTATTCTTCCTTTTTGACGAAATTTTCTTTATTAGTGTGGAAATATTTTTGCTGGCTTCCTTTTTGGTTGACGGTATAAAGTATCGGCAGGTAGATTGACTTGAATTGAATTGCTGGAGGGATTGATGGATTTTATTTTTTTTTGTAGCTGACCCGGTCATAGTACGGATTTTAAATGGAGAACACATTTGATTGATGTTTTAATTAAAAAAATGTACTCATGCTTGTATATTAGATGGGGACTTGCGGGCTTAAGCATTCAGGAGATGATTGATTTCTCCATTTGCATGTAAATGGTGAATATTTGGCTCCTGTAAATGAAGAACTTTTAATTGCTGCGGTGAGAATTTCTTTTTCTTTTTGTTTTAACTGGAATTGACAGTTAATTGGAAAGTAGATTGGTGATGGTGATGGAGATATAGTCGGGGCGGGCCGCGGTGCGGACGGGACGCGACGGCGCGTTCGTCGCGGGCGAAAGAGATCGCGGTGAACGCGCCGCCGCGTCCTCTTGGATAAGAAGGTGGTGAGGTGACACATTGTGGTTTGGTCCGTGAATGCCAGCTCCCACATACCCGATTCCATTTTGAAACCATCCGCATACCACTATAGGCCGTTTTGACAGTTTAATGTGGGTATAGTTGCTTGCTCTACGATCTCCGTAGAGAAATGTGTGTCGAAGCATAAGTTGTCGTCGCTTAGGTCAAAAATCTCTACTATCCCCTGATACTGTTGAATCCTTATAGTCCGCAAGTCGGGATCGGGTTATCTCAAATAATTTCAACTTCCCTTTATCAAGATGATAACCGGTTTCGACAAATTTTAAGGTCTTCAAAGAAATTGACAAAGCTGTGATCTGACCAAAGTTTCAAACCGATCATGAATGGCAGTTGAACTTCAAAAAACATTTTAATAAGCAGAGGGGATCCAACATTTTCTATCAACCACTGTCCTGTATTTCAGTAACGATGACTCCGATCTTTGGGATCCTGGGTTTTCTAAAACCTGTCGATACAAACCGAAAACTAAATATCAGATCAGATCAGTATAATCAAAGAGACGATAACTCTATTTGACTTTTTTTGGGTTTGTATATACAAAATACGAAGCCACAATTTTCCTTAAGACCTTCGACTGAAAGGGTGCTAGCCACATAGCCTTCTTTAATCTAACCTAACCTATACACAGTCGGATGAAGGAACTTTGAGAAGCTATAGTACGATACGTTTTTTGATAAACATGTGAGACGTTATGTCCCGGAAATAATTTCCTCTGCAAAGTGTACTGAACTCTAAAGTCGATTGGGTATGGCTTGAATTTGTCCCTTATGAGGTGCATTAAAAATATTAATTTTATTGGTACTGTGTCATTGGGAAGGTCAGGTGTCAGTTTCTTGTGTCATTTGCTTTTTTTAAGCTGATATTTGCAATACCGTTACATAGATCGTTGAGATCGTTTAAGAAAGTTAATGACCTAGATAAACTTACGGATAATGGCGAAGCGAGTACGGTACGGGCATAAAAAAGTGCATAATTGTCACCTCCTACAAATCTCATTGTTGGGAATATCCTACTCAATCTTTGGGCATGACTCCTGCTCTTCGTTGTCTGATTTGCTTCTTGGGAAAAAAATGCAATTATCACTTGGACGGTCGGAAATCTCGCACTTCCAAGGTTGTCCTCATTCCTTAATTGAGGGCCAAACGAGAGATAAACCCATTGTGGTAATCAAACGATAGTGAAGCACATAAATATTGCGTAAAACAAACTTGAGTGACTTTTTGACACCCCAATTCACAAGACTTGATTAAAAAGAGGCAATGTGATGTGAAACTCAAAACCAAATCCAAATCCATAATTTCGGAGACGTAGCCAAAACTTCGGACATCAAAGAACGGGCTTTGGTAGAGCTGTATCTGCGCATAGCTACGACTGTTTTTGCTATGGTGGATAACAGACAGCGTGAGCTCCTAATGGCCAGTAGTCCGTATGCTAATTGTGGTTAATCCAACAAAATCGGTCGTAAGATGGTCAGACTCATCCACCACTTCTTTGTTTTTGAAGTAAAAAGCAGGTTCGCCTTCATCGCGGCCTTGTTGTCGGCGTAGGTAGCTAATTTTTGGCCGCGTTAGGGAGGAAAAAAGATTTGAGTACATTTAATTCCACTCCACAATCCATCTGTAATACCGTTGAGCGCAACAGACGGACTTGACCGTAGGGGTCCACTTCCAGATGTTCTTTGGACTCTAATTTTGTGTTGTATTAGTTAAGTTAAGTAAACGACAAGATAGAAGGATTGACTATTTTTGTGCGTCATGTCATAAGTCATATCTCATCATCAGACAGTGTTTTCGTCTTTGTTCAATTTGACAGCCAATTTTTTGACAACACAAATCTCATATCAATCTGTTTAGGGTACGTACCTATCTATGCGTTTTTACTTTCAACGCACGCCAAAATCAGTCCACCCGTTCAAAAGCAAATCCACTCCAATTTAGTTACAAACACTTGAATAGTATCCGCAAACACACCTAATTGGAAGCATTAAAATGTACTCGGCTACAGTTCCCTATTAGAGGAGGCATCGCTGAATATAGCTGTACATCACGTCTCTTCATTACCAGCTGCCATGCAATTAAAAAATACCTACCCTACGACGACGGTATAGATACTAATGATTGGGGGTGCTAATGAATAATTTAGGTACCTACCCCATACAATAACACTCGCCAAGTACCTATACAGCGTCGCACCGAAATTGCGTACGCATTACATCTGTACACAAGTGAAGCGACATCATTATCCTAACAGCGTCCTCCGTCCTATTACAGTCAACAACATGGCAGTCATCATCATCATCGTCACCATGCTAGACCCGGAAATCACTGCTGTGGCAATCTGTTCAAAACGCACCCCCAGATTAATTAGCAAGACACTTAATTACGGCGGGGCATTTGTAACCACCGTCACAAACAGTCCCCCCCGCCCATGTAAAAACAAAAAAATCTCCTATCACTGTATAACACGACAACACAACTGGGTGGGAGACAACCCTTTTGCGGCTGGCAAAACTTATCTCTTAACCAAACGAAGTAATTTTTGTGAATAGATTGGACCGGCAATTTCTTCCTCACGCCATCCTTTGGTTTCAAATCATGTAATATGCATGCAGCCACAGTTGACGGGGGTTGTTCTATTGCAAAATGGTTGCCATCTTAGCACACACTGTGTGACTGTGAAATTGGTAAAGCTGTACAACCTGCAAACATTGCCTCCACAGCACCGACCCCAAGTCGCAAGCCATATCGAATTGCTTGAGTGTTCAGAACTACCCTTCGGAAGCAATTTGCCTGCATGATGGTGGTGGTGGGTTTTTTGCTTCTGGCAGTAGTAGTAGTAGCTCCACCATTACCGTTTGTGCGGTTGTGCTAAATTGTGTGCTACTGATTTAATATACACTCGGTCATGTACCAGCGGCGCAGCATACAAAAGCAACCCCCTCTGTGTACACACATACCTACACAATGTTGTTGTTCAATATGACGACAACGACGACGACGATGACGACGAGGACCAAAACGAAACTTGTGTATACCAATTACGGATGCGCTGGTGCTTCCGCAGCCCACAATGGATGCGAGTTGTACGAGGACATCCCCCGGTTACCGTCTCTTTTGTTCACATTCAAGTCCTGCAGCTGAATTGGAGTGTTTTTTTGTTCGTCCTTCTTCTGTCGATGTCATAGATACGAGAACTATTAATGCCCTTCTCTCTACGAGTCTGTGTGTATGCGTTTGAGAGCAATAAATATGAATGCCAATTTGCCAAGGATATGTGTATGTGTGTCGATGCGATGTCTCAAAAGGGCAAAGTTATAAATGTTCAGTGCTATTATGTTGCTTGCTTTCTGAATTTTCATATTTAAACAATGGTTCGGCATGTGCATGAATGTGTGTGCCCCCCCTATACACACCCACACCATCACACTGCGCTCTGTGGACATTTTTTATGTCTGCCATGGCAATCTCATGGCAGTATCATTATTATTATTATGAAAATGAGACGACAAATACACCCTTGGGGCTTTTGTGAAACTTTGCAGGATATTATTCTGCAGGATACCGAAACTCTGTGCCACATGAAAATTACGAACTGAATATGATGGCGTATCATATGGCCGGGTGTGTGTATATGCTAACAATCAAATTTTCCCATTTAGACCGACGACGACGACGACCGGGTGGAGTGCGGAATGTCTGCATTGCAAATTGCCAAAGTGCGGTATATACATATACTCGGGGAGCTGGTGCTTGCTTTTGAAGGGATAATGGCAAATGGCGAAAAGCCCTGGTAATGGTAATTAACACTCTGATTTCGTAATTAAGTTTATGACTTAAAAACGACTCATAATTTAAATGTTGTTTCACCCTTGGGCGTCGTTGGCAATGTCCTTTCCCATTGTGTGTGCGTTTAGATGGAGTGTATCCCATTAATTTGGTGCGAAAGATGTGCGCCTCTCGTAATTATGGTGATGTTCGCGAAAATTAGCAAGAGATAATACGTATAGCTGTATCCTGCGGCATTTTAGGGATATTATGGTAAAGTGCTTATTTGGTGTGAGGTTATGAGGTGGACCTAAGCGATTAGGGAATTCGATCGATTTTATCTGCTGATTAGATTTGGATTGAACTTTGTGTTCATTTTAGGGCAGTTTGTATAGATTCTAAGGAGTCAACTTTTGTTGTATAACTTGTTTCTTACTATACAGAGCTGACATAAATTTAATTAAAGCCACTTTCCAAGTCCTTTTTCTTTATTGAGTTCCTATACCAGGCTGTTGTTGTAGGTGCAAGGAAGGGCAATCTGGTGACTCTGAACTTTGGGTGGTAGTATTTCAGATAATGAACACTCAATAACTAGCTTCCATATGTGAGTGAGTGATCTCAAGATTTTGCCCGTACCGTTTTTATTTCTATTCCAGTTCTAAGATCGATTTAGCCCGTCAAGAAATTGTGATTATATAACTACCGGCATTCTTACAGTAGAGATGGAAGGAGTATCTCACTGAAGCACGTCCTCTTATTCCAAGGTGGCATCGGATGAATTCTATAGATGGACTCAATGATCCTGAGCTATCGGCAATTCGTGAACATCAGCCCGATATTCGCTCAGAACGCGCCTCCAGTATAGTCGTATAGTCGGAACCCTCCGAGCGGCCAATGTAGGGTTCAATGTGCTTAGGCACCTAAATATTCAGGTGACAGTTTCTCATAGAACTTTGGCAGAAAATCTTGCCTAACACACGAAACTTGGTGCCGTGAAATAAAGTCGAAGGAAATAAGATTGAATAGTATTTATTTCCATTTCAGATTGGAAATAAAGTCGAATTACAAAAATGTTTGCTTTCGACTTTATTTCAAAAAAAAAAATTGAAATAATGTCGATCACTTCAATAAGACCATTTCAGCGCACCTACCTACACCAAATCTTACAGTAACCACAAGCAGGGGGGTTGCAGTGGGGTAGCATGTCCCCCCTTCATGTTACACTGCTTATGGGATTTATTTTTTTAATTTTCGACATAAATTCCCTTTTTCTGATCTTAATACCATTTTCCAATGGAAATAAAGTCGACATTATTTCCAATCTGAAATGGAAATAAATTCGACTCGACTTTATTTCAGGGCACCACGAAACTTGCCTAGATTTGCAGTCAAATTGACCAATCAGAGGCTGTTGACTAGCTAGGCAAAAAGCGTATTGAACGCGGCCATTGACTCGGAATATTGCCTTGTTGCAGCTATAAGGTAAAAATGCGAAGAACATAGAACACTAGGTACGCGAAAATTACTCTTTTCATTTTAGAAACCTCCATTGCAGCAAGCTAAACGCGAATTGAAGATTGAGTCCAGCGAGAAAAACCCGCATGTGTGCATTGAACTATTGGGACACTGCGTTAAAATAAAACATGTGTCCACCGAGCCTAAAATACATCTCAAAAAAGAAACACTGTGAGAAATCATTGCGTCGAAAAGCTGAAACCACAAGGAACATCGACTCCTCAGAAATAAATGAAAAAATCCGCAAGAAAAGTTCGATCAAAGGAATTGGGAGAAGCTATTCCAGGGAAAATGTAACGAAGTTTTACCAAAAAGTATAAGGAGTAAGAAGAACGTGCCAGTGCCAGAGCAGCAGAAATCTCTATAGCTGACCAAGGAAACATTGTAGTAAAATCACAGTCGGTGCTGAAAATGTCAAAAGTAATTTTTGCAGACTGAAGAATCCAGCTGTTATTCAGAACATACCATAGGTATGAAATAGACCAGATAGACACAACTTCCGTCCACCTGAGAGGAATATGCAAACAAGAAAGGACCAACAAAGCTGGGGCTTCACGGTTAACCCACCTAGCTAATTAGAACAACTGAGGATGACTTGGTAGAAAGCAAGCACCAACTCACTTGCAAAATATGGTCAGTGGAATTCATGCTTGATAAATGGAATCTTAGCATCGTTTACCCAGTTTTACCTTCAGCTTCTAACTGCAGAGGTATCAGTCTCCATACATAGCATACCACATTTATATGGCATCCTATCTGCTATATAATGTCAACACCTAACACCATTCGTAGATAACCTGATTGGCCCCTATCGGTGTGGTTTTGGGCCAGGAAAGTCTACAGTGTCGATACAATTTTTACACTTAGAGAGATCCTGAAAAAAAAACCAAGAATTCCAAATCGATAGTCTCCATCATTTTTTCGATTTCAAAGCTGCTGCAAGGAACTTACGACCAGTTGCAGTCTCCGCAGATGGCAGATGATGTTTTCAGTATTTGTGCGGGGTGTATCCCAGGGTTGGTTCTCGGCGAGCTTTCTAAGTAGATAGGGTGCTCTGGCTCTAATTGTCTGTTTAGCTGCCATTTGATATGTGCTCCACTGGGAGTTCTTTCAGAACCTTCCGAGGCACTTCATTTAACTTTTCTTATTTTTTTATTATGGAAGTAATGTACTGAAGTTCTAACATATGGCGTACAAAGATCTTCCTAACGATACCATAGGCCGGAACATAGGCTTGCAGGGATATGAGCATGGAAATAGGGTTTGGTGGAAAGAAAACTTCTTCGACGGAGGTGAAGGAAATAATATCCTGTCAGGTACAGGTACAATGATCTTATCCGTTTACACTGGACGGTGTAGGCTGTTAATTTCATTCAATCAACCAACACTAAGTAAGGATGTCGATATCTAAACTTGAAACTAAAGCCCAACAAGGCTGTCCGCTGGACCAGTTTCCCTACCAAATGTTTAGAACAACGGTATATAATGTATAGTAAAGGGCCTGCACTCAATTTATTGGATGGAATTACAACCGATAAATGAAGGAGGCTTATGTACTCTAAACTGCGTCAAACATGGGAATAAGTCTTCTTACTGTCCCTATAAGATCTTGTCTGTATTCAACCTTGTCGATTCATTTCCTTTCGGATCCCAAAAAGCCAACTTAATCTATATGAGGCCTTCCTCTACTTCATTGCACCTCTGGGTTAGATTGTTAGAAGGAAAGATTCTGCCGGCCGGAGCACTTACGTCGTATCTAAAGTAGGAAATGTTCATTTTTTTAACTATATGTTCAGCTGTCAGTCTACAAACTACAAACCGATCCCAGACAGACAGTCTTCAAACCTGCTCTAAAGACCAAGTTCCTAATATATATAACGACAGTTTCTAAATTTAAAAATAAATAAATCTCTCCACTACATCCCTGTATCATATATCATTGCCACAAATCACAAAGGATTATTTTCCCTCCGACATTATCCCTGCGGTGATATCATAATACCCGCACCTTTCTAATTTGCTCATCAACACCATCCACTTGATTATATATGTAGACCGTAATCGGAATATCACTCCCCAATTGTGGTCTCATCGATTTAACGCCATTTATAATGCGCTCACGAAATTGAATTATTCTCAATCGGGGCTCAATCGTGCGTTACCAAACGAATAGTCCGAGTAGTACTGAAATTATCTCCCTCGACCCGCTAATTGAGAGAAACGAGCCCAGTTAACAAGGTTCGAACACTTGTCAGTGGTTTGGCACCATCATCATCATCAATGAGTAGGCGGTCGCGCCCGTTCCGTATAAGAGCCGTGGTCAAATTGAAACAAAGCAATCGTGTGCTATCCACCCCTGGCACTGTGAACCAAGGTGACCTCCAACTCAACCCATTCACGTTGCCCACGCAACCACCCACACCCATCCATGGGGTATGTACGCTCAGGTGCAGTACTATGCCGTCTGCGTTCATGGTCCAGCAATTCAACGGGTTGCCTGGCACAACAACGGACTGTGTGGGGGTTGTTTTTGTGCCTCCGGCGGCAGAACGATTTCCAGTTCAATTCATTCACGTCGACCGCAAAATCAAATTAAATGCGGCACGAAATTAGTCGACGCATAAGCGAATACGCTGGGGCAGAATTGCACCAACCCCCTACACGATACATGGTGGTAGTTTTTTTGTATTGGTAAAGCTCTGCGGTCTGTTGGAGCATTTAGCAAGCAGCATTGCAAATATCGATCGTAATATAGGCCCGTTCATAAGACGCGCATCCTACCATAGCTCCTGCTGGTGCACAACCCCTCCATCATCATCATCACATGTAGGTATGTATCGAGGGACTAAATATTAAATGAAGCGTTGATGCTAATTAAGTGATTAATTAACAGGTGGAAGCAAGGTGCGCCTAATTATATATACATGGACGATTAAATGCCTATACAGTGGAGCTCGGGCTACTTGTGACTCGTGAGCTTCGAGTGGCTGCAGGCAATTCAGGTAGCTGCTACTGATGATGCCATGTCCGACCGGGTAAATGGGTAAACATCAATAAATTAAGCTATCGACGAGATATAGATAGAAGCTGATGATGATAATGATGATGCTGATGTAATTAATTGAAGGCCAGAGAACTTTATCTGTCGTCTAACCAGGATTTTTTGTTGCTCCCCAATACTTCCCTTAGTTGTGTGTCGCATCAACTCATCTTGAAAATTATTCAAAAACGCTTGAGTGAACTTTTCACATTTATTTTTTTTTATTTTCATGGAACGAGGGTGAACGCTGCAGCAAAAGGGTTGTGTTAAGATGATTTGAGAACACAATAGCTGTCGTAAGTCCTTTAGGAGGATGTTTTGAAATCAACTTGGAGATTTACACGATTGTCAGACAACAAGACTGTTAAGGAAGGGTTGGTTTCGCCATGTTTTTCGCATTTTCAAGGGTCGAGAAATGTAATCTAGAGAAAAATCGTTTGATTAAGATTCATTTGCAAGAAAAGGTTCTCGCGCGCGCTGTATAATGCTGCCTCATGCCAATTTTATTAATTTATTGATAAGCTCTTGTGTTTTAAATGTCGGAGGGAATTTTTGTATAAACTTGGTCACTAAATTGATCAATCGACTTCGCGATGGTTCAGAAGAAAGCTGTAAGCAATTTGATATCTGATTACCGATTTGAGCTCATTTTTGTTTACCATTTCATAATGAGTATGAAATTATGATACACGGTCGCACCTGTCCTCGAGAAAATAGCCCAACATTAGACTTCCTTATTGTGCTTTATTTGACTCAGCCGCGGCGCTTTCATGCCTGGTATCGTACTGAAACAGTAAATGGCATAAAATGTTCTTTTTTTAACTGAAGTTAAATTTTGGTTAAATTGTCCAATTGGTTCGACTTTGATCAAATAATGTCTGGATGGACTAGCTTTAGAGCTATAGTCAGATATGGGCATAGGCGTTAATCATGTCTTCTTTCTGTTTCTGAAGATCGATGGGTACACGTACAAGGTTATGGACAACTTCCACCGCTGTTGTGTGAGTTGTTCTCATCTCTTGTGCAGACATTTGGCTCTTTTATTGGTTACACTTTTTTAGTGGTTAGTGTGCTTGAAATTACATCTTAAGGTTTTTCCTACATCGCCACCTCTCGCGAACGTCTGACAAACATCCGAGAGCAATGACTGTCCTGAAAAGTTTCTCAATTCAGCTGTTCGGTAATAAAACTAGGCATAAAATTGTAGGTCCCTTCCATTCGTTCCAAAACTAAAACTCACACAAACGAATGGCTGTGAGAAGTTTTAGGGCTATAGGGTGTATTGTATTTTGTATACTCGCCTGTTACGCCAACTATTTTATTTTATTTACTGGTGCTTCATATGTGACAATTGGTCTGATTATGTCTGGATCAGGCATGATGAAAAGAAAAGATTGCGACATTTATTACAGCTGCAATAAAAGACTGGATGGAGCCTACGGAGCCTGTCCGGACTACGATGTAAAAGTTGTACTCGAGGACTTCAATGCTAAAGTCGGAAAGGAAAACATCTTTGGCGGGTTAGTTGATAAGCACAGAATCCACGAAACGACAACAGACAACGGCTACCGACTAATCGATTTTGCAGCAGCTCGTAATACGGTGATAAGTAGCACTACGTTTCCAAGGCTAAGGATCCACACAGCAACCTGGCGCTCTCCAGACGGTCGAACCGCCAACCAAATCGACCATGTGCTAATTGATGCGAGGCACGCATCCAACATCCTCGATGTGCACACATTCCGAGGGGCAAACGTACTCTGACCATTTCCTTGTCGCGGCTAAATTCAGAGCTCGACTGTCTAACGAGAAGAATCTGCGAACCGCCCAGAAGAAGAATTTCGACGTTGGACGCCTTAGCACACCTGGAGTAGCCAGAGTCTACAGCGAGCTCCTGAGCATGAAACTCTCCTCTGTGCACTCACCTACCACAGACGCCAACATTCAGTGGTGCCAGTACCGCGACATCATCAAGGAGGTAGCCGAAAGCACTGTAGAGTACCCGTGGTATGATGATGAATGCGTGTACAGGAAAAAGGTGACAGAAGATGCACACAAGGAAGCGCTGCAGCGCAAAACAAGGGCAGCGAGAGAAGAGTATCGAGCCAGGCGAAGAGAGGAAAAGAAGATCCTGCGTAGGAAGAAGAGGGCTTACGCAGCTTCCCAGCTCAAGGAGATCGAAGAGTCGCGCGATCGTAATAACATCCGGAGGTTTTATAATAAACCCAAGCAACTGGCTGCTGGCTACAAAACCGGAACGCAGGCTCTTCGAGACAGCGAAGGAAACCTAGTCACCGACGGGCAGGGAATAGTAGGGGTTTAAGCAGCATTTCCAGCAGCTGCTTAATGGGCATCATGTAGAGAGAGTGATAGGGCAAGAAGATAGCCCACGTCCAGTCAATGAAGAACTAGTTCCACCACCTACTATAGAAGAAGTTGGCCTAGCTATAAAAAAGCTTAAGAACAACAAGGCCGCAGGCTCTGATGGTTTAAATACGGTGGTGATGTTTTGGTAGGGAGCATGCACCGAATCATCAACCAAGTATGGGTGGAAGAAAACATGCCCGATGACTGGACTATCAGCTCCATATGCCCCATCTACAAAAAAGGCGATCCTATGTCTTGCAAGAACTATCGAGGCATATCCCTGCTTAATGTTGCATACAAGATCCTATCCAACGTACTGTGTGAACGTCTTAAACCGTTCTGCAACACACTAATCGGCACGTACCAGTGTGGCTTCCGGCCCGGCAGATCGACTATAGACCAAATTTTCACACTGAGGCAAATCCTGGAAAAGACCAACGAATTTCAAGTCGAAACTCACCACCTATTCATCGACTTCAAAGCCGCGTATGATAGCATACATCGTCAGGAGCTCTATATGGCGATGGCACAACACAATTTTAGGTTGTATACCCCGGCTCCTGCCAATTAGACTTCTGCTGGACCATACGAAGATTCTGGGTTTGCCTATTGTTGCCGCGAGGTGACAGTTCCAAGTGAGGTATATGAGGTTGACGCTTAGAACAACTTTTTTGCATCAGTCAGCAACGAGTTTATGTGCCCTCTGGAGGAGTTCCGAGATTGTTTCTTTGAATTTGCCAAATGACAATGTCATCGTCGTATCCTTGGACATAGAAACTGTAATTTCTGAGGTAGGTACATTTATCTATCAGTTCTACGACGGACCATAACACGAGGAATTAGAACAACCTTACGCCACCTTGACGCTGATTCTGTCACTGCCTAAAGTACATAGTATTAAAACTGACATGTGTTTGCATGCGTCTATCTTAAGCATAAATGTCCGACCCATCAGGGTTTTATTTTGCGAGCGTGTGTATGTGTAGTGTGATTATGTAGACAATTGTGATTGTGAACTCAACGAGACTAAGCGAATAGCGGCCAACCAGTTGGGCCACAAGACTTAGTGTGTAATGTTAAACTTTGTAGTTGACGCAGTCTTCTATCTTGTGGATAGGGCAAAGGCAAACCCTGCTGAAATTTCATTCGTGAAGCATTCCTTCTTTGGACTATGTCTTGGATATATGTTGAAGATTCTGACTCCCATTGGATTTAACTGTCTTTAAATTGTACACTGAGTAGGAAAGAGGGAATTGAGTAAGTTTTGAGTGCTCGATAAGACTCAGAAAATGGAAAGTCATTATCATCATCATCATTACATCAACTACACACGAGTTCACATGTCTTAGAACTTAGACTGAGGCTCTCTCCCGATAACGGAATCTGCAGTTGGAAGCCCGACGAAACCTTTTCTAGATTCAGATGGTATCACAAGGCACCTTATAAAAGTCTAAGTGTGTCGGCCTTTTGTCGGCAGCCACTGTAATCTGACCTAACCCAGACTGCATAAATCTGGTGTATAGGTACATGACAAAAATTATCTTTAGAATGCCTCAGCTGCAACTCAAAAATGCATCTACAAACCCAAATTTAGCCATGTCCTCAGCCAATACATAAAGCACGATTTCACACTGTTATAATGTATGTAGGTAGGTATATACCAATATGTTCGATAATACCCAAGAGGATTATATTACTGCATCCCCATAGGCATCTTAATTAAAACCCCCTTCCTTCACAAGACTCTCAAGATCAATTACAAATGCGTTAATTGCATTGCAGTCGTCATTTCATTCCACAGACAGATGGGATGAAACAATTATCCTAGTAATTAATTCTGACACCAAATCAATCTAACCCCCACCCCTATATGCTTGATTATTTGCAGGTCATGATATGGACAACGACATGGATCAGGATGAGATGTGTGACGATGCAATGAGCAGTGACATTGACGACAGGGCGAGTGAAACTGATTCCAAAAAAGGTGGAAGTCGTAACTCACGTGGTAGCTCTAGTGATGGCAAAGGTCCTGGAGGAAGCGGTGGCGGTGGAGGTGGTGGTGGCTCAAAACCTCGCCGTGCACGAACTGCATTCACTTATGAACAACTTGTCTCGCTGGAGAATAAATTCAAAACAACCCGATATCTATCGGTGTGCGAGCGGCTGAATTTGGCTTTGAGTCTGAGTTTGACAGAGACACAGGTAGGTCGAGAAAATCCTGATAAACGTCAACTGACATTCTTACTAATAAGAGTTTGTTTTTTTTTTCCTTTTCGCAGGTCAAAATTTGGTTTCAAAATCGACGTACCAAATGGAAGAAACAAAATCCCGGCATGGATGTAAACAGTCCGACAATTCCACCTCCAAATGGCGGTTCGTTTGGACCCGGCGCATACGCTAGCAGTTTGCTATATCCACATGCGGTGCCATATCCACCATATGGACCATACTTTCATCCACTCGGCGCTCATCACTTGAGTCATTCGCACTCATAAGCGAGGGAGGCTGAGCGAGTACAGTCGATGTTCTCAGCATGCTTCTTTAGGGGAGCGTGTGATCAGCCAGCCAATCAGAAATTGTGATGATGTTTTACTTAGTTGTAAGGAATCTTGAGGGACAAATGCGCCAGTATGCGGGCCGGGGTTTTTGTGCAAAATTTTCGAAAATATTTCCATTTACATATCTGTCAATTATACTATAGCCCATTGGACTTGTATAACAGAGATGTCCTGCTGCAGCTTTCTTTTGTAAAAAATAAAATTAAAAATTTAATTATTTATTGACAGTGGCGTAGCTTGTTTAAAGAAGAATACAAAAATTAAATTGTTTTGTTGTCCTTTGCTGTAAATAGTACTTTTCTTTGTGTAGAATAAGATACAATAAAAAAATAGCTAATAAGACTAAATATTATTGAAACGGAAATTGTTTTTTTTTTTAAGCCTGTTAAGTGGCACACGGCACATATCTCGAAAGGTAAGTTGAAAGGTATTAACTTAGCTCGGTGTCACTACTTGGACGTGTGATTTTAAAGTTTGTAAAAACGAAATGTGCCATTAAAAATATGTGTATACAGTGCTTGCAATAGTTCTAAACAACGGATGCTTTGTCTGCTATAAGATATAGGATAGCTCATCATTCAATAAATGACGTGATTCAGGGCGGATGTTATCAAGTTAAACATTTATCAACTGCACGGTACAAATCAGTCTATACGGCCAAAACTAACGGCTTAATCTACCGGATAACGAAGAACTTAGTCCAAATCATAAATCTCTTCAACGCTAGAAAATCTCCGTTAAGGTCTCCAAAAGTATCCGTTTATTTTCTCGTATGAGGTATGAGTATGACCCAACATCTTGCTCGTGCCAAAATCTAGCTCCCATGCGGCAAGCACTACAACAAAATAAGTCTCATACAGAGCGGCGCTATACAGAAAAGGATGTGTGGAACTCGAAAGCTCTAAGCAGAAAAAGAGGTGGAATGACGGAAGAAAGAAACAAAGACCACGAGAAATTGATGATTGATAAAAAAGGAACAATGGTCCGAAGTTATAAGGACATATCAAAGCAATAAGTCAAGGAAACTTGTTAGTAGAGTCACAGTGTTGAAGATATGGAAAGACCACTTCTACCTGCAGACTGTTAAATGGCGAAGTCCACCACCTGCCAGCTATATTTAAGGCAGAGGAGGACATGACTTGGGGGAGAGCATTCTCAACTCAATGTGGACTCTGTTAGATACTCCAAAATTAGTGTCCTTAATGTTACATATACACGATTCTGTCTTTCGTATCGTGTGAACATGCAAAACGAACTATCAGCGATTTTAGGCCCGGTAAGTCTACAACCGACCAAATAATCATATACCGCACGGCAGATCCTGGAGAAAACGGAAGAAAGTCCAGATATGGATACCCACCATCTGCTTATCGAGAGTCAAGTCAAGTCTTTAGCATCCCTGCTAAACTTGTCAGGTTATATGCTGGAATGAAGATGAAGATGAACTGCCAGCTCTATTAATGCCGGAATTACTTCCATACGCTGATGATATTGACACTTATCTGGTAGAACATAGGAGCTGTCATTCGTCTCTCATAGCGCCTAAAATGGGTTCAACAAGCGCAAAATCAAGTTGTTGACGTCGACGGCAAAGCTGACGGTGACGTCGGCAACACTGCATCAGTTTAGGGGGCGGAATGCATTCACCCACAACAAATATCTCATAAGTGAAATGATGTCAAACAAATGACAATTAAGTTCATAATACGAATGAAACTTAACTCTTTATTATAACGTTGCAAAGATTACTGGGTCCAAACATTTGGTTCTTCGAGTCGGATATGAACCAGCGACCTATATTCATCACCCGAGCACATAAGTATACAATATACATGCTTCCAAGCTTCCAACAAGAATGGACAGGGACACCCAACACCAACATCCGACGAATCGGATAGAACTTCACAATCGACAGCGAAAACTTTGGTGCTTTGTCTACCTGTAAAATTTGACGAACAGTATAAGACTGGCAACTGCTGTTGCTTTGGACTCACTACAATTCAGTCAAATTCAGACCTCCAGACGGCTACATGAAATTTGGCCCCAATGAAAAATGGCCCCAAACTAAGAATGAAAAATCACTCCAAAATTGGGGCTGTTTTTCATAATGAAATAATACACCAATGAAATAAGGCCCCAAATCTGACAGTAAACCCAAAATATGAATTGTCACCCTAATTCGCAGAATTTTACGCAATTTTCTGTTGTTGTTGCCTTTCATGTAAATTTTTGGGGTGATTTTTCATTTTCAGTTTGGGGCATCTTTCATTGGGGCCAAATTTCATGTAGCCCCTCCAGACATCTAACAGATCACTTGCCAGGATGATCGTTGGCGCTGCTGGCGACGAAGACAACGCTTTTCAGATTCTGATTGAATATTAAAACCGAAAGGAATTCCAGAGCTCTACGAATACTCCCTATGGACGGTGTTGAAATTCAACGTAGATAAACCTCTGTTTCCATTACTTACTTACTTTTGGTGGCGCTTACAGTCCGGGGTGGACCACGGCCTCAACCAACAAGCCCCTCCAGCTAGCTCGGTCCCTCGCTAGCTGCCTCCAGTTGCGCACACCAAGTTGGTTGAGGTCGTTCTCCAATTGTGCGCGCCACCTAAGATGGGGTCTTCCTCTGCTGCGTTGTCCCTCAGGGGTGAATTCGAAGACTCGTCGGGCTGGTGCGTTATTATGCATACACTCCACGTGTCCCAGCCATCTCAGCCGTTGAATTTTTAGCTTTTTGACCAGGTCAGCGTCGCTGTATAGCCCGTATAGTTCGTCATTGAATCTTCTTCTCCACACTCAATCGTCACAAACTGGACCGAATATCACTCGAAGAATCTTTCTCTCAAAGCATCCCAGAAGGTTTTCATCCGCTTTTGACAGGGTCCATGCTTCTGCACCATACAGCAGGACCGGGATGATTAAGGTCTTATATAATATCTCCGTAGTTCTATGAGAGATGGCTTTACTTCTTAGGTGCCTTCCTAGCCCGAAGAAACAGCGATTGGCAAGAGTGATTTTTCGCTTTATCTCTGCGCCGACGTCATTTTGCGAATTGTTAGTGGAGCCCAGGTATACAAAGTCTTTAACTACTTCGAAGTTGTATCTGTCCATCGTGACGTTTTGTCCAAGTCGCCGATGTTGAGAGTCCTTTCTCGTTGACAGCATATACTTCGTTTTGTCCTCATTGACAGCCATACCCATCCTCGCCGCCTCCGTTTCGATGCTTGCAAATGCGCCACTGACAGGTCGCCGCGTTCTCCCAATAATGTTAATGTCATCAGCATAGGCAAGTAGTTGGACGGACTTTTGAAAAATGTTACCTCTGGTGTTGGCTTGCGAGTTTCGTACAATTGCTTCAAGAACAATATTAAAGAGAGTACATGATAGCGCGTCGCCTTATCTCAAACCTTTTTCGACATCAAATGGCTCGGTGGTGTTCTTGCCGGCTTTGACGGAGCAGCGAGATTTCTCCATCGTCATCCTGCACAGACGGACGAGTTTGGCGGGGATGCCAAAACTTGACATGGCTTTGTATAATTCGTCCCTATATACGCTATCATAGGCGACTTTAAAGTCGATAAATAGATGGTGTGTATCGATCTGAAATTCCTGGGTTTTTTCCAAGATCTGTCGGAGTGAGAAAGTTTGTTTCCATTATGTACCGGAAAACCGGTGCCTCCAATACATTACTTTGGTAATGATACACCTGCTTTCGAGACTCTAAAATTCATAAGTATTTGTCAACTCCCACTCCACCCCCACTTGACGGTGCGTTCTGTCAACTTATATCGTATTAAACAAATTTGGACAAGTCAACCACTCTAATTGCAATTGAAGTGAATTCGATTAAGGACCGCATGCGACAATCAAATTTCTTTCACCATTTATTCGTTTACGGTTTTTTCTGTACAAGAACCAAACGACTAAAGTTGACATAAACGAGGTCCCAAGTGGCCTCTTGCCTCGTTTATACCTTGAAGTGTTTATATTTCATTTGTTTGACATAATGCAAGAGTTTGGGATACGAGTTCGAGTCCTTTTTTTAACGACAGATTTCCCATCTCGATTACGCATCGTTATTCTTTTTATTTGCACTCCGGTATATGTAGTACGGGCAAGTCCCAATCCCAAGGACTATTAATGTACAATCATCTAAAGCAGGGACATGCCATACTCAATGTCATCGGGGAGTTTTCTTTTAGAACAATTTGACACAAGCAACAACGAACAATAAGGACCACTTGTACGAGGGGGATGATGTCTATACGATTTCAGTTCTGCATCTAGACTTTCAATTCGTTTGCAACATTAGAGGGATGAATTACATTTTGATGATGGCGCACGTATAAGAGCTATCATATATGAGAATCTAATATTTGGTGTATACTCTTGCCAAAAAAAAGGATACGCGAGCTGTAAGGAGAAACTGATGTATCGATTTGAACTGGCACTGGTATTCTGTATATTCGAAGGGGTGAGTGTGATAATGGTGACATCTGTGTATTAAATTACAGTTATGTTAGAACAGCCCTTGGGGCATTTTAAAAGTGACAAAGATGAGACACAAAATTTACGGTTTGTACATTTTAAATTAGAGGCAATAAAATTTTCCAAAATTGAGCTTAATCACTAGGGAAGATGTATAGCCGTATAGGGCGTGTGATTGAAAAGTTGTTTCTTCAGTATCGACTTAATGCCACTGCTAATAAGTAATTTAAAGAAAATCAAATCGCAACAGATGTTTGTCGGCGTTTCTGTAAATTTTCATTGCGGTTAATGGAGCCGAAAATATGTCAAACCGAATTTAATTTCTGCATCTCATTAGGAATCGCATGCCACCCAGAACTTGCGCGCTTTTTGATGTATGCCTTCGACGATATTTCATTGCAGAACGATTCATTAATTGGCAGGATAGGCGCCACCAATTAAGTCATCAAGCCGCATGATGATCACACGGTCCATGCATTTACTTTGTCGGTATGAACGCCGCGGAGTGATCGTACATTAAAGTCTGGAATCGCTGAAAGAGAATGCAAATGACCTGAGACAAGAAGGAACATTTCAGATCTTTCCTAAGTTAAATGTAACCCACTGCAGATACAGAATGTTATTTTGTCGCTAGGAACTGACCATATTTTTGTTGATATGAAGCTATACTGTGAAGGGGTCATTGACGCGTCGCAACTTATAGCTATATGGACTATGTCTATGCATATTATACGCATTATGTTCAATAAAAGCAATGTATCCTTTTTTTAGGGCCATATCTTGAGCTTTTCTTTGCGTTCATTGCCCTTAGCGCAGCTTCTGAAGTTCCCTGTATCTGATGCATTATATCTACCAGCCGAAATTCTACAGGCTCTGGGCATCATCCTACATTGAATGGTAGTCAGTGTTGCCAGCACGGGCAATATATCGCCAATTAGGCTACTCGGATTTTTCACTCGCTCCATGAAATTTCGATTTGGGATTTATCCAAATTTGGGCTATTTCATTTTAAAATTCGGCTATTTTTAGGCTCCTTAGAAATTTATTGAAAAAAGTCATGCATCTTGAAAAAAATATAATGATTTTTTCATTGCGAACTCGTAGAACTGAAACTTTTTAAAAATGTAATTGTGAATGAGTCAACTCCAGTTTCGATATTGTTTTAACCACACACTCTCCCTTCTGAGTAGTAAAATTAGCTCACAAGACTTATGCATGAATATGAAAACTCATTATTTGCCCAAGTATATGTCCCCTTCCAGCAAAATGTTTTTTTTGTATAACATGTACAACATGGTAGATTTATTTAATGTTAACATTTATGCAAATTTGACTTCAGAAACAACCGAAGAATCAGTATCCACAATGGAAGAAATTTTGGAGGAAACTTGCGATTTTTAATTGAGTTTTTTGCGTTTATTAACTGATTACTTTCACCAAATGTTAATCTTATATATTTTTAAATTATTTTTCTTTTAATATCTTTTCTAATCAAACCTTAATGCGCAATTTTCACGAAGAGGCTGATATTTTAATTGTTTTTTTTTGTATTTTTATTGGAATTATTTTATGTTTTTGTTAACATAACACATAAATATATAATTTTTGTTTTTATTACTTTAATTTCCAATTACGAGTTCGTATATAAATGGAATGAAGACGCTAATAGTTATTTTTTGTTAATTTTGAATTCAATCAATTTAATCAAAATAAATGTGCGTAAACAATTAAACAAATAGGTAGGTGCGCATTTTTATTCCTCATTTTCGTGTTGGGCTATTTTTGGCTACAAGATTTTTAAAGTTGGGCTCCATACCCCTTAGAAAAGCTGGCAACACTGATGGTAGTTGTTATAAAGGGCTGCTCGAATCTATTTTACATTTCAAACCGTTGAAATGAGGTAAAGTATGGTTTTTTATAGCGAAGGCGCATAAAAACTCAAAGTACAACCCTAAAGATTTTCGAACTAAAGGGTGATTTGTTTGCTGTTTTCTTTTCCAGTCTGATTTTTTGACAGTTCACGCGTGATTCGTGACCAGTGATGCCAGACTTTTCGCACTGACTTTCCCACGACGATTATCAAAAATACCCTTTTCGCCCATGCCCTTGTTAGAAAAAACCCTACGATATTCCCCACGAAAATATACATACATATATAAAACTACATACCTACATAGTAGTACCAAAATTAACAAAAACAAAAACAGTCTTCTCTTTGTATTGAACGCGCGCAATGGTTTTTCTTTATATTTATATTTTTTTAAAGCATAAATAATATATGTTTTTGAGTTGACAAAATGTAAAAATAAATTATGTTACCGTTTACAGTAGATGGCATTTGGAAACGGAGCCAAAGCGATAACCATCTTTGATTTTTCCATAGAATGCTAGAGACAACTATTTAGTTTAGTTATAGCCAGTTTTACAGTGCAAGTTTAAACTCCGTTTAACTAGATTTCAAGTTTAAACCGACGTTTAACATGAAAATGTGTATTACAGTGCTAGTTTAAACTTAATAGAGAGTTTAAACCGAGCGTAACTTAACCGGACATGGATGGGGGTTTAAACTGAGTTTATTTTCCGGAATTTCATAGTACGATCTCCCTCCCGGTTTATATTACAAAGCAACATTGCATCATTGTTGTTTTTAAGCAACCAATTACTTCGCAAGTGCAAGCCCTTATCCTTGATTGTACTCCACTGTTTCTAGAAATGCTTGTATACCGTCTAATACAATACAGCAGTGTAGCATAACCGATTCCAGCCGGTACTCGTCAACTTTCAAGTGTAATGAAAAATTACAACACATAATGCACCATTTCCATTTCACAAGTGCAACGACTTATGTCACTTTATTAGCAGGCTTCGGAAACCGTCGCAAACAATATTGGCTTAGCTATAAATATTATTCTAAATGCATAGTGCGCATTGCGCAGTGTCAGCAAGCTTAGCTACGTATTGGCCATTCCGTTCACTTTATGTTGCAGTTTGCCAGCTTGCTGATAAGTTTCTCTCCACCCGAAGGTCTGCAACAAGTTGTCCCTCCAATCGGCCACTCCAGCTTAGGTCCACTTGGAGTTTATCCCAAACCTAGAGAAAGATGCATTGTGGTTTGCCTAGAGCTTGCAGAAGATGAGCTAGCTTACCTTCTTCTTAGGGTTGAGTACTTCATCGGGCTCCATTATACAGGCAAAGCCAAAGCCCTGAGATGCTATACAAAACACTCGTCATCCCCAGTCCTGCTATATGGTGAATGAGCATGGACCTTTATCCAATCGGATGAAGGCTCCCTTGCTGTATTCGAGCTGTAAGTCCTACGAACCAGGTAGAAGGAGATCTCCGACTGCTTGGAGTGCGAAATTAGAGAAGGCAGGCTAGAGATCGAGCCGGCTGGAGGGGCCCAGGACCACCACGCTTTGTAGCGCCATCAAAAACTTTCAAATTTCCAAACTGACACAATAAATAAAATATAAAACTGATGGAAATTTCAAATACACATGAGTTCTACGTTTACAGTGGCGTACAAAACAGACGAGAAAAGTTAAACCGAAGTTTAACTAAACGTTCGTTCGAATTTCACTGTAATACACTCACGGTTTAAGTACTTCGTTTAAACTTGCCTGCGAGTTTAACTAAACCAGAGTTTAAACATGCACTGTAAAACCGGCTATTAGTGAATTTGGCAAGTAAAACGGTTGAAATTCAAATTGTTGCCCCATTGTTAACAATAGATGTCACTTCAAAAAAGTGTGGATTTTCAAATTATTCCGCTCCAAACCAAGAGAGCTAGTGGTTATGTTGGAACCAACACGAAGACGTTGACGTTGACAACACAATGACAGACAGATGTTTATTTTGCAATGAGTGAAATGAGTGCATTCATTGAATGAATCTAAATGGGTTGCTTCAGAGTATGCATTAGGTATTTAATGATTTCATTCAGATATAAAAATAATTTAATAAAATTAATATTGCTAAGAGATTGGATGAAGTATTTCAAATACCCTTTTTTTGTTCTGAGAGATATAAAAATGCCCTTTCGCCCTTTAAGCTAATTTTGAAATGCAAAATGCCCACGAAATGGGTAATTACCCACGATCTGGCATCACTGTTCGTGACACTTGTCAAAGTAAAAAAAATGCTCAGTTAGCTTTGCTATGCCACACTGGATAGACATAGGTACGTCCGAACAACGTTTGCAAATTATTGAATTTTATTACCAAAAATCGTGGTCAGTAAAAAATGTGTAATCGTCCTACTGAGCAGGCTATTTAAGCCATTGTGACTAACTTTTTCGCCAATTCCACTTTATTGTATATTAAACCGCCGACTCATTTACGTAGAGTAAAAATGTACCGTTTGGCGTGGTTTATGGGCCGGTGGCATCATTGGGCCGTATTCCTTCAAAGATGATGATGGAAACAACGTTACGGTCAATGATTTTTTTTATCAGTTAGTTGCCTTTTTTATATTTATATGTCGTGCAGGAAACCTATACCTAAGCATCTCAACACAGATCATACTATAAAAGACTGAGCCACTATCTACGGTACACAACATATTTCTTAGTTAGCAAATCCTTAATTATATTCCACACTGCCCAGATTTTTCTATACTGTGCAACATATGCAACCGGAAAGATCGTGAGGATGTGTAGCACTTTCTAGCAGTATAACCCCATTCTTACAGTATTCCGCTTGAATATATTCGGAGTACGTACGCTGGAGTGAGATGAAGCGATTAGCATATCGTGGGTATACAAGCAGAAGGCACTAAGTCAAAAAACATAGTTTTGAGTAAATTGAAATTCAAGATTTGTATGCTCGTAATAGTTCGATAAATGCTATTTTTAGTTGTTTGATCGTAATGAAATATACTGTTTGTATTTTGACATGAGTCTCCTATAGCATATTTTAGTTTTTGACAAACTAATAAGAAAATATTAGACTAAAACTGGAAGTGCATTTTAGCAGTATAGATATTGGACTAAATGTATGAAGTAAATAATTTATATCTGAAAACAAGCAATAAAAATACTATTGCATGATTCTAATAGATATACCTAATAATTATTTTTAAAGTAGGCTATAGGCTGCGTATGTCATACTCACATATTATTTTGTTAATTTTAAATAAGTGGGCTGGGCGGTATAAGTCATATTATTTCTATTTCAAAATGTTGCTTTGTATGACAGGCAAAAGGCATTAAGTCATATAGACTAAGAGCCCACAGTAATTTTTGGGTGTGATTGATAACACCAAATAACTCACATAATTAGGTAGGTCTTAAGTAGTTGTTCCTAAATGTTACCGTCTTATGCTTGCTGTAGTGGGGGCCATTGTGAGTAATACCATGTCAAAAATGCATTTTTTTCTGAATTACAAATAATTGGTATAACAACTTTAATATAATTTCAAAATGTAGAGTTAAGTGCCCTGATTACCAATATGATGGTCCAAAACGTTTTGCAGGCGTCCTTCTGCCTGCAAGACGCTCTTAAAGTAACCTAAAAATCGATTTTTTAAAAATTGTGATAACACTTTTTTTTTCTTCTCCTATATATAGAACTAGCCATCCTGATGACAAATATGGTGGTCCAAGACGTTTTTCAGGCAGCAGGGTGCAAAACGTCTTGGACCATATGTGGAGTTAAGTGCCCTGATTACCAAATATGGTGGGCCAAGACGTTTTGCGGGTGGCCTTCTGCCTACAAGACGCTCTTAAAGTAGCCTAAAAATCGGCAAAACGTCTTGGGCCACCTTATTTGTCATCAGGATGGCTAGTTCTATCATTATGAATTTTTTATTTATAAAGATATCATCATTATGAATAATTTTGCATTAAAACATGAAAATCGTAAAAAATTTACTAACAGTGGGGGCACAAGTATTTTGACAAAACTAAAGTTAATTCTGCTCATAATTTGAAACTTACTGCATGTAAATTAACAAAATTCCTTTTTGTTTAATTTTACAATAACTAGAGTAGGTACGCTAAGAATTATGCGACCGAATGTGTCGGAGAATGCGCCAAGACTGGTTTTACTGTCGGTCTCGGTCGTACGATAAAAGCGGTTTTCTGCTTCAGCAACAAAAACTGTTTTGTTCTCCTTTTGTGTTCTTCGTATATATAAGAAAGTACAGCAACTGCCGCAGTCTCGCCTGATGTGCCAGAAACCGTATTTTCATTTTTGTTTTTTTGTTGTTGCTGTTTTTTGATTGTTGGTATGTGGTAGTTAGTGGTATTCACCACATTATACATCATGAAGGGAACATAAATGTGCAAAATCATTATATGTTGGTAGAACGCATCCCGTACCAAAAGTTCGAAGTTCTATTAAGCTTTCTAACTGCTTTCCACTTATAGCAAAAAATACATTGGGGCATATTCTATTCATAGTTATACTATAAACCCGGGTCTAACTAAACTCGCATCTAAAGTTAACCCACAGGTAAAACACGACTGCTATTCATAAAGAATTTGCCAGCTCTGTTTAATTAGATCCGAGTCTAACGTGTATTCTACTACAAATCTATTACAATATACACTTTCGGACAAACAACAACAAGAAAGAAGTATCACATCATTTATTTAAATATCAGTGAGAAAGCCAAAACGCATTGCCAAATCCCTCATCGATTTTTTTCGTTCACTTGGTTTTGGCGTTTAAAAGAGTTAAAAACAACTTAAACATAGGTACGTTTTGTCGTGATTAATTTTAGACTCGGGTTTATCTTTTGGACATGAGTTTAAATTGTCTATGAATTACATAAACTCCGGTTTAGTTTAGTTATTACATAGTAATAGCTTATCAAAGATCTATGAATATGCCCCAATATGTTTTTAAAAAACGTCCTTCTGATGTCAGAAAAGCAATCAAAGATTCGTAGATCATTTAATAAAAGTGTTAAATTTTGAGTAATCTTATAAATAAATAAAAATACTTATAAGAAATCTGTCACCTGTCAGCTGTTACCTGTCATCTGTCAAATTTCAACTGTCACCTCTCAAATTTCAACACACTATTTGACAAACAAAGATATTTTATATGCAAAACGACCCCAAATTTTTTTCTGCCAGGTAAAGGTAATATCTACCTAAAATGCCAAAAGGCCCTTATTTACAAAAAAAGTAGCTATAAAGTAAAAATATCGTGAAGATCGTTTGAGTAGATAGTATTTTGTCCGTGCGGCAACTGATTTCTCTAGCCCACCCAGAGTTTGCTTCAATCAAAACATTTAGGTCGTAACATTTATTTTCCAAATTTGTTCGTCGTCATTAATCCATATGCAGTGGCAAAAAAATCTAAATTCAATTAAACAAACACAACAACTTTTCGATTAATCTCTGTCGATAAAAATGACCTCTCTGCACCCCTAAGTCACCTAACCACCACTTTGTGTTCTGTCAAGTCAATCACCCAACAAAAAAAAAAACACTCAAACATTGGCAAAACATTATCAAAAATTCGTAAACAACTTAATTGTCATGAACAGCGGATGATAGGAATAGATTTAGGATACACATCCTTTTATTTTTTTATCCTCCAGAAGTCAGCGATGTGAAGAATCGTTATTTGAATAAATTATTCCACCTCTTCAATTATAAATACTCGGGCCCATTGTCATTAAAAAGAGGAATGTGAATGCGAGACCTTGTGCAAACTGATGGTGTCACCAAATGCAACCCCCATCCAAATCTGTACGCAGACACACATCCCTGATTCCATTTTGCGTTGGTGCTTCTTATTCTGATTGCGCTATACTATACTGAGTACTGACTGCTGCATGATATAGAATTATGCAGATCCGACTTTTCCGCATATCTACCCCTAATCCCAGATCCCATTGGTATCTAATGTGAGATATACGAGTTTTGTGTCAATACAGCGCCAGAGAGACAGACACACACAGTCCTGGTGACAATTGCTCAATCTCGGTGGCTCCGTTTCGGTAGACTGAGCGTGAGCTTCCCGGGAGCTAAGTCGAGTGTAAAATTTTAAATTTGTTCCTCACTTTGACAACAAAAACATTCAATTATGTGAAAAACGAATTTCTTAATCCGATTTGCAGATACATCGTTTATTCGGAACAAAAGTTTCGATCCACCCGAGTGTTGGATATTTTTTCGAAAATAATTTCATTAAATACTACACCGAGCTGTGATGTATGAAGCTGGGCACCTATGCACCACGATAGTGTCAGGAAGAGTTGTTGTAATGCAGGACAGTGTCTTTTTGTCATGCTCATGCAGATACTCAGTCAGATCAGATAATGCATCATCAACATCGCATATTTATGTTGGCAGCGAAATATTTTATTTTAACACCGTGTCATGTAAAGGATATATGCTATATAGTAGGTATTGAATGATTTATTTATTTTTTTGCAAGTGATGAGTGTGTATATGTTTTTAATCAGAGTGCACAATACGCATCCTATATTATAAAGAAGATAGTTTACCAATTTTACCACTTTGTTCCAACTAGGTGCTTAATTTAGGGTCGCTGATGTACTTAGTGGTCGATTCCAACAGTGGAAATAAGTCGCAGGAATCTGTCGAATATTTGACATGAAGTCTAAATCGATGCTGTTAATTTTTTTTTTATCAATTTCAAGGCCGTGATAATTGCCCAGCATTCCATGCAAACTTGTCAAGTTGTGCAGAACGATAAAAAAACTACAGGTCCCCTTTAAACAAAAATAAAAGAAATAATTCTCTCGTGAAAGGCGAACCTATAACTTCACCTCGAGTAGTTTTCACTTAAATTGATGTAAATTGTAATCCTCTGAAAGTATTTCCGCAGGAAGCCAGTTCCAAAATTCGTGTTTTCGCAAATATTAAAATTATGTATCTTATATTAAGTTAGGTAGCTCTCTTGGCATAAGAAACATTCCTACACTTAGACCACAATTATAGGCCCAGGCTGCTAGACTAGACCGGACACTAGTCTAGCCATATATAATCAAGGTAGCGCTTGTCCCCCTCAATCTGGACGGCTCTGCCCTTGCTATGACTAAGTACACAACAGCGTCAGTGTCAGATATTCCTGTGTCAGTTCGGAGATATGTGAGAGCTGCCCTCGGCACACAAGGGACTCCACCGCTAAAAATTCTCAATGAACTTAGCTCCAAATGTGTGGGAGTAGCTCATGCACATTAACTCCCATCTTATCTGTTAACGACACAGGGCTCTATACCAATAATCAATTTTAATCTTCATTTTAAATAATTTGACGGTGGCAATGGATAATTTTTCTATGGAAATTTTCGCCATTGCGACTTCGTAAAAGTTAGCATGTGGACACTAAAAATGATTTAGTAGCGCCGACTGGTTATTTCAATGTGAGGATCTCATCCGCTATATATTCTTCGGAATGGCTCATTTTAGAGTTAAGTAGGTAGGTAAGTGCGGCGCGGCACGCGGTTTGAAAAACCAAAATGGCACCATGTGCTGTTTTGCAAGAGATCGCTGTATGGTCCAACCTAGTGTCGGGCAGGCGCATAAATCATTACAATTGCGCCTGCGGTAGTGTGTACTATGTGCGATACCTAATCTGACTGTAAGTTCCCCTATAGGCCAGCCGCCTCTTATTCGGGCGAACCGATTCCGTAAGTAAACACTGGATAGCTGAACCTATCCTGGCCAGCTCGTCTGCTTGTTCGTTTCCATAATCGTTGCTATCACCTGGAACCCAAATCACGACAGCCTTGAACCATTCAAGCGGGGCCAGCTCCTTTCGAAATTCTAATACTAATTTTAAGATTATATATTGACTGAGGAGATAGCCTTGATGGCAGCTTGATTGTCAATGAAAATGTCCATCTTCTGCCTCGGACCTATGTTTGTGTGTAGCTTGATTTGCAGGTAAGGCTCGCGGAAGCCGAAATTATTTTAATATGTTAAGAGATTAAAAAATGAACCGTCCGTGTAGATTATTAATTTGAATCTCTGTGCACTCGTCCATCTTGCCAATCTAATATTGAAGGGAAATGTTTTGTGCAAAAGCATTAAAGGAGTAATGCAATACGTTTAGTTGAGTTCTCGTCATAGAGAAATTAAAACGTTCATTTGGTTGTATAGGCTCTAGTCCTTCTCGTGGGCGCCTGCCTGAAAATGGATAATCAGCTTGTCTGGTTAGTGTCAGCCAAGGGTCACATTTAAATATCAGCCGTACGCTGTGATTCGTTGCAACATACGATTGATCTGATAGCGTGAACCATTAATTTGAGGTGGGAGTAAACAATAAATCAAGGCCGAACCAAGGTGTCATACGACCCGTGCCGACGGTTAACCTGGCTGGGGGCCATAGCTCAGTCGCTAACGGGACGAGCAGCGACTCCACGTCAAAGCGACAGCGATCGTTGGAGGAATCCGTGTCGGAAAAGGTCCAAGGTACACAACACCAGTACCTCTTCCAGCCCATGCAACCCTGCATCGAAGTCCTACAACGAAGTCCTTAAAGACAAACTAGTGCTGGCGGTCATCGATAGAAGCGACGTAGATGTATCCATCGCACCAGACAAGTGGAAGTTGATTCCACCTAGACTTTCATCCGTTTTTCTGGATATTATGAAGGAGAATCCAGGTCCTCCTATCCGAAGTAACCTAAAAGTAAATGTACGCCCTCATTACAGCGATCGACATACAACGTCGGCGAAGTTGGAAACACCAGGTGGCTCCTACTATGTGGTCTCGGCATATCTCGCCCATGAAAATATGAACTCCCTTTTTGGGGATAACCTGGAAAGATTGATCGCTGATGCAGGGAGGCAGAAAACCGGCCTCGTTATAGGCTGTGACGCTAACCCTCACCATACTGTATAGGACAGCTCCGACATCAACAAAAGAAGTGAGATACTGTTTGACTACATTTTAAGTAAAAACCTCATTTTGTGCAACGAACCAACATTCGTGGCCAGAAACAGGCAAGAAATGATATTACCTACCCTTGCCTTCGATAATAATCGTGCAGCGTATAAGGAACAGGAAGGTATCAAGCGAACCCTTTTCGTCGGATCACAGGTATCTCCAATTTACTTTATATATGTAGATTCAATAAGCCAAAAGCGCAAAACTGATTGGCTCAAATATAGGGCAACTCTGACAAATTCAGTTTCCCCCGATAACCTTAACCCCCCCTGTAACCCTCAAGAACTTGATGGCATGGTTGAGACCCTCACCTTCGCTCTCAATAAAGCAATGACTTCTTCCTGTCCGCTGCGGGTTCCAACCCAGAGGTAATAAGAAGACGCATTGGTGGAATGCAGGTCTAGGTCCTCTTAGAACTAACTGTAGAAAACTACTCAATAACGCCAAAAGTACGAGAAAACGCGTTTGACTGGGACTTGTACAATGCATCACTAAATATGTATAAAAGTATACTATACCTATATTGATTAGCAGATCGGGTATGTAGTCGCAGCGGGCCTTGTAAAGGGTCCGCCAAATAACTTTTTTTTTTGAAAATGCTATAAAAAAAACTACTGAATATTTTCTCAAATTTCTTTTTTTATTTGAAAGTACAATCCTTCCGGTTAATAATGGAAAATAATTTCATTCAAATGGCTGCCTCGGCTGGCCATGCAGTAGCCTACACGATCGGTCCAATTTTTAAGCACATTATCGATTGTGTGCAGCTGTATTTCACCAATGGCTTCACGAATATTGTCCTTTAAAGCGTCAATTGTCTCTGGCATGTCGGCGTAACACTTATCTTTTACGGCACCCCACAAATAATAGTCCAACGGTGTCAAATCGCAGCTCCGCGGTGGCCAAACGACATCAGCTCTGCGATCTTCAAAAACAGGGCGCAAAACATCGAGTGTAGCTTCGGCTGTGTGGCACGTAGCGCCGTCCTGTTGAAACCAAATGTTGCCAATATCCTCCTCTTCAAAAGTTCTTTCACTTTTTTCACAAGATAACGAACAT
The DNA here is from genome assembly GCA_955612985.1 of Cheilosia scutellata. Lineage (NCBI taxonomy): Eukaryota > Metazoa > Arthropoda > Insecta > Diptera > Syrphidae > Cheilosia > Cheilosia scutellata. Next base: position 62,596,427 of record OY015312.1, on the reverse strand, counting down.
ACGGAGCTGACGGTGCTTCTCTTCTTCCAAAATCCGTACGCAATTTTCGCACACATTCTACAACATTACCATGATTTTCAAAGTAATGTCGCAATATTTCCCAGCGTTGTTCCAGCGTATACACAACCATATTCGTTCAGCGGAAAGATAAAACTAATTATCTGTCAAATCAGACATGAGCTAAGTGTTACCATTCGCGAAATAAGCACTAGTTGAAAAAAAAAAACGTTAGATGGCGGACCCTTTATAAAAGCCACATCTGACTTCACTTAAGCGTTGAATCTCTCTTGTCAAATTTATTATCCATCCCCTCCAATTGATATATACCTACCACTCAATGGGATGGTGGCATGGTCATCTCTTTCTTTCATGTCGAAAACGCTGGCTCCTTCTAAGGGCTGAAAATTAGTAAAATACAATATCGTCACTATATCGCATTACGACTTTCTACCGTTTGAACAAAAAAAAAACCGTCTATACAACAAGTATCCCATTAACCGTTGAAAATTGAGAAATGCGTTACGCCATGAATTTGACAAATTGCCTCCATTATTGCCCCACCCCGGCAATTTGTAGGTATATAGTATAGTTGTAACCGTAATCCAACGCAATCATTATTATAAACTTTAAATGTGGTGTCTAATAACGAAATAATTTCTCATCAAGTCCAACTGACATCCTTAACAGAGTGGGGTTCCGATTTTGGTTGGTGCTCTGCGAAGAAGGACCAAGTCATTTCATGGGGTGTTAACTGACACTGCCTCTGTGAGTAAGTGTGCTTGCTATAAAATTCATGAAAGGATAATTAGCTTTGTGGATAAAATGTTGTTCTTGCCTATAACCATGCACTATCACAGCGATGGTTGGCAAAGATATCCAAGGTGCGTATATAGCACACAGACTTAAGGTGAGATCTGAGCTTACCGTTTAATTGGCTAATTTAAGATAATCAACTTCATCGGTGCCTGGCAATTTGTTGTGGGGACTTTGCCATTATGTCCTACACAAAGGGATGCTGGATATAAACAACCGTAATTTTCTGATATTCTCCTCAATATGCATCAAGGATTAAAAGGCTCATTATCCTTTGGTTTCCTTGAATTGGTTTCATTTATTATCGACAGAGTGGGATGAAGTTTTGAAATAAAATTCTCTATAATAGAGAAACCATTGTCCACAACACTGGAGCGGTTATTCACCCAGACAGCAGACAACTTTCAACGTAATTTCACCCGAAGCCTGAGTGGACTAAAAAAAAAATTGCTTAAGTGGATATAAAAATTGCAAAAGGTTTTCCATTTCATCACCCAACAGCCACTGCATACTTTTTTCTTCCCTGGAGAGAGACGAATAGAAAAAAAAAAGGATTTTACCACTTAGCAGGACAATCACAACCAATTTAATTTCAGTTTAAAAACTTGCTCCTTATAACCTACACAATTTTAATTTTTAACTCAACCATATCTAATGCGATTCCTTGCGTTCCTTTGCATCAAAATGTATTGGGCTGTATATGCCCTAAAGGGATTACAAAGTGGAATGGGAGTTAATGTATGTACAAAGTGGAGGATTAACACACAAAAAAAAATAAGTTCAAGACAGAATCTGTGCATGGGATGAGCATTTAAAGAATTCGGACACTATATACGAACTTGAGAAGAATATCCTTTGGTCATGCTAATTGATATAGAAACTTTCGAAAGAAAATGTCTTTTTGCTGAAGGGAAAGGTCCTGCGTTATATAAATAGAAATTCAGTTATCCAACAACTTGTATGGTAATGTGTTTGCAAACGCACTTAACAGGATAAGCAATGTCCTTTTAATGGGTTCTAAATTGAATAAAAGATTAAGTTGTAAGTTAAAAGACAGTTAAGTGATGTGGTGGGGTTGCCAAAAGGAATCACATATAAAGAAAGGGTGAATAATGATTTCGACAACGTAATTGAATTTATTTAATACAGATTTATATCCACCGTCGTTTAGTCAGGGTCATAAACTAGACAGTTAGGTCGGAGCAAAAAGGAAGCATTGCTCACAAGTTGGCTGCTTGGTGTGCAGCAGGGTGTCGCACCACCCACACTTTTCAAGAGTCGGCAAATCAACGAGCAATTTTCAAAAATTAGGTCTGAAGCAAATGTTAAAATAGAAGAAGTGAGTTTGGATTTTCATTAGGCTGTTCAACGAATAATTTTCAAAAAATAGGTCTTTTGGATTGTATTTTCATTAGGTATAGGTTTTAAACTTGTAAATGTACTTATACCTAAAAGTCGGCATTTTCAACGGTTCCACATGAACTTCTTAAAATTTAGCGCGTTTCGATTCGATTTTAAAAAGGACGGTCAGCATCGGTGAATTTGCCGACTGAAATCCTTAAAGTTTAGCAAGTTTTGATTCGATGTTAAAAAGACGAGCGGCATTTCTAATTTGAGGTTAAATTCGAAGGAATATGTTATTCGCTAGTTTGTGGAACTCGGCTTATTGATGTGGATTGCGAACTTTGACAATTTGCGGCAAGGGTGTTTTCTTTCGCGGCTGGATGAAATTCAAATGCCGTTGAACTGCCGCGACATAGAAAAGTGTTCATGTGAACGGACTGTCAAAACTTACGAATATTCGTTGGTTCGTGGATAGTTGGTCGCTCTCATGGGAATGGTCCTTTAGGTATTGGCCCATTCGAAGACCACCAAATCGATTGAGCTCAAATTTACAGGTGATCTTAGGTATTAGCCCGGGATATGTCCTGTGAAAATTGGTCAAAATTGGACAAAGAGGCGTGGGACCTCAGATACAAAAAAAACTTCTTCTGAGGGGTGAAATTCGATGACGTTAGATATATAACTCGATAACCCCTGGTGCTGGGCCGATTTTCATGATTTATATATATATTCCGCAAGGTCCTGAAATAAGTCGGCATTTCAATGAAAGTCACCCCCCCCCCCCACCACCCCACGGCTTGAACCCTCGCTACGCCCCTGGCAATGTGTGCGTATAGATAAAGTAAAGAGGCTTCCATCTATTCGCACCGAGTACTTTGACAATTTCATTTGAATCCTACAAGTGGTAGTGTAAGGGTGGGCAGTTCTTAGAAAAATCCCACAAGCCAGAAAAATTCCCTTTTCCCACAGGTTTAAAAACTTAAATTTTTAACATCAGATCCATGCATGTTTGCAATTCTTTTGCTTACCTAGTTTCATGTGTGTTTTATTTGTATTTCCTAACGAATTGGAATACGTATACATTAAAGGGAAAACTAATAAACGATATGAAGCCCTGCTTAACGGCCATTAATTAATTCAAAAATAAAAAAATTGACAATTTTCGAGAGTGGAATATGTTTTAAAATTTGCTAGAGAAGTCAACGAGTGGGTGTACAGAAGCTTTTGGTCTATTCATTAGTATCTAGTTTATGGTGAGATCACAGTGAACACGCGCAATTTGTATAAGGTCCCACCACTTAACTTCGCGTCGCTTCTCGGCTTAATATTTGCTTTCTTATTTTGATCCACCTTCACAGTAAAGATTGCCAATGGGATTGTTTGTTAACAGCCACCTGTCGATGGTATATGGCCTTTAAGACCAAATTTGGATATCTTCGGAAAGCTATAAAAAAAAAATTGTAAATTTCAAGAGTACGGTTACAGGAATATGCATGGCAAGGAAGATGCTAATTCTTGTAAAGCCTGCATGTTATTTTCGGCTACATGAAATTTGGCCCCCGATGAAAAATAGCCCCAAACTGGAAATGAAAACTCAACCCAAAAATTTACATGAAAGGCAACAATAACAGAAAATTGCGTAAAATTCTGCGAATTGGGGTGACAATTCATATTTTGGGGCCTTTTTTCATTTTTCAGTTTGGGGTAAAATTTCATTATGAAATAGAGCCCTAAAACATGCATGTCCATAGAAATTGCATGTGGTGTGACCTTTTTTTTTCAATAATTGGGCTGTGGTTGGCTTTAGCCCTAAAGGACCTAAAGGATAAACTCAAGTCTGTCCATTTTAATAATTACATATTTGTCAGGAAAAAATTCGTAAAAACTATCTTAGGTACCTATAAGTAGTTAGTAAAAATTCGTAAAAGTAAAGGAACAAAGCTTTTGGGTCAAATATTTTTACACTGCGATGTAATGGGTGGTGAAAATCAAGTTTACAATCAAATCCGTTGGCATTGACACTCCAATCTTATATGTAGGTACCTAGATGTAGAGAACAGAAATCAAAAACTAACTAAGAAATCAAAAACTAAGTAGTAGTTAGTGAAAGAGTTTACTCATATTTCAATTATCCCAACAGGCAGCTTGCCTTTAAAAAGTTTGGCCTAAAGTATGGGTCCAGAAGCATAAATCTATTGCGAGCTTCATTCATTGACAACTAGTAGACAGTAGAGTACTTTCAAAAGAACAGAGTTCACCTGTGAGCTCCGAAAACCATCGGACAACCATCGGATACATACCACTTTTCAGCATCTGATCAATATATTCCTCACACGTATCATAATTCCACTCACCAAGTCGGCACATGACACCTTCATCAGTTACATCCTCCGTGACACCTTGCATGTCATCGCATTACCTACTTTACGCGAAAGAGATGGAAATGGGCCTCGTCCGTCGCTCATGAAGATTTTGGTTAAAAATTTGTCTCCGTCGTGGTCGGCCAGACCTCCGACAAGACATACATCAGCCATAAAGCACATTACAATTCAATGACCATTTAGCGACAACAGTGCCTTCATTTGGGGTTTCGAAATATCTCCTGAAGATACTGCTACTGCCCTTCAGGTTGACTACTGTCCAGCAACCGTCTCATTTACACGCTTGATATGGTACTATTTCCCGAACTATCTGCGCACCCTAAATCCATCCGACACACTCTAATGCACTCCAGTCAGTGTCAGAAGGAGATTCTTCCAGACAACTTTATAAGTGTCAACATATTTGCGAGTTTCATCTTTAATGCGAGATCAATTGAATGAAATCACATATAGAGCCACTCGACGGGAAAATATTTTAATTTCATTCCATCCCCATATTGAGGTGGCTGGACTATCGCTGAACCCTTGTGCTATACAATACTGACTGTAAATCGCTGTGTGGTCGCAATTTTACCATGAAAACAGCTCAATTTTTGCGTTCGCTACGCTCATTTGAAATCAGTTTACCGCGTAATTGCTGCACGTGGCCAACGTGTGCCGCAGCGCAGTTAGGTTATGTGGGCTGTAAATTTGTGGCCCACAAGTTAAGGGTAGATGCCCTATGGGACTAGTTCGCCATAACGCAACTGGTTACACACGATAATGCAGAGAATAATAATTCCATTAATTCAACGGCGTTGTGTTGTGTGGCATTTAGGTAAATGTTTTCTCACCAAATAAATCGACACAATGAGCAAGCGGCATACCTAACCTATATTATGTAGGCAAGTGCGCGAGTGATTGATTTTTTACGCTTGTCAGTCGGTTGAAGGTTACTATAGGAAGTACTGTAGAGTAGATACATTAATTGGAAGGGACTTTGACAGGATAGTATGTATGCAAATTCGATTTGAGTGATGTTGGGAATAGTGATCTAGATATCTACTGATACATATTTGACATTGTGATAAATGGAAATCAGATGGCATTCCCAGTGTCGAACTGGAGTTCTAACATTATGACGAACTATTATATGTATACATTATTGCGTCTTAATTAGTTGGGTACTAAGGCGGTTTTACAGTTCGGGCTGAACCGATGCCTTAACCAACAACCTCTCGAGTTATAGATCCTTGGTTAACTGCGTTCAGTAACTCGCTCTAAGTTGGTTGAGGCATTTTTCTACTTGTGCGCGCTACCTTAGGCCTAGGCCACGCACTGAGCGGCAAGCGGCAAACGGCAGAGCGGCAAAAAATATTTCAAACACAAGAATGATAGAATAAGAGATTGCGCGGTCCGGATTTCAATTTTTGTTCGTTCTGCGCATCTACGTCACGTGTGATGAACAATTTGACAGTTCAGTTTATTTTAGCTGAAGAATCGCGGGCACGATTCCAGTTTCTTTGTTTTTATTATTAAAATGTGTTATTTTCAATATTAAAAATTTAAATAATGTGTAATGCTTTGTGTTTGATACGTATATTCATACGAATATTTCATCGGTGTCTTTTTTATTATGAAAAATAAAACATTGTGGTTTCAGTTTGTATTTTTTTTGTATTTTCTTTTTCTTTTCATCGCATTTTCAACAATTTCTCGATTCAATTTTCTAATTCTAAAATAGATTCGCGACCTAAAAAATAGTTTTTTTTTACTTTAACATCGCAGTTAATATTACTAGCTAATATCGAGATGTTGTTTAATAAAGTCTGTTGTTATTAATATATCTTCCCCGTTGATCTCTTTAAATATTGCCTCCAGTGCCGTTATGTGTATCATCATGTGTTTAGTTGGTTTCGATAGACCTCCTTAAAAATATATGAGAAATACAAATTGCAAACTCTAATTAACTATAGAAAATCAATATTGACAAGAATACCTTCGGACAGATGATTTACCCATGTATATGAGTTATCATTTTCCGGGGTAAGTCGTATATTAGGCACCTCGGCTTTCAGTTTGTGGCAGATATATCCAGCCAAGTTTTCCAACCCGTCGTAGGCCATTAAATTGATTTCGTCTTCCTCTAGGTGATCGCACCTTTCAATAGTTATGTTCTCACACCTTTTGGAACTCGCGGAAATCGTTTTGAATATTGTACCCAGCGATGCCACTTCTGAAAAATTTTCTGGAGTAGAATTGCCTACAAAAGTGGAGTAGACAGGAAAAAACGGGAGTAGATTTTCAAAAAGAATCAATGTAGGTACATACCTTTTTCAAGGTAGAACGCCGAAATGTTTACATTTTGCGAAAATGCGAATACAATGATAAGGCATGGCTCGTGACTAAGTCCTTAAACTATTCTATCCTATAACTAAAACCAATATTTCATACATGGTTAGGTTAGGTTGAAATGGCTGCCGACAAAAGGCCGATACATTTAGACCATAAGGTCCCGTCTTTTGATACCACATGAATCTAGAAGAAGTTTCGTCCTACTCGTTGAACCCGTTTGAGCTTCTAAAGAATAGGAGATTACGAATATCTAGGCTTCTAAGATCGTTGTAATAGAAAGCTCCCAAATGGAGCTTCCTTCCTCCTCCTCCTTTTCGTCCAAACAACTTCTACAGAAATCGTTTGAGAATGTTGTATGCTTGCCCATAAGACAGTGTCTCGTAATGACACCTATTGTGGCGCCTTCTGTCAAGATCGATCAATATTTCTTACATACCTACTTTTAGCACTCGTAGTTAGGAAATTTATTGTAGGGTGAAAACTGCAAGTCCTCGTAAGGTACTCTTGCATTAAGAGCCTAAAAGATATACAATCTATTTTACATTGGATCTACCAATGTTTCGAATTTTGTCTACGCTCCGAGTTATTTTTTATCTGATCATTATGTTTTCTACTTACAAATTCGCCATACATAGTTTTACTTGGGGCTACTAGTTTTCCAGATAAATTCCAATAAATTAATCCATAAAGTGGCTACATACTACTTACTTACTTGTCATTAATGGTCTAAAAAACATTTTAGAAATTTTTGTAAATATTTTTTATAAACAAAATATATTCCAAATTTGAAATTGGAGTAGATAATGGAAAATTAGAAATAAGTGAAGTAGGGTGTAGATTTCTGAAATTTGTGAAAAAGTGAAGTAGATCTACTCTAATTGGAGTAAAGTGTCATCGCTGATTGTACCTGCAATAAAATGAATCTGTTTAATAATAATAATACGAGTAAACGAAAAAGTAATTACGCACCAGTAAGTGAAGAGTTTAAGTCTTCGAGATCGGGCGTATCATCGACTGCGGTGTTTGAATTGTCGGACAGTACACCTTGATTGTATCCAAGGATATAAGCCCGTAATCTGTATTTGAATTCTTCACGATCTGGATGATCGTAAAGTCCTCCCTTGGACCGAATAATGCCGAAAAAATTTTCGAATACGTCTTGGTTGAGGCGGTAGGTCAAAATGTATTTAAAGCCGAAGCGTTCCTTTAAATCCTGCAGCAGCATTGGGAGTGCATTATTGGACTGAATAATGCCTGTGAACAAAGTGCAATGCAGTTACTTTTTATACAAAGGTGCATATACGTTTTAATGAAATAGTTCATACCTTTTTGGAACGGCGATAAACTTCGCTTACCAATGACTCTCATCTCGCGAACCATTTCAGTCATTGCCTTTTAAAATATTATTTTGACACTCAAGTGCCAGACCATATCCATGAGTCCTCTCTCTCTCTCTCTCAAACCAATCATTAACCTTCAAAAACGAAAGAAGTTACTTATTTAAGAATTATTTGTTCATATTCAGTTTAATTTTCTCTGGGAGTTATCTATAACTTACAATTTTAAAAAATTCAGAGCATTCCTTCCAATTTGTATCACTCATAAGTCCCAAGCTTCCTGCCCTTGTCAATGATTGTGCAACGGTATGCAAGAAAAGTTTCGTTGCCAATTTTACTTTCTGGCGGTCAGCTCCATGGACATTAAGGTTATTACTTGAGATCTTGTGTGTGATTGAAAGTTCGGATGAGGTACACGAGAGTAGTTCAAGAACTTTTTTAACCTGGGTGTTATTGATAACAAACCCGCTATCGATGAAATGGTTTCTGAGGAGTTTAATCAGGTAAGGTACGTCCGCAAAAGCAAATATTTTGTTGGTGTCATACACAAACCTATAAAAAAAGAGTTAGTATATGTATAGAGGAAGTGTACCGATTATGGAATACCTAAGGAAAATCTCGTCCTTCAACAATAAAAATTTTTTTTTTGTCAGTAGTATTTTTAATGGATATGAATGCAAATACCTAGTATTTAATAATTAAAAAAACAAAAACAGAACTTAAATACATATTACACTTTATTAAATTAGCAAAAACGAAAAAGAACACAAAATCAGCACATTGAAAAAAGTGACCCTAATATGGACCACTAATGATCTTAATATGGAATACCGCCTATTTTGTAGAAAATCGAACTTGTAGTCCAAAAATTGCAAATTCCAAGGACGTACTTCACACGTTGGTCCTCTACGACTGTACTTAGAACAGTTTTTCTGTCAACTGGCCTTCATTAGAACGTGAATTAAATAGTGTACTAGAAATTTGTGCTGCTTTATTGAAGATATTTCTTTTGATTTGAAGGCTGCGATAGCTTTCACCATGTTAGATTTGCCCCAGACCTTACGCATTTTCTAGTTTGGCGTCATCTGAAAATGTTAAGATTACCTAAATACAAAATTTCCTTTAGGAATACTATTCCATATTAGGAACACACTGATATTCCATATTAGGAACAAGGGAGCTACAACTTAAGTAAAAATTACCTAAACTACATAACTCAGCTAACTTAAATTTGTACAGTAAGTAAAAAGGTTTATGTTTTTTCTAATAATGCGTTTAGAAATTGTTGGATAAAATTAAATTGAACTTGAAATATAAAGAAAACAAACTAGGTAAATTTACTAAGCACTTAACCAATAAAATTGTTTTTACAACTGCTTACGACTGCAGTAATCACCGGGGACAGGGGTATTAACAGTAAATATGCGCATGAAAGAAAACCTTTTCGTGAAATTTGTGGACACATACGTTACGTTGGTTCTGAGATATTGCACTATTCCATATTAGGAGCGTATTCCATAATCGGTACACTTCCTCTATATTTTTGTAAATGATTAATTAATTGCCAGGGTTTATCGGGTTCGATTTGAAGTTCGGTATGGAGTCCCCGATTACCACCACCTAAATCGCTTACGATAACCACAACATTATATCCGCAAGCTTTTGTGGCATTTAGTATGTTAAAGAGCAATGTCTTTGTCATTTGACAATCATACTGATAAAAAATTGGTTGCTTCCACTTCATGAATAATCCTTTGGATGGTAATAATGTAATAATTAATAAGTAACAAAATAAAATGAAAATTATGTATTTACCTCTTAACATGACGACCTGTACATAGTCAGCCGGAGCAAGAGTTGAGTCCGATGACCTGTTGTAACAATATTTCTTCTTTATTTTCATTTCGTCGAATCTGAGGACACACACTTTTTCTATATCACTCAGTTGGTTAGCTGCCGTCATGATTTTTACAACAGATTGCAATATTCCTGGTGAAATATCAACCTTGTGAGCCCAATCCTGTAGCGTTCGAACACCAGGAAGTGGGAAATTCTTCCGACGCAGTAATTTGTAAGCCCTTGGATTTGCAGAATAAAGCGTTATGGAATGAGCTATATCTGATTCAGTCCAATGAAGCTTCTTTTCTCCTCTCTTCAATTTAATTACCTGACCACAAGTAAATATTTGATTTTATTTGACTTCCATATTGGTAATTTCAAACTCAGTCTTTGTCAGCTTTTGATTTAGCGATTTAAGCTCTATACTTCTTTCCTTCGCATCTTCCTTAAGTAATAAGTTCTCCTTCTCAAGGTCATGGCTAAAATTTATTCATGAGCATCGATTTAAAAACAGATAAGTTTCCACTTACACTTTCAATTGTAGTAGATATTCCAATAGTTTCCTCCAAATTTTTAATTTTTTCCTCAGCATCGTTGCAGGAAACAGCTATTTCCGACTCCGCATCCTCAACAGATACTTCTACTTGGGGAATGGGAATGTTTTCACTTTGGTTCAATACTGAACGTACAAATTTTTGATTCTCCCGTACTTGCAAGCGGTTGGAACGTTGCTCGGAAGTTCCGGGACTCGAATCGCATGTCCGGTTTAATGTCGGAACAATTCCATTCTTCAATTTGTAACCATTTTGTTTACAAAGTCCTAAAAATAGAATGTTTAATAAATTCTAAGCAAATTATATAAAAGTAATAATGTACCCGAACGTATTGCAAATTCCTTTCGAAATCATCGGAAGTAAAGTTTTGGCAGCAAATTCGCGCCGTTTTGGTGTTGAAATTATCTTTTCGGCGGCAAAAATTAGCCCACTGTTTCAACAATTGTTTTTCTTTTGGAAAAGAGTAAAATCTAAAACTTTTGTCTTTTTTATCATTATTATTACTGCAACTGTATACAGCACATCTCATTTTGAATTTCTTTATTTATTTTATTATTTCCTCTTGAATAGTCACTTCACTTCATATCACTTCGTATAGTAACGTAAAATTTACCTCATCACACGTGACGTCACGCACCTGTCAAAATAAATTTCCAATAAGTCGGACATGCGCACCGCGCAATCTCTTTTTCTATAATTCTTGTTTCAAACATATGAAATTGTATGGATGTGGCCACCCGGTCGCTAAGCGCCAAGCGACGTTTCTGAGCGGCAGAGCGGCGTCGCTCAGCTTTAAATTTCAATTCTGTTCTATTATTTTAGTGTAGTGCTGAGCGGCAAGAAATCATCATGTATGTTTGAACGTTTATATCTCGAGTTTGGCAACACCAAATTTTATGATTCTTTTTTTGCTGGAAAGGTATTCTTTTGTAGCAGGTTCATATGTAAAAAAAAATTGACAAAGGGGCGTGGCACCTCCCATACAAAAAAAAAAACCATTCTATATCTTATACCTCATATACAAAAAATATCTTCAATGGGAATTGCCGCTCAGAGTTTTGCCGCCTCGGCTTTATTTCTCTTTTAATAGTGAAATAAGGCCGAATCTCAAAATTCGGCGTTATTTCGCTTTCATAATGGGAAATAAAGCCGAATTTCGAAATTCGGCCTTATTTCGCTCGGCGTTATTTCACGGCACCCTTAAAACCACTTTGATTGGAACCAAACAGGTTATTTGCAAAGAGTTTTATGCGTTCAAGCAATTTGGCAGATAGGATCTCATTAAATGCGATGTTAGGCAGAAATATATCTTTGTAGTTGGCGTAGCTCATTTCTTGTGGAGCGAAAAATGATGTTGAGACCTGAGAATGCATTCAAGATAAGGTTTTGTCTATTCAGGGGTTCCTTAACTGTTCGTCATGGGGCTATCCTAGGGGCGTCACAAGACGTTTCATCAACTTTGAGCTCGATTTGAGCTCGATTTTGGCAGATTGTGGCGGGTTTACTGTTCAGTCACTGATGCCAAACCACTATGGCAAGTTAGACTGTTAAAAATAAGTGTTGGTCAGTGCGAAAGTTGCGCGGGTTGCGCCCATTACACGGCAGACGGTGGAATGTCCTTGCCAACTTAGGCCCATTTCACACATACCCGGTGGCCGGTTAGCCGGTTTTCAGAAAAAATAAGTATGTTTTTACACATTTCCGGCAACTGGCAGACAGCAAATTATGAAATGAAAGCTTACCATATTCATTTTTCTGTTTTTCATCCATCACTTCAAAGTCATTATTTAAATCTTTAAAGATTTCTTCCTACGCATTTCTTGTGGCATTCAGTGGCAATTGTATAAGCTTTTGTCCCAAATCACGGGCCTTGCTTCAACCAAGCTGTTCAATTGGTCCATGTCAGTTTCCATTTAAAAAATGAATATACCTAAGCCTAGGTAAGCTATTACAAATTCACAAAAAGAAAACAATTTACATAAAAGAAACCAACCCCTATCTTGTCCACAGCAGATGGAAAACTGAAAACCGACTACGGGACGGCAACCGGGCATGTGTGAAGGCGCAATTTGATTTTATGTATCCACCAGTGTTGCCACTAAAAAAAATTGATTCCGGTCAAATCTGGCGAATGGGTGGATTTTTATTTTCTAAATCCGGTCAAAAATTAAAATGCGAATTTTTGACCTGAAACCCGGTCAAAAAGAGAAAATACCTATTCCTACCTTTACAATTTACGAATTTTTATGTTCACCTGCATTATCGATGTTTAGAAAACGTTTTTATAATTTATGTGAATCTTGAGTTTGTGAACTTGTTTTTTATTTCGTTTGTTTAAAATTTACTGAAACTAATTTTTCATTTTATATGAAATGTTTTAAGTTCTGAAATACACTCTTAGTGCATGGCCATACACGCCTTCAAATGAACGTCGCGTCGTGTCAGGTAGATTTTGAGTAAGTAAAGGAGAAAGGTAGATAGCATAGAAAATCTACTTTCAGAAATAATTCTGGCACGTTCTTTTTCACACCATTGTGCTTTCGATACAAATCTTCATGATATTTGCGTTGATAGAGTGAGGACGTCAAAAACGGGCGTCCGCTTCGGCTTAACTATTATAGAATTTGTTTGTGTTTTCAATTTCACTATTCTTTTACCTGCCAAATTTTATTTCATTGCAATGAGGCCTGTTTTTTGTGTGTAGCCAAATCGTTAATGAAAATTAAAGTCATGGGAGGACGTGTATGGCCAGGCCATGTACTAAGGCCGTGTGTCAATTGGGCTAAATAATTATTCTCGGATAATTTTCTGACACTAGAAAAGAGTAGTTCACCAAACCCCAATCTGAGATTTATCGAATTTCACACTATAATTAATTGAAATTCGTTGTTTAATTTCCTCTTCAAAATTCTAGCAAAAGAAAACGTCAAAAAATTAGCCTAGGTATAAGATAATTTATTATCCTGCTCCCGGAGCAGAATTCCATGCGTGATGTTGTAGTCCCATTATTCGCATTAAATTGGTTTCTGTCTGAACTTGGGAGCATGTTCGTAATGTATCTATGGCAAAGTTATATTCAAATTATAGAAATCTATCTTTATTTATAGTCAGTAGGGCAATTTTGTTTTTCCAGTCAAAAAAGGGTTTTCCGGTTAAAAACATTTTTCGTTCCGGCCAAAAAACGGTTAGGACGGATTTCAAAATTTTCTCCGGTCAGAGTAAACAGATTCCGGTCAGATATGACCGGAATCCGGTCAGAATGGCATCACTGGTATCCACTACTGGCTTGAGAACCGTTTTCCCAGTTTCGGCAGCCGGTCGTGACAGTGAGAGTGAGCAAAGCCGGCAACATTCCGGCAGCCGGCTACCGGTTTACCGGGGACGGTTTCGGTTTGCAGGTGTGTACGCGCCCATAAGAATGTATTCCCTAAGTCCCTACGACCGGGTAGCCGGTACCGGTTAGCCGGCTGCCGGGTATGTGTGAAATGGGCCTCGACTCGACTGATACTTACTTTCTGACCATGTCGCTGATGTCGCTGTACATCTCGTAGAGTTCGCTGTTAAATCTTCTGCTCCGAGGCCCGTCAACACAAACGGAACCGAAAATCACTCGAAAAATATTGCGTTCAAAACAACCAAGAAGACCTTCATCCGCCTTTGCTAACGCTCATGCTTCTGCAGAGCCTTTAAGAGGAACAATTATGATGTACCTATACATTATGTTGGGCTACATCCAGTATCCAAGTTCAATCTCAGTGATTTTCGGAACCACTGCTTTCACTGAACCACTTTCTAAACCCTCTTCTTATTTCTATGAATATTTGGGAACTATGTGCCAACAGAGTGTGTAAATGCAGAACCGTTTACAGAATAAATCAACTGAGTAGCGGTAGTAGATTTATGCAATAGCCGGTAAAAACCTATGGTGGTTTTGTACTTTAGATAAACACCATAACCTCCAGTAAGTATGATATCAGTATAACTAGCTATACTGGGTGTGAGGTAGTACCGAAAATCACAGACATAATAAGTACAAAAGCAATAAAAATGATTTTGATTTAGGCAGTCCTATGCCAACCACACAAACATTAGGAGCGGATCATTATGCGTCGAATATATTCACATAAATGCATTCGATAGCCTTAACAGATAATTTGTCCTACCTAGCGCAGACAAACTTTACAAGAACCTTATTTGCTTTGAATGGGGTTATGGAAAAGTCTTATTATTCAACGCTGTAGACATAGCACATTGTAACCGCTTGTTAAAATTTAGTAGCTCACTGACCTAGATACACGGGCCAAATTTCATATCAAAACCAAAACTAATCAAACACTCAAACCCATTTGCATTATCCCATCAGGCGCACAAGCCAATACGATTTCCAACTGGTTAATCAATCCATCCCATCCATAGGTAGTGTCAGATAGTTTCCAAATACAAAACTTTTATTGTAACCCAACTGGTGTACAATTTTACGCCTCAAAGAGCGCTCTGGTGGAAGCACTTGTTCTCTGAATGCCGAAACCCGCTGTCAAGCCAAAACAAATCAGAAAACGAAGAAATAATCCCCTATACAACCGTTTCTCGAAACATCAGCTAACTGAACCGAAAACAAACGTTGCCTATCAATTTCCGCCAATTATCGTTGCCAAATCCGCTCACATTGTTATGCAGATGGCAATATTCACCAACAAAAAAAAAAGGGGTTCGCCCCCATTTTTCGACACTAACCAATATCACCCGTTGACATTTTCACAGTCAAAACATCTCCTCAAGGTACAAATCGACGGCATCTATATTTCCAACTGAATAACTCGTCGCACAACAACAAAAAAAGGACCAAAATCCACATTTTGATCGAACAGGACTGAAACTGAACCGGCCTGCGCGGCGGAAGGGAAACAAGAACAAGTGATATTTTACCATTATTACCATGACAGCCATAGCCCAAAAGTGACATGACGAAACATACAGTGTCATTATTCATCACATCGATTATACTGGCATAGTAGCCGCCAATCAACAACGGTTCTCGGTGTCACGGTGACAGTACATTAGCATTGTGTTGCCATTTTCCTGCCGACTAGTCACGTTTATGCAAAAATCCATTGTTCAAGGTTCAGCGGAGAGTCGTCAGCCCGTGAAGGACAGGAGGATCAAATCGGGAGACTGTGGGAGTAGTAGGTATTGTCTGTCGATATTATAACTAACAAATGGGCTACAAAATTAGATTGATGCAAAAAGAATCAAAGCAAAGTCCTAAACGGGTGGATGGAACTTGAATTGGAATCTAAAAATATCCCACTTTGAAGGAATCAGAGAGTGATGATGATGATGATGAGTATGTCAGTGTGCGTCACATGTCACATCACAGTCGGCATTAATTGTCATGGCAGTTTCTACCTCAGATGATGCTCATTTAGCGGAAATCTTTAATGAAACAACATGTTGCTGTCAATGACTTTAGATGGGCTTGGGTTTTGGATATAGTACGTGTATGTAAATGTAAATGATATACTGAGGGTGACATGAGCTTGTTGTTATGCGAAAGTCTGGCGGGACTTCGCACAGAGGATTATGAATAATGACTAAGTTTATATAAATATGCCACTAGCCCTAGCGTTAGCAAAAGGTTTTGTACACACGATTTTCAAACAGAAGTCCTATGAGCATTTTTACTCTTTTTATTCTGTAACTTTTTAACCCTAGAAAGGTAATCATATTTTTTAGTACATTAAAGGTAATCATCCGAAGTAATATTAAAAAATTAATTACTGATTTAAGAACAAAAATAAAATATATTGCAAAAAAAATAATAATTCATTTGTTACAAAGCTCAACTTTATGTATGCTCTCAACATTATGCTTTCGTATCGTATGATTACTTGGTCAAGCGCCATTTTTTTTTAATGACAATATGTAAAAATGTTCCGTTTTCTTTACATTTATTGTACATATCTACGTTGTCCACTCTTATTTTGTTCGTTAATTTTGGTGGAATTTTTTTTTAAATATTAGGTTGAATCGAACACTAATGGCCAGTTGCACAGTCACAGCCTTATTCATAACACTTAATTAAATCTGAATTAGGGTTAACGTTGGTTTAATTGCAGAAAACGTTATTCATAAACTTTTTTCGAAGTTAATTTCCATTTAATCAAGTGTCAAAAAATTAAATGCCGACATCGGCATTCAGGAGCAAATTAACTCTGAATTACATTTTTCATTGACTCAAATCATGGCATATAATAATTATTATGCTATTATTTCATTACCAAATATCGTATTTGTAATTGATTTCTGCATTAGCACAACAAAAATTGGTGTTTTCCGAATTTAAATAACAAATTTCCGTCAAAAAAAATCTCATGCCAACTGCGTAATACAATTTGCTTAAATCGTCATGGCGTTCTTATCTCATGCACACAACATTCCAGAGAAAAATGTCAGAATTTATCAAATATTTCTACCAATTGCATACTTTTATATGAAATGCTGGTATACTTTTAGGATTATTGCCTTAATTCATTGATTAGCTGGTATACGAACAAACATTTTTTATGAATAAGCATTTTTTAAGTCTTAATTAAAATGACATTTTCGCAATTGACGTGAATTAGCTGAGACACTGATAATTAACAGATTAAATGAATCTAATGAATAAGGCTGTCAGAGTTTAAACTGAAGTTTAACTAAACCTGACCGAGAGTTTAAACTTTTGGTTTAACTGGTTCAGTTTCACAGTTCAAAATAATCTGCCAGTTAACTAAACGCAGTTGTGGAAGAGCAGAACAATTTCCCTTAAGGGGATATTTTTCTACCAGCGCACTTTTGATCAAATAAGTGGTTATTGCTTTTCTCAACTTTATCTATTTTACCATTTGTAAATAAAAGAAAATGTGTGCAATATTATTACATTTTTTTTTTTTTTATTTCGGTATTAACGAAGTGAATTGATTTATTTTTGACACATGTTTGAACTTTGAACTGTCATCTACTTTCACCATTTAATTATTGCAGTATGTAATTAATTTTTTTTTTTTTTTTTTTTTTTTTTTTTTTCAATAATAATAATATGTAGCTAGTTGTTGAAATGTAGTGGGCATTCGGACGGATGCGATCACAGGTACTGCTTCTTGTCACTCGCTGGGTTTTTACCACATCCGATCACACGGCGCCAGTAATGATAATGAAAATTGAAAGGATTTTATGAGTCTCTAATTAGGGTCATTGTCTGGTAATAGGTACGCGCAAAGTTTTTTGCTGGTGTTTCTGCGAAAATCTGCGAAAAATGTAATCTAGATCTATATACAAAAATGGTATGAACTCCGAGAAGTGTGTTCAAAATCGGACAAACAAATTGCATTGTATAAAGCATAGAGTAGGTAGTGTCTTGTTTCAGCCAAAACAAAAGGTGAAAGATTTGAGTATGTAGGTATAGATATATTTTGTTCGCCAAAAATCTAAAGAAATAACTAGTAGCATTACAAAAAAATAATCGTCATTTCCACACACTAAATTAATTATTTTGTATTGAAAAAACCTCAATAGGTACTATTTACGCTTGTCTACATTATGTTTGGGCTAAAATCCACCTGTTGTTCACATGAAAAAAGGGGTTTTCCTTAAAAAGTATATTGGTTGGAAATCTATTGAAATTTTCTGATGAAATTTTTTAACAGTGGGTTTACCGCAGTAATGCTGAAACTAATCATAACTCTAGTTTCCACTCATCTCATATAAATTCAAGAAGTGTAGCACCCAGACAATTTATCTCTTTTATTCTCTCTCTCATCATAGCAGCTGTCAAACGAAAGTTTAAACGGCAGAATGCAGGCGTTTAACTTAAACCGAGAGTTGAACTCCACTTTGGGTTTAAACGAACACAGTTACTCCAAAATATTTCGTTTTTATAAACAGTATTTTCGACGATATTCCACAAACTAGAAGACCTTAGAGATGGATGGTGTGACA
This sequence comes from Cheilosia scutellata, assembly GCA_955612985.1. Taxonomy (NCBI): domain Eukaryota; kingdom Metazoa; phylum Arthropoda; class Insecta; order Diptera; family Syrphidae; genus Cheilosia; species Cheilosia scutellata. Next base: position 62,577,848 of record OY015312.1, on the reverse strand, counting down.
CGGAGAGAAGATGCGACCGGAATAAAGATCGAAGAGAAAATCGAAAAAAATAAATTGATGTTCATCGAATCGACGAAGATTACCCTTCCATGGTAAGGGTTAAGTTACATTATTATATACTCAATTTGAAAATCTATATATACCAAAATAACGCACCTTATTCTAAACAAAATTCTTGAAGGTTGAATTGTAGGTAAGTGAACATTGTAATTTTTGTAATGTTTTTTCTGGCGCAGTCTGTCTACCTGCCTGTTGCGCCACCTATTTATTTTTATTGTAATTTTTGTATGTTGAAGAAATTTCTCACCGAATTACACTGGAACACTATTTTTTTCATATTTTTTTTTACAATTTTCAGAGTCATGAGTTACATAAATGAACAGCCCGGATGAATGTGCCGGGCGCGGATTTTTTATATGGATAATGCGTTCGAATATTTTCGTCGAAATATTAGAATGAAGTTTTACATGTTTTAAGACTCGGTCTCAATCAACAAGGCCTCGGTCCAGCGTTCCCTCGCTTTTGGTTGGGCAGAGTTCTAATCTCGGTGGAAAATAGCACTCAAATGACTTCCAAGGTAGTACGTCTCACAATGCACCTAAACTAAAGTGTACTTGTACTCCAGTTATACCTAAGTATAAAAGTGATCAAAATTAGAATTTTAAAATAGGTATTGACTTAATAACACCATGTGGTCATGCTGATTTTGACAGACAAATTTGATAAAAATGTGGTGTTGCGATGTATATTTATTTCTTTTATGGTATGATTTGTTTTTCTATAAATTGCTTAGTTGTAGTTTTATTGTTCTTGAGACTACATTCTTTAGTTTAAAAATATCATAAATAAACTGAGCTGTTTTTTTCCAAGCTGTTAGAATTCGTATATTCAAACAATAGGTAACTTTTAAGACTAATAATGTAGGTATTAGGGAGGTTGTTCAAAAAGCTATAATTCCCACCAATGTGATTATATGGTATTTTCTTAACATTCATTTCTAGAAAATTCGACTTTAATTTCCCAATATAAATTGTTTTCTTACTTTTACAAATTTACAAATAAATAAAGACGAAGTTAGTTTTCCTTTATTTCATAACAATAGCTATGTATGTTGTTTCGCATAGCGAATTATATCTGATTTGTTAAACATCAAATAAATTTGTATGGAAACAAAACCATTTTTCACAGTTTTCTTTAAAAATTGTTGAAAAAGTACAAAATACGAAAAGTATTGCAAAAATTGCGCAAACATAGAAGTTACCTCCCCAATAGCATGAAAATACATCAAAAAGGCAGTGGCCAGATTCACCAGTAAATTCTTGGACTTTGCTGAAGCTTTGACTTAGTTCCAGAGTATACAGAGTCAACTTCGTTTCAAATAAATAGTTGAAAATCGAAGAAATCCTCATTATTCCTGAAAGTTTTATGTAACAGAGTTTACTCTACTCAGTGCGTCAGCGCTTGACCATTCTCGCTCCATTAGTAAATTAATAATATTTATTGAGTAAGTTACACATCTTCTTAAAAAAAAAGTAGGTACATATAACATTAGAATTACGTAGCTTACAGTTTTAATTCCACCATAATGTCCATTGTTCTTATTCGTACTATTATTGTATTATGCACATTTCAACAATTTTTAAAGAAAACAAACCTCTCACTATATAAAGTAAATTTTTGTTCTCTTACAAAACGTTTTGTGATTTTGTGTTATAATTGGGCACTTTTTAATCTATGAAATTGACAGTTCATACTAAAATTGTATGGGAAAGTAAAAAGGTCCTTATAAGTAGGTAATCAAGTACTCCTCAAGTGTCAGGTTTAGGAAACAAAAATATTAGGTCTGTTCCTTTACTTTTGTAGTAAAAATGGAAAAGACTGTCAAAATGGCAGTGGTGGGGATGAAATCTCTCTCAATGAGAAAAACTTACAAAAACATTAGGGAACGCTTTTGTAGTAACTACGAAAAATGACAGATGCATTTTTTTTTCCACAAATTGCATGTGAGTATGAATCCAAGTATGTGCAAGAGTTTTTACAGACGGAACTACTTGCATTCGAGAAGAGAAAAAATGCTACATTATTTTCCCGCCTTCTGATACCATTTTCATACCAATTTGTTTCTCATATCGCAGGAAATCAAAAGACAAATGCAAATAGCCGTTATACGCATTTCAAATCAAATTTCAAATCATCTGTCAATTTTCAGGCGATGACAGTTATTTCAATTCTTACTCAAAGAAATTTGTTGAGTATCTAATAACGAGTAAGATTCCCAATGGAAGGGGTAATATCTTGCTCTCTCGATGCCGCTCTCTTTTACGAATTTTTCAAGTTAGGGAACGACATTGAGTAAAAATGCGTAAAAATTAGTAAGAATTAGTAAAAATTCATAAGATAAAGTAAAGGAACAGACCTATTATGTATTTCGAAAAATATAAAAATGAATTATGTTTATATGTTATGAAATAGTAGTACGCGACGGCTTCAATGTAGTATCCGTACTCAGTTCATAAAAATGTACTCAAAATGAGCATTTGAGTACAATAGTAGCACGGGAGGGAACGCTGCCTCAGCCTCGGTCCCTAGCTGGCAACGTACAGTTACTCACACCAAGTTGATTAAGGTAGGTGTTCAATTGTGCCCACCACACTAAGCGGATCTTTTTCTTCGGAATTGTTACTCACCTGTGTTATTGCTGACCAAAATTCGTTCCTAACAGAGAGAAGTGGGAGAGAAATAAATTCGCAGATGAATCTATATTATTATCTATTATCTCTATCCTTATCCATATTATACAGATGACTCAATAATTATCTTAGGCGTCAGAGCAAGAGTGTTTTCCGAAAAAATGAATCCTTTCGAGTTGCTGGATTACAGCCGTATATTTTTAGAAATATATATTGACAGCGATAAAGTAGCCAAACTAGCCTCAATTGTATCACCATTCTTATTGACAGCCAGTCTGCAATCAAGTAAGCGTTAGGCAATAACGCCCAAGGAAATAAGACCAAAATTGATTGTACGGTAAGAAATGGGATCTACCAAAACACAGAACAGGCGGACCAATCTGTCAAACAGGCATTGTGTGATCTCAGAGCATGGGGGTACAGTGGGAGTCAGAACCCACAAAGTTCGTCAAAAGAAACAGAGGTCAGCTTCGATGTGGAAGGTGGAAATACATTTTATAAATATTTTCTTCACAATTCAAATGGGTAGTTATGATGGCCACCTTTAACGATACTTACGTCTAAAACGGGTCACTTGTTTTAAAGCCACTTAAGCCGTCCAATTGTATAGCCAGAACAACCCATGTTTTTAAACGGACATCCTTCCAGTCATTCAAAAACATTTCCATCAACTAGATAGACTAATCCTCCACAATAATAAATAAGTCACCGCAGCTATTCTGCCAGCAAAACAAATTAAGTAATTCATTAACATTTACAAGCTTCTTACCGTGGTAACACTTCAAAAAGAACTCATTGGACACCGCCACCGCCACAAAACACGCAAGACACCAGCCATTCGTTTGTGCAGACACAAGACATCCATTATGTAGCAACAAATGCGCGCACACCGTAATCTCAATTACCAGCCAAACAAATTATCCGTCTCAACGAAAAGGATGTTGAGCAATTAAAGCAATCTTCTGCTCCTAACCGAAAGCAACCACGAATTCGCAATTAATACATCCTTGGGAACACCTCAGAGTACCGAGTAGAACAGAAGAAGGATTAACAGCGGTTCTACAGTATACGTGTATACATAGTCTCCATGGATGCCCATTCCTTGTAGCTTCTTAGAGCCGTATTGTATTTTCAGTTGCTATACAACGGTGATGAGGTGGAGGTGGCTTCCATTCCACGTTTGGATACACAAGAAGGCGAGCCATGCTGCTCTTAGAGAGATGATGTTCTGCTCGTTGTAGCACAAGTGGAAATCTCAATTTCATTAACCAAAACTAGCATGGGCTACTTTGATTGCGGTTGCTATTGGGATGGGGAACTGAATCTAGCAAGCAGCTATAAAGTTTCTTGTTCTTGTTGTCGCTAGTCTGTGTGCGGTTGAAGTATTTTTTGTTTTCCTTTTTGTTTCCTTATTTTTTACTTGTGTTTGTAGGTTGTATGAATCCCATGGGTGTTCCCATGCAAACGCTCAGTACGGCTTGTTTGTATATGCCAGGAAGGCTTTTTCTGGTTTATGAAAACTAAACGGCTGTAGCTGCATTTCACTTTAATTAGACACGCAGTCAGCAATTAAAAAAAAAAACAACCTCAATGTTGTTCGTGAAGGTTTTTTTTTGAAAAGAGTGGGTAACTAAGGGACTGCTGTACTAGAAGCCTTTCCTTGTTTAGTCACTGTTTTAGCTAACAGTGGAAGTACAAAGGTCTTATATAAGTGTCGTCTTCACAGAGAGGCGATAATTGAAGCTAAAAGTGCAGAGGAACTCGTAACCCAATTCAGCAAGTACCGAGTACGGTGTGTCAACGAACGCGAAGAGTTTTCCAGCGGTCCTGTGCTCGATACGCTGATGACCATCACTACCTACCTACTTCTTGTACGTTCACCGGATAAACGTACGCAGTATAGAAATATTGTCAAATGCTGCGATAGTTATATCGCCTGTTGCCTGTGCATTTCGAACTGTTTCGAACGATGCTATATTTATCTTAACTTCAATGCCACCTATCAATTTACTCGCTGAAGAAATAAAAACGCTTTGGCTAACACTCGGGCGAATACGTACGACCACGCACGAACAATCCAGACCTTCAAAGTATACCATAATGCGAGCGCGAACATTGGGCGAGAGACGCGAGTTATACGGCACGTAGCAAGCCACATACGTATGTACATGTAGCACTGTCTGACACATGGCCGTGCTCAAAGCTGCGGATCTACTTGAAATGGGATCAATATCCAACAAGAATATCGCTATCTACATTGATAGTCAGGAGGCGCTAGAGTCCTTCTTCATTGAACTTCATCGTTTGAACTAGTCAGGAGCTGCCGCATATGCTCAGAGCATTATGCGAGTAGAACCAAGTCAGATTGTGTTGGGTATCCGGACACTGTAATATTGAGGGTAACGAAAGGGCCGACGTTCTGGCCAAATACGGAGCAGAGCTTCCACAACTCGAAACCATTGAAGGCATAAGACCACCAATAGCCGTGCCCAAGAGAATTGTTCTCGAGAAAATTAAAAATATGGCATATGAGAGATGGTTGGGTATAGTAGGGCACAGGGTCTCAAAGGCACTGTGGTCTAAGCTAGTCCGGAAAATATCTGTAGAATTACTAAAGCTCAGCAGATCAAAGCTACGATTAGCAATAAGGATACTCTCCGAGCCCTGTCTTCTAAGGAAGCACGCTATGAGATTAGGTTTAACAAATACGGACACATGCAGGTATTGCGAAGACTCACATGTCGCAGAAGATATAACTCATCTCCTCTGTGAATGTCAAGCTATTGCTCGGTACAGGAGAAAATACCTTGATAGGTACTTCTTCGACAATTTGGAGGAGGTTGGACTCGCAAACAAAATTGAAACAATTTTCAGGTTTTGTAGGGAAATTAATTGTTTGGGCTTAGGTTTTTGACCATTAAGGTTTCCCAAGAATGGCGCTGGGCCCAATATGGTGCTGGTTGAATTATTCGAGGGCGATTTGGTGGCTCTAGTTAACATGCTAGCGAAAAGATCTGCCTCTTCTTTAGGTGTTGTTGCTAGCGTGCCGTCTTCTTTTACTAGAGGTGGAAAAGAAGAGCAACCAAAGTTATTACTGAATGCCTTTGCCATAGACCAGAATGCGCGTGAGCCGCTAAGACATCCAATCACTTTGTTAGTGACTCTTTCGCTGTAAGTTATCTTCGCCGATTCAATAATTAGGCTGCATCTATTTCGAAGAATTTTAAATTCAGATCTTTTTTGCTCCAAAGGGTTTGACCGCCATTCACGGAAATCCTTATTTTTCGTTGCGGTAACTCATTTGCATTCCTTGTTAAACCAGGGTTTATTGGAAACTAGTTTTTTGATGCGAAGTGGAATATAAAGTTCCATACCGAGTAAAATGATTTCGGTTATTATTTCAAACATTTATAGGTAAGTACGATTCTTAAAACTCATTCAGCCCTATCGCGAATAATATTTCCCCCGGAATGTTTCCCATTCAGCAATTTGATTCACATTGCTGACAAGGAAAAAAAATTCCACCGGAATTTATTCACGATACCCCTTATTATGTTTTCTACTACCTACCTTAATTTTTTTTTTAAACAATCCGGGGTCTGCACTTAGTTTTGAGTATCTATCTAATTTGCGTAACGACTACAATTATTGGCACCCCCAATTTTTGACCCAACTATTGGCACCCCATCATTCAACAGTGATTTTCTCAATAACCCTTTGTTCGAATAAGTCGATTTATTTTTTATTTTGAATTTGCACATTTTTCTCATATTTCCTCGCATATTTCTGTGTCTTTAGTTTGGAGACATTCCTTTCCGTTTCTGTTTTATAAGTGAAAGTAAAATCACGTGCGACAAAAAAAAAACAAAACTTCAAAATTTTCAATGTTTTGGTTAAGGACCTATAGTTTTGTAAGCTTTTTTTCACTACTTTCTTTTATATTTTTTAATGAAAACTTTCTCCATTTACTATAAGAATGCATAAGTCGTAATGTAATAAGTCGTTTGTAAATATATTTTGTTCAAAAAGTTATTGTTTTATTAATAAAAGGGGTGCCAATAATTGGGTTAAAAAAAAACTGGGGTTCAATTATTGGCAGGGGGTGCCAATAATTACATCCTATGTAGCTACAATTATTGGCACTGCCAATAGTTGTACTTTTGTGAGTGCCAATAGTTGTATCATGCAACCGTTATTCATTGATTTTTGTGGTAAGTGCGTTTTTTGCACCAATTTCCGGTTTGTTCAGAGCAAAAAGATCTAACATCTTATGATATCCATAAGTACATACTGCTTAACGGTAAATTTAAGTTGCCTTTTTTGAAAAATACATACTATTTTACTTTTACTTTCATCTTAAATTCTACAATGATTTAAATAATATTAAAAACAAATTTTTGTTTGTTTCCTTTAAAAAATATTAATTTTATAATACCTACTTATTTAAATTAATTAAATTTCCAACGAAGAAAATAATAATTTTTGTTTATTTGGCTTAGGAAAACATGATGTTTTTTTGTTTTAAAGAGTGCCAATAATTGTAGTTTTTGGGGTGCCAATAATTATGTCAGGGTGCCAATAATTGTGGTTTTTTGTAAGCTTTTACTAAATTGGCATTTTAAATATATTTTCAAAAACTAAACCGTTATTTATAAAACTTAATCAACGAGGAATTTAATAATTTATACTTCTGTATACAACAGATTCAAATAACTCTATAAACAAAAATGTTATAGTTGATCAAAGTTGAAATTTCCTTAGGGGGGCCAATAATTGTAGTCGTTACGCTTGTTCTCTTAAATTTATAAGTTTTACCGTAGGTATTAATATCCAAGCTTAAGTCATTCTGAACTTATTCAGCAAACAATATTAGTATTTTCTATTCCAACTGATTTAACACTGATTAAACCAAATTCTAAAATGTAATCTCGAAAACTTAAATTTTACACATACAGGATGCCGCACCAATTGTGCTACAATAAGAAATTCAAATAACTTTGTACACATCTTGCTTGACATAATCCAATAAAAAAAGTCTGGTGCTGTCGGGTCAGCTGACTATTGGGGCCAGCGGAAAGTGGAGTTTCTGGATATTAATTTGCAATAATTTTTTGGCAAAATTCCAGGCGAATAGACATGCTTGTAATTTGGACTTTGTACGGAAACAAATTTAAGTCATCATGAATTATCCGTTGTAATGACTATACCTGCCTCAATACCTACACCTCTCTGAGCTGCTAGTCACCAAGAATTACCGCTGGGTACCAAACATAGTCACAATCCAATTACCATGCCATTCGACTCTCCTTTGTTGATACATTTAAAGTCATTTCGAAAATATTTATGTATGTACTCTCAAACAAAAATACAATTACAAACGAAATAAAGAAAATATATAGGGTGACACAGGGATTTACGACGTACCAGTCTCAATCAGGCAGATGAAGTGAATTCCCCTCTACCTACAACTAATTCGCATTTAGAAAGAAAAACCAAATCCATTCGAGTTTGAACAATTTCAAAAATTCAGATGACACTTTTTCACACACACACACATACCCCGAGGGATAAAATAAACAAATCACAAAAACGAGGAACACCAAATAATAATATCCACCCAACAATTTAATCCGATCGAAGTTAAGTAGCTACTTAATGTTTTTAACACAAAAAACAATTGAACCCTCCATTCATACCATTCATGTAAAAAGTCCTTCAAAGCTGCACCGCACACTAAAAGGCCTCGCTCTGCATTCCATCTAAGTTGTTGGTCTCAATCTCACACAAGGATATTGGAAAAAGTATTATCAAACTGCTTACGGGAGAGCACTTTATTGCCGCCTCGACTAAGAAGAACCTGTGTGGGTGGATGGGTGTGAATTGTCGAGGAATGGGTCGTATTATATCCCTTCGAGGTAAGACTTCGTATTCTCTCTTCAACATCCCAGGATGTACATACAAGTGTGAATTTTAAAATTTCATTTGTAATTTTTTAAGTGGTTTTTTGGCAGTTACCGTCGTCTTCATCATCCCGCCGCCTGACCCCATTCCGAATGGCAAAAAGTCTTCTCGCTTTCCCATTGTCGAGTGGTAAGATTCTCACATCTAAGAGTCCTTGTGTGTGTCATTTGACAATTTATTTAACCCTGAACCTCTGTGTATAATGAGGACACCGCTTCTGTTTGAATTCGCTTCTGTTTGAATCCGGTATATCCTTGATCGAAATTTTGGGAGAGGTAAGTCGAGTTTGGGAAATTCACCATGTGTACCGAGAACGTATATATACCTATAAGACGATGAAAGGCAACAACAAAAAAAAAACTTCCTGCAAAAGGATTTACACTCCTTGAGGGTGCAACGGAAGGAGAATTCGAATTTAAAACTTTGCTATCGTTAAGGGTGTTGTTTTCGATATCAAATGTGTGGAAGCTGATTTGGCATCCGGTAAAATTATCTTTTTCGTATCCTGATGGCAGATTTAATAATGAATGAGGTAAGTGAGTTTGTGGTGGTACCAGAAGAACGCACGTGTGCTCTGGCACAAGCTAAAAGGCGGCCGGGAAACATTGCAGGTGCTGCGTTCAGAAACTCATTTTCGGGGGTGGAAATGTACCGATTGTCCATTTTAGTGTGCATTGTGTCACCTGCAGTAATTATGTACTTACATTTCGAAATAAGCCGATAATACCTACTCTAACGACGCGATGCAATAATAATGCAAATGGTATAAGAAGGTCATACACATATTAAAATGTAGGACCTACTTTAGAAAGGGTAGTTCGAACGGATTAATTCAAAACAATCAAGAGTGGTTGGATGTGATTTGTCAGGGTAACTTCTTGATCATTATAGTATAGAAAAAATTTGGTTTGCTAGATATCTATATCCTTGGAGAGTGAATAGGCATCCTGCAGAGAGAGTGATAGAGCAAAAAGACAATCCAAATTCAGTCAAAGCAGATTCAGTTCCACCACCCTTAGAGATTGGCTGAGCTATAAATAAGCTTCAATAGGACAAACACAAAGCTTAAGTACAGTCATTAATCGAGTACCGGTGGAAGAAAGCATGCCGGAGGATTTGATTCTCAGCTCCATTATCTCCCATCTACCAAGAAAGCTGATCCTATATCTTGCAAGAACTGTGGAAATGGAGCCGTGGAGCCAGTGGGTGTAAAAGTCTGAACATGTTCTTCAACAAATCAATTGGAACGTAGCATCAGTGTCAATTAAAATGAAAGATTCTTCAATTCATATTGAATTTGCCATGGAATCTGTTTCTAGGATTAAGTCCGACATAATTCATAAATTCGTATGTATACGGATTTCAAATAATGATTTAGAGACGGTGGCCGACGGTCGATAGTTATGTTTTGTCTGATTAGAACATCCTCAACCCACGCCCTTGGGAGCGACGTGATGCAAATATTCAAGGGGCTGATTAAGATTTAATTACTCGCTCTTATTCTATCCTCTTCCCCTGTATTGTATGACCCGGTATGAGTATCAATCTAGCTTAGGCCCATTTCACACATACCCGGCAGCCGGCTAACCGGTACCGGCTACCCGATCAATGGGAATAAATTCTTATGGACGGTTTCGGTTTGCAGGCGCTCATAAGAATGTGTTCCCAACAACCGGGTACAACAACCGGGTAGCCAGTACCGGTTAGCCGGCTGCCGGGTATGTGTGAAATGGGCCTTAGGATCCGGATTTTAAAAAATCTCTCTAATGATATTCTCGTTACTAAATTACATACTTACTTACTTACTTATGTGGCGCTACAGTACGGGGTGGACCTGGGCCTCAACCAACACGCCTCTCCCAGTTAGCACGATCTTTGGGTAACCGCCTCTAGTTGCGCACTCCAAGTTGGTTGAAGTCCCCTTCCACTTGTGCGGCCCACCTAAGGCGAGGTCTTCCTCCAATGCGCTGTCCCTCCGGGTTGGAATCGAGGACTCTTGGTGTTGGTGTCCATTCGCTCTACATGTCCTAGCCATCTTAATCGACTGATACGATCAGGTCTGTACAGCGACAGCTCGTAGAGTTCGCCATTAAATCTCCTCCTCTAAAGCCCGTCAACGCAAACGGGACCGAAAATCACTCGAAGAATTTTGCATTCGTAGCGACCAAGGAAATCTTCACATCCGCATTTGATAACGTCCATGATTCTGTGTTTCTCGACAAGGTCTTACCAATCAACAAATTTACAGAGTATTGGAAAAGGTGTGACTTCTTATCTTGCATTCACTACTAAATGTCTAAGACAATCTATTTAAAAATACTTCGACATGTCACCCACATCGCAAATGTCTTTAGAGATACTTTGGATATGTACCGACTACCGAGATATGTACTGATAGGACGAAGTAGATAAAGGACAACATTAAATTGTCACAAAAATACTTAAAGAAAAATCAAAAATGACTTTATTTACGTCAGAGCGTCAGAAATCATTGGCGTGTCGGTATTTAAAAGATCTAAGGTATTCACAACACTTCACCAGAAAGTCACGAAGATCATTTCAAAAGTATCTTTGTGACGTTATCAAGGACAAAATCGAGATCCATCTAAGTGATGATGATGGCACGATCACTTTTGAAGGGTGTCGGAATGGTAAAGATGACGCTTTTAGGTCGCTTCTTATGGATCATGAGGGATAACGCACAAAGCAAGACTATAGATCACCTACAATCACTTGCAATGGTGGATAACACCGAGGCATACTAGAGTAATATTGAAAAGGGGCTAAGCAGCTAAGCTCGAGGTTATTACAAAATAGGATATCCCAAGCAACCCGACAACTCGAACCTGGATTTCAGTCGAGCCTTCCTTCATTAACGAGATACTTTAGGTCATCTTAGTATATATAAGCAGTCCATCACTCATCACTCACAACTGTAAAGTCATGAAGCTAGAAGAACAAAATTGTGTTTATACATATCCGCGCTCATTGCCAAATAAGGAGTCTTTTGCTCGTGATGCTGTTATTTGATCTGGAAAAACAACAACCTAAAAGCTTATAAAAAGAATGAACATAATTCACAGGCAATCTGCATCCTTTACTCCACAGCGTTCTGAGCCTGAAATCTCAGACCCTAGAATATCGGTTTGCTTTCCATCGCTGTGGATGGCGATAGCTCTAGTACAATATATGTACTTTGTCGGAAATATAGACACAAACAACTTTCTAATGAAGGTTCTTTTAAGTGAATACAAAATTCTTGGTTCCGTAGCCCCGAAAATCTACACAAAAAACTGAAAACTAAAACTTTCTAATATAAAATCAAATCTATAAAAATAAGGAGACTAGATTTTTTCAGAGAGGCTTTTCAATCCGCATCCCAACTTGCCGAGGACTTATTTCAAGTTGAATTAAGAGATCCAAGAACTTCATAGAAAAAAACAACGCGTTCCAATCCAGAAACCTCTTCTAGTGAAGCCTTTTTTAGAGTGTCTATACTGATTAATTGCAGAGATTCGTTAATAAAAAATCTTACGGACAGATTCAACGAAGACATTCTACCATCGTTTGAAGCTCTTCTCCCAGGTTTTGCTGCAGTTGAGCGAGTGAACGAAATCGAAAAAAATCGTCGAGTGATCCATCACCGCAGTTTCGAAATTGCTTGATATTATGTGACAAGACTTAAGCTAAGTACACACGATTGTCATATCTTACAATATTATCAGATCTGTCAATGCTCTGACAATGAGCTTACAAATGCCAACTGCCTTACATAAGAAAATTGTCTGTTCAGACGATTGTAAGATTTTGTCCCAAAGTCTGACAATTTCATTGCCAAATGATGTCTTACAATGGTCAAACATAAATTTTTTGAAAACGTTGTCAGATTGAAAATTGTGCGTTCACACGGTCGGACGATATTTGAATATGAAAAATTGGTCGATCTGTTGTTAGACGTTGTCAGATAAATTCAAAGTCTTGTGGGTTGTTTTTTGTATTACGGATAATGGAACAAAATATAGCACTTGCACTTGAAGACTGCGAGGTAATATTTTGAAGAAGGATTGGATGGCCCGTTGTCAGCTGGAAGGAATCTCCTAATAGCAAGCTGAGGAGCCGGAACTTTATCGCAATTTTTTGCGAATGGACAACACAATCCGATGAAATTTTAGCTTTGGTGACTCCACATATCAAGACGAGACACCAATATGCGGGCGATCATCTAGGAAATCGAGACGGTTTCATGGGCAGCTTGACCCAACTTTTTTCCTTAATTACCTCTACCTTTTACCACAGGGTTTCTTTGGGTAGTTAATACTCGCATCCAACAACCCCATTCACTCTGTACCTACTTTCTTCCTGTACGATTTTTTTTTTGTTTTTTTTTTTTTTTTTCGACTTTTGCAATTCCAATTGGAATTCAAATTCCAATTTCCACAGTTGTTCGTATCAATATATTCTGAATTATTTTCCATCGATTAAAAGCTAACTTCGATTTCGCTCCTCAACCATTGTTATATTGTCTGACAAGTAAAAAATTGTAAGCAATTGTCAACAACGACATCTGACAATTTTTAATTAGTCTGACAATGACCTAATTGTCTGACAATATTAAAAATTGTGTGTTCAGACTTATTTAGACGATGGTCAGCAACATGACAATTTAATTGTCAAATGCAGGGCTGACAAAAAGCTTACAATGACGTTTCTGACAATATTGTTGTGAGTTCAGACGGCTGTAAGACATTTGGGACGTATTTTTCACTGACATTGTACGATCTGACAATCGTGTGTACCTACTTAGCTCTACTTTAGAGCTATAAACTTCTTGCTTACGGTTTTGGCCACGTTTTCCAGTGACCACAGCTAGTGTTGAAAGAACCTTTTTAACTATGAAAAGGATTAAAACAATGTCCCGAAGCGTTATGGAGAATGCAGGATTAGGTTCACTTGCTGTGATATCTGTTCATTCGGATATTAATGTGGATACATCAGATAAAAAAATCAAGACGTCTTCTGCTTTGAAAAAATGTGTGTATAAAAATAATTTTAGTATGTTCGTTTAAGTACATACGATTTAAAAACTCATAAAAATCAATGAATTAGAATATATATAGTTTTTTGTTTAAAGAATTCCTCGTAAGATTCGGAAGCAAGTTTTTGTTCTGATGTTTCGTGTTCTTACGGATGGACTTTTCTGATGGCTATAAATGGCCCCTAAACGGCAAAAAGATCTATGAATTATGTATGTCATCACGATCTCATAATGACTGTATTCACACTGTGCAAGGACAAAAAGACTACTGCACTATAGCTGTCAATAAAAGAATCGATTTGAATCAAACATCTGCTCTATGAAACCTAAAAACAACTTATACATAACTTAGTTGTCTGGGAAACTATAACTTTGAGATATTCAGATGATATAGCGTAGGTAGGTACCTAACACTGACGAACGGTTTGTAATGTGGATAGGTTTTTTCAATCAAGGACAAGGCAAGAAAAAGTGTTTTACGCATGATTTTGTACGTCGCAGGAAATAATTTCAGCTTCATGAAAAGAAAAGGGATCATAATAGACCAAAGACCTCCGCGGAAGTACAGCACATGCTGCCCACTTTCTTCGAAACCGAACCTAACCTAACCCTGTTGCTAGATCCTAAGATCTCATCTTACTTAACGCCATAATGCTCGTACATCACACGCACACGCAAAGAAGCATGATGAACGATACGCAATGGAATAATTATACTTATATGGCATTTATGAACTATTTTCACATACTCCACACTTAAATTGAAATTCGTTATGCGACCTTGATCCATCATCGTTTTCCGACACATCGATGAAATTCTTTCACTTCTTAAATGTGACTATAAGTATGACAAGAAATGCAATTCGATACCAAGTCAACGATCCACCCATCTGTGTGCACCTAAGTGTCTCAAGTGGGTGAGAAAAAATAAAGGCAATTCAGATTTTAATTGTCGCCCGTGACAAATCGGAATGACAAAGGAAAATGATTCCTTGAACATCTGCAACGTCTCGTAGCATATTTGTCACACTAATTATAAAATGTTGACGAGATATTTAGAACAAAAGACGTACTTAGCGCCACAAACGAGTCTAATGAATTTCATGCTTTCCCTTTAAAAATTCAGTTAGTGTCCTTTTTCTTCTGGTATCGATGGATGAGGTTTTAATCAGTGCTCCATTTGTTGTAATCCTGGGTTACAAACTGGGTTTCGTTTACAACTATGCATGAGGTAGGTATATCTGTTATTTTGCCCTAAGGAGCACTGGAAAGACAGTGTTTTGTCACTTCTACTACTATTTCTGAATATCTTTCCAAACACCTACCGCACTGCACTTAAAAATTCTACCACGTTTTACCAATCCACTATACTACTGCCAACGATGCCATAGGTATATTTGCAGATTCATCGTCATTTTGCCGATTTTCAGCCTCCATGACGATTTGCCAATTTTGAATAGCCATTTGATGATTTTCAGATCTCCAGCAAATGACTAAAAGCGATTTGATGATTTTTCATATAGGGTGTTAGTATTTTATTTATTTCTTCAATCGGTCTCCATGCCGTCAATGGTATGCAAGTATTTTTTGTCATACATGAATGACTATTGCTTCCCTTTGGCAGTAGTAAGAATTTCAACAAAAAACGATATTAGGCGTATTTTTTTGGGAAGTGAGTATAATAAAACCAAAAGTGAGTATAACAGTTTTGCATGTAAAACCAAAAGTGAGTATACCAAAACCAAAAGTGAGTATAATAGTTTTGCATGTAAAAGTAAAAGTGAGCTAGCTATAGATTCTCAAAAAAATACGCCTATTGAATGCAATTTCCGAAGTCTCTTTCCTTCTTTTGTTGTTTGTTATGAAGAAGTTTTGGCGTGGGTAAGGAGTTATGGTGTCAACTTTTCCAAATCCGGCATAAGAGTAGATAGGTACATAATAACTTCGACAATCACGAAAATCGGATATACATATATGGTTTTTGAGTTATGGAGCAACAAAGAACATGCAACAGACGTTGATTTTTATATAAGGCGTATTTTTTTGGGAATCTATAGCTAGCTCACTTTTACTTTTGCATGCAAAACTGGTATACTCACCTTTGGTTTTACATGCAAAACTGTTATACTCACTTTAGGTTTTGTTATACTCACTTCCCAAAAAAATACGCCTATAGTAGTATGCTAGCGCCTCCCCTTGCGTGTAATAATATCCTTCCTTAAGTAATTTATACTGATCCGGTTAGTGTCACCATTATAATGCTAAACAAATTTTTTAAAATCGGCGGAACAGTTTCAGAAATAGTGGGTTGGTATATAATAGGGTAGTTTTTCGAGGGTTTGTTTGGGGCATTTTTCAGAGCATATTTCGGCGGTTTTTTTTTGGTGAATTTTTTAGTGAGTTTTGTTTTTTAGAACGTCTTGTCACGGTTTTTGCCTACTCCCCCTATATATATAATATTGTTTTTCTTTTTGTTGCTACATAGACTCCTACTAAAAACATTGTAACATTATTTTTGTTAATTATTGGTTCTAAAGTGTTTTTTTGGGACATTGCCATATGGTATCAATTGTCTCAAGTGGCAGCAGAATAAATAACAATATTCATATTTTTATTTTAGTTTCTTATTTGTATAAATTAATTTTTAAACCAAATTAAAAAGTAAAAAGTATACCTAATTAATTTTTTTTAATTTAAATTTCTCGTAAAAAATAAGAATTTTTGAAAATATTTAAAAAACACATATTTTCGTACATGTATAAAAAATTTGTTTTACTCGGTACAAAAATAAAAATCAACCATATTCCAAGATAAACACTTGTATTTATGTGGGTGGCAACGCTGGCGCTGGTGAGAATGCGGCGAATTCCACAACAGAAGCAGTTGAGAATGTGCAAGACGAAGAACAGAGGAGTTAAGCGACGACCGGCACTGTGCACTCATCGATCTCTCTTGCTGTAACTTTTTTTTTCCTTTTACACTTTTTTCATTATTCTTCTATTAAATAATAATAATTTTGTAAATACCCACATAAACGGGCGTTTTTATTTTTGGAAAAACATTCTACATGGTGTCAGAAGTGGGATTTTATTCCCTCATCCTGCGGTAAAGAAGAAAGAAAAAAGGGAAAAGATAAAGTGAAAGAGATCGCACAGTGCGTTAATTTGCACAATTTTCTGCTGTTGAAGGCGTACGGTAGTTTTTTTTGTATAGCGTAATTTTTCTACATGCCGATCAGACGTGACTTAGAGAAGCTTACTGTAAAAAAATTACAAGAAATTTTGAGACGACACGACTTATCGGTCCGTTACAATAAAAAAACGGAGTTAGTCGCGCGTGTTCGCAATTTGTTGAAGCGGAAAAGCAGAATAGGAGAGGAAAGCAGCGAAGAACAAAGTGAAGACCAAAGCGAAGAACAAAGTGAGGAGGAGACAAGAAGTGAAAAGAATACTCCAAGTAGCAAAGGAAAAGATATAAGAAAAAGTTCAAATATTGAAGTCAGCTTTTTTAAGAGTAGCGGCATAGAAGCAGATAACAGCAGCTTGAAAATGACATCTCCCAAGGTCGAAAGTGGATGCGTTAATAATGCTTTCCAATTTAAAGACGTTGAAGAGGCGTTAGAAAAGTTTAGCGGTGAAGACGGGAAATGTGTTGAGTCGTGGATCTCCGATTTTGAGAGTGTGTCTACGGTTTGCGGATGGGGAGACGTCCAGAAATTTCTGTATTCTAGGCGATTGTTACTCGGTGCAGCCAAGCTAGCACTAGAATCTGAAAAGGCGGTCAATAGCTGGAATGCATTGAATACGTTTTTATTGAAGGAGTTCGGCAAACAGGAACATGAAAACGTCCACAAAATACTCGAGAAGACAACAAAATGTGAAGGTGAATCATTTCTCGAATATTTTTATAAGATGAAGAAGATAGCGGCAAGGGGTACCATGGACGAAGGGCATCTCTTGTCGTACATAATAGGAGGTATTCCGGATGATGTTTTGAGCAAAGGTATTCTGTATCATGCTAAGACATTGGAGGAGTTAAAGGCTGAACTTAAGTCCTACGAACGTATGAAAGCTGACCAATCCCGTTCGAAGAATGCAGTTCCGATTAAGTCAACGTCGAATGTTAACAACAAAGCCAACGAAAGCCAGCAGTTTCGTTGCCGTAATTGTGGTGCTCTCTCTCATAATTCGCACAATTGTCCCAGTAGGGAGAAAGGTAGCCGTTGTTTCAAATGCAACCGTTTCGGGCACATTGCTAGGAATTGCTCGGAGGACAAGCCGACGTCAAGTGCAAATGTCAACAGATTGATGGTTCCAGATATCACCGTTCCGGTCAGAGTCCTCAATCGAGAGTTCCAGGCCCTTATCGACACAGGCAGTGATATAACGCTGGTCAAAGATAGTCTCAGGCAGAAGTTGGGTGTCAGTGAGTTCCAGTATCCAGGAATTGTCACCATTGCATTTGGCAGCCAGCCGACTAAGACGTTGGGCGCTTCGAAAATCAACATAGACATCTCAGGCGAGTATTATAATTTGATTTGTCATTTTGTACCCGATAATTGGTTGGCCTATGAGTTTCTAATAGGTAAGGACCTACTGCCTGAAGTGTGTCTGGTCATCGAAGACGGACATCCGATTATATGTAAAAAGAAAGCCGAGTCGGATAATCCAGTATTCCGAACAAACTTGATCTCCTGTGGTGAGTCTGAATTATCGGAAACGCTAAAAAGCATCCAAGAACCAGCACTTCGTGAAGATGTGGAAAAGATGATTGCAGATTACTCTCCGAAATGTCCCGAAAGAACCTGTGTGAGGATGAAAATCGTCCTTGATGAAGAAAAGCCGATTTACCAAAGGGCAAGGCGCTTGGCCCCCCTCGAGAAGGAAGTAGTAGACAAGCAGATCTCCGAGTGGATGCGAGATGGTTTTATTCGCAATAGTAATTCCGACTTTGCTAGTCCCATCGTACTGGCGCGCAAGAAAGACGGTTCGATGCGGCTCTGTGTAGATTTCCGTCAACTTAACCGACATGTCCTGAAAGATCGTTATCCGTTGCCAATTATAGAGGAGGTACTCGAGCAATTGTACGATGCCAAGGTCTTTTCTATCTTGGACCTGAAGAATGGGTTCCTGCACGTGGACATCGAGGAGAGCAGTAAAAAATACACGGCGTTTGTGACCCCGGAGGGCCACTTTGAGTTCAACAAGGTCCCATTTGGCCTATGCAACTCTCCCGCCGTGTTCCAAAGGTACGTAAATGTTGTTCTCCAGGATCTCAAGCGCCGAGGGGTTGTTCTGGCCTACATCGATGACCTAATCGTTCCTGCCAGATCCGTAGATGAAGGGATTGAAAAGCTGAGGCAAGTTTTGGAGGTATCCGAGGAGAATGGGCTGGTGATAAATTGGAAAAAGTGTTCCTTTCTTCAAACCCAAGTAAAGTTCCTTGGGCATGTTATTAGGAACGGCAGTATCAAACCATCTGAAGAGAAGACAATCGCTATCAAACACTTTCCTGCACTGAAGAATGTCAAGTCGGTTATGCAGTATCTCGGGCTAACTGGCTATTTCCGAAAATTTATTCCCAGTTATGCCACCATTGCGAAGCCGCTATCTGACTTGACCAAACGAGACACCAAGTTTAAATGGGGACCTTGCCAAGAAGAAGCCTACAATAAGTTAAAGAGCCTGTTATGCCAAGAACCAGTTTTGAAGCTTTTCAACCCGCATTTGCCTACTCAGCTACATACCGATGCCTCTAAGGACGGATACGGGGCAGTGTTGGTACAAAAACACGATGACGGTCTATATCATCCAGTATTTTTTCTAAGCTTCAAAACTACAAACACTGAAAAGAATTACTCCAGTTATGATCTCGAGGTGCTCGCTATAATCAGGGCTCTGAAAAGACTCCGCATCTACTTGCTGGGATTGAGATTCGACATTTTCACCGACTGCAAGGCATTCAAGGACACAATGGCCAAGAAGGGGTTGAATAGCCGCGTTGCTCATTGGGCGCTTCAGCTGGAGGAGTTCAATTGCGAAGTTCATCACCGATCCGGTACATCGATGCGTCACGTTGACGCGCTAAGCCGCCATCCGGTAGGTGTTTATGCTATAGAGGACTGGTCTTTGAGAGCAGTTAAGGGCGCACAACTGAAGGACGAGTTTTGTTCCGCCGTTCGAGAGATTCTTGTCAAATCTGAATCTTACGAAGACTATCACCTCAGGGGAGATGTTCTTTACAAATTCGTAGAGGGCACATACGTTTTGGTAGTTCCAAAGTCTCTGCAGAAGCAAATCATTCGCATGGCTCACGAGAAGGGGCATTTTGGTCTCGGTAAGGTTTCTAAAATAATTAAAGAAGACTTTTTTATTCCACAGGTGGACCGCAAGATTGCTGACGTTATCAGCAATTGCATCCCCTGTATCCTCGCTGCAAAGAAGGCCGGCAAGAAGGAGTCGTTTCTTCATCCTATTGCCAAGAGTGACCAACCGTTACACACATACCATCTGGATCATCTGGGACCGCTCCCCTCCACTGCAAAAAATTATCGATATCTTTTCGTGGTGGTAGATGCATTTTGTAAGTTCATCTGGATTTACTCTGTGAAAAGCACGACGGCCACTGAAGTCATAAATCGCTTGGACATGCAGTCGCAGATTTTTGGTCACCCTCGACGTATCATATCCGACAAAGGGTCAGCATTTACGTCTAACGATTTCGTCGCGTATTGTTCGGAGAGGAATATCGAGCATCATCTTGTGACGACCGGTGTCCCCAGAGGCAATGGGCAAGCGGAGAGGATGAATAAGACCATCATTCAAGTGTTAACGCGCCTTACCGTTGAAGACCCATTGAAATGGTACAGGTTCGTTCCAAAGCTGCAATGTGTCCTAAATTCTACGGTGTCACGAAGTACGGGAAGAACTCCTTTCGAGTTGATGTTTGGCGTTAAGATGGTTACGGATGATGACCTTAGATTGAGACAGTTTTTAGAAGACGAGATTACGGTTGTGTTCGAAGAGGACCGCCAGCAGTTGAGGGCAGAAGCAAAAATGCAGATACGAGAAGTACAAGAAGAAAACAAGAAGGCCTATGATCGGAATAGAAAAAAAGCGCCTACCTACGATCTGGGTGAGCTGGTCGCAATTCAAAAGACACAATTTGCTACGGGGCAGAAGCTATTTCCTAAATATCTTGGGCCGTACGAGATAGTTAAAGTATGTGGTAACGATCGGTACTTGGTCATGAAAGTTGGAGATCATGAAGGACCCAACCGCACTTCGACGGCTGCTGACTATATGAAGCGGTGGCGCACGTTCCAGACGGATTCTGAGTCTGAGGAAGAAGAAGATGCTGAGGACTCTGTTGGTTCGACCGGGTCAGTCGAATCGCAGGATGGCCGTGTGGGTGGCAACGCTGGCGCTGGTGAGAATGCGGCGAATTCCACAACAGAAGCAGTTGAGAATGTGCAAGACGAAGAACAGAGGAGTTAAGCGACGACCGGCACTGTGCACTCATCGATCTCTCTTGCTGTAACTTTTTTTTTCCTTTTACACTTTTTTCATTATTCTTCTATTAAATAATAATAATTTTGTAAATACCCACATAAACGGGCGTTTTTATTTTTGGAAAAACATTCTACATTTATATAAAAAAAATACGTATTTAAAAATAAATAATATTAAAAAAAAAATATTCATAAAATTCTAAGTAATTTTTTTGAATTCGAACAAAATTAAAAAATATTGATATTCGAGAATATTTATGCATAAAAATCTCTGCAGATACCGTAAACCGGGGTTAATTTGCGCCAGCGGATATAACTTTGCGCCATTGTCTTAAAGAGTTTAATATTTGTGTCATGCTCAGATACGTTGAGTATTGCTCACCGACGTAACTGCAATACAACACAACGTATGTATGTGTTTAAAATTATGTCTAACTGCGTGTCTACGTTTACTTTTCAGTCAACCGTGGAGCTTAAAAGAAGGATAGTAAAATTTTGCTTTTTTTTGCATTTTTTTTTAAAGAATAATGAATGCAATTTTGTTTTTTTTTTATTATAAAAAAAATATGCAATATTTTTAATACATTTTTTCACGGAATTTATTTTTGGAGCAATAATAATAATATATGTGAATATCTTTGCTCCACCTTTTCAAAAACAAGCATAGTCCATAGAAACTTTCGCACGGAGCAAAGTAACCCTCTCCCTCTTGAACAACTTTGCGCCACTTTTCAACAAAGTGAAAGTAGATTAGATTAGATTAGATTATCAAAGTCGGGAGAGCCTTTATCGGCCCTGGCACTGCGGCCTCTCTAGAGGAGCCTATTTTGCCATCCCTAGTGGGGTCCTAGAGCCATCTTTTGACTCCGGAGGTGGTCAGGAAGATAAGAATCCTTTCTGGCGGTAATTCAGTAAGTTTTGCTGTAGTGACGATTTCTTCGCCAAAGACTTTCTTTCTGAGACGGAAGAGAGCCGGACTCTCCATGAGAATGTGAAGAGAGGATTCATCACTCTCAAGGCACATGTAGGGTCCGTTTAGATTCCAATTCGGTGAATGTGTTTTTTCATTAGACCAAGTAAAAGTACGTTTAAGATGGATTTTCAAATCAGTATTCCAAACAAAATACATTCCCTTATACCCCAAATATAAGAGCCATACAAAATAATAAAGATTTGTGTCTATTTTTAATGATATTTTAGAGATTTTTCGAAAAGACTCAAAAAATCGGTACAAACCCCTGTTTACGGTACTGTATTAAAGAAAACCACTTTTTAAATTTTTTTTATCATTTATGTTATCATTAACATTTTCATTACTCAGTTTTAAATACCAACTAAATATGCAATTCGCATTTTGTTCGTTTCGAGTTCATCTGATACACGTATCGTGTAAATTGGCAAATCCTTCATTCATTCTTCATTTTCAATGGTCCGCATGTCCATTAAGTGGGTCGCGGATGTAGGTTGCTCAAGTGGACCCTCCATAGCTATCGATTCTCCGCCATCTAAATCATCAAGGGCAATCCCCATACGTGTATAGAAGAGAGTATGGACTTGATCTAACCATCTCATCCTGGGTCTACCTATAGGACGCCTGCCTGAGCAATCCCTCAGGAAAACTCAGCATTGCTCCTTCCATCACTCGTGAATAAGACCCCGAGATACTTAAACTTCTCCACCTGTTTCAATAAGACTCCAATAACATGCAGAGTGCATTGAACAGGCGTTCTGGAGACGACCATCAATTCAGATTTGTTCACGTTTATTTTCATCTCAGCTTCAACACAAACGGCTACAAACCGCTCGAGTGTGCTTTGAAGTCTGAGAGTACCCAAGGGTGATCAAGTCATCAGCGAAGAGCAAATGACTTATCCACAGATCTCCCAATTCGAAATGTTCTTCACCAAGGCTGCGCTGTAACATCCAGTCCATATAAGTAATGAAAAGGAGATGAGACAAGACGCACCCCAGGCGAAGTCCAACGCCGTTGAAAGGTATTGATTTAACGCCGTTTACCCGAACACAGCTTTTACAGTTTGTGTAGACTGTAGAGAGATTGAATGGCTCTCAAGAGAGAACCGTCAATTCCATACTCCTGTAATACACTCCAGAGTTTACCTCGAGGGACTCGGTCGTATGCTTTCTCCAAATCTACGAAGCATATGTAAACAGGTGTAGCATAGCTACTCCCAAGCCTTCTCAAGTAGATACCATTCTGAGAGTGAATAACTGGTCGGTTGTGCTTCTGCTGGCACGATCTCCTAATTGTGACTCGACCACAGCTCTGCAACGCGTTTCCAGCACCTAGGCAAAGACTTTTCCGCGGAGGCTTAAAAGTGATATACCCCTGTAATTGGAGCAATCCCTTTTATCCCCTTTCTTGAAAAGGGGCACAATCACCCCAATCTGCCAATTGCTGGAAGTTTTGGCGCATTCCCAGGTCACTTTAATGACACGAGAGCTGTTGAAGCGTTATAGGTTCGCCTTTCCCGAGAGAAATACTTATTTAAAACACAAAAAAAAAAACTCCGGCTTATTTGCCAGCTTTTAGTGATTTGATCGCAAAAGTGACTTCCTCTTCCTTTGAACATAAGAATTTTCCTTTCGAAGAAATCCAGGATATCTTTATCCGCCAAGCTTCAGCTTTTAAACCGTCTATTCTTGTCTTGTAGATTGTAGAAGATATCCACCTACCCCGAAAAGAATAACTTTCCGTCTTTCTGAAGGTTTTTTTTTATTTTTAGTCTTTCTGAAATTGTGTCGAAATCAAAAATAAAATAGACCCGTTATAATGGCTCCAACTTTAAGACTTAAAGTCACACTACTATTATAAAGAGGCAATAAATGGGAGCTTACGTCGCTCTGGAACCACTGAAGACTGAATGCGATTTCAAAATCTCTTTCACTAATAGAAAGCTACGGAAAAGAGTACGATGGTCTAACTTTTTTTACTGCTAAATTGGAAAAAGGCACCTCCCATACAAAAAAAAAAAAAAAACATTCAAAATATTATACCTACTTATCTCGAAAACCTAGCAAAGCCGGGCGGGTACAGCTAGTCTATATATATAAAAGAAAGTGTCCGAAGTGCGATGTAATCCCATAACTCGAGATTGGCCAAACCGATATTGATGATTTATACTTTGTTGGAAAGATATTTTCTCAGTACGGGTTTTAGAAAAAAGAAAAATTGAACAAAGGGGCGTGGCACCTCCCATACAAAAAAAAATCTTATATCTCGAAAACAACTGAATCGATTGAGTTGAAATTTACATACGATCTTAGGTATCGGCCCAGGAGTATTCCTGTGAATATTGGTCAAAATTGGACAAAGGGGCGTGGCACCTCCCATACAAAAAAAACATTCAAAATCTTATATCTCGAAAACTGCCAAATCGATTGAGCTCAAATTTACAGATAATCTTAGGTATTGTTTCAGAAGTGCACCTGTGAAGATTGGTCAAAATTGAACAAAGGGGAGTGGCACAGCCCATACAAAAAAACATTCAAAATCTTATATCTACAAAACCGCCGAACCCATTGAGCTCAAATTTACAGATAATCTTAGGTATTAGCCCAGGAGTGCTTCTCTGAAGATTGGTCAACATTAGACAAAGGGGCGTGGCACCTCCCATACAAAAAAATCTTCTATGGGGTGAACGCAGAAATAAAATTCCAGAATATCGATTTATTCTCATTTTTCGCATTTTACGAATTACGATAGAACATTATTATCTAAGACCTAAGCAATACAACTTATGTGCACGGGCAAAGCCGGGCGGGTACAGTTATATTACATTACCTATATAAAAACGTTGGTGCGTATGTAAGTCCGATAATGGCCGCTGACCCACTGAAGCTATCCGCCTTCATTCCTATTAAAATAAATAATTGAACAACAATATAAAAATAAATCTTGAAATATTTAAAATAACTATTTTAGGCAGAACGTGGGCGCAGTAGCGCAGTGGTTAGTGTGCTGGACTACTGTGCGAGGGATCCCAGGTTCGATCCCCGGAAAAACACAAATTACATCTTAAGGTTTTTTCTACTGCGCCACCTCTCGCGAACGTCTGACAAACATCCGAGAGTATGACTGTCCTGAAAAAGCTTCTCAATTCAGCCGTTCGGACTCGGCATAAAATTGTAGGTCCCTTCCATTCGTCCCTAAAATAGAAACTCACACAAAACGAATGGTTGCGAGAAGCTAGGCCTTGGGTGTCTACCGCCTGTTGCGCCGCCTATTTATTTATTTATTATTTTAGGCAGAACAACGTTTGACGGGTTAGCTAGTTTTATATAAAAGGACGTAGGAGCTAATATTCATTCACAATAAAACTGGCCAGTTAATAAATTTATTCAGATTCATACCAACACTCGCCGAAAAGATATAGGTACAGTATATATCCCTATATTACCACAGAGCCTCTTGGTTCCAATTTTACAGCCAATGTCCAACAACACAGCATAGAGAAATTTCACTAATTTCTATTGCATTTTTTTGTCACCACATCATACACGTGTTTTCCCAGATGCACGTAGAGGAAAAAAAAGCAAAAAAGTGCCATGAGGACATGTCGCCCCTGATTGCTATGTATGGAAGCAATGGCATCATTGGTTAGCGTATACCCAACAATGACAGGATGGAGCTTCATGAATGTCCCATCAAAATGAAAATTATTGCCGGAGTTCAGTTCCATAAAAAGTAATTGCTCTTGTAGCAGATCTAAAGCGGAATGGATCCGGTGGGCTTTGATGTTAGAAGCGGTTCAACACCATGCGGACGACAATTTTTTTTTTATTCAGCATCAGTGTATGGGATGATGTAGTGCTGTCAATTTTTTTTTTGTTGCTTTTGTTTAGATTTTTTTATTTCCTAGAAGTGGATGTCAAATCTCGTTTAAATTAATGAGTTTGAGTTTTTTACGAGCCAAAGGAAAATTTATGATTTACGGCATGGATTCAGTGTTAGTGGTTGAACTATCATTATTGGAGACGAATAACTAATAACATTTATTCAAAATAGCAATTTGCGGTGTCATTTGAGTTGATGATGATTTATCATCCTTGTGTATAGATAAATTCATAATCCAGAATAGTGAATCGAAAAATAGCGATAGGTATGTAAAGATTTAACTGCAATACTAATTCATTATACGCACTAGAGCTGAGGCGGCTCAAAAGTTCGAGCTTCCCTTGAAATAACACTCCCCGTCGGTCGTAGCTGTAGGAACCAAAAACACATGCCCAGCAGTTTGTCATTTTACAAATCGCTACTTTTACTTTAGGAGATTATTTCTTTGAAAATATGAGCCACCTATCTCGAACTAACTTTTGCTGTATCAGCAAACTTGTTACTAATTAATACTACTACTTACTAGCAGCGTTGTAAATGAGCGACTATTTTATACACTCTATCAACTTTAAGCAGTATTGACGATTGCTTCAATCAAACTAACACCAGCCACCTTTCTTCTCTATCCTCTCCCCCTACAAGGTAGTTTGCAAAAGTGGCTAAGCTAAGGCTGTCAGAGGCTACATAGGTGGGGGTGGACTGTTTTAGTCACCCTTGGTCTCGCCCTTGGTCCTCCTGGAGACAAACCGTCAGCGAGTGATGCGAAATGTCTCCATTCTGGCCCTCCTACAGACTTAAATATGAAAGAAATTGAATTGATTGCTTCGGTCACCTCCAGGTTTAAGGGATTAAGGAAGCATTATTCACACCTTTCAGAGGTTATACCTTCTCAGAGGAACTGCGTGGGCAACAACAAGGCTCCCAGTTGTATGTCGGACACTTCATTTCCAGCATTAATAACAGCTCGCCAATGATATCTTAAAACTGAGGTATAACTCGTCGGAGGGGTTTTTTTTTTATGTGAATGGTCCATGTATGCCATTTTGACCGTCGCAGCTTTTCACGGTGGAACGAATCCGAATGGTAAAATTTTTAATGACTCTGGCCGCATAGATCCGGGTGAGCGATGGCATTGGTTATATTGACTTTAAACGCATCGGTATATATTTCGGCTAATTGCCATAGATCTGCGACCTCACGAAATGCCACAAAAAATGTCTAGCGGGGACAAATCACACGATTATGGTGGCCAATTCCGCCACCTCTGGTGAGAGATAACTAATATCCATATACCTACGCTCAAATTGTTCACGCAACCCTATCCTATGATGGAACCAGATGTCGTCTACCTCCATATCGTAAAATTAGAAGGCCAGAAGAAATCGGTTAGCATCGTTCTGTAGCATTCGCCATTGGTGGTGACGGTCTCACCAACGACATTTTCAAAAAAGTTCTTACCAATTGGAAGACCCTTCTATAGGCTTTGCAAAGATCGGGCGTGGACTCAACGGCGAACGTGGGACAACTCGGTGTAGAGATATGTGAGTTGGAAGCGCTGATTTAAGTTCTATCCCACAAGTATTAGCCAACAATCTAACATCATTATCAAAAACAATCCGTAACGCTTCTATCACATCTACCGGCTTTTGGCACGAAGCGCATTGTGATCGGCGTGTCCTGCCTCTCATTCGATGGCAAACGACAACCGTATGGACTTGCTCTTCCTGATTTTTTCTAATTGCCCCTCAGTTAGAAGCTAGCTGTAGTACACAAATAAACCGGATTGGGGACACACACGATCCCGAAAACCAAAATCCCGAAAAATCTAAATCCCGAAAACCTAATATCCCGAAAACCCACAATCCCGAAAAGCAAAAATCCTGAAAAAAGAATCCCGAAAAATTATATAAAATGAAAACATTTGCGCAAATTTTTCATTTTATATAATTTTTCAGGATCTCGTTTTTGGACTCTTTATTTTGTTTTGAATGTAAAATATCCAAGTGTTTGTCCATTCCATTTACCGTAATAATGTTTTGTAATGTTGCGCTGTAATTCGCAATGTGCATTTAGTTGTGCTGATCTCATATAGTATGATAGCTGACAGACTAGATTTTTGTTAGCCAGTGAACATCGTAATACAAAGTGAGTAGAAAAAGAAAACGTTACGGACTTGCAGGTACAGTGACGGCAAAAACATTCCGGATTTTTTCTGTAATATTTTCCTTATATTAGGTATATTGTAAAGGTATTATATTTTAAAGGTAACTATAAAGGTTTCTAATCGAATTCTACAAATTATTAATTGTATTAAGTTAAAGGATTTCTCCTTGATGTTAAGAAAAATATTACATACTAGCGGAACCGGCAAACTTTGTTTTGCCTGCTTGAATATTTTCATTTCATTTTTATTTAACCGATGTGTCCAGACTGATTATGTACTCCGTGTGCTTCGACCGATATTTCCTCGGACGTGTGCCCACGAATTGTATTGTCTAGACAAATTTTTTCCCATGACTGTCGAAGAATAACGTTTGAAATGTATTTTTTTGTTATTAGAGGTGTCACGCCCTTTCGTCCAGTCCCGCCAGGTTTTATAAAATGCTTCAATCAGGCAATGTTCAGATATCGTGATTTAAATAACTTTTTTTGTAAGGGTGGTGCCATGGCCCGTTTTCCAATCCCACCCACTTTAGCTCCCATGGGTGTCGAGAAATAGGATTTAAAATGTACATATATTTTTTTATACGTTAGGTACCACGCTCCTTTGTCCAATTTTGATCAAACTTTCACAGAAACACTTATAGTTCTTAGATAATAATGTTCTTTTGTAAAATGCGAAAAATGAGAAAAATCGATTTTCTGAGTAAACCTGAAATACAGCAATACGAACAAAACAAAAAAAGAATCGTGAAAATCGGCTCAGTGGTTATCGAGTATAGCGTTATCGAGTTTCACCCCATAGAAGATGTTTTTTGTATGGGCGGTGCCACGCCCTTTTGTCCAATTTTGACCAATCTTACAGCAACACTCCTAAGCCAATACCTAAAATTGTCTGTACATAAGTTTCAACTCAATCGATTCGGCGGTTTTCAAGGTATTTTTTGTTTAGGCGGTGCCACGCCCCTTTGTCCAATTTTTACCAATCTTCATAGTAACACTCCTGTGCCAGTACCTAAGATTGTCTGTAAGTTTCAATTCAATCGATTGGGCTGTTTTCGAGATATAAGGTTTGTAATGTTTTTTTTGTGTGGGCAGTGCCACGCCCCTTTGTCCAATTTTGACCAATATTCACAGGAATACTCCTGGGCTGATACCTAAGATTGTATGTAAATTTGAACTCAATCGATTCAGTGGTTTTCGAGATATAAGATTTTGAATGTTATGGGAGGTGCCACGCCCCTTTGTCCAATTTCTCACCTTTTAAACCTTCCCTGGACTTCCACAAATAATTCAAGACCAAAATTAGCCAAATCGGTCCAGCCGTTCTCGAGTTTTAGTGAGACTAACGAACAGCAATTTATTTTTATATATACGAGCCCAAACGCAAAATAGTTGGTCTACCGAAGATAAAATAAAAATATGTGCTGATTCTTGAATTCTTTCCAACTAGACCACAATTTTTTGCTGATTATATAAAGATTTATTTATTCTTAATAGATAAAGGTGATAAAAAGAAGGCGACTTCATTGAAATAATGTTATGGAGTGAGCTTATAAAACCGAATAACTTATTGAAGACTTTTTACGACGCAAAATAGTTAGTCTACCAGTCTTTATTTTCATTTTACCACTGTATTACTGCACATCTGGCATTGATAACAGCTTCTAAGCGCCGTGGCATAGTGTCAACTAATTTTTGACACTCTTCAGAGCCGAAAGCTTCCCAGATATTTGTTATCTTGACCCTTAATTTTGGAAGTGTCCGAGCTGGTTCTTGTCGCAGTTTTTGCTTCATTTTATGCCAAACGGTTTCGATTGGTGAAAGGTCAGGGCTGCTGGAAGGCCATTACACTAAAGGAATTCCATCAGCAGTTAACCACGCCATTGTCGATCTAGCAGTGTGGCAAGAAGCACCGTCCTGTTGGGAAATATAGTCTCCCTCACTTGGTTTAAGACGAGTTATTGATGAAAAAAGCTTTTCTTTTAAAATGTCTTGGTACTTGGCAGCATTGACCAGTCCATTGACAAAATGTAAATTGTCCATGCCACGCCCAGACGTGCATCCCCATACCATTAGAGGTGCTGGGAACTTGACTGTTGCTTCAGGCAGTCTTTGTGAAAGGCTTATTTTGAATTTCTTACCACACGTATGCGTTCGTCACCAACGCAGACTTCGAATCTTGACTGATCACTCCAAATAACAGACCGCCATTGCCTTAAAGTCCAGTTTTTGCGTTGTTTGGCCCACTCAAGTCGTTTTTTCTTCTGCTTAGGTATCAAACGTAGTTTTTCTTTTGCCTGTGTTTTTAATGAATTAAGAAGCTTTATGTTTTGTAAAATTTAAAAAACCTTATAAAATTTATATCCCATTTTTTACTTCGTCCGATTACGAGGGTCGATCGAAATGCTTTTTTGAATTTGTTCTCTCCATTGGACAGTTATTGCTGCAGCAGTTTTGCGCCGATTTTCTTTTATTATTTTCTTTAAAACCCGGAAACAACGAGGTATTGCTATCGGTGGACGCGCAGTTTTCTTACTTGTCTCAACATTTTCCAATTTTTTGAATTTTGTAATAATGTTCTGCACTAATGAGCGTTCTGAGCAATTTTATAACTCGACAATCCCGTTTTAAATGCCTTAATTATCGATTCTTTTAGGACTCGTAATAATGCAACGCCACTCGCCATGGTGAACATGAAACCGATGCCTACTTGCATAAAAACAGAGATCATTCAACAACAAATAGGGTTTATGCCATTTTTTTCATAGCGGTTCACCAAAACAGTGTTTAAATAGTACTAGACCAAGAATTTTGCATTCAAAAGAGAGTAAACCAACTCTTATGCATCTATCTTTGTTTGAGATAATAGAGAAAATCGTAACGATGGCTTTTTTAAATTTTGTTTCATTTAGCCTAATTTACTAAGAATAATTACTGTATTACATGGCACACATTTTTAAATAAATAACTATTTACAACCACAATAAATTTAAGTATGAAAAACGATTAATCTGTTTATTCAAAAATAGACCAACTATTTTGCTTTTGGGTCGTATAGAAGATAGAAGAAGAAGATAGAAGATAGAAAATATCAAGAAAAAATCCGGAATGTTTTTGCCGTCACTGTAGTCCTGCATACTCCCCTAATTTTTGCTCGGTTTGTAACCTTTTGCAACAAAATCTGCCGCGGACACAGAACAATGTACAGGCGTGGCACCGCCGGCCGCCGCCCTGCCGGCTGAAAGTTCTCGCAGGGCATTCAAACATTAGCCGTTTTTTATTATCACCGTGATCTGATCCGGATCAGATCATGAAAATAAAACAAACTGGATCATTGATTGAGTTGTGGCAACACACATATAAAATCCAATACCAATTATGACAAATTTCGTATTGCTACCAGCCATCTTGCAGCCACACGGTACAATGTGACGTCACAATGCGATGATTTCTCCATTGCACTTGCTCATATTTGAGTTTGACATTTCGCTTGTTGTGTCGGGGTGTTACCATATGGATACAAATCTGCATACATTTAGCATTGAATATTTTTTTTGGGGAAACTATGTTCAAATGTTATGTTCAAATATGCATTATAATTAACCGTATTGTACTGCTAATATTTCCATTTATATTTCTGTGCTATATAGCGAAACAAAACATCTCGAAAGTCGGAGTAGTAACTTATTCGAATTTGAAAAAATGCTAATTGATTTTTTGTGTTGTTAATTGTAGTTCACATTTTGGTCTGGCAACATTACTGTGTGTCTATAATTTACAGGGACACCAACCTTTAGTGAATGAAATAAACAACGCCACGAATCAATAACGAGAAATAGTTGAATTAATTTTCAGATCATATTTCGTGATCTCGATGAAAAGCAGGATCACATGTTGTTGTTGTAAGTGCATGTAAATCGATGATCTATATAGATCATAGCTGATAATAAAAAACGGCTATTAGTGTATATTCACTATGGATTTTCGGGATTGTGGCTTTTCGGGATTGTGGTTTTTCGGGGTTGTGGGTTTTCGGGATTTTGGGTTTTCGGGATTTTGGATTTTCGGGATTTTGGATTTTCGGGATTTTGGACTTTCGGGATTCTGTCCGACTCCCAAATAAACCTCTTCGGTCCAATTCTTTTTTAAGAAAATCCGGTATGAGTCCTTCGAAAATATCTCTCATGATCATCCCATATCATCATTCTGAGCTGTTTTTCTTGCAGAAAAATAAGACTGATGATGAGTGTTTCTCTTTTCCTACAGATTGTCAATCAGTTAAAAATAAATTGTCGCCTTCTTTCTATTATATATGATGTAGACGTATACCTATAGACCGACTAGATGCATAATGCATAAACCTCTCATCCGCTAAAGATCTAAGCTTAAAGCAAGGTTCTCTCCAATTTGAAGTCCTTCTTCGAAACTGTTATCATAAATATTTACGATACGCAAATGCTATAGGTAGCAGGCATCATATCTATCATCCATTACCTTAGCTAATACCCACCTCCCTATATGTACTTGCTCCTTAATTTCTTCAGTCTAATTTGATACCGACTTGCTCATTGCGAACATTTCATGTTAATTAAGTTTAATTTTTAATTCATTCATAAACCCATTAAGCAAATCTCATAATGGCGCGTCCCATAATTCCGTTCTTCAATTACTTTGCTCGGGGTACGAGTGTTCCATTATGAGAAATGCGTAGCATCCACCCTGCCAATATCAACATCAGCATCCAGCACCGCCAACCACCCTTTAAAGCATATTGGTAAAGCTTTTCTATGCGCGCTGTTAAGCATCTCGATAATGGAACATGACTCCCCTTACAGAGACAGAGTAGGAATAGGTGAATAGGAATTCTGAAATACGCGCGCACATAGACCGTCCCAATTCGCTTTTGTGCACCAGAATACGGTTTTTGGGGTGTACTCGCTCGCACGTCGCACCAGGCTTTGCATTCGCATTCGGTGGTTGTGGTGGTGGCGATGGTGGTGATGGCAGTCCACTGACGGGTAGGTACTTGGGGGTAAAATGTATCTATGACAACCGCAAACAATGAAATTCATTATTTATTCAGATTTCGATGAGGGCGGAGCACTGCGCACTCTTCTGGTCATATAAATATCTGGCGGATTCACGATAAGCGATTTGTGTTTACATAGCCAAAAGTTTTCCAATTCACTTTGTGGGATATCGTCTGATATTGGGATAAGATGAAATGATTGCGATGTTGGTGATGCATAAGGCTTTTTTTTTTTAATTTTGGAAAGCAATTTTTTTGTCAAGAAGAGGCTTCCTACATTATATGTAGGTACGCTATCATATATAGACGATTTTAAAAGCAAAGAGGTGGTCGTGTGCACAGATATTTAAGACAGCACTGTTATGGACCGATCAGGATGTAGCCGACAGACCTTATACGCATGACATTCGAGGACCAATTATTCTGTCGCAGTTCAGGGCTGAGATCTATAAAAAAAAAATTAAACAAAAACCACTTTCGCATTTCAAAAAACGAAAGAAAAACATACGAAACCGAAAATGCTCCTTCATGGAACTTTTGTCTTTATTAACTTTATAGTTTTTCTTCGTCTTTACAAACTTTTAAGTCGTTTTTTTTTTTTTTGCTTTTTCTTGTCGGAGGTTGCTATTATCCGATGGAGCACTCAGACTCAACTACAGGTCCAAACAGACACCTGTCTTTACTGTATTTAGTTTTTCCGTCTTTCGAAGAAAGATGAGAAGGAGCTTCAGTGATGAAGAGCTTATATGTTCCACCAGATGCGAGCAAAGGCAGGACAACTACAGAGGAAGTGTTCCCCTGTATCGTCGACATCTCCACAAGCAGGACAGATGATGGTGTAGCTCAAGCCCAATACATTTAAGTATTTGGCAAAAGCTTGGTGGCCCGAAAGGACGCCCACAAGCAGTCTGCAGTCGATTCTCCTGACAGACAGAAAGACGCAAAACCTTTTGCAGATGTCCGGACGCAGTCCTTTGGTATGTCTATACACAGTCACGCCACCGGCACTCGTGTTCATGAGAAACCCAAGTATCAATGGATGACCTAACCACAGATGCAGGCAGACCCAACGCAGGTTCAGGTCCTGAGAGAGCTTGTTCAGAACCCAGCCTGACAAGCTCATCTGCGATCTCATTTCCCTGGATACCAGTGAGACCTGGGACCCAAACAAGTTTGACCGTGTTTAGCCTACCGATCAAGTTCCTGTTTGTCACAATATAGCGCATAGCCATAAGGATAGCGAAGATCTCCGCTTGGAAGACAGACGTATGGTTACCTAAGGGGTAGTGTATAGTCCACTGTGCTCGCCCCTGTCCGGTTTTAGAGCCATCCGTGTATAAACCAATACACGATGGCATTATTTCCCTGGCTCAGACTCAGAGTCCGGCCGAAGCTATTCCTTTGCATAATGAAAGTTGACGTGCCGTTAGGGTTACCATCACAAAAAATCGAAAAGCCGGACAGTTAGGATTGAAAAGCCTGATTATGGAGGAAAAAGTTTGACATTGCATTTTTTAACTATAAGGCATTTTTTTATATTTTTCAGTTGCATATATTTGATTTAGAACTTCTGGTTTCTTCAAAATATACCTATGAAATTCTTCGCAAGATTTTTTTTTAATGTTCTTTGCTTTCACTGAGTCTAAATTGAGTTTATTTCTTTTTTCGTCCATTATGCGGTTGTAAGAGAGAAAATTATTTGTTATGCTTATGGCATTTTGAGGTGGCTGGAAATTTTTTTAAAATCATGGTACCTACATAAGGGTGAACCTAATATAAGTTTCTTTTTAAAAATGCAATAAAATGAGCAAAATTAAATTTGTTCCATGTAGGTATTATTATTAATAAAGGACCATTGACATGGGAGCGAACGAACGAATTGATGAAATGCGAACAAACCACTTTTTATGCATTTATAAACAGAAATTTGCACACCACTACACAATCCGCACCAAAATGACACTCTCTGAATGCATTGGCTTCTCGACAATAACGTGCGGGTTTTCCGAGCCCCAGATGCGTCAATTTTGTTTGTTAACGTAGCCGCCGAGATGAAAATGCGCCTCTTTAGAAAAAATGATTTTTCGCCCAAGATCGGTGTCCAATTCAAGCTGCTGTAAGGCCCAAACTGCGAAGCGATAAGGAGGCGGATGGTCGTGCGCCTTCAATTGCTAAGTCAATTGGACCTTTTAAGCGAATAATGTGCAGAATTCTTATCTGGTTAATGAGCGAAATGTTGAGCTGTTGAGATCGATGGCGACGGCGAGTTGACGTTCGTGAATAGAGTCTCACACTCTCGGCTACAGCTATAGCAGCCACATTTTCATCTGTAGGACGACGGGTACCATGAGTGTTGTCCACTAGCATACCAATTTCACGAACTTTTTACACAAATTTGCGTACAGCAGGCGCGGTGGGTGCTTCATTTCGGTCAAAACTTCTTTTCAAAAATCGCACTGTTTGGGCTACTCAGCAGTCACTTTGGAAATAAGTTTTCAATATTTCCCAACGTTGTTCAAGCACAAAGTGACACATTTCTTTCCGCGGATGTATGATGACTTTCTGTGATTTCAAGCGGGAAACAACTGTCAACAGCTGGTCGATTTTTCTCTAAAATAAACTTTTTCTTTGATAGCAAGTACCCCAGAAGAAAAAATCCATCGTTTTTAGGTCAGATCTAGTCTTTTTTACCATTTTTGTCTGACAAAAAGTGGCTTTTACTATAACTTCTGTTGATCGTA
Organism: Cheilosia scutellata; assembly: GCA_955612985.1. Classification (NCBI taxonomy): domain Eukaryota; kingdom Metazoa; phylum Arthropoda; class Insecta; order Diptera; family Syrphidae; genus Cheilosia; species Cheilosia scutellata. The sequence continues at coordinate 62,541,865 of OY015312.1, read as the reverse complement.
CGTAAAAAAGTTGCTTAACATAATTTTTAGAAAATTTCTCAAGGATAAAAATTTCATAAAAAAAATTAAAATTTATTAAGTCAAAATTTTGAGAAAAAGGCATTTTAAGTAAAAAATTGTAACAAAAATTTTCAAAATTTTGAGTTTAAGGAGCCAGAACTTTTTTGTAGCTGTCCAGATGTAGCCGAAGTGCTTAAGATGCTTGTATGCGCTACTAATTTTTCTTTTCAAAATGCCCAAAACAACTTTCGTACCTATAATATTTTAGAAGTAATAGCGTTTTAAGTGGTAACACCTCCAAATTAGAGGGCACCTACTTTGATGGGCTATAACGGGAAATACGATGAAAATAGACCCCCCCCCCTGCCATACAATTTTTTGTTCGACATGACTTCAGGAATCCTTCTTAACTGGTACACCCTGTATATACTGCCCATAAACCTCTCGGCACCACTGTCTTCTGAATCAGTTAATATAGTTCATCCAATTAATTACAGAAACTTGTCAATTCAAAAATATCAACTAAAAAAATAAAAATGCAAAAATATTTAAATCAGGCTAAGGCAGTTCATTTCATATTTCAGCGCTTCGGCGAAATTACTCATTTGAATAATAAATGACCCAATATCTGTGAACTGTGATTCTGTTTTGAGATTGTTTATAATGCAGGTAGGTTAGGTAGGTACATTAACCTGTGGAGGCATTTCCAAAAGCCAGATGTCGCCGAACAAGTTTATTTTTTTTTTTACTTCGGTCGGTCGATATAACCCCAAAAGCAGATCAGTTAAGCGTTTCACTCACATTTTGATTTGGATTGCCCTACCAGGGATCCTTTATAAACTCAAGTATAAAGTCATGGATCCAATAATAATAATAATCAAATACTTATCAGACTACTATGGAGCTGCAGGTTTACATTTCATTATTTCTGCTTGTGTGCCATACGGCAACAACTTGTGATATAACAAAAGAGTGTCCTATGGACAAAGAAGTGACGTGGGCTACTGATGGCAAATTGTGTCATGTCTTCCAAAATAAATGTTTTCTAGACGAAGTGAATTGCCATCATCAAAATAATAAAGATCCCCGTAAGAGCTGCAGGACTATAATATTTGACTTCTTTAATATTCATCTCATTATGCAGAGCTACAAGAAATCACTCAGGAACAATGCCAGAGTTTATGCATAACGGATTGTGTACAAGATGACAATCCAGTCTGTGGCTATTACAGTGACAAAAAGCTGACTTTTGCCAATCAATGTGAGATGGAGTCTTATATATGCCGAACCGGAGAGAGTGAGTTTATCTAATTTTAATGAAAACGAAATTTACCTGTTTTTGTCGACAGCGTTGTACGTTTACGGAATAGGACCGTGTGACCCATGAAAGACTGTGTCAATGACTCTGCTGTAATTGAGTAATTTATTTTAAATAATACATAATTATTAAATATTTATTTTTCTAACCTTTGGTGTCTGCTTTTTTTTATAAAAGGGGGGTTTGGATGAAATGAGTTGAGCGAGCCACCTATAAGACGAGGTATTCTTCTGATGCGTTGTCCCTTTAGAAGGGCTGTTGTACGTACGTTTCATGTGATCTGTCCATCTCAGAAATTGTGTTTTAATTCCTAGAGGTTTTGGATTTCTGTGCCTGAAAGAAAACAATTTTCAGGGTGATATTTGCAAGCAATTTCATGGAATGCCTATGGATGGATTATTCGTTATCTCCTAAACGATCGCCGATCGTGCGTCGTCAAGAAGATAACATATGCATATCTTCTTGACTACAGTTTTAAAATTATGGAGAGACCTAAATTAATTGTACAGTATGTGTGGGCGCAGTAGCGCAGTGTTTAGTGTGCTGGACTACTGTGCGAGGGATCCCAGGTTCGATCCCCGGAAAAACACAAATTACATCTTAAGGTTTTTTCTATTGCGCCACCTCTCGCGAACGTCTGACAAACATCCGAGAGTATGACTGTCCTGAAAAAGCTTTTCAATTCAGCCGTTCGGACTCGGCATAAAATTGTAGGTCCCTTCCATTCGTTCCAAAAAAATAAAACTCACACAAAACGAATGGTTGCGAGCTAGGCCTTGGGTGTCTACCGCCTGTTGCGCCGCCTATTTTTTTTTTTTTTTTTATGTGGATGACATAAATTTGCTATCATTTACAAAAAGAACATTGCACTGAGGTGCCTTATTGGATTCAATTCCAAAATCCAATTTACAATCGATGCGGAAAGGAATAGAATGTAAAAATCCATCGTGAAAATGCCCATCTCTCGTTAAACTGGCGTCAAAAAGAGGTAAGACTTGACAATTTTCTGCCGATTTCAATGAAATAAATTTTCCTATATAGAATAATCAATTGTTAATGAATCACGATAGTTTGCACGTATTATATATTTTTATGATAATTTTGCCAAAAACAAATCGAAAAATGATCATTTATTTTGGCTCAAATGAATAGGTTCAAAAATTGAAAATTAAAAAAATATATATTAAGTAATAATTCACAGCTTTGATTATTTGTAACATTTAGCTACATACTTAAGTATAATTTAGTACCGAGTTTCCCAAAGTGTGCTCCGCCATGAAAATCCAAGTGCTCCGCGGTAAGATGGGAAAAAATGAAAATTCCATCTGACTAGGTAATTTTGTGCTTATGGAACTTGGTCATTTTGTTCGCAGCAATGGAATTTGTGTATAGATTACATAGTACTAAAATGAGTAAAAATAAATCGTGTACTCCAGAACTTCAGAGCTATCAAAATGGAAATGAATCAATCAATCAATCAATGGCGTTGATAGCGAAAAGATTTGGTTGTTGTACGAAGCTTGTTTTCGGGGGAAATAGTTGTTTCTAAGAAGGCCGAAAGTTTTGAGAACCGCAAAAGGAAGGAAATCGGACGCAAATCTACTCCAAAGAAAGGATTACCGGACAAGTAGAGGCAATCCATTTTTGATGTCCATACAAATTAGGAAGATTTTTGCACCTAAACTCCATCAAGAACTCACGGCCAGGGCTGTTAGGCGATGTGTCGGAGAACAAATTCTTCGTGGATGTATATTCCACATTATGTCAACAAAAACCTAAGGAAGAGCCGGAATTTCGAAAGACTCCACTTACAAATACCATTGCAATTTTGGAAAAAAGTTCTTTGGAGTGTCAAATCCAAGTTCAATTTACATATTGGGATCCGATGGAAAAGTGTATGTAAGGGTCCTCCAAACAAAGAATTGCAGCAAAAGTACACGCTTCAGACCATAAAACATGGAGGAGAGAACGTAATGGTCTGCAGTGCATTTTCTTGGTTCGGTTTTGGTCAATTAGTTGTATATAGATCGACCCTTGATCAACACGCTTATAGAAGCATATTAGAGAAAACTCTTTTTTTCATACATGCCAGTAACATAATGATTTCTAACACCACAACGAACCTTAGCATTCAATCATCAGTTCGGACTCGGCATAAAATTGTAGATCCCTTTTATTAGGCCCAAAAAGAAAAACTCACAAAACCAATGGTTGTGAGAAGCTAGTCCTAGGATGCCTATACGGACCTGTTGCGCCAAAATATTTATTTATTTTCAAGATGCCGGATTTTAGTGGAAAGTCTTTAGAAAAGATTGACTGCCGTTTTAAAAAAATGAAGGTCATTCCACTAAAAATTGGTAATTTTTATAAGTTTTGGAAATTGGCATTTTAAAGTTTTTCTTATTCTGTGGCAAACTCAAAAATGAATAAAAAATGTTTTTGAATTATTTTTTTTAAATACTTATCTACTAAATTTAAATATTTTATAAAATGGTACAAGTCACATCACATACAGTGAGCGTCAAAAGTGAGTAAACACCGATGCTTCTTTGAGTTTTCTTTAGTGTCTTAAAACAGGTCTAAGAACCAATAAAATGTAAAATTTTGATTACGAAAAAACAATAATTAAACATATTTCATGTCAACAGAAATAAAATGTATCCAAACTCCAAAGACAAATGAAAACCGTTGGTATTCACTCACTTTTGACGCTCACTGTATACATTTTACTTATTTCTTCAATTTAGTAGAATTTAAAAAAATCTGAAAGTAGTAATAGCGCTTTCCATAACTACGAAAAATGGGATATGTACGGACAACGAAGACGAAAAGTGCTCCGCGACCAAAAAAGATTGGGAACCGCTGATTTAGTATATAGTACCTACTACCTCTTTTGGGGAGAGTACGATAACTTAAGCGCCAAAAATTGATAACGGTTTTTTGTAGAGGGGTTAAATATAAGCATTTTTTACTATGGGAGGGGGGGGTCTATCTGGCTTCGTTTAGGCGGGAGGGGAAATTTAAAAAAAATAATACTTAAAATTAAAAAAAAAATTATTAAAAAACATCGGCAACACTAATACTAAAAGACTATATCATTTTTGGAAGCCTGGAATCTGTTCTTGAATATTATCTTTAAATCAAGTTATTTCTGTTAATAGTTTGTGAAAAAAACAATTTCAAACTTGAAATTTGAGGACAAAAATTGGGGTGAGTGCAATAATTTTGGCGATGAAAACTAATGATGGATTTATGTAGAGGGGTTAAATACAAGCATTTTTCGCTATGAGAGGGGGGATCTATCTCGCTCCGTTTAGGAGGGAGGGGTAATTTAAAATAAAATAAAACCTAAAATGCAAATGAAATATTAAAAATCAATGGCAACACTAACAACAAAGTACTATAGCATTTTTCATAGCTAGGAATATCTTCTAAATTGTCTATAGTGCAAATCAGCAAAATGTTCTCTATAATGTGAACTTTTAGGCCAGAGACTGTTACTGAAGAATCTTGTTGACATTGGGTAAATTAAGATAATTTAAAGAAAGTTTGCATATACTCAGCCTTGCACCCGTCCCAAAATCCAACAGTGACCCCAAGCAGGGGGGGGGGGGGTTGCAGGGGGGCAGAAGGCCCCGCCATACTCATTTCAATGTGCAAGGGTAACAATTTGTACTCTAAGCGTTGTGACACATAAAAGTAATTTTCCATTTTCTCAAAAATTAGAAGACATAAATCAATCTAGTTTTCAGTGTTCGATTAAGAATTAATTTAGGCAGTAAAAACTACAAAAAATTTAGTATCTATATTCTTAATATTGAAAAAATCAGCATACAACATTTTTTTTTAATTTTTTTCCTTAAATTTCAAGTTTGAAAGCATTTTTTTCAAAATTTGTTAATAAAAATAACTTGATTTAAAAAAAAATTTAAAGAAGAGGCTCTTGGCTTTCAAAAACCCTAAAGTCCTTTATTGTAAGTGTTGCCATTGTTTTTTAATATTTTATTTTCATTTTATGTTTCATTTTTATTTAAATTACTCCTCCCGCCTAAACGAAGCCAGATAGACCCCCCCCTCCCATAGTAAAAAATGCTTATATTTAACCCCTCTACAAAAAACCGTTATCAATTTTTGGCGCCCAAGTTATCGTACTCGTGCCCCTCTTTTATTCAATATAACTTCATAGATACGATTTGGAAAATACTTATAATACTTTTCTATAATTCCAAGTGAAATTTGACCCAGCTTTTTTAATGGCGCCAATTAGGCTTGCAGGCTACTGTCCTCATATACTTTTTTGGACAATAGTCCCCAAACGTTTTCAATAATATTTATGTCCGGGTATGATAACGGTATGGCAACCACTCGAGCAATTTCACATTTTGGTCCTTTATCCACTGTTTAACAACCTTGGCAGTAGGTATAAATGGGGCCGTTGTCCATGAAATCCGATCAAAACTATTTGAAAAATTTGGGAAATCATTTGCTAGTACAGTTTTGTATACATTCGCGTTCATTTTCGATGTAACAAACTGCAGCTCACAAGTCCCATAATAATATGATATGTGCGGGACACCGTAATGCCCCCTTCACAGGTGTGATGATGGCTAGGCTACCTAAAACACATTCATCCTTTCGCAGGTCGTGAATGTAATAGTTGTAGCCATCCGGTCCCGCAAACTTTCGTGTTTCATTAACAATTTATTATTCTATATAAAAAAATTGATTTTATTAAAATCGGCAATTTGGTTAAAGAGATTTTGTCTTTTTTACTTTTATAAAAATGTTGAACTTATTCAGTTGAGCGGAAGTGTATATGTCTAAAGGTTAGGTAAGATTAGAGGGACAGTTTGCAATATAAACACTTTTCACCAGAAGCCATTTAGGCCCATTAGAGATTAGAACATGCAACTAACCAAAACCATTCGGATCTGTAGATGAATCTTCTTAAATCTGGTAGAGGTATCGTTATCGTAGATCTACCAAAGCCGTAGGCGATGTTCCACAGATTCTATTTCCCTTTCGTCCCTTCAACTTCTTGCAGAAGGCATTTGTTAAGATACCCAGTCTTTTGGCCATGTTTCCAATGATGCAGTGTGCGGTTATTACCCTGAAAAGCACTCGGATTTGCGGGCCAGGAGCTGCGAGTTTTGGTACAACCGGAAGTGTTGTTCCATCGTTCTTTAGCCAAGTTTAATGTTACACTGTTAATGACTCTGATATAGCTGCCTTAAAAGCTGGTAGTATTTGCTTGTCGGCTAACAGTATGTATGTCCTTTTCAGAGCAGCATCTGACCAGTTTATCTGCTATCTTGTTCCCTTCCACACCAACATGTCCAGCAACCCAGCACAGCAGTAGTACTGTATGTGATATGGTTTATTGCCCTCAATAACAAGAGGCATTGACTTAATCGCTTTGCTTGGCTGTCCAGGTCCACACAGAAGGTTAAGATTCAGGTAAATAAATGGCAAGTTGAATGAAGTAAAGTCAAATAATGTAATTATGGAATAGGCATTATAGCCGTTGTTACATAAACTGCATCGCAGTGTGTGTAAAATAACGTCTTTATACTTTAGTTAACATTTAGTTTTTATGTTTGTTTTGTTTGTTTGAGAAAAATGTCTTGTTCAATTTTGAAATTGATTTGATTTGAAAAATTATAAAAAGAAAGCCGATCAGAAAGAGAATATTTTCATATTGCTGAATGAAGGAAGAAATGGTTTCACTAAAGGAGAACAAGGGTTGTCGAACATGGTTCTACCGAACCGGATGGAACTATAGCTAATCAATGGATGATGCGGACTTCGCTTTCCATAAGAAAACTTTCATAAGCTGTTGCTTTTTTTTATGTCCATGCAATTTTTAGCACGAAGATTCGGGGCCGAATTAAGTCAGTCAGCAAGAATAGACGCGTTTTAATAATCGTCCAGCTAAAGTTAGCTAAAATAGTGTGTGAAGTCGATAATAAACTTATACAAAGCCTAAAGACGTTGTGGTTTGAAACATTTGATCCGGTCATTGTGTTAATAAATCTCACAATCAGCCTTTTATTTGACTAAATTAACTTTCTGGCTCATAATCAGTTTCTTGTTAATATATTTTACTTTGACTTGCCATTGCCCTACTACCACCACTGAACCACAATTCTCTTAAAATGTCTGCTCCCAACCTACGACCAAGAGCGATCTCAGCAAAAGGCCTGTCATCAACGCCTACACAAGCCGTACAATCAGCTTCATCAGCAATAATACAGCTGAGTGATTGCAATGCTCCCCTCACCGCCAACATTTTTGAGGAACATCTCAATAAGCAAGCTGAGTCATTGCAGCTCGGATTTTTTAAGTTGGATGATGACGCAGTTTTTTATCGATACGGGAATGTTTCCGAATGCAGTAAACGTAAAAAAAAACAGGGGTGGGAAACGAAAACCGCTTTCGTTTTCACTAAACCTGTCTCTATCATATCTGTGGCAATAGACGGAGACTGCTATTGTTACATAATCTGGCCCCAGGTTTGTACTTGAGTAAATGCAGAATGGCGTATAGGTCACAACAAGCGTGGCCGCAACCAGTTAGCAGAAAGGCTTATGTATGGGTCACATAATGCGTGGCCATAGCCAGTTATGTAGAAAGGCTATGAGTCACATATGTAATGCGTGGACATAACCAGTTAGCAGAAAGGGTTATGGACCCCAAATGCGTGGTCATAAAGAGTACAGTATTTTTTTTTTTAACAAAAAATAAAAGCAGAGTGCAGATGCAGAAGCTAAACAACGAGCAGTAGCAGAAGTCTATCTACGACGATTGGCTCCAACGCCTATGGTGCTAATTTTTCGTTATAATTTTGTGTTTTCTTTTATTTCTTGTTTTCAATTTATATACCGAATCTAATGAATTCATTCCCCACCGCTGGCCGACCTCTTTCTTATTGAACTTTTCTGGCCACTCATTCGGACAGACATTTCTGACAGAGCACTATAGTGTTGAAATTTTCGTCCTTTTCAACACTCGCAGAAGACCATAGACAAAGATAGGTAAAGTAAGCACAATAATTGATTTTTATGACGCGGTTTCGACACATCATCAGAATGAAGCCCTATTCATACAACTATACCAACAGAAGACGGCATATCTCCACAATCAAGAAAGAATAATACACATCCGCCCTTCGCATCAATATGCATTCACTATACCCCCAAGCTAATTCAAATTGAAACTTAACACCAAATCGAATTTTCATATTCCTACATTTGTCCTCTACCTTAGATTTTTGGTAATGTAATGACCATCACTCTCGTCTTACATTTTCAATTATTCACAACGTACACACTTTGCACAAAATAAACCAAATCACGACGACCGACCGACGCGACATTGGCATCAACAACGGTGTCAAACAAAACCACAGGGGGACGTTTGGCCCCAGTTACAAGTCTCACAAAAAAAAACCCTCATCCATTTGTACTGGTTACTTGTCCGATTTGCAAATTCCCCGGTGACCGTCCGCATATATAGCCCAAAGGATGAGCAGAGCATGGACATGCCTGGGATTAAATCACACTTACACATGGGATACACATTTTCGAATCGACGAGGTGATGCCGAAAAGGCTCCCTGCTGTGAGTCGGCTGTAACTTAAGAGCAGTACCTATACAGTACTGTACCATGTCCTGTCGTTCAACGACCGCATTTGGTGTCAAATATTCTATTAATTCACCCCTCGGGTAACTGCGATTGCCAATTAAGGGCTTTTTAGTATCAATTACAAATCGAATTTGTTCATTTTTGTTGGGCTGCCATGGCTGCCCGAACAAATACCTCTGGGAGAACAAGGCGACGTGATTTATTGCATGTCTCTTACCCGCCGACTGACTTGGTTCATCTCTTCAATCAATGAGATGATGATGGTGGAGTTGGTGATTTCTCTGCCTTCGAGTTATGCAACTAAGTATAGGTACTCCAGCAGATGATTTTTAAGGAATATTGATTTTCACATGAAAAATCCCAAGAATGACCTGCTAAGATGTATAAGAACGCCACCATTCCGTTCCGCGTAATCTCTTAACACCCATAATCATTGATGATCCCAAGACGGCGTAACTAACGACGCACCCCGTTTGGGTGTCGTATGACACAAGGAAAAGAGATCTATCATCGGCGGCAAGGGAAAAGAGTTTCCCTTCCAAGGGCGAGGCGAACGATCCAGTTGTGAGACTTCTGTATCTGTCAACAAAGGGCAAACGAACTGAATTAAGATTATCGCAAGGAACGAGTATATTTCTGGATGAGTTGGATTTCGGTAGGAAAGATGTAGGTACACGCACCAAGTAGATAGACGTCAGCGGTTCGGTTCCGATTTTCGTGGAAATTTGATTAATGACGGGTAATTAGTTTGATAAATTACCCAATTTGCCTGTAAAGGTGAACCAGTTACAGTAGCGGACATACTCAAATGAATCAATCCGAATCCACCGAAGGGGCGGACAGTTTTCAAATAAATTTCAATTTGGGACCAGTTTTCTGTGAGAAATGAAGCGTGAAATTTGTGTGTTGCACTTCGGACTCGTGATGTCAACAGAGCAGATATATGGCTGTTAAGATAATGTTGTGTATATGTTGATCCTCAAAGAATAAGCCGCGGTTATAGAGATTATCGCATTGAGAAGTAACAAATTACTAAAGGGTCCGCCATCTAACGTTTTTTTTTTCAACTAGTTCGCGAATGGTAACACCTAGCTCATGTCTGATTTGACAGATAATTAGTTTTATCCTTCCGCTGAACGAATATGGTTGTGTATACGCTTAAACAACGCTGGGAAATATTGCGACATTACTTTGAAAATCATGGTAATGTTGCAGAATGTGTGCGAAAATTGCGTACGGATTTTGGAAGAAGAGAAACACCGTCAGCGAGTATGTAAACAAGCAAAATTGTCGCATTTGGGGCACAGAAAACCTGCACGCATACATTGAAAAGCCGATATACCCAAAACGAGTCACTGTTTGGTGCGGATTTTAGTCCAGAGGCATAATTGGGCCATTTTTCTTCGAAAATAAGCAAGGAGTGGCCGTTACAGTCAATGGCGATCGTTATCGGGCCATGTTGAACGAATTTTTGTTCACAAAAATTGAAGAGGATATTGGCAACATTTGGTTTCAACAGGACGGCGCTACGTGCAACGTGCCACACAGCCGAAGCTACACTCGATGTTTTGCGCCCTGTTTTTGAAGATCGCATTATCAGCCGCAGAGCTGATGTCGTTTGGCCACCGCGGAGCTGCGATTTGACACCGTTGGACTATTATTTGTGGGGTGCCGTAAAAGATAAGTCTTACGCCGACATGCCAGAGACAATTGACGCTTTAAAGGACAATATTCGTGAAGCCATTGGTGAAATACAGCTGCACACAATCGAATGTGCTTAAAAATTGGACCGATCGTGTAGGCTACTGCATTATCTAGTGATAATTTAGGGAACAAATTAGGAAATTAGGGAAATACAAGTTGATGCCTTTACATGCCTCCAAGATCAGTCCTCCTATGATAAAAAAAATGACGTACACGTATCTTACTGTTGGCCCAAGGATGACCAAATTTTTAGCGAAAAGCAAGTGACTTATCCTCAGTTCTACCAATTCTGACGAAGTCCAAAGCTCATGATGAAATGTTTTGATTTAATGCCGTTTATCCAAAAACTGTTTTTTTAAGGGTCCGATCACACTGGGACAGAAATGTCATTTCCAAACCATTGCAGTACAAATACATACACTCAACACTCCAGACTCCAGAGTTTACCTATAGAGATACTCAATCGTGCGCCTTCTCCAATCTATACAAACTGTTTAGTTTAGTTTAGTTAAAGTGGCTCTCGATGAGAGAAACACTTAGGCCGTTATTCGGCCCATTGTGCATACCACTGGGATTTGGGGAGCTGTTTCTTTACTGGCTACTCATGTAAACCATTTGCTGTCGGTTATAAAGCTAAGAATGTTAGCGGCGCTTGTGTTACCTATAGATCACTGAGATCATTGAGAAAATAGTTTCCTAAGTATAGGCCTTTCTTAGATTGGCCAGGGCAGGGCAGCTGCAAAGAAAGTGAGTGACGGATTCGTCCTCCTCTTCGTCACTGCAGCTTCTGCAGAAGTCATTGTATGGCAGACCGAGCCTTTGCGCGTGGGCAAGTGAATATCTACAAACTGTTACTAGACGACAGCTGTGAAACACATTTTCAACACTTTGGCAGAGGATTTTCGGGAGAATTAATATACTCCTATAGTATAATCGTAGAAGTCTATTTTCTCCCCCTTCTTGAAAAAATGTCCAGTTTCCCCATTTGCTGAGTGTTTCGCCGCTTTCCCAGGCAACTTTAATGATACAAGAGAGCCATGTGACTCTCTCTTCACCTAGGGCCTTGAGTATTTCTGGCCGAATTTTATCCACCCCATTCGTCAACTTTTATCGATAGCAAAAGTCACTTCATCTACAGTGAACGTGGAACTATCTACTGCTTTACTTTTCCCGTCTCCTCCGTGTTCGGTTTCGAGTAGCCGAGTCCCCCAAGTGTACCTAGAACTTCTTTTTCTTCTTCTCTCTGATTGGCTTCTTCAACTCAGGGAATTTTAATCGCCAGTTACCACACCGAACCACTTCAATCTGAAAAAATCTCCTGTAGAGGCTGCTATGAAAAAAACTGTCATTGTTCCCTTTATTGGATGGAACTTTTGTACTTTCTTCAAGCATCCCAAATCTCGTCATTCCGAAACTCCTCCCACCTTGGTTTGCACTATAGTAGGACAGTTATTTGATCGTAGAGATAAAACTTGCATAACACCAGTTCAATTTGTAATCAATTTACAGCTTCCGTTGAAACATGTAAACATTACTAACTATAAAATCCCACCCATCAGCGACTTCCGGTGGAAACTTCGACGACGCCATGTTAATTTCTATTTTACCATTTGCACAGCAAAATTCTAAAGGTGCTAGTATATGCCATGCCGTGTACCTACTAGCACCTACACTTTTTACGTTGGGTAGACAAAGAGTATCTTATAGATAGCACAGCACAGAACAGAACTAGAAGAGCTAAGTGTGCACAAGCGGTCGACATGGCCTCCGTGGCGCAATTGGTTAGCGCGTTCGGCTGTTAACCGAAAGGTTGGTGGTTCGAGTCCACCCGGGGGCGGTATACTTTTTTTATTTTTGTTTTTAACTTTAAATTTCTTCTATATCAGCCGAACCAACAACGTACGCAACTACAAGAGTACAAGGTCGTCGACATCAAGACTGATAACTACTCACCATCTACTAAATGGCAGTTGGGGAGAATCATCCACGTGGTCAGTTTTTTGTTATATAGCTAATGTACCTATAACTAGTTTCTTAAAATTAATGTAGACACAGAAACTCATTATTTGTTTTTTGAAACTGGCTCTATTTTTGGCCGAAGCTGGTAGTCTATTAGGCATCAGCATTCACGAGGGACGCTTAACTCCTTCCGCATGAGCTTGCCGAAGCAGAGAATACTGGATACTGGATACTAGTTACCTACCAAATTTCTCAAATCGCCACAGTTTCTGAAGACAAATTCTTTTTTGATCAAGTTGTCATGAGACGGCAGTTCTTCGAGTTATTTTCTTGGCATTTTAAAAGTTTTTTGACGTCGTTTTTGTATAGTGTTTTTGACGCACTTTTCAGTAAGTTTTGGAAGTGTTTCTGTAGAACGTTTTTCGGGGGGATTTTTTCAAGAAATTTTTTGATGCGTTTCATGAATCGTTTTTTTTTTTTTTAAGTTTTTATCCGTTCCTTGATGCGTTTTATGAATCGTTTCCTGGGGTGTTATTACCCGCGTTTTTGGAGAGTTCTTTGACACGTTTTTCAGTGAGTTTTTGGAAGCAGTTTTTGGGTTGATTTTTTACCATTTAATGTTTTTTGAGAAGTTTTTTGGTTCTATATTGACGCTTTTTCCGGGATAAATTTTTGATTCGTTTTATGACGAGCTTTTTTGTGGATTTTTTGGGTCACTTTTTGGTTTTCGGAGTATTTTTTTTGCGGTTTTTTTTGACGAATTATTTACCAAAATGGAGTGTATATGACTATTCACATGAGAGGGACCAACTACCTACAACGAAAATTCGCAATTTCTGGCAGTCCATTGATATGAACAATTTTCTTGGTCGCAGCAGCTTGCGAATTTCAGCCATCCGTTTCTACTGAACATTTCTAAATTATTCATTATTTATGTTTTCATGTTTCATTCATTCATGTTTTTGGGAGTTTTATAACGTTTTATGGCGTTTTTTTTTTTTTTTTTTTTGTGTTTCAGTATTGTGTCCCTAACCTGATGCAGTGGTTAGAACGCAGACAATATTTCACAGGGAAGTTAAATCTGCATTTAAAGATCAAAAGTGAATGTTAGTTTAGTTGACAGTTGACACTTGATAGGTATACATTGATATTGAAAGAGTCAGAACGGTCCAAATTGATCGGCATGTTGAGTTGCTGCAAAAAAGGATGCCAGCCGAGAATTCTCGCATCCACCTTTGTTAAGTCGTCTCTTGAGGTTAGGAAAAAGGTGTCAAGAGTCATTTTTAGGCATACTTATTGGGTAGATTGAATGTCCAGAATTGTAAGTCTCCAAGTGGGCATCATACGTACCTATAAACTTTGAAGACCAATTTAATAAAAAATAATACCAGTCGAAGTCAGCCGTCATCTTGGGAGGAATTTTTACTTCAAAGAAAGGGAATCAACAAGAAGAAGCATCCTGTCATCAATATTAATCAACTCTTCTCAACAATCTTTCTAAATTTAAATACACATATGAAATGAAGTATTAACCATTCACTTGGCGGTTGAAATTATGTTTGTATTTACTAACGCTTCTTTCCACAAATCTGCGTAAACATAATCACTGAAAGTGTGTGATTTCATTATGTCTTCAACTTCTTCTTTTCGGATTTTTTCACGGGAATTCTTCCACAAGTTGACCTAGATAAATATTTACTCTCCCAAGTGTGCTTTGCGTTCGATGTAATCCTTTCGGCAACCCAAGCCCAACTCATCAAAGAGATTCAATTTCCATGCCTATCTATACATATCACATTCATCCCGATAACCAATATCCGATGTGTCAACATGCGGCGACACACTCTCGAAGTTCGTAAACAAATTATGCTCAGAATATATCACTCCCTTATGTGCGGGGAGGTAAGACCAAAAGGAATAAAAAGTGGACCCACAAAGAGCTGACTGAGTGTTCAAAATCCACTTCCACTCGATCAAACAATTATGCAAACTTTCGCAAGGAGTATAGCAAAGCAAAAGAATCCTTTTGTCAGGATGAAAAATTTCATTCAATACGTGAAAATGCAAACATACATAACGTACCTATAGGTAGTTAATTTTTGAAAAATTTGAATCCTGCCACCTCATTTAATTTCCACGAGGACAATTTACATGTACAAGGAATACTCGAACTCGTATTCAAAGTGAATTGTAAAATTTAAAAATTATTGCCAACACGTAGCAATAACAAATGTCCTGTGTATAATGCAATCTATTGTTTGAGAGTGCTCGACGATGCATCTCTGACAGGAGATTGGGATGGTTTTTAACCCTTGGAGCGATTCGGTATTACTTTAATGATATAAACTATTCGGAGCCAGCATTTGTGGATACATTATCACCCTTGTTGTGCACGTTGTATGTATGTCAAATTGAATTGTCAAGGGATTTAGATCAGGAGGGATCCGCACACATCAAATTACGAGGCTGGTTAGCTAATTTGCCTTTTTTGCTGTCATCCATTTGTTATGATTTGATTGTCTTCTGCGCCAACCCCTGCTACTGTGCATATTGATCCTGTTTCTGCCCGGCGGCGGCAATACGATGGAAGGGATGGCAGTAGGTATAGAGGTAGAGCCTTTTTTTTATTTAGTTTGATCATTGTTTGTTAACTGTCGACTCCTTTCTATTTTCGTCCTCTAATTGATGTCAATACAGGGTTTTCGAGTAGCACCCCCCGAAGCGAATACAATTATTGTGATATGATGACGATTGTGTTTACAGATACTCGCATTATCTAACCGTTCGCATATGGCGTGAATTTGATTTGTATTTGCCGACGAATGTGCTTGTGTGTCCCTGTCCAGTGTTTTTGTGGTTTCATGCTGAGAGGGGTAAACAGATAATAGTGACATGTGCGCGAGTCGTTGCATTAGTGCCGACTTGCATCAACTCCAAAGACTGGACCAACTTCCTTCCGACACACACAAATGTGTCACCAACTTTAAGTTCAATTAAAACAGTCTTTTAAATGCGTGCAACGCGATAACGAGCTGTCGATTGATATATCGCCCAACAAATTGGAGTCAAAATTTATACTTTCCGACGCGTACGGCGCGTGACTCCCTACTTCACGATTCAATTTCTTAATTAACTCAACACTTTCACACTTGAAGAGCGTGGTGCAGATAGATGATTATAGCTCTCTGCCAGACGCGCCGACAAGCAACCAATATGATAATAGATACACTTGGAATAAAGTAACCCCATCTTCGTAGCGCAACATCAACATCGTCATAATCTTTGCGGTGTCAGCAACTTCATCGTCTACGAAAGTGTCAGGTTGTATGCGCTTCCGGTTCTTTAATAGCATGGAATGAGTTTCTGTTCTGACGAAGTTTCATCGGTTTTGCTGATTAAATTAATTGCATGCAAATTATGTGGGAAAGATACATGTGATGGATACTGGTGGTGAAGAAGGTGACTTCATGTGGATTTAAAGTGAGTGAAAAATTTTCAAAGAACACCATAGTACCTCAAATTGAACGAGGGTTAATTATAGAGAAAATAGTAAAACTTATGGTGGCCACATTCGGCAAAGAATACCCATTGCCAACACGAACTACTCTACTCCGGTGAGAAGCAACGCCCTAACGGATCAAATCGATTCTAGATGACACAACACACAGGTTAGCTAACCAATAATAGGCCCAGTAAATTCATGAAATGGAGCAAGTTATCTTTGGCCTGGTCGATGCTTTGATATCCTCCACTGCGATTTATATAACTTCAAAAGTATGATTGGGAGGTGCCAGAACTGCTCGACCGATAAAGCCCATTTTCAATATCTGACGACGGACGGTAAAAATAAGTCTTCTCACAAAATGTCATTAGCCTATCTATAACGCTGTCGTCTTTTCAACAGACAGAGACTCCTTCTTGGCGTTACATATATGTAACTAGCGAAACCCCTGCACACTTCGTAGTGCGAAATAAAAAAATTAAATCAATTTCAAATTTATTTAAATCTGTGATAAACAGTTTTTATTCTAATGCTCTGTAGTACACATCATTTTACAAAAAAATTTGGTTCCCATGATTGACAGAATTGAGTTTGCAATGTTTTTTTTTTTTTTTTGTATGTGAGGCGCCACACCCCTTTGTTTAATTTGCCCAATCTTCACAGGAACGCCAAGACCTAAGATTGTATGTAAATTTGAACTCAATCGATTTGGTGGTTTTCGAGATAAAAGTTTTTTTGTATGGGAGGTGCCACGCCCCTTTTTCCAATTTTCACCAATCATCACAGGAATACTATCTACTGATGGGCCAAGACCTAATATTTCGGTGGTTTTCGAGATATAAGCTGTTTTGTATTGACGGTGCCACGCCCCTTTGTCCAATTTTGACCAATCTTCACAGGAATACTCCTGGACCAATACCTAAGATTATCTGTAAATTTAAAGTGAATCGATTCGGTGGTTTTCCAGATATAAGATTTTGATTGTTTTTTTGTATGGGCGGTGCCACGCCTCTTTATCTAATTTTGATCAATATTCACAGAAATACTCCGGGGCCAATACCTAAGATTGTGTGTAAATTTGAACTCAATCTTTTCGGTGGCTTTCGAAATATAAGATTTTTTAATGATTTTGTTGTATGGGTGGTGCCATGCCCCTTTGTCCAATTTTGACCAATCTTCACAGGAATACTCCTGGGTCAATACCTAAGGTTGTATGTAAATTTGAACTCATTCGATTCGATGGTTTTCGAAATAAAAGATTTTGGATGCATTTTTTGTATGGGAGGTGCCACGCCCCTATAACTCATGAACCAATGCACCTACAAAGACCGTATCAACTTACAAACCATGGTATTAACGTCAATGGGCGCAGTAGCGCAGTGGTTAGTGTGCTGGACTACTGTGCGAGGGATCCTAGGTTCGATCCCCGGAAAAACACAAATTACATCTTAAGGTTTTTTCTACTGCGCCACCTCTCGCGAACGTCTCACAAACATCCGAGAGTATGACTGTCCTGAAAAAGCTTCTCAATTCAGCCGTTCGGACTCGGCATAAAATTGTAGGTCCCTTCCATTCGTTCCAAAAATAGAAACTCACACAAAACGAATGGTTGTGAGAAGCTAGGCCTTGGGTGTCTACCGCCTGTCGCGCCGCCTATTTTTTTTTTATTAACGTCACCTTTCATGGAAAATTTACAGAATCAAAATCGGTTCACGCATTACAGAGAACATTGGCGACAAACACAATACAACTTATTTTGATATATATAGATGTCAAGGTGAATACACCTTCCTGTGGAGGGTATACAAATTTCTGGTCGATTGACATACATATATAGAGAATTCACGAGAAATTCGGAGGAGTTGGTTAGGCATTTTTGCCAAAACCCACACATGTGACACATAATAAGCATGGACAGCGCGTTAGAACTCACAAGTGGGAAGTGAGAATGCTGGATCACAAGGTCCATCTCAAAGGTCCAGGACAACGTCAAAAAACTGTATCATTTGGTGATCGTTTGATGTTTTAGAGGTTGTCTCTTCGACATCTGCCGATTACGGGTTGGCAGGTGATCATCGTCCTACGGTACTGCATCACTTCGAACTTCAGTGCACGAAGCTACATTACCAAATGGGATACGTGAATATCATGGTGTATACCTTGCACGTTGATATATTTTAAAACAACATAGAAGAAAAAGTCCGATGAATATTCGGTAAGTATAACTTGGTAGAGCTACTTAAAATTTTTTAATTTTTGAAATCTTGCATAGACACTATGAAAACAACGCGTGCTCATCTCATAGTAGTATCAGATTCTTATTGACAAAAAACACCATCCTCCGATATAAATTGTAGATACTTTGATAAAGCGTCATAAGGCCATTATTGCATGTTAGTGTTAGGAATTTTTTTATCGTGAAATAAATCCTAAATTCATATGAATGAAAAAAATCCTAATTAAGAGTTATTTCACTCAATGTTATTAGGAGTTATTTAATTTTTCTTAAAATTACATTTCTTAAGTTATTTTGTATTTAAAATTAAAATACTGTTTTTCAAACTGCATAGTTGTGTAACTCTTCTTTGACTTCTTATCCAAGAGGACAAACAAGAATGGAAATACCTGTGGATATATAAATTACTATATTAATAGATTAAAATTACTTGTTTAATCGGCGCGGAGGGTAGGGGGGCGGGTGGGGTGCGGCGCGGCCGGGACGCAGGGGCCGGGCGGTACGGGCGGCGCGTTCACCGCGATCTCTCTCGCCCGCGACAAATGCGCCGTCGCATCCCGTCCGCGCCGCAAAAACACAAAACTCTCAGAATGGCTACTGAATCGTATACAGTGGTGGAAGCCTAATTAGAAACAATGAAAAAAAAATGGATATAAGAAATTCTAGAACTAAGAAAATTGATAATCCGAAAATATTGTACGGCAGGAGCATCTATGGAATCCATCGCCACCTGGAATGCTCAAAAAAGATGGTATGGCGCAATAAAAGTTTTCAATGATACAGGTAGTATAGAAAACCCGAAAAGAGAAAAAAGGGTCAGAAAAACAACCGCTAAAGAAGACAGACTCATTTTCCGTTTGAATAAGACACATCCTTTTCTTACCAGAAAGAAATTCTGTCAAATGTATCGGGACAACTAAGTCAGGTAATCATGCAAAACCGTCAGGAACCGACTATTAGAAGCAGGTCTGCGGAGGTGCATCACATGTAAAAAGCCACACGTTTCAAAACAAAATGTAAAATGTCGGTTGGAATATTCGAAAGAATATGCACTTAAACCCTTCTCTTTCTGAAAAAAAGTGCTTTGGAGTGATGAATCCAAATTTAATATGTTTGGATTCAATAGAAAAAATGTGTAAGGCGCCAAAAAATCAGGAACTCAACCCCAAGTACACCAAAAAAATGTTCAAGCATGGTGGTGGAAATGTGATGGTTTGGGGAGCCTTTTCCTGGCGCGGTGTTGGTCCTATTGTGCGTGTTGCTGGACGAATGGATCAGCATGTGTATAAGGATATACTACCAAGTGTTATGGAGCCATATGCTTTTGACCATTTGCAAGTGTCTTAAATTTTCCAACAAAACAATGATCCTAAGCTCACTTCACGGCTTGTGAAGAGTTGGTTTCCGGAAGAAAAAATAGATGTTTTGAGATGGCCAGCGCAAAGTCCCGACCTCAATCCAATTGAGAATTTGTGGGCTGATCTGGAAAGAAGTTTGGGAACGAAAACATCGAAAAACGCCAGTGAATTGTTCAGTGAACAAGCTAGGAGAAATATCCCCGTTAAGAGATGTCAAAAGTTGGTAGCCATTTTACCGAACCGGTGTGCTGCTGTCATTGCAAATAGTGGATATCCCACAAAATATTAATCAGATTTTATAATTATATTAGTTGGAATCAAAAACTTAATTTTTTATATTTATTTTTGAATTTAAATTATAATTACATTTTTTGGTTCTAATTATAATTCCACACAAAAATATACCTTATGCTCTTTTTTTTTTAATTTGTTTCTATTTCTTCTTTATTCACATTTTTATTACTATTAATACGCTATTATTTAATGTTTACTAAGGTCGTATCGAAATTGTTGATAAATAAACCAGCGGTAATTAAATCCTCAGAAAAAATTATTTGTTTCTAATTAGTTTTCCACCACTGTACGTATTAGGTACTTATCTAAGCAAAATCTAATATGCACTCGAAAGCGCCATAAAGCCAAATTGGCCTTATGACGCTCAATCAAAGTGTCATAATGCTAGAATTTGGCCTTATGTCACTTTCGCAAAGCGAAGACAGTGAAAGAATTTGTCCACCCATAGTTTCTGCGGTGATCTCCACAGCGCTGAAATCAAGCTTAAATACATGATAAGTCGGGTGTCCACGATAGAGTTTTATTACATGTCTGCCAAATTAAACGTACTAAACGCGCCCAATTTACTTAACACATTTCATTCAATCTAATACCGCTCATTGTCAATTTCATCAAAAATTCACCACATATACCAAACACCGAAATCCATCTGCAAACAAAGCCAAAATTAATTAATAGAAATTGTATTTCTTTAGCCAATAAAGATTGCACTGTTGTGTTGTTTTGATGTTGAAAAATCAAGAAAATCCCAAAAGACCTTGCGTCCTGCATTCCCCAGAGATCCTTGAACAAACGAAAACGTTCATTTTGCTGTTGGTTATTGTGGAACTTAACGAAATATGGAGCCAAATGCTATACCGTATACCGTATACCGTCAAAGCAAGAGCAACCCCTCTGTCTATGTCATGGAGGACATAAAGCAATCTCCGTCTTGAAAAACCATATTTCATAAATTATGGTTTCGAATTTTAAAGCAAGGGAGCAAGAGGCTGTTTCTTCAACCCCTATAATGTTTGCGCAGAAAAAGAAAACCCCTGCCCTCTTGTATAATGTGTAGGTATATGTGTGCCAAGCCATCGGGTGCGATACGGAGCGGGGGGTAATAGGTATAAGTACCCCCTTTTTAAATTATGTGATTGCATGTTTATGTACTTGTGTTATTGGTTTGTTGACTTTTGAAATTAGTTTTGAATTGAGGTAAATAAAGTTTTTGAGTGGCTTGCGAACAGCGCATAGCAGGGGGTGCAAAGTGGATGCGACGGGAGATGAAAATCACGGAATTAAGTTTCAGAATTGGGAAGTTTAAATTGTTTGGCTGTGAGTGGCGGGAATCGTTTTAAGAAATGTGCGGATTTCTGTTCACTTTTTTTTTTTTTTTTTTTGAGTTTTTGAGGACATAAATTCATTCATTTCATAATGGGCGGTAATGGTTAAAGTTCTTCGGGGCAAAAACCGACGGAGCGAATTTTCTTTCCAATTTTCCGAGAGACCTTTTATTTTATTCGGAATTTATGTGTGTGTGTGTGTGGCATGTCAGTTGTTGATATGTAGATGTACCTACTCAAATGTTTGTCAACATTTATTCGCATTTTTCATTTCAAAAAAAAAAAATGCCGTGGGGTGAACTTTTTTAAAAGGAATTTAAAACTTTGTTTTGAAAAATATTAAATGCGTTTTAGCTGGCGGGTTTGAATTACTGGATGGTGGCGTATGGTTTCCAAAAAGGAGTTGCAAATCCTGAACCAGACGATTTTAGGACTTACATATATATAAAATCCCTGTGAAGGCTTTTTGTGGCTAGTCTCAGAAACCACGACGAAACGGGTCGAAATGAAAAAAAACGCTAGAGCGAACAAGTTTGGAAAAAATGCCAGAAACAATATTTTCTGAAAGAAAGAAAATGGGTGCGGTACTGAACTTTACGCAGAAAAAAAAACCTCGTACCCAGTCCAAATCCTACAGTGTACAGTGACCCCAAGCGGGGGGGTTGCAGGGGGGCAGCATGCCCCGCCATACATATGCCAGTTTATATATATTTATATATCTACCTAATATATATTATATGCACAATGCATAAACAGTAGAATATGTGTGGAGGGGGCATGCTGCCCCCCTGCAACCCCCCCTGTAGGATTTGGGGTGGGTGCTAGTTTTTTTTGTAAGTATGTGAACTTCGATAATTTTCAAATAAGTTACATTTTCTGATCTTTTTTCCAAAATTAATTTGGAAATTAGGCCGAGGCCGAAATTACGAGTTGTCTATTTTTATTATCTGGCTTAATTTCCATTTTACTTTCTTTCGTATTTTCCAAATAATGTTCTGGTGCTTTTTTCAAATTTTGACTAAATAAACATTTTCTGGCATTTTTTCCAAAAAACAATTCTGGCGTAATTTCTGGGAGCCCTTTGAATAGTATGCAGAATATGCTTTCATTTGTGAAAGCATATTCTATATAGACTGAAGTCTCACATTACACTCCACTGGTGCACTTAGAAGCAAGTGGTCTATTATTCTACCAGGAAGCAGTTATAATTATTCTGTATTACCAGTTACCACCCATTTTATTGGAATTTCTGCGGCTTTCAGAAAAAAACTTCGAATGCACTATAGCGAGTATCAGAACTCACCACATCAGCACTGTCACGCATGATCCGAGCAAAAGGCAGACAAATTTCAAAGGAAACCCGTAAGACCATTGAAAGAACGCCGCTGATTTCTTACAAACATTTCTTACATCCAGCTGGAGAGAGCCGTGCCACACATAATTGTGTTTGTAAAAAATATAGACCCTAACCGAAGTAGATTCAGATCGCGAGAAATTTTCCGAAACCTCAGTGCAAACTGGAACCCAGACAAGAGTGCAGCCTTGTGACCGAATTCAAAAAATATTGGCGTTCCCGAACTATTTTGGAACGGGTTGCAAGGCTGAGCAAGGGAGATACTCCAACGCCAACCTCTATCATTTTTGACGAATATATAGTTGGCAGCCACAAAATAGCATAGATCTCCGCTTGAAAAACAGAGGCATGCTTGCCTAACGAGTATAGTAAAGCTTAGTGTTGTTAGGTTCCACAAGCACCGGACCCTTGACTAGTTTCGGATCCACACGTAAAGATTTGTCTAATAGGAGTTCGACTAATAGGGGATTCTATACACTAACATCAAATCTATAACAGCTTGCGGACAGAATAATTATCACTGACTTTTGAGTTTATAGCACTATAGGAGGCGCTATGTCTGGCGGATATCCGGAGCAACTTAAGGAAATTATATCCCGCAATGTGACATATGAGCTCTTTACAATGCAGACATTATGATGATAGGGGGACTATAAATAAATCGCACAATTTTGTCCATCTCCCATCTGTCCACTCCTGTCTGTCTGAAGCTCCTGGAGCCTACTTACAGTTTAAACGGCTGGAAGGGTTTGTTTCAATCTTCGTATTTGGGGTTTGTGTGGGCTTACAATAAATTCTATTTGGTTTTATCTCGCTTGCGTTAGCCGCAATACTTATCATTAAAAGTGGGACCCTCCATACCTCTCGATCTTCCGCCAGTGACTCTAAATCATCAAGGGCTTTTCCCCATATGACTAGAGAAGAGATATCGGGCTTGATCTAACCATCTCATCGTGGATCTACCTAGATGACCCGGATTCCATAACACGTCTTGGAATTCGAGTTTGGGACATGCGTTTATAAGCATGACTGACCGAAGCATGAGTAGTTGTTCCACATTGAGTACCTCAGGTATTCTGGTGTTCTTTCCGAAAAAAAAAACTCGAGGAGACCGTCAAGTAAATTGCGAGTTGGGGTCTCAGTAGTTCTTACTCCTGCTGTACTCCAACTTATTTTCAAGATTTATCAGATAAATGGATACTTGGTGAATGAAATCTCAGCATCATTGCAATCCACAAGAAAGGAGACCGTTTCAGCTACAACTATAGATGTATCAGTCCCTCTAACTTCGCATAAAAGATCTTATTTATCGGTCATAAAGTCTACTTTTCACTAAATGTTCACATTTTCACCACGGAGACGAGCTATACATTACCGTGTCTAGTCTTGGCATAATATATCCAAAACTCGCTGCTGCATCAAGGTCCAAAACCTAAAACCATAGGCCAACAACACAAAAGGGACGAACTTTCTAAAGTCCGTCATTTCGGTAGAAATAAAACGAAGAATAATTTTTGCATATTCTTGTTTCTTTGGGCTGACAAGGAAATTGAGCAATAGAGCCAACTATGAAGATTCTGTATAAAACCATAATCATCCCAGTCCTGCATTATGGCGCTGAAGCTTAAACGTTGTCTAATGCGGACGCGGATATCCTCGGTTACTTCAAGAGAAAGATTATTCGTAAAATTTCGCAGCTGCCATTCTGAGTACGTTTAGAACGGATGGCCCATAGAGTCGTCTAGTCTAACCCGAAGTGACATGACAACGTAGTGGCGCGTATACAATTAGAAGGAGTCCTCAACCTTCGAGTGCACAACTGGAAGCGTTTAGCTGAGCACCAATGGGGCTAACGGAAGATGCCTTATGGTTCACCCCAACCTATGGAGTTGCATAAGTAAGTACCTATGGACATTTGTTCCAATGAAATTTGAATATCAAATCGAAGGGCTCCGATATGTAAGTGACAATATCAGTTTATCAGTGGCTTTCGAACTGCTATTCCCGGGTTCCAGGTATGGCCCCCAAAAATACCAGCTATCTACACGTCAAGATTTTTTTCCACTGTCGCCTCTGATAAACATACAATACAATAGTATAAATCTCTCACAAAAGTACCTACATCATTCAGTCAGAGGCTCTGAATTCTGATGCCGCATACAATTATAGGTCCCCCATACTATCGCTCACACGCATAAATGAAAACAGGACTATGGTCGCTTATATACACAAAATTCTATTTCATTTGTATTGAGATTATAATTTCTCTTCTTA
The DNA here is from genome assembly GCA_955612985.1 of Cheilosia scutellata. Lineage (NCBI taxonomy): Eukaryota > Metazoa > Arthropoda > Insecta > Diptera > Syrphidae > Cheilosia > Cheilosia scutellata. The sequence continues at coordinate 62,516,897 of OY015312.1, read as the reverse complement.
TTCAAGTGAAAATCATATTGCGCCGGCCGTCAGAGTCCCTTTAACCACTTAATAGGACCCAACCCAACCCACTTTATTCACACCACAAATGTGTATGTCCAACACGTGTCACCGCATTAAAAACAATTTATGTTCTAAACTAAACTCCTTCGCTTCTTGGTATGACCGCAATTACGACAAAAGTTTCCTCCTACCGACATCTATAGCAAATTCCAATATCACCAAAATTATTGTAATTTATGTAGGAACGCCTGTCGGTCATTCACTCCATTCACCAACCCCATGCTGACCTCACTAAAAAAAAAAAATAAAAAAAAAATCAATTTAATCATCGCTTAATATTTGCTTCACAAATCAGGAAAACCAATTTCCGGGCCCGTTCCGCTGTTGATTTCTGCTCACCAACTGATAACAGTTGAACCACATGTGAACGTAAGTTTGCAACTTCTCTGTCCCTAGGCGCAGCAAACATCCTTTTGTTGTGTTCCACACACAATATCCAGCGATCACCCACCCTCTTTCCGTCATCATCATTCTCGTCCCTAATGACATATGAATGACCAATTGTTTTCCAATAAATCGGTAATCCATCTTCTGCACAACTGACAAGCAGTGAAACTGTCGGCTGGCTGGAGAAGCGATTTTCATCCTTGTCCACCCTCATCCCGGTCGATTGAGGGCAACCAGTGGAATTTCGTCGCAGTGCCTGCCAAAGGTCATTAGTTTTTATATTCCTCTCTGTATGTGTGTGTGTTTGTCAGTGGTATGATTCTGAAGAATTTCCCTTCCAACAGGCAAATGCCAATTATCTGCTGAAGGAAAAATTGACAATTTCTTGGTCAATAAGTGGCAAGAAATGTATTTTTTTGTCTCGTAGGCGATTATCCCTATTATCCCAGACGTTTTCTTTTTATTGGCAATTTTTTTCCCCGTTATTATAATTAGCGAATTCATTAGAAAGTCACTCCAGCATTTCGAATTCCAATTAAAATTTCGTGTGCTTTTGTTGGAATTTTCCCTTTCAGTCTTTGGCTTTTTGGGGATGAACTCTCCTTTGATCGTTAAATAAGAAAATACTCAAATACTTGCCTTCTTTCATGTATTCCAAATTCCAATTGGCGCGGCGAGGGTAAGGTATGGAGCAAATTGGACGGCACAGATAATCGCGAAAAAACCTTTTCAAAATGCCATTACGTATAAGCACATTTTGAAAAAGTTCGCAGTAAATGTGTTGCTCTATTCTGGTGGTCAAGGGTACGAGTTTTCCATGAGAATTAAGTCTAAAACGCGTCTCTCTGTGGTGAATTTTCAAGATTTATCTGCAATTGAGACATAGATTCTGGGAGATTCTTATTAACCATATCTCTCAGAAGTAGCGAAAGAAAAGAGTTTCGCACAATGAACAACATGAACACTAATGGCCTGCGTGTAGTATAGAAACAGATATGTGATTGTCCTCTCAAAATAAGACAGGTGGTGCAGAATTATAAAACAATTGAAGATACGGACCATGCCATATTACATCGCCCTCGTTAAGAAGAAAAACGACACCTACAGGACAAGGAAATTGGGGATTAATTACTTTCTTACTCATATATTTAGGTGGATACTCTTCCGGGTGGATACAGCCCAAGGTGAACGTTAGCCTTAATCAATGGGCTTCTCCAGTTATCGCGGTCTTTTGGATAAGCTGCCTTTAATTTGATCTTCAAGCTAGTTGAAGTTTGTACCTCTCAGTTGAAGTCGAAGGGCGGAAAAGAGTAACCTCAAAATACTTCTGGCTATCCGCTCTAACTATAATAACGCTCTGGCTATAACGCTCTAAAATTCATACAGGCATACAAAATCTAAATTCGATACATACTTTCAAAATTCCCGCAGGGTGATTTGAAATATTCACATGGATATAGTTGGCCCATTGCCCCCATCAAAAGGATTTTCTTACGTCTTAACTATTGTGGACGGATTCACGCGGTGGCCAAAAGCATATGCATATCCGATTCCTGTCCTGATATGTGTGCAGACACCATTGCCAGGGTATTCAATGCAAAACTAGTTTTGGGCTTTATTGTAATTTCAAAGGTGCAATAAAGACCAAAATTACGGTTTGGACTTTTTTGCATAAGACTTTATGTCATGGCACCCTGCGAATTCGTTCTTCGGCTTAACATCCACAAGCCGAATGTGATTTTGTATTTCTTAGAATCGATAGAATCCGTCCTGGTTTAACAGCTCCATTATGAAGGGCCCTACAAGGTGGTATGAAAGCTTCGAAAACTGTTTTTACTAAATATCAGTAACAAAAATTATATCTCCGTCTCTACTGATCGATTGAGACCTGCGCATATTATCCACTAAAGCCACTAAAGTAAGCGGTGTGAAGAAAAATAATCGAGTTAAATTTAAGAAGCAGAATAGTTTTGAATGTGTATAGGTAAACACTGAATTTAATCAAGCTGTTCTCTTACAATTAATAACTATTTGTATTTATCAATGTTTCAAAAAATTGTAGTCCATATATTATGAAGTAACTGAGATCGTTCTAATTCTGTCGACTGGAGCACATCAGTCTATTCGCTCTACTAAGGAATCTATTTGAGACCACAACTCACGAGTCACGAGACCTATAATTCGGATTAAAAATGGTATTCCAGCTCAAATCCAGCCTCAGGCGTTAAGCAAGTCAATGATAGTTATATTGCCTGATATATCCGAGAGGTCATCAACGCAAATGTCTAGTGCGCGAGAGTTAACTAAACCCGGACATCCGCAAATAAAATTAAATAAGCGTGAGCACCTCCTCAGTTTGGGAAGTATGGGTGTACCTATATGTCAAGCTTGCGTGCCTACTGGCCAGAAACTCGTACTTATTGCCGTCAGTCTAGCGTAGCGACGTTTGTTATGTTCTTAAATTGAGAGTTGCGGGTCTGCACGCTATATCATCCAATGTAAGCCTTTTGCAATACCTTTCCTGGATCAAATCTGCGGACGTGTTTTATAATTGTACATGTTCATTCCGAATGTAGTTAGTTAGTTAGTTTTAAAGTGGCTCTCGGTGAGAGAAACACTTAGGCCGTTATTCGGCCCATTGTGCATGTCGACCACTGGGATTTAGGGAGCTATTTATTTACTGGAAGTAAACCATTTGCTGCTGCTTATGCTGCGCTGGTATTACCTAGATCACAGAGATCATTGAGAAAGTAATTTCCTAACTTTCTTAAATTGGCTAGGGCAGTACATCTGCAAAAAAAGTGAGAGATGGACTCATCCTCCTCTTCATCTGTACAGCTTCTGCAGAAGTCATTGTATGACAGACCGAGCCCTTGCGCGTGTTTACCTAATATGCAGTACCCGGAGATATCATTAACGACTTTCGAGATGTTGGATATTTTAAGTCGAAGAAGCTCATTGGATCTCTTTGTATCCAGAGCTGCCCAGGTAAGCCTAGCAGTATCGCAGTATGTTTGCTGGATATTAGGAATTTGATTGCAGTGCAGCTAAGCCATTAATGTGTATGACGATATCCCTTTATGATACCGAATTAATCGTTTCGGAAGACGGAAAGAGAGGCCAATGTGCTTCGAAAATACCCCTTAGTCTGTTTCAAATAATAATCTAACTTCTCTCACACTGCCATGCCAGTCACACTGAGATCTTCAGCCATTCGTTCATTTTCCGTTTTACCAAATCACCGAACAAACTTATCTCACAATATCCTTCGTTTAAGAACTAATCGCCTCCTCCTAAGCCGGAGTACAGTATACTTTCCTTTACAGCCAAACAACTGCGACCGTACCGTGTAGCCCACTTACAGCGCCATTTTCATCCAAGGAGACATTCAAAATCTCACTAGAGAGAGCGAGAGTTTCATCCTTGAGTGAGTATAAACACGACAATCTCTGTTCAGGGATACACAAGACACAACATACAAAGGACAACGATGATGAGGATGACGACGACAACAACTAGAATGGCAATGGCAATGGCTACCAAATCGAAAGTATAGGGTGGAAATTTTCCTTGAATGTTTCTCAATTACACGCCTTCTTAAGCACAGTAGCATATCTCCATCAAATTGTTGTCCTTCTTCTCGTCGCCATCCTACTTTTGGCATTGCTTACATTGAGTTCCTTACTCCCGGTTTATCCATTGAACAAGAAAACACTGCCAACGAACTACAAAGAAAAGAAGATTTCGACGACTATGCGACTATACTGACTCGCTGGGTCTAACGATAGTGTGCCTGTGTATGTATAGTGTATATTGTTGTTGGCGGCCTCTAGTAACCAAGGGGCTAAGAGGAGGACACTTTATACTATTTCCTTGATAACGACGCCATCTAAAAGGAGGTTAAATGGCATGGAGAGATAACATCGAATTCAGTTTATTTGCCGAAAACAAAATAATTGAAGCATCCTTTCTTGTTGTTGTTGTTGTGCTAACGATATCCTTTGTATTAAGTTAATCCGCACTTGGCCCTCTGAGATTTGAGCTTAGTGAAGAATTGGTCATTAGATTGTAAGAACACACTCGTGTTTCAGTTAAATCGTATATTGAGTAACTCATTCATCATTATTTGGTTAAGTGAATTGAGGCAGTTTTCTTGCACTAATGAGTTACACTTTGAGACGAACAAGTGAGCTCGGATAGGGTACGGTACAGGTATAGAGGTACCTAGGTTTGGCCTCAAGTAGCACTGTCTGCCGTTTCGTTATCACAGCCTGGGGAATTTAAGAAGGTTAGTGGTTCTACAATCCTTCGAGACTTCCTCAAGGTACTTCGAGAATGTTTTCCTAGAGATCGCTGTCTGCTTCTAGCTAGTGACAGACGGACTCATAGATACTGAATAGGAGATTTCTTTTCTTTTATATGATCGCAGTTTGTTAAGAAGGTTGGTTGTTTTTTCCCAGGTGGCACATCCTTCCAGATATATGGTGCAGCTTTGTCCATCTGAAGTTTGTCTTCACTAAGAATGGCGAGGCGATCTTGACAGCCCCAAAGAAATGTGAATTAATTCCACAAACCACAAGTGAACAGTGGACGACTAAGCTCATCAGCACGTTCGTTTATATAACTTTTGCTAGGGCCCGCAGTGCAAATCAGGGTAACCTTCAACTGATCAAGCCAGGCCAGCTTTTTACCGCACTCTGGAACTAATTTTAAGGTTATACATTATATTGACTGAGCCGGTAGCATTGGCTATCAAAGAATATGTCTATATCTTTTGCGCCGGGGTTTTGGTTGTGCTATATCTACACATTTTGATTGTCGAGGGCAGGACAAGTACATAGGAAATGCATTATAGTTTTCTTCTCTTAACTCATCTCCGAAATTCCTTCAGATCATTGCAGGGGATACCCAAACTTTGGGCACGCCTACTGATTGCGCAGTGTAGGGTTTTATAACGTCTCTTAGTATGGCAATGTTACCTCTTTTAAGCCTTAAAAGGCCATAATTGCTTAGTGATCTTGCATTGATTCAGGCGACTCCATCTAACGTTACAGCCTTTCTAAAAGTCTAAGGGAAAGGGTGTGTTGGGTAAGTTTATACTATGTACATTTATACCAGCTGCAACTCGTCTAGCCAATTCATCAACAAAGTCTTAACTGTTTGGCAATCATGTTAAGAGATGTGCGACAATCTTTGACTGATGCCTTCGATTTTACTGTGCTTTATTTACCTCCGTTTCAAATCGGGTTAGGGAATCTTTGTAGGACCACCAGTCCCAGTTTTTAAGTTATACACTTCTGCAACGTAGGTCATTAATTCTCCGTAGGTACTCCGTACTCTACCCGAGTGGACGCTTGTCCTTATTCTTTTTGTTCACAGGATTCGGCAAATAATGAGCAGAGGTAGAAGGTTGCTTAGCTTATCTAACTCCAGCTGCGTTTTGGGTATCGAGCTAATAGTTCAGCATAGGAAATAGAGTTATATTTATCCCATTTGGCCCGTTGCGTTGGTTGGACCGTATATAAAACGTTTGGCCGTTAAATTAAAAAGTGGTGCTATACCGTCTCTATTAATTGTGTCATCTGTCTCTTGCCAATCTAATCTTGTAGGGAAATGTACTTAGTATAATTTTTTCCGAAAAGCTTTTTGGGAGTAATGTAATCTACTAGGTATGATAGAGCGTCTGTGGTGACTATATGCATGCATGTTGCATTTGGTTATTTAATAAGCTTTTCTTAGAACCAGATGTGGCTCTTCATGAGGAAGCGACTAATACTGAGATGCCCATTTTCTGTAAACTTGTAGAGTCGAGAGTAGAAAATAAAAAAACTCAGTAAGGAGGTATCTAGTCATTTTCATCATCAGATCAGATTGGACGACCAAAGAAGAAGATTTTTGTATGTCTCCCCAAAATCAGACAAACAAACAGCGCTTAGAATGCTTAATTCATAATACAAATTCAATTCCAGACCAGGAACTGTCTGAATTTTATCGAACAACTTGCTGCCCACTGCAAATTCACTCTTTTGCGGGTTGCAGAACAAGAAAGCAACGAAAGGGTTGATGCGAGCTAGTTCGAAAAATCTCAACAACACTCCTTTCATTTTCCAAGAACCTTTTAGCAGACTATTAATCACAAACCAGAGAGAATAGACCACCAGCTTCGAGCAAAAAAGAGAATTCCATAGAGCCAGTTTTGAAATGAGTAGCGCCGCCTCTTTTTCTATCTGTGAATACGTGTACGTGTACCACAGAAATAACTCTAAATGTTATTAGGTGCCAGTGTATGCGTGACCAATTCGCCCTCCATTTTCTTTAACATGGCACACATACTTTACTTAACCGCCTAATAACTTTTTGAAACTGGCTCTAAGAATCTCTCATTTTTGGCCCTTTTGAGATCTGAATAGCCCTATCGAATTGGAATTCCACAAAGGCTATGCTTCAGGCCTAGAAATTTGTCAGCAAAAGTGAGAGAATGGGCAAAAGTGATGCAAATATTTTAACTGATTTCATTACCGTTCACTGTTCTCTCAACTATCAACTTTACAAAGTTTCACTAACTATGGGCGGTATGTGCAGGAACAGCATACTGAAGATCTAAAAATATAGGAACGCATTTAATGTAAATGCCCGGCAATTGGCCCAAGAAAAAAAAACTAAAGCAATTTAAAGAAGACCATTACAACTTAGAACATGTAGACGACGCACGTAGGTATAGTTTAAGTGACCATATAAATAGGATCTTGGTCCAGATGGTTCTAAAAAGCAAAAGCGAAATGTATAAGCACTAACTTTGAAAATGAAAATGGTTTCGACAAACTTCTTTTGATGAATACCCGGATGAGCCTTAAATCCTTTCCTCCACTACAAGCCTATTTGATTAGAGTAACTATAGCTAAATCCACTTCACTGACAAAAGTCTATACTGTATTTGTCCAATGATTGAAAATTCCAATTGGCTCCAAAGTTCTAAAACGCAAACTTGATATACATCCTCGAAATTTCTACCTGTAAAATCCATTAACAGAAATTTTAATTTTTCAATAGAGTCCACCACACACACACACGCGCAGTCAGACACAAGTCGTCGGTCGTCTGCTCTCAACTCGCTCATAGTATATATCCAAGGAAGACAATAAACCATTTGCCAGAATCTGAATATCAATTAAATTTAATTATTTGGGATTTGAATCCTTCGTTCAACGTCAACGTCATCATCATACAGTCATCATTGTGCTCAGTGATCTGATTGGCTTAAGTGGTTTTCAATTTCGAATGGGGTTTTCCCCATAAAACACCCTCGGCCTCGGCCCAAGTCTTTCTGGTCGACAGGAAAAAGGATTCATATACCCAAGTGGTATGCTATTCAGAGAATAGCAAACGAAGGACTAGGACTATATGCTGTTTCATTTCTCTTCTCATTGAATAAATAATGAAAACAAAGCTTTCAACGATTGACCTCTATTTGCAGTGAGTTGGGTGGTACGAGTATATCCTATATCCATATCCTATACCGACACCCAACTCTATTATTCATCGTTCCCGGATCCCGGTAATAGCATACCTAGTTCCCATGCGGAGTAGCTTAGATGAAATCCAGCATTTCGTTTGCTCTTCGTTTCCTTTTGGATTTTTACGACAACGGTCTTCGATTCGACTCAAGAACTCGTAAAAGGATATCGTCATCCTCATCATTGGGATATACGTATATAATATATATATGGATTGCCATTAAGATTTGGTGATTTCGATTAAATCTTGCTGATGATTTCTGTGTCCTTGTGTGTTCAGAAAATTAGCTTCGTTCACATTCATTGCCGTTTACATGGGAAATTGCACAACTCATTCGAAGGATCTTTATGTTCGCTCGAGAGTGTCTCGTGTGTTGCCCTGTGTTGCCTGCGTAGCCCCAAGACAATTTATCTCAGTTCGTGTATAGATCGAAGGACATGGCACCCATATAGATACACATACAGATAAATGTATAGGAAACACATTGAGAGTTATTTTTATTGGGGTTAACTACTTGGAACGACATAGCCTCTGGTTTTTTTTTTGTAGCACCAGCTATCCGAAAGCGGAGAAAATTGTCTTTTAGTGCTAAGCTATGCGAGGTACAAGGGGATGAAAATCGTATATCTCTAATATGGGTAAGGATATGCGAATAAATTTTCTCATTCTCTGTTCCGGTGTATGAGGCGAAGTGTAAGTTAATTTTCCGGTCGACTTAGCTGCTTAGAAACCAACTAGCACATATTTAATTCGACGCATGTACCAGGGATTAGTTTTGAGACAGGCAGACACCCGATCAGTGTTGCAACCAAAAAAAAATAAAATTTACATTTTCTTTTCGAGGAAAATGCTAGTAGTAAGTTTGAGTTTGTAGATGAACGAAAACATTTTCTAGAAAGGTATTGGGAGGTTTTTGACTTGAAAATACTTATATTATTCAATTGGTAGATAAGTTGAAATAATAATTGGTTATTGGAAAAGGTCGTCCCAAAAAGCGAAATTTTCCAAAGGACAGCGGACCTCAAAAATGTCCATAAGTACGAAGTGTCTCGAAAGTCCTTCATGCTTCTGATCTATACAGCGGGACTGGGTAGATGGAGGTATTATAAATGCGTCTTTTCATAGGTTTCAAAGCCGCCTGATGCGAGTCTAAGGAAACCCTTTGAACTGTGGCAACTACAAAGTATCACTCTTCTTAGCATTGCCTACAAGATCTTATCTGCCATGTTGGATAACGATGGAGAATGCACGCTGCACCATCAAGTTCGGTAAAGAACTTAGGATTTAGACAAGGCGATGTGCTGTCACCGTCACGCGTGACTTCTTGAAAGAATAGTGCAAAACTCAAACGCCAACATCAGAGGCACGATCTTTCAGAAGTCCTCCCATTTACTAGCGTACGCCGATGACATCAACATAATCGGTAGAACCCAGCGTGACGTCACCGGCGCGTTCGTATTCGCATACTGATACGTAGGCGGCGAAAATGGCTTTGGTGGTCAATGAGGGCAAGACAACAGCGACGTCTCGGACAAAATGTCACCATAGACAGATATAACTTTGAGGTGGTTAAGGACAATCAGATAATGACATCACCACTGTCTGAGATTAAACGAAGCATAAATTCTGCCAGTCGCTGTCTCTTTGGGCTAAGAAAAAGCAACTGAGTAGCAGATACCTCTCTCGAACAACGAATGTGGCCCTTTCTAATCGTTCCATTCCTTCACCTATGAGGTTACCCTTGGTTGTTTCGAAAGCAAAATTCTTTGAGTAATTTTCGGTCCGTCTGCATAGACCGTGAATGGAGGAGGAGATATATCGACGAACTATGTACAGAGACATCGACCTAGCCCAGACAAGTGAAGGTGCAACGACTGAGCGAACGGACATGAATGCTCCGGCCCGAAATATCTTCGAATCCACGCCCGTGGGATGGCACAGTAGAGGAAAACCGCGACTCAGGTGGCAAACGCAAGTGGAAAGGGACCTGAACCAAGGGGATGGCCGAATGGTTCAACATTCACCTATTTTGGGTTCCGGGCATAGAGACATTCCAGGGAATAGTAAGAGCGATGAACTGCCCAGAATAGGAACAACGACTATATACCATACTTATCTACCGGACAAAGGCACCCTGGGAATACCAATCGCTTCTTGCAAAAAAAAAATTAAAGTTGAATGCTATCGAGCAGAGGTAAGGTAGACTGAGATACCCATCTCCGAATCCTCTTGCCGCTGGGCCCCTCAATTTTTGCCAGGAATCCGCCATTTTGTTTTCCTATCTGTGTACATCAGTTCCTATCCGTGTAAAAAGATTAGGTGCGAATGTGTTGGTGGAGAGGATTTTTGACGTTTGTCAATACGAATTTCTATGCAACAATACTAGCGCACCTAAACTTTTTGGGAGCGTAAAATTTAGCTTGTAGGCAAATTACTGTAAATAGGTCGAAGATGGGAATCTCAGTCTCTCTTACCTCTGCTATCGAGAGTGCACATCTTAGATATGGACTGGTATGGATAAGAGACACTATGCACTTGTCTATAGGGACAAAACAAAGGCTTAAGCTGAATTTGAAACTCTCTAAGAATTTGATTTCTCTCAACACATTGCATATTTGCACTGCATAATAGGTGTCATTACTGGCCACTGTCTAATAGGAAAGCACGCCGTAAGGCTAGGCCTTTTTGCAAAGGAAAATATTCATCTTCTTTGTTCCTACCCAGCTCTCTCTCATAGAAGAATGCTACACTTGGGAGCCTTCCATTACAACGACTTAGGTGATCTGACAAACACAGACATCAAAAGCCTCTTACGCTTTATAAAGAGCTCAAAATGGTGCCGCGACATAAGGCCATATTTCGACATATGGCCCTATGACCATGACGCTTTGGGAAAGCGACATAAAGCCATATTCGAACACATGGCCCTATGTCGCTTTGATAATGCGTCATAAAGGCCATTATGGCCTTATGTCACTTTCAAGTCATTTTCAGGTTGGGTGTATTTAAAGAAAATTTGCATATACCCAACCGCGCAACTATCCCGTACCCCAGCAGTGAACCCAAGCAGGGGGGTTGCAGGGGGCAGCATGCCCCCCCCATATTTATTCCACTGTTTATTTATTGTGGTCTTAAGATTCAAATCGGTAAAAATTTAACTTGAACTGAGTAAAATAAGGTCCTCAGGGCATGATGGAAATATGGCCCTATGTCGCATGGCCTTATGTCATGGCACCGCTCAAAATGGGGCCCTAATTACCCTTTCATAAAAATATCGGCTCTCTTTCCTACCGTAACAGAGCTATAGAAATATGTACCTACATATGCTTCTCTTACTTCAATATAGATGCCTCAAACGAACAATAATGGTTTTGAGAAGCTATAGGCCTAGGGTCCTGCCTCCTGCATGAATCTCTTGCGCCGACTATTTATTTGTATCTATGTGTGCAAGAAGACGTTCTTCCACCAGTCATTTCGACACGTAATTGACTTAGCATTACAATCCACGACATGAATGCCAAATTGAATCCTAATTACAACACCATTACCGGTATTGCATTAAAGTCCATAAAAACAAACTCAATTCACCACGCAAATTATCTTGGCATAACCCGGATTTGCGCACGCATCATTTAAGGGTAGTTAGTGCGCCAGTTACAAGACTCCAACCCCACAGCACACTGTATTCGTTCGACAATACGAGCACACATGTGGCCAATTAAGCGTGTCCTTACAATTGTTCTCCGGCTCTATAAATATAATCACCGCTTGTGTCTATCCCTATTAAAACAATTTAACCATAAACAAAATCAGCAATTGCAATTATTGCAACACCCTATGTAACATATAGCTATACACACAATGTGCTGTGCACCCTCATTGTAGCGCTAACGACTTCGGTTCATGGCAAACGGGGGCGCAACAAATTGATTTTGAAAAACGAGATGCAATTGATTCATTTGTGCTACAGGATACAGAAATTGTACTGCTTGAGCTTGATATTGCTGCGCCAAGTACCAGTAGTGCCAGGCCAGACCAAGTAAAATGGCAAATCGGTCGATGGCCAATACAAATATGCTTCCAAAGGGGTTGAACGGATTGCAATTGGATTACGGTCTGCTGAGCCTGGTGGCACTTGGAATGGTCATTGCCGCTGTATACTGATTTGCTGTCGCGTTTTCTATAACAGTTTTGTAATTGAATTTTATTACCCAACAGATGGCCAAATTAGTTGTATATTATACTACTTATTGAAACAGCTATCTAATCTATATATGTAGTAGGTATAGGTACGTATAATACATATAATTTAAACTAAAGGACTTTACGATTAGGTTCAGCGAACACTCCGACATTATTAGCCCTAGAAATTTTAATGACTATTATGCGTATGCCAGACCCGGACAAAAGACTTTCAAATTTCCAGGGCTAATATGTCGGCAAATTTCCAAGAGTCCTACTAAGTAAATTAGTCTCTCATGTATGTATGTATGTAGGGATAAGAAATGAGTCGCTTTACGCTTGAAAAACGTTCGGAAATATTGAAAACTTATTTCCAAAGTGAGTGCTGTGTAGCCCAAACAGTGCGTTTTTTGAAAAGAAGTTTTGGCCGAAATGAGGCACCCACCGTGCCTGGCTGCACGCACGCAAGTTTGTGCAAAAAGTTGGTGAGACTGGTAATGCTTTTGTTTAACTGAAATTGAAGACATGCCGCGGTACTTATAATCATTTTTAGTGTCCAAGCTAACTTTACCGAAGTCACAATGGCGAAAATTTCCATATAAAATTATCCACTGTGACCGTCAAAATATTTAAGATGAAGATTAAAAATGATTATTGGTAAGGCCCATGGATTTGTGTTATCAGCCGTCTTGACGATGTCAATTGGCCGTCTTGGAGCGGCTATTTGACCCCTTTGCCCTTTATTTTTGTAGGGAACCGTGAAGGACCGATGTTATGCCAACAATCCGGAAACGATTCAATCACTTAAGGCCAATGTCATCCAAGCATTCCGTGAGCTCCATCCCGAACCCATCAACAAGGTCTTGGAAAATTGGAGTGACAGAATGCGCTACTGCGCGGCCAGCCGAGGCAGCCACTTCAACGACGTTGTGTTCCATAATTAAGGGGAATGTTTGCTCTTACTAATAAAGCCATAATAAGTACACGGAAAAAAAATGTAATTTTATTTATTAGTCGCTGACCTAGGCCTATTCTATAGGATAGGTATTATCTACTACCATGACAGATGTTTAAAGGAAATGCGTGATTATGAGGGCTCTTCGAAATAAGGCCCCAAAAATAAAATGAAATAAGGCCCCAAAAAATTATACAGGAAACAACAACGATTTTTAATTATGAAATAACACCTCAAATTTGGGGCCTTATTTCATTTTCGCTTTTGGGGCCTTATTTCCTGCAGCCGATTATGAGTGCATCAAAATTCAGTACATATGACAACTTTGAGGACACCACATTTCTTTTGGCTATAGGACCAGTAAATCTTGGAACTCACTCACTTTCCGGAGCACTACCAGTGCTAATTTAGGTTCAGAACCAATATGCAATATCTACTTATCTGCAAGCATATCGGGACCCTGTTGAAGCGTCATAAGTTAGCCTTTGCCGAGAAAAGTATTATGAAAAAAATGCATAAATTGACATACCTACCTTAAAGTTTATGGTACTCCAAAAGTTTTTAGCTTGTCTCAGGCCATGAAGATTTTTAAGGTTGTGGTTCTTTATTCCCTCTCTATTTTGCCAAGGTTCGTTATGATAGCATTACCATGTGAACAAGTGTTCTCCCCTGCTAGTTGAACTAGTTCGAAATTCGAATGAAGCTTAAAAACAAATAATTTTTAACAATAATCAGCTGTAGTATAATCCTCATAAATTGGCCCAAAAGAACATCTTTTTTCAGGAGATTAAGTTCAATTATCTTGTGTAATACGCTATGGAAATAGAACATCCCCGCCAGGTGCTTTGAATTGTTTAAAATACGCTAGTGGCAAATTTAACCTTTCCGGGCTAAAAATGTTGGCTAATAAACTTTACTTTACTAGGAGCAGATGGAAAAAATATAGCTGGGTCAAAATCGGAAAGAACTCTATCGAAACCTTCGAAAAAGATTTTAGATAAGCTGAAGGGCTATCATTATAGCTTCCCTAGCCTAGCATCATTCTTGAAGCAATTTTACGAAACTTATGTCGATTTCCATTGGGCAAAAAAAAAGCATGACATCGTGGCAGAGATCAAGCGGTTCTTCGCTGTTTCTTCGGGCTTAGAAGGCATCTAAAATGCATAGCTCTTTTCATAGAACTAAGAAGATATTGTGCAAGACCTTAATCATTTCTGTTTTCCTCTATGGCTTAAAACCCTGGACATCGTCTCCGAGGTCCTCTCTTGTTCGATTGATTTTCTGTCCTGTTTGTATCGATGGAGTGTGGAAAAGAAGTTTCAAACCGACATTTACCTGGGGTGGGATTCTGTAAGAAACGAAACGAAAACCGCTTTCGTTTTCACTAAACCTATCTTTATCATATCTGTGGCAATAGACAGAGACTGCTATTTTCGAAACGATATCGTTCGATCGTTTTCGCCTTACATAATCTGGCCCCTGGTCAAAATGCTTAATATACAACGGCTAAAGTGGCTAGGTCACTTTCAGCATAATATAGACAACATCGCACCAGTTTACAGAGTTTTTGAGTCCACCCCTGAGGGACAACGAAGGAGCAAAAAACCCAACTAGAACTGGAGCGCACATTTGGAGAATGACCTCAACCAACTACGTATGGTTGCGTAACTAGAGGCGCCCTTAATTAAAGCTACTATGACACCTTCTTAAAAATCGTGTCAATATTTGACATCATGGCGTCAATATTAGTAGGTACGCCCGATTTTGTTCTAAAGTAGTTTGTAGACAAAATCTGACGCCATATTGACACTATTTTTGACATGTGTAATAGTAGCTTAGGGACTGAACCAGCTGGAGTGGCTTGGCCTTAGTCCACGCCAGATAGAAACACAAACGTTAAAAAAGTATGTACTTTTTCAATATTCTCAACACCGACTGTGATTTTTCTACAAGATTTTTTTCATTATACCTATATAGGTTCCTATACGAGATTTATTGTCCTGGTACGTTCTCTATATCTTCTGGTAAAACTTAAAATTCTTCTCTTTATAATGTAACGAGGGATTAAATACAAAAATTGTTATTAACATTGTAACTCACTACTTAAATCGTTTTATTTATCACTGATCTCGAGTATTATTATTGCAATTTAATTGACCATAGTATTGAATATTTGTGCAGCTTTTTAATGGTACATAAAACATACATATATATTTATAATTAATAGCGCGCCTAAAGTGCACATAGCAAACTGTCGTTCAATTGCTCAAAAAACTCTTGAAATATTCGTTGTTTAAATATAGCACAAATATTTATTATATTTTTACTAACACATCACATTGGTTAATTTGTTTTTAAATATACGTAGGTGGGTAAATTCTTTTCTATTGAATAGTGGTATAAGCCTCGTTTACATTCCTAAAGAGTATTGAGATAAACAAATGTCATGCACTAACGCAGGCAAAGTAGTTATAACTAGAAATTATTTGTACTTAATAACTCGCTTCAAAGCTGAGCCATAATGCAATAGACTACATATTTAAGTTGGTCCAAAAAACAGAATAAATTCTAAGATGAACACCATGCAAACCCAAGTACTACTGTTTCTCATTAATTCCTTGTTAAGAATAAAGAAAAAATGCGAAAAATTGTGGCGAAACTGATAAAATTCAGCTCAGTGTATGTTTAATTTTTTTTGTAAACTCTTAACATAAAACATAATAATTTAAAACGTTCTCTACATTAAATTTAATTAAAAACAAAAGATTTAAATCGAACAATACTCAATTCATAAATATAAACAAACAAACAAATTGATATTCAATGAAATCAATTAACAATATATTTAATACAAAATGTATCTCTATTTGGGTTCGAGATAGGAAACCTTTTCTGTTTTGGTCACTCGGTAAAAATATCCTCGAATTATTTGTAATACTAAAATCAAATGCAAACACAACAAACAATAAACACTAGGTATTCGATTACAACTTAATCATACAAAGGAAATTGCATATCTCAATTCTTATTCATAATTAAAATGTTTTTCTTTTAAAAATACTTATACG
This sequence comes from Cheilosia scutellata, assembly GCA_955612985.1. Classification (NCBI taxonomy): domain Eukaryota; kingdom Metazoa; phylum Arthropoda; class Insecta; order Diptera; family Syrphidae; genus Cheilosia; species Cheilosia scutellata. Next base: position 62,500,727 of record OY015312.1, on the reverse strand, counting down.
GATGGTCGGCATTGGAATATGTTTTGTTTCATAAGCTGAAGCTACTATTGCTTTGTTATTATTTTTCTAAATGCTAATCACATTATTTTCACATAAAATTTACTTTAGTTTGTACCTTAATAGCTAAGAAAAAAAAAACAAAAAGCTTTGTGATCTTTCAAGAATTCAGTCGACTTGTTTGAATGGAATAACTGCAACAAATAAATGAATGACAAGTGCTGTAAAAGAAATTGAATATACGAATATGGTTAATAAATAACCTATGTGAAATAGTTTAAACAAACATTCCTAGCTGAGTAATAAAAATCGCATAAACTACAGGGACCGAACGGGCCTGTGGATCAACAAATGTCTGGAATGCACTCTGACATTCTGTTAAATTAACTATTTCAGAGGGTTATTCGTATTATCGTATTGAAAGCGATACTTCGATTTCCGCCGTCTTCGCTTTTGCTTATTCTCAAATGCGAACTGTGCTTTCCAGTTTTTTCTAATTAGACTTCCAATTTTCCATTTATTTGACCAAAAGCTTAACAGCTTTTTCCCGTCACTAGAATATAGTTCATTTTTTATCCGCAATAAATCCGCCAGCAATCCGTCACCTAAATAGCTATCGCTTTTGAATGGATTGAATCGCTTTTGGAAATACAAAAATAACAATCCGACATGAAAAGCGATCCGCCGCGCATTTGAGAATAAGCCCCCAGCGTTAGGCACCACTTTTGTGAACCTCTGCTGGTGCGATTTTTTATGAAGAAAAATGTCTTTCGAATAAAATTATAAACTATAAGTTCCAAAACTAAAGTCCACGCACACACAAATTTGAGAGAACCTAGGCCTAGAACTTATAAATAAATTTATTTACTTTAAAGCTGTAGAACTGGTATTGTTGGACCTGCTTTCGCCAAAGCTCGTTAGGGAAATATGATACAGTCGCACCTTTTTGCCTAAATTGTATTGTTTTACAAAAGAATTAGCTCAGACTGTCAGTGGTTCAGGGATTGGTGTGCAGGACTACTAAACTAGGGGTTCCTCAGGTTCGATTCCCGGAAAAACACAAGTTACAAATATCAACGGAATTTATTGTTTTAGGAAAGAGCCTATTGTGATATTGAGTTACTTGTACATAACATGTATGGGCATTAGAAAGGAGTTCACAATACGCAAATTCTAGAGAAATAACTCAGTTCCGATATCGACATCGGATCGGAAACATTTAGGAAGAAAGGCAACGGCTCACTCATGGGTCATAACAACTTCTCCAAATCGAGGTCATAGTAGAAAAGTATGTATTAGGAACAGAACCAGAGAAGAACCCCATACGTTCAATAATGAGCTCTTCAACCTTATCTTGTCTTAGAAGATGCAAAAAGCAAAGCAGGTCATTCACTGGTGGGGAACAGAAATGGTAAGAATATGCCCAGAATGTTACCACGCTTGCCGTTAATCAGCCCTATCATGAATTCCGTCGTAATCGAAAATACACTACGAATTCCGAAAAATACATCATAGAATCCATTCGTAGTGGAAAATCTGCTAAGAATTTCGAAATTCGTAAAATTAGGTATCTCTGAATCCGAATGAAACGGAAAATTGACCTCTTTTTCTACGACAAGTAATTTGTGTCGGAGACGTTGGGAAAAACGATGTTTGCACAGCAATAGGTTGTGTTTTGTATAAAAAAACGAAGTATTTACCTTGTCTTTTTGTTCTTAATTTTATTTGTTACTCTAATAGGGCAAACACAACTAATAAGGCACATTCGAAGTTATTGAACACGAAAGCACACCCGGGTCAAACTCATGTTCCAACTCTTGTAATACATTTAAATGCCTATTTATTGGGCCTCCGCACACGAGACTAATTCTGCCGGCATAAAAACGGATTTGTACTATACTTCGAGCGCACACGGGAGGATTTCTGCCGGCAGAACAAACTGTATACATGAACCTCCTTTCAATGTGATAGTTTTTTTTTTTTTCAAAATTGATATTTGACTTTAAGAATTTTTAATTTTTTCAGACGAAATATTTTGAAAATTGTATATGTATTCGTTTTCTGACTTGTTCAACCGCTCAAACTTGGCAGAAAATTTTCTGCCGTTTCATTCCACTCACCTCAGTCCCCTCGCCTACAAAATCGGTTTTATGCCGGTAGAATTCATCTCGTGTGCGGAGGCCCAGAAATTTTATTTGAAATCTCTAAGCTTATTATTCTTTTTAAAACATAAAATTAATTGAATTCCCTTGGGCTGGTGAATTGGTCTATGTTTCGTTGGCAGATTGCGATGCATCTTTGTATGGTATGAGGTGGTTTATGTACCGCAATTTGGTGATCTGGGAGGTACCAGACCAGTAGAAATTATTGTGAAAGCAAGGAGCTGTGCATTTTTATTGGGAGCATCATTGTTCCGATGTGTAGGTCAAGAGATAGCAACCCGTGATGGTCCCCATGAATGTGTATGGTAAGTTTGGTGGTGTTTCTTGTTTGTGTCTCTTAGTTGTAGGGTCCAATCTCACAATGGACCTAGTATTGGTCTAAGTGTGTGGGCGTATACTGGCAGCCACTTCAACCTAGGTGAAGGATAGTTGAGTCCAAGGGTCCTAGTCTGCATTTCGTTCCGAAAGTGAAATTTTCCGAAACCGAATATTTAATACTCTCTATTTCGAAAGCGGAATGATATCTCCAAATGTCAAAGGCGGAAAATCGAAAGTGTTACACAGTACGAATGCAAAAGCGGAACGAAAAGTAATTTTGAATAGGATTGACTTTTGGAACGAAATAGAGGAGTATTTACTTGGCCCCATGAATTGCTGATAAGGGGTTTGATAATATTCCCAGAAGTTTTTGGGTGCGCGTCGATGGGTATTCGCAATTGGACTGACCAGCCCAAGTTTCCCTTCCTTTGTTCAGGATGTAAACCGTGATGCTGTGTATTTTTGTTGTTGGCACGCACTATTTCACAGTCAGCGTTTCGATAAAAATAAATGGCAAGTGAGATTGGATAGAAAAATATATTAAAAAAAAATCTGCACAAGTGCGGAAGACCCGCTCGTGACGCCTGACTGTTTTCTTCACGAGTCCCAGAAATAAGGAATGAGTGTAGTTAGGAAAACTGTATCACTGTGACTGATTACGGACTCAGTATCGTCTTTGAAAAATTATCACACCGTCCCACGAGCAAAGACCAAATTATCAAGCATTCATATCGTATTAGCAAACATCCCTTAATGACTGATATTAACAAGCTATCGGGCATTCACAATTTTTCACAGGATCAAGCGAGTTCTGCAAAGATAACCAACAAGCTAACTTGAATGCTTGATTAGTCACACTTAGCATCATGTTGTACCAGTGGCGTGGCGTGAATAATTTTAAATGGTAAGTCGAAGTGGAAAAATATCAAAATGTCAAAGGGAAGATGTGGTAGGCATACAAAACCTACAAAACCTTAGTTAATTGTTCAAAGCCATAAAATCGAAAACTCCAGGAAGAAACTAAATTAATGAAGATATTTTTTCATCTTGACTCAATAGTGCACAACTTTCATATTTCGATTTGTTCAATAAATCCAAAAAATAATGTTTGTGGAGTTTTGTGGAGGTCCAGCAAAATCAGGTACTTAATCTTTGAAACATTTCTTCAAACGTATTTAGGTACCTACGAAGATCATAGCCAGCCAAGACTCAAAACACTTGATTTCTCACTTAGCGACTTGTTTATAAACTTTATAAACACATCAGTTTGTTTATTTTTTAAAAGATACTTACAAAATTCACCAAATAACTCGGAGAAAAGCGTGTTATTTTGTTGCATAAGAAAGCGGCCTTTGAAGTTTGAACAGAGGATACTCCCCTCAGAAAATCGTTAGGTAAAAAAGGAACTGACTATGACTACATTACAGCGACAGCGCAGCGATAGGAGATACACACACAATTCAAATTCACCAAATATGTCGGCGGTAAGCGTGTTATTTTCCAGATATACTCAATTACACCACAGCGCAGCGGTAAAAGATATCTACACACAAAACCCACCAAATAACCCGCTTTTCATCGGGTTATTTTTTTGCATAAGAAAGCGGGCGTTGAACAGAGAGGATCAAACTCAGATAATCGCAAGTGTACAAAAGAGAAAGGAGACAAATTTGTTCTATCCACTGAGAGATTTTATAACCCGACATATTTCGGGTTATTTTAGCTTTGGGCTATGCTCAGAGAGTGTGGGCAGTTCTCTAATACTAATGATAATGATGGCGAAGGGTGTGTGTTTCCGTGTGTATAATGCTCAATTAAGTTGGTGGGGTCGGGGTATGTAGCTTGCGCAGATGATTAGATACATATTATTAAGTTTATCCCGTGGGTTTTATGTTGCTCGTTTTTAAGTAAACATTGTTGTGTAGCTGAACTGAAACTTTTAAAAGGTAACCCGGTAGGAATCGGGTTATATGGACGCCACGCCACTGTGTTGTACACCTAAATCAACTGAATTCTTGATAGCACCCCTATTTCGATAGGTACAATTAATTATTTGTCGTTATCTTAAGCTTTGAGGAGAATATTCTATAATAGTATATCGTCTCTTTCAGCCAGAAATCATTTACAGAGCAATCAGCTTTGTACGGCATTTACTTTCGGTCCACATCTGCTCCAAATTATTGCGATAAGCTATGGAACGTTGTATTTCAGGTGGCGAATTCTCCGCCGACGATGTTTGTGACGGTGAAAGGACACCACTCTAAAATAATAAACAAACAAAAATTGTTTAGAATTCGGAGAAACGAGAAAACCAGACAAAAATTACCTTTGCAATCTTTCGCGGATCTAGATTCATACCGAAATTCTGCATTCCTTTGGCCAATTTTGAGAGAGGACTGGTCATTGTTTTCAATTGTTTGAGAGTACCATCGGTTTGTGTGGCTCCCCCCACTGGCAATGACAGATCTCTTGGCGATGACGATCTGTTTGAGGTATCAAAAAGGAAAATAATAACAAAAACAATCCATTTTGTCAAGTAGTGTACATAAAGCTATTTATTGTTCACGACGTTTTTTTTTTATATAAAATTACAAAGCAAACATAAAAAGAAATATAACAAATCACAGAGCTAACAATAAAAGACTGACCTTGACTGTTCACCAGATGTACTCGATGCACCATCTTGAATTTTTTGGCTAGCAGCAGAGTCTTGAATGCGTATTTCAGGCGTTGGACTTCGAGTGCGCAATGGCGGAGCGTTTTCAAGGAGACCAGCAGGCAGGGTAACGTGATCGGTTACCGAGGTAATTGAAATCGTAAGAACATCTTCGGACATCTTTGCCATATTATCCTTGTCCTCGAGTTGATTGACATTAGTTTCCACTGTCTGGTCTTGACTGGGGCACATGACAATACCAACACTCGGTAGGAAGTCGTTTTCATTGAAACCTGCTTTGTCGGAAGTGGCTGCTATTGCTATCTCGGGTATTTCACATTCGATATCTGGTTCATAAATACTGTTGTCATTGTCTTCGGAATCGGAACTGGTCGCGGAGCCTTTTGGTGTGTACGGTCCTACGGAAAATATCGCTTTATCTGCTTCAATACAAGAGTCAACGGGCTGATTTTGTCGCATCACTTGGGGATTCAGTTGGGCGGTATTGTTGTTGGGCTGTGCAACAGCAGGCGATTTTCCTTTGTTGGGATTAAGACTTTGTCCTAGTTTCGAAAATTGTCCTGCGACATTACTGAATGCCTTTGAACTCATTTGAACGAGCTGCGATTCGGATAGATTGCGGGGCATTCCTTGCTGTAATTGGAAAGAGTGAAGTTGTGACATAAGTTGGGTGAACTCTAAAAGTAGAAGGTGCATTCATAGAGATGGTGCTAGGAGTTGGTGCAGGGAAATAAGTCCCCGGTAACTAGGTCCACTGAGGGACCACTGAGGGACTTAGTTCCCACCTAGTGGGAAATAAAACCACTTCCGTGAAGTGGACTTAGTTCCCATGTAAGGTGGGAAACAAATTCCGAAAACTCTGAGTGGTTTTATTTCCCTGTCAATATACCTAGTTTCGCACAAACTGCCAATCTGACAGTAAACCCAAGTAGGGGGGTTGCAGAAGTGCAGCATGCCCCCCCCATATGTACTAAACTGTTGAATGTGTACTAAGTTCCCATAAGAAAGTGGTTTTATTTCCCACTAGGTCTGAACTGAGTCCCTCAGTGGACTTAGTTCCCGGGGACTTATTCCCCTGCACCCTAGGAGTTCTATGGCAGAGAAACAGTCGTAACCCCCCGCCTACTGCCTCTGACGGAATGTTTGAAGTGTCGAGGGGAAGTTGAGTTCTATGGCAGAGAAACAGTCGTAATCCCCCGCCTACTGCTTCTGACGAAATCTTCGAAGAGTCGAGGTGAAGTTGACTGATGTAGCCAGCCCCTCCAGGTAACAGTTAGTCTTTGGGGAAGGCGAAGGAGTGAACGAAGCTGTCTAGCACCCCGCTGGTAGCCTCTGACAGTCGGTTTGTAAGGGGGGTGACTGGTACAGATTAAGGAAGAATACTTGGAGCAATCTGCTCTATTGTTTTGATTTCGAAATGGTGTCATTTTGTCTTCGGGAGAAACGGAAACGTTTACTCCCGCCTATTACCTTCAACAGCTTTTCCGTGAGCTGGTGTGGAGCAGAAACGGCAATCGACCCTAATACTACCACCGGAAAGGGTGATGGTTTGTCGAAGGGTGACCGAAAGCCCGTGTGTAGCTTCTGTCCTCACCTAACTGACATTTACTTATTAAAAGCATATTTCTCATAATCATTTGACATTTTATTTTCAATGAAATTACCTTTGGAACATCCAGCATTGGCACTTTGCTCTTTCTCCTTTGCAGCATGCCTCCAGTGACAAAGCGCACATCGCCTTTCCCGATATTATCCAGAGTAATTTTGAAGAATTCAACAATCGCCATCAGAGATTCTGCAAACACAATCATATTTCAATTGCAATGTTATTTATCAAATTTCCAAGACACTTACCCATAACTTCCTCTTGAGTTTTTATTACAACTGCAACATTATTGAAGAATCGAATATTTGCCGATCGGAACATGTGGAAATATCCATCTGTACCATCAACCATATAATTCAATCGCAAACAAAGTAATGCTGGTGCTGTTCCTTGGAAGATTTTCGTCTGCTGATACATGCCCAGCTCGATCAACGTCATATTCTGTAGAAGAACCTTCTCGAAGCGAACAATTTTATCCAAATGAGAATCATATTCGGCAACAATGTAGCAATCATCGGTTAACAAAAGAATTGTATCCACTTCCGTTTCGTTTATATCCCCAGAGCTAATGGAATAAAATCATAAAATACTCTTAAAAGGACTCCCCAGCTTCCGAGATGCTCACCTTGGATCAGCGTCAATTAAACCCCACGATCCAATGGGATACTGTGCCGCACCCAATAGCATTCTACGGCAATCTTCCACAAGCAACTTTGCGTGCTCTGCACCTTCCAAAGCATCGTTGTCGTCGGGGGCCTGTTGGCCCCCCAAGGCGTTTAAAGATTCCGCCGACACCTGATTACCAAGCATCAAATCGATTGTTGCCTGCCGATACGAGTCCTTGAAGCGTGCCAAATAGTAACTGCAAGAAAGATGACGAAAATGAGCATTTTCTCATGGAACTGAGCAATGCGACCGCATAAACATAAAAATAATAATGTGTACTTAGGGCCAATATGAAACTAAGAAAACGTGTTAAAATAAAAGTGCGGACCTTGTGTATACTAGATTTTCCAATAGTTTCAACTCAGGACCAAGAACGCCAGCATGATAATAGCCATGTATTGGCGCTGGCGTCGATGGGATCAAGGCGGTCTTTGCTACTTGCAATATGGTATCAAATATTTCATCCTCTTTCAACTGATCGGCTGCCGTCAGTTTGCCTTGCATTAGGTCAATAATGCTCTGCCGAAATGAATCCGCAAATGTTTGAATGAGGAAACTACAAACAAAAATTTATCGGATTTATTCGGTTTGCAATGATTGTCGAAGAAGAGAATTTTTTTTTTTTTTTTTGTATTAAGCGAAAGAGATTCATGCCAACTTTGTTCTTTTGGTTTTTTAATTGTTAAATAAAAAAATTCTAAATTTTAATGTATTTACAATATTTTTTGTTAATAATAAAGCATTACACTCAAAACTACGTAAATAAAATACTTAACATCATACATAATAAGTTATATATTTGTTAGTAGTCCATCTCCATGCAAATGAGGAGTATGAAACGGCATAAGAAGTCAGGCGAGTACAAATCTTGCCATATTGTTCTTATACAGATTGTCAACAGCCCACCTAGAGTATAAATCTGGGCTATAAATTTTTCATTCACAATATACACGGTCAGGGCCCTATTTCATACACATTGACAGGTGACAATTTTACAAATTTGTCGCACTTGTCTGACAAAAGTTCATTTCGTAAAATATTGACAGGTGACATAATTGTCTGTTAAATACAACGACAAATTTATCAAGGCTATTTTGTCATTGTCATATTTTGACAAATTTGTCCTGACAATTTTTTCATAGTTATAGATATTTTGACAAATTTGTCGTGAGAGTGATTCCTTTTTGCGTCCACCAATTTGTCCACCAATTTTTTAACAAAATATGCTTCGGTGCTGTTTTCCGAACATGCAGCTTTTTCTTAAATTTGAAATCACTTAATGGAATAAAATATTATTATTTATTTTTTTTTTAAGTGTCAAGTGCGTACCTACTCCACGAAATTAGATTTAAGATTCTTTATCAATTCCGCTTGAAGAAATAAGGTTCGTTCGTGTACTTTCAGCATAGAAAAATGAAAAATGTCAAATCTCAAAAATCGAGAGAGAAATTTCTCAATTTACAGAGAAGACCGGTTTTCTTACAAAAAGTTTAAGAAATGTCATTTCGACATTCGTAAAATAATCGTTAACGGCAGAATCTACAAAATAAGTTGGATTTGAATTTTTTATAAGCTAAAACACCTTTAAACCTACCATTTTGAATGCGCTGATAAGTTCTAGGAGAACATTCAATTACAACTTCTTCCTCCGACATCGTTGAAGACGAAAAAATAGAGTTTTATTTGTGACTTTTGAGCTGTCACTTAGATGACAGTTTTCATTTTTCAGTAAGTCGAAATTCAGCGAGTAGAAAATTACGAAAAAATGAAAAGAGGGGAAATGGATTTCTCTCTCATTTTTTTTCAATTTAATCAGTACGTGGTCGCATTCGCTCAGTTTCTTAGCAAATTTTTAATAATTTTACGTTTGCAAAAACGAACAAACCTATAATAATACTTAGCATTTTATGTAAATCATACTTGTCACTTCACTATCAATAATTGACGGAAACTCAAACTCCTGTCGGAATTGTCAATTACATACTGACAAAATTGTCAATTGTAAAATTTTATCTGTCCCATAAAAAAATTGTCAGTACACATTTATCAGAGAATTCATGACAATTCTCGAAAAATTCCTGACAATTCATTGCCCGCGTTCCATTAACCCGCTAGATGACTAGCGGCATGCCAAACTCCATACAAAAAAAATTGACATTTCACAATATGTGCTAGAGTTCTAGCGCAAATGCTGAAATGTCAGTTTTTTTTTATAATATGGAGTTTGGCATGCCGCTAGTCATCTAGCGGTCAATGGAACGCGGGCATTGTCATGACAATTTTTTTTATGAAACCAAAATTTGACAATCTGCTATTTTCCGACAATTCTACAAGATTGTCTAATTATTTATGAAGAAATTTGAGGCACGAGTACGATAACTACGGGGCCAATAATTGTTAGCGGTATTTTGTAGAGGGGTTAAATACAAGAGTTTTTTACTATGGGAAGGGGAGTCTATTTCGCTCCATTTAGGCGGGAGGGGCAATTTAAAAATGAAAAAGAAAAAACTGAAAAACAATGAAAACACTTACAATAAAGGACTTTAGGATTTTTGGAAGCCAGGAATCTGTTCTTTGATATTATTTTTAAATCAAGGTACACTTCGCGTCAACTTCACAAAACTTTTGAAGGTGCATTGTGCATTTTTTCCAAACATTGTTCGTAAATGTATCATATGATGGTGATTACTGTTTGTCCATGATGTTGAAAAAAGAAATCAGAAAGAATAATTCCAAAAGTGCCGCTATTTTTTCTCTGGCACTCTTGCAAAGCGTTCGATATGAAAAAATGCTGATTTTTTTTTGCGTCAACTGAATAGACACAAGGTCATCAGGCCCTCAGCAGCGTTGCCGAAGAGGCACAATTGTGCCATTTTGGCACCCTACAGTCCGATTGGCACCTTGGCACCTTCAGTTCTCATTTGGCACCTTATGAGCTTGATACATTTTAATACATAATATTAAAAAAAGCATTTCTTAAAATGTTTAAAAGTGATGAGAGTGCAAGTCATTTTCTCTTTCATCTGCGAACACTTATTTCATATTAATCGTAATGATACTAATGCGAAATTATATGTTTCTTGTGTTTTTAAATATCTCTCTGCCGTTGGAGGGCTGGTGGCACCCAGTTGGCACCTTTGGTTAACGTCAATGGCACCTAAGAAAATTTTTTTGCGGCAACGCTGCTCAGGGCTTCATTGTTTATGAACGTTTTGAGGAAATTGACACATTAGATCAACAGTTGAAGCGTTTTAAGCGAAATTTAATTGTTGGACTGAAATTCAAATAAAAATGGGTAGATCAAAATCTCAAAAAATGATCTATTAAGAGATCAAGGACTAATCGGGCTCGGGCATGTTATAGCGAACAAAATTAAACGAAGTTTTAGTGTGATCAATTCTTACTTAAGAAATAAAGAAAGGAGGTAAAAAAACAACGACAGCAGTTGTTCTAAGAACAATTTTGAGATGTGCTTCCAATTCTTGTGACTCTGCGGTAAAAATAAAAGAGAAAGCCGGTGTAAGTGCAATGGTTTCAACAGTTCTAAGAGTAATCAACAGTGCCAATCATTTAAAACGAATAAAAATTTAAAAGAAACCATTATTTAACGAGCAACGGAAATGTATGCGATTAGAATTCTGTAGACTCCATATGAGTTGGAAAAATGAATGGCGTCACTTGTTTTTTTTTTCGAATTAGAGGAAGTTTAATTTTGATGTCCCTGATGGGTTTAATTATTATTTCCACGATGTGAGCAAAGATGAACGTTTTTTAGCGCGGCATCATAGTCGAGAAGGTGATGTTATGGTATAGGGAGCAGTTAGCTATTACGGCACTGTTGAGCTTGAGTTCTAAACCTAAAAAATTACTGCAGTAAGTTATAAAGGAAATCTGGAAAAACATTTTCCTAAAATTTTCAGACATTTTTGGAACCTAAAATTTGACTTTTCAGCAGGACAACGCCCCAATCCACACGACGCGTATAGTAAAAAATTGGATAGACAAGCAAAATCTGGAGATCCTTCAATGGCCGCCGTTCTTTCCTGATCTGAACTTATCGAAAATGTTTGGGGATGGTCAGTACGAAACGTTTATGAGTCTGGCCGTCAGTTAGAGGTCAGAGAATCCCATTAAATTAGCATGGAGGGAAATTTGGCTGGACTACTCTAAGATTCCATGCTGGATCGAATTTATGAAGTCATAACCGCTAAAGGCGGGAAGTACCCAATACTAAAATTACCAAATAAAAAACAGTTTTAAGAAATACTTGTTTCACTTCATTCCATTAACTTTTATTTCCAATTTCAATATTTGTGTCTATTCAGTTGGCGCAAAAAAAATCAGCATTTTTTCATATGAATCGCTTTGAAAGAGAGCCAGAGAAAAAATAACAGTACTTTTGGAATTGTTCTTTCTGTTTCCTTTTCTCAACATCATAAGTAAACAGTAACCATGATCAAATGATACATTTACGAACAATGTTTGGAAAAAATGCACAATGTACCTTAGAAAATGTTTGTGCTTATTCAGTTGACGCGAAGTGTATATCTGTTAATGGTTTTTGAAAAAAATGCTTTCAACCTGAAATTGAAGGAAAAAAATAAAAAAAAAAGTTGTATGCTGATTTTTTTCAATATTGAGAAAATACATACTTAATTTTTTTGTAGTTTTTACTGCCTAAATCAATTTTTAATCGAACACTGAAAACCACATTGATTTATGTCCTCTAATTTTTGAGAAAATTCGAAATTACTTTGAATGACGCTCCGCTTAGAGTACAAATTATTACCCTTCCGCCTTAAAATTCGTATACAACCCCCCTGCTTGAGGTCACTGTTGGATTTTGGGATGGGTGCAAGGCAAACTTTCTTTAAATTATATTAGTTTACCCAATGTCAACAACATTCTTCAGCTACAGTCTCTGGCCTGTAATTTCACATTGGCAGACACAATTTTGCTGATTTGCATTTTAGACAATTTAGAACAGATTCCTGGCTTTGAAAAATACTATAATTCTTTGTTTTAACTGTTGCCCCCCTCCCATAGTAAAAAGTACTTGTATTTAACCCCTCTTCCAAATACCGTTATCAATTTTTGGCGCCGTAGTTATCGTACTCTCCCCAAATTTGACAATTGTCGATTTGTCAGTTTACAAATTGTCACCTGTCGCAATTGTCAATTTTTAATCAATCAATTTTTAATCAAATTCTCCAAACTATCGGAAATTATGGAAAAACTATTTTTTTTTAGTTTTAGTTTAGTTTTTATTAAATCAGTATTGTTTTATCAAAAATAAATAGAAAAACTATATTTTACAAAAAGAGGAAAAATACTGTTCTTCATAACAATGGAAGAAGTCTTGGATATGCACATCGGGTATGGCTGCTCATATCCCGAAGTGGGTTACTGGTGCCGGTAACTCGACCTTTTGTGCAAGTGATATAAAATAGAACTGCTCTTCCAGGTTAGGGCTAGAGCACAAGGGTATCTCCTCTACCACGTAAAAAAACAAGTGGAACAATTAAAAGTCCAATTAACGACTACAGACAACGCGCGGTACTAATAATCATTTTTAGTGGCCAGGCTAACTTTTACGAAGTCACAAAAATGATTACTGGTAAGGCCCAACGACTTTCGGATGTGCAAGTTGAATTATCGTACACTGAATAGATCACGCAAAGCATAAAAATACGTAGAGGCTCTAAATTCCATCTAGTCTAAGGCCGTGTTGGTACGATACTTTATATTGTAAGTATAGTAGCTAGTTTAAAGGGCCGGTTTGCTCATCCTTTGTTAACTTTAATCGACGTTTATTTGTGGTCAGATCACGTAAAATGAAAATGATCGAACTACATCGTTTCGACTTCATTTTATTTTACGTGATCTTACCCCTGTTTATTCAGTCAAATTTTAACCAGAGAATCTATTGTCTTGTTAGTTAACCTGAGAATTTAATAAGCAGCCGGTTAACGGCATTTAACCAATGCTTGCAATGTTGCGGCTGTGATACGTATGTGCTGAAAACACACATGTTAAGTTAAATTTCAAAAAAATATATACATATATTAATAAAATACATACTGAAAAACAAAAAATTTTAATCATAGATTAGTTCTAGCAAGTAAATTGACAAATAAACTGGATCGATTTATCGCAAATCTATGGTTTGGTCACCGAAGTGAAAAATGAGTTAACAAACACTCTTTGGTTACCATAGATAAATATTCATAGGTTAAACCAAATCTATAGTAATCTAACCGCAGATTTAACCAGCTCCAAACAAAACGGCCCTTAGTCCTAACTGACTTTGCTGCGGAGAAATATGTATAGGAAGGTTTCCAATCTCAATATTCACAAGGGGAAGTGCGGCTGCCTGCGTCAGCTAAAGGTCCATATTGCGATCGTGTGTACCGATGTCAATAGGTAACGCAGAACATTAGTAGCAACTTTCCCCAAAAGCCATACTCAACGCCACGACTGATTTGCCACGAAATCCATGGTTACTTGCCTAGCATTTTAATATAAATGACTTTGTGCACAGCATATACAATACACCAACTCATGGCCTGATGAATGCAACCTCAGCATCGTTTGTCCGATTCACGAAAAAGGACAGCCCTGCAAGCCCTTCGTAAATAATCTGATTAGTCACCTATCAGTGCGGTTTTAGGACAGGAAATTCCATCGTCGATCATCAAACGTTGACAGTTTGAGAGATAGTGAGAAAACTGAAGTTGAAAAGACAATGGATTAGACAAAATGTTTTAACGTGACTTATCAAAACAACAATACGAGTATACATTTTTTTTATATAATTCAGTAGTGCTCAGGGGGTTTTTGTTTTCTTAAAATGCTAATGCGCAGCACGAGTGGAAGGGTGAATAGGGAGGATTTTTGATTCATTTTCATCACTTCTTACCTCCGTCTTCCCAATCACTGTCTGTTCCAGGCGGAAATCAAGGCGATCAAGGAGGCCCTATCATGGCTACAGTATAATGTAATATCCGCAAAGGATATCGTTATATTACCGATAGTCAAGTCGCGATTAAATCTTTGGACTCTGTCATCTTTAAGTCCAAAACCGTCCTCAATTGCCGCTTATCTCTTAACGAGATGACGGAACAATTCAAAATTCACCTTATATGGGTGCCGGGCCTTAGGGAAATTCCAGGGAATTGCAAGGCCGACGAACTCGCTAGGCATGGCACAACTTTGTCGATTCTACCTGAAAAGGAGAATTTCTATATGCCTCCGCTACTTATAAACTCTTAATTAAACAAAAATAACAAGGCGAAACAGAAAGACGTGCTTCGTTGTCGACAGCTGGACAATTGTTTTTCAGAAACAAAATTTTATTGTTGTTAGGTACTGGCGGGTGGGCGGAGCCTTGTCTAATTTTGAAATCCCTACCAAATCTGTCCGTCTGTGTCGGTTAGAAAAAGGTCAAAAGGATATAGACAGGGCGATGCGATGTCATGTGATTTTTTTTCACGTGCGTCGTACTTGTTCTCCATGAGGGCTTATTAAAACACTATAGTTATCCGCCCTAATGTAATTATTGTTACTTTAAAGAAATTGTAAAGAGTTAGACACAATATAGGACAGATAATTGGTATCGTATATACCTACTCATAATAGTTTCTAAATAATGAATTTAATTTAATTAAGCATCTGCATTACTGAAATTTTGTTAAAGGGGGGAAATTGTTAAGTTCACTACTAAGTACAATCTGTATATATGTACCTAAGTGTCAACACTGATGTTTGTTATCGATTGTATTTTGATGATCTGGCCACCCTTTTCCGGTCATGCTCCTTCTTATGCCTCTATTATGATTGTCGATTGTGATTGATATTTGTCGATTTGACAGTCGCTTGAAGTCCAGATTTTGGGCTGGAGCTGGAGGCATTATCGGACCATTCTTCTTCGAAAATTCGGCTGGTCAGGCAGTAACAATTAATGGTGTTCGTTATCGTGACATGCTAACCCTATTTTTAGTGCCTCAATTACAAGATATGGATGTGACTAACATGTGGTTTCAACAAGACGGTGCCAAACTGCCAATTCCATACAGCTAGAAAAACAATTCAATTACTGCATGAGCCATTTCCTAATCCTAATCGTGTAAAAGCAAACGGTCTATGCAAACAAGCCCACGACCACCAACGCCTTAAAAGAGAAATTGGGAGGCGTATAAATAAAATTCAGCCACATTTATGCGAAACGGTCATAAGAAAATTCAATAAAAGAGTACGTACTTGCCAGCAAAGCCATGGCGGCCTTTTATCCGATGTGCTATTCCATACATACCTTACCTACCCCGAATCTTCATACTCTGAATCGATAAAAAATTTAAGCTTTCTAATTAAAAATCTTTATTTTCTATCAAAATTACATTTTGCGTGAATTATGGGTCACCCTTTCTATATACTTTCGGATGTTTGTCAGACGATCGCAGTGGGAAAAACCTCAAAATGTAATTTATGTTTTTCCGGGGATCGTACACAGAATTTCAGCACACTAAGCAGTAAGCCACATAAAAAGAAGTTTAGTGCTGACAAATCGGATGATCTTACGATCTAGTGAAAATCGCCAAAACGCGCTATCGCAAGGCCGGAAACGCCTGCATACTGCACCAAAACTGGCAAATTTTGTTTGCTCACGTATCCACATAGGTCACTAATAATTATTACTTTTAACGTTAAATCGTCCACTTGATCGCAACGTTGTTTGAGATTTGTGATGATGTCATCCGATGGACTATCTGCACTTTCTAAGGTAACATCGTCCCAAAATGTGACGCAGAAACGTGCGTGAAATATTGCTGGCACGTCGTCTGGTAGATGTCTACAGAGTTTCAACGTCATCTTTAGCCACGGCAGCGATATTGGTAAGAGCCATTCCAAGGCTTAACGCCGCACTGAACAACCAGTGGGAACTAGTTGTAACCGAGTGGCCAGGAAAGCAGACACGAAATGCACGTTGCGCCAAAATTACTGACAAATTGTTTATCAAAAACTTCGTGACGGTATAGGGTTCCGTTGCTTATTCAAACAAAATCTATTTTTTGAGTAGGAAGCGAGGAGTAACAACGATTTTCGATTGTTGGGCTTGGTCCTGACAAATTTCTGTTGAGAAATTATTGTCGAATTAATTTTGTTTGCTTCACAAATGTCAATTCGATGGCATTCGACTCCAATTCTAAAATCTATGGCAGTTTCTGATAGGGTCAATCATACTCATACATTAGGTCTGTTCCTTATGTAAAAGTGGAAAAGACTCTCAAAATGACAGTGGTGGGGATAAATTCTCTCTCAAAGAAAAAAACTTAGGAACACGTTAGGGAACGCTTTTGTAGTAATCATGAAAAATGTTTCTTTTTATAAATTGCATGGGAGTATAAATCGAAGTACTATGTGGAAGAGTTTCTACTAACTAAACTACAAGCATTCGAGAAGAGAAAAAGCTACCCCGCCTTCTGATACCATTTTTATACCAATTAATTTTTCATAACGCAGCAGATGCAAATAGTCGGTTACACGCGCATGCCAAATAGGACAACAATTTTCAAATCATCGGCCAGTCAATTTTCAGGCGACTGACAGTTGTTTAAATTCTTACTCAAAGAAATTTGTTGAGTAAAAACTAGCAAGATTCTCAGTGGAGGGGTATTATCTTGCTCTCTCGAAGCAGCTCTCTTTTACGAATTTTTCAAGTTAGGGAAAGACATAGAGTAAAAATGCGTAAAAATTCGTAAGATTTAAAAGTAAAGGAACAGACCTATAGAGTAAAAATTCGTAAGATTTAAAAGTAAAGGAATGAAATAAATTCGTTAGGTAGGTACTTTCTCAATGAATTCATACGAACAAAAACTCTTTACATCACTGAGTTAAATAACGAAAAAAAAAAAACTGAGTTAATGTAGGTTTAAAGTTTCTAAAATTTGTGAACTAAAATTTATACAAATTTTGAAAAAAAAAAAAAAAAATGAATGGGAAATTTAATTGGAAGCAAACATACTAAGAAAATGATTTACAATAACTAGCAACTTACCGGTTAGCAGAGTTCATTCCATCTTTAACCATGCCAGCTAATTTCCTTTCGCCAGTACGCGTGTAGTCACCCTGAAATATGCTATAGCTAAAGTACATATCGGAACTGAAGGGAACATTATATAATATAACTGAGGAAATGTGCGCTAGTGCGAATCCATAATATTCAAATTCTAATATGTATTTTATTCATGAGCGAAAGGAAGGGTTATAATCGAGCCCTCCAAGATCTCTTCTATAACAATTTGCTTATATGTTTTTTAATTATGTTTACAGACGCGAAATGCAACTTTCAAAGGGACTGCTGCTATCTAGATACATATTCCGGCTCAATCGTGTCATTAACAAACGCCTTTGCAGACAAAGAATCAAGAAGACATAGTTACTACTGTCTCACAACAGAATTAGCAGTGGATCGGTCAACCATTTCGAAATACACGAAGCAATGGGACGCGCCACCAAATGTAATATAATAAGAAATAAATGGCGCAGACTAACAGAGGAGTCACTGCATTTGGGAAAGGATTAGAAAAAACTGAGGCATATTGCCCGAAACACCACATTGTTTTTGTAGAGCCGATATGACCAACAATATCAAATCGAACACATTTAATTACGTTTATTGTAAAACAAAAGAAAGAAATGAATACGAACCTTCAAAGCATTAGTTCCAGCATATTGCCGACTTATAATATCACCATTGTTCGCCCACAGCACCATAAATGGTACTTTCAATTGTTCAGGTATCGGAGTATACGGTGGCGATAGTCCCAATTTCACTAGTTGCGATTCCAGCACAGCTTTTCCAACAGCAGTTTGTACAACATTCGTTCGATCAAGGCAATCCATACAATTTATACGAAATACTGATTTCTGATTGCAAATAACTCCACGAATATCACGCCAATGGAACCCCATTGCCCCAGCTTCCGGAGCAAGTGCTTCCACCAAAGCTGACACATTTTCAAATCGCATTCCTCGACTAGGTAACAAATATAAAATACAAAATCTATTGCGGACACAATTTATGTGATTTTCAATCTACCAGTAATCATGAAAGTCAAATGTAACATAAATCAGTTGATCGTTGTTGTATCGCATCACATGTTTGGCGAAGGCATCTCCGATAATTTTCTCCTTCCCACTTTGTTCAACTAAATTGACTATGCACACACCTTCGTAAATGGAGAGCTCTTTAGCGAAGTGTTTCTCAAAGGCCTCTTGGGTTTCCGCTTCACCTAGAATAGTAGAAAAGTGGTTATATTGGTTATTGTTGGGGTTAAACTTATAATAAAACTCTCACCTCTGTCGAGTCGTGGAGGAGGCCGGTATTTGTAGCCAGGTTGGCTCCAATAAATCGGTATCGAACCACGTACTTGAGTGAAAGACAGTTGATGATGACGAAATGAGAGTATTTGTTCGGTTTCGACGTAGTTAGCACAGTTGCCGATATCATCGACACCACGACGTTTGTATCTGTCAATTGGAATTTCATTAATAAAGTGGTTAATTGTAATTGGATGATGTTACCTGGTACCAGCGCGATGACGCGATCTCCGTGATACTAAAGCTAGGGTGAAACATTCGTTTCCAATCACACATTGTTCTACTTGTACAAATCCCTGAATTATCGGCAGAATCCATGTTTTGTCCTGCAAAATATTTAAAAAGTAGGTATATAAATCGCGCCACAAAATGTAAAACTATTTTAAAAATAATATTTTTCGCTCCACAATAAATCAGATGATGTTCAGTATGTTTTCTATCTACTTAAAGCTGCCTCCACTTGTTGGAAGTTGGACAAGGAGTTCACGTTTGAATTATTTCGAGTAGAATTGCCAATCGGTCTTTGGAATAGAGGGAGGAGACAATAATTGGTCTAAATACCTTGGGAAAAGTCTGAGGATTTGTCGCATTTTGATATAAAAACCTGTGGAGTGCAGACGAATTTCAGGTTGCTACTGAAAATTGGTTCTAACCAAGGGATCAACTAAATTATCAGCATCTAGTGGCATTCCTCTATCTATAATAAATAAACTCAGAAAATCCTACAAATAAACAAAAACAGGCATTTCACTCTTGTCGGCGTTGTCGCCAGACATAATATGCAGAAAAATATCATACCAAGAAAATGAGAATCACCATGTGCAGAGGACACGGTAACGATGAGGTACATGAGGACACTCCACACTATTGTTGCTACTGCCCAGACCTCTATTACATCAGAAATAGAAACATTGGAAAATATTTATTCGAGTATTTAGTAGAACTTTCCGATAGGTCCATAATTAACCTAATTAAAATTGTAAATGCCTCGTGATGGCTTGCCAATTCGTAGAATTTCATAGGTTTATCTACTGCAGGAGTCATAAACATAATAACATTGTACATTTAACTAGGTGTACTTGTCGATAAACATCGAGTAAACTGTGCGTCTAGGCAGATGTGGTGATTCGTCTACTGATGAGCCCACCCCCCACATCGGGGCGAAACGCATTCTGGAGCATTATGCCACACATTATCAATATAATAGTGTGCAAATTTTATTCTATCAGGATCGACTTACATGGCAGAAAAATTGTAGCGGCTGGCGCAGTGTATATTGCGGTTGTTAACAATTTTCTCCAGTGGGTGACGGGTATTACCTGGACAGTGAGGGTTTAGGAGAAGATCTAGGACACAGTATTGCATGTATTATATTTATTAAAAATGATTTATTTATATCAGACCACACGCTTAGTACCCTAGCACACTAACCACTGAGCCGCTGCAATCAAGTTGCTAAAAAGTTTCAGGCGTTTCCATAATTATGGCGGCAATTGTACCTATACGGCCTGTTGAGACTGATTCGTGTAATTGGCGCATCTCAGACTTTTCCCCTTTTTATATTAACTAGACTAGATATGGCAAAACTAATGATGCAAAGCCAATTATGACTATGAAAAGTTACCGAGTAGTAGGCTTTGTCCCCAAACTGAAATGTTGATTTTATTTTACAGTTTTCTAACCATCAGTCAGAACTAATTCGATAACAGTATTGTGTTCAACTGTGACGAACCTTTTTCATGTACTTTTCGAGAAAGCTAGCTAACTAGCTAAAAGTAAAAGTAATAATTTAAAAGCTCTTCAAAGCCATTCAAATCTAGGGGGCGAACTTGTAGCTGAATATTTTAAGAGCCAATGTCACGCCAATATGCAAATATTGGAAAAAAAAAAATAAAACAGATGTCTCCTTTCCGTAATGTTTGTACTATCATTTGCATGACAAGTACCCATAACAATTGCTATGTTTCAATATTCCTAAAGGGCTTACCTACTTACGTGAACCAGAAGAACTTACATTTAGCTTAATTATCTCCGACAGCATGTGCATATTCCAGAAGAATCGTTCATCACGAACGTTCTCCTCATTCTGTCGTTGCAAATTGTTTGTAATGTCGCTTTCGAAACAAAAATAGAAACTATCCGAATCGTCAAAGACCTTATGCAGCTCCTCAGTGATGCGTTTCTCAATACGGGTGGGATCTCGAATGCCAACAGATGATTTGACTTGATTCGAAGCTATAGCCGCTGCCTGTTGTGTTGTCGTCTTGATGGTTGAACCAGCACTCTTAAAAGCACCCCAGGTTTTATTCATCAACTGATTGCCCTCGAATATCTTTGGCTTATGAGTGGGAGTAGTGGAGCTTCTAAAAACAACAAAAAAAAAACAACAGTGCTATCATTTTAAAACGCAGTTCAAGTGTGTACTTACTTATTTTGGTTATGTCGTGTGCAGGATGTAAGTATGGTGTCTGGATCGTCCGAACTTAAAATACAAATACTCTTTATCTTATATACCAAATGCGGTGGATACAGTACTCCGACAGGGGTAGCCTCTTTAACTATCACTAGATGTGGCTCATAGACGCCAGGTAAGGATATGACACCAACTATGCCGTGAGTGATGCCAATGCACTCGATATCATCGACCGATGATAAATCCCATCCTGAAAAGAATCCAATAAACACACAATTTAATTCAGCCCAAGAGATTGTGAAACCATGTCAATGGCATATTCATAACAAGTACGCCAGTGCCATTAGCAAGGACATGCAATACAAAGTCAACGTTGTTGGTAGTTTCCGCAACGGAAGGAATGGCGTTGTGAGGGTGTGTTGGACGTTTAAGGAAATTTTTTCATTCAAAGGCAGCCAACTTTAATTGCTTAGGCATTCAGGTAAAAAGGGAGGTAGTGTTTTTCCTTTTTCATCGCTCAGCTATGTTAAACACAGTTTGGTGAATATCGAATGAACTTTTACGGTCCCTAGGTAATTTGTTTAATGATTAAATATCCTGACATAGTTATCAGGAGGTATAATGATGTACTTAACAGCCATTAGGTATTCTTTGCCCTCGGTTTACCTCTCTGACTTTCGAATAATGTTGATTTTTTATGCTGGGGTTATTTCACTTGTTTAGCAAAGCGAAAGTCGGAAAATATGATGGATGAAGGTTTCATGGTCATACAGGATGAGATCAAGGTCAAGTGGTGCAAACGAATTTTCTCTTGACAGACGAGTATATTTTATAAAAAATACAATTTGAAGCATGGTATGGAAATAAGTGAAGAGTTTAGTTTTTGCTTTAATTAGGTTCATCACGGCGTCCACCAGGGGTACCAGAACTTGGTATTACTCAATGAATTATGTTTTATCAACACTCACTAATGTCCATTCACTTACATAGCCATCTTAGTCGACTGATTAGAATTTTTATTATCTGGTCGATGTCGCTACTAAATCTTCTTTCCAAATCACGTCAAGAAGATGCGTTCAAAATGAAAAAGGCTATATTTTCCCGTTTTCGCTAATGTCCATGCTTCTGTCCCATATAGTAATACTGGGATGAACAGGTTCTTACATAGACCTTCCTTAGTGTTTTTTTTTTTATAAGGCCTTACTACTCTTCTTTGGACAAAGAAGCAGCGATTGTCAAGCGTACTCCTTCGCTTGATTTCTGATGTGATGTGACGCCATTTTCTGGGTTTATAGCGGAGCCGATTTAGATAAAGTCCCTAACTACTTCAATTTTATAGTTATCTACAAGGTGGCGCAAAAATAACCTTCCGATGTTTTTTGGCTGTAATTTAAAAAAAAAATGAAAAACTTTGATTATTCTTGTGGATTATTTTTATTTGGTCTTTTAATTTTTTTTACATCAAGTCGAGAATATGATGTCATGTAAATGGCCGCCGCCACAGTTGATTGTCATTTGAGCCCTTTTTATGGCATTTTCCATCACTTTGGCCAAAACTTCCGGCGATAGGTCCTCACATTCTTGACGGATATTGTCTTTAAGAGCTGCAAGAGTCTGAGGCTTGTTGACATAAACCCGCGACTTCAAAAAGCCCCACAAAAAGAAGTCTGGAGCGGTCAAATCAGGCGATCTTGCTGGCCAGTGCAAATCGCCAAAACGGGAGATTAGGCGCCCGGGAAATGCATCCTTCAGCATATCGGTTGTGGCACGTGCAGTGTGTGCCGTTGCACCGTCCTGTTGGAACCACATGTTTTCCAATCCCAATTCATCAAGTTGCGGCAAAAAGAACTCGTTGATCATTGCTCTGTAGCGCTCACCATTCACAGGTCGATGTCAACGGCGCTTCCATGACATTCGGCTACAGCAGCAATATTCTCTGCAGAACGGATACTCCGGGGTCTGCCACGCCTGGCAGCATCTCGTGTTGTGCCAGTCTCTTCGAGGCGAGCGGCTAAACGTCGCAGTGTTTCACCAGTAGGCGTTGGGCGGCTAGGAAATCTGCGACGAAATTCACGTTGTGCCAAAGTCACCGACCGATTATTGCTCAAATAAATAGTCACCAATATTCCGCGTTCTGGAGCAGTGTAGCGTAACATTGTTTATTAACGTGTATTTCGCATGTGTTTACTACACAAATGTCAAAACAGAACTGACATTAGGGGCCAATCGCAAAATTTATAGCATTTTCTGATAGGAGGATTACTTTTGCGCCACCTTGTATTATAACGTTCCACCCGATTTGTCGATGTGTTGTGTCCTTTCTTATTGCCATGATAGGTTCTTCTTACCCTTTGGTAAAACTTCTGATAATTGTTCCTAGTTCCTATATTTGCTTGATCAAGCTCTTCTCGTGCTCTTTCTTTTTCGTCCTGAGAGGCCAACTTTTAGCCTGAGTCCATTTCGAGACGAGTTCTCATGTAGACTATGCTTTCCGGCTGTACTACAAAAGATGTCCTCCTTGTCTATTATTACGTTAAAATCATTTCAAACGGTTTTATTGTCGTACTTAGCACATTGATGATGCCGAGGAGTTCGCGCCCCGAACCGATGGCATCCCGAATATGGTACTCTAAACCAAAAAAATATCAGATCTCTAGGGTTTTTCTAAACCATGGAAACAACATCGTTTTTTGTTACCAAAAGGAAAAAAGGCACCAAAAGAACCATCAAGGCCAATATATAAATACAACGGGAAAAATCTTACAACGTATCATGTACGGCAGACTGCTCGAGGTGCCAGAAGATAAGGGGCCTTGTCAGACCACCAGTATAGATTTAGAAAATCGCGTTCTACCGTCAATGCCATAAAGGCGGTAGGTACAGCAGCTGAAGCAGAACTGAGGAGAAGATGGAGAGGTGGAACAAAGAAATACTGAGCGGTTGTGACACTTGAAGTTTTTTTTTTTTTTTTTAAATCTCTGACTTGCCGGAGCATTACGATGCACGTCAACCTAAAAGATCTATTGTGTTTGCCGTCTTAGTAGCGCTTCTACTTTCCTAATGTAGCTGATAATACATTCAGCAGAGGATTTCCTTAGTTCTTCGGTACTTATTATTTCCCTGAAGAATGATTTCCTTCTTATACCACAAAGGGCCAGGCATTCACATATGATGTGTACGGCTGTTTCGTCTTCTTCTAGACATAGTCTGCACTCCGGTGAGTCGACTAATTGCATTTTATTTAGGTGATATCGCAGACCGTGGTGACCCGTTAGGTAGCCTATACTAAGTTTTGGCCTGTCTTAGGCTTGGGATGTTCTCCCAGTATGAAATACATTTGTTTTGTTCCCAGCTTTTTATGGCCAGATTTATAGTTGATTTGGGGATTGCACAGAAGGATTCAGGTCCAACGAAGGGGGTTTCCGAGCCTTTTCTGGCTAGTTCATCAGCTTTTTCGTTACCTTCAACGTTCAACCCCCTTGTGTCCGGGGACCCACCATAATCTGGTTTTGTTCCAGGAACTAAGTGTTTGGAGGGAGTTGAAGCAGTGTAGTACTGATTTGAAGTCAATAATGTGTGAGCTAAGCGCTTTTATAGCTGCTTGACTGTCCGTAAATATATGGATGTTAGTGCCTTTAATACCTGAATTGTATATAAGGTTTGCGCATTATTTAATGGCATGGAGCTCTGCTTGAAATACACTGGGGCTTTTTCCCATGGGTATTGAGACGTTCCGATTTGGTCCGTGAATACCAACTCCTACCCCCGAGTCCATTTTAGAACCATCCGTATACCACTTTAGGCCGTTTTGGCAGTTTGGTGGGTTATTGCTAACCCATGCTTCTCTGGTTGTGATCTCCGTTGAAAATCTTTTGTTGAAGCATAGTGTCTTTGGTAAGCGGTCTGTAACCGCAGATTATGTCAAGTTCTGGGAGTTCGGAAAGTAGTTCAATTAGTTCTGGGTATTCGCTAATATTTAACTTTTCCGCTTGTGTCAAACTTGCTGAGGTGCGAATTGACACTTTTATTATGTAGATGTGGAGGGGCGTTAGTCCTATCAAGGCTTCTATAGCCGCAGTGGGAGAGGTACGCATGGCTCCGGAAGTGCCCAGACAGCAGTGGCGTGGCGTCCATATAACCCGATTCCTACCGGGTTACCTTTTAAAAGTTTCAGTTTCAGCTACACAACAATGTTTACTTAAAAACGAGCAACATAAAACCCACGGGATATAATTATGTATATGTATCTATTCATTTGCGCAAGCTACACCTACACACCCCGACCAGACCCGACCACACTACAAGCAACTCAATTGAACTTTATTTTCAAGCACACACGGAAACACACACACTTCGCATTCTTATCATTAGTATTAGAACTGCCCACACTCTCTGAGCATAACCCAAAACCAAAGCTAAAATAACCCGAAATATGTCGGGTTATAAAATCTCTCACTGGATAGAACAAATTTGTCTCCTTTCCCTTTTGTACACTTGCGATTATTTGAGTCTGGTCCTCTCTGTTCAACGCCCGCTTTCTTATGCAAAAAAATAACCCGCTTTTCTTCGGGTTATTTGGTGGGTTTTGTGTGTATCTTTTACCGCTGCGCTGTGGTGTAATTGAGTATTTCTGGAAAATAATACGCTTTTCTCCGAGTTATTTGGTGAGTTTGAATTGTGTGTGTATCTCTTATACCTATCCTATGCCTATCGCTGCGCTGTGATGTAGTAGGTCCGTCAGGCGTCAGTTCCCTTTTTACCTAGTTAATGATTTTCTGAGTTTTTCTGAGGTGAGTACCCTCTGTTCAAACTTCAAAGGCCGCTTTCTTATGCAATAAAATAACACGCTTTTTTCCGAGTTATTTGGTGAATTTTGTAAGTATCTTTTAAAAAATAAACAAACTGATGTGTTTATAAAGTTTATAAACAAGTCGCTAAGTGAGAAATCAAGTGTTTTGAGTCTTGGCTATGATCTTCGTACCTAAATACGTTTGAAGAAATGTTTCAAAGAGTAAGTAGATGATTTTGCTGGACCTCCACAAAAACCTCGAATGCTCGATTTAAACACTCATTTAAAGAACCTTTATGTAGAAATAAAGGACACTATTATAAGACATGATATAAATCACGTTTACACGAAATATGAAAGTTTTGCACTCAAGATGGAAAAATATCTTCATTAATTTAATTTCTTCCTGGAGTTTTCGATTGTATGGCTTTAAAAAATTAACTGAAGGTTTTGTAGATATACATAGATAAGTAATACATCTTCCCTTCGACATTTTGATAGATTTCGACTTCGACTTACCATTTAAAATTATTCACGCCACGCCACTGCCAGACAGGCAAGCCGTTGTACCTTATTTAATTTATTTATGGTTGTTTTTTGGTTGACTTTGTTCCACAATACTATTGAAGCGTATGTTATCATGGGCCTGACCATAATCGTGTAGATCCAGTGTGTGATCTTTGGAGAGATACTCCAGGTTCTACCATACATGCTACGGCAAGCCCAGAAAGCTTTGGTTGCTTTTTGAATTTTATTATTTATGTGGGAGTTCCAGTTTAGTTTTATGTCGTGGATCACTCCAAGATATTTTACTTCGTTGGAGTACTCAATTTCTGTGTCATTGATCGAAATTTGTTTAAGATTTAAATTTGCTCCTTTTCGTGAAAGGGACGATGACAGCCTTGCTGTCGCCAGCGAGATGCAAAGGATCTACCGTAGGCAAACAGCCAACTGGCAAAAGGTCATCGCTCATACAAGGGTAAAAGAGAATAAAGGGGAAACATGCAAAAGGCATATGCATTACAGTTAATAAATCATGGAACGTGACGAGTGACGTTTCAAGGATTCAGCACCAAAGACTGACAGAGTTGTCTTAAACTCATAAACCTCCCTATGTTTAGCATGGTACGTCCTCCAAAATTCCAAACTTAAACCAAAGTCATATCTGTCTAGAACTCATTAAAAGTGAATTAAAATCTCACACTTACAAGCGCATAAAGAATTCAACCAAAAAAAATTCTATCAATAATTCAGGCTTGTTGTCCTTATAGGCAACAGTCCGATTTATCAACAAAGTGAATCGATTAGCCAAAGGATCTTCGTATACTTACACTGGTACGGTAATCGATAACTGCCGGTTTATAAATAATCAATGAGCTGCTGTTACTAAAGAAAATACAACCGCCCACACGAAGGAGCCAATATTTTAGGGAATGATGTAGGTGTATTATATCTCTACCCACCCCCATTAATGATGTGGAAGACACATTTTTGTCATTTGAAGGATAATATAGCTAATGTGTCGGGACTATCATTTTTATTGAAACAAAATGTACAAGAATGAGTATATTTGCCTATTTCCGGTGTGATTTATGCAAGCCAAGCTAATTCTTTAATCAATTTCGAATTAATCCTATAGTTTGAGTTGTCAATGAGGACCCTATGCCAATACTGATTGGTTGCGTGTCTGGAAATTTAATAAATTATTGGTTTCGACACATTGGCGTGTTGTTTGAACTGATATAGAATGGTCAGGTGTTCCTTGATTGATGTCTTGCTTTCATGGCTGTCATTAGCGCGCTTTTAGATTTTGACAAATACAATCCATTAATTGCATGAAGTGACTATTTTGTGTAATATTTGTTGAGTGGGTGTACTCAACTGAGTGCGGAGCATTTCTACGGTTATACAAAGAACTATCTTTTTGATGATGTTGACGCTTAAGTGTTGGTGAGTCATACTCATGGTAGAAGATTTTCGAAATGTGAGTTGCAAATGTCAGAAGGCAAAAGCGAAGATGAATAATTAAGATGCGATGTACACGTTGTGTACAGTTTGGGGAAACGAATTATTTATGTAAGTTCAACTGCAAAAGAAGGCAGCTATAAATATAAACACACATTTGAAACTTGTACTTTTATGTGCTTGTAGTACAGTGTGCCAGTTCCAGGGGAGGAGGAGGAAACATATTTCCAATTACTATGTAACTGCCAGACAGTATCGGAAAGCAAACTCTGCAAGAGTACTTCTACGGATTACAGCAAATAAGGCTGACATAGCCGACTCTGTGTAAAAGCAATCAAAATAGATTTAGATAGAACAAAAAATGATTGATGCAGAAAGAGGCTGTGCAAAGACCCATTAATCCACTTTCCAACACGTGCAGATTGCGAGCAATTGTAGTTGAGAAGGAGCACTATCTTTTCGCTGATATAGGTAGTGTTCTTCTTTTTTCATTATGGACTACATTCAAACTACAGACAACATTTGTCCATGAATAGATTAGCACATCCGTGGGCTTGGTAGTGTGTGGCTATCAGGTTTTTAGTATCCTCGCTTAGTAGTCGGGCACACTAAACAATAAGTCATTTACGGATTACGTGCACTTAATTAAATAAGATGCATTTTCCATGCTATCGTATTTCCATAAGCTCGGCTTAATTGGTGTACTGCTTCAATCGTAGCTAGAAATGAGGTCGTCGAATATGATGCTGTCTTGCACATTTTGAGGATTTCAAGTCTCCTGGGACCGATAAAGTGAGTCCACTCGACTTCGTTTCAGCATTATATTTATAAATAATGTAATCAATTATTTACTATGCTGCTACAGGATGGAACGGGATTTTCTATCTTTACTTGAGATGATACAAGTTTCCATAGAGGTCCATTTGTGTTCTCCTCTCCTGTGGCTTATTTCTGCTTTAAGCTTGAGCGTACAATGCTGGATACTCACAGAAAGATCAACTTTTTTTGACAGCTATCGAAATTTATTACTACGTTCCATTTCTCACTGCATTCATGTCTCAGGGAGCGATATCATCTGCTATGTGTCCTTTGGCTCGCATTTCACTAGCTTCGCTTTTATTTCTGTTGCAGTTGCTGCTTCTACACCTGCCTGGCTGTGGATAAAGAAGGCGATAACTTCAGCTGATATTCACAGATTCAGGTCTGGGAATATAATCCCAGTGACTCGGAGACAATGTCTTTCCCTTGGTCTTTCCCTACACCTGTGTGTATTTTTCATTTGGCTGTGTATACGACAATCTTTTTAAGATAGACAATGCTGGATACTCACAGAAGGATAAACTTTTTTTGAAACAGCTATAGAAATTTTTATTGCTACGTTCCCTTTCGACGACGACAGCAGGTCTGTCTTGAAAAGCCTATATATAGCGGGGTGTAGTCTGTAGGTGCATGGCCAACAAATTTCCATAGGGACATCGAATGTTCTGCTTCGCTAAATTTCCAGTACTGATTAGCTGATTCTCATGGTACTAAGGAATATAAATGATGAGAATATCCTCAAGAGCTGCGGTTGGAGTTGTTCTCATTGCATTAGTGTCGCCAATACACCTTAGTCTTTGAATTTTTCTGATGGTCATTAGCCTACCGCGAAAAACACAAATTACATCTTAAGGTTTTTTTCTACTGCGCCACCTCTCACGAACGTCTGACAAAGTCACTGCGCGTAAATTATCTAAGCCAGATGATGAATGCAGTCGCATTTTCATTGATGGCTCCAGAAATAGGCAGAGTTCAGGTGCTTTTTTTAATTGAAAAAACGAAAGTTTCAACGCTTTGCAAGGTGCTTTATGCTTAATGGAACCAAAAAATCGTCATAAAACTATTAAGTACATCAACATAACTACCAAACTACCCAGGTGGGCCCCTTTATTAACACAGTAAGTCCTTGAGTTTTAAATGCGCGCAAACTATTGTACGGTTCAAGAGTAGCATGAATCATGGAACATAGAGAACTTACTTGGTCTTTTCACGCCTCATCAGCCCAGACTACATAAGCATTATTAACGCGTAACACGAATTATTCCCGCAACCAGCTATTAAACAACTGTTTCGTGCCACATTTGGTTTACTAAATATATTCATAATTGAACAGACGGTATAATTTCTTGGCAGCACACGACAGAATGTTTTCATTATGCCAAAGAGTAGTAATAAAACTAATTATGAAAATGGTATTTTTTGAGTAATAGAAACCTACAACTGCATACATCTGACGCCATAAATATATGCTTTCTTATCGTAAATTCAGATAAACTTGAAACAGATCGCTTTTCAGCCAGCACTGTGTAACGCACATGAGTCAAATAAGATAAACGCGTCCCGACCTTGCTTGTTGCCAAATCAGGCAACCACATCACTGCCCCAAAGTGCACTACAAGATAACTTTGTCGTGTCTAACAGCCGCCCCAATAAATCCTTAAATGTATTGCGAACACATAAAGAACAAAAACCCTCGTTGAAAGAATGATAAATTATACTTGGCCCCAGTCCAGGAGCAGCTAAAACCAATGTATTCTCTTCCCAAACAAAGTAATGACCCTGCTGCTGGTTTTGCTACAACGATGCAGTACCCTTCGGTGTAGAACAAAACAAAATAAAATTACTCCAAACATGCTAATCTCATTGTTGAGTCAAGTGTTCTCTAGCAATATACAACATCCTTGGTATTGAAGGGAACTTCCATAGGACGGATGTCCTCCAAATTTATGACAACAAATTTAAATAAAATCAATAGCAGAGGCTATTTGATTCAATGCAGAGGAAACCATCAGATATAAACAAACGATTCCACTCCACCCCTTTACGTCTACCTTTAATGACATTGCATAGAGACCCAAATAAAGACTGCCTGCATATCCAATGAGTCATTTAACAGGTCAAAATCAATTACGGAATTGCCTTGCATAGTTGATTACGTTGAAATACTGAATTTTAATACAAGATTAAATCATAAAATTCCAATAGCTCTGATGTAAACAAAAACAATGAGACCCATTCCAGCGAATATCATCCGCCCCTTCAGAAAATTTTCTTTGCTTTCGTGATTTTTTATTGATGAAAATATGGGCGAGGAAAATTTTGTAGATGGAATTCGATCGTTTTTCTGTATGAAATTTACCTGCTTTAATAGAAAATTCCGACGTAATACGATTCCACCATAAACTCTTTTCACGTTTCACAAATATATAATAATTATCTGTTTGGAAAACTTCCATTTTTTCTATATTAAATAAAATTCTTTACACAGAACACCAAATAAAACTTCACGTATACTTCACTGTCTATTGACAGCTCACAAATGTATTTGGGAAAAAAAATTCTACATCGAAAATGCTGTGAGAGTTGCTGTGTACAAAGCAGATATGGTTCCGGGAATAGTAGTAGTAGTGAATTCGGCAATTGTAATAGATTTGCTAGAAGTCTATTCTTTTACAATAGGAAGTGGCTTTTAGAAGAACGAAATTCAGTTTTTTTTTTAATAATAAATATATCGAAATAATGCTAGAATATTATGTGAACAGAATGAAAGGCATCTGCATGAATTAATTGAATATTATATTTTAATAATGTGCTAAATTAAAACTTGCAAATGGCCAGTTTGTAAGATTCGTTGCCTGCCTTTGGCTACACAATTTTTCCACCGCTTCAAATTTGCTTGGGGTCAGATCACTACTTACCTAATGGGCCTTACTAATAATCAATCCCTAAACACGAGTTTAATTAATTTCGAAACTAACTTTAATTTCGACTTTAACTTTTGAGCTACCAATAACCAAATTAATCGAATGTTTTACTAAAAACGACTTCAAACGATCAATAGTTTCACATAATTTGCTTGTAACCAGAGTCAGGGCGCAGATAATCTGTAGGCACTACAATACTACATACAATTATGTATTTGACATTTCGTGGTTTGAATATTCTTTCTCCATCCCCAATGGGTCGAAAAAAAACCTATTTTTTGTAGATAAACATACACTATTGAGATATAATAAGCATTTCGCGCTGATTAAAAAGGACACTTCACGGAACAAAAACCACAACAAAAAAAAACCAAAAAGAAAAAAGAGAACATTGCCTTAAATTAGCGAATTTTTGCCGTTTTATTATTAAAAGAAAAACAGATTTCATAGTTGCACTCTACCACCAATGCATCTATTAAAATTTAAAGCTAGTAATAATGGATACAAACAAATCAAATCACTGCTATTATATTAAGAACTTCAAACGAAAATTAAAAACATGGGATGAAAAACTGACATTTCTTCTTTGAATGACACTACGTTGACATTCATACTTAAACCATGAGTTAGAATCGACTTTCTGAGAAGTTACAGTCTCGATTAGCTTAAAGTCGAAAATAAATTGGTTATTGGTACACCATAAAACTTAGTTTCAGTCTAAATTTGTTTGTTGGTAAGGCCGAATGTATTTTGACAGGAAAGCCAAGAATTCTGCCCACCCCACCAAAATGAAGTGACGATACCAATATTTAACCTCAAATCCAACAATGCTGCTAGTCTGAACAGCCTGCCATATTTACCACACTCATCAGAGCAATGTCTAGTTTTAGAATCTGTGAGGTTTTGGTAGAATGACGACGAAAAACATACGATTTTTATTTAAAAAATGAAATAGGTAATGAAAAAATATGGTCATTTTTTTCCTCTCGGTGCGATATCTATGTAACTCTATTGTCTGTGATATAATGTAGATACTTTTTTTTAAATATTGCTGAGATTTTTACAGTCAGACCGGCGATTCAGGGTGTTCATTGTGTTTGTGATAATATGTAACATTTCCAACAGCATTCGTTTACTGTAATGACTCTCATTTGCAGTGTAGGTACTCTCTGATCTGGTGTATGCTTCTCTTCAATACAATGGAGACTTATGACCAGAGATAAACGGTTCTTCAGCTTTATTTTGTTTAGAAGTGCTGATGTATACAAAAGAGCATTCGGTCTCACTTCCAGTTGATTTGGTAGACGACATAGGACTTTTCTTGACTTGACTTTTCAAGTTTTTCCTTTGTGTTAGTAAAAGAGTAAAAAAAATGCAAAATAGATTATTCAACTGAAAACATTTCCATTATTGATTTAAAACGTGTCATATAAGATTAATAAAATAGTTTCAGTAAATTTTACATACCTACCATAAGTTAATACATTCAACGAAATAAGCAAGCTTTTATCTTCTGTGTTT
This sequence comes from Cheilosia scutellata, assembly GCA_955612985.1. Classification (NCBI taxonomy): domain Eukaryota; kingdom Metazoa; phylum Arthropoda; class Insecta; order Diptera; family Syrphidae; genus Cheilosia; species Cheilosia scutellata. The sequence goes on along the minus strand of OY015312.1, from coordinate 62,467,491 downwards.
ACAGATTCATTGGTTTCCTCTTTGGATAACAATTACTTTACAGGAACTTTCTGTTTTTGTTATGTCCCATTTTAATTGCGCCGCAGCTGCTGTTTTTATAATTTGCTACAGTTTCTTCAAGTGTGTAACAATCCTGATCTCATTGGATATTGAATAAGATGGAAATAATAATAAAAGAAAAAACAGTAGTGGCATTTGATTTTTTGATTTTGACGACATGTTTGCACCGTATCCAACCTTTCAAAATGCCAGAATGTTGAAAAATAATTAATCGATTTGTTACATTTTTAAATTAAATTCTCTATTTATTGTAATAGCACATGACAATTGTAATAGAACGATGATTCACAATACCATACCGTTGGCAATTCGAGAAATCTCTCCATTCTCCATGGGGCAAAACGTCAAAGAGACATATCTCAAATGCCAACTGTCACTGTCACAGTCTCAGAAGAAACTGGCTGTAGAAGAAAACAAAACAAAAATATCGTAAAGGACTCGTAATGGTTTTATATAATTTCCGTCGTTTATCAGTTTTTCTCTATCCTCGAAATAATAAATTGCATTCAAAAATACTCGGTTCTGTTTCTAAGAGCACAAATAACTCGAACCAAGACAACAATTACCACCGAAGCGAGAAAAATACTTCATACAATATACTGCCAGGTTTTGGGCTCCTTGTTGGTGGAATTTGTGGTTACAAACTAATCCAAAGCAAGGATGATTTTCCCAGCTTTCTACCCGCCGTCCAAGCGAAAACACTGCCAAAACTGAACGGTCGCCGGACACAGTTCAATTTTATTGCTGACGTTGTCGATGTGTGTGCCAATTCGGTAGTTTACATAGAAATCAAGGATGTTCGCCATTTTGACTACTACTCTGGAACACCAGTCACAGCTTCCAACGGATCTGGCTTTATCATTGACTCGAAAGGTTTGATTCTTACAAATGCACATGTGGTCATAAACAAACCACACACAGTTGTTCAGGTGCGGCTCTCCGATGGGCGCACATTCCCCGGCACCGTGGAGGATGTCGATCAATCCTCTGACTTGGCTACTGTTCGTATTCAATGCAATAACTTGCCAGTTATGAAATTGGGTGAGTCTTCTTCGTTACGAACCGGCGAATGGGTTGTAGCATTGGGAAGTCCATTGTCGCTTAGTAATACTGTTACCGCTGGAGTGGTGAGCAATACACAGAGAGCGTCGCTGGAACTGGGGCTGCGTGGGTCGAATATCAATTACATTCAAACAGACGCAGCAATTACCTTCGGCAATTCAGGTGGCCCGCTAGTGAACCTCGATGGAGAGGCCATTGGTGTCAACAGCATGAAAGTTACATCAGGCATTAGTTTTGCTATACCAATTGACTACGTCAAGGAGTTTTTGTTGCGCAGTGCAGAACGGAAATCCAAGGGAAGCACTCCTCGGCAGGGGCATACAGCTCGCCGGTACATGGGCATCACCATGCTGACGCTGACCGATGAGATACTGCATGAGTTGAAAAGTCGTAGTCGCAGCGTACCCGAGGAGGTGAAGCATGGTGTGCTAGTCTGGAAGGTGATCATTGGCTCACCAGCACATGTGTAAGTTGAATTAATGATGCAACAAAGGTATGGGATATATTTTCTTATTACTTGCAGTGGGGGCTTAGCTCCTGGTGACATTGTTACCCACATCAACGGCAAGGAGGTGTCCAACTCGACGGACATATATGACGCACTAGCTGAGAACACAAAAGCCCTCGAAATGGTAATCTACCGGGGTCTCAAGAAGATGAATGTCACAGTAAAACCAGAGGATCCCTAAAAACTGCACATTGCTATTAAGTGTGCGTGTTTATTGTGTAATTAGTTTTGTACAAGAGAAATAATTTTGTATTTGTATTAGAGCCGGCAGCATGTCTGCGCTCACTGGGCTCAAATGGTGATGATAATTAAAGCGAAGCTTTTAAGTGTTTAATTACAGTTTCGATCTGTTGGTTTTTACTGTTTTACAATAAAAAAAAAAAACACCAAACGGAAACTGAACGATATGCAGGAGATGGACACGCACATCTCTTCCGGAGTTTCAGTCGGGTGAAAATGAGTGCACTGGACTCTGGAATAAAACCGGTTAGGTGGAACTCATCGCCGTCTCTGTAGTATGCAAAAGAACGACGACGTGGACATAATTTATTACTAAATACTCCGTATGATCGATGGTAATGGCAAAACAACTGACAATTATTACGATGGCTGCTATAGAGAGCAGAGGATTTTTTGGATGTGTCTGTCCAACATCAGGCTGATATGCGCTCACGCCCCCACAGGGGAAAAGATAAGTAAAATAAATTGTTTCCTCGACCAAACAATGATATCTAATGAGCAATGTCCTAAGTGCGACGTTGAAATCGTTCTAGGTGATTTCAAATATCCAGAATCGGCAAGGAGGAACATGTTTTGTGGTACAATCCGGGGCCAGCCTCTGGAAACTGACTTATACTAATTGACTTTGCGGGGGGGCAACGTTAGCACACGGTCTGCTCATATCATAAAACCGTCAGCCAAATTAATATTGCTATCGATGTAAGACACTCCTTCAGTATTTCAGATATCCAAACTTCCGAGATGACAACATTGATTCGGATTTACCTTCTCGTAGGCTGTAGCCAAGGTACGAATGCGGATATTTCAGAGACCTCAATCTATCGAGAAGTCTTCCTGTGCACCAAAAATACCATTACCAGTTTCTTCTGTTCTATGCCATTTTTTGAGGAAACAATTGCGTCAGTTATAATTAACGCTCGTATCTTTTAGCGGACAGAAAAGGGGATAAATGCCCGAAATTTGGAGATTTCAAGGGATATCGCAATTTAAAAAAGAGGATATATAGGGGATACGTTTTTAACTTGTTTTCTCACTGAAATTGATGAAATTCAAGAATAGTATCAATACAAAAATTAATGTAAATTGTGTTTAATAAATTATTCTTATTTTTAAATTACATATAAAAAAATAGGTGGCGCAACAGGCGGGTGACACCCTACGCCTAGCTTCTCGCAACCATTCGTTTGTGTGAGTTTCTATTTTTGGAGCATGGAAGGGACCTACAATTTTATGCCGAGTCCGAACGGCTGAATTGAGAAGCTTTTTCAGGACAGTCATACTAACGGATGTTTGTCAGACGTTCGAGAGAGGTGGCGCAGTAGAAAAAACCTTAAGATGTAATTTGTGTTTTTCCGGGGATCGAACCTGGGATCCCTCACATAGTAGTAGTAGTCCAGCATACTAACCACTGCGCTACTGCGCCCATATTACATATGACTGTGTTTAATAAACAACCAACGTGCCATCATCGCCGTCGACGTCGTCGTCATTCGCATCTGAATCGTTTTCGATAGCAATAATTTCTCCACTTTTGGTTTTCTTCTTATATTTGTCTTCTGCGGCGATTGAACGAATCAATTCAGGCTTCGTTTTCAGAAATTTGTAGAATTCAATGCATGAGTTGAGTACTGAATATTACGTTTTACTGTGAGAATTGCTTTTAATTTGCAATCGAGGTTTTTCATTGGTCCAAGACTTGGTCATCGCAGGAAAGACTCGTTCCACCGATACTATTGTTCGCGGCAAGCACAAAATGTATTCATTCCACCAACATAGCGATTTCGTTGTGCTCACTATTTTCGGCTTACAGATATTTGAATATTTTCACTAGAAATCTGCTATGGTGAAAAAGAGGAGTTTATAGGATAAAAAAAGGATTTTGGAAATTTTCAGGGGATAGTTTCTTTGACTTCGAAAAAAGGGATAATCCCCTAAAAAAGAGGATAGATACGAGCGTTAGTTATAATGTATGATTCCAATAAAAAAAGAACATCGTATGCTCCTAAGAGGTGCTACTCCAGGAGAAGTATTCGGAAGTTTTACCAAAAGGTAAAGAGAACTTGTCAATGCAACAATACCCGAACATAGAGCTTTAAATATGAACAGGGAAACATTCTAGTATATTTTTCACAAATCTGTACAATTTGCATACAACAATAAACCGTTGGCAGAGCTTAGCGAGCTGTCACTGGCGTATTGGGAAATACTGCTAGAGCAGACGAACTAGCCAGGGACGGCACGAAAAACAATTAGCGTTGCAACAGGCTAACGAAACGTCGTTTGATCTGGTCCATTGCAACCACGCGAAACATGGCCGCAGATAAGTCGGCGCAGGACAAAGAGGCTGTTGAATGTCAATAGTGAGTAGAGCACGTGTATGGGAACTCTTGTAGGAGTACTAACTGGCCAACGAGTTTAAGAAAGACATGCTGCGTGGCTTGGAGTCACCGCTTATGATTTCTGTGGCAGTTGCTTTCATGTGGAGGAGAAGGAAACACCTTTCTACTGAATTTGTTACTGCCCGTCGCTATCCTCGATTAGAAACCAAATTCTAAGTGCATGGACACACAGGCCATCCCATGAAAATCGTGTCGGGCGAGACAAATAGATTTTAAGTGAGTAGAAGAGAAAAGGGATTTTCGGTATAATCTATCCATCTTTTCTTAACTAACCTAAATATCTACCTGTCTGGCCTGTGTGTCCTATCCATGCACTAAGAGAGTGCTTTTTCGCATAACTTGCAAATATTCCCGAAATGGACCTAAATCTAAATGTAAACTCCAAACTGTATAGGATAATTGCCACCCAACTTAACGTCCTAACCTAACATCACCGACTATTCATGCATCCATTCATTCATTCATTTTCAATTGCCAGCTTATCCATTAAGTGGGTCGCGGGTGTAGGTTGCTCAAGTGGACCTCCATAGCTCTCGATTCTCAGCCATCGATTCTAAATAATCAAGGGCAGTCCCCATACGAGTAGAGGAGATATTGTGGACTTGTTCTAATCATCTCATCCTAGCTCTACCTAGAGGACGCCTGGTCGGGGACATGCGTTTAACAAGTAGCTGCTCGACATTGAGTTCCTCTCGTATACAACGAAGAAATCTCACTTCGGCAGCTTGTATCCGCGATCTTAAGCTACAAACCGATCGAGTGCGCGTTGAAGTTCAGTCTGAGAGGACCCAAGGTCCTCCAATTCGAAACGTTCTTCGCCAAGACTGCGCTGTAATATTTTACAGTCCATATAAGTAAACAAAAGGAGAGGAGACAAGACGCACCCCTGGCGAAGTCCAACGCCCACCGTGAAAGGTATTGATTTAATGCCCTTTACCCGAACACAGCTTTTACGCAGTTTGTGTAAAGAGATTGAATAGCTCTCAAGAAAGAACCGTCAATTCCATACTCCTGTAGTACACTCCAGAGTTTACTTCGAGGGACTCGGTCGTAAGCTTTCTCCAATTCTACGAAAGATGTGTAAACAGGTGTAGCATACTTCCAAGCCTTCTCAAAAGTACCATTAGGAGAGTGAATAACTGGTCGGTTGTGCTTCTGAAGGGACAGCACCTTATTTGCACAAACTTTTCCGGATAGATTTAAAACTGATATACCCCTGTAATTGGAGCAATCCCTGCTTTTATCCCCTTTCTTGAATCGGAGCACAATCACCCCAATCTGCCAATCGCTGGGAGTTTCGCCACATTTCCAAGCCACTTTAACTCCCACTTCACCTAAGGCCTTGAGTATTTCTGCCGTATTTCATCCACTCCGGCAGATTTCCTAGCGTGGGACTATTTTCCGCCCTGCTTAAGGCGATGGATCTGTTATCCGCATCCCCAATACCCTCATGGATTGGATTGAGCAATTCAGAAAAGTGCTCGCTCCATCTGCGCAAGATGTCCTACTCATTGGAAAGAAGTTTACCATCTTTGGATTTGACTCCTTCAATAATATTCCACTTCCTGCCTCGCTAAGATGGCGGATAGTCTGCCAGAACACCTTGTTGCAGATCAGTGATCACGGTCTAATTTCTCGCCGAACTCCTTTCAAGAGTTTTCTTTGTCTGCTTTAACAGCCAATTTGCAAGTTCTTCGCGCCTCAATGTACCGGGTTCGAAAAGCTGAGTCTCCCAAGTGAATTCACACCTTGAAAAAAGCCTTTTTCTTCTCTCTGATGGCTTCTTGAACTCCGAGCATTTTAAACCACGCAGATCTTTTCTCACCACCATCAGCCGCCACAACGAGCCCCTCACCACCTCACCGACTAGACACTAGAGCAAAGAAATTCTTTTGAAGAAAACCGACATTTTGTTTATTGTGTCCAGCTTTATTTGCATACCACTTTGAATAACTATCTTACAGGAGCACACGTCCTATTATCTTTCTCCCAGAGCATACAATTGCTCTGGCAGTTTACTCGTACCACGAAAGTTCAGAAAATTGTCCGATGATAATTACGTAGCGCATTCAACAAGGACTTAGCCAATTTCGTAGCCTACAATTCTTTTGTTTTATTTCTTATATTTCTCATTTCTTATTATACCTATCACTTTACTGTTGTGTTGGTCCTTTCTTTTTTGTACCTCAGTCATATTTATCTTATTTGTGACATGTTTAACGGTTTTAGAGAGAAGTTAATATTGAAGAGTGTAGTCTTCCCGGACTGCACCTTAATGTTAACATTGACTTACCTACCGCTACCATACCGTCCACAAACCGTCCAAACAAACTGGTTTGTGATACCGTCGTTTGGTATTCCTTTTATTACACAAACAGATTTCTAACGTTGTCATGGTATTCGAATGGCTATACACAAAACATTAAATTTCTCTTGCCAACTCCTCGAAGAAGATATTTACAATACCTATTCCAGCGAATCACTCAATTTTAAATAATGGAGCTGGAATTAACAAAAATCAACTATGGGAGTGTAAATACAACACTTCCCAATTGTCTAAAGCTGGTACCTACTGGGGAATTGAAGAAGCAACAAAAGGTATGTCATTGTTAAAGATTTCCTTTGAAAATATCCATAACGTGGTTCTACACACAAAGGTTGCCGTTGGAGACTTGGACGGTAATTTCCAAATGTTTGGCATAAAGAAGTCTGAGGCACAATTGGTTTTCCAAACGTATGTCGGAAGAAAAGTATCGAACATCCAATTGGGTGGTGTTCCAGGCAAGATAATTAAATTCAAATTTTATTTTTAAGTTATAGCCGTGTTTCTATTGTAGGTTCAGTTTTGGACAAGGTTTTTGTTGCCTCTGACAATGTGGTCAAGGCATTTACCAAGAAGGGAAAAATGTTTCTATCCTTTGACACTAATCTAACTGAGCCCATAAAATGCATGTAAGAGAAATGGAAGTTTGATAACAAAAATTATTTTATGATAATCTATACCTACATTGTATTTGCATTTTCAAGGTTTGTTTCGGGAGCTGATTTGGTAATTTGTGGGAATCACGTCTATAGCCACTACAGAGACTGTAAGGATGTCGGAACCTATCTTTGTGGTGACACTATTGTCGATGTGGTAGCACTCTGTCCTAATAATGTAAGTATCGTATCAGTGAGTTTGTGTTTATTCGAGGGAAACTGTTAATAGATACATGAAAGGGATTAAAAGTCAGTTTACTCCAACAATTCCCAATTTATTTCTATAATGTTCCGAAAAACATATTGAGATAAACCAGACTAAATCTATTTGAGGCCGTATATGAATGCATTTATAAGCTTTCACTGCTTATGGCTTTGGCAGAAGTTTGCAAAAACTGTGCTGTTTCAACCGGAAACACACTAATCATAGCCAAAACAAAGATAGTACAGTATCCATAACATTAACTGCATGAGGACGTTTTTAAACACATTCTATTTCGGTGGGAGCCACGTCATGTAGGATATGCATTTATGTCCCTATTAGCCCCTGGCATTCAAAAATGAATGACATGAAATGTTCCATTGAAAAATTTCATAAAAGTTTTTTTTTTTTTCAGTTGTTTTGAAAAAAATTTTACTTTAATTTTGGTGCCGCTTACAGTCCGGGGTGGACCACGGCCTCAACCAACAAGCCCCTCCAGCCAGCTCGGTCCCTCGCTAGCTGCCTCCAGTTACGCCAGACCAAGTTGGTTGAGGTCATTCTCCAATTGTGCGCGCTACTTAAGGTGGGGTCTTCCTCTGCTGCGTTGTCCCTCAAGGGTAGATTCGAAGACTCGTCGGGCTGGTGCGTTGTTGTCTATACGCTTCACGTGTCCCACCGAATATCACTCGAAGAATATTTCTCTCAAAGCATCCCAGAAGGTTTTCATCCACTTTCGACAGGGTCCATGCTTCTGCACCATACAGCAGGACCGGGATGATTAAGGTCACTTTTACTTCTTAGATGCCTTATTAGCCCGAAAAAACAGCGATTGGCAAGAGTGATTCTTCGCTTGATCTCTGCGCCGATGTAATTTTGCGAAGTGATAGTGGAGCCCAGATAGACAAAGTCTTAACTACTTCGAAGTTGTATCTGTCCATCGTGACAGCATACACTTCGTTTTGTCCTCATTGACAGCCAGACCCATCTTCGCCGCCTACGTTTCGATGCTTGCAAATGCGCCACTGATAGGGACAGGTCGCCGCGTTCTCCCAATAATGGCAATATCATCAGCATAGGCAAGTAGTTGAACGGACTTTTGAAAAATCGTACCTCTTTAGTACAATTGCTGCAAGAACGATGTTAAAGAAAGTACATGATAGCGCGACGCCTTGTCTCAAATCTTTTTCGCGAGCACCGAGATTTGATTTGGCTTTTTATAATTCGTCCCTATATACGCTATCATAGGCGGCTTTAAAGTCGATAAATAGATGGAGTGTATCGATCTGAAATTTCTGGGTTTTTTCCAAGATCTGTCGGCGTGTGAAAATTTGGTCCATGGTTGAGTTTCCTGGTCTAAAAACATACTAATTTAGGCTTTCACACAATACAGCCGACAAGATCTTATACGCGACTTTCAGGAGACTTATTCCTCTGTAGTTGGCGTAGTTCAGAGTATCTCCTCTTTCTTGTGGATTGACGTCGGGCATGCTTACATCCAGATTACAGATGAGTTGGTGCATGCTCCTTACCAAGGCATCTCCAGCTGCTTTGAAAAGCTCGGCCGGGAGGCCATCCGCTCCAGCATTAAATGATAGGCTTCGTTCTTGGCTGTATGTGCCTGGCGGCATTCCTCATGGAACCAAGGGTTTCGTTGTGCTCGCCTAGTAAAACCCATCACTTCGGTAGCGGCACTCCTGATGGCACACTGGCAGTGTTGCTACTGGTCCTATATCTGTACCTACTTGATGCTGGTGAAGCTGAGAATGGGCTTGCTGAGAGGTTTAGGGAGACGCGGTTGGCAAAGGCTTTGGCGGTCTCTTGCGATAGTAGCCTTGCAACGTCAAATCTTCTTACAGTATCCTCTCGGTTCTGAAAGCATTCGATTGGCACTCAACTGACTGTTCTTCTAATGAAAATAAGAGAAATTTGCTTCTGGATTTGAATTCAGAATCGCGGAGAGTTCTTCCGGACGCTTCTGGATTACCAATCGAAAACGACATAACATGTTGATCGCTCAAGACTTTTCCAAAATCTTATAACAAATTCGCGCTAAAATGAAGGCTATTTTCTATAGTATATAGTATTTTCTTAGTATAGTACCTAGTAATAAAAAGAGATCTATTAAGTCATTTTATCTTCATTAATTTTAGACGAATAGGATCCTTACAGTTTTGGCGTGTTCTGGACGTGTATTACGAATACTGGAGCATTGCCGCGTTCGGCAGACTGTAGAACTTGACAGCGTTCCAACGGTGCTTCATGTACCAAAGAATGTTTTAGGTGATCGGCTGCTTTGTGGTTTCACTGATGGGAAAGTGACCCTATTTCAATTCGGACCATTTACTGGGGAAGGTATATGTTTTCAATTACACAGTTTAACTCTTCTATTATCCCGTTTCTATTGACAGTCAAACAAAGGACTCTCGTTGACGTTACATCTAGCCCAAGTGCTGTAACATGCATAGACACTTATGACTTGTCCGGTGATGGACGTGATGAACTCATATTAGGCAGACGCGATGGAACCATACAGGTATTCACTCTAGCTGCCGAAGATGATATCGATGTGGAGTGCAGGCAAATCTACAGAGAAGTAAGAATCAAACCAAAATTAGTTGCCAAAATTAAGTCTCTTTGAACAATTTCACATATTAATCCTCGATTTTGAGCAACAAAAGCTACCGATCATAGCCTAATTCCATCATGGAACTATCTCCCTTCTCATCATAATAGTCCTTCTCGGAGAGTATTTCCGCCATTCGAGGCGGATGCGTTTATTCTCAGGGTTGGTCGGAAATCGTTGTCCTTCTCTACTCTGGTAATATCTTTGGTCTAACGACCCAAATCATAAACGTAAGTCTGAGCAACAAGGAAATCATCAAGCAGCCATTCACGTCAAAACATTTGGAAAGGATACCCACAACAAGTGATTTGAAATCCATTGCTTCAAGTGATGAAAGTGTCAAGGCGAGTTTGGTCAAACCAGTTGAAAACTATCAGTTGTCGGCGCCAATTCATAGCAATTCATTGACTTCGCTGTCCATACTGGAGGTTAATGACTCGGTGAGTTTGTTTAGAAAACAATGAAAGCGAAACATCAAATAAATCTCATTTCAGTTGATCCTTGATAAGGCAGACAAATGTTATAGCCTATTTATCGAGCTACCAACACAGATCGCAGAGATTATGCTCGATAGTGAGGCTGTAATTCAGGTTTTGTCTAACAATGTAACGGATTACAGTTTGCAAAACATCTCAGAATCGGAGTATCACTTTATGGCCAAAATTAGAATGAAAGAGGACCTCAACAGATTTGAGATGAAATTCCAAACAGCTGAGGGTCAATACGGTGGTATGCAGGCGTTGATTGTGCCGCGACATCAACCAAATAACGTACAGACGAGATTGTATGTTGTGCGACCGCTTTCGTTGCATTTGAGGAGTCATACGTTTGATTCAACCAGGTATACGAAGGCTGACTTTTATAAAATTTAAGCTACTATTAACTGCATGGACCCTATGGCGCACTAGAGCGCACTGGGTTAGCACTGTGCGATATATAACACTGAGTTCGCTCTGACAATGAAAACCTGTGTTCGGGGTGAGCACTGGGGCGCCCTAGTTGACTGACCCTAGGTATTCAGTCAGGAGGGCAAGAGTTCAGTGCTGGATTTGGCTGTCAATTGTGTTTTGGGTGAATTGAGTTCAGAATCGCGGAGAGTTCTTCCGGCCGATTCTGAACGACCAACCGAAAACGACATACATTTTTGGGGTTTCCTTGGTTTTTTTGGCAGCCACGAAAATTCACTGACACTTGTCAGTGCCTTAGGGCTTAACCACGTCGAACGAACCAAATGTATGTAAATTTTACACGATTTTTGACATGCTAACATCAATATGACGTCAGATTTAGGCTACACATTACAGAATCTTACGTCATGTCAAAAATTGACACGATTTTTGACACGTGTAATATTAGCTTTATGCTACGTTATACACTTGGTTTGGACCAAGCAACCACCCATGGGAACTCCACTGGCAAATTTATAATGTCATCGTAGTTTTTTTCCGTTCTTGCACAAAGTGTATGTCACTTTCAAGTAACACACTTTGTGAAAAGTTGTGCCGAATGCAGTTAAGACTTAATACCTAACTAATTATGTGGAGTGAGTGATAGAGCGAAAGGAAAAAAGATCCTGCGTTTATTTAGAAGAGCATCAGTGCCACCACATAGTCAATTAATTTAATATTTAAAAACTTTTAAAAGTTTATTTTCCTTCTTTCATTACACAGACCACTAAACATACTAACACTAAAAGGATCATTCTCCCATTCAGAAATGCATAATTGGATAGAGCAGTGCATTCCGGAAGTTCCGGAGCGACTATCAGCAACAGAAACTTCTGACCTGTTCTTCGAAAATTCCCTCATTGGCACTATCCTTGAATGTAAATACGGGTAAGCTACATATCAATACATAGGTACTCCTACATTGAAGATCTAATATTTTTCACATTGCAGAAGAGGAAATGCACAATATCGAAGTGATAATCTATCAACTATTTCCATTCTTAAGGATTTCCTTACTAAGGAAGCAACAAAGAAGAGAATAAAATTGGAAATGCATACAGGTAGGTGCATTCTTGATTTTAAGTTATGAGATATTTACATGGTCAGATACGGTGTCATCATTGACTTATTATATATGGACTGCTAGTAGACGTCTTCGCGTTGGTTCCAACATAACCACTAGCCCTCTTGGTTCGGAGCGGAATAATTTGGAAATTCACACTTTTTTGTAGTGGCATCTATTGTTTACAATGACGCAACAATTTGAATTAAAACCGTTTTACTTGCCAAATTCATTAACGCCCGATAGGTGTCTCTAGCATTCTATGGAGAAATCCAAGATGTTTCGTCATTTTGTTTCACTTATTTTTCGCTCCGAACCAAGAGCGCTAGTTTATGTTGGCGTCATTTTCTGAGCAAAATTTGTATGAACTGACGTTTCACTAGCATAGCAGTCCATATATAATAAGTCAATGGGTATCATGTTTTTGGAAAGTATGCATTGTTTTACACTCTATACAGCTATATCTTGATAGGAATACTGAGCAGGGTGAACCTTTTATGGCGGTTATCCATTGGTGACAGATAAAGGTGGTTTGGCTTCATGCCCCTCCTTCCTATGATTACCCGAAGACGTAGGGACTTCCAATTCACGGTCACGAGCAGGTGCCTACCAGCAAATCCATTGACCGTTTCCGTTATAAACTGGTTCCAAATAACTACACAGACACGTTTTCGGTTACCAGTAAAAAGAATCCATACCTACATCAATTTACGTAGGTAGGTAGGTACCTACATAGAAAAAAGAAAATGTCAAATTTTCAATAATCTAGGTAACAAGAAAAAACTACATATATCTATCTATAGGTACGACCTACTCTTCCCGTTAGTTCAAATAGTTACAACAAACAATACCAGAATAATTTGACTTACAGTGACTTACCCCTTCTTTTTCTTATGGGTTATTATACCCGAGGTGATGGGATAAGATATGGGATGGGTGCACCATAATCAGGCCAAGAATACATTTTAAGTCGATACCTATGTATTACATTTTTACGGAAAACCCTGTAGAACACTGAAAGAAACAGTAAATTCATTTGAACGGTTATTTTATACACTTAACTATAAATAATAACTATAAATAATTCTACATAATAAAGTAAAAGTTCCTCCACGCCCTCTATCGGGGTGTAGTGTTCCTGCTACGGGTTGGTCTCTCAGTTGCAATGTTCTGATTGTGTTTCCATTTTATGATATGGGTTGCTGCTCTGGGATGCGATGTTCGGCGATGTAGCTAAGGTGCATGACTTGGTCACCACAACAAGTTCGCCCAAGAATCAAAAACAAGGAATGGTTGGATTTGTCGGTCACTCAATTATTGGCGAATGCCGATAGTTGAAAATTCACACACTAGGCACATCACGTCGTACCTACTTTACCTTACCTATGTATGACATGCATTTAAAAAAAATCAGAACTAACACTGTACGACAGTTCATTTTTTGGGCCTTTAAGTGAAAGGAACGCCATATTAGCACACGCACACTTAATCAAGTCCTGGGATTGCAGTTGGATGCCAAATGTGGGGGCTCTGTTCTGAATAGCCTATACCACAAAAATACCACAATAGCAGCACAATAGCGGCCATTCAGTTTAACATTTCACACGTAGACCTACCGTCACAGACAGGGCAGTTAAGAAAGGATTTTTCCGGGGAAAATCGGGTAGAGGCACTGAAGCAGAAGTTAACTACATATAAGTAATAGGTATATAGTTTTTGACTGTATCTAGGTTTTTCCAATTATGCGTTATGTTACTGTATTCTCATCTGATTCTTGTCTCACTCATAAGCTATTTGTAGAACATACATATAAATAAAAGGCTCTTGAAATTGTAATCGTACTTTATTAGTTTCAGCCGTATATTGGATTCAAATCCATTTCAACAACAGCCTTCACTCAATATCTGCAAGGAACACGTCAATTTGACGTCAGAATATGTCATAAAAGGCTGCATGTCGTGTACTCGGCATATTATTGACGCTGACATATGTTGGCATGCGTCTGTCACCCATATGTCCGACTCTGAAACATGTGACATGTAAATTTCGGAGAACAAAAAAAAAAATCGTTGGGATTGAAGATTTATTGGACGTTTTTTAATCCATTGACATCGTAGCCATCCTTTGATGGAATTTGTTACTTTATGGGTTGTTAGAAAGAAGACGAAATGTCAACAGAAAGCCCTAAAATCTTAATTTTTCCAAGCGATAAAAAATCACTCAAATTTCTAATATTTTAGGGCTTTCTAGTGAAAGCGAAAAAAGGGGTTTCTGCTTGGTAGTACAATGGACCGAGATTCGTCTGAGTGCTCCAGGATTAGGAATCCCCTTTTTAGAAAAAAAAAATTTTTTCCGACAGTATGACTGTCCTGAAAAAGTTTCTCAATTCAGCCGTTCGGACTCGGCATACAATTGTAGGTCCCTTCCATTCGTCACAAAAATAGAAATTCTCACAAATGAATGGTTGCGAAAAGCTAGGCCTACCGCCTGTTGCGCCATCTATTTTATTGCTTTTATTTTTTTTTTAAATGACAAACGTGATTTGTGTGGTGGAATGCAAGTTTCGCATAATTCTTTCAAGATCAACTGTTTCGGTGTGTTCCTTCTACATATATTCCATATTTTATTTGTATACTGTCTGTGGAATATAAAGAACAGGAAATAATCTACGACGAAAGGACCCTTAGATACGTATGTTTGACAATTAAAAAAAATGTTGTTAAATCTCGTTCAACATCAAATTCAATAGTTGCAATTGAGCATATTAGGTGTCTCCTTAATTGTGTTTTTTTATTCCCGGAATCCAACATGATGTTCATATTCATAAACAAATTCTTATAGCTATTTGAATATAATTATAGCTATTATAATTATATATAATAATATTATAATTATCATTTAACTCTTCAAATACTTTATTTTATTACAGAAATCTCTGAACCATCAGTCGCACATGTTTTAAAACTAATTCAATCTTCTATTGTGGATTGTATAAAAATTAAAAAAGAATACACTTATCTGCAAGCTCTATTACAAGTTGACATTCGTAATGAAGCAGACTTTGATTGTCTTATGCCAGAATACCAATCGATTCTAAAAAGGCGAACAGAAATCGAAGAGGCCTTCAAGAAGACACCAGCCATACTGGACAAATTCTTTGGAATAATTACGGACTTTTATATAGATCGGTTTAAATTTAAGGGAATATTTGTAAAGGAAAAAATTCCGCAACTTTTGGAAATATTAGAGAATTTTAATATGGAAACTTTGTTGGAATTTTTCAACACATCCGAGATCAAAGAAATTAATATGGAAATGATATAGGCAGCGCTGCCAACCACTTTTCACGAAAAAATGCCTAACTTGAAAGAAAAAGATTCCTTTTTCAATAAAATAATGCCTTAAATAATTTTTTAAGTAAAGTGGAATAGTAAAATAAATATTAAACACAAATATAAAAAAATAAAAATCTTAAATTATAAAATCACAGAAAAAATTCTTAATAGGAACAAAATTCATGACATTTTAGTTTCATAAGTATAGGTACAAAGTATTGAATACAAAACAAACATAGTTTTAGTCCTCAGATCGCCTTGGTCCTTGAAATCATACATTGGTTTTTGAAACAAGGATATGTCTGTTTGTTTGAATTGCAGATCATAGCAGTTTTTATCTTTAAAAAGCGACTTTGTGTCCAGAATTGCACTTAAGGTACTTTTATCCCCAGTTTCATACTGGAAGTCCGGTTTCACAATCTAATTTGAACTTCAGTTCAATTGAATTCAGTTTAACTAAATTTAATGAATAAAATTTGGCAGTATTGTACATCAGTACTTAGCTATAATACGACTTTTCCAAAATCGTTCCTTGTCTTTTCTTTCAAAGAACACTCAAAACAAAGTAAAATGTGTGTGTTTTTGACAATCGGCTGATCTGAGGTCTAAAGGGCAGAATACTGTAGTTTAACTTAAACTACAGAATGAACTCTGTTCAAGGTTTAAACGAAACTGTGAAACCGAATTATTTGTTGAACTAAAGTTTAAACAAAAAGTATAGTTTAAACTCCCACTATGAAACTGGGGCTAAGAATGTTTAAAAAAAATAAAAAGTCAGTAGGTATGTTGAATCAAAAAAAAATTTAAAAAAATGATTGAAATAAAAAAAAGATGCCTTTTTGACAAAAAACAAGCCTTAAAGCCTTAGCTTATGAAATAATGCCTAAAAGACATGAAAAAGCCTCAGTTCGCATCGCTGGATATAGGCATAGGTCATACGGGTGACCATCTGGTCTTTTTAATAGAGAACAGTACATACTGTAGTTATTTAAGTAGGATATTCCCGGACATTCCTCTATTCATTGCCATATTATATGGACAGTATTGACACTCGGTCATACCGCCTCTAGCGGATTTCGGCGGAACCCTAATCACAAGATAATTCGCTCAATTAACTGTCAAATTGTATGAAAATTTTTGTTACGAAGAATAAAAAATAAATAAATTTAATAAGTAGAAACTGATATTTACCAAATTTATTGGTGAATTTAAGAGACGAAATATTTAAAAGTAAATCTATACCAAAAAGCAGCTATAAAAACAAGTTAATAAATAAATTTCGATTCTTTTAAATATTTTGGGGACTAAGAAATGTAATTGTACCTGTCCCTCGTGAAAACAATTTTTGAAAAGTACATACGTGATAATTGAAATTAAATATGTTGAAGTTAATAGCTATTTTCATATATTGAATAGATTTTGTGGTCAAGTGCAAGAATGACGGCAGAAGAAACTATTAATTAAAAACTGGGGAACTCTGTGGAGTTAAATATTGCACATCGTACAGGAATCCAAATATGTATATCTATCTATGCACTGAATTCCCAAAAAAGTTCATAATAATCGGAACAATCCTAAGAAGTGTTCTTTCCAAATCCTCAGCACGGAGTGTGAATCTACTACTGTATTCCCATGCTCATCTCTGCAGGCTTCTGTTCGGGCCTTGTATCCTTGGGTGGATCGTTTTACCCTTTGGTAGAACTTTCGAACATTGCCTCTGCAGTATTGTCCCTCAATTGATTCGACCGCTCGCTTCTCGTGCTCTCTCTTTTTCCTTCCTTCCTCCTCCTCCTTTTCTGCCCTTAGAGCTTTCGGGCAGCTCTCTCAGCCGCTCTGGTTCTTGTCTGCAGCATTAACTGGTAGCCTCGTTCTTGGCTGCATTTGCCTGACGGCATTCCTCATCGAACCAGGGGTTTCGTTGTGGTCGCCTAGTGAAACCCAGCACTGTATAGTATCACTTCTTCGTATTATCATTCGGACCGTTACTATGCTGGCGGATACTCCGCTTTTGGCTCTTACTTTAGTCGCTAGTAGAGTAAAATTTGAGGCAAGCCGTAGAATTAACCGCTTTTCTCGCAATGTTGTTGCTCTGCCGAACGTCCTTTTTGATTTTTCCCATAGTGTTGTGGATCCGCAAGATAACTGTTTACAACAGTCTTACTTCTATTTAGCCTCCTTGAAATTGCTCGGCCTGAGAGTCCTAACTCCTTGAAAGCATCTATTTTTCCTCTTTCTGTCGCTGTCAAGGTCTTTCCGGAACCAATTTTTTTTTGTAACTAAATAAAAACAGTTCTTTTTAACAGTTTTTAACAAAACTTTGAAAAAATCGCTAATGTGCTGTGCACTCCTGCAACGAAATATTCGCAGTGGCCTCATCCTAGTTGCGCGTCTTTTTATACGCTTTTTAGGTAGTTCATTTTTTGATCTTCGGAAATTTCAGCCGTAGTTTTTTATTTACCCTTTAATTTTATGACTTCCTGTTGAGAAAATATGTACCTGTTAACAGGTATTAAAAGTTTCCGGGTACAAAATTTCCAACAGCCATAAAGAGCGAAAATCGATTGCAAAATGTATGGCCTCATCCTAGTTGTCGCCAGTGTATTTCGCTCCGAACCACGAGGACGAGCACTAGTTTATATTGGCGTCATTTTCTGGGCAAAATTTGTATGTAATTGACATTCACTAGCAGTCCATAGTATATAGATAATGCCTCTATCGCGCCTAGATGTCAGTTATGAATTATGTAGAATATATCTTTTTTTATGACGTATGTATTTGACAATTTGTGAAATAGATCTATTAGCCATTGATAGATATAGTTACCCGCAGAAGCCAACAGATCATAATCAACGCAAAATTTTCATCAATTGGTTGTTGGAACATGAAGGCAATTTCACATTTGATGGATTTGCCAAACAAAATTCTCGCTTCTGGGAAGAAGTAAATCTTTGAATAATTTCAGAAAAATCATTACATCCACAAAAATGTTTTGCTTCATGTAACTCCATTTTCTTTGATTATGTATTTTAACAGTTAATTCGTATTTGTTTTTTTTTCTAATAAAAGAAAGAAACATTTTTCTGGAGCAGTAATGGTCTTTTCAATATGGAAATGCTGATCATGTCTACTTTGAGTGTCAACCAAAAAAATTCAACAAAATGGAAAATATCCATAGATAACTTAATTGCTATGTGAATACATCAAAATTATTTACAAATTAAATGATAAGTATCAACATACATAGCTAGCTTATAAAGTGTGTTCCATAATTCACGCAAAATGTAATTTTAATATAAAATACAGATTTTAATAAATAGTAGTTTATTGATTCATAGAGTATACAGATTAGGGTTATGGTTATGTATAGAATAGCACATCGGATATATGGCCACCCTGGCTTTCCTGGCAAAGACGTACTCTTTTATTGAAATTTTCTATGCCCGTTTCGCATAAATTTATTTATACACCTTCCAATTTCTCTTTTACGGCGTTGGTGGTCGTGGGCTTGTTTGCATAGACATTTGACTTAAAAAAACCCCAAAGAAAAAAGTCCAATGGCGTTAAATCGCAAGATCTGTATGGCCAATTCTGATTATCATCATGTCACGATAACGAACACCATTAATTGTTACTGCCTCGCAAGCAGCATTTTCGAAGAAGAATGATCCGAAAATGCCTCTAGTCTAAAATCCGCACCAAACAGTCAAGCGTTTGTGGATGCATTCGTTTCTCAACAATTACTCGTGGGTTTTCTGAACCCTAAATGCGTCAGTTTTGACGATTGACGAAGCCATTAAGCTGAAAATGATCTTCATTACTGAAGATGATTTTGTTCGAACAAACCTTCATTATTTTTAAAATATTGCTCAACAATAAAAATGCATTGTTCTTTCATATAGCGCTCCATATTTACTGTCACATTGTTATCTTTTTAAGGTTGCATTCCCAGGCGCAGGGTCATAAGTCCACAGGCCAAAAGTAAACAATGGACCACCTAGGTGGGTCATAAGTCCACAAATCAATTGTGGAATTATAACCCACTCAGGTGAGCCAAAAGTTCACAATAATTTGGGCCATAGGTTCACAATCTTAAAATGAAAGTAGGCCATAAGTCCAAAATTATCCATATGACTAAAAAATAAATTAAAACAACTAAAAAAGTATGGGAATGTTTTATATAATTGACAAAATGGATTCACTTTTTAAAGCAAAGTGGAATAATTCTTATGTATGGTGTTATAAATGTATAATATGAAACACTCTGTGCAGAAAATAAACAAACTATATTATTCAAACATTATACGTACAAAAAAAATCACAAAAACACTTTTGTGGTGTTAACAACAATTTGCCTACAAAAAGGACATAAAATCTCATTTCTATTCCGTTTCGCTTGCTCCACCACTTTTTTGAAACACTCTTCGCAAATCTTAAAATGATTGCAAGGCTGGAGAAGTGTGTCTCGTGGGTTTTGGAGGCAAACACCACAAATGAGGTCATTACTTGAATTTTGAGCTTCGCTTTCAAGCTCGTTGTCCTCTTCTTCATCCGTTAAATGGTCGTCTTCTTCAATAAATGCTTGCCTCTTGCTATAAATCGTTGCCAATTGATTAATCATTTCGGTAAGGGTAATTTTGTCATTATCAAATTTTGTTGTAACACTCTGAATCAATTGGTTTCGATAATGGAATTTAGATTTTGGACGTTCAAACATTTCCCATGTTGCACCATCCATTGAAGAATCCAAATCGACGGTTAAACTAAACTCCTCATTGAGTAGCTGGTCCACAAAATTAAAAAAATTTCATTTTTTGGGAGCAGTTTCCCTAGCTTGCCATTATAAGCTTCGACCATACTTGTGGTTCGAAAGCTTTTTTTATATATCGAGAACTGGTTGCAAACATCCTTAAAAATAAAAATTTATGAAAAATCATCTTCAAACAACAACTATGTATTTTACCTTTGCAATCCAATGCTTTCGAAAATATTCCAAAAATCCTTTAAAGAAAGAAAGTCCGGTCTTCTTTCACAAGTGGGAGGACTAAAAACTTATTGAAAATGTTGTAAAACTTTTTCTCTTTCCGCAAAATTTGTAAGAAGTTGGGAATTTTCGAAGCCTTTCTCTTTATAGTACGGCAGTAGTGAAACAAGCACCTTCGTATTTCTGCAGCTGGAAAAACTTTCCTCAACCCCTTTCTTAAAGCTTGCTCAAAATCCAGAGTAAATGAAGCACCACAAAATTTAAATAAATTTGCTTCAATGTATTGAAAAGCATGCGTATATGCATCTTCAGACTTCTTACTCATGAGTATGAAGAGAAAAGGATAAACCTATAATTGATAAATGGATGTATAAAGTAGCAATTATAGTATTTTATTTAAACACGTGGGCGCAGTAGCGCAGTGGTTAGTGTGCTGGACTGCTGTGCGAGGGATCCCAGGTTCGATCCCCGGAAAAACACATATTACATCTTAGTGTTTTTTTTCTACTGCGCCACCTCTCGCGAACGTCTGACAAACATCCGAGAGTATAACTGTCCTGAAAAAGCTTCTCAATTCAGCCGTTCGGAATTGGCATAAAAAAATTGTAGGTCCCTTCCATTCGTTCCAAAAATAGAAACTCACACAAAACGAATGGTTGCGAGAAGCTAGGCCTAGGGTGTCTACCGCCTGTTGCGCCACCTATTTATTTTTTTATTTATTTATTTAAACACGAACAATTTTTCAAAAAGTTATTTTGAAAAATTCACACAAACGAACATTTTTTTCAAAAACAATTTATATAATTACAAATTTATACTTTTTTTTCAAAAACTATTTATATTTAAAAATTTATAAAGTTCTTTTAAAAAATTCACGCGAACTTTTTAATTAAATTTAAGAATAAGTAATTGATGCTCGGTATACATACATGCTCTGAATGTGCTATACAGACAACTAATAACACTGGTCAACAAAATTTTTGTAACAAGAAAAGTGCTTAGTAATTTTGAATTACCCGCCTACACTCAGCTTACCGCCATATTTATTTTTTTTCCATCAGGTCTGGTTTTCATGTTACAGCTACTTCCCACAAAACTGAAAAAAAGCCGTTTTTGCTTCATTGTCGGCATTCTAAAGTTATGTTTCATTTGAAGAGCGTAGTGTGTTTTTCTGTTTTCTGTGTTAAGTGATTCTTAAATAATGTCAAGAAAGTGTCAAAATGATCCCGACAAGTTTTGCTGGCATTTGTGGCGGCATTACTTTTAAAACTCAGCGAAGGAATTTGACACCATTACACTCACCGAAAAAAATGTTTAAATGCTTTTATTGTAAAACCATCTATTTACAATTTAAATAGCAAATTTGGTTAATTTACTATTTTAATTGCAATTTTTTTAGTTTTACTATTTTATTTTTTTTTTAATTTGTGTTTTTATGTTTTTTTATCGTGCTGGGGAACCGCGAGGGTATTTCCTGCATTGTGACATCAGAATCGAAGCTTTCCAAACAAAAGAAGTCGGGATACAGTTCTTCACAAAATGGATACGACCAAGTTGGCATTGAGGGACCTATCCATCGGCCAGGCGATACATACCGATTTACCCCCGTGTCATAAAACTTCAGGAAATGTGGCCTCCCACAACAGATAGTAAAACAAAATTCAAAATTCAATTTTACAATTGAAAATAGTAAAAAAAAAATAAGCGAAATTTACTATTAAATTGTAATGACTATAGTTACAATTAAAATTGTAAATTTTACGCAGAAAATTGTAAATATTAAAATTTTTTCTGTGAGTGTAGTAACTAAGCTATATAAACAGTATTTCCATCGGACAACAAGACAAAGCAGGGGTTCCACACATCTGTTGTGTTACATTTATGTGTGTCTTCGTACTGGATGGGCGAGAAGATCTCGATCTATGCCTTTTGAAATACCTATTTGGGCGCCGTTACCGATGAACACGGTGAAGGATTCCACCAAGATATTTATACCATAGAAAAGCGGTACCAGGGCAAGTGGAGTCAACGTATGCTAGCGGATTACTGTTGGATATTAAAACGAGATGTCCCTGAAGCAAAATATAGAAGAAAATCATAAAGCTACATTTATAATTATGTTACAGTTTAGTGAAATAACTTAGTTTTGGTGCTTAAAACTAGACATTTCTAAAATTCAATAAAATCTAAATTACAAAAAAACTATTCGTATTGGAATCATTCTAATTTTATTTCTATTATCCTTATAACTGTCCTAAACATAACCAGACAAAAGTTTTCATGTTACATGCAAAAAGTGTTTTTTTGTTGACCAGTGTAATTGCTTCCATTCACCTAATGGAAGCACATTAAAGGTGCCGCCAACAAAATTTCGTTCTGAATGTGGTACAAGCTCAATTTGTTGACACATTTTTGTTGCCATGAAAATTGAGTAACTGAAATTAGTTTCCAAAATCGTGTCTTTATAAAATTTGTTATTTTTGTCATATCTAGACATTCCATAGCGTTGTAGAACATTTTGATTTAGAAATATTTCTTTTATTTCCATAAACGCTTTTGGCTATTTTGGCAAAACACTACTTTTAATCCTATTTAAACTCCTTTTAATAGTTTTATATTGGACCAAATGGGCCGAGTTCAGCATTTTTATGCGTTTATCATTTTGTCATTCCATTTGTAACGCCCATAAGGAGGCGTTGTAGGTATGACAAACTATATATATTATTGATCAGCATCACTTTCTTAGTCGATCTAGCGATGTCCGTCTGTCTGTCCGTCTGTCTGTCCGCACGATTACGGCCGTAATTTAAGAGCTATTGACTTGAAATTTGGTACGTAAGCTTTTATCCACCAAACTGAGGCTAAGTTCGAAGATGAGCAAGATCGGATGAAAACTACTACTACCTCCCATACAAAAATATCAGATTTATATAGCTTTTTATGTTAAAAATTAAATTTAAATAGCTACAGTAAAGATAGCAAGTTTAAACTTTGCACATATTGTTTTAATAATATTTAAAAATTTTCGACAAAAAATGAGCTTGGTCGAATAAAAAGTACCCATACCTCCCATACAAATATATAATTTTTTAATACTAAAATATTTTTTTTATTTTACAATAATATAGTACCGGGTATTTGAGCTTCGGCATAGTCGAAGATAATTGTCTTACTGGTTTTTTTTTGGTTAAACAAAAACGCGCTTCAACAACTTTCTTCGATAGACTCTTATCAGCAAGTGAAGGCTTATACCTACGGTGACCATATTTGTCAAAGGAAAATAAAGGACAATCATTTTTCTATTTACAAACTGTTAGTATTTATTGAAAAAAAAAAAATATTAATAATAATAAGATAGCAAAAAACATGAACATTACTAATACATAGTAGGTACATAGTTCTATAAAAAAAATATTGGATTGACATTCACTTATATAGCCGTATATATTAGCAACTAACCAACTAGGAACTGTCAATAAGCAATACGCAACTTTATTTTTTAACCTATTTTCACATCGAAGCAACATTATTGCCTGACATTTTTAGCACAAAACTCGTATTGAGAATGGATTACTTCCAGAAAAGAGGAATGGTGAAACCGTGAGTTTCACAGATGGATCCATGGTGGATGGCGGAGCAGGGACCGGTATCTTTTCAGAAGATCTGGAACTAGCCCGTCACATTAACCTCTGGAAACACACTTCAGTATGCCAGGCTGAGATGATTGCTTTGCTGCATGCGTTGGACTACTTGCTTGAGAGTCAGGTTGAAGGAAGAAATATCCTTATAGCACTGGACCATCAGGCGGTGACTAAATGCATGGAACAGACAACCATCACAACATCATTGGCACTGGAATGTGTATTCAAGCTCAATAAGTGTTCATCTAAAAATCAGGTAACGCTGTCTTGGGTACGAGGACACATAGGGACCGACGGCAACGAAAAGGCGGACTCCCTTGCAAAACAGGAAAGTTGTTGGGACCAGAACCATTCTCTTCAATTGGTAGAGGAATGGTAGAATACCTGATTCACAAGTATAGATCACGGCAAAACACTTGAGAAGGTGGTCAATAGTGGAACAAACTAAAATGGCAATAAAATGGCCTACCTGCTCCACTCAAAGAAGGGTTCTAAGCATGAGTCAAGGAACATTGAAATGGGTGGTGGGGTTAACTATAGGTCATGGTAATTTCGGGTATAATTTGAGGAAGATGTGACTTAGAGAGGATCATAATTGTAAGCTATGCTTGGAGGAATCTTAGACAGCGGCACAGCTTTGGCTGACAAAAGAATAAGGATCTTGGGACAACATTGGGTAGAGACCCATTGGATTAAACAGATTTCACATAAACATTTGCTAGCGTTAACATTAACACTAGGAATCAAACCCAGGGAAGAACTCTGAAGTCCAGAGAGTCTCTCTGGGTAAGGCTTATAGTGGTAGAGAGATGAAATGAGACTCGACAATGGTGGTCTGATTCGTATATCCCTCGAAATCTATATAATAATAATGTAATACTCGCTTGATATGATGAACAAAAATGTTCCTTATGCAGACTGACTCGGGCCCTAGGCAAAATTTTCAAAATCATAGGAAAACTATTTTATATTGGTATTTCTTATATACAGTGTAGGTACACAAAACGAGTTTGAAGTCAATCGCATGAAAAATATGAATTTTCCGATACAAACTTTTCCCTTTTTGGAGTTCGAATTTCTCCAAATCGCTTCTAGTGCTTACTTTGGCCATACAAGGAAATTTGTTTCAAAATATTTGCTTTCTAGTTCTTATCGTTTGGGTTGGGCATTGATCACCAATAAGTCAGGACAAATATATGACATTTCATCTAAGAGTTGTACGCCATTTAAAAATAAGCCTGTTTTTTTCTGAGAAATAAATGGTACCTAGATTTTCTCAATACTTGGCCAATCCGGTGTTTCGCGAAATAAGACCCTCTCAAGGACTTCTACGTCCAAATTATAGAATTCTATTGGCAAATGTATTGTTGACATGAGTTTCATAACATTACAGTAAATGTTTCGTAGAGTTCAATTGCCCAAAAAATAATTCTCTATGCTATGCATACAATTTTTTTTGTCAGTTTTTAAAGGACAGTTTCAAAAATAAAGGACAAAATCCGTCCTTTATTGAAAATAAAAAAATACAGGACAGAGGTAAAAAAGAAAGGACTGTCCTTTTAAATAAAGGACACATGGTCAGCGTACTTATACCAGTATACTCTGAGATTGAAAAATTAAACAAACATCAACACCTAACTGAAAAGAAGATCTGCCTGAAATTACTAACAACAAATTTCTCAACTCCTTGTATGCTTGTGTAATTTGTTTACATTTTGTGTCAATCTGCTCCTGAAATATTGTTAAAGAGACACATTATAGTCTCAGAGAGAATCAAAGAAAACCGTTTACTTTTGTTTTACTTTAAATTATGAGAATTGTGGACTTATGACCCACCATAGTGAGCCATAAGACCACAATCAGTGAGTCAAAAGTCCACATGAATTTTGTGTGAACTTTTGGCTCACCTGGGTGGGTTATAAGTCCAAAATTGATTTGTGGACTTTTGGCCTGTGGACTGACCCTGCGCCGCATTCCCATAGGGACAAATCGGAATTTTGTTTTCGCTACGATGTAAGTATGTCCGTCGGAACCCACTAAGCTAATTTTGTACCTAGGTCTGTCTATCTCAAGAACTAATTGACGTAGAAGGCTGAAATTTGCACACAACATCAGGTATAACCTTTAGTTAGACGACAAATATGTACAAATGATAGCCATAAATTGACTGATTTTGGAGTATGTACCTACCTACATAATTAGTATTTTGGTGAAAAAAATATTTTCCTTCATAAAAAAAACTGTTTAATTTTGTAGCTAGGTCTATTACGAGTATATCAAAGAACAACCGACTTTTCAAGACATCAAGTCTGGCCAAGTAAGAAACCTTCGGTGCGCGAGTGTACTCGCACTTGGCCGTTTTTTTTTTCGTTGGCATCACTGTACTATTAAATGGGTCGAAATTTAATAGGCGTGAATTATGGCCTATGGGACACCCTTTTATAATAGATATTATTTATAAAATAAAATAGAAGTTTCTCAAACTGTAAAAATAACTCCAAAAATATGTGTTTTACACTACACTACACTGCTTCTCGTTTGCGAAAAGGAAAAAAAAAAAAACGAAAGCTGTTAGATCCATGAACCAATTTTTGGCTTTCGCTTTATTCTTTAGTTTTTTTTTAAAAGCGAAAGCGTGTTTCTTTTCGTTTTGTACAGAATCTCATTTCAGAAAAATTTTTAAGTACGTATCCCACCTGCTTACATGCTTTATTTCAAAAAAGAAGATTTTGGCGCGACTTTTGAAAAACCCTTTAGAGAAAAGTTTTTTTTTGTTTTAGCAAGTGTTTTGTATTTATTCTATGTACATTATATTCAGCATTAAGAATTCTTGAATGCTAAATTGACTTAAAATAATAATAAAGGTATAATGTGTTTGCAAATTTGCAAAGCTAAACAAATATTAATGTACACTTGACCCAGGTTAAATTAAAGTTAACATATCCACATTATACAAAATTGAAATCTAGCACAAATATGTAGTTAGAGCTAATGGTTAGACGACAACTTTCATCACTCATCTCCATTGCAAAAGCGCTGCGCTGGTTGCGTTGGTTTAACAGCGCTCTTAAATACAAAACGGTATATTCTACCTATCTGCTGTCCCTATGTTAGTTTAAAATTATTGTTAATTGTGGACAAGGTCAGACTCGAAGTATATCCATTAATATACTCTGGACAAGGTTCTCCGTAAATACATTTTATATATTTCCCGTGCTTTATATAGGGAATGAAGAGTTTTTTCTGACTTATTTGCTTTAAATGGGTGTGGGTAACTTAACTTTGAGGACGCAGATTTTCCAATATTGGATTACTATTTCCAAATTGATATAGTAACTTCAAAGCAGGGCATGAGTTATCTACTAGCGATAGACATATAAGTCGCCTGGTCCTTTTGATTTGCGGGACACTGAGCTGCCACTGACTTTAGGTATATAGACTTTATACTCATTTTTCTAATCCTTCGTCTAGATATCCCGAATCAGATATTTGTATAAACACGACAGATTTTACATAACAATAATATTTTTTATGTGACAGTATAAATTTACTAGAACATTACATAATCCGTAGCCGCATTTTCCAAAAATAGCCTCCACTCCTTATTATCACGCCAAAGGGTTATTTCTAAACTTAAGCCCTATTAAAAGTTCAAGCGCCTCGCTGTGAAAAGGCAAGAACACAAATATTTGCTTGCAAAGCATTTCGCATCCTCTTGCAATAACAAAAACTAACATTAAGCATTTGCATTTAGAAAGGAATAACAGCAGACAAATAATCTCTTTGAATATAAAGGATTCGACAATCGACTGTCTCTGCCAGATAAAAACTCATTAAAAGCCAAATATAATAGGCATGCTCTGTCTCTCATTCTCGACGCTATAGACGCAGACAAAACTCATTCCAAGGATTAACCATCTGCACTTGGGTGAAATTCAAACGCCATTACGCGTTCACATTCACCATTCACATTCACACTCAAAAATTCTTTTTTTTAATAAAAAAAAAAAAACACTTCCACTGGCGACATCTTCGAAGCGCATATCTTTAAAGTGACAGCTAACATTGTCGGTGCTGGCTGAAAGAGGGAATAATCCTCTTTATGTGATAGGTATTCATCCCACATCCGTCCTCCCACTTTGGGGTCTAATGAAAAGATATAATTTTTACTCCGGCGCCTGTCCCAAAGGATCCACTTGCCTTATCATCAGCCCGACGACATGGAGAGTCACATACGAATTAAAAAAACATTACGTTCCTATCCTAAGGCGTTCTGTGGTGATGTCGATTTGTATCATCACATTTCGCTAGGATTTAAATGAGACAATAATGCGGAGCATATGCTCATTTGCCGACCCGTCATGGAGTTAATGTGTGTGCACCCAGCACCCCTTATTCCTTATTATGACTACAAACGCTGAGTGACTAGTTATTGAGTTCACTTAAAAATAAATGCAGCGGAATGGTAAATGCCACTAAATGCACAGTTGTTTCATTTAAAAATGTCATTTGTCAGCTTGGTCTGGTAAGTAAAGATGACAGAGCAAAGCACTCCGGCTAATCCATAACTTTCTGTGACAAGAGAATACGATGGACTGCGATGGATACAGAATGGAAACGCCGTACTACTTGACAGCAAATTGAGATATAACTTTGATGTCGTTAAGTACCTACTACAACGATACCGCGCGAGTGCCACAAAGATTGGTTCTTGGACCTGTCCTGTGGAACATAATGTATGACGACGTCCTGCGACGCGATAGAGTCCGCAACGGATGAAGCAGTCACCAGAATCAAAAATTGGCTAGACTCATTATAGGAGTCATTATGCCTTTAATATACGTATAATGGTTGCTATATTAAAGTGATCAATGTTAATCAATAAGGAAGTGACTATATACAATGCGATGGATATAATCATAAAGGGACCGCCATCTAACGTTTTTTTTTTTTTCAACTAGTGCTTATTTCGCGAATGGTAACACTTAGCTCATGTCTGATTTGACAGATAATTAGTTTTATCCTTCCGCTGAACGAATATGGTTGTGTATACGCTTGAACAACGCTGGGAAATATTGCGACATTACTTTGAAAATCATGGTAATGTTGCAGAATGTGTGCGAAAATTGCGTACGGATTTTGGAAGAAGAGAAGCACCGTCAGCGAGTAGTAGTAGTAGTATGTGTTCTTTATTTTCAACTTTTGTTATACATAATATACATTCCTTCGAGATTATTAAATTTTTGTTGAAAAGTAAAAACTTACGACAATGACATAAACGTCGTCTGTCGGGTAATTTCCAAATATTAATTAATTTTAATTATTGTGTTACAAATTTTATAAACAATTAAATAATTAGATAAAGAAAAAGGAAAAATACCAAATTTAATAACATTCTTTGAACTAATTGAACTCATGTACTAGTTGTTTTCTATAGGTTATGGCCACAGTGATGTAATTGACCAGTCTGTTCCAATCATTCCCGCTTTCTCCGTTAAGTACATTAATGAGTTCATCTTCATTTAAAGTTGCCTTTTCAAAATATCTCACTCTGAATTCTCTTAGTACGGGGCATCTGCCTATGAAGTGATGAATGTTTTCTTCTTCTCTCATATTACACATAGAGCATACGGTTGACACGTTGCCTCCAAATCTGCTCGCATTAAGTAGGATTAAATCGCATCTGGCTTTAAAAATCCACGAAATTTTGCTGATGTCGGAGTCATCGATGAGATATTGCTGTCCTTTCGAGTAATCCAGGAACTTGAAAATTCTTGTGTTGCTTTCCCTAGCTCTTCGTTCTCTTTCTTGACGTCCATCTGCTTTAAGTAGATCCAAAAGCTGCAAGTGTTTAACGTTCCAGTCCCTTTCTAGCGATAAGTTCTGATCCCAGTGTAAGCCAAACCGATTTCCCATATTATTTATTTCTTTTACCCAAAAAAGCTTTTTTTCCAATAGGATTTTGGTTAGTTGATGTGGTAACCGTGTATCCTTGTATTGGAATAATGTTTTCTTAACATACCTAAGATGCAAATCTAGTGTGTAGAAATGCCCATCTTCAGCTCCGGTCTCCATCGACAAGGCGTAGTTAGGAGTGCTTGGTGGTAATCTCAAAATTTTTTTCAAAAAGAAGCGTTGTAGTTTGTCCACCTCTTCAAACATTCCATAGCCCCAGACTTGAGCACTATACGTTTGGATAGCTCTGCAAACTGCCAGAAATACCTTCCACTTTCTACTCAGTGTTACACTTTTTTTGCTTAAAAAGCAATGCCATGTTGCGTTGATGCTGCTCTTCGCAGCGTTATTCCTTTTCTCCATATGCCTTGTGAAGTTCATTTTCGGGGTGAAAATTACACCAAGATAGGAATACTGCGAGGCTATTCGAATTTCTTCCCCTTTAAAAATCCATTTTTCTTGATTTGAGAGCCTACCGCCATTTCGGAAAACCATAATTTCTGATTTTGAAAGATTCACTTCTAGACACCATCTCTCACAGTACTTTTCCAGTCGTGCTATCATCTTTTGCATGACCTCAATGTCATCTGCTAAGATCACCATGTCGTCGGCGTATAGTAATAATCTTATGTTTAGAAGCTCGATATTGAGACCTCCTCCTATATAGTCATGTAAATCATTGAGGTACAGTGCGAAAAGTAATGGAGATAATAAGCATCCTTGTTTCACTCCAAAAAGTGTTTCAAAATATTCTGATAGCTCATTACCAGTCCACACCGCCGATCGGGTATTAGAGTATAAGCATTCCAGCAGATTAACAAATTTGGTTGAAATTCCCATTTCTCGCAACTTATAAATCAGTAGTCTTCTCGAGATTTTATCAAAAGCGGCTTTCAGATCAACGAAGAAGGCATATACTTTCTTTTTTTCTGCCAGCTTGATGTGTACGATGGAAGCCACATTATATATGTTATCTACTGTAGAGTAGTTTTTTCTGAATCCGGCCTGGAACTCAGTTAGGATGTTATTCCTTTCCACCCAAGTGTATAGCCTCTCATTTAAGATTCCCATCATGATCTTCGCTATGCAGTTCATAAATGAAATACCCCTATAGTTGCCTGGGTCGTTAACATCCCCCTTTTTGAATATTGGATATATTATGGACTTAGTGAAAGATTCCTCTATCCTACATTCATCTAATATTTTGCTATATGCTCTTGCTAGTTCCCGCAGAAAATCATCGGTCGCACTTATAATGAACTCATACGTTACCCCATCTTCTCCTGGTGCTTTGTTCAGTTTTACTTTTCGAAGCATGTTCTTAATTTCCTCGATAGAAAACGGTCTGTCCAAATTCGGATCTTCGACATAGTTAGCCACATAAGATATGCTACCCATTTCTTGCTTTGGGTTGAGAAGCTCGCTGTAGTAGGTTTTAAACTCCTGAGCGCTTATCTCAGGATATACTTGGTGATCTTGGTTTCTTATCTCCTTTGCTAAGCGCCACCAATCCTTACTGTCTTTAACTGTGTTAATTTTGCAATCGATTTGTTGGTAGTATGCTATTTTGCTGTTTGTACAAACTATCTTATATTCTTGTTGGGCCCTTAAAAAATTCTCTTTTATCTCTTGATTTCTTGTTTTGCGAAATGAGCTCAATAATTTAAAAGCTTTTTTTCTCGCGGCTTCGCACTGAAAATTATACCACTTATTCCTTGGATTGAATGTTTTTATGTTTCTCCTTTGCAGAAAGGCTGCCTCCTTAATTATATTGGTGAGATCGGCTATCTCAATCCTATCTTTCCAAATCTTAACGTTTTGTAGATTACTGCTCAGTCTATTTTGGTATTCAGCCTTTCGGGTTTCATTCCATTTTAGTTTTGGCAGGCGATTGTAGGAGGTGCTCCGAGTAGTTGCAGTGCTTAGCTGGATGCTTAGTTTTATTGGCATGTGATCCGACCATATTGCCTCTTCTACACTAAACATTTCGACACACATCAACATTTCCTGCGACACGGCACATATATCATTTACTGATTCTCCTATACTGCTAACAAAAGTAAGGTTACCTTCTTCGTCACCCTTTGTTCTACCATTTAAGATGACCAGTCCGTTATCATTGCAGAACTCCAAGAACTTCTTCCCCTTTGCATTTACAGTTGGATCTTTTGAGTATCGTTCTTCAAGACCTGCAGTAAATCCTGATTTATAGATGTCGTCTATATCCTGTTGCAAGTTGCCCAGTCTAACATTCATGTCACCCATAACAATTAGATTTTGAAAGTTATTTTCAGCGAACAATATTTTAGCAGAATCTATGTCATTTTGCCAATTTTCACCTCTCAGATATATCGGAAGAATTGTCAGCACTTTACCATTACATATTATGTTTATAATGTCGGCGTCAAGGGTGATGAATTCATGCCGAATGCCATTCTCTTTCAAATTCTTTTTGACTCCATATACCATGCCACCAATTGCTCTTCCATATCGGCTGTTGCGCGTTGCAGGTATCCAGTGAGTATGAAAATCCTTAAAGTATTTTTTGAATTGTTCAATTTTTTTTTCATCTTTAATATGCGTTTCAATGAGTATAAATATATCGTAGGATAATAAATAGTTAAAAAAGTGAGCAAGTAAGCTTTTGTTTTCTAAGCCATGTACGTTATATGATACGATTTTAATATTTATTTTTTCATTAATGTTAATGTTTTCATTTTTGCTTAAATCTAAATTTGTATTAACTATGTTTTGACTACATCGACAGACAGCTTTTAGTTTTTTTGGTGTACTTTCTCGATGAGACTGCTAAAATTGCAATTGAAGGTGTCAATTTCACCGCTGTAAAGGGCTTTAAGCACGTCTTCTCCTTTCGATGACCCGCATACTAGCTCATTCTGATTGTTCCATTTGAACCATTTTGCACCAATTCGCATCCTTTCGTTAAGCACGTTTACTCTATGCTTCTTACTTTTGCCTAGGATGCTTTTTCTCAGCTGCAACATTGCTTTTTTATGACTCTGTTTTTTCGAATTTAGATCTCTCTCAAGAAAAATGGTCGTGCCCGACAGGTTTCTAGACCGCTTAAAAACTTCGTCAACAATTTCTGCCGTTTCAAACTCCGCAATCACTGTCATCTTTCCATCTCTTTCATTAATTTTTTTGGTTGAACGCACATTCACTGCCGAGGGTAATTTGATTATTTGTTCGCAGATTCTCTTAACCGCATCGGGAGCCGAGCTTTGCGCCTCAATACCTTTAAAAATTATATTCTTATTCTTTATTTGATCCTCCAACCACGTTATTGTCTGTCTATCTTTCTCCTTTTCGTTTGATAAATCTTGAAGTTTCTCTTTTAAGATCTGATTTTCATTTGACAGTTGGTTGATTTGTGACGAAAGGGTGCTTATTTGAGTGTTGATGCCTTCCAAATCGTCTTTTGTTGGTATGTTTTTTAGTTTCTCATCGAGTAAAGGTGCCATTGCTATTTGGAGTTTGCTCATTAAATCTTCGACCGACAAATCTGCAACCATATTCGATGAGTTTGGTGGAAATGACTCAGGCGACAGTACTCCACATTTTCTTTTCGATTGTGGGTTGGAAGTACCACTAGTAGTGGCCTCTACTGTCTTATTAGGCGTTCGTTGCATAATTTTTGGCGATCCTAAGGGTATGCAACAAAAACTAACTACTTTGGTACTTACTACTTGAGCTTTGGCTGTCAAACGTCACAATGAAAGTTCGATGTATTTTTTCTGTGTAGAAACCAAAAAAGAACAAAATCACTTTCCACTCAAACTATTACCGTCAGCGAGTATGTAAACAAGCAAAATTGTCGCATTTGGGGCATAGAAAACCCGCACGCATACATTGAAAAGCCGATATACCCAAAACGAGTCACTGTTTGGTGCGGATTTTGGTCCAGAGGCATAATTGGTCCATTTTTCTTCGAAAATGAGCAAGGAGTGGCCGTTACAGTCAATGGCGATCGTTATCAGGCCATGTTGAACGAATTTTTGTTCTCAAAAATTGAAGAGGAGGATATTGGCAACATTTGGTTTCAACAGGACGGCGCTACGTGCCACATAGCCGAAGCTACAGTCGATGTTTTGCGCCCTGTTTTTGAAGATCGCATTATCAGCCGCAGAGCTGATGTCGTTTGGCCACCGCGGAGCTGCGATTTGACACCGTTGCACTATTATTTGTGGGGTGCCGTAAAAGATAAGTGTTACGCCGACATGCCAGAGACAATTGACGCTTTAAAGGACAATATTCGTGAAGCCATTGGTGAAATACAGCTGCACACAATCGATAATGTGCTTAAAAATTGGACCGATCGTGTAGGCTACTGCATGGCCAGCCGAGGCAGCCATTTGAATGAAATTATTTTCCATTATTAGCCGGAAGGATTGTACTTTCAAATAAAAAAAGAAATTTCAGAAAATATTCAGTAGTTTTTTTTTTATAGCATTTTCAAAAAAAAAAAAAGTTATCTGGCGGACCCTTTAGATCGACCAATTATTTTTTTGGACCGGTGGGAACCGTAGATGAAGGGTCAGACATGGTGAGCCTTATTAGAGCGGTTTTTCTTACACCTGTTTCCATGTTGCTAATTTTGGCTGGGACGGAATTCCTAATATTGAGTATGTATAGCAATACTTACAAACCATATAGATATCATAGGAAAACAAACGGGGATATTTTTAATATGGAAGTCGAGGTCGTTAGGTATCATAACGGGTCACAACACTCTGCGGTACCATATTATGAAGAAAATGGGCTTAACGGAAGAAGAGCTTTGCAGAGGCTGCAGTGATGAGGGAACTCTTGAGGACACAACCCACTTCCAATACACAAGGTAGGTATAAATTCATAGGGAGGCACTTCTTCAAGGACCTAGACGAGCTTTCGAGCACATCAATAGACAAGATAATGAACTTCGTCAAATCAAAGAGATGGTTTGTATATAGCAGCACAGTAAGTAATTTGAATACAGGGTTATAATGGGTAAGGGACGACCTCTTTCCGCCACCTGAGTGTGGCACGGAGAAATCCTTGCCAGCCCACAAACCTAACGTAACCTACACCTAAGAGGCAAACGATGATTTTGCTAAAATTCTCTGGAAAGCGTTTGAACAGGAATGTTATTTGAGAGCAAGGAGGACGGTCAAAAAAACTCCCACCATGGTGACAAAAGAACTAAGCAAAAGAAACGAGGAAAATTTTCAAAACTGAACAAAAGCAGACAGTAAGAATACTATAGGAAATCAACTAAGCTCGGAGAAACTCTTGCTAAATTCTCTATACGCTTACTTCCCCACTCTGTAACCCCAATGAGAATAAAGATCCGGATGTAGAGTATTGCACGGATAACGATGTTCCAGTGGAAATGGTAATGGTGAAAATCAACTTATTCTCACCGTATAAATCTCCCGGAATTACTGGCATCTTCCCTATGATGCTATATGCAGTGATGCCATTCTGACTGGATTCCGGTCATATCTGGCCGGAATCTGTTTACTCTGGCCGGAGAAAATTTTGAAATCCGGCCTAACCGTTTTTTGACCGGAACGAAAAATGTTTTTAACCGGAAAACCCTTTTTTGACTGGAAAAATAAAATTGCCCTACTGACTATAAATGAAGATAGATTTTTATAATTTGAATATAACTTGGAAATACATTACGAACATGTTCCCAAGTTCAAACAGAAACCAATTGAATGCGAATAATGGGACTACAACATCACGCATGGAATTCTGCTCCGGGAGCAGGATAATAAATTATCTTATAGGCTAATTTCTTGACGTTTTCTTTTGCTAGAATTTTGAAGAGGAAATTAAACAACGAATTTCAATTAATTAAAGTGTGAAATTCGATAAATCTCAGATTGGAGTTTGGTGAACTACTCTTTTCAAGTGTCAGAAAATGATCCGAGAATAATTATTATTTAGCCCAATTAAGGCCGTGTGCTTAGTACATGGCCTGGCCATACACGTCCTCCCATGACTTTAATTTTCATTAACAATTTGGCTACACACAAAAACCAGGCGTCATTGCAATGAAATAAAATTTGTCAGGTAAAATAATAGTGAAATTGAAAACACAAACAAATTTTATGGTTAAGCCGCTTCGGACGCCCGTTTTTGACGTCCTCACTCTATCAAGGGCAAATATCATGAAGATTTGTATCGAAAGCACAATGGTGCGAAAAAGAACGTGCTAGAATTATTTCTGAAAGTAGATTTTCTATGCTATCTACCTTTCTCCTTTACTCACTCAAAATCTACCTGACACGACATTCATTGGAAGGCGTGTATGGCCATGTACTAAAAGTGTATTTCAGAACTTAAAACATGTCCTATAAAATGAAAAATTAGTTTCAGTAAATTTTAAACAAACGAAATAAAAAACAAATTCATAAACTCAAAATTCACATATTATAAAAACGTTTCTAAACATCGATAATGCAGGTGAATATAAAAATTCGTAAATTGTAAAGGTAGGTATAGGTATTTTCTCTTTTTGACCGGGTTTCAGGTCAAAAATGCTCATTTTAACGTTTGACCGGAATTTTTGACCGGATTTAGAAAATGAAATTCCGGTCATTCGGTCAGATTTGACCGGATTCACTTTTTTTTAGTGGCAACACTGGCTATATGATGCTACAGAAATGCGAGAAACATATTAGGTATATCCTCACATCTGAAAAAAGTATTTCTTAGTAACTTAAATGAAGGATACGTTTCATAAACATGGCGGTAAGTTAAAGCTGTCACCGTACTCAAATCTGACAAGCCCATCCATACCATAGACTTTAGATCCATAAGCCTAACCTCATTTGTTCTAAAAACTTTACACTCCATAGTGTAGTATTCGAGGAATTATTAAATCTACGAAAAATAGCTATAATCAACAATGATTTTGAAGCCGAAATCATCATCCATTGTATTAATGGTATGACCCGTAGAGATCGCATTAAAAATACCCAGAATACGTGAGGAACTCAATGTCGAGCAGCTACTTCTCCGGTCGGAGCGGTCCATGCTTCGATGGTTTGGCCATGTTAAACGCATGTCCCCAACCAGGATCCCACAACGTGCTATGGAATCCTTACCATCAGGCAGGCGTCCTTTAGGTAGACCCAGGATTAGGTGGTTAGATCAAGTCCACAATCTCTCCTATACTCGTATGGGGATTGCCCTTGATGATTTAGAGCCGATGGCAGAGAATCGAGAGCTATAGAGGGTCTACTTGAGCAACCTACACCCGCGACCCACTTAATGGACAAGCGGACCATTGAAAATGAATGAATGAAAAATTAATGATTCTGAAGTCATAAATAAAATCAAGAAATTAATACGGAGCCAATTTGTTTTTAACATTTAACCTTCTTAAACTAAGAACATGGCGTACATTTAGATCTCATTCCTTTTCGTGGCTGACAAGTTACGCACCTAATTTTTGTTGTTCTATATAATTAGAACTTGGCTCTTTTTTTTGTGTGATTTCCTTACTTTTTGCGTAGCTTTTTTTAATAGATTTCACAAACAACGTTGAAATGTCTTCGATTTTTTATATGTCAATAGACACTGACTACCGTCACTTTGGTTTTCTTTCTTACAAACTATTCATTAAAATTTCAGCAGGTAGATTAACTTCTTTTCATATTTTAATTGGGCAGATTCCACGCCCCTTAAATGGACAATTTTTAATTTTTGATATTTTTCCTTTTGTACAATGCTAGGTCCTACCGCTCTACCAAATTTCAACATTCTACGGCAACTGGAACTGGGCCAAATAAATGAAAACCGATTTTCAAAAGTGGGCGAATACCACGCCTCCTGAAGGGAGAATCTAAAATGTTTGATTTTTTTTTTCATTGCAAGTACTACGACTTTACCAAATTTCAACGTTCTACGGCAATCTAAAGTGGGCGTTAGGCAATAACGCCCAAGGAAATAGGTAACGCCCAAATCAATTTGGAAATAACGTCCTAAAAAAACTCATACAAATTGTTGTTGTACTGCAAAAAAAAAACCTTCAATGTATACAATTTCGGACATACTCCAAATCTGACAGTAGTAACCTGCAAATTATTTTTGGGCTTTATTTCCATCTTGTTGTTTATTTTTGGGCGCTATGCATTTTTTTGGGCGTTATTTCCAAATCGATTTGGACGCTATTTCCTTGGGCGTTATTGCCTAACGCCTCTAAAGTGGTCCAAATAAATAATAACCAATTTTCGAAAGTGGGCGTATACCACTCCCCCTGAATGAAAAATCTTAATTTTTTACTTTTCTCAGTGTATATGCACCACAAGATCTAGTATTCCGCCAAATTTCACGATTCGACGATGGTCGGAAGTGCTTCATCATTTTGATGATCATCACATCATCTAAGTGAGTGAGTGAGTGAGACAGTCATTTATGGTTTTTGCGATTTTTGAAGTCCTGTATGTTGAGAACCATTAATGCTATAGAGATGACATTTGGTGAGGTGGACCTTTTTAATGAGTAATGCTAATGGTAAATGTTTCAAGTTTGAATTTTCTGACTCAATTGGTTCCGAAGTTAGAGGGGGTCGAAAACAGCCTGAGTTTGTTCCTGTAAAAAGGGTAAGTGCCTTTACTAGAGAATTTGCCTGGGGCACTACCGTGCCCTTTGATCTAGGAGAACACTTTGGCAAAAAACAAAATAACAGTGAACACAATTAATTGTCGCCTACTGTATACATAGAAATGTTTATGTTTTGCATAAAAAATTATTTCGTAAAATGAATTTTGTCAATATGTCTCCGTTCCACCACAAGTGTCGTATACGCTCCCACAAAATAGATGATTCTCAGTTGTGTGCTTGTGCGGTTATATGCGGTTCGACTTGCGGTCCTGCGGGCGGTATAATGTCATATGGAGCAAAGAAGGTCTTTATAAGCAAAATAACAGTTTTAAATTGAAATTTACGGTTCCAATAACATTCTCTAAAGGGGACGGCGGTCTTAATTAATTTTCTTTTACATATCTAGTTTATGGAGGCGTTTATTTTTTGTTTTGTATGTACAGTTGCTTGAAAAGAATCTCTTGTACTTTGTAGCTTCTGTGACACAAAGAGTCAAAGACGGACATTATTAGGGACAATTTCCATAAAACCCAGGCAACCGCAATTTATTTCAAGTTGCTTTCATTCCGGAAACCCACTACTTGACTGTTTTGGGGCCGAGAGGCAACTGCAATTTATGATGACAAAAGAGACGTTAATTACTTTAAAAACCACATACACGCAAAATGTGGGAGCGCGATTAATGAATACTGAGGAGGGATGGTTGGCGATGAAAGGACATCACTACGCCTTGACACTGAATGGCATAAAGACCAAAGGGGAGTTATGTAGGTACTCGAGTAGAGCTGACATTGTGTAACAAGTGTTCTACTTCAATTCATGGCACAGAAATACAATCTGCGAATGTAAACGCTATGAAT
Source organism: Cheilosia scutellata (assembly GCA_955612985.1). Classification (NCBI taxonomy): domain Eukaryota; kingdom Metazoa; phylum Arthropoda; class Insecta; order Diptera; family Syrphidae; genus Cheilosia; species Cheilosia scutellata. Next base: position 62,428,020 of record OY015312.1, on the reverse strand, counting down.
AGGTTAGCAGTGTAAATAAGAGTTGGCCCACATTCGGGCAAAATGCATAGAATTAATGTGAATGGTCGTTAAATACGAGGATGTAACAATTAAGTTTTTAATTGCTCTTTAGAATTTGTCCAGGGTAAGGGCAATGGAGAAGCGAAGCAAGGACAAGCTAATAAGGTCTGTATTATATGGAGTTCGTCTTAGGTTCTACAATGCATTGTAAATTTGAATGGAAGATGGATGAGGAATGTATGATGGCGCCATCCATCAGGTCAGATCAGAATCGCCATGATTACTATTTGTCACAGGAATGAGGATTACGTTGATCAATACGAGAAAGGCATATGTTCATGTTCATAGTTAGTCCATGAATTTGTTGGCCTGTTTGTTCCTTTTGTATACACGCCAAAATACGCGTCAGAATAAGCGTCAAAATACGCACCAAAATAAGCTCCAAAATTCGCGCCAAAATACGCCCTAAAATACATAATGGAGGTATTTTGTTGCGTATTTTGGGACGTTTTTCATTTAAAAACAAATTTCCTTTTATGACAAAAGTGACCATTAAGATGTGATTTGGGGAAATTCGAACTCCGAGTGGGAAAAAAGGATAACATTCTTATTTTTCATCCGATCAACTTCAAGCTCGGTTTGTGTAGGTAGTTACTTACTTACTTATCGGGCTTCCGACCCGTGATCCCGGGCACGCTGCTTCCAGTTGCCAAGACCGAGCTCTCTGGCATCCGCGATGGCTTGGTCTTTGAAACTGATGTTCGGTCTTCCTTGTCTTCTCGAACCTGGGAACTGGGATTCGAAGATCGTCTTAGCTGGAGTATTATTGTCCATTCGCTCGATGTGGCCGAGCCAATGTAGTCGACGTGTTTTGGCTTTTTGAACAACATCCGCATCTTGGCAGGATAGCTCATTCGCGGTTGTATCTTCTCCTCCACTCGCCCTCCTCGCACACAGGACCAAAAATCTGCCGAAGTATTTTTCTTTCGAAGGAGCCCATCAGCTCTCCCTTCTTGCTTATCGTCCAGCACTCGGCGCCATAAAGCAGAACTGGCAGGATAAGTGTTTTGTAGAGCACACATTTCGTCCTTCGAGTCAGGAGTTTGAACCCAGTTGTTTTGCCAAACCGAAGTAGCAACGGTTTCCTAGGGTAATTCTTCGCGGGATCTCCACTAGGCACTAGGGTGTCATTCGTGGAGTTCATGTTTAGTCTGAGGTAGGTGAACTCCTTAACTACCTCGAAATTGTTGCTATCAATAGAGACGTTTTGTCCTAGGCGGTGGACATATGCTTGTTTGTTTGTTGATGGTATGTACTTAGTCTTGTCCTCATTTACTGCAAAGCCAACGGATTTCGTCTGTTCTTCAATCGCGGTGAACGCTTCTATCACGGCACGCTGGGAGCGACCGATGATGTCAATATCGTCCGCATAGCTCAGCGGCTGGACGGATCTGTTGAAGATATGCTCCAGTACGAAATTGAAGAAGTCTCATGACAGCGCGTCTCCTTGCCGAAATCCGGTGCAAGTTTGAAATAAATCGGATGAGCTGCTTCCAAACTGCACGTTGCAGCGCGTGTTGTCCAGCGTCACGCGATACAGCTGAATCAGTTTTGCCGGGATTCGGAATTCAGCCATCGCCTATAGAGCTCCTGACGATGTATGCTATCATACGCGGCTTTGAAGTCGATGAATAGGTGGTGAGTTTCTACTAGAAATTCGTTGGTCTTTTCCAGGATGAAAATTTAGTCTATAGTCGATCTGCCGGGCCGGAAGCCATACTAGTACGTGCCGATTAGTGTGTTGCAGAACGGTTTAAGACGTTCACACAGTAGGTACGTTGTATAGAATCTTGTATGCGACATTAAGCAGGGATATGCCTCGATAGTTCTTGCAAGACATAGGATCGTCTTTTTTTGTATATGGGGCATATGGAGCTGATAGTCGAGTCATCTGGCATGTTTTCTTCCACCCATAATTGGTTAATGATTAAATAAAGAAAATAGATTTATTGTCGACTTGATATTAGGTACTTCGTAGCGAAGCCGCGGGTATACAAATACTATGCATACTAGTTAAGTTATAATAATACAAGGTGGCGCAAAAATAACCTTCCGATGTTTTTTGGCTGTAATTTAAAAAAAAAAATGAAAAACTTTGATTCTTCTTGTGGATTATTTTTATTTGGTCTTTTAATTTTTTTTACATCAAGTCGAGAATATGATGTCATGTAAATGGCCGCCGGCCGCCACAGTTGATTATCATTTGATCCCTTTTTATGGCATTTTCCATCACTTTGGCCAAAACTTCCGGCGATAGGTCCTCACATTCTTGACGGATATTATCTTTAAGAGCTGCAAGAGTCTGAGGCTTGTTGACATAAACCCGCGACTTCAAAAAGCCCCACAAAAAGAAGTCTGGAGCGGTCAAATCAGGCGATCTTGCTGGCCAGTGCAAATCGCCAAAACGGGAGATTAGGCGCCCGGGAAATGCATCCTTCAGCATATCGGTTGTGGCACGTGCAGTGTGTGCCGTTGCACCGTCCTGTTGGAACCACATGTCCGGGAAATGCATCCTTCAGCATATCGGTTGTGGCACGTGCAGTGTGTGCCGTTGCACCGTCCTGTTGGAACCACATGTTTTCCAATCCCAATTCATCAAGTTGCGGCAAAAAGAACTCGTTGATCATTGCTCTGTAGCGCTCACCATTCACAGGTCGATGTCGACGGCGCTTCCATGACATTCGGCTACAGCAGCAATATACTCTGCAGAACGGCTACTCCGGGGTCTGCCACGCCTGGCAGCATCTCGTGTTGTGCCAGTCTCTTCGAGGCGAGCGGCTAAACGTCGCAGTGTTTCACCAGTAGGCGTTGGACGGCTAGGAAGTCACCGACCGATTATTGCTCAAATAAATAGTCACCAATATTCCGCGTTCTGGAGCAGTGTAGCGTAACATTGTTTATTAACGTGTATTTCGCATGTGTTTACTACACAAATGACAAAACAGAACTGACATTAGGGGCCAATCGCAAAATTTATAGCATTTTCTGATAGGAGGATTACTTTTGCGCCACCTTGTATTATCGTACCTATCAGTTAACAAAGAAAACTAACACAACCCACAAGCGGTTTTACATTTTGAGATTTCCCTCTCCTTATCTGTAAAATCCTGAAAATATTTATTCATTTTTCATTTAGTTAATAACGAGGATAACTTGGAACGTATTGCAGACCCTTATACTGTTATAATGTGTAAAAATACAGTCGCACCCGCATTGTGCATTTCCAAGTCACCATTACCGTGAAGTGTACCTAACAATTTTGATTGTCAAAACTTGTTCGCAAAGAAAAATAGACAACAATAAAAAAAAAAAAAACAAAACAAGACAACATCTTTGTAAAAGCATGGAAGACAACCGTTACCGCAATGTCAACTAATTTATTGTCCTATATACTGTACTGTGCCATTGTCATTGGTGAAAGTACTCGTAAATTGAGTTATCCTAAAATCTTGGAAATGCGAATTCTCCTTTTTGTATTCAAGCAAGACGGAAGGACACACAGCATTGTAGAGGAATTCCTTGCAAAAAAGTTTAATGAACTTTAAGCAAACAAACCGAGTAAGTGCAGTTGCGGAAGCAGCAGCTGCTGCTGCACTATTTTTGGCCTCAAAATGCCAGAACCAAGGCCCAGGGTGCTGTTGGCTACCGGATGCATCTTTCCTTTTGTGTTTGCGAAATTAGTACAACACAACGGAACAGCTCAATGCAAAAACAAAAACGAAAAGAAAATACTGCTCTTTGAAATGGAAAATCATTTCGTGGCATACACAGACACACGCAACACAGAAGGACGAACGGACGAACAACTTTTCAAAAGTGTGTTAAATTGAATCGTTTTGTTTTGCTTTGCAGAAAACAGAAACTGACTTTTTGTGTTGTTGGTTTTGTGATTTCTAGTGAAATCAGAGATGTTTTTTGTTCGATGTCCTAAATTCAAAAATTAATTTCAGTAGCAGATTGAATTAACAATGGAATGGATTGATGCATAGGTTGGTCGGTGGCATATTTATGTATGTTTTTAAAAATTAATAAAACAAAAGCAATGAGATATATATTGAATTATTATCTAGTTTAACCAAAGAGAGAGAGAAATTAAAACCAATCCCAATATGTGCAGATGCTGGAGCTCACCATGGCCATCAATACCAGTAAACATGATGCCACACCCCACTGGATACTCGCCGGCGCGCGTTCCTCAACTTTGGCCGAGAACCCCGCAGAGCGATCCGCACCGTCAACCCCCTACCAGAAGGGTCCATATGAAGTGGAGTGGTGAAATATGTAGTGGTGAAATACGGCGACCCACCAGCTAAAACAAACGGGGCTTCCCATACAACGCCAACGCGCACATGTACGGGACCTGAAAGAGTATAAAAGAAGGGTCACCGTTACCAGACAAATCCAGTGATGCCATTCTGACCGGATTCCGGTCATATCTGACCGGAATCTGTTTACTCTGACCGGAGAAAATTTTGAAATCCGGCCTAACCGTTTTTTGACCGGAACGAAAAATGTTTTTAACCGGAAAGCCCTTTTTTGACCGGAAAAATAAAATTTCCCTACTGACTATAAATAAAGATAGATTTCTATAATTTGAATATAACTTTGCCATACATTACGAACATGCTCCCAAGTTCAAACAAATTCTGCTCAGGGAGAAGGATAATAAATTATCTTATAGGCTAACTTTTTGACGTTTTCTTTTGCTAGAATTTTTAAGAGGAAATTAAATATTGAATTTCAATTAATTAAAGTGTGAAATTCGATAAATCTCAGATTGGTGAACTACTCTTTTCAAGTGTCAGAAAATTATTCGAGAATAATTACTTAGCCCAATTGACACACTGCCTTAGTACATGGCCTGGCCATACACGTCCTCCCATGACTTTTATTTCCATTAACAATTTGGCTACACACAAAAACCAGGCGTCATTGCAATGAAATAAAATTTGGCTGGTAAAAGAATAGTGAAATTGAAAACACACACAATTTCTATGGTTAAGCCGAAGCGGACGCCCGTTTTTGACGTCCTCACTCTATCAACGCAAATATCAAATAAAGATTAGTATAGAAAGCACAATGGTGCGAAAAAGAACGTGCCAGAATTATTTCTGAAAGTAGATTTTCTATGCTATATACCTTTCTCCTTTACTCACTCAAAATTTACCTGTGTCGCTGAACACCTCGTTTATTGGAATTGGAAGGCGTGTATGGCCATGCACTAAAAGTGTATTTCAGAACTTAAAACATGTCATATAAAATGAAAAATTAGTTTCAGTAAATTTTAAACAAACGAAATAAAAAACAAGTTCACAAACTCAAGATGCACATATTATAAAAACCTTTTCTAAACATAACATAACATAAAAATTCGTAAATTGTATAGGTAGGTGTATTTTCTCTTTTTGACCGGGTTTCAGGTCAAAAATTCTCATTTTAACTTTTGACCGGAATTTTTGACCGGATTTAGAAAATAAGAATCCGGTCATTCGGTCAGATTTGACCGGATTCAAGTTATACCGAGGGAAGCGCACCATCGTCAATTACCAGCCGTCAGAGAACAAAAGGCATAAGCGAAAGAGGCCTGGAGGGCAAGGCAGCAGCAAACGCCATCATCACCCATAAATCGACGTACCGTCCGGGAAAAACCCCCTGACCCCACACAGGCAACTCCATCCATGGCTGAAGGACCAAGGGCAGGATAACGCACCACCGACCTTTGGCAAAAATATCCGCAGGCCCCGATCACCGGTCAAAATCCTGAAGCAGGAAGTGCTGAGGGTAAGGTTCCCAGTACCGGAACAATGACCACCAACCACCATTGTCCCACCGGAGCCAACAACCACCACTGTCAACCCGGACCCCACTAACACAACTGAAGACGGCCTATGGACCGGTCTGGGAATATGCACGGCAACAACCCAATCCGACAAACCCCACACCCGCCCCCGTTTCCGGCCATTAAAGCCTGCTAAATTAAAAAAAAGAAAGAAATTAATAATAAGAATATGTATAATATGTATAATAACTATTCGTCGCACCACCTGATTGTGTTTGGTACACGGACACTGTGATATGTTGAGGGGAACAAAGGGGCCGATGGCCACAGGGTCTCAACTCTCAAAGGACTATGAGTTATGACCCGCGCTAGATTAAAAAAAAATCTGTAGAATTGTTAAAACTTAGCAGACCAAAGTTACAAATAGTAATAGGGATACTCTCTGGGCACTGCCTTCTTATATCTTAGGAAGCACGCTAGGATATTAGGCTTAACAAATACGTACACGTGCAGGTATTGCGGTGACCTACATGCTACCTTGAAAGGTTGGACTTCTTCGACAATTTGAAGGGGTTGGCATCTCAAACAAAATTGAAACCTTATTTAGGTTCTGTAGGGAACTTAATTGTTTGGGCGAATTGGTTTATGTTTAAACCGTGAAGGTTCGCCAGGTGTTCGTATATGATGCCTAGTGAACTGTGATGAACTCACGCCCTATACAACCTACCTTAACCTAAAGAACCGAAGTGCACTACTAACTGCTTATATGCAGTTTCATTTGTAGGTATATAGGTCCAGTCGCAAAAGACAGAAACAGATAAGCGCCTCAAGTGTAGCCGCATCTTAGATGTTTCCATTAGTAGGAAAGTGTGGTTCATGTACGTTGGGCAGACTTATGTTTCCTCGCCAGAGGGGACTAGCCTTGCTAGTTCAGGCAAACGGCAAATCCATGCTTCCATTTTTTATTGTGAACATTTTGTAAAAATTATGAGTTCAAAAATAAAAATCTGAATCTAAATTCGAATCAGCTAGTTCGTCTGCTACATAGTTCTCTGAGATGTCACAGTGACCAGGAACCCAGGAGTGGGTGAGGCTATACTCTCCAGCTATCTCGTTAAGAGATACGCGGTAATCTTGCACCGCTTTAGATTTAGTTTCGCTGGATATTATAGGGATTTGTATTTGTATCTATCAATGTATAATGACGATTACCCTTTGTGATTTCGGCGTGGAAGACACTGCATTGAGATGCTGAAGGAGATGCCCAGATTAAGTTCTTCAGACAAGACCTCGGCTCCAACTCTCGTCTGTGAATACTGACATTGATTTGTCGGGTAGGACATTACGTGAATCCCATTGGTTCCTGTCAGGTATTTCATGTGTGAAGCCTTTTTCGAAGTTAATTTTAGTAGGCGGGGAGGTGGCAGTAATGGGCTAGGGGATAGACTGTAACAGGATGCTGCCATGTCCAGACGGTTGTCCTCTCTAGTGCTTCCCTTTCCTTAATCTGATTGCCACGGTTGTGGCGTATTCTTTGCTGACGATGTCTTAGGGGAAGTAAGTTAAGCATGGTTTTTAGAGCGGCGGTTGGAGATGTCCTCAATGCGCCCGTGATGTACAAGCATGACAAGCGCTGAGTTTTCTCTAAGACCTTTAGATTGGAACTTTTGTTCAAGGCCGGCCACCACACAACCGGGATTTCCTAGCGCGTTCGGCAATATTTTCTTGCTGTCCAGTCTCAGTTGCAAATTTTTGGCGCTTCTAACGAAGTCAAGTGGAGTTCCAAACGGTAGCTTAACCTTCCTCGTGAATAAGACTAACTTCATTTTCGTCGGATTGACGCTAAGACCACAACGCTTCGGCCACAATTTTGCATCCGGAGTTCGACATTGAGGTCAGAAGTTCGTTGAGAACTATATTACATAACAATGGAGATAGCACTCCACCTTGCGGGCGCCTCGGTAGTCTATAGTCAGCAGATAAAATTGAAGTTATATCTGTCCCAGTCTGCTATTAGCTACAGTTTAAAGGAAAGGATATGTACCGGTGGTCTGAAAATGAAGGACTGTCCGAAGTCAGATGTCCAGGAAGATATAGCAGAAAATAGATTGTGGGAAGCGAGCGTAATGTCTATTTCTTTCCTGCCGGTTTTTGACAACAAAGGTAGGACTCTTTCCCCTGACGAGATACTAATGGGTCTATATTTTTTAACTAAAATATGGCGAAGCTTATCGCACATTATAACCCATAGTATCTAATGAGATGGTCTACCTCTTCCTCCATTGGGGTATTAGCGTTAGAAACTAGTGCCAATCACTGTCATTAGGAATCGAAGCCATTGCTGCCTTCTGAAAAATGAGCTTCGACTTGTGATTTTCGAACTTACTCACTGTCCACGATTCGTCAAATTTTGTAATGAAGCTGTATACTGCTACGTCTTTTAGCATAATTTTACGGAGTTTTAGAATCTTGATTATTGTATCAAAAATTGCTTCGCAAAATAACTTCCAAAATATCATTTTAGATAGCCTTTCACCTAATGTAATATCATATGGTTAAACTTTTTCGAAGGCCATGGTCATTATTTTGCCTAGATTATCAACTGGCGAGAGTATATAACTGCCTTTTCATTTCAGCCGTTCGGATACGGCACACAATATTTTAATCCCACAAGAACAACTCATACTAATGGCGTGAGAAACCAGGCCTTCAGAGGGTTCTATGGAATTGATTTGTCGTGCCCACACTTTTGTTGCTATCTCGCCTGTCCATCTTCCTCTCTTTCGCCGCTAACGAAAATGTGTCTAAATGTAGATACGAACAAAATCACACTGACATCAAATCATCACTTCATTTTTAAATATTATTACAGTGCCCTAAAATCCCACCACTAGGCAAGGGCTTCAATTGAATCTTACCGTAACTTATTTTCATAAGTCGGCAAAAAATCGCAGCGAATTTATGTTAAGTGCCGAAATCCTTTCAAAATAATACTTTGTAATACTTATTTATCAATTCCCTATACCCTGATTGGGGGGGCCTAATACGACGTCTATACTCTGCCCTCCTCCCTGCATTCACTTATTTCCAATACATTTATCGCAATATAAATTTTTTTTCTCCCCTACCGACTGTAACATGAAAACCGTTCGCAAACAAATTTAGGCGCGGATTTTAGGAGAATAAAAAAAAATTAGTTTACTTTAAAGCACATTCAACGCCCATCCACCTCTAAACCAGTAGAAGGATGACACACACACACAGCCCCTTCGTTTCGTCCTGTGTCGGCTCACTGCTCATTTGACGCAAGTTATGCAAATACAGTGCGAAAAATCGCGCACAAGCACATCCCCAGCGCTACAATCGTATATCTCGAGCTCTTTGATCCTGTAATAAATTTTAACGAAAGCGTATATCGTACGAAGGAATAAAAAAAACGACTCAAATCCTTTTCGTAAACTTTCATTTGGCAAAATAAGAAGTGAACATAAAATCGAATAGATTCGCGCAATTCAATTTTAAAGTTATTGCAATTTGATACTTTGTGTGAGTGAATCCTTTTCAATTTCACCATTTCGCGGATTTGGGATTTGGGAGGCGTTCGAGTGTGTTATCGTCCGTACATGGCGAAGTGTGATAAGAAATCATTGGGGTGGGGACGACATCACCAATCACTTTATTTTTATATTTATATATTTTTTTCAATTGATTTGGTGGGAGTGTTTGTGTTGATAAGACGCACTGTATCACTGCTGTCGTTGTTAAGATTATAATATTTTCATGTTATGGACAAGCTTAGTTCTTATACAGTTATACTGAAAAGTGTGGATAAATAGATAAGCTTATTTGTTGTTTGTATGTATAGTATATAAGTCTGCACAGCACAGACCAGCAATTATTCTATAGTCGAACCCAACTAAAAGCTTGAACAGAACACACGACTATTGACATAAAAAACTGTCGAGAAATTCGACTTATAACGACAAAGACTTGACAATATCGTCCTCAAACCAGTATGAACGGCTGTAACTAGAGCCATAGTCTCGGATTGGGTTTGTGCTTCAAAAAGCACGTATCTCCAGTTAGTGCGGTCTGTGATGGCAAAGTGACTACAAAGTCGTGCCAATTTTTGACGTCAATGATTGACGTATTATTGATATGATTTTCGACATGTGTAATATTCGATCTTCAGTCAATCTAAACCAGTCGTCTTCGCACTTTCTGACAGTTCAGTTAAATATTGAAGCTATTTCTCCAAAGCCTGTTAACACTAAAGAGATCAAATATCACTCGACAAAGTGTGGAATCCAAACAGGCAAGGATGTCTTCATCGGTCTTCGCTAACGTCCATGTTTATGCGTCAACGAGCAGTGATTGGATGACGAGAATCTTGCATTGAGTCTCGTTAGTGTTTCTTGACAAGTCATTACTAATCAGTTGCCTTCTTAGGCCAATGAAACAACTATCGGCGCAGGCATAACTCTTCATTTAAATTTTGATTTGATGCCATTTTCAGAGTTCATGCCTACTCGAACTAGCTGAATCTATGTAGTCCCTAACTACGTCAAAGTTTTTCAGATTTTTTAATGTCGTTCCATCCGATTCGTCATTGACTGTCCCTTATTGTTCTTGTTCTAGACTAAACCCTTTTTTGCCGCTTCTGTCCACATATTTGCAAACGCGCCAGCTCCATATCACACAGTGGTAGTTCTATATAGAAAAAATGTATCACTGGTTTGGCTTGTAGTTTTTCCAAGTACGATATTGAAGAAGTTACATGACAGTGCATCACCTTGTCGACTATCGTATCGAGCAGCGAGGTGTTCTCCATCGTCATTCTGTACAACCTAACAAGTTCCGCCAAAGGCGATGCCAGAACTATAGACATGACTTTTTAGAACTCATCTCTAGAACTGGCTGTCATAAGCGGCCTTAAAATCGATGTGGTGGGCATGGACATATCTATCTGGACTTCTTAGGTTTCAAAATCTGCTGGTATAGCGCAAATATCTGGTTGTTTATGGATATATAACGGATCTAAAAAGGAACCGAAATGGAAGGGTCCGAAGAGTTTTTTGACAAATTATTTCATTCGCTCACATAATACGGATCTTGTAACATTGGAGGCGATGTTGGCGGTCATATTTCGTCCACTGAATCCTAGGATTTGAGCCGTGAACGTAATTTATTTCATTCGTGTTCTAATTATTGTAGAGTCATCGATTAACTCTTTAGGAAGCTCATGTATAGGCAAACCAGGGCTATGCGGGAATTATTTTCCCTTGCGTTAGTACCAGTCGTTGTTTTTTCCAGTGACTGTAAAACACTTTGTTTGTCGGTAAAGATTCTCCATAGTCATTCTATTGACGGGCGAGCTTGGAAGGAATGCGGCATTTGGCATAGTCTGCAAAAGTAGCTTTGAATTCAAATGGTTAATTATCTCTCTGAGCTTCTTGTATCTGGGTGCGGGTTTTCATTGCCTGAAACTGTGATCATAAAGGAAAATGAAGACTTCATATAGTATACTAGTTCTTGCCAGCGGCTGTCTGTCGCGGAGCCATCAGGATTTGGTACATAGAGATTCCCCCACAGTCAGTTAGTTTCGTATTTTATATTTATAGCTGCACCCACCCGGCAGGAATTACAATGCACATCAATGTTCCAAATTTTACAACTTTAGCTCCCATAAGTGTTGAGAAATAGCATTTGAAAATTTTGTTTTTTAAGGGTTGTTCCACGTTCCATTGCCCAAGTTTGACCACAAAAATCCTCTCGGGCCAAATCAAAGATTGTTTGAAAATTTTAGCTCAATCGGTTCGGTGGTTTTCGAGATATACTATTTTGAACTTTATTTTTGTATGGGAGGTGTCACGCCTCTTTGTCCAATTTTGACCGAACTTCATAAAAACCCTCTTTGTGTTCAATCGGTGTAGAAATTTTCGGGTTTTCTATATATAGAAATAACGCCCAAAACAATTTGGAAATAACGCCCAAAAATAAACAACAAGATGGAAATAAAGCCCAAAAAGAATATGAAGTTTAATACTTATGGGGGTTACTTGGGTTACTGTCAGATTTGGAGTATTTGCGAAATTGGATATATTGAAGTTTTTTTTTTTCAGTACAAACTCCCACCTAGAAATTACCCGATCAGGAGGGTACTTATTCCACTGTTTATGCATTTGCTTCCTTCGCACTTATTATTTTGGGCTTTACCACTTGTCCTAAAAACGAGCCTTGGAAAGGAAATAACACCCAAAATAACGACCGGGTAGGCTCAGCGGGAACGTCCGGTTCCTAGAACCTAAGGTCGGAGGAAATTCGAACCGACCGACGCCGACGCGACACTTGTGAAACCGAAGAACAGGAAAACGCACATCCTCTGTCCCCACTGTCCACTCTTGCTACCCGAGTCCAATGGTTACCACCAGAGCGCTTCTGCTCCACACACGTGTTGGTATGGTCGTGTGGTGAGTTCCGCCGCTGGTGTGGGGGTAGTGGTAGCTTTGTTCTGATGTGGTAGGTTGCTGTTGTGCTGATATGGTAGGTAGAGTTGCTGTAGTAGGGGAGCATGGGGAATTAGGTTGGTAGTGTGGGTGTGAAACCCGTTTCGTTAAAAGCTTTTCCATGAGATTTATACTCTCGGATGTAAGATGTAATTTATGTTTCTCCGGGGATCGAGCCTGGGGCTGGGACCAGTACAGCACAGCAGTTTAGCATACTAACCACTGAGCCACTGCGCCCACTTTGCTGAAATAGATTTTTAATAAAACATGCCTTTTGTAAGATGCTGAAGGACCTTGCAGCAAAAGCTTTCTTTTTGTCGACCAGGATACGTATTTAATGGTTTATTTTCTTATTTGTTAACATCGTCTCGTCACCCTTGAGCGAACTTTCTGATAGTTCCAATAATTATCAAAACGGACTGAATACGCTCAAACTGCTCCAGTTAATTGTGAAGAAAAGAATTTAAGCACTGGGAGGACGCCATGATAAGTAATCCTTGGACCTGCACACTCTATGCAGTCGTTTGTTCGTCGATTTGAGGAGATTCGCTGTAGTCAACGCCAAAATTGCATTCTCAAGCATTATAGCCAGGGAACAGGGGTTTCTCTCGCTAACTACATCCTTCATCATTATTTGTGGACAGAAAGGCTTAAATTGCCAACTGTTAATATGCACGAGCATCTCTCCCCTCTCGGCTATACATATCTGCAATTGAATAGATATTTGCTGCTAATAAGTCCTTTTTCATTAGTTTCGATGTATACCATCCCCCGCACGGAATCGTGGTTTGAATTATTATCTTTTTGATGGAAGCCATCAGCCGATGGTTATCGCATAATGACCATTCGTTCAATGGGAGTTCGGAGCGAACAACCACTGGATGGCCACAATCATATCTAATACATTATTGCCATTTGGCATTTTACAAGGGAACTCTTTTACAACCCCAAGGGTATTTCGATATCTCGTACAAGGAGTAGGGGGTGCGTTGTTCTGAATGCCATTCACCATTACCACTTTCAGTGCTGCCAATAAATCATATTGGAAGGGAGGTCATAACAAAAAGAATGGAATCTGGATTCATGGCGAACGTTTTGTGTGGTCTCGCAAACCTTGCGGAACTGGGAAAGGAGGTCCGGTATATCTTTTAGTCTCTCAATCAAACTTCCTGTTGCGAAATTGTTACATCAGCTTGCAGTAGTAGGTATGAGTAAATGACTATGGTCGCCTCAAAACAGATGGCTGGACATGATTATTTCGAAATGTTGCCTATTTTGTGGCATACATCAGAGTATGTGGCAGGCTGGCAAATAACCCCAAGCGGATGCATAGTCGTAAATATATTTGTTTGGTAAGTAGAATGGACATAAAATGTCCTTCAATGTGATACTCGTAAAATATTCGAATTGTTTCATATTTTATTCCATTGTCGGAGGCAGATATTCCACGTACTGTTTACAACGATACCGTAGAAACCTAGAAACCTATCATGTTCATTGTTCGTATTGTAGCAAGTTTAGCCACTCTTTGCAATTTCTGTTTTATGACGGAAAAAGTAGGTTCCCTGATGGTTGTGGAAGGGTTATTGTATGATGAGGCCAAATTCTATTTGATGACAACTTGGCGATACCCAGCTTCAAAGGTATAATGATAATGACTCTGTCGAAAATGACTCATTAAATGATAGATGGCTGACCACTGTCCTGTGCACTATCTGCTACACATTATAGCTTAAATTAAAAATTGCATCGCTTATTCTTCAGAATTGCGCGGCGGATCTTGATCCGCTTTGTCGCGGATCAGCATTTTAGACAATTTAGGACAGATTCCTGGCTTTGAAAAATACTATAGGTAGTTCTTTGTTGTAAGTGTTGCCATTGTTTTTTAATATTTTATTTTTTTAATTTTATGTATAATTTTTTTTTAATTACCACTCGCGCCTAACCGGACCGAGACAAAATACCATTATCAATTTTTGGCGCCATAGCTTTCGTACTCTAACTGCATGCATAGTGTACCTACTCGGGGAGAGGGCGAACAAAAGTGATCTTAATGTAGGAGATCTGGTCACGTAAGAGTTGGAAAACTATATAGAGCACCCTTTGAAAGCTGAGTGATAAGAGATGCCTTTAAGAGTTATCTCACCAATCCGAACAAAAATTAAGCTCACTGTCGCACAATATGTCAAGATCGAGAAGAGATTGAATGGATATTGGATGTAGGTTCATCGTTCAGAAGGTAAAGTCGGATTGCAAAAACTGTCCGTCAGACCTTTTTATCGACCTTCTGACGATAGTATATAATTAAGATCATGAGAATAGGACATAGACTGCCTTGTGGAATGCCAGAGGTTACCAAGAAAAGGGCCGTAGGACGGATCTGCATCAGCGAGCTATAGATATACATACGGTTTTCAGTTAATGATATCCAATTCAGCAATATGGGATCAAAGACGAGGACAGACAATTTAAACAGATTTTTTTGAAAATGTAGTTGAAAAACTAGCAGTGTTGTGTTTGTGTGTGTTGTTGTGTGTGATCACTTGAAAATATAATGTTTTCGTAAGAGAGGGAGAGTAACGCATTTGATAGCTGACGAATCGGAAAAAAATACTTAGGGTTGCTTATAAGACTAGCTTATAGAGAGCTATAAGAAACTGGATAAATTGAAAAGATGATCCGAGGTAGTTAGCTAAAAGACGTAGAGCGAGCGCACATTTCACGTATAGTATACGTTATATTGCAACACAAACTCTTCTTTGGAAAGTCACTATTTTACTTCTGTCAGAATATTCACTTAGGGACCTAATGCTGCCTTTCTCTATCTTATCGCATTATTTCTAGAAGCCCTAAGCCAATACTATAGTCTCCACAAGTCCATTATTGTTCTTGGGGAAAATTCAATTCGAAATAGAAAAATTGAAAAATTAAAACTAATATTGCAAACATTTTCGTAAACCCAATTCTCTGTCCAACACAATTTTTCCCAAGGAAGAACTTGAAATGAGAAAAGTTACCCTTCGCTGCTGTCACTATATAACCTGATAGATAAGTTGGTTAACAGAAAATTATGTTTCAGCTCGCAACCTAATGAACACTTCCTGGAATAAAGTTTTCACTTTACAGCCAACACTAGCTATACAGTTAGTATGGGTTTCTATACAACAAGGACAATAGTTAAAATGGAAAGTAGGACCAAGGATCCCTGTCAATAATAAATGATAATTTTATTGTCTCCATTCTAATATAATACGATAAATTCTACCAGCATGCACATACATGTGTGTGTGCATATCTCCAGATACGTATTTTACTCATCATCCTCATTACAAGATTATCATCAGCATAACTAATTTTCGTAATTCAATTGTGATGCGATGAGGTTCTATGAACAGAGAAGGAGAAAGAAAGCTTGATGCTAAGGTGTCCCATGATCATGCAACAGCCAACCATCCATGCGGCAACTTGTGAGTGAACTGGAACGAGTATTCTAATTCGATTTACACTTCGGAGAAGGACTCTCTAAGGGAATTTTTCATGCATCTCATAGATTCTTTACAAATCGGGACGATAACATACAAGTAATCCCGGTATATTTAAGACGTTGTATCTGGCTGTAGTTGTATAGGTATATGTATACACTACAGTTCGACGTAGCTAAAATGCAATGCACATCGAAGGGCTGGATGGAGGGCTATCCGCCCCCCCTATATAGAAGGTGAATCAATGAAAAGGCAGCCTGCTCCTTTTGGATGTATTGAAGTTGAAGCATCTCGCTTTTGCCTCCATGCTCCATCCCATCTATGACTTTCGGGCAAAGTTACTCGTACGTTGATGCTGAAGGAGGGGGGGGGGGGGAGGGGGGTCTCATATGGGATTACTTTTGTACATTTCTGTGGGTATGGGTTTTGTTTATATCGTAGATAGGTACAAGGAGATGATAAGGGTGAAGAAAATCGAAGGCATCTTCTGGTGCTCGATTCAATCGATGTGAAATTTAATGAAATTTTAAAGTTTAATTCCACTTTAACCGGTCTTTGGAAATGTGCCCCCTGCCTTATGGACTTTAAGGGATGGGAAGGATGTTGAATGCAATCGAACTCATTTATAAAAATACTCGATTCAGGTTATTTGATTGTAAATGGATTACATATTTATGGAGACAGATTTTTGCGGATTTTTAACCAACACCGACGCAGTAAATAATTCATTTGGTTTTGGAGATATGCAACTGGTCTGGGACAATTCCGAATCGTGAATTTGTTTGGATTAAATTTACTTTATTGGACGTAATAACGTCACTTTTTATATACTTCAGTCATATCAACTTCGTTCTCAGTCGATGAAATTTTATAGAATTAATTTGTCGGCTATAACCCTCCATAAACTTCAACTAAAAAAACCGTTCACGTGACAAGTCTAGCCCAAAAACCAACTCAAAGACATCAAGTCAGCCAACTGTCAGCAGACTTAGTAAACCACATACCACATAGAACTAGACCTGCGACTTCCGTGCACTTACCCGATTCTCCCCGGAATTAAT
Organism: Cheilosia scutellata; assembly: GCA_955612985.1. Classification (NCBI taxonomy): domain Eukaryota; kingdom Metazoa; phylum Arthropoda; class Insecta; order Diptera; family Syrphidae; genus Cheilosia; species Cheilosia scutellata. The sequence continues at coordinate 62,411,132 of OY015312.1, read as the reverse complement.
TCCCCTGTCTCTGAATACGTGTGAAATGATTTTCCATGCTATACCATAACCATGAGTACAGCACCAATACATGAAAAATCATGGGCCCGCCGCCGGCATCTTGTAAGGAGGAGTCGTCGGTCTATTCTATGTGGTTTGTGCCCGCGTCAATACAAACAGGAAGAACAGTTTTACGACAAATGTTTTTCTCGACCCTATACTGAGAATGTCTTCATCCGCTTTAGATATAGAGTCCAAGCTTCAACGCCATAAAGCAGGACTGAGACAATCAAAGTTTTATATAGATTTATAATATTATAATAGATATATCTACAGAATCTCCTTAGTTGTTCGGAATAGAGTTCTACTATTCAATTGCCTTCTCAGCCCAAAGAAACAGAGGTTGGCAAAAGTTATTGCCCGTTTAATTTCTGCTGAGATCTTGTTATCAGAGTTTGTAGCAGAATCGAAGTACGAGTAGACACAGTCCCTCACTATCTCAAATTTATTGCTGTTGATTGTGACGCTCGCTCGGTCCGATTCGTCGATAATGGGTGCCTCTTCTTGATGCGATATTGCTAAAACCAGTTTAAAACCGTTTCTGTATTAGCAATCGCACCAGTGACAGTGACAGCTCGCTGTTGTCTACCAATTATAAGTATATCAATATCATCGACGCATATGGAAGTAATTGGACGGACTTTTGAGTAATTGGACGGACTCCTGTCAAGTATAATATGGACAGGACATCACATTTTCTGAGATCAAAGGTCTCGGTGTAACCGACCTTAATACAGTGGGGGGGGCACAAGTATTTTGACAAAACTAAAGTTAATTCTGCTCATAAACTTACTTCATGTACATTTTGGCACCAATGGAAAGGTCATTTAAATTCCGTTTGAATGATACAAAACTTTTCTTAACCCATTAAGTACCCATTTAATAATTTTAGAAATTAGAATTTTTGTGAATGTCTAATTTTTTTACTTTTTTCCTCGGTATCAAAAAAAAAATGTTTTGATGCAAAATGTTTCTCCAAACAATTCTAAAAGTGACTGGAAAAAAAAATTTTCCAAAAATCTCTTCGCTAATATTTTTTATGATTTTTTGAAAATTGCTAAAAATGATTATTTTAGCCACTTTTTCCTCCTTTTCATACAACATTTTTCTGAGATCATCCCATTCAAAAAATCATAAAAAATATTAGCGAAGAGATTTTTGAAAACTTTTTTTTGCAGTCACTATTAGAATTGTTTGAAGAAACTTTTTGCATCAAAATATTTTTTTTTGGACCGAGGATAAAAGTAAAAAAAGTAGACTTTTACAAAAGTTCTAAATTTTCAATGGGTACTTAATGGGTTAAGTTGTGTATCATTCCAACGGAATTTTAATGACCTTTCCATTGATGCCAAAATGTACATGAAGTAAGTTCAAATTATGAGCAGAATTAACTTTAGTTTTGTCAAAATACTTATGCCGGCCACTGTAGATACACAGGTAGGTAGTGGGTATCGATTTGGATCTGGCCATATTCGAACAGATACGTTTGTCGCTTTGCTAAGTCCATTATGGCCTTATGTTATGGCAGGTTGGGTGTATGCAAACTTTCTTTATATCAATGTTTTGCATGGATTTAAAGAAACTTTGGTTCGACCGAAATGAGCACCTACCCCAACCAAAATCGAACAGTGTCTACAAGGGGGTGGCATGGGGGCAGCATGCCCCCCATATGCATTTATGTATTGCGGACTTATGTTAGGATAGGTTAAAAAGGGGTTTGAGAGAGGTGTCTCATACGGCACTATAGGCACCATAAGGGCCCATTGCGATCCCTAGGGGGAACCAATTGCAGTGACCTACAATGGAAAAACACCTAAACACTTGCCCTTGAGAAAGCCCCAATTTCCCTGCAAAAACCAAGTAGCCCCTTATAGTTGATATTGTCTAACTCCTCCAAATGTTGGAAGAAGTACCTATCCAGAAATGTCCTTCTACTGCGACATATTGCCAACTTTGCGGACTTAAGATTCTTAAAAATTAAATCTCGAATTCCTTAAAAAATGTTACTGTCAACTGTAAAAAATAAGGCCCTCAGGGCATGGTCTTATGTCACGGCACATTCCTCACTGCTGTTGGTCGAGTGGATGGAAATCTTTGCTTTCAGTTTCAACGTCGAGATTGAATGGTTCACTCTACCTTACAGCGCAACTTCGACCGTCTTGCCCAACTCTACAGGTTTCTGTTTGGGTCTTATTGTCTTGACACATTCTTTTTTTGCCTTTTGATGAAGCTTCCAAAAATTGCCAATCAATTGGCACCTCTATATTCCTCGATTGTGCCCTTCTCGAGCCTACGAGCCGGTTTCTTCCTTTTTGAAACCGAGCACAGGAGTTGCGGCGTCTCTGATGGCCTCTTGGCATCAATACCATTTTTGTATCTTGATGATTGCGGTATAGCGCATAGTGCATAGATCTTCTCGATAATTCGAGGGATTAGTGATCGGCAAAAGTTCTGTCGGTTTGTCGCGACTGCAGCCGTTCAAATTCAAATTTTCTCACAATTTTTCATTATTTTTATGGCATCTGGCGTCTGGCATATCCGATATCCGCATTCGTACATTTGCTACAACAAGGTAATGGTTCGAGTCTATGTTGGTAAGTCGGAAAGTTCGGACATTTAACGTTACCCTTTGGCGGATTCCAGGTCATTGCGATGTCGCAGTTGTCAAAGTTCAGTTCAGTCTCAAAGATGAGTTTGTGCCTATGGGTATGAAATGACAATGGATGACTGTAGATAAGTTGCGATGACCCCCGTCGTCGTCGTGTGACCACACTTTCAACTTACTTGCTAAAAGCATCCATCTGACCACTTTCTGATATTATCGTATCACTTTACCGCCTCAATCATGTCAGAGTTAAGTCGTAGGACACCTACAAGCTGGTTCTAATTAATTGCTTTCTGTTTCAATTCGTAAATCGATTTCTACACAGTCCTCTTAAATTATTCTGCCTAAGAAAATTTGAAATTAAAATAACTTGTGCGCCTAATATCGTAGGATCAATTTATAAAGCCAAAAGCATTGTACGAGTAATGGAGCGTATCGAATCGGTTTCAAACATAATTTAATTTAACAGAAATGTTCGCAGCTATAAATAACTGGATGTCTTGCCGTTGCCACCCAACCCATTCACAATTCTCTTTGCAATTTGTTGAATTTTCTCTAGAATTTTCAAGAAATACAATTCCTTAGAGCATATAGCTACACAACCAGTAGCAACAGATAAATATCTAAATACCTATATACCTTCCTATAGATAAATGCACATCATCTGTCTGTTTTAAATGACGTAACCAGAAAACCAGCACCCAGGGACTGAGATATTCAATTTATAAATTAGAAGCTCTCTTTCGATTTGACGCTTAAGTCATTGCATTCGAGTCTCTCTGTATAACAATCCCTGTCGTTCATTTAGGAAAAAAAAATGGATCATTATTCCAAATACAACCTACGAGCGTCATTGATTGGAATCCTCATGATATCTGAATGTGGAAAATGTTCAGGTTAAACCCTGGGACATAGTGCAGGTGAAACTTCCTCTCCTTTTATCTCAGAAAATCATTTCGAATTCCCTGAACAAACGATGTCCATGGTGATGGTATTTACATAAAGGATATACACTTTTTGCTGATGAGTGTTGTAGATACCTAGCAGCTGGATAAGAGGCATTCTGTGTGGAATGGAGATGGACTGACTCTTCTTCTACGCATTTGACCTAATTCTGTATACAATATTTTAATGAACATCCACCTCTAAAGTCTCTTTATAAGACTGCTCGAATTTCAAGAGGGCAGTCTATTCATGTGAACACGATGAGATAGTGTGGTGTACAAGACAGAAATGTGTAAGAGTTTTGATGTGCTTCTTAGCCTATTACCTTCAAATTTACAATCGAAAAATCATACTTTGATTGTGATTTTTAAGGGATTGTGTGTTGTGGACGAAACATTACACTTTATTAAACCCCGTCAATTCGTCATTCTATCTATGACGAGAATCAAAGCTGGATCACTGATCGAACCCACTATCCGCTCAATAAAATTGTTTACAACGGTGAAATGTTACAAAATTCGGCTCAGGTTTCAATTATGAGCACTAAGCAAATTTTTTTTTTATATTTTATTTTTTTGTTTAAATTGACTTATTCTAAGATGTGCTGTAAAAGAATTTTTCTGCGAAGCTTTTTTCTATATTTTTTTTTTATTTTCAAAGTTTTTAATTTTCACAGAAAAGTGTGTGTATTTTTATTAACTGAAAATATTATACCTACTGCTAAATACCCCAGAGTAAATATAATTATACTTTAGCTCCAGGCACCTGCCATACATGTTGTTGACATATCCTTAGGGGAGCGACGAAGTCGCGTGAACGGCTAAACCCTGCGAAAAAAATGGGTTAAAATCCTGTTAGCGAGCGAAGCGAGCCACTCGCCCCATAATATAAGCCGCCTATCTGACAGTTTTTGGTATACATAGACTTATTCAGCTATTTAACTGGAATGAGTTACATGGTTAAATTAAAAAAACAAAAAAAAAATTATTCAAATTTGGAAAAATAAAAAAAATAAAAATTCATTTCAGCAAGAAAAAAATATTATATTTATGTTTTTAGGCCATTTTAAGCCAAAAAAAAAAAAATGTTTGCTCAGTGTTCATAATGGAAACCCGCGCCCAAAATTCTACTCTTCAGCGCATACTTCGCATAAATTCTTCATAACCATCGGAGACATTGTCCGTAAATTCGTATACACTTCCTCCAAATGTTCGCTTTTTGTTCTTTCGTATGAGCTTTGGCGAATCGTCGGCGATTCCTCATTCGAAATGCCCCTCAACGTCAAACATTTCAAACCAAACATGTATAGCCCGTCCCAACTTAAGTGAAAATTTCTTGCGCAGGTCTCTTCACATTAGGGATTTTATTCTCTTACCTACAACAAAACTACTTTTCCAACCAGAAGTACAGCTAAAAAAAATATGTGCGCATTTCAAACAACAAGCATACCCCTGCTCGCGAAGATTATCTCACTCGATCGACGAGCGAGCCATGACTGATTGTCCACACAGCAGCAGCACAGCACCGTCGTTTGCCTATGCCAAAGAGGCAAAGATACACATTTACCCACCCCAAAGGAGAGGGAAATTTGCTGGGTGTTGCACTTCTCAAATAGCTATGTGTTGAGTAATGAAAGCCAGAGTTCTGAGTGACTTTACTATAACAGCGTCGAACCCACTATGTGTTTAAAAGGGTTTAAATGGAATTTTCGGTATACTTTGCGATAAAGTAGAGAAAAGCATTAACAATTTCATGCGATCAAAAATCCTTAAGAGAAAAAAATGTACCTTAAATAAAGTGCTACTGCGCATGTTGGGATCTTTCTTTTGCTTTGGGACGGACTATACATATCTTATAGGAGTCGCAGATAAACTCGCCGGCGAAAGAAATGTTCTTCTTCTGGGAAGTGGAAGCAAATGAAATGCGAATCGCTACGTTTTCTGGGTATTTATGGTGGAATCTAATCGTATAAGACCTTTTAGCAGAGACCTGAAATTGATAATGACGACGCATCCCGACGCTATGCAAACAGAGTTACTAAAGAATCTAAATCAATCTAAAATCTAAACTTGAATATTAAAACGTATACCTAGGTATAGGTAATAGACTGAGAGCTACTGAACGTTTTGCTAACCTCATCGTTAAATGGGAAATTTATAAATATTATTATTAATTGGAGTCTTGTGTTCGCAGAAATCGCCGTCTGGCATCCTGGAGCTGGGGCATTTGCAAGGGACAGTGCCCCAAAGATGTAAAAAAAGAGTGGTCAATTACGTCATCGTTGCACGGCTGATTTTTTGTCAGGGAATGGTACTCGTAACCAGAAAACATTTTCATATAATGCCAGACGTTTTTGATGGGTCCTTAAGGCTGCCAGACGCTCTTCAAAGTGCAAAAAAAATCGCCTCATTTACGTCATCGCTTCATGGAAAATTTTTTTTTTATTTAATTATACAAGTGTCCCTGAGTCCTAATATATAGTTGCCAGACGAAAATTCCGGGTCTTTCGCCCTGCCAGACGTAGGGGAAAAACGCATTATGAACATTTATTCTTCTAAAGTGCTAAAAATAATACTTCGAAATCTTAAGATTTAAATAACTTTCGACCATGAAATTTGGAGCTGTTATAGATAATTGGTTAAATAATTATTCACAGTTTTCAAATTAACCATCAGAACCTCTTATACGCTTTAAAAAAAAACAGTACTTTTTAATATTACATATTTCCAAATATTTATTATATAATATACATAATATGTATAATTACTTTCTGCTTTTCGCTTTTAGCTTTTTTTCTAGGAAATAATTATACACTATGTATATTAAAGCTAACTTTCTGATAAAATGTTAGCCCAATGTTATCCACTCGGTTCAACACTATACGGCGCACAGTGGGCACAAATTGTCGATTTGGCGGTCAAAAATCAATTTTTGTGTTGCAAAAATTCTTAAGTCTAATTTGTTTTAACTTTCTCGTATACAGTGTTGGGTAACATACACTGACACTTGAAGGATGTAAGTAGGCGATACATTTCGAATTAGGTATGTTGCCACTGAAGTTGCTTTGCAAAAAAATGCCGGGTGTGAATAGAGATCGGGATTAGGGTCATCTTTGAGAAATATTTATAAAACGTCTATTTTCGAGTTTTCTGAGAAAAACTAAGTACGTGATCATGTTTAGAATGCTTTATATGTTGTCCTTAGAACGGTTTTTTGTAAAATCATGCTGACAAATGTTACAACTTTGGATTCGAAAAGCACTGTTATTAAACTGTTTTGCTAAAAACTCAGAAAGCGTCGTATTCTTTAGGATATAAACATTACCTAGCAGTTACATTTTAATCCAAATCGAAATTAGAGTTTTCTAGATATGACCTGTTTTTAAAGTACCATTTTTAGCGATTGGGGTGGAAATCGAAGGACGTATTCATGGTTCAAAAAACACTGTTTTGCAACTGTTTAGCTCAAAACTGAGCAAATGATATTACTATGGATTTAAGCATTACCTGAAAGTAACATTTTTATCATAATCGAAAATGGCGTTTTTGAGATATGAGCAGTTTTTTAAAGTACTATTATTAGGGATTTGGGTGGATATCAAAGGACGCAGTCTTTTTAGGGAAAAACTGAGTTTGCTATCAAGTTAAGAATGACAATAGTACCTTAAAAATAAGTTTTTTTAAAATCGTTTTTTACCGTTTTCGAGAAAAAGCCAATTTTCAAAACTGCCGTTGCTGGACTTTTTAGCGAAAAACTGGGTATGCAGTCATGTTAAGCATGCTTACATTAACTCAACTATCAATTTTGGTTCAAATCGTTAGAGCCGTTTTCGAAAAAATCTAAATTTAGACATATTTCGTAATATTTCGTAAAATTTTTATATGGGAGGTACCGTTAATATTAGGGCTAGCATAAAAAAAAAAAAAAAGTCCCTAGCGGGAAACCCATAAACTCTAAATACGAAGTTTGAAGCAAATCCGTCCAAGCGTTTAGATTCCCCAGGGGTGGGACAGACAGACATACGGACGGACAGAATTGCGAGA